>CM051623.1:55802446-57241660 GCA_028020825.1 Podargus strigoides | reverse complement strand
CAGTTGTTGCTGAGAAAGACAGCTTGGAGGACTGGCCGGTCCTCACAGCTCAACATGGCCGGGATGGCATCTACAACAAGGTGGAGATAGCTCAGCACCCATCCCACCTCCCCAACTTCATCCCCATTCCCCAACCACCTACCCAACATGGCTGGGATGGCATCTACAACAAGGTGGAGATAGCTCAGCACCCATCCCACCTCCCCAACCCCATCCCCATTCCCCAACCACCCACCCAACATGGCTGGGATGGCATCTACAACAAGGTGAAGATAGCTCAGCACCCATCCCACCTCCCCATTCCCATCCCTGTTCCCCCACCACCTACCCAACATGAGGACACGAAGAGCGATGAGGCCACTGGCCGCCTCCGGCGCCAAGGAAGCCACGGGCAGATCCGAATTGAGCACCCTGAAGTAACCATCCAGGAGGACACGCAACGGCACGGGACCTGCACCGGGACTACTCCCGTGCAACACGTGGACCACGGCCACCACGCCACGTAACGCCAGCTCCAACAACCCGGGCGCTGGGGGGGTTCCACCACCTCCCCGTCGCAGCACCCCCAGCAGCACCTCCACCGCCGCCGGCGTGATGACCCGCAGCGCGTTGGGCTGTCGGGATAATGGTGGGCAATGGGTTTTTATTAATTAAATGAAGCTATTAATTAAATGAATTCATTAAGTCAAGCTAGTCATTAAATCTTGATGTTATTTTTTTAAGCTTTGGGTTAATTAAAACCTATTTTTGCTGAAATTTATTCAATTAAGAAGCCCTCATTTGTCACCTTGGAGCTCACGATGAATCAGTTGAGTTTAAATCCTTCTTTAATTATTATTTTTTAAGGTAAACCCTTTGAATTTCGGGTTGGAATGCTAAATATGATTTTTAAAAAGGTTTTTAAACATTAATAGGTTAATTCCAACTTTGATTACGCTTGGAATAAACTGGAATTTGGTTTTTTTTTTCTCACTTTAGATGATTATCCCAAATCTTTTCCCATCCCATTCCCAACGTTACCTTAGATCCCGAGAGAATGGCCCCAAAAAGATGGATAAGTCGGAGTTGGAGAATTTCGGGGAGTTGCTCTCCAGTTTGGAAACAATCTGTGAGGGTGAGAAGGGCGAGATTTACTACAGGGAGTAAGTGATTAAAAAAATAGTAAAAAAAATAGCAAAACCCCCCTTTTTTCTATCCAAATCCACTCCAAAATCAAACCCATGGGGGTGTTGGAACCTGGTGATGATGCTCTAAATTTTATGTAGTTCTAGTTGTGCTAGAAGGGTTTTTTTGAGGCTAAAAAAAGAGGGTTTTGGTCAAAAATAAGGTTCAGGTTGGGGATTTACAAACGGGAGTTTTAGGTGAGTTTTTGTCTCAAAAGGGACTTTTTTTTTTTTAGGGGGGGGGTTTTCCCCAGCGAAGAAATCCCCTTTGCTTTTATTTTTCAGGCTCCTTGAGTCGTGCAGGATTGAATTCCTGCTATAGGATCCTACACCTCCTATAGGATAAGCTATAGGGTAACCTGGGGCAGGTATAGGATCCTCTATTTGCCCTCCCCTATGGGCACATATGGGATCCTGGGGCAGGTATAGGATTCTATATTTGTCCTTAAATCATATATGGTGATCCTGGGGTAGGTGTAGGATCCTATATGTGCCCTGTAATCATATAGTGACCCTGGGGAAGTTATAGGCTCCTGTATTTGCAGGGGCAGGTAGAGGATGCCCTAGGGCAGGTATAGGATCCTATATTTGCCCTCCCCTATGGGAACATATGGGATCCTGGTGCAGATATAGGATCCTCTATTTGCAGGCACAGGTATAGGATAACCTGGCGCAGGTATAGGATAATCTGGGGCAGGTATAGGATAACCTGGGGCAGGTATAGACTCTATTTGCAGGGACAGGTATAGGGTAACCAGAGGCAGGTATAGAATCCCATATGTACTCCCAAATCCTATACTTGCCCCTGGATGCTATATGCCCCCACGCATCCTATATGTGCTCCTGGATGCCAGCATCCCCACTCTAGCATCCTCCACCTGCCTCTGCCTTCTCTACACACCTATGGATCCCATACTGACCCAAGCCTGGCTGCAGGGGGTGGTGGTGGGGGGTCATCCCCCCCTTTTACCTTGGAAGAAGGCGCCGAACTCGGGGGGCAAAGGGGCTGGGGCAAACTTGTATTTACTCTTCTCCTTCGCGCTGATGACTTCTCTGGAGAGAGAGAGGGGAAGTGGTGAGGGGGGACGGGACATGAGGGGGGTGGGGGGGTTTTGGGGTGCACGGGGGGGTCCCCACTCACCCGCTCAGCTGTCGCCTCCACGTCTGGTAGGGGTCGAAGAGGCACTCGCAGAGATGGAGGGCGTAGAGCATCCCGCTCTGCAGCTGCACCCCGTCCCGCTCCCCTTCCCCAGTGCTCTTCAGCTGGTGGAAAACTGGGATTCACACCCCCCCCACTAAAAAAAAACCCCACCCCAACTCCTCCTCTGGCTGAGCATACCCCCCCCCCAAAAAAATAATCAGAGCTGGGGTTCACCTTGGCTGCGCAGACCCGCAGCAGCTTCAGCACCTCCGGGATGAAGCCGGGGGTTTTGTCCGCTTGGATGTTTTCCAGGTTCCTGGAGGGGGGGGGAATAAATGGGGGGGGGGGTGCGTGTTTTAATGTGTTATGTGGGGTTATTGCATTGTGGGGGGGTTAAAATGTCATGGGAGGGGGATTAAAGCGTTGTGTGTGGGGGTTAAAGCACCATGGGGTTGGTGATGCAACTGGGGGGCTGTTAAAGCATTGGGGGGGGCAGGGTTGATACACCTTGGGGGGGGTTATTGCATCCTGGGGGGGGTCATTGCATCCTGGGGGGGTCAATCCAGCGTGGGGGGGGTTAATGTGGGGGTGTTAGAGCGTTGTAGGGGGGTATTAAAGCATTGGGGGGGGTGTGATCCATTGGGGAGGGTTAAAGCATGGGGGTTGATGCACCTTGGGGGGGGTTATTGCATCGTGGGGGGGTTAAAATATTGGGGGGGGGGATTAAAGCATTGTAGGGGGATTAAAGCACCTTGGGGGGTGTTGAATTGCATCATGGGGGGTTAAAACATTGGGGGGGGGGTTAAAGCATCGCAGGGGGATTAAAGCATCATGGGGGGTTGTTAAAGCATCGTGGGGGGGGTGTTGCACTTTGGGGGGGGCTGCTGTGGTCTGGGGGGGGGGGGGACAAATCTGTGTTTTGGGACGATGTGCTGCACTTCACGAGGGTGATGTGCTGGGGGGGGAGGTAGTGATGCAGTTTTTGGGGGGATGCTACATTTTTTTTTGGGGGGGTAGTGTGTGTCACCCACCTACAGATGATGATGAAGAACTTGAGGAGCAGCAGCGCCTGTCCCAAGCTGCCCCCCCCGCCCTCCTCCCTGGGGATTTGGGTCACACATTGTCCCAGCCGCTGGCTCAGCACCTGCAGCACCTCCCGTGGCAACACCGGGATCTCCGACACCGATTCCTCCGGCCTGCGATGGGGGAAAAACGGGGGTGGGGGGGGCGGAAATTGGGGAGCAGGATGTGACCCCCCCCACTCCATCCCACCCCACCACCATCAAACCCCTCCCCGGATGGTTTAAAACCACTGAGAGCGGATGAAGCGTTGCCGTGACAACCCCCAAATTTAGCTGTGGGTGTCACCACCCCCCCTGCCTCTGACCCCGGGGGGTGTCACCCTTGCAGCACCCATGGGTGGGAGGGGGGGTGGGCCTCACCTCCTGGGCTCCAGCGAGGGTAGGGCGATGATCTTCTCGAAGTTCATGACGAAGGCTTCCAGCCACTGCTGGAGGTAGGAGAGGTCCTTCTGCAAGGGCAGGGAGGGGGTTGGAGCCGCCGGCCAATCAGATTCCACGCTGACAACCGCCCCAGAGGCATCAGCCAATCAGAAGCCAGAGCAGTCAAGCCCCACCCTCCGAGGAGCCAACGGACAATCGGTACCAGGGGTGGGGGCACACCCCCTGGGGGCTGCCGGCCAATGGGCAATCAGAGAAGCACAACCTACGGAGCTGCCGACCAATCAGCACGCAGAGCAGCACAACCTGTGGATGCACCGACCAATCAGCACAAAGAGCAGTGCAACCTGTGGGACCGTGGACCAATCAGCACGCAGAACAGCACAAGCTCTGGGAGTGCTGACCAATCAGTAGCTGGAGATGCACAACCCATGGAGCTCCTGACCAATCAGAACGCAGAGCAGAACAACCTGTGGGACCACGGACCAATCAGCACCTGGAGATGCACAACCCATGGAGCTCCTGACCAATCAGAACGCAGAGCAGAACAACCTGTGGGACCACGGACCAATCAGAACGCAGAGCAGAACAACCCGTGGAACCACGGACCAATCAGCACGCAGAACAGCCCAACCTGTGGAACTCCTGACCAATCAGAATGCAGAGCAGTACAACCTGTGGAAGCACTGCCCAATCAGCACGCAGAACAGCACAAGCTCTTGAACTCCTGACCAATCAGCACACAGAGCAGAACAACCCGTGGAACCACTGACCAATCAGCACCAGGAGATGCACAACCCATGGAGCTCCTGACCAATCAGAACGCAGAGCAGTACAACCTGTGGAAGCACTGCCCAATCAGCACGCAGAGCACCTGCCTCACAGACAGCCGCCAGCCAATCAGCGGGCAGAGCGGGGTGGGTGGTGCCACAGCCTGGCCCCGCCCCCACCCCGTGGTGGTGCAAGGTGTGAGTCACGGGGGGGGGGGGGGGGGCACAACCCCCCCCCCCAGGGCCCCCAGCACCCCAGTGTGGCACCTTGGGGACATCCATGTCCCTGAGCGCCCCCACACAGCCCCTGGGGGTGACCCATGTCCCCCTGCACCCCAAGAAGCCCCTTGGGGTCACCCATGTCACACCCCCCCCCCCCCACCAGCAGACACCATCCCTGTCCCCTTGGGGACATCAACCCCCCCTCAAATGCCACCCCAGTGTCCCACAGCCCCCCCCCGAACCATCGCATCCCCCATTCCCCCCCCCCAAATCCACCCCCCCCCCCCTTTATGGCTCAACCACAAGCGCCAGCATCCGGTGGGACAAACTGGGGGGGGGTGTCCCCAATGTCCCCAGTGTCCCCCCGTTACCTGTCCAGCGGGGTGACATCGCCCATCCATGACACCGCTCTGCGCCGGATTTTGGGGGGGTGGTGGGGGTGTGTGCATGGGGGGGGTTGTTAATTTTTGTGTCCCCCCCCCTTTTTTTTGACACCGCCTCTCTCTTGTGCAAAGCCACCACCATGTCCCCGTCCCCCCCCCCCCCGAGCCTCAGGAAATGCCATGTCACCCGGCGCCCCAACGGCGCTTCCTCCTGCCACCACCCTGCCACCACCCCGCCACCACTGCCTCGGGGTGCCAACGGCTGTCCCCCAACTCTGTGTGTCCCCCCCCCAATCCAACAGCTCCAGGGATGGAGTCAAGGTCATGGCAGTGGCACAAGGATGGATGTCACCGATGGAGGTGGCACTGTCACCGAGTGTGCCAAACCCCGACGGTGACATCGGCGTAACCGAAGTGTGCTGAGTTTGTCAGGTCTCAGCCCCCCCAAAACATCGCCCCCTCCTTGCACCCACCCAGTGCCGGTGTCCCAACCCAGTGCCAGTGTCACATCCCAGTGCCGGTGTCACATCCCGGTGACAGCGGTGGCCGGCAGAGCCTGTTGGGTGGCTTCTGGGCTCAGCCAGCGCGGTGCCGCTTGGGAACGTTGTGCCATCACCTCCATCCCTCACCAGCGCTGCCGATGGCACTGGACACCCCAAAAGTGACGGGGACAACGCCACCGTGCTGTCATCTCCCTGCCATCACCATGGGGTGACAAGGGGTCCCTGCCAGCGCCCCCCCTCAGCTGGCCACCACCGTCGCCACCATGGCACAGCCAACCCGTGGGACACCCCTGGGGACACCCCTGTCCCCCTCGTCCGCTCTCACCAGTGGGGAGAGTGACAATGACAGGGGCACTGTCAGCGAGGTGACACTCAGAGCGGTGGCACTGGCAGCCCTGGGTTCCAGCCCAGTGGCGGGATGGCAACGGGTTGACATGGGACACGTCCCAGCAGCCTGGTCCTCGCTGGGTGCTTGGGGACGTCACCGTGGCGAGGGCCAGCGTGACCCAGCTGGGGAGGTGACACCAAGGTCCTGGTGCCTCTTAGAGGTGGCACGGCCACCCTGTCAGTGTGGCACACTCATGGCACAAGGACACACACCCTGACAGTGTGGCATGTGTCCCCAAGTGGGATCACACAGCCTGGGGGTGCAGCACGTGTCCCCAAGGGGTGTGTGCACCCCGATGGCAGGGACGTGTCCCCTGTAGGAGCACGCAGACCCTGATGGGGTGGCACGTGTCCCCATACAACCACAGCCACCTCCACGCCATGGCAGGTGTCCCCATGTCACCACAGCTACCTCCACACCATGGCACATGTCACCATACAACCACAGCCACCTCTACACCATGGCACGTGTCCCCATAGAACCACGGCCACCTCCATGGCATGGCACATGTCCCCATACAACCATGTCCACCTCCATGCCATGGCAGGTGTCCCCATGTCACCACAGCCACCTCCATGGCATGGCACGTGTCTCTTTATGACCAGGGCCACCTCCATGGTGTGGTACATGTCCCCACACGACCACAGTCACCTCCATGTCCCCCTACCTCTACACCACGGCACGTGTCCCCATGCCACCACGCCTACCCGATGGCATGTCACCTGTCCCTATGCCACTGCACCCAGGGGGTGGCAGCACCCATCACCGAGGGGACCCTGCAGATGCTTCACCCCCTTTTCCCGGCACAAAAAGGGGGGGTGCGGGGTGGCTTTGTTTTGGGGGGTACGGAGGGGCTGGTGGGTCCCAGGGGACGTCACCACGGGGTGGCTGTCCCCACCCCCAGCTGGCACCTGGGTCCCCGTGTCCCTAGCCACGTGCTGGGGACACAGCAGGGTTTTGGGGTAGAAATGACACCTTTCACCCCCAAACCCCACCTGGTCACCCCAAGCTGTGTGTGCGGGGGGGGAGGTGACACTGGGGGGGTGTGAGTGTCACCTCGCCTCCAGGATCCGGTCCCCGCAAGAGGGGAGGGGACAATTAGAGGTGTCCCCGCACGCTGGTGGCTGCGGAGGACCTCTGGGGGGGGTGTGGTGGTGGGGTGGTGGCGATGTGGGGGTCCCCCCTGAGCTCGACCCCCCCCTCTCCGAAGCAGGACCCCCCCCCCCCAGTGTGTGTCCCCCCACTTGTCACTCCAATGTCACCGCGGCCGCACCTGCTGCCGGACGGGGGCGCAGGGACCCAGGATGGGGGGGGGACACACACACACACGCACACGCCACACAGGGACCCCCCCACTCCTCTAAGGGGGGTTTGGGACCCCCCCGGGATAACGGGGGTGCGGGATGCTCCGGGGGGGGGATGCGGTGGGGGGGGGGGGGATCCGTGGAGATCCCTTCGCAACGGGGGGGGGGGGCACGGATATGGGGTGCGGGGAAGGGATGGGGGGGGATGCAGTGCCCCCACCCCCCCAAAAGTGGGGAGGGGGGGGGGTGTCTCCGGTACCGATCTCACCTTAGCGAAGTAAAGCATCCAAAGCTCGTAGAGCCGCTCCCGGGAAGCCATGCCCGGGCCGGCACGGCTCGGTACGGCACGGCACGGCACGGCGGCCAGCTCCGCCTTTCCCCCCCCCCTCCCCCCCTCCACCCCCTCCATCATCACCGGGACCTCCCCCAGGTACGGGGGGGGGGCGGTGACAGGGCCCCCCCCCGGTGCTGGGTACCTGCTGATGGGGAAGGGGGGGATCCCTCCTGCACCCCTCTTTTTACCAAAGGCTGCCGGGGGGGGGGGGAGGTAAAAAGAGGGGTGCGGAAGGTAAAATCTGCCCCCCCCCAATAATTAAACACACCCCCCCCCCCCAATTAAGGGAAATTAGGAGGGCGGGGAAATAAGCCTGGCTGGCTGTAGGACCAAGATTTGGCATTATTAGACTTTTACAAATTTTTTTAATATTTTTTAAATTTTATTTACAATTTTTTTTATGCCCCCCCCCCCCCCCCGCTTTTTACGCCCCCCCCCGCCCCGTATTAACGAGCCCGATGTTTCCCTATCGATGCGCTCGGCGCTCGAGTCGCGCCCCCCCGCCGCCGCCGCCGATGTTCGATGCGCTCGGCGATCGATGAGTCTCGCCTAGGCCGCATGCGCAGTGAGCGCTGTACGGAGCGCGGGGAAAATGGCGGCGCCCGGTGGTAGCGTGGAAGAGGAGGAGGAGGAGGAGGTGGAGGTGATGGCGGGCTTGGCTTTGGGGAGGCTGGAGGAGGAGGCGAGGCGGCGGCGGGAGAGGCTGCGGGCTCTGAGGCAGCGGACGCTTCAGGTGGGTGAGGGCTGGGCGGTGTGAGGGTGCTTGGGGTGGGCCTGGGGGTGGGGTTGGGGTGGGCCTGAGGATGTTGGGGGGTTACAGAGGGTATGGGGGGGGCTGAGGTGGGCCACAAAGGGTCTGGGGTGGGCGTGGGGATGTGGGGGGGCAGAAGGTCTGAGGTGGGCCTGCAGTTATTGGGGTTGTGGGGATGTGGGAGGAGGGGTTTGAGGTGTGGGAGAGGTTGGGGAGCAGGGGGGGTGTTATTGGGGGGGCTGTGGATGGGGGGGTCAGGAGGGGTGTGGGGTAACCTGGGGGTGTGGTGGGGTGGGGGCTGTGGGGTAGGAGGCCAAGGGACAGCAGGCAGTGAGGTGGAAAGGTTGGAGGGGGGTCCTGGGGGTAGGGGAGGGGTCTGGGGCGGAGAGTAGGGGATAAAGAGGGAGTTTGGGGGGGACTGGGTGGGACAGGAGGGCTTGAGGGTAAGGGGGTGAGGTGGGGATTCAGGGGTGCTTAGGGAAGGCTGAGAGGGGTGGGGATAGCGAGGGGTGCAGGTTGTGGGGTGCTGGGGGTTAATGGGGGGAAGGGTGGTGGGTATCTGGTGGGGTGGGAGAGGGGAAAAGCAGAGGGGACCCCCCCGTGGGGAAGGGGATGTGGGGTGAGGGGGATGCTGGACCTGTGGGGGTGCAAGCGCAGGAGGAGGGGGCTTGCACGCCGCAGCTGGGGTTTGGTTCACTTCGTTTTTTAATGGAGGGTGAAAGAAAAATGGATTAAATTGGAGAAACTTGGCGATTAATGGCTTGGCAGTGCCCACTGAGGAGGGTGGCCGCGCTCCAGCGTGTCTTGGCACATCCTGGCGTGGCTTAATTCTCCTCTTTTGGGCTAGTTTTGGGCTAGTTGCCCTTCCACCACGTCATCCTGTGTTTCTTGATGGAGGTTTGTATGGTCTGGTAACGGGGAAGATGTCCTGTCCCTTCCCTGGGGTTATCGGTGGGAGATGTGACTTTGGTGGGCAAGCCAAGTACGTCCTGCTGCGTCTCTTGCCTTGAGATGTTTGTTATTATCTGACAGCTGAGCTTTCTGAGAGGGGACAGTGGCCTCAAGTGGCACCAGGGGAGGGTCAGATTGGCTCTGGGGAACAATTCCTTCCCCCACAGGGCTGTCCAGCACTGGCACAGGCTGCCCAGGGCAGGGGGCAGTCCCCATCCCTGGAGGGATGGAAAAGCCGTGGAGATGTGGTGCTGAGGGACATGGGGCAGTGCTGGGTTAATGGTTGGACAGGGGGAGCTTTGAGTCACCAGTGTGTAGCTGAAACACCCAAACCCCATCTTTTAATCTGACCCACTCAGGCTTTGCACCAGTGTCAGGTTACGATTCGAGATCATTTTTCCTTCCTTGGGGTCAGTCTGATCCGTGCAGGCTCAGCCAGGATGAGTTATTTGGCTTTATATGTTTCTGTGAGCCCTGTGAATTGAAAGATCATCTCTCTCTGTTTTATACCCCTCCAAAAAATATCAAATCAAAAGTGAACCTGAAAAATAAATAACCCCCCTGGGGCAGTGGTGGAGTCCCCATCCCTGGAGGTGTTCAGGAGTCATGTGGACACACTGCTCAGGGATGTGGTGTAGTTGAGGACTGTCAGTGTTGGGTTGATGGTTGGACCTGATGATCTTCAAGGTCTTTTCCAACCTAGGGGATCCTGTGATTCTGAGGAGCCACACAGGGAGGTACCGTGGTCTTTAGGCTGTGCACATTTTCTGCCAGTTTATGACCTTTATAAAAATGTCTTCAGCTCCCAAGATCCTGCAGCAAGGGAAAGTGGGGACAGCCTCTTCCTAAATATACCATGTACTGCAGGCCTCTCCTGATGGGAGGGGGCTGTGGGGTTAAGTGCTGAAGAACAGGATTCTTCTCATGGCTTTTATTTTTCAGACAACTGAGTAGGGGTGGGAAAAGCTGCATGAGCTGGTCTGCAGCACTCTCTTTGCCCAAGGCTCCTTGTGCTGATGCTAATGACAACACTGAAGCTTTATCCTTTCACTGTCATGCCCTGATTATCTATATCTTTTTTTTTTTTACTTGGCTGAAAATCAGATGAAAACATTCTGTTTGAGTTTCTCAGGAAACCCTTTTATTTTAAGTGAAGAAAAACCCGCTCAATTTAAGCGTTACCTTAGCACAATTGTGTTTCATGTCTTGAATTGTGACTGTCACCTAACTGTACATTTTAAAGCCAAATGGGAGACTGAGCTCTCCTGAATCTGTTTAACACTACCTGCCTGGAGGTGACTCTGTGTTTGCACACCCTGAGATCCTGCAAGTGCTTGCTGGAGCGAGCTGGAGCAGTTTGACCCGCAGTGAGATGTGTAAAACTAAGGGTATTTTGAGGATGGAGGCTTTATGGGCTGAGTTTCAACAGCACTTTGCAATTTTCTGAATTAAAATCGGAGTGCAGTGGAGTGGAGCTTCCCATGGAAAGCTGAAAGCACTTGCACCACTGGGACTGTAAAAATTGTGGTGCTACAGATGGGACTGAAGCTTCTGGGGAGCTTTATCTGCTTAAGCACAGAATAGCCTTGATTGGAAGAGACCTCTGAGCTCCCCCAGTCCAAGTGTTCCCCCAGCACTGCCCAGTGCCCACTGCCCCATGTCCCTCAGCACCACATCTCCACGGCTTTTCCATCCCTCCAGGGATGGGGACTGCCCCCTGCCCTGGGCAGCCTGTGCCAGTGCTGGACAGCCCTGTGGGGGAAGGAATTGTTCCCAAGAGCCAATCTGACCCTCCCCTGGTGCCCCTTGAGGCCATCACCCCTCATCCTGTCCCTGTTACCTGGGAGAGGACTGACCCCTGCCTCACTGCACCCTCCTTTCAGGGAGTTGTAGATTGTGGGGTCAGTCCAAAATGGAGCAGGAAGCACATCCTTGTCCTAGATAAGAAGTCAGGAGATGGCTCTGTTGGTGGCCACTGGCTGTTACAAGGGGACCTGCCATCCCTACCTATCTGAAAACTGTTCTGTCACAATTCCTCTCTGTAATACACAAGAACCTCTATTTCCATAACCACCTGCTGAACAAGTTGATAATTAACCCTTGTTACTTGTATTTCTGAACTGCTTGTCTGCAGCTTGCCCTTGAAACCAGTTCCCTGATGCATTCACATCTGCCTGGTTTGGAGTTGGACAATGTCTTTGCTGGGGTGCTTCAAACTCCAGTACAGTCACCACGTAATGCCAGTTCTTCCAGCAGGTGTATCCTGCGACGTGTGTTGTAAATCAGGCTTGCACCTTCAAAACATTGAGGTGTCTGCGAGAGTGAAGTTGATTTGGGGATCCACCCACGATAAGGAGAGCTGTAGTGGTATAAAAGGACAGGAGAGGGGAAGGTCTTGTGCCTTTTAGTTGGTTTAGGTATCTCAGTATAGCTTTTGTGTGGTTTTTGCCTTGAGGAGGCATTTTATTTTAGTTTAAAATATGTGTATGTTTATGTTTAGTAAAGAACTTGATAGGTTTTCCCTCTGGATAACACCAGAGAAGCCAAATAGCAGTGAAATAAAGAAGTAGGGACGTTATCTTTCTTGCAAGGGGCTAAGTACTTTTCCCACAGCTGCTTATTTTTAGCAATAGATATCTCAGTAGAGGAACTGTCGTCTCGGATGCCGCTCGTAACCTGGGTCCGCTGCTTTGATCCAGCTGCTGAAATCATCTCGTGTGTGGCTGCTGTTGAAATGAGAGGAAACACTTCATGGCTGCCGGGGGCCTGATGGGGCTGCAGGGTTAATTTGGATGAGGAGAGAGGGTTTTCAAAGGAAACATCCTAAATGTGGGGTTGTGAGACTGCGAGCAGAGAGGTTTAAGGTGTGTTGGGTTGGGCTGTCGTGTGCTGGATGCAATTAAATAGCATGAGATTGGAACAGGCTGCCCAGGGCAGGGGGCAGTCCCCATCCCTGGAGGGATGGAAAAGCCGTGGAGATGTGGTGCTGAGGGACATGGGGCAGTGGGCACTGGGCAGTGCTGGGTTGGTGGTTGGACTGGGTGAGCTTAGAGATCTCTTCCAACCAAGGCTGTTCTGTGATTCTGTGGTTTGGATGGTGGTTCCATTCCATTTGGCTCTTTGATGGGCTGCTGAGTCCTGTCTGAGGCTCAGCAGTTCAGGAAAGATGGACCAGCATGCTCGGAGGAGACATGGCAGAGTGGGGAAGGATGACCTGGGGGAGATGTAAAGCAAATCAGATTGACTAAATGGAAGGGAGAGAAGCTTATCGTGCCATGTAGAGATGGTAAAGACCAGATGTCCTTAGTGCCAGTCCTGTTTGAGCCCTGACATAGAATCCTAGAGTGGTTTGGGTGTGAAGGGACCTCACAGCTCATCCCATCCCAACCCCCTGCCATGGCAAGGACACCTCCCACCAGCCCAGGTTGCTCCAAGCCCCATCCAACCTGGCCTGGAGCACTGCCAGGGACATCCTTTCCTCTCTGGCATGGGTAGCACCTCCCTGTCTCTCACCCTCTGGGGGTGTTTGGGGTGCTTTTCCTTAGGTCAAAGCGAGCACAAGCAGATGCTTTAGGCAGAACCAGGTTGACTTAGACCCTCTTTTTCATATTTCTTTTTGCCATTGCCACCTTGTCACACCACCAGCAGAGCAGCCCAGCTAGTTGGTGGCCAAATCTTTGAGAAGATCATGTTTTCTGGATGTTTTCCTTCTTTTTTTAGTACAAAACCACTGCAATAAACTCTGACAGAAGTGTGTCTTGTAAGCGTAGGGTTAACTCTCCTCGTTGATGAGATCTCATTTTCCTCACGCTCATTAATCTTGACTTCCTTTTGCATCGCCATGGTAATGGACAGAGGGGTTTTACATAATTTGTCCTCTTTTCATCTCTGCCCATAAAAAAAAGATGAAGGGCTCCTTTTCAACCCAAACTAGACAGTGCTAAAACCTCATCTGCTTTAATCCACCGCTCAGTACTTCCAGCTCTGCCCTCTGGATTGCCTTTTTCTTGGAGCTTTTGAATGGGCTCTGTGGAAATAATCACTGCCACGACACCTCTTTTCATCCATCCCCTGATAACGCCCTCGTGTCAAATGACTGGGAGCTCCAAAGGGTAGCGCAGAGCCAGAGGGATGAGTTGTGGAAGTGATAAGAGATCAGAGAGTCATAGAATGGTTTGGGTGTGAAGGGACCTTAAAGCTCATCCTGTCCCACCCCCTGCCATGGCAGGGACACCTCCCACCAGCCCAGGTTGCTCCCAGCCCCATCCAACCTGGCCTGGAACACTGCCAGGGAGGGGGCAGCCACAGCTTCTCTGGGCACCCTGGGCCAGGGTCTCACCACCCTCACAGATAGAACTAAACATTTTTGGAGAGCTCTCCTTAAGCTGATCTAACAGAGGACCTACGTGAGGAGAAACAAAGCACCCACTCTTTGCCTCTTTTTGGTGCCACCAACACTTACCTTGGCACAAAACCCCCTGCAGCCCCAAGCAACCTGGATTTTTACAGCACAGGCAAGGTTGTGACCCCAGGACCAGTTTCCCCACGCACCCCCGGGCATTCCTGTTGTTTACCTCTGTGCCTTGTTTCGTGTGAAGCCGTGGGAATAACCTGAAGCTGCCCCATTTTCAGCACAAAGCCATCTGCACCCCAAGAGACATGGGAATGACGGCGAAATTAGAGTAGTGTGCCTTGTCATACGTGCTGCACAAGCTCAAACAATCCGTGTTAGCTGCAGGAAACACGTGAAATTTGGATGTTTACAGAATATTTCTTATTTCAGCTTGTCCCTGACTTGTGGCAAACAACCTTTGGCCATAGGTGCTTCACGTCATCTTCACCACCAGCCCAGGTTACAGCTTCACTGCCTCCCATCACACTGCTAAAGCTCACTTGATTTTTTTTCCTTATTAATAATATCCTTTGTAGCTGTCCTAAAATCCACCCAGGAGTGTGTTTGCTGCTTAGCTCAGCTTTGGACCCCTATTTCTGCTTGAAGTTTGGAGCTTAAGGAGTGTGTCTGAAAGTTCACCTCAATGTTACTTTTCCCTGGTGGCATTTGTATTTCAAATTATTTTCTTCCAGCTGAACATACATTACCCTTGAAACGTTCCTGCTTTACACGAGATGATCTGAGGAAGGGGATGATTTGCATTTGCTATATATCTGGAGCTAAGGGCATCAGGAAAATACATGTTGAGTCCTAGTTACAAAAAAAATAAATTAAAAATAAGAAAAGATGCTGTGAGTTGTCAAAGGAAATAAAACCAAATCCGAATAAAGGAAAAGCTTTTCAAAGCTTCAAAAATAGAACCTGAAAGGGAATCAAACACTTACACAGGAGGAAAAGCTTCAAACTGACCTTTAACTACATTGCTCTTGTTCAACAAACAACTTCTGGAATTTAAGGACGTTTAATGGAATAGCTGGTGGCTCAAAGGGATGCTGCTTGTTTTGCAGAAGCACCTCAGCAAAACTGAGGTGGAGGAATCGGAGTGGTGGGGTTGGAAGGGACCTCTGAAGCTCACCCAGTGCCACCCCCTGGCAGAGCAGGATCCCAGAGCAGATCCCACAGGGACACGGCCAGAGGGGTTGGGAATGTCTCCAGAGACGGAGACTGCACCACCTCTGGGCAGTGCCAGTGCTCTGGCACCCTCACAGCAAAGAAGGGTTTCCTGATGGTCACATGGAACCTCCTGTGTGCCAGTTTGTGCCCAGTGCTCCTTGGGCTGTCACTGGGCACCCCCCAGCAGAGTCTGGCCCCTCTTCCTGACACCCCCGTTGGATGTTGGTGAGCAGTGATGAGCTCCCCCTCAGCCTCCTCTGCTCCACGCTGAGCAGCCCCAGCTCCCTCAGCCTCTGCTCACATGGGAGATGCTCCAGTCCCTCCAGCATCTCCCTGCCCTGCGCTGGGCTCTCCCCAGTAGCTCCATGTCCCTCTGGAACTGGGGAGCCCAGCACTGGGCACAGCACTCCAGATGAGGCCTCAGCAGGGCAGAGCAGAGGGGGAGGAGAACCTCCCTTGCCCTGCTGCCCACACTCCTCTCCATGCACCCCAGGACACCATTGGCCTTCCTGGCCACGAGGGCACACTGCTGGCTCGTGGTCACCCTGCTGTCACCAGGACCCCAGGTCCTTTCCCAGCCCCAGCCTGCACTGGTCCATGGGTGGTTCTTCCCTAGGTGCCTCCCTGCCACGAAAGCTTTCGCGGTTGTGTTGTGCATCACGTCGGAACGAATGGCTTTGGCCACGGCCCAACCTTTTGTTTCAGGTCGCTTTCGCTTTGCAGCCAGATCATTTCCCTGCTCCTCCACGCCTGCCCGTGCTGGCAAGAGAGGCAGGAGGGGGAGGAAGGTCACGGCGCTGCTCGTTTCCTTCGCCGCGTAGCTCTGCGCCGCGTTTTCCTGCCGTCGCCGCTGGTGAGGAGCCTTCAATCTGCAAACTCTGGTCGACTCTGACCAAAACATCTCTCTGACTGAAGACTGGTGTGTGGTCCTTGCTGCTCTCCTTGGTTTTGGTTTTTATTTTGGTGGAGGAGCAAAGCAGCCTCGCATTCCTGCAAGCAAAGTACCAAGCGGCTGAGAAAACAGTTGCTGTGGAAACAGAGCGTAGTAAAGTTATTACAGGGAGAATAAAATGCACACTTAGGGCTACAAAGGCTTCATTTCTCTTCAGGCTTTATTAGGAA
This sequence comes from Podargus strigoides, assembly GCA_028020825.1. Classification (NCBI taxonomy): domain Eukaryota; kingdom Metazoa; phylum Chordata; class Aves; order Caprimulgiformes; family Podargidae; genus Podargus; species Podargus strigoides. The sequence goes on along the minus strand of CM051623.1, from coordinate 57,225,602 downwards.
AGTCATAAACCATCGCAGCAGTGCTCAAATGGAAGCCTGCAGACAAAATGATTTGGCTTCCACCAGTGCCCCACTAATACATGCACAGTGGGCAGCCAGGAGCGGTCGGTCATCTGTCCTTGAGAAGTGTCCCTCGAGGTACTTCTCTACAGTGCCGCTCCATGAACACTGGTGACTTTGAGACAAGAGGGTTCTCCAGAGCTGTGTTGGTGTACCCTGGGGTCTGGAGCGACAAGGCTTGGGCATCCCTGGTGTGGGTCTACTGGGAGGTCGCCCTGCCCATGGCAGGGGGATTGGAACTAGATGAGCTTTAGGGTCCTTTCCCACCCAAACCATTCTATGAGTCTGTGATCCTTGGGGCTGACATGACTTGGGCAGCCCTGGGATGATGGGGAAGATGAGGTCAACAGGCCTTGGGCAGTAATTTGGATCAGGAGTTTGATGGGCATCTTGGGTGTTTCTTGGTGCCTGCATCGAGGTCCTTGGCTCTGCAGCCTCCATGGAGTGTTGTGTTGCTTGATGGATATCCACAGGGAAAACTGTTGATAGTTAAACCTGAAAAGCAATATATTCTTCCACACTTGTTTTATTTATCTTGTGGGCAGCTCTGGCTTGGAAACTCATTGTGTGAAATACAGTTTATTTGTTTATTTACTTTTTTTAAGCTTTGGAAACCTTTTGTGACTGTGTAGTTAGGAAAGCTGGGAAAACCAACTTGAAAGGAGGCTTCTTACTGAGCCAGGGCTGGGGCTGATCAACTGGGAAGCTAGGTGAGATATATTTATTGTTAAGCCCATGACAGCCAGAGTTTAGTTATAAACAATGGAGTGTGATGGGATTATTTTGAGTAAAAACACATGGAGCTGTCACAGAGGCATCCAGGATAATTCATTTAATGAATTTAAGAGGAGTACACCTGTCTGAAAAGGGGAAAAGGATTTTGGCACAGGAGTTAGCAGGGCTCATCAAAACAGCTTTAAACTAGATCTGAAGGCGTTAAGGGATAAAACCAGGCTTGCTAGAGATAAGGCTGGATGGCTGAGCCCAAAGAGTTGTGGGGAATGGAGTTAAATCCAGTTGGTGGCTGGTCATGAGTGGTGTTCTCTAGGGCTCAGTTTTGGGCCAGTTTTGTTTAATGTCTTTATCAATGATCTGGATGAGGGGACCGAATGCACCCTCAGTCAGTTTGTGGATGACATCAAGTTGGGTGGGAGTATTCATCTGCTGAAGGGCAGGAAGGCTCTGCAGGGGGATCTGGGGGCTCTGCAGGGGGATCTGGCCAGGCTGGATCCATGGGCTGAGGCCAATGGGGTGAGGTTCCACACGGCTCAGTGCTGGGTCCTGCCCTTGGGTCACCCCAACCCCATGGGACGCTCCAGGCTGGGGGCAGAGTGGCTGGAGATGAGCCAGCAGTGTGCCCAGGGGGCCAAGAAGGCCACCAGCATCCTGGCTTGTGTCAGCCCCAGTGTGGCCAGCAGGAGCAGGGCAGGGAAAAGGAAACGGCCTCAAGTGGCACCAGGGGAGGGTCAGGTTGGCTCTGGGGAACAATTCCTTCCCCCACAGGGCTGTCCAGCACTGGCACAGGCTGCCCAGGGCAGGGGGCAGTCCCCATCCCTGGAGGGATGGAAAAGCCGTGGAGATGTGGTGCTGAGGGACGTGGGGCAGTGCTGGGTTAATGGTTGGACTGGTGGAGCTCAGAGGTCCCCAGCAGCCCTCTCGCTGTCGGTTGCAGATGGATGAGCTGCAGCACGGAGGCTGACGATTGAGAACTGGGGAAGCTGGGGGAATCCCTCCCATCCTGAAACCAGCAGTAATTAGTAACAGTGGCACAAAAGCTTTTCAATCTCTAACTCTCTCCTCTGCAAGAAGAGAATGACATAATTGACCTCGTCTGCGAAGTGCTGTGTGCTCGGGATTGCTGAGCGCGGCCGCAGAGCAGATGGAGGGGTAAAACCCTTTGTTCCGCACGATTTGAGCGTTAATCGGGCTGTGCTTGGTTCTGGGAATCCCCGTGTGCTCCTTTCCTCCTGCAGTGTCACACTTCGATGCAGGTGGAAGAGGAGCCTTGTTTCCTTCCCAGGTCATTTCTGGTTGGTTGTGGCCGTGTGAGGAATTTGGAGATAAAATGCTGAATTTAATAAATCAAAAATAGAGACACGCCAACATAGGATGGCCCCTCCCTGGCAGTGTTCCAGGCCAGGTTGGATGGGGCTGGGAGCACCCTGGGCTGGTGGGAGGTGTCCCTGCCATGGCAGGGGGTGGGATGGGATGAGCTGTGAGGTCCCTTCGCAGCCCAGTGGAGGATCGCACCGTACGCAGAAGGAAAGGTTCAAAGGAGGCTTTGTGCCTGTATGTCTGTGAGGAGCTATTTTGTTTTTCAGTTAAACATTCTGTTCTTGGCCAGTTTGGTGCATGTCTTGAGAGTCCCCCATAGCCATGACCTTGTGTGAAGCACAGAAGAGAGAAACTGCAGTTATTAACACCGTGTATCCCAGCAATGCCCAGTTACTCCGGTGCTGGACTGTAAATACCTGGTTTGCACCCTCTGTGAAATTCATGGAACCCCAGAGTGGTTTGGGTGTCAAGGGACCTCACAGCTCATCCCATCCCACCCCCTGCCATGGCAGGGACACCTCCCACCAGCCCAGGGTGCTCCCAGCCCCATCCAACCTGGCCTGGAACACTGCCAGGGAGGGGGCAGCCACAGCTTCTCTGGGCACCCTGGGCCAGGGTCTCACCACCCTCACAGACAACAATTTCTGCCTCACATCTCATCTCCATCTCCCCTCTGCCAGTTTAAAGCCATCACCCCTCGTCCTGTCACTCCCTGCCCTTGTCCAAAGTCCCTCCCCAGCTCTCCTGTCCCCCCCAGGCACTGGAAGGTGCTCTGAGGTCTCCCCAGAGCCTTCTCTTCTCCAGGCTGAACACCCCAACTCCCTCAGCCTGTCCCCACAGCAGAGCTGCTCCAGCCCTCACATCATCTCCGGGGCCTCCTCTGGACCCCTCCAACAGCTCCATGTCCTTCTGGTGTTGGGGGCCTCAGAACTGGATGTAGTATTCCAGGTGAGGTCTCAGAGCAGAGGGGGAGCATCACCCCCCTCACCCTGCTGCCCACGCTGCGGGTGACACAGCCCAGCACACGGTTGCTCTCTGGGCTGTCAGCACACATTGCTGGCTCAGGTTGAGCTTCTCATCCCCCAACACCCCCAGTCCTTCTCCTCAGAGCTGCTCTCCATCCATTCCCCCCCAGCCCGGACCTGTGCTTGGGATTGCCCTGACCCATGAGCAGGACCTTGCCCTTGGCCTTGTTGACCTTCATGAGGTTGGCATGGCCCCACCTCTCCAGCCTGTCCACGTCCCTCTGCCTGCCATCCCTCCCCTCCAGCATGTCCATGACACCACAAAGCTTGGTGTCATCCACAAATTGTTGAGTTATTTGCCATGCTTGTGTGTCCATTTAGCCTCAGGGCATCCCTGTTGGGGTGGTTTTGAACCATCCCAGTTGCACAGATGGGATAATTAAAGTCTCATAGCTGAAATAACGTGTGTCTTACAGAGGCAAATCCACGGGAGGGTCAGTGGGGAATGGTGGCCATGTTGCTTTTCAACGGGCTTTTTTGTTTCATTTATGAAGAGGCAAAAAAAAAGACCTCCAGAAAATAGGTTAATCATCAGCTCCAAAAATGCAGAGTGAGTTTTGTCTTGTGCCCGAGTGGTGCTGCTTAATTACCGCCTGCAAGGCTGGGATTTAGGTTTGTGAAGCCCTGGGTCGTTTATCTAACTTTTTTATTTCTAAATATAAATATGGGATTGGGAGGTTTAATCCTTGCAGCTTCTTGGCCCCTTTCACATTTCAGCACAGTCTTGGTGTGTAAACATAAACCTGGTTGTGGTCTTTCTGATTTATTTTTTTTTACCCCTTTATTTTCCTTCCTCAGGGGAGTGAAACTGGCCATGTGGAACATTTGGTTTGGTTTCTGCTTTTATCCCAGAGCCACAGAGGTGACATATTAACTCACTGAAATGCCTCTAAAATCCAACCAAACCAGCCTGGCCCTCTCTTCCCTCCTGCCCCAGAGGAGAACAAGAAGAGAATTGTACCCAGGTGGCCAAGGTGGCCACCAGCATCCTGGCCTGTATCAGCCCCAGTGTGGCCAGCAGGAGCAGGGCAGGGCAAAGGAAACAGCCTCAAGTGGCACCAGGGGAGGGTCAGATTGGCTCTGGGGAACAATTCCTTCCCCCACAGGGCTGTCCAGCACTGGCACAGGCTGCCCAGGGCAGGGGGCAGTCCCCATCCCTGGAGGGATGGAAAAGCCGTGGAGATGTGGTGCTGAGGGACATGGGGCAGTGGGCACTGGGCAGTGCTGGGGGAACGCTTGGACTGGGTGATCCTAAAGGTCTGTTCCAACCAAGGCTGTTCTGTGATTCTGTGGGGTTAAAACAGGCTCACTGTTCCTCTGGCACAGACAGAAATAATTCTTGAGTTAAAACCCCTTTTTTGGTAGAGATTCAGCTGTGGGTTGTATCCTGTAAATCAACAGCTTTTACTGGAGGATGGGATGACTCTTGCAAGCCCATTAACCTGTCCAAATCAGATAAAGAAGTTGTGTTGTTGGTAGAACAAGCTGTGAGGGTCTGTTCTGCCTGCTGCCAGCGTGGCTTTTTCCGAGGGGCTGCTCAGCTGTGCCAGGGCTCTGAACACAGCCTACAAAACCCACCCCACTTTCCACTGCTGGTACTGGTGCTCGTGTGAGCGGGTGTTAGGGAGCAATGCTCTACCTGCCCATCTTTTATCCTGCCATTTCCAGGATGGATGCTCCTCTTGCATCTTTGCAGACTAGGAGTAAAGTCGTAGTAAGTTAATGTTAGAACCCCCAACACCAGAAGGACACGGAGCTGATGGAGGGGTCCAGAGGAGGCCGTGGGGATGATGTGAGGGCTGGAGCAGCTCTGCTGTGGGGACAGGCTGAGGGAGTTGGGGTGTTCAGCCTGGAGAAGAGAAGGCTCTGGGGAGACCTCAGAGCCCCTTCCAGTGCCTGGGGGGGACAGGAAAGCTGGGGAGGGACTTTGGACAAGGGCAGGGAGTGACAGGACGAGGGGTGATGGCTTTAAAGTGGCAGAGGGGAGATGGAGATGAGATGTGAGGCAGAAATTGTTGTCTGTGAGGGTGGTGAGACCCTGGCCCAGGGTGCCCAGAGAAGCTGTGGCTGCCCCCTCCCTGGCAGTGTTCCAGGCCAGGTTGGATGGGGCTGGGAGCACCCTGGGCTGGTGGGAGCTGTCCCTGCCATGGCAGGGGTTGGGATGAGATGAGCTTTGAGGTCCCTTCACACCCAAACCATTCTGGGATTATGGGAGATGCTTGGCACAGGGATTAGGAGATTTGTCATTCACACCAGATTTGAGGGCAGTGGCAGAACACTTCTAGTAACAACCAAGGGCACCTCTAGTAACCCCCTAATGGAGGTGACACCAATGTGTGCACGTGTCCATCGTTAACAAATTAATAACGACGTTGGAGCAGCATCTTGCACCACCAATGAACTGATTGGATCAGTGTTGTGAGCAGTCCTGGGGTGAAGATGGAGAATGAAATGCAATCTTAAAGTTATTTAGGGCCTGGAGAGGAACAGTAAGGATGTGTCTGAAATGGGTGATGCCAAGGAAAGTTGGCATGAAACTCTGTTCTTCATTAGTCTGTTGGGCAAAGCTCTTGGAGGGGACTGGCAGACTACACGTGTGCAGGGGTTCAGCCACCTTCCCCCAGTGTTCTGTGGAGCTCCAGTTTTGCTGTGACAATGTCCTGCGTGGAAAGGAGTTAGTGGTGTTTCTTCTGTGTTGGGATGGAGAAGCTTATTCATGGTTTTCCCACTTCTTTATTGCCTGAAAAAGCATTTTACCTTTGAAATACCTTGTTCTTCCTGCTCAGAAGTGCCTGTTTCTTCCTCCTCAGACTTGCCCTATCTAATGGAAACTTGTGTGTTTTCACAGTATGCAGTTTCTTCAATAAGAAGTTTGTGGTTCTGATCTCAGGGGAATGTGCATGTCGCTAATTTTACCAGGGGACAGTAACTTGTCACCTAAACCATTCCCCAGTCTTTGCTGCTTAACTTAGCAGTGTTCACAACGTAAACATGAACGTCCTGAAATCCTGATAATAGTTATGTTTAAACCAGCAAACCACAGGCACTGAGGAGTCATTTTGGGGTATTGGAAGGGAAGAAATATTTGGGTTTGTTTATTATATAAGCATCACTATTATTAAAAAAAAAATAGAATTAAAAATGCCTTTTCTTTTGGAAATGTGAGGTTATTTCTTGGAGTCGTGGATGTAAACCAAGATGCTGAATTTTTACAGGCAGTTTTGTTCCTTGTGTTGGTTTCTTATGGGAAGTCACACTCTTTGGGCTTGGATTTAACCATTTCCATAGTAACCAGCTGTGATTGAACCAGGATCAGGACTTCAATAAGGAAAAAACAGCAGGGACACAGAAGCTCCAGCTCTTAAAAATCATGTTTTTCTACAATTACCACAAGGGTTGCTATGAGCAAATGGCTTCCAAACAGCTTTTGAAAAATATCAGGTGTGAGTGGGGCTGTGCAGAGGTGCATTGCCAGGCTTCAAGGACATCTAAGCTTAAATCTTGGCCAAATGGGAAGCAAAAAAAAGTGCTGGTACGTGCCATGCTCGGACCGAGGCACCGTAACTCTGTCCTCACCTCGGAGCTGACCTGACCGCCACGTGTGCTTCAGTACAAAGAAATATCACGGAAAATGGTGAATGTACCCACTGAGCAAGGTGAATGCTCGTTACCTGGATGAAGCTGCCATCCAGAGGGACCTGGACAGGCTGAGAGGTGGGGCTGTGTGAACTGCATGAAGGTCAACAAGGGCAAGGTCCTGCTCATGGGTCCTGCACATCCCAAGCACAAGTCCAGGCTGGGGGGGAATGGATGGAGAGCAGCTCTGAGGAGAAGGACTTGGGGGTGTTGGGGGATGAGAAGCTCAACCTGAGCCAGCAATGTGTGCTGACAGCCCAGAGAGCAACCGTGTGCTGGGCTGTGTCACCTGCAGTGTGGGCAGCAGGGTGAGGGGGGGATTCTGCCCCTCTGCTCCGCTCTGTGAGCCCCCCCTGCAGTGCTGGGGTCAGCTCTGGGGCCCCCAACACCAGAAGGACATGGAGCTGTTGGAGGGGTCCAGAGGAGGCCCCGGAGATGATGCGAGGGCTGGAGCAGCTCTGCTGTGGGGACAGGCTGAGGGAGTTGGGGTGTTCAGCCTGGAGAAGAGAAGGCTCTGGGGAGACCTCAGAGCCCCTTCCAGTGCCTGGGGGGGGGCAGGAAAGCTGGGGAGGGACTTTGGACAAGGGCAGGGAGTGACAGGACGAGGGGTGATGGCTTTAAACTGGCAGAGGGGAGATTGAGATGGGATGGGGCTTGGAGCAACCTGGGCTGGTGGGAGGTGTCCTTGCCCATGGCAGGGGGTTGGAATGAGAGGAGCTTTGAGGTCCCTTCCATCCCAGACCATTCCATGATTCTATGATTCTAAGTTGTCTCCTGTGCAGAAAGTCAGACTGCATGACCTGGGTGGTTCCCAGCTGTCTGAGGTGTGTGGATGGGCTGTTGTGTGGGCTGCTCGTGTTGTTCCCAACGCTAGAGCTTTGCCTCGCTCGGGCTCCCCGGGACTGACCGTAGGCAGCCAGTAAGTGGGAATAAAAGCAGAGACAGCTTGAGCTGGCAGAGAATAGCTGGAGAGATCAAACTTGCTTTGTTCCAGCACTGACCTCTTTTTAACTCCTCAAAAAAGAGACAGTTGTTTGTGCCAAAGAAGCACTTGACTGGTAACGTGACCATCCTCTTAGCCTTGAATGAAAGATAAGGAGATCTTTAGTATTCTCCTCAATCCCTAAGGAAAATAAGTTGGGATTAATTCCTGGGAAGAAGGGAAGCTGTCGGGTTGTTTTGTTGACTTTTAAGGGTTGCCAGGGGCTGGCTAGCTGTGGTTGGGTTGCATTTAATACGGGCACGCGGGGTCGACTGAGTTACCCAGGGGATTCATAAAAGCAGCTCTGCTGAAGCTGGGGAGGAATGGAAATGTGAAGTGGGAGATTTTAGGCAGTTATCAAAACCTGGTGATTTGGTTCTTGTAAGTTTGGGTAAAGGCCAATGCTGATTAGAGGGGGAAGCAGAGAGAAGGAAACAAATACAAGCTTCAGTTGATAAAGTGTGTTTGGGAAGGAGTTAAGTGACACACTTGTGTCGTATGGGAATGAGGAGCTGCTTTCCAGGCCAACAGTGATGAGAGGATATTAGACATCTAGCAAGACCACTTAAAATCAGCAATTGTAGGTAATTTGCACCTAGGAATCCTGAAATAATCAGCCAAAGAGATCGTTAGCCTGCTGTGTTCTGAGTTAAATCTTTGCTGAATATTGGATAAATTCCAAAGGACTGGAAAAGTGCTAATAAAACACCACTATTTAAAAACAGAGGCAAGAGGGGTGATTTAGGTGAAGCCAGCTGGACTGATGTTGGTGTTGGTTGGTGTTCTGTGTGGGGAATATACAGGGCTTAGCCATAAAATTGGTTCATCTCTGGGAAAACAGCGGTGTTCAGAGGGATGTTGGTTCTTGGCTTCATGTATCAGGTGAGGGATGGTGTCTTCTCCACGTCCCTGGTTCAGCTGGCTGAAGATGAGCCAGCAGCGTGCCCAGGTGGCCAAGAAGGCCACCAGCATCCTGGCTGGTATCAGCCCCAGTGTGGCCAGCAGGAGCAGGGCAGGGATCGTTCCCCTGTACTGGGCACTGGTGAGGCCACCCCTTGAATCTGGGGTTCAGTTTTGGGTCCCTCACTCACGCCCAGAAGGACCCTGAGGGGCTGGAGTGTGTGCAGAGAAGGGCAGTGGAGCTGGGGAAGGGTCTGGAGCACAAGGCTGCTGGGTAGGAGCTGATGGCAGGACCAACAACTGGAAATAACCTATAGCATTGTATAGGTTTTAACATTGTATGTTATTACAGCAGAAGGCACCACAGAGCTGGGCAGGCTCCTACCAGCAAGAAAAAATCATCATAATGTCTTGAAGCCCAAGGGAAAGTTTCACATTCTTCAGAATATTGTATTCCCCAGAGCAGATATGTCTTGCAGGTAGCCAAGACCTGTTCCACACGCCGGGATGGGTAGGAGAGTTTGCTTTATTGCAGGCAAAATGTCTCAGGTTTTGTAATTTCATATGCAAAGTTGAATTGTACGCCGAGAGAGATGATAGAAATGCTTCCCATGACTCAAAGCTCATCTCATTCAACCCCCCTGCCATGGCAGGGACACCTCCCACCAGCCCAGGTTGCTCCCAGCCCCATCCAACCTGGCCTGGAACACTGCCAGGGAGGGGGCAGCCTCAGCTTCTCTGGGCACCCTGGGCCAGGGTCTCACCACCCTCACAGACAACAATTTCTGCCTCACATCTCACCTCAGTCTCCCCTCTGCCAGTTTAAAGCCATCACCCCTCGTCCTGTCACTCCCTGCCCTTGTCCAAAGTCCCTCCCCAGCTTTCCTGTCCCCCCCAGGCACTGGAAGGGGCTCTGAGGTCTCCCCAGAGCCTTCTCTTCTGCAGGCTGAACACCCCAACTCCCTCAGCCTGTCCCCACAGCAGAGCTGCTCCAGCCCTGGGATTATCTCCACACATCTTCACCCAGGAGCACAAGCTATGTATGGATCCCATGCAAAGCTTGCTCTGGGCCTTGCGGGTGTTGCAGAGAGGCAGCTGACACCCTTTGAACAACCTGATGCAAATCTTCTTGGATTTACACCTTGAACAGGGCAGTTGATGAGACTCTTTTCATCTCATACCTCTTTGTGAAGAGTGGGAGTCACTGGAGGAGAAGCCTTCACGTAGATAGCTACAAGCCAAGGGTTGCCAGTTGCGACGTCTGCGAATTAAAATAGGTAGGAGACAGCAAACAGGCAGGCTTGTTAATGCTGGGAGTTTCTCTTTGGAGTGTCTCTTTCTAGAGGCTGAAGGATGGGAATGACTTTGTTGTAGACAAGTTGGTGATCAGTCTTGTAGACTTGTGTGCGTCTTCAATCTTGAAGAGGATGATGAAGGGACAGATCTTAAGACAAGAATTTGGAGTGAAGTGGGGAACCTCAAGACATGGCTGCTGGGTCAAAGCCTTTAGGGATGGAATAAATCCCGAGAAGGAAGAGGAGGGAGATGGGGCAGTGATAAAACATGGAGCTGTAAGACAAGTTGCACGTTTGGGAGGCTGTCTGTGTATCAGTAAATGATCACTGTAATGGGATCTGCCTTCCCACAGCCCTTTGCTCCCCAGGCTGCACAGCAGCCTCCCCCCAGGCTCCGGATCTCGCGCGTGGTTTCGGGTTCTGCGCCCGCAGGCGTGGGTGGAGAGGGAAGCTCCTCCACCTTTGTGCAGCCGTGGTGTGCAGGAGGAAGATGGCTACAAACCCCTCATTGTTTCTCTGTGCAAGGGCAGTTAGTCATCCACTTCTGCATGAAGCAGAAGATCATTGTCCCCTCTTTCCCTCTAGTTCTTAATGGCTCTCTGAGTACCACCACCTCAAGGTAAGGTGATGTGAACAAGGAGGCTTCATGTGTACATGTGGCACTGAGGGACGTGGTTTAGTGGTCAGCTGGCAGCGTTAGGTTAATGGGTGGACTTGATAATCTTAGAGGTCTCTTCCAACCATGCTTATTCTATGATTCATATCTCAACCTGGTTCATTTATGGTGCAGTGTGAGCTGCTCCAGATGCCTCTGCACTGATCAGATGAGCTGGGACACACGGTCCCTCTGCAGGCACCGATGCTGTGCCTGCACGTGAGGACAGTGTCATGCAGCATTTCAGCTCTGCCCAGCTCTTTGTTGATACCACAGGGATTTCTCATAAGCATTCCCTTATGAATTTGGCTGTATTTGTGTTAGTTTTGAATGTAATTTCAGGGTGTGCTCTGAGAGCGTGCAGGGGATGCAGGTAAAGCTTGCTGTGGTAAAGCTTTTCTACCCTTAGCCAAAGCTACAGGCACTGATGAGGAATGAGGTGCATCTCAGGTGCTCATGGAGGAGGAATGATCTTTGTTAAAGGGGAAATACAACCACCAAATCACCCCTTTCCTTTAATTGTCTCTTTCTGCCAGAGTAATTAAACGTTCAGCTTTTTTATATAGCGGGAATCCCCAGCGTTTTGGGTGAGGAAGCGTGGAAAGCAGGGGAGGGATCTCCACCAAAGCCTGGCTGTCCACCCCTCTTGCTGCCAGGAAACCCATTGAGAAGCTCTTTGAACCAGCTGCAATTTATATTTAGGAACTTGGGACTGCTCCCTCCATGCAGCAGCTAGAGTAAGCCACTGTTGTTTTAGAGCTTTGCCTTTATTTTCAGCTCGCGTGAGTCCCAGGCAGCACAGGAAGCCCTCGTGGTAAAGCTGTGGGTGGAGGGAACGCAGCTTAACCTGGCTGGAAATGCAAGCAAAAAGCTGGGTAACTGGAGCAGTGATCCTCCTCTGCTGCATCCATCAAACATTGCTTTAGAACCCCCTTTTTTTTTAGGTGATGAACTGTCCCTTTGCAGAGCTGCTGGGGGTCGATGGCCTCTGCCCCGTGGCTGGGGCTAACGAAACCAAAATCTTGTTTACAGACTGTTTTGCAAACAGGGAACCAGCATTCATTTATTTCTGTTGCTGGGGGGGGGAAGGCCTGATTTCAGCCATCCCTTTCAGACCTTGTTTGTGTTCCACTTGTGCACTGCTCTGCCTGGTTGGCCACAGATGGTGGCAGGGAGGATAATTTAGAGGGGATTTGTGTTGGTGATGAGCAGGCTGGAAATGGTTACGTGCTGTTACGCCATCTCCTTGAGCTATGCTGCAACCCTCATTATCCTTTGTTCCCTTCTGCTCAAGTACCAGAGGGACCATATCTCATCCTTACAGCTCAGGCCATCCCTAGGGATACTCCTGCACCCGTTCTCATGTTGCCAAAGAAGGTGCTATGAGGAGAGCTGTAGCAGAGAAGAAGTCCCTGGTCAAAGGCACTACAGGACTTGTTGTGTGAAGTTCCATTTGCTGGTGGTGCACTTGATTTTTTCTAGGAATATCACCAGGATTTTTTAGCCTGGAAAAAAGGAGGCTGAGGGGAAACCTCATTGCCCTCTACAACTCCCTGAAAGGAGTGGGGATGAGTCTTTTGAACCCAGTAACAAGCAATAGGACAAGAGATAATGGTCTCAAGCTGTACCAGGGGAGGGTCAGATTGGCTCTGGGGAACAATTCCTTCCCCCACATGGCTGTCCAGCACTGGCACAGGCTGCCCAGGGCAGGGGGCAGTCCCCATCCCTGGAGGGATGGAAAAGCCGTGGAGATGTGGTGCTGAGGGACATGGGGCAGTGGGGACTGGGCAGTGCTGGGGGAATGGTTGGACTGGGTGATTTTAAAGGTCTTTTCTAGCCCAGGCTATCCTCTGATTTTAGAAAATATTTGGGTAGTAATAGGGAATAAATTAGAACTGTGGATTTTGGGCAAGCTCTAGAAGGGTGGTCTTATTTCACTATCAAATCATTTCACTATCAAATTATTTCAGCATACAGGGACACTAAAGATTTGCAGTGCTGCAAAGAGTGCAGGCTTGTGAGGGGCAGAACAGCCTCTCCTTGATGGGAATATTTTTGCCAAATACCTCTTGAGGATTTCAGAACCTGTTCATAACCCTCCTGGATAAAATTCTAGCAAGAATGAAGGGAATGCAGGCTGTATGCGCCTGCGCTGGGAGTACGGAGGGATGAAAGGAATGAGAAGGGACTCAGAAGATACAACAAGAAGGCTGTAACTTCCAACAACTTGAAATAACGTGGGCTGAAAGGTGTCTAGGCAGGACCATTTTTCTTGCCCTTTGCTCAGGAGCTGAACCTGAACAACTCCACTCACTGAAGAGCCTAAACCACAGCTGAGCTCTTTCCTGGCTCATCTCCCTGTTTGCACGTAATCTAATTTTTAACCAGTTTGAAAGTTGGTAGAGTCGAGACACACGTGGTGGGTAAGCTGTTGACCAGGGAAAGCTTTTGGGGCCTTTCAGAGGTTAGGAATAGATTTAGTTGGTGAATAATTTTTGGTATCCTGAAGTTGGCTGTTAGATGTTAATGGTTGGATTTGATGATCTGAAAGGTGTTTTCCAAGCAAAGCTGTTCTGTGGTTCTATATCTGAACTCTCCAGGAAGCTTTTAACAGAAAAAGGGGACTAACCAAAGTCATTTCTGATCTGAAAATGATGTTGAACATGTTCTGGTTATAACCAAAGTGTAATGTGAACCTATTTCAGGGTGGAAAAAAAAGCCTTTGACCAGACTGACCTAGGGGGTTTTTAATCTCTTTGAATTGGGTGAACAGGACCAGTAACCTCTGCGGTGCGATGAAAGGACATTTCTTGAGCAGCTCAGGGAGATTATTTTCCTCTTGAAAGGCAGAGATGAATGTTGGCACAACAGCCCCTGTGCGTTTGTGGCAACATGAAGCACAGCCAGATATTACAAAGGCTGGGTATTTATTACCAGGTAACTTGGGTAATCCTCCTCCTGGACCCGGCTGCGCTCAAGGAAATCAAGATTTAATCTGCTGCCTGCCCGAGCTGCCCCGTTTTGCTTTGCATTTGGGGGAGTTCAATCAGAAAAGCAACAGCTTCCAAGGCATACATTCACCCACTGCAGAAATCAGGGCAGATGTGTCTGCCACGGAGCACGCTTGGTTCAGTGGGTGAGTGGAATGAATTAATGGGTGTGAGAACCAAACAAACCCCTTTCCAGCTCCTTAGTGGTAACACTGTGCTTGTCTGGGTAATAAATATAATTGGTAACTCGATTAATCAGCTCTTAGCACCAGTGTCTGATGCACAATGAGACTCCCTACCATCCTGTAACACCTTCTGAGAAAGAGAAATTAGATTTATGTTACTGCGTGGTGTTTCTGGAGCTGAAGTCAGACCATTGGTTGGGCTGATTGCTGACTGGTTTCTACTGGTTTGCTTTGCAACCTCTTAAAACATCCGAGATGATTATTTAGGAGAAAGAAAAGGGACCTGTGCGCAGCCTGCAGATGTGTCCTCCCTGTAGGGGTGATCTACTGTGTTGTGACCCAGCCAAAGGAGGGCTTGCTCACTTCCTAAACTTGCATTATCTCTTCTGCCTGCCTCTAGATCCTTCAACCACTGCGATGAAATCCATCTTTTCTTCTGAATTTGGTAGCGTGGGATTTAACTTTGAGTCCCTGCCACAGGGACATAGTGAAGGTGTATGTGGGTTGGAAGGGACCTCAAAAGGACCTCAAAGCTCATCCTGTCCCAGCCCCCTGCCATGGCAGGGACACCTCCCACCAGCCCAGGTTGCTCCCAGCTCCATCCAACCTGGCCTGGAACACTGCCAGGGAGGGGGCAGCCACAGCTTCTCTGGGCACCCTGGGCCAGGGTCTCACCACCCTCACAGCCAACAATTTCTGCCTCACATCCCATCTCCATCTCCATGTCTCATCAGCTCCATGTCCTTCTGGTGCTGGGGGCCCCAGAGCTGACCCCAGCACTGCAGGGGGGGCTCACAGAGCTGAGCAGAGGGGCAGAATCCCCCCCTCACCCTGCTGCCCACGCTGGGGGTGACACAGCACAGGACACCCTTGGCTCTCTGGGCTGTGAGCACACGTTTTGCTCTGCTGTTGAGCACCAGGCTGGAATTCAAGCACGGGCTGAGGTTTCTGAGCTCAGCTGTTGATGGCAACGCGCTGTTTGCTCTCTGAATTGAGGCAGTTCCCAGCAGTGAGGGGGGATATCAGCGCTCGCTGGCGTGATTGCCTCCGAGAGGAAGATTAAATTCTCTTTCCCCCTTCTCCTATTTGTTTCTCGTGCTTTCTCTCCACACAGAATACTAAAGGGAGAGAAAGGAACACAGGCTTAATTTACAAGTGTTGTTAATTGGATAGTAATTTCAAACTACGGATTGCTGTTTGCCCTCTGCCCTCCGGGAGGGTTCCTGGGCTGCTCTTTGCTCCCTCTCATCTCCAGAGAGGTCAAAGCCTGACAGATCAACTTCTCCTTTTTTTTTCTGCAGAAGAAGGACAGTGGTGAACGGGAGAGCAAGCAGCTCAGAGAAGATGATCAAGAGGAGGCCTTCAAGCACAAGTAATTATTTATTTATTCCCACTTGCTTCTCATGGATATATTGTTCAGGCGATGCTCTCGTGTTTGCTAATTAGGCTCTTTCCTCAGCTTCTAACATGCAATGGGTTTATTTGTTTTTCTTTTTTAGTGTGCATTTGGTCTCGTGGTGTAGATGATGGGAGATGGGGGAACCAAGAGGAAAAGCCTGGGGCTTCCTCGCAGCGTTCCTAGGGGGAGCGAGGGCGAGGTGGTGCCATCAGGAGCATTTTGGCTCTCTCGAATTCGCCAGCCGTTGCTGCATCTCTGTCCCTTCCACCTGTGTCGTTTGAAGTGTGGATTTTTATTTTCCTTTGCCACGAAGAGGAGCCCACGGGGTACACGTGGCTGTTTAACAGCGACCCACCGCTGTTCGCTTTTGTCACCGGAAAATACGAGCGCAAAACTAACCGAGAGAGAGAGTGTTACCCCTGGCAGGACCAGCTGACTCTGCACTTGGTTTCCTGCTGGTAAAAACACCGTCAGGTCTCCTCTGGAGACAACGGGGGGTGAAGTTTGGTCTGAAGATGTGGGACGTGATCTTTTCTCATCGCTTTACCGGCTAGAAACGTCCTCCGTGGGGGGTGTGCAGCATGGATGAGTGCATGTGCTCTGCTGAGAAAGGAGAGCAAAATCCTTGCTGCTTCTTGGGAATTCTTAAGTCTGATGTGGAGTGGCTGAGGGAACTGGGGGGGGTTCAGTCTGGAGCAGAGGAGGCTGAGGGGAGACCTCATTGCTCTCTACAACTCCCTGACAGGAGGGGGTAGCCAGGGGGGATCGGTCTCTTCTCCCAGTAGCAATAGGAAGAGAGGGAATGGCCTCAAGTGGCACCAGGGGAGGGTCAGATTGGCTCTGGGGAACAATTCCTTCCCCCACAGGGCTGTCCAGCACTGGCACAGGCTGCCCAGGGCAGGGGGGCAGTCCCCATCCCTGGAGGGATGGAAAAGCTGTGGAGATGTGGTGCTGAGGGACATGGGGCAGTGGGCACTGGGCAGTGCTGGGGGAATGGTTGCACTGGTGGAGCTTAGTAGTCTTCCAGCCAAGGCTGTTCTGTGATTCTATGATTGCCTCCTGGCAGAAAATCATCCCTTCTTGAGAACAACCCACCTGGATGTGGGGCTGGGGGTGGTTCTGCAGAACCACGACCAAGGCTCTGTTTGTAGGCTCAGGCCAGAAAACACACGAGGTCTGGTTTAAAGCTGAAACAGGAGCTAGATATCTTGGAAATGATGATGAATAATGAATAAACAGCTCTTGCTTTCCAGCCCTGCCACTCGATACGCCGCGTGGCGAGGTGATGCAGCCTGCGCTGGCCCGCTGACGAGGAGCAGCAGGTCTGGGCTGTCTTCACCATGCTGGCATCGTTGGGCTAGTAGGGATGCACTCCCAAGCTGGAATTCTGAATTGGTTTGCTAAATCTTTGTTAACAATACCTTTTTTTAACTCCGACTGACTTTCAGGCTGCGGATTATTTCCTTGTAACCGCCGCCGAGCAGCCCGGAGTGTATCAGAGGTGATGTGGTTTCTTACCCCGGCCCTTCGACGTCACTGCTGTGAAGTTGGTAAATCATTTTTTCCACGAGCACATGTTTGTGAGCTCTTGTTTGGTGGCAGCTTCAGCAAAAAAAAAAAATAAAGCTTTCCCTTGCCTGGGAGTGATGCCCTTGAAAATCACCCGAGGTTACACGTGGAGAGGAAAGGTGTTGAGGAGGAGCTCCCATCTCCAGCCAGCGTCGGACCCATGCATGAACCTCCATGCAGATGTGGGTGTATTTCTCCTGAAATACATGGGAGTGGTGCCTTTAGGGAAGCAGCTTTTGGGGTGAAAAACTGGCTTTCCAGATGGATTTTCCTGCAGGACTCTGTAGCTCTTTGTCCTCCGATCCAACTACAGCAGGTTTTGTGGGGATCCAAACGTCGCTTTGCAAGGCAAATGAGAGCAAGATCTGCTCTGCAGGAAATGTTTGAATCACAAATCACGCCGAGATGGTTCTTAGCTTTTACTTTACTTATTGAGTGTCCTTTTTCTGTCGCTGGATTTGTGTTTTTAACAAGATCTAGAAGGTTGGTAAGGTGATAACTTGATTTTTCTCTTTGATTTTAATTTCCCAATAACGTAGCTGAACTTTCTCAGCCCTTTGCAAAAGGCAACTGCTGTGTGCTAATGCCCTGTTGGCCAGTGGCAAAAGGTAAGCTGAGATAATCTGCTGCTGTTTACCCTGAATTTGGGAAAGGAGAGCTCCTGGTAACTGGAATCTGCCTTCCCTGCAGCCCACTCCCTCACCCCAAACGAACGATCGAGAGCCGTGCTGCTTTCTCAAGCAGAAAACCACCAAGAGCACGACATGGGGAGAGGAAAAACTAGTGGTTCACTACATAATCCTGTGGCCTCTACACAGAGTTTGGGTGCAGAGACTGCCCCAAAAAGCAGGGAGCACCCTGGGCTTGACCTGCAGGTTGGTTCCTCTGGCCCTGCAGCTGCACCTTCTGCACCACCCCGCACCCAAGACCATTCTTCAGACCATATAGGAAGGACAGAACCACTGGGTGCCAACTTTACTGACATTTTCTCACTGCCTGTGTGACGCCACACTTTTTGGCAGCTTCCTGTTATTTTTTTTTCTGATCTACTCAAACTCTCCCCACCCCCCCCTCTTTTTTTTTTTTTTTTATTTCTTTTTTTGTTCCTTGTTTTCATCTTGCACGCTGCAAGCTCCCACCGCAGGAACAAGTGCTGACGAAGCCCTCCCCAAAACATGTGCTACACTCACAGCAATTTCAGCTCAGCCTATCTCTCATCTCAGCTCTCAGGGGAGTTTATATCTATAATTGCAAAGAGCTCGGGTTATTTTAATTATTTTTTTTTAACCAGTTATGCTTAGCTCACTGACCAGGAAACGCCACCCGCCGCGGCGCGGCCGATCTGCCTTTGCAAGGAACAGGGTGTGGGTGGACTTTGGCCTTTCCGTCCCGTCCCCCTGGGGGAAAAAGGAGTTGGTTTGGGACTCAGGGATCTGTAAAGGTGGCTGGAGAGCAGAGTTGCTGGCCACAGGGAGCAGAGAGGCGTTGAGCTTTGAAGTTGGGCTGCAGTTCTGCAAGAGAAGGTCATCAGGGATGTTAAAAGTGTAAATAAAACACCCAGGTAGGGCTGGGAAAGGGAGGGGAAAAAATAAAAATATCTTCAACTCTTCAACTCGAAATGAAGCTTCAGATGCTGCTGTTAATCAGCTGCTGGTGTTTCCACACTTAGTCATCCTTTCAAATTACAGCTCCCTGCTGTGGCGCTTGCAGAGCTGAATTTCTGGGAGGAGCTGGGGGAGGCAGGGGTTGGGAAACAAGATCTCTCGTGGGAAGAATGTCACGGGGCAGGTCAAAACCACTTTTTTTTTTTTTAATCTCTGCACAAAAAAAACTACAGCAGTGACTCTGCTCAGCGTTGGGTTTAGCTTGGCAGGACAGCCAAGGAAGTAGCAAGGGTAACTGCTGTGCAGACGTGCTTGCTTAATTCCTGGAGCGTGGAGACCTTAACGAAGAGTTTAAAAAAAAAAAAAAAAAGTTATAATCAGATATGGGAGAGAGCAGTATTTATGTGTAGGCTGAGCTGAGTACACATGGAGTGTTTCATTGAATCCCAGAGTGGTTTGGGTGTGAAGGGACCTCACAGCTCATCCCATCCCAACCCCTGCCATGGCAGGGACACCTCCCACCAGCCCAGGGTGCTCCCAGCCCCATCCAACCTGGCCTGGAACACTGCCAAGGAGGGGGCAGCCACAGCTTCTCTGGGCACCCTGGGCCAGGGTCTCACCACCCTCACAGACAACAAGTTCTGCCTCAGATCTCTTTCTCTCTTCTTCCAGTTTAAAACCGTTACCACCTTCTAGTAGGAGGTGTCCCTGCCCATGGTAGGGGTGCTGGAATGAGATGAGCTTTAAGTTCCCTTCCAACCCAAACCATTCTAGGATTTTGATGCAGTGGAGAGCCCTTCTCCCCTCCAGAGCTGTGAGGATGCTGTGGTCCTTCCTCTGGTTAGGGCTGTGCCTATCTCTGGAGGAGATATCTGGGAGATGATCTACTCTCTCAGGGAAGGACCTGTAGAACTTCAGCTGCGCCAAAGCTTGGCTGCACCCTCTTAACAGAGACTGTTGATGAGTTCAATGGGTGCATGGTGATTCTGGCTCTGCCTTGGACACATTGGGTGTCCCTCTGCCCATCCCTCAGCAGCAGGTTACAAGGGTGAGCAGTCAAAGATTAAACCCTGGTCCCTCCTACCCAACCCTTGTCTACCCTTCCCAGTATCTTCCCAGTAGTCAACTCCTTTTGAATAGGCACTGCTGGAAATGCATCCTTGCTGTAACCAAACCACAGCATTTTGGGTGTTGAGTTTTGGATGTTTAGACCTTCATCTGACCTGCATGTGAGAGAGCTCTTGGTGGGGTGTGGGTGGGCAAGGCTGTACATAACCCTGAGCTTCCCTGGAGCATCTTCACAGACCTTATGCTGGCACTGTGCTGAGACAGTGGATCTGAACGTGGTTACTGAAGTGCAGAGATGCCCCAAAGTCATGCTTGGTACTGTTTTGAGGCTGGCTGGGGAGATGTTGAGGTCCTGTGGCCCTCGAGATGCTACCAAGCTATCTTCAGGGCCTCTTTTAGTTTGAGTCTCAAGGGTAGTAGACTGTGTCTGACCTACCACCAGCCAAAGAAGCTGAAGAAACCCCATAAAGCATGGTCATGTGCCGACATGCGGAGGAGTGTAGCTGGGTGCTGCTGGCAGGGTCAGGGTTTGCACATCAGCCACCTCTTGGTGCTGCAGATCCAGGAGGTGGGCTCCTCTTCACCTTGGGTCCTGGTTGCAGATCCTGTGTGGGTTTTGTCCCAGTTGTATTTACTGCTGGTGAAGTTGCTTGTGTCTGCCTGGAAAGCCCTCAGCTGCCTGGTAAAGCAGAGACAACATGGCCTTGTGGCACCTGCCTGCATTTGAAGAGCTTCTCTTGCAGCCCTCCTCCTGCAACACCTGGGGATACATGTCTCCCCATCTGGGCTCCCCCAAGAACCACATCTTGAGAAACCAGCTGCCTTGGCACGTTTTAGGGGCTCACAGTGTAATAGAGGCGGGGTTTTTTTTTTTGGCATTCCTTGAGTGCCTTTCGGCAGTCGCTCGGGGAGGAGGATGTGCTCTGACACGCTCAGCTATTTGAGCAGGAGCAGCCCTCTCCCAGCAAAGAGAGATTCCTCCTCAGAGGGTGGGTGCTGATGGGTCTCTGCCTCTGCTTGTCTCTTGCTCCTTTTCTGCCCTGGGTGAGGAATCCAGGAGTGACGGCAACAACTTTGTCTTCTCGATCAAACAACAGCTCTGGACATGAAAGTCATTTCTTGGTTTCTAAGTCAAAGCAGATGCAGATTGTCTCAGTGCCTATCTTGGTTGCTGGAAAGGGTCACTGTGTGCAATGAGGCAGCTTGGAGATGTACAGACCATGCTTTTGAGCCAGCCCAGCTGTAGGGAAGCCTCCAGGAAAGTTGGAGCAGGAGATGGTGCACCCAAGATGTCAAAGAGCAGATGTCAAAGCTGTCTGCAAGGGGACAGGCTGGGCAGGAAAGTGAAGTGCAAAAAAAGAGGGGGTCGTGAAATGAAGTCTGTGCCAGGATCAATGGGTGTTGTAGAGCAACACTTGCAGTGTCCCCAGAGGGTGAAGGTGCTGTAGAGTTCCCTCAGCACCCATGGGTGATCACGCAGCAGCCCTGTAGGTGCTTGGTGACTTTGCAGGGAAGAGCAGCAGGTTGGTGAGATGGTGACAGAGGAGCAAAGAAGGGTACAAGAATCCAAGGCTGAAATCTCTGCCCATGTGCTCTTAATCTGGTTCTTTCCATGGGGTCTGCAGACAGAAGGAAGAAGTCAGCTTGTCAGTCTGTTAAACTCACTCTACAGTGAATTTTCCCTGGCCAAAAAATTTGGGGTCTTGTAGAAAAAGGTTGAGAATGACTTCTGCTCTGTGGTTTGTGATTGGAGACAGAAAAGGGAAGAGGCACTTTGATGAGAAGTGTTTGCTGCCACTGAAGAGCATCTGAGTGCTGCCCCAGGGGACACCTTCACCGCATGGCCACACAGGTACCCCAGCATCCCTGCTCCTTTCAGGTTCTTCAGTAGCTTGGTCAGAGCTCAGCTCCCTCCAACTTGGGCTCTAAACCTCTTGAACTGCTGCTGAAGTCTTCTGCTTTGCTGTCCTTGGTTGTTTGGCTGCCTTGTCCCTGCTCCTACAAACCTTGCCCTCACATGGTGGAGAGAGAAGGCTCCACCAAACCACCACTCCTTCAAGGATTTGAGTCCTCCCTCATATCTTCTGTAGCAGTAATTTCCTTATGTGTTTGAGTGTGGCTTCCCAGAACCACCCAGGAGCAAGTGAATTTTGGAGATGCAAAGAAATAAAATGAAGTTATTGTGCTGGTTCCTTTTTAAAGGACAGTGTGGAAATAGTTGCCCAGGACATTTGGTTTCAAGCAAGTTGAAGTGGCTGTCACAAAAATGGAAGGCTCTGAAAACAGAAACTCTGGAGCAGCGTGGGAAGGTCAAAGGGCAGCAGATTTTCAAACCAGGTGGTATTTCTTCAGGGCGTTGGAAAAGAAATTGCCTGTAGTGGCTGAGATAGGGTTGAGAACAACCAGGACTTCCCTAAACTACTTCCAAAGAATGGAAGGGCTCTACCATGGCACTTCAAAAATAGTCATCTGGGATCTGGGTGTTTGAAACCACTTTGTTTTGATGGTGGAGCAGAGGAAGAACCTTCTTTATCTGGCTTTATTGGTTGCTGACCCTGGAGGAGCATGAGAGACATTTAAGCAGAGGGATGTGAAGGACTTGAGAGGTGAAGAGCCATGGAGGACACCCACCTCTGATCCTGAGCAGGGTCAGCAGGGTCTCCTGCCTTCTCCTGCATGTATCTGTCCTGCTGAGGTCTGCTTGCCTCTTTCACCTCCAGAAGCACCAAGAAAACCTTATTGAGATGTCCTAGCCAGCTTTCCTTGCCCTTAGTGTTGTCCTTGGAGGGGTAAAAATAGGAAGGTGGACTTAAAGCAGTGCCTGTTTTGTGATGCAGGAGTGGGGATGCTCTGCCATCTGAAGAAATTGCTTTTATGGGGTTTCTTGGCAAAGCCATTCCCTGTGCTCGTGTCACGAGGACATCTGCATGTGGATGCTTCACCAGAAGGCTTGGAAAGATCCATTTATCAATTGAAAAAACAGCTTTTGCTCCATAAAGCCCTTGAGGCTGGAGGAGGAAAGCAAAAAGCCAACCTTGCAGACAGCTTTTGAGTGTTTTACGTCGAGATAACTCTTTGCATTCTGCGCATACCCTGCGTGCCATGCCCTTTCCAACCCCCCTGCTTCAAAGAAAAACTGACATCTCCTCTTCTTCCCCAGTGAGGAGCTCTGGGCCTGAGATTTGAGACATTTCTGACCCAAACCAAGGAACATTCCACCCTTGACAGGCTTGTAGGAGATGCTGGAAGGTCGTGGCCATCTCTTCCCTCTACTCAAATCCTCGTGCAGTCCTAGGAGCTTGCAGCACAGACCTGTACCCACTACCACCTGTAACCACCTCCATCCCCAGCAGTCCTGGCTTGTATAGTCTGAAACAGGCTGGGAAACACTGCACAAGGTGCTCAAGGAGCAGGAGATCTTCTGGGTTTGGGCACATCCATCGTTTGATCCCACCCTAAAGCCAAGTGCTTCAAACCCAGCTCTTGTCCGGGTGCTCAGTCCTTGCCGATGAGCGTTGAGCACTCATGTTAGTGCCGGTGCAGCACCGTGACACGTCCTCCAACGTGTCCTCCAACGTGTCCTCCACCCCCAGGAGGTGCACACCCTAACCTGGCTCCTACATGCCAGTTCTGCCATGCAACCTGTTGTTAGCTCTGGTTTTTTAACTCTTGCCTGCCTTCATAGAATTGTTTTGGCTGGACAAGACCTTTAAGATCACCCAGTCCAAGAGTTCCCCCAGCACTGCCCCATCTCAGCACCACATCTCCACAGCTTTGCCATCCCTCCAGGGATGGGGACTCCCCCCCTGCCCTGGGCAGCCTGTGCCAGTGCTGGACAGCCCTGTGGGGGAAGAGAAGGCAGTGAAGGCTGCTGGAGGCAGGATGGGATGGTGTGGGAAGGGTAGGGCCTTCCTGCTGTGCTGCAGGGACCTCCAAGGTTGAGTTTTCCTCCAGATGAACATGGCCACCTGACTGTTGACCACCACCTTCTCACCTCTCCTGGGCTGTAGTTTCTTCACCCTTTATTTTGCCTCTCTTTCCTTTGACTGTAAGCCCTTAGGTTGGGTTGTATCTCACTTGCTTCTCCATCAGTAAAGCCCAGC
This sequence comes from Podargus strigoides, assembly GCA_028020825.1. Lineage (NCBI taxonomy): Eukaryota > Metazoa > Chordata > Aves > Caprimulgiformes > Podargidae > Podargus > Podargus strigoides. The sequence goes on along the minus strand of CM051623.1, from coordinate 57,202,076 downwards.
AGGGAGGTGACCCCAGGTTATCAGCTGGGAGGAACAATTCAACCATTGATTTTCCTGCCTGATAGAAGTGCCCTCTCCTGTGTTCACACTGGGGCTCTCTGTGTCCTCTGCAGTGGCACAGCCACCCTCATCTCTGCTAAAGGCTTTCCTGGGTGCTGGGGTAGGAGCATTACTGGGCACCAAGTGCCTCAGTTTCTACTTAAACTGGTTAAAGCCATCAGCAGTGTTAAATGAGTTTGATCTCCTTCATTTGCCTTAATTTGGGAAGTGGGAGAATGAGCATCCCAATACTGGGGAGGTGTGTGTGCTGGGGGGAGGGCTGGCTGCACACTCTTGAGCTCTCCTGGAGGGAGATGGTGGGGTGGGTGAACTTCTGGGTGTTGTTTGGATGTCATTGTTCCTGTCACCACCAGCCCCACCATCCATTTACTCAGAAACCTGAATTTTCTCCCCATATTTTCACCATGTGGCTGATCTGCACCCCTGTTTGTGGCACTTCCAGAAGCATCTCTGGTGACTCGATAACCACCTTGTACCCTAAATACTCTTTTTTCCCCCCTGTCCTTCCCATGTACCCTCCTGGGATCACTTTGATTCCTCATTGTGGATCTTCTCTGGTGTTTCCATCCTGGGTCTATCACTGGGTTGAGACCTAAAAGGGAGCTGGGCTGAAGATCAGAGCTTTGCAAGGCAGCTGAGGTCCATTTCTAAAGCCCACGGTCTGGGGCAGCAGGGATGTGTCTCACTGCTCTGTGCTCTTCCCTTTCCTCCCCAGGGACCTCAAACTACGAAACTACGAGCCCGAAGATGAGGAACTGAAGAAGAGGAAGGTGCCTCAGGCCAAGCCAGCCTCAGGTGGGTTCAAACAGGACCAGGGGAGGGGAAAGGAAGGAGCATGAATGCAGAACGGTGGTGCTGGTGCCTGTGGTGAGGGAATGAGGCAGCACCTGTGTTTGTGAGGACAAATAAACCAGCCTGGGACTCCACATCCAGCCAGCACACTGCAAAATGGATGGGTTATACCTTTTCTTTCCAAAAACCCCAAGTGGTTTGGAAACCTCTGTGATCCTGCTCGCTCCAGCTCAAGGTGAGAAAGCCACTGGGATGCATTCTGGTTGCATCTTGCTGGTGGGAGGGTGGTAGGTCCTAGGAGATGGGTGTCTGCAGCCCTGGAGGGTGCTGACGTGGCTGAGCAGCCATGGTGGGAGCTGGGTGTGTGTGATGCTCGCGGCCCCCGTTGCTTCATCGTCCTCTCTCGCCCGTGGGGACTGCACGCCCTGCGTTGCACAAGTGGGGTGTGTGCCTGAGCTCACCGAGTCCAGCCCCAGACAGAAGGGTTGATACTCAGAGCAGCTCTCACTGGAGGATTCTCAAGGAGATTCAAGCTGCTTTTTGTTTGAATTACCTTTAAACAAATATTAGTCATGAGTCCAGGGCGTTCAGGCTGCTGTTTCTCAGCACTGAACCTCCCTGTGGCTCTTGAAAGGGAGGTGAAGGGTAGAAGTTCCCTTGATCTTAAAATATGGAGTCCTCATGGAATGGATCTCTTTAAAATGCTCTAAATTAAAAGAGTTCCTTTAGGAAGGCTGCAGAGATCTGGTAGGTAGGAATGCTGATGCTGCCCTTTCTTTATCCTTTTGTAAAAGTTGAAAACTTTCCCTGATTCTTCCCTGATGTGTGATTTGGAAGTGGGAGCAGCAATTTTGCCCGTTTCCAGTAAAACCCACGCTCTCTGCCAGCCCTTTGGAGCTGCAGTAAGCAGCCTGTGTGTCCTTGGGCACTTGGCTCAGGGGCTGGGCATGGAGGAGGGCAGAGGAGCTGCGGCTCGGAGTAAATTCATGTTAAACATATCCAATTGCTGGAGCAGGATTCATCCCTCGGGGATGTTCTCCCTGGTGCCTGCACTCCCTCCATGCACACACACCCGAGTTGGAGGCTGGAGGGTTCTTTTCCACAAGTGCTATGCCATTATCCTCAGCATCTACAAACTTTATCACAAGGGCTGGGCTGGAGCTTGAGTCCTCTGAGGTGTCTTAAGGCAAAGATGTTCAAATGGGCTTTTATAAAAGCTTTTTTTGAACCAAGCCCAGAGCTCTGGTGGGTCTCCCTGTCCCTGTGGTGTCCCACTGTGCTGATACTGGTCCTGTTCCCCCATCTAGTGGAAGACAAGGTGAAGGACCAGCTGGAGGCTGCCAAGCCAGAGCCCATCATTGAGGAGGTGGTACGTATGTTCAGCTCTGTGCTGGGTGTATGGGTCTGAGCCCAGGCTTGAACCTCACCTGCAGCTCTCACTGGGTGTCTTCTCTTCCTCCCTAGGATCTCTCAAACCTGGCCCCCAGGAAGCCAGACTGGTGAGTCCTTGCTCGTGGGGAAGGGATGTTGGTGTCACTGGTGGGTTACCATCACCTCAAGGTTGTCCAAAACGGGTTAAAATTGCTAGAAACTGTTAACCCAGCCCTCCTGTTGAGGAGGACACAAGACATGGGGCTGTCCTCCCTTTCCCTGCTTATGCTCCACTCATCCCTTTGAGGTGCTTGTCACCACGGTGGCCTCAGTGACATTGGGTTGGTTTACCCATGAGCTGCCCTGGTGGCAGACACACTACTCCGTGGTCCTCACGGGAGAGGGAAGGAGTTTCTCCTCCACTGGGAAAGGTGGAACGTGGCCCCTGTGTTCACATCTGCCTGGGGTGAGGATTTGTTTGGACGTTGTCACTCTCCTCCTCAGGGATTTGAAGCGAGACGTAGCCAAGAAACTGGAGAAGCTGGAGAAGAGGACGCAGAGAGCCATCGCTGAGCTGATACGTACGTTGTGGTGCCGCAGGGACGATGCCACCAGTTGTTCCAGAGGGATCACACGATCCTTACTGGGAACTCGGTGCCTTGCTGTCCCAGGGAGGGACTGGTGGAGCTTGATCCCCTTTCCAAAAGGATCTGTGAAGCTCTGGGTCCCAGGTAGCTTCCCTGAGGCTGCACGTGTGCTTGGGTTATGTGCTGTGGGGGCTGCAGTTTGGGTCCTCCTCTGTGCTGGTCTCCCAGTACAGCTGGTTTGTGGCTCAGCCACTGCTCTTTCTGGCTTGCAGGAGAGCGGTTGAAAGGGCAGGAGGAGGAGCTGGCATCTGCTGTCGAGTCAGCAAAGCAGGAGGGAAGCGACTCGGACTGAGGAGATCACCTGGCAGCCTCAGGCATGGGCTCTGCCATCACCACAGAGCCCCTTGCTCTTGGGCAGAGTCACCTCGATGGGACACGCTGCTCACCAAGGCTTTACCAGAAGCCCACAAACCCTGAAGAAGAGGGGCAGATCTGACCTCCCTTGGGCTATGGCTGGCGTTGAGGAACACTTCATAGACAGCTTTTTGGGACCACAGGGGGCTGATGGGAGCAGGACAAACACCCACCTTAGCTTGAACCTGGGCTGCCAGGACTCTGGACAAGGAAGATGTGGGCAAAAAGGCTGTGAGAAGGTAAATTCAGGCTTGTTCTGGTCCCCAAAGTTTCCCAACCCTCCTGTGCAACGTGTACCACTCCTCTAAATGTTTTATAAAGTTTGTTGTCAACAAATCTTTTAATAATAAAATGGTCCCATGGTAGGAGAAGTTGTCACTTGTTCTGCTGAGGGCTGGGTGGTGGCAGCTCACTTCATCTCCCTTGTGGCTCTGAGGACTTCAGACCACTGTTTGCTGGTCCCTGTCCCCTTCACGTCCCCGGGATGGGGAACAGCAGACTTCATGTGATAGAAGTTTGAGGTGGCCAAGCTGTAGCTGCAGTCAGTCAAGCCCAGCTCCATGGATGGGGCAACCTGGGGGTGCTGCTGGAAGAAGCAAGCGGGTGGGATACTGCAGAGCTGACCCCACAGCTTCCCTGGGAACCTCTGCTGTGGCTTTTGGGAGGTCTCACAAGATCAGACCCGATCCTATGGGTTCCTGAATCCTTCAGGTTTGATTCCAAAGTGGTTTTGTCCTGAGGTGGAAGATCTGGTGCCCATGGGATTGATGGAAGAGTTCACCTGGGATGGAAATAGCTGTTCCTGTTAATGCACGTGTCCTGTTGCTTTTAAAAGCCTGCTGAGAAGAGCTGCTGGGGGAGGGGAGAGGTCCTTCATGTGACAGCAGCTTGCCTTGGGCAGGGGTAATGTTTCTGCCCTGGACTGGAGCTGTGGTGGCTGGAGCTGCCATCTCAGGTTGTCACCAGCTACACCAGGTCCCTCCATAGGACGAGTCCCAGCTGTGTTAAATACAGGCTGATGGATGCTTGTCCCTCTGCTGGGATCTGCTGTGGCTGCCTGCTGCTCTGCTTCCGTGTGGTGAGGACACCTGAGGGGCTTTCCTCCTGCCACAGCCCCATCCCTGCTTCCAGGTATGGAGCTTGGAACAAAGGTCTGGTGAAATGCCCTCTTGTTCCTCCAGCTTCTGTGCACAAACAGCTCCTCAAAGCCCTCCAGCCCCAGCTGCCTCCCCTGGGAACCTTGGCTTGCCTGGTCCTGGGCTCTCTAGTGGAAAAGCACTTGGGATGAAAGCCCAGCTGCCTTCCCAGGGGTCATTTTTGGGCTGTTTTTATTCTTTTGTCCTATTCCCTGGGCAGGAGGCTGCCTTAGTGCTCCTCACCCTTATCCTGGGTACAGAGCCAAGTTGAAGGTGCCACCCTGTGCTGCTGGGGCAGGTGGGTGCTGCTTGTAGGTTGTCTTGGCCATCAGGTAACGCTGCCCTGTGGGTCCACCATGGAAAATGGAGGTGGATCTGCTGTATGGGGACATCCTTGGCGTGGGGCAGAGCATGTGGTGATGCTTTGGAGATGCTTAAAAATGAAAAGGACCCCCTGAGTCGTGACAGTGGTGGCTTCTCCCCCACCAAAGCAAAACCATCAGTGATTTAGGTGAGTATTTGGTGGGTGTATTTATGGTTTATAATTAATGACTGGGCTGTCACACACCTTAATGTGTGTTTCTTCACTGGGGAGGGACTTGGGGATGTGTTCACATGTGGAGCCACGGCCTCTTCTCTGTGGAATGCCCTGTAGATGTCAGCAAATCTCCGTGTTCACAGCCACACCGTGCCCGGCTGGTCCCAGCCGAGCTTCACCTCCCTGGGGATGCTGCCACGCTCCTCCAGCCGCCCTGGAGCTGGACCAGGGCCTCTGCTTTGTCACACGTGTCAAATGTAAACACGAACACCCACGCAATGGTAGGAAGGGGAGTTTTTCCTCCTGGACATGAATTGCCTTTAAACTGCCTCCAGCCTGTGCTCTGGCTGTGGTGGTGGCTGCGTGACGCGGAGCAGAGCTGTCCTTGCAGGGCACGAGGGGCTGGGGTGGGACCTGGAGGAGGATGCTGGGGTGGAAGAGCAGGATTTAGGCTCGTTTCCCTCTCCAGTGGGGCCTCGTAGGGGAGTGTCGCTTATCCTGGCACAGGTCTGGGGTCCCATCGTGATGCGTGGGTCCTGGCGTGGGACTGGGGTCCTGGCATGGGACTGGGGTCCTGGCATGGGACAGGGATCCGGGCATGGGATAGGGATCCTGGCATGGGACTGGGGTCCTGGCATTGGACAGGGATCCTGGCGTGGGACTGGGGTCCTGGCATGGGACAGGGATCCCGGCATGGGACTGGGGTCCCGGCATGGGACAGGGATCCTGGCACGGGACAGGGATCCCGGAATGGGACTGGGGTCCTGGCATGGGACTGGGGTCCTGGCATGGGATAGGGATCCTGGCACGGGACTGGGATCCTGGCATGGGACAGGGATCCCGGCATGGGACTGGGGTCCCGGCATGGGACAGGGATCCTGGCATGGGACAGGGATCCTGGCATGGGACTGGGGTCCTGGCATGGGACAGGGATCCTGGCATGGGACTGGTGTCCCTACATGGGACAGAGGTCCTGGTATAGGACTGGGGTCCCACCCATGGGACAGATCCCAGCATAGGCCAGCCCTGGGGCTGCTGTGCAGGTGCCAGGGGACGAATCCCAATTTCCCTGGGGGGAACAGGAGCACGTGGGGGAGGACTGGGAGAACAGGAGCGTTTGGGATGAAACACCAGACTCTGCATCCCATGGATTTCATTTATTCCCTGGCTGCGTAGCCCGATGGGGAGGGGCTGGCTTGCTTTGCCTCAGTTTCCCTGGAGGAGGGGAGCTCCTCTGAGCTGGAGGAGGAGGGTGAGACACGGTAGAGCCCCAGGGGTGAGGAGGTAATTTGGCTCCAAGCCGTTTGCCAAGCGGACAGTGAGACCAGAATTAACAAGCAAATGGGATCCGAAAGGCCAGGAGGGGAATGGTAAATAAATAACCCAGCGAGATAATCCTTTCAGCTCCAAGTAAATCAAAGGCTTAACATTTACCCCGTGTCTCTTGGGGGGATTTCTTTGCATCACTGAGCCAATCCTGCATCCACACCACCAGATACCAGAGGAGGCACTCATCACTGAGCTGCTCTGGACAGGGATGCTTTCCCTGCCCTGCTTTTTGAAACGGGGAAAGCGATGGCCCATGAGGGTCTGCAAGTGTGAGCTGGTCTTTCTGGAAACCTCAGGGTGTTTTGGTGGGGATGTGGGGAATTTGGTCCCTTACATCCTCACCTCCTGCCTCCCCAGCAGCAAGGAGAGCAGGTACCCACTCCTTGCTGCTGCCTCCTCCAAGGGATATGAGGTGAACATCTCATGCTCTTCCCCACTCCAGCTGGCTGGAAAGTGTCAGCCCGAAGCTCTCGATAGCAGCTGACGTGTATGGGAGTCAATCCAGCACACCAACATCAGCCTCAGCAGCTGGCTGTGAATAGCCTGGAGGAAAACTGAATTTCTGAGCTAAGGATGCTGAAAGAGAAAAAAAAAAATAGAATTCCTGGCATTCCAGATCTGGAACTGAACACATCTGTTAACACGATGGAATTCCGCTGCCCAAGCTCGTCCTGCTAGCAGGCTATCCCAATTATGACTCAATATTTTATAGGCCACATATTTCTACGTGTATATCCATGAGACAGAAATGAACAAGCCCTGAATACAGATGTAGTTGGGGAGAAGTGTCCCAAGCTCCACGTTGGCAGCTCTGGAGACCATTCCTCACATCCTGATGCTGAGCTGAGCCTCGGCAGTGTGAAATGATTGTGGTGCTCCATCACCACAAGGCCAAAGCAAAGATCCCCTCGTGGGCATCCATCTTGGGGGGGTCCTAATTCTCCCCTAGTTTTGGATGGGGCTTGGAGCAGCCTGGTCTAGTGAGAGGTGTCCTTGCCCATGGTAGGGGGTTGGAATGTGATGGTCTTCAAAGGTGCCCTTCAACCAAAACCATTCTGCGCTTCCATTCCATGATTCTATAAACAGAAGTGTTGCCCACGGAAAACAGACCAGTGGTCTGGGTCTGGACATTGGCATCTACTCTGAGACCAGCCCCATCTCACCTCCTATAACAGAACATGCTGAACAGTGCAGAACTTTAATATTGGCACAATATTTTCATAAGGTGGCCACAGCGTGGCTTGAGCAGCCCTTGGAGGAGGAGGTCCTCTTTCTGGAGGACCTTTTCCTGGCCATGGGACAGTGCTGAGCATCCCATGTGCCCGTAGTGCAGAACTGTGAGCACCATGTGAGTATTTACCCACACAGCACTTGTGGGCTGTTTCAGATGTCACATTTCTGCCCTATTCTTTCAGCAAGAGGCTGTTTTTGAATGAGCTGTGAATATTTTATGGGCAAATTTTTAAGTGAGCCTGGGATCCTTCAGAAGGAATCTTTCATGGCTAAATAATAGAAGTGGGTAGGAAACAGATTATTATTTTTTTTCTGTTTTGTGGGAAATTTCATGATTTTGGGTTCTTTTCTCCAAACCAAATCTAATTTAAAGCTCTCCACAAGACAAAATTAAATTTAAAAATCATGTTGGGCCAATCAAAATGCTGTTTTGAAGCTGAGATGCACACTTGGTGATTTGCTAATGCCATAAGTCATCTCAATCAAAACTCTTCTTGCAGTTTTTGCCTTTTTTTTTTTTTTTCCCCCCAGAAGCTATTCAGGGTCTTCTGAGATACCCTTTTCCCAGTTCTGGGAGTAAACTGGTCTGTGGTGGAGTTACCACCATTGCTGGAAGGACTCTGGGTGTTGTTTGCTGGTGCATCCTGGAGAATTAGCTCACCCATCCCTGCCTTGTGCTCTCAGTTCCTTTCAATCTTCCCACCCTTGTATTGGAGGGCAAATCCAAGACTGCGGATCCTCTACAGATGGTTCCATCAAACCTGGCTTGGCTTGGGTTAGACAAAACCCTGAGGAACTGGCACAAATCCCAGTGCCCTGGTCCCACCTGCACTGGGTGTCTTGGTGCATATGTTTGAACACGAGAGCGTTGGATGGACATGGGTTCGGGAAAGGAGTGTCATTTGAAAGGAGGTTGACAGAATGTGTCCTCCTCCCACCTGCCATGGGAAGATGAAGGCTGTTTCTTACAGTGGTCTGTGTCCAGCACAGTCTTCATGAATCTTCGAAGTGCCTGACTTGCCATTTCTTTTGACTGCCCTCAGCGACCATCACCCCACGTTCTCTACCAGCGCTCCAACGAGGACGCCAGTGCCAACCAACATCAAAGAGAAGAGAGGATCATGCGTTAGAAACTTGAGCTAATGACATTTTTTTAAGGTGCAATCCAAACCACGCTCTCTGCACAGCCAATATGCAACGACAGGAGGATTAAGTGTGAATTATATTTATGCAATGAGTGGCCAAGGTGGCAAACTCGCTTTAGAGGAGGACGTTCATAGGACATCAGCCAGATGCTTGCCCTGGATGACCACCAGCTTCTGCTATGAGCTGAGGGAGACTTTATTTCAAGTTGTGCATGTGGGGACTTGCAAATCTGGGGTCCAATGCTTCTCCTGATAGGTGGGTGGCTGCATGTCCTCCAGCCCTGATGGGTGACCGTGCCAGAGGGACCAGCTGGCTGAGACCCCAGGGTGACATCCAGTGTTGTCCCATTGATGTCCAGGGAGGATGATGGGGTTCTGGGTGCTAAGTGACTTGGGAATTTCCTGGTCCATGGTGATGGGGAGATCACCTGACAACCTGGTACTTGTTTTATGGTGTGGGGGGGTCATTTTAGCTGTAGTTGAAGCAGAAGAGAATCCCCTGGTGCTGGCTGGCCCATTGTCCTTGTCACTTGCTTTCTGTTTCACTTGCAGAAGCCTTTTCATCTTTGCAGTTCCTGAAATGACAGAAAAGAATGTATGTCCTGGTTCCCCAGGCACAGCCCCATGGCCCAACCATGCAGGCAGCCATGAGCAGCCCCAAGTCAGTGGGAGATCCAGTCCAGGCAGCTGCCCCAAGCTGCCCCACAGGTGTATCCCATACCAATTAATCTGCTCATTATAAAAGGAAGGAGTTCACTGAGGGCAAAGTTCTTCTTCCTGGGGTTCCTCCTTCTTGACCTTCTGCTCCTGCTGCTGACCCCAAGGACCAGGCTGAGTAGAACCTTGTGCACTTTATGTTGGTGATGGTATCAGTTTTGTTATTTCATTCAATCTGTTTCTACTTCTTCAGCCCATGGGGCTTCTCCTTTTGTTTCCCTGATTCCCCTCCTCAGCTGAGGAGGGGTCACTGGGTGGTAGAGCCACTGCTGCAGTTCTGGCTAAATGTAGACAATATATTAAAGTTTTTACAAAGTCTGCTTATTTGTCTTGGAAGTAATATTTATGTTTCCTCTATCACTGGGGAGCTGTACACTCATCTGTCAAGGGCTGATCTCCCAAATGAGGTATTTTTAAATAATTAAGCAGTTCTTGACTGATTTACTGTGCTATGACTTGCTAGGTACCATGTAGTTTTTTTTTCCCCACCAGGTTACAGTCTCTACCTGAAAACCATTATAGAAATAGCTGCAGATCCCTCCTATGACTGGGAAAACTCAGTTCTTATTCCTCTACCTCCTAAGAAACATGTGATGGACTCTGCTGTCCCATTCCCCATGTCTCATACACAGAGGTATGCCCAGGTCTCAGTCTTGGGTTATGTTGGAAGTAAAATGGGACTGAGGTTATGAATTAGGGAAGTTCTGCCATGTGGATGATGTCTGGTTGGTCACCAGTGTCCCTTCTGCCACGTCTCTGTTTGCATCAGGCTCTTGTGTTACTTATTAACGGGTTTCTTTGTGCATCTTGCTGCATGTGTGTTTTTCCCATTGCGTTTCCACAACCCCCCCTTGCTCTGTGGTTTCATCTGGGGGCTCGTCTATCTTTGAAAGCTGTGTTTGAACTCGAGTTATGTTCATGATGCCTGGGGGTTGTGGGAAATCAGGCATTGCAAAGGCAGTCCAGGGTGTCTGAGATGTGAAGGAAAGGAGAGGGATCCTCATGCTTGACTGATGATAATCCCGCACGTTTGTACCTTGTGGTGTGAAGGACACTGGGGAACACCTCCATGGGTATTGGGACTTCCTCACTTGGAAGGCTCTCTTGGCCAAGGGTTGTGTTTGAGAAGAAAAGAGATTTTTCCAGGCTTGGCATTAGCCACCTTGAGCAGCCCAGGACTGCATGGTGGGTGCAAGGAGAAGCATGCCCTGAGCCTGTGGAGAGCAAGGATGAACCATCAGGAGAGCTGCTCTCACTGTCTCCCCTACAGTGTGAAGGAGCCAGAGTCCAACCTGCAGCCTTTTGGGGAGCAATTGCACCCTGCCCAACTTGAGGATGGCACCCCATGAGTGAGGTCTCCTCTGGGGAAGGAGAAGCTGCTGCAGGACTCTCCCTGAGTGGAGCAGGAGGACAGAAAAGACCCACTGAGCCCCTCTCCAGCCATGATGGGTGGCTGTTCCTAGTGGGAAGAGGATGCTCCTGGCTGGTGATGGGGAGTGTAGCTGCCTGCTTGGTGGGGGGCCACTCTCTGATTTCCCAAGGTATTTACTGCATTTGCTCTGCCTCCTCTCTGATTTATTTGAGGACATCTTGTTTTGGTTAAAGTCTTTGAGCTCCAGGCCATGCAGAGCCCTCTGAGGACTTCACAGCTTGCTGGGGCTGCAAACTGCCTGGCTGCAAGGCACCTGAGTTATCTGTATTTTCATCTCATGCCTTGGCTCCCTGCAGGACCTGAGAAATGACCTTTCCCTGGACAGTGGACCACATCAGCTTACCTCCCCACACACCTCAGCAGCATTGCTGGTGAGCCACGTCAGCCCTCTGCGTGTAATTAAGTGCCTCTTGATTTACTGCCTGAGCAATTGTTACAAGCTTTGGAAGTGAATTTAGCAAAATCAAATTAAGCCACTTGAGTTCTGAATAAAAATGTCCTCACAGGGTTTTAATGCAGTTTAACTAATCCACTCTGGACTTTAACTCAGATTAATTTTTCCTGGTGTCCCTGGGTAGATGAATCCTCAGAATCCAAGAGGTCTGAATTTATTTTAGGCTTATTTATTTTAGATGTGAATTTTGTAAATCCAGTTACAGCCCTTTAGACTAATGGCAGGAGTAGGGGATTAGTGTGATTTAGACTGGGTCACCTCAGTGCTCATCTTGAGCTGGTTTGCACCAATCTCTCACGAGTGCAGGTGTCTCTGAAGTCAAGTTTCTACCCAACCTTGCTTTGTTGAGCCAAGTAGCAGGACCAGAGTGCTGTGGGTCCCTGAGAGATGTGGAACTGAGCCCAGGAGAAGTGAGGAAAGCTCTCCTGGCTGCTGGTGTAGTCAGGTGGACCTGGGACATCTGGAAATCTGCAGACACTGCCTTGAAAAACAAACTGTGGGGTTTGTGGGAGGTGCCGTGTGTAAATACAAGTGCTGGGTTTGTGGGGAGGGGTGGAAGAGATGGGAGAGCATTGGGGTGTTTTGAAGGATGCAAAGGAGGGGGATCAGGAAACATCAGAGACTATGGGACAGTCAAGGAGAACGGCTGTGGTGGCTTGTAAGTGCCTTGAAAGGGGCAATGCTGGAGTGGTACCTCCCAGAGAGCAGCTATGGAGATGAAGAGCAGAAGAGGAACAAGGATGGGCTGGGCAGACTCGGGGCAAGGAAGCAGCCTGAACAGACCTGGTCTTGAGCAACCCAAACCACTCTGATTCTATGATTTTCTTGGCCAAAAGTGGCTGGTACAAGAAGCATCTTCCATGGAAAGACAGAGAAATCCTTTAGAACAACCCTGCTTTCACTAAGATTGGAGATCATAGGGTCCTGGAAACAGAGGTAAACCCAACAGTTGTGGTCTTTGGGTCCAGCACATGAAATGTCTGAAGAGTTCATAAGTGCCTGGTGATGTCTGCAGATGAGCAGAGCAAACGGTGCTTTCCCAATACAGGGGAATTCCTTGGGGAATTCAGTGCTTGGATATACTCTGGGACCTGCTTTTGCGTAGCTGTGGGTCATGGCCACGTGTCCTTTGCACACCAGCCCTGGGAGATGATCATGCTGATGGCAGGGCTGGGTTTTGCAGCTATGGGTGCTGGGGATGCTTCAGGAGCTTTTCCCTCTCTGTTGAGCACAGCTAAAAGACCTCATCCCTGCCTGACCCCGAGGACTGCACCTCATAGGGTGCCTCCATGCAGCTGGGAGCTGGATCACAGCCACGATGGAGGAAGGTGAAGTTTGTGAAGTCTGCTGGCCACGGGGCTTGGAAGGGAATGAGAGGAATCACTACATGAGACCAATCCCAGGGCCATGGTGCTGCTCTCCCCTGTGCTCAGCTAATTGCCTCAAACCTCACAGTGGTTTATATTAACTCATCCCAGAACTATGCCCTGTGCTGACCAATGACCTAAACCAAACCAAACATAAAGTGGGGAGCAACTGGGTTGTGGAGGGGTCACAGGGGACACATGCTGTGCAGGAATGGGAACTGAGGCTGGGGGGAACCAACCCACCCATGGCCCAACATAGGGTTGGTGTCCTCACCCCTGGACTCTGTCTTGCTTTTGCAGTTTCCTGAGACAATTGTTGTCCATGGATGGTATTGGGCCTTGATAGCAGCACTGGTTGGCCAACCACAACCTCAAATATCAGCTGCCCAGTGCTGAGGGACCAAAACCAGAGGTCTGACACTGGGAACATCAGTGTAACACTGAATAACAACTTCCCAATGAAAGTCCTCTTCCATCTTTAATTCCTTCACACCTTAAGTCTGGGTCCTCTACAGGTCCATTGTGAAGCAGAAACCAGTTGAACACCTGGAGACCACACTGTCCAGCATACAGGAGATGGTGGCAGCCTGGAGGGCACAGCGTGAAGACTCCTGGAGTGTGAGCATGATTTCAGTAGAGCTGGGCAGATGGGGTAAGGGGCCTGAGGTGGTGCTGGGTCATCCCTCTCCTTCCTTGCTCAGAGAGGAGATGGGGAGTAGATAAATACCCATTTATTTGGTATGAACTGGTTTGTGCTTTGAGTTGCTGCTGGGCTTTTTGCAGAGACATGGTGGGTCACTGCATATTTACTGGTTAAAAATTAAACAAAGCCCAACCAGCCCACACTTCATCCTATTCCTTCTGTCTGTGTTTTCCACCCTTGCTCTGCCTGATGTTGGCTGAATCTGGTTCCTTCTTTCCAAACACCATCTGCTGTTGCTGCTGCTCTCCCAGCCTTTCTTGTGAGCTTGCATCTGTAGGAGAGTGCCTTAGCAGACAGTTGTCTTGACACCCCTCTGCTTGTCTTACGAGAAACTGGGCATAATGTGCTTGGTCAGGGTAAAATACCAGCAGGGTGGGCTAGATTTTGAAGGAGCCTTTGATGGCTGCATGACTTGAAGCAGGAGTGACCCTGGTGGGCTGGAGTAATTGCTCTGGTGTGGCATTCCAGAGCCAGCAGATGACAGGGTCCTACCTGCTGGGATGATGGAGGGGAGGCTTCATCCCGAGTCCTCAGCCCTTCAGGCCATGTTTCTGCAGTGATCCACACCCATGGGCAAGGTCAGGCTTTCAAATGTCCAGCTACTGCAGAAACATGAAAGGAAATGCCCATTTTTTTGACAGCTGCTGAAAAATCCTTTTGTGATGCCCCCAGCCAGAATTTTCCCAAACTGAGAGCTTCTGCTGCCTGTCCCACCAGCTGAACTCACTGGAGAATTAGGACCATTGTTGCTTCTGGTAATGAAAGGAAACAAAATCCTCTTCTGGGCTGCTGTCACGACTCAACAGGTATCCAAGCCTCCAAAGCAGGTTTCTGTAAAAGTTTCTTCTGCAATATAATCTTACCAAGCTAAGAAGAGACTGTAGGGTAGAACTTTGTGTCTTAAACACTTGAGAGGCTTAGGAAATGCTTGGTTGCTTTGTAGGGCTGTTTGAGATGTTTTGGACATGGCTTACAGACGGGGCTTGGGACCTCTAGGAGACATGTGGCAATGGCAGGTGATCCTCTGCAATGGCAGGTGAAGGTGTGGAGAGATCCCACAAGGTATTTCATAAGGCACAGGATGCTTAGATATAGGCAACTGAATTGGGTATCAACACATGGCACCTACATTTGAGATGACCTAAGGGTGGGGGCAGACAGTCTTATGATACTTTGGTACCTTCAAAAGAGATGAGCTGGCAAAGCTGGGGCTGATGTGTTCAAGAGTTCCTAAAGTCTGTGTTTTTTGGAGGGTTTCAGCACTGATGTCTGGCCTCTGGCTGTGTCTCTGTGGGTATAACCAGCAGCCAGGGGAGCTGCTGCCCTTTCCAAAATCACCATCTCCGTCCTTATGTGAGGGATGGGTGCTGGGCCATGTGGATGTGGTGAGTCCTGCTGATCTCAGCCCACATTAGTGCTGCTGTGCTGAAATGGGTTCAGGTGCCTTTGAGGAATGGGGCCAAAGGGATTAAGGATCATGCACCTTTTGGTCTGATTTCATATTTTTTTTTTTGGACTTAGGACAAACATCTTCAAATATGAGAAGATGACTCCCTTGGCTGCTGCTAAAATCATGACCTCTCTATGGTGTGAAGGCTGTGTCTTAGGAGGTGCTGGGGGCTGCTTCTCACCATCTTGTGGCCAGCAGGTCAATGGAGGTGATTCTACTCTGCTCTGGTGAGACCCCCCCTTTGCAGTGCTGTGTTCAGCTTTGGGGCCCCCAACACCAGAAGGACATGGAGCTGTTGGAGTGAGTGCAGTGGAGGTCATGGAGATGATCCAAGGGCTGGAGCACCTCTGCTGTGGGGACAGGCTGAGGGAATTGGGGATGTTCAGCCTGGAGAAGGCTCCAGGGAGATCTGACTGTGGCCTTTCAGCACTTAAAGGGGCCCCATAAGAAAGTCAGGCACAGACTTTTTAGCAGTGCCTGTAGTGATAGGGCAGGGGGTGATGGTTTTAAACTAAAAGAGGGCAGATTCAGGCTAGATAAAAGGAAGAAATTCTTTATGCTGAAGGTGGTGAGGCTGGTGGCAGTGCAGAGTAAAATTCTGGAAATACAAATGTGAAGGAAATCATA
The DNA here is from genome assembly GCA_028020825.1 of Podargus strigoides. Classification (NCBI taxonomy): domain Eukaryota; kingdom Metazoa; phylum Chordata; class Aves; order Caprimulgiformes; family Podargidae; genus Podargus; species Podargus strigoides. The sequence goes on along the minus strand of CM051623.1, from coordinate 57,186,721 downwards.
GAATGGTTTGGGTTAGAAAGGACCTTTAAAGGTCACCTACCAGCCCCCTGCAATGAGCAGTGACATCTTCAACTAGGTTAGGTTGCTCACAGCCCCATCCAACCTGACCTTGGGGCATCTACCACCTCTCTGGCCAACCTGGGCTGATGTCCCACCACCTTCACTGGTGGTGTGAAACAGCAGAAGATTACAACTTACTACAGAAAACCAAACCCATTTCACTTGGCCCAGTAAGACTGTTCCTAAACAGTGATTGTCATCTTGCTGTTTCTGAACGTCTCTCCCTTTCCAAAACTGTGTTAAAACAAAACAGCCAGGAATTACTTCAAGCTTTGTATAATTTTTTTATTTTTTTTTTCCCCTTCATATTATGGTATTTGAAAGAAAAATGCCCTGAGAGCTCTAATAAAATTCCTGCTGAATTTATTACGTGATTGTTAGAGAGCAGAAAATGTCCAGTAAAAAGCAGTTTTCAACAACAGCCTGACCTACCACAGCTCTTCACAGGCTCTATCTGCGGTAGATGAAGCTGTATTAAATAAACCAACATCTTGCAGGCATTTGGATATTGTAAATGTAACTAATAATAGCAGAGCCATGTTGTTATTAATGACTTTTTTCCTCTGGGGTATCTGAAGGACTAAGGAAAAGCGAAGGTCAGATGAGATCGTTCCACCTAGGTACCACCAGGGAAGGTTTGACATGGCTTTCCCCGAGTGTTTCGTTCGCAGCTGCTTGGCTGCAGGCCTTTGACCTATTGTTCACTAAAATAATGACAAAGAACCGAGAGGGATTTACTGTTTGCCTGTATTTAATGGAGAGTTATGGCATGTTTGTAAAGCTGAGGGTGGTTCATGTCCTGGGAGTGCTTGGCAGAAGCTATGTCTTGATGTTTTTGCTTGAGGCATTGGTGCTACTGAGGCTTTGTCCTTCAGAAAACTGAAGAAGAGCTAATGTGTAGAATTTCTTAAGGACCTGTCCCTCTCTGCGTGAAGCATAACTCTTTGGGGTGCCAGAGAACTTCTGGCAAACGTTTGGAGATGTAAGGATAGGGGTCTTCCCAGGCCTGTCAACATTTTGGTTTAAGAAAGAGAGAAGCTCTTTAGTTGGTCTCCATTGGAGCTGTGATTGAACCTTGCCAAATAAGAAGGCAGTCCAAAAAGTTTATTAATGGAAATGCACGAAAGTAGTCCTGAAATAGTCCTGGGGGCTTTTCTTTCTACGTTAACCCAGGGCATCTGGGGGTGCATCTGCTCACAGCTGGGAGGAGCAGGGCAGGTATTTGGGCATTAGGTTGATCTGGGTGGTTCTTCTGAATGCTGTGGGGGTCATACTGGAAGGGATTTTCATACTTAAACCCCATGAAGATGCTGCTCTCCTTTATTCGTGTGCTAGCTAAGTCTTGCCAAAGTCAGTAGGAGTTTGGCTGGTGAATCATAGAATGGTTTGGCTTGGAAGGGACCTTAAAGCTCATCTCGTTCCAACCCCCTGCCATGGCAGGGATGCCTCCCACCAGACCAAGTTGCTCCAAGCCCCATCCAAACTGGCCTTAAACACTTCTAGGGAGGGGGCAGCCACAGCTTCCCTGGGCAACCTGTGCCAGTGAAGGGCCTTCAAGTTTGGCATGAGGTGGAATTTGAATGTTCTTATGTCCCAGTGATCAAATATGGATGGCTTTATTGCCTCTGGTGAGAATAGAAATCTGTTTTCATTTGATGGGAATAATAAAAGCAGAAGGAATATTTAACCTTCTCACAGCTTTTTTTAATTGCTGTTGGCATTTTGGAGGTGGAGACTGCAGGCAGGCATTTTACTGCAAAGTGATAAAGAGGTGAGAGCCAGAACCTTTTGAAATTCATGGAAAAAACCCCTTCCACTGACTTTAATGAGTTTAATTCAAACTCTGAAATGCTGTCCATCTGGATCCCATTTCCAAGCAAAGTGAGAACTGGGTGGCAGGTAAATTAACCTAATAGCAAACTGACTTTAAAATACAGCTTAATCAATGTAAAATGAGGGAAGGGAAAGCTCAGGCTTTAACAAATGGGTATTACCACTTTCTTGCATGATTGAGCAGCCAAGATTGGGAGAAATAGAGTGGCTGGAGCCTTAAGCTCCACTTACAGAAGTCCAATGCTTGTAGACTGTGCAGGTATTTAGATTATGACTGAGTGTGACCTTTGAGCATGATAAAGCCCATGACTCTATTAAAATGTCCTCTTAAAGGCACTTCCAAAGATATTAACAAGTGAGCTACTATAAGTTTGGAGCATCTAACCCTAACCTCTGCTTGATAAAAGAGCAGAAGTCCATCCCTTGTCAAGCTCCAAGTTCCTGTTCTAGCCTCTGTCTTAGAGTTATTTTGACATTTATTGCACAGGGATTTTGTTTCTGGGCTTTTCCTCAAAATCAGCCCAGATAAACATCAATGAAAGCTGAGATTTTGGGGACCTGGTAGTACTTTTGTGCTGGGATTGCCCAGGCCTCACAAAATAGAACTGCTTTCAGAAAGACAAGGCTTCCAGTGCTCCAGAAATGGTGGACACCAAGATCAATGGACATACTTCCAATTTACATGAGTGTATAAAGTGAAAGCAAAACAAAAACATTTTATTTTTGTTTTAGAACACTTTAAATCAGTCTCACAGCTAATGGATCATGGGAAATCCTTCTTGGTGGCTGATGGCATTTATGCTGGGTTTGGGTGAAGTAGGTGGAGATATCCTTTACTTTAATCTACCAGGCAGAATAACAGTGTTTTGAACCTCATTATGGTTTGCAGAGGAGGAAAATTAAAAAACTACAGAGTTAAAAAGCCTTACTTATGAAGATAATGTAAGAACAGTGGAAAATTTAAGTTTCTGAAGCAAAAGACATTTCTTCTGCAACCAGTATTTCAAAAATGTTGATGTTTTTACAGTGCTGCAATTAAATTACTGAAATAAGAAAGACCCTCAGACAGCATAACCATCAGCAGCACTGGAGATGGGTCTGTAATCTTTAGTGTCACTGGAACCAAAATGTGGTGGCTACATATCATTTCTGGTTTTGTCTGTCCACCATGGGGACATACTTTTTAGCAGGGCCTGTAGTGATAGAACAAGGGGTGATGGTTTTAAACTAAAAGAGGGGAGATTTAGACTAGATAAAAGGAAGACATTTTTTATGCTGAGGGTGGTGAGACACTGGCCTGGATTGCCCAGGGAGGTGGGAGATGTCCCATCCCTGGAGACATCCAAGGTCAGGTTGGATGGGGCTGTGAGCAACCTGGTCTAGTTGAAGACGGCCCTGCCCATGACAGGGAGGTTGGATTAGATGACCTTGAAAGGTCCGTTCCAACCCAAACTCTTCTAAGATTGCATGATTTTGGCTTCAACCTGGTCAATCTATGTATTTCCCAGGGTGATTTTTTTTTTTATGGTCTAAAGACTAATTCTAAAGATGATATTCATTGTTCTCTCAGAATCCATGGCTATCATTTCAGATTGTTTTGCTTCCCAAAATGCCTCATCCCTTCTTGCAGAGAAGTCAATCTGTCCTGGGGAGTCCCATTTCACAACATACCTCTCTACAGAAGAAAAAAATCACTCCAGTTCAATACATGGCAATACAAAATGGTCAGTGACTTGTCCTTCTCTCTCCCCTCATGCTCCCCCATGGTGTGCCAGGCAGAGCCCAGGAGTCCTGGCTTTTAAGTGCCTGCGTCAAGATTCTCCCTTTCCTGTTAGAACTCCTTTAAGCAAGCTCTAGATAATAAATAAAACAATTCCCAAGTCCTCCATGCAGGCGTGCACATACGCACACATAGTCTCCATCTCCAGCCAAAAAGAGCCAGCTCTGCTAATGTCAGGACTGCTAATTTATGCAAAGTGCCTTGTTTTGCCATCGAAGGCTTTTCATTCTTGACTATAGTCCAAGCAAAATCCCATTAGGTACTAAAAATTAATTTAAGGCACATTTCCCCAGTTGTTTACAATTAGCCTCCACGCTAATTCAAGCAGCATGCCAATCCCCTCCTGCTGGCTTTAATTTATTTATTTCAGCCTAATTTCCCACCTCCCCGCAGTCACTTTGTGTGTGCTGGAGAAGCAGAAGATTCCAGAGCTGGCTGCGCTGCGATGGACAGAAACTTTATGCTTGGATTCCCCGAAGAGCTGCAAGGCAGTGTGGGATGTGGCTCCTGAGCCCTTTTTGCTGCAGCTTCACCTTTGCACAACGAGAAGATGAGGGTTGAAGAAGTCATGGAGCAAGTCCTGTTTCCCCTTGGTCCTGGGTACAATGCAAGCACAAGGCACTGAGTCCTTTTCCGTGCCCAAATAATCTCCCTTGGGGCTTCTGACCCCATGAGTTACCTTCAGGGCCAGGAAGAGGCAGGTTTGCAGGGTAAGTGTGTGGTGAGAAGAGGTGAAGGAACCTGACTTGGCAGCTTAGCTCGGAGGGTCAGTGAGGGTGAGGAGGGAAGGAGATAATGTCTTCATTTTCATCCTCGTTAAGTCTCAGGGGTGGTAGGGAGACACAGTCCAGAGCAGGGGCTGTTTGCTGAGGGGTGCTGGGGGTGGAGATTCAATTCATGTCTCCACTGGAACTTCTCCCTTCCTTGTGGAGCTAAATCACCACTTTTCCAGCTCCTGGGTGAGCTGGGCATGTTCTTGCATTTGGTTTTCTGCCTCATCCCTGGTGTAACCTCCTCTACATCGCTCAGATGAGGCCACTCCAACAGGAGATGCTGTCACTCTGTCCTACCTTGCTCCTGGTGACTCCGCTGTGGGCATCCATCTGACTCTGTAGAAGACCAAGGTCAGCCTCAGTGTTTCATCATCCCTCTTGGTCAACCAGCTGCTACCTTTGGAAGGTCTCTATGCCCCCAAATTACTGCAGCTTCTCTCTCACATTAAGCACAGGATGAATTTTCAGGTCTTCCTGCTGCCAGCTGAATGTTGTAGCTGCAGAGCTGTCCTCTGCTGCTCCAGCCCAATCAGTCCCAAAGCTTTCTGTGAACAGCTACACGAGGAGTATAGATGGTGGAAGGCCTTAGTCAGTGACAAGGTCCTGATGTCCATTGAGATGTTAAGTGCCACTGGTAGAAATCAAGCTGGATGGGCTGTGTTCTCATCTGGTTTTTCTCTCCCATCTGTGGTGAGATTTTTAGAATTGTACATAATCCCTTTCTCCTGTTTTATTTGACTTTCCACTGGCAGAAGCCAAGAGTATTTGGCAAAACAGGCCCTGGATCCACCTTGCACATCTTCAGATATGAGAGACATCCCAGTATGGGGGACTAAGCCTTTGAAAACCTGCAATTAATGGGAAAAGGGGAGGGAAAAGCTTACCTGAGATCTGTATTTCCCCTTGAGACACCTTTCTCTCTCTGTACACTTTCCACTGGCGTATGCACATTGCACCTTGACACTGAGTGTGAGCAGAAGTCTCTCAACACTGCCCAAATGTCTTGGTGGCCACTGTTTCCTCGTCTGTCCTACCCTTGACATGGCCTGTCGAGTGACTGGTGGGAAAGCATCCCACCACAAAACCAGGCGTGGGGCTGTGACGTGACCAACATTCAGCCTTTCTTGTCCCCATCACGTGTGGTTTGCCCTGCTCTGTGATGAGAGATGCTGGCATATTGCTTACAAAGAGGTAAATTTTCTGCTGCTCAATGGAAGGGATGGCTCTGCTCCCCGGCTCCTTTCTGGGTGTGGCTGGTCCCACCACTGGTAGGTGACCCACACTTGCCAAAGTCACTAAATTAATGTGGTGGTGTCCTGATATTGTTGCCAGATGACTAAAAAGAAGATCAAGACAGGGATCCTCTCCCCTTGCTCACCCTTGTCCCAGGGCAGGTGAAGGACATGGAAGAGGTCCTGAGGTGCAGAAGAGGGGAATAAAGTCCATGAGCAGCACAAGGAGGGAACAAAGCCGGAACATCTCCAGTTTTCTCGTGTGAAATGACACCAAGACCCGCTCCTCCTGCCAGCACCTCTGAGCTGTGTCCCAACAAGCCCTTTTTCTTCTTTCCTCTTCTGTTGCAAGGTTTGCCCCATGAATCTTTTGTGCAATATAAAGTCTCCATGTGCTGTGACACTTCCCTGGTGGAAGGTGTGTGGGCTGCTGAGCTGATTTTACTTGTTTCCTATTTTTTCTTCCTGACTTTATTGATTCTGGTTCCAAGCAACCCCTGTGTTCTCCCCATCAGCCTTTTGGATAACCCTTCTTAACTGGGTTGGCATCACCAATATTCTTATCAAATCAATGTGAGTGCATTAAAGATGACCTTCAGTGAGAACACATTAGCTGAGTGTAAAGTGCTCAGTAGTTGTTTGATGTCATTTTTTTTCTGGTGGTGTAAAGCACTATGTAGAGAAAGTTTCAAGCACCTCTCAATTTTTCTTGCAGTCAACCAGAATATTTTCATGTTGAGTTGAGAGCACAGTGAGCTGGCTACCAAACCCTACGTAATAGTTTTTTTTAGGGGAGAAAGTAGTATTTTAGGGTGAGTGTTCTGCCCATTCTTTCTTCTGGGCTTTATCTGGACTCAGAAGTTTCAGCCATTCTTCATGCTGCTGAACACTTTGGCAAGAGAAGACTTAATTGGTATTTTTTATTAATGCAACGTAATGGCAGAATTCTACCAACAAGGGTCAAACCGTAGAGTCCTCCCTTTGAAATTAATTCCTTGTAAATCCCTGCAGAGTCTATCAGGCACCCATAAACATATTAAATGATTGAGAGTCATGCCCTGTACTCAGGATCTTGTTTATCAAAGAGAGCTTGACCTAACGAAGTAACTGAGGTTCTCGTTCCTCTTCTGTCACTTTAATTAACATCAGGGAAATAATCTTAATGAACTCAGCTATTAATCTTTTCTACCTGGGCCCAGACTCTTTGTTATTAATCAGTTCCATATTAATTGTTAGTTACCATTCCCAGTGTGTCAGACTGAGATAACTTCTTGTTCTCCTTTTTCCGTGGGTATAGAGGTCATTGGTGACAAGTCCTGCAAACCCTTGAGGAGGCATCAAATCCTACCTGCACACTCACCCCCACTGGGAAAGTGTAGCAGACCTTCATTTCTCTGAAAGCTCAAAACTTTTTCTTCCTCTCCAGCCTAAAGGTTTCCATTGCTGATTCGTGTCCACTTCTTCCCCCATCTTGAGACAACCTTTTGGAAGAACCTTCCCTGGAAGTGTTTAAGGCCAGGTTAGACGGGACTTCGAGCAACCTGGTCTGGTGGGGTTAGGACGAGATGATCTTTGAGGTCCCTTCCAACCCAAACCATTCTATGATTCTTCCCATATTCCCTTCAAGCATCCATATGAAGTCCCAGAGACCCAGGTGGGCACCCTGGGTCTTGGGGAAGTTCTCACAGATGGCTGGGGCGTAGCCAGAGGGGCCAGGAATGTCAGCAGTCCCTGATCTTTTTGCTCTTCTGTGGATGGAACCTCATGGGGAAGTCAAGACAACCTTGTCTAAGGCTGCAGTACCACACAGATCCTTGTTATTGATACAAAAGCTTGAACCATTCTGTGATTCTACTTCAAAATGGAAGTTTCCATGCTTGTTCTTCACAAGGGAGATATTTTTAATCTGGTTAATTTTTTTTATTTTTTGTTTTTTTCTCAGCTGGCTGGAATTAAAAGAAATGAACCGAAACTTGTCTTTTAAATCTTCTTTTCAGCCACCCAAAGGAAAAGAAAAACCCAAAGAGCAGTCAGTCTGATCTGTCAACTCACACATGGTTTTTACAATCAATTTCTCTGACAAAATTCGGAAGCAAGAAATTAAATGTAAATGAAAAGACTTTCACTCCTTTTCCCTTCAGTTTTTCATGGGAACAAAAGAGAGTCAGCTGGACTTCCTGCTTAGCAAATCTTTCAGACCCAAGACCTCTGTTCCTATTACAGAGCATCTGGTTGAAGCTGTAGGGACAGCTGAGAAGACAGTAGGGGAGGGAAAGCAATCTTTAAAAAAATCTGATATAAATAACAATCTTTAGGTTTTCCTGTGCTCAGTAGCAGTGGTGAGACTCACAGGCCTTGGCATGTCAGGAGTGATGCTGGGACAGAGGAGAAATGAGGTTTGAAGAACTTCCTGCCTTTAATGTGCTCCTACAGAGCTTCTGTGTTCAGTCATTCCTGGCTTTGGGGTTTCATTTGAACCCTCAGTGTGATTAAATGTCTAAACAGTGATTATAGATAGATATGTAGATAGAAAATGAAAGAGTTCACCTACTGATCTGCTCCTAACTTGGAAATTAGACCCACTCTGTCACACTTCACCCTGGTATGAGCAATGAAGCTACTGAAGACTGGATGCATCTAGAAATCCATTCATAATGTCCTAGCAACAACAACATAAAAAAGAGTGAAATTACACATGTTCCCATGGAAAAATCCTCCAACTGCTCCACTGTCTGTATGGTCTTCCTGCTCATGGTCAGGGTCTTGTCTCCAATTGGTAAAAGCCCTCTGTGTCATTGGTGTGAAATAACTCTCCCTCCACAAGCTCTCAGAGCAATTACAACAGTCTGCCAGCACCAAGGAGTGGAAAGGTTGGGAGGCAGAGTGTGGTGGGGACCTTCATCCTTCTCCTTCTCCTTCTCCTTCTCTCTCCTTCCTTCTCTCTCCTTCCTTCCCATGGGAGGAGCTTGGAGGCTGCCTTTGGAGCCCAGATTCCTGCATGAAGAAATTGATGAGAAAGCAGCATGTTCTTGAAATTCCTTGCTGTAAGAAGGCAGCACACACACGCCTCGTTTAGCCCCAGGACTGCACCGTCTCTCAGATGAGCCTCCAGTGGCAAGATGCACCCGCCAACAAGTTCTGGTCCATATCTCGTTCTCACACAGCTCAGTCTGTCCCCCTTGGGTCCAACCTGAAGACAACACCTCCTTCAGTTCCCTGGCCACTTTCTTTCCAGGATGCAGCTTGTATTTCCTGGCTGGCTCCTGCTTCAACGTGCCTGAATCGCCCTTCTTCACTAAAACTGGCAGTGTGAAAAAGCTAAGCATCAGCCCGGTGTTTTAATTAGATGTGTGCCAAGCTATCAGAGAAATGGATCAGAAACAGCAGTTCCAGTAATCACAGCCAACGTTTATCCGTACCCAAGAGGAGGGAGCTGTGAACTGCAGAAGAAGCTGCTTTCTGGGTAGCTTGCTGACCTCTGTGGTTGTTTGTCCACTAGCTTGTGCACCATATTCCCTCTCAGGACTTAATGCTTTGACCTCCAGGTGCTCCTTGCAAGTTAAGATGCTGTCTGACCTCCTTTTTGGAGGTGGTGAGTTGGCAGAGGGAGCTAGACCAGCTCAGGCATCCTGGGGCCCGATTTCTGTGGGCTTTAGTGGGTGGTTGGCACCTCCTTATCTCCAAGGATCTGTCTTGTCACATGAGAGGGTTACTGGCAGAGTGGTGAATCCAGAGGAAGTCTCCAGAGCCCTGTCTTAACATCCTGACCACTGGCCCATCCTGCCTCTGGGTCATGCTGCCTCCCACAGCATGGTTGGCAGCAGCTGTATCTTCCCCCACTCATTCCTGTGGCTTGTTTGAAGTCAGTGGCTTCACCTCAGCCTCATGAACGAGAAGCCACACTACTGGACCACAGTCAGCTACATAAGCATCTCCCACCACATCAAGACCTCTCGTGGAGTCAGTACAATGCAGCTCAGCCACTCTCTGTCGATCTGGTAAGTGCTACAGCCCTTGGGGACCAGCAAGAGGACTGAAGGACAAGGTCTGGGGACGTCTGAGCTTGCTGCATGCAGCAGAATGTCTCTGCATCTAGGGATCCCCTAGGAATCACCAGCACCAGGATGCTCTTTGGGTGGGGAGAGTGAAGAGCAATGAGGTGAAAGGATGAAGCAGGGGGGTTCAATGTCTGGCCTGTTTAAGATCTTTGCAGCACATCAAAGACAGCGATGGAGGATGGATTCACATCACCACCTTGTGATCACCACCCTGCTCCATGGTAACGGGGACAAATCCAGACCCTCTTCTCCACGCTCTCTGTCAAAGAGAGGGGTCCAGGGTGAAGTTTGGGTTATGATTTACATGGAGCTGCTCAACCTCAAGGCAAAGGCTGGGAGTGATGTCCAGGAGGAGATCTTCAGTAATCTGACAGAGGAGGTGACCCAGCAAGCAGGCAAAGAGAGAGACCATCCCATGCATTTGTCTATCACCATCCATGTAATGTTATGGGAAGGGCTGAGCTGTCAAGGCCACATGTCCCTTGGGTCATCCTGAGAGGCTTTGGTCCATAGCTCTGTACGCACGGGGAGATGGGACAGATTGTGTGGGGTCATCCAGCATCCCAGTACAGGGGTGGGGTGTAGTGTGTTCCCACCACATCTCCCTACAGGCTCCAAAGGCTTTTCTTTTTACCTCACCTGGGTTTCCCCTGCACCTCTGCACTGATTGTCCCCAGATGGTCCCCACCACAAGCCCCTCCTGCTACCAGCCTGCACCACCCCTTGCTCAGTGATCCGGCTCCAACTCAATAACGAACACCATGTTTGCCATTTCTTGTTAGCTGTGAGACAACTCAATTTACAGTCAATTGAATTGTTTAATTAACTGATTAGCAGGTGCTGTGATTTAAATAGAGCTGGATAAAGGGTTTATTAAGAATTAGCACTTTAATGGGGGGGCAAAAGGCTGCATTTCTCTGCTTCCATGGTTGCAGCTGCTGTGAAATGCTGATCTTTGTGCTGGTCTGATTGCTGTTGAGGACTGAACAAGCAAATGCAGGGAACAGGAGGTGCTCTTCCCTCTTCTCCTGGTGCCTGATCCCTCCCCTGCTGTGGGGCTGTGGCCATCCTTGGGGTGGAGCAGGGCTCTTGGCATCAGGGACAGATCACCCTGAAGGCAAGGGGGGCACAGGATGTCTAATTAAAATGTCAGGGAGAAGAGGAGGGCAGGATGTAAGGGAAACTCCATCAAGTGCTGGTGCATCCTACACCAAAATTAGAAGAAATCTCAGCAAACCGTAGTACTGGACTTGGTCCCTTCTCTTCCCCTCTGGCTCTGAACACGTGGTCTTGTAAGGTCTGTCCTGCTCAGTAAAAGGCATGGAGAAAGGAGAAACCAAGAAAACAAGACTTACAAACTTGGTACCAAAGGCTGGCCTGGCCATAGGCACCGCCGATCCCCATGTCCTGGTCACTGACCACGCTGCATTCCCGGCTACCCTGGAGATTTCGGGGGCAGGAGGAAAAGAGCTTGCTGGCAGCTGAGTGAAACATTTCATGTGAGTAAGTGAATTTATCCAGCAGGCTGTAGAGGGCTGTCTCCACACGCCGACTGAGCGAGTGGCTATACTGAGCTACGCTGGACTCAGTCCCAGGAATTCAGCAGGGTAAAATAACGAAGGCTGGGGCCACGATCGGCAGCTGGGGTTTTATGGTCGTGGGGTAATAAAATTTGAGGCATTAATATGCAAGTGAAACATTAGCACTAAATATTGGAGTATGCTTTAAAAGCAGCCAAGAAAGATGTGCTGGGACTCAGACGTTAGTGACGAGTTTCTTGGAAGAAGGCAAGGTCAGTTCTTGTGGCTCGTGCTAGTCCGGGGATGAGATGATTGAAGTACTTGGGTCTGGCCTTGGGGGAGAAAAATCCATGGCTACAGAAAGGTGAAACTTATTAGAACAATTGACTTGTCTAGGAAGAAAATGAATTTCTTTATAGTGATAAAGGCTGCTTAACAGGAGCCCATGTGCTCCTCTTAGGTGACTCTGTACTCATCAAGTCCACCAGTGAAAGCATCCATGGAATCATAGAATCATGGAGTGGTTTGGGTGTGAAGGGACCTCACAGCTCATCCTGTTCCAACCCCCTGCCATGGCAGGGACACCTCCCACCAGCCCAGGGTGCTCCCAGCCCCATCCAACCTGGCCTGGAACACTGCCAGGGAGGGGGCACCCTGGGCCAGGGTCTCACCACCATCAGTCATTGCCCCACGTGTAGTTGTGGTGGGCTGAGATGGAGAGGAACATCTCTGGTTTGATTTTCCCTTCTCTATGGAAGGAGGCTTTTTCTCCTGGAGAGACAAATCCCAGCACAAGGCAAGCCTTGCTGGTTTGTGCCCACACAAAATGTAAAGAGGAATTAAATGGCACAAGTGAGGAAAAGCAGGTTGTATTTTGGTATATATTTTAGCTGTGGTAGTGCCAAGCTCAGGAGACAAAAACCATGAGCGTGGAACTACAAATACAAATATTTAGTAAATAATTATTGTAGGGATTTTTTTAATTTGCATTTTAGCATTAGTGTCTTTTGGACATATCTTCTCACCTGTTTAGAGACCGTGACAGCCAATAGCATTTGCTGTAGATCAACACCTGAGGTTTCCACCACTAGGAATAAAGTCCCTGGTGTTGACATCATTGTCACATCCTTACTCTTTATATCTTTGGACCATGGTCCCAAAGTGCTGAGTGATGAAGGGAGGCAACAACTCTTCCCCAGGGGACAGGATGAATTGTGAAATCTTGGAACCCAAGCCAAGGTAGTCTTCCTGCAAATAGGAGGAGTTTTTCCCCATTGATGAAGTTCCTCTTTTGGTGGGAGAAGGAAATGAAATGCTCTCTGATTCTTCCATGCTGGCACATGAAAGGCTGCTGAGAAAACCTTCATGCCTTGATAAGCAACAAAAGTGATGGGAAAGCAACATCTTTGATAAACCCCAAAACCACCTTCAGGTGGAGAAGAGTGAGGACAGAGGCAAACCTTCAGATAAATGCAATGAAACCAGTCCCTGAGGAATTAGTGGAAAATATGATGTGAGACATTTGCATTTGCTACAGCAAAGATGTTGTTAGGAAACCCTTGTCTGGTGACCTAGGTGCAGGCAAGCTCCAGCTAGTCCAGCTCTTGCAGAGCTTCTTCAAACAACCTTTGTAGGAGCCATCAGCTCTGAACAACTTCGGTATCAATGAAAAGAAATAACAATTGCTCCTCCAAGTTGAAAGCCAGCTGCTCTCAGTAGATGATTGAACTTCACTCTGAACCCATTATCAACAGAAAGCCAAGAAAGCATCAAATGCCCAGCTAAAGGGAAAAGTTTAGAAGTCCAGGGATCATTTTGTTTTGAGCTGGTGAAGCTTTCTATATTTCTTTTTTTTGTCCAAATTTCTTTTTTTTTTTTTTCTTTTTCAGGAAGAAGGGGACAAAAAGGGGTTTTCTTTCACATTTTCTGGCCTGGGAAAGGACCTGTCCTTTGGGGAACTGCAGTTTTGCAGATCCCACTCAATGATGGAATCATCTACGCCCACAAAATCTGCCCTATGCACACCAGAGCCTGCTGAAAACCTGCAAAAACAGGATGAAAAAGGCTTCAGAAACCCAAACCAACCCCAGTTCCCAATATTCATCACAACTATAAAAGGAGGGTGAAATGGGCAGACCTTGGGTGCACCAACTGTGCTGCCTTTGGCAACAGGGATGAATCCACCCTTAGATTTAATGCAGGGGCACCCTGGGATGTAGTGATTCTTTTGTCCTCTCAGCTGATTTTTTAAAAAATCAAAATAATCTCTGATTAGATGATCTGTTAAATAAATTCTGGTGGATGCCTGCAGGCGGAGCTGGTTGGGTTGCAGAGGGGGGAACGGGATGGACTGGAGGGAGGGAAACAGGGAGGGCAAGAGAGAAAAGAGAGGAGGAGGGGTTGGTGAGAGGCAGGGAGCTTTCCTCCCCGCGGCTGGAATGTGGAATATGTTTAGCTGAATTTACAGCACGCAGGAGTTATTGAATTTTCCATCTTCACCGTGGAATTAGCATCAGAGGGAATATTAAACGCTGCGCTTTTCAATCTGTGCTTGGTGGAGCTTCGGAAGGGAGTGAGGAGGGGAGGAGGCAGGGAAATGCCCACAAAAGTTTTATGGCTGAAATATAAATCCCAGTCAATGTGCTGCGAGTGAGGCGATGCCGCACGTCCCGAGAGGCTGTGCCGATGGAGCCGGGGTCAGCTGAGCTCGTGGATGCATTGTGACCCATCAGCTCTGATAAAAAGACCCTTGAGCAGTCAGGAGAGGAGCTGCCAAGTGCCTGTAATTATATTTCTGCAGTGTTCAGAAACCCAGAGGGAGAGGGAAGGGCTGTTCCACTAGATGGTGAGACACGCCACTGGGGACACACAGCCTGTCCAGGCAGGGCTGGTAAGGTGCAGGAAAGGGAGAATAAAACCATGTGGTAGGATCAGATCAGACCTTTGTTCCACATGAAGACACCCCAGAAAAAAAACCCCAGTAAAACAGTGCTGCTTTGAGAGAGTTTTCAGCTTGCTGAGGTCCCACCAGCATCTGCCATGGGGTCACCTGAGCATCCCCTGCATCAGCAGTGGTTTGCAATGGCAATTTCTGAACGGTGCTGTGGTGTCCACAGATTTGGAGGCTGATGCTGTCTGGGCAGTAGGGAGATGTAGTTGGTTCACCCTTAATACCATAAATAGGATTTTCTCAAAGCCACTCAGCTGTTCTCTCCTGTGCAAAGCTTCCACGAGTCCTCCTACATGCCCCAAACCTCAGCAGCAAGAGCACGGGGTCTGAGCCAGAGGGATGGAGAGGACAAACATGGTGTGGACATGTGCTGGGGATGGAGTGGCCGGAGGGAGAGCAGGAATATGGCTGGGTGGTTGTGTGGATCAGTTCTTCCCTTTGTTGGATGCTTCCCATGCAGCACGGAGAGGTGCTGTAGGAGGCACTGGATGACTGAATACACTCCGAGTGGTTTGTCCAATCATGACCCTGTGGCTGACTTCTGGGCTGTTGTTTCTAGGTGGCTTGTCTGTCCCTGTCCTGGTTTCCCAGGAACAGACCCATGGGCCAGCCATGAGCACCCCTGAGTCAGTGGGAGATCCAATGAAGGCAGCTGCCCCAAGCTGACTCACAGGTGGATCCCATACCAATTAATCTGCTCGTTATCAAAGGAGGGAGCTCACTGAGGGTGGGGAGTTCCTCTTCCTGGGGCTCTTCTCTCAGTCTTCTGCTCCTGCTGCTGATCCTAAGGATGAGGCTGAGTATAACCTTGTATATTTTAAGTTTGTGAATGTAGTAGTGTTATTTCCTTAAATCTGTTCCTACTTCAACCTATGGGGGTTTCTCCCTTTTTTCCCCAATTCCCCTTCTCAGCTGGGGAGGGGTCACTGGGTGGTAGAACAACTGCTGCAGTTTAGCCCCAGTTACAGGCTAAAAGTAGAGAGGCCCCATGAGGTTAATCAATACAGGGCCAACGTGCACTGCCAGGGGAGAAGAGGGTTTCTGGTCTCCATGAGCAAATGACCCCCTTGACACCCACCAGTGATGCAGTGATTTGGTCCCTCCCCTTTGTGTTTGTACCTGTCTTCAGGCATGGGGAAAATGTCCTCCAGGTACAAGTGATGCAAAGGGGGAAGAAATGGCATTCAAACCAGTGCTTCAAAGTCCAACCAAACAGGACTGCAGCCAGGGTGGGATGAAACAGAAGGGTGAGTGTTGCTCTGGGGTGTCAGTGCTACAGTAGAATGATTTCCCAGGAAAACCTTGTTATTGATTACAACATGCAGGCTGAGAATGTTTGCAGAGGAGGAACAGTTGGAATGCAGAAGGAGTGAGACAGCGTGGCTGGATGCTGCTGTAGGCACCAGCACTGTGCCCAGCGTGGTGACCTCCCCATCCCACCTGAGCTCCTCAGGCACAAATATAACAAGAGCAATGGGTCAGAGCTGCTTGGGTGAGTGTGTTGGCCGGGAGCTGAGTTCTCCAGAAGTGAGTGGTGATTGGATGTCACACTCCTGCAGGTGACTCTGCAATCAGAGTCATGAAGTGGGCATTAGGAGCAGCACAACCTAATAATGACTTTGCAGACATGGGTGACAAGGCCTCCTGCCACACACTGTGTCACTGTACAAATCCCCCATCCCCAAGGCATGGGTGAAAAACAGCATCAGCAAATATCCATCTTTATTATTTTAATGTGCTGGGAAGGAGCAGCTGACTCAATAGGACTTCACTGTGTGCAGGAGGGAAGAGAAGCATCATCGCTGCTCAGGCTGACCCTGCATCAAACAGAACTGGAAGACTGATATTCCTGACTCTAATAAACCTCTCAGCAGAGCTCCAGTCTCTAAAATGCCTCGCTTTTTATCGTCCCACATTGCAAGATTACTGCAATCAAATGGAGTATTACTAAAAGCTGATTTTTTTTCTTTCTCTTTGCTCTGCTGCTCAAACTGCTGCAGCATCTTGTTAAACTGAAACGTTGTGGGCAATAGTTCAACGCTCAATTGTACCTTCGGGCACTTGGCAAATGAATCCTGTATTCCTCTTGGAGCAGAAATACATTTTCCAGGAGTGCAGAAGAGCTTGATTAAAATGGAAACCTGAGAGTCTGGGTCTGGTGCTGCCACTTAAAAAGTGTGAGGTCCTGTGTCTGGAGACCTGTGAAGTTTCAGAGACTGTTGTCCATGGCAAGTGGTCCTGCAGAGGGGGAAAACCAGAAGGAACTGGACCCACTGCATGCACAAACCAGCTACAACACTGGGGATCGCCAGAGTTTTTCCATTCTCCAGACCAAAGCACTTCGATTTACCTGGGATGAGAGTGGAACAAACATCATGGATCTGACCTGTGTTTTCAGGCTTCTATCTCTGACAGGACATCAGAGAGAGAAGAAAAAGCAACAAAATAATTTGCATCTTGCATTAAATCTCACGAAGGCTGTTGCAAACTCTGAAGCACAAAGTGTTGTATCTCTTCCAGCCTGCTCACCATTAGTTGGTGTGCCTCTCGATGCAGTGCAGAACAAATAAATAAATAAACAGGGTTCTTCCTTCAGAAGAACCACTTGTGTAAATCCTGTGGGACAAGCTGTGTGCAACCCACATCTGCTTGTGGACATCTCCAGAGAGGTGATAAGTCCAGCTGAGCTGTCACCCTGGGCTCTGTTTATGCTCCACAAGGTGTGATTCATCTGACCTATTTTAGACACCAGTCTAAAGAGGGATGAGTTATTTGGGGAATCCTGCTGACTCTACTCTTTATGTCTCTGTTGGCTGTAGAGAAAGCCCAGAGTACTGACAAGTGTTTGAAATGTCTACCAATGTTCAATCCCATTTTAGTCATCAAAATTAGCCTAGACTGGGCACGCACAGCAGCTAGTGTGAAGCAACGTGAGGGCAGATGACCTGTGTGGATGATCTCCCTCTCTTTCAGCAGCAGAGGACTGTAAAGGAGGACACTGATATGAAAACCATGACAGCCTTAAGGAAATCCTTAAGGGCATCCCTCCACTCACTGAGCAAAACTGATACCAGACTGATTTTGGCTTGTAAGGTTTCCAGTCCTGGTGATGCTTGAACATCACTGTAGTCCAGTGCTTACAGCTGAGTCCAGACAGGCTTGGGCAGAACTGGTCACTGCAGTGCTTAAGGTCATTGTCAGCTCTCTGTCCCTCCTGTAGGTGTCGCAGCCCTGTGTGGTCATGTCACAGTGAGAAGTTTGCTGCAGGGAATAGGAGGAAGACCTTGCTTTTTGCTGGTGTGTTGCAATCATCCTGCTGTAACAGGACCCCTTGGCAAAACTGCTGAAGACACAAGGGATGAAGGCATTGGCATGACCTTTTTACCCTATGGAATTCCAAATACAGCTGTTCTTTTTATGAGAAAGCCACTCAGCCTTTCTGCAAAGGCTCTGATCTACCTGCCCTGAACTTCAGTTCTACCATATCAGTGTTGTTTGGGATGAGAATATGGGAAACCTTAGACACAAAATCATGCTGGGATATCTCCCCCAGCATCCAGTTCCCTATTCAAAAAGTAGTAGGTCTCCTGTGTCATGTCAGCTATCTTTGTCATGGTGCTTGGGTACCAGCCTCGAGTGGCACAAGAAACCTGTGTCACAGCCACTGGCCCCCTGAAGTGCCTCAGTGATGCTGGGATAAGCAAGGGCAAAATAGATATGGTTAAACATTCATCTCTATAGTCAGAACTTCACTTTGATTGGTGTTGAAGCTGGCAGGTTGGCAGGATCGCTGTTGTGCTACAAGGGCACCAGAAATTGGTCCCAGATGTCACCAGTGCCAGTGTGTCTCTGCATACATAACCGAGATATCTGCAAATCAAGGAATGCACGTGCTGGTATGTGGCTGCAGAGACAGGGATGGGACCAAAATAATCTGACCTTCCCTTGTGTTTGCAGTGGACTGTTGACTCCAAGATAAAGCTGACTCTTTCTATTTGGAGTGGGTCTTTATAACAGATGAATTTGGAGTTGGAAAATGCAAGAAAATCCTCACTCTCTGCTGTCACGTGGAGGTTTTAAATAGCTCCTCTAAGGTATTTTGCTCTCTCTAGTGGGACTGAAAGACTGTGGCTACTCTTGGTAGAGGGGAAGTTGCAGCAACACCCAGAGAGGTTTTCCTTTTCAATCCACGGGCTCGCTCCAAGCCTGCCAAAGTTGTTCCTAGGAGTTTTTCTGTGGTTTTTACTGCCTTTTGGACCAGGTCCTAAATCATGCCCTGAACTATACGTTGGAAACCACATCCACCAAATAATATCCTTCAAGTAGCAGAGAAGGCTGTAGGTTAAGTTTCACTTGGAAAAGCAGAAAAGGCAAAGCAAAGCTCCAGCACAGACCTTTGCCAGGAGTGGCTCCCTGTTTGCCCAGTTACGCCTCAGGACAAACGGATGTTGAGCTCAGAGCGTTGTGACAGCTCTACTTAGCAAGTGAGGAGAAGACAATGTGCACTAATAGTGCAATTTGCTTTAGCTGAAACACCAATATGACTCAGTGTGTCATTAAAATACTGTGGGAAACCCAAAAGCCAGCATTTTGGCACGGGGCTGCGTGCCTTGCGCAGTGTATTATTATTTTTAGAATAATGGTATAATATATAATGATGTATTACGTTATATGATATTATTGTAAGGATATATATACCTCATTAGAATTATAGCTGGCAGGAGGGGTCTCCAAACAGGATGGGGGGGCTGTTGTTACTATAATGCAACAGTCTAAAGTGACATACAATGTCAGCAGGCAAAAGGGAGTAAAGGCAGGGAATGAAACTGAAGCACAGAGGGGTGACCTGAGCTTTTGTGGGGGTGCAACAGGCAAGTGTCAGAAGCCTGGGGTGTCTCAGAGCATTATCCTGACTTCTGGACCAGATTTCTTGCTTGGTTTATATTATTAATTCCACAAGTGACCAGACTGTCTACAAGGGGGTTGTTTACCCCTTCAATTCCTCCTTAAATCCAGGACTAAGGACCAGCAGGACATCCTGGTTTCAGCATAGAGGTGCTCACCACACCAAGCCAGGGTCCTCCTAGCCTGTCCTGTCTGCTGTCTCAGCAATGATGTCAGCTTTCAGCCATTGAAGGTTAGATGAGCTCAAACCCATAACTTTCAACCACCTCTGTCAGTAGCTGCTCCTGCCTTCCCAGCAGTAACACTCGGGTTGGAAGGAGCAACCAGGTCTGGTGGGAGGTGTCCCTGCCCATGGCAGGGAGGCTGGAGTGAGATGAGCTTTGAGGTCCCTTCCAACCCAACCCATTCTAGGATTCTATGGCTGATTCTATCAGCCTTACCAGCAGCTGTACTGCCATTATTTAGATGCATAGCCTGTGATATCAGCACTCAGATACTTCCTTTATTTGTAGAGCAACAGCAGTGCTCCTGGGCTGAGCTGCAGTTGCCCATTATGGTCTGTTAGGTTGGAGTCCTCTTCCCCTTCATTGCCATGGCTTACTGCATGGGCTGGCATCTTAAGCTGCTCACCATCAGCTCTGATCACCATGCAGAGGAGGACAATGAAGCAGCTAGTGGGCTGCTCATGAAAGGTGAGGAAGGAGATCCTTGCAGAGGATGTCCAGAGGACAAATGGCAGCTGAGTGGATGGGGTTCTCTTTCTTAGGCCATTTGTTAACATGGCTCAGTTTATTGACTTTGAAAAGCTTGTGTACAAGTAGTGAAAATGCTCATTTTAAATCAGTGATTTTAAAAAATTAAAACATTAAAAAATTTAATCTTTTAAAGAAGCCCTACCTAAATCTCTGGATACACAGCAGGTTTTGCAAGTGCTCTAACCACTGTCCAGAGATCTGGGAGAGGAGGCAATGGCGCTTCACACCTCTGCTGTCCTGGCTTCAAACGTCTGTATGTGGGTGATGAGTGGAGCAGTGCTGTGCTCTGCAATTGGAGCTGGGTTTATTTCACAGGACATCTGCTTTTCAAGCATAAATAGGACGTGTTTTTTCAGTTCTGTGGCATTTGCTGTTGTCTATAACACATGGGGCCACTTGTGAGTATTATCTGGAAGGTTTCAGTTGCTGGGGTCCATCCATCAAGTTATTGGCAAGTTAACTTCTCTGATTGGTTCTTATGTTTTGGGTTTTTTTTATGCTTCCAGATAAGTCTATTTCAGGTCTGAACCAATTTAGGAACTGTGGAGAGTTGCCTGTACAAGTACTCTCCTTTACACCAATTGAGATGTCTTTATGGGCAATGTGGGGGAGCGTTGTTTCACACTGAGACAGGCCTTTAAAATAAGTCATGTGAAACATACCATAGCAGAATCTGTCTTTTCTTTTTTTTCCAGGGACTATAAAGGGAGTCATAAAATAGGTCTGCCCTATAGAAGTCTAAATTTGGACAAGAATATCCCGTTTGGTATGTGTGGAGGAATTACTCTGTCCTCACAGATCACTGCAGATGTTGGACAGACTAAAATGCATACTGCAAATAATAGGTGAATAGAGACACACTAAATATTTGGAAGCTTGTAAGAGAATAGATTTCACACCTCTCTCCTAACATGACTTATGCCAAGCTTTGAGAGCCCTGTACCTATTAAGATACCTGCAGTGAGCAGGGACATCTTCAATTAGATCAAGTTGCTCGCAGCCCTGTCCAACCTGACCTTGAATGCTTTCAGGGATGGGGCATCTCCCACCTCTCTGGGCAACCTGAGCCAGTGTTTCACCACGCTCATTGTCAAAATTTTTTTCCTTATATCTAATCTAAATCTTTCCTCTTTTAGTTTAAAACCATCACCCCTTCTCCTGACACAATTCTGGTGATGCAGCAGACCAGAGGACTGATTGCCCTGTTTTGAGTCCCACTCGTAGTTTTAGCCAAATAACAGTCTTGGGGTCTCTCTGTTAGTCCCTGGGGAGCTTCACCTTGTAAGAATTTCATACCTTCATTGGGCTGGGTCATCTTTGGAACGTGTCTGTCTCTGTTGACTAGCTGGTGAGACATCTGGCTCTAACTGGTTCTTTGCTTTGCAGCAGCAATTTTCAGTGGTCAGGCAGTAATAATAAGCAAGATCCCAGACCATTCCAGTCATGTAGGATACATGAATTTATTGCCACATTAAATAAAACCAAGTAATGAAATAATATATGTCACGCAGGGAATGAGCAGTTTCTTGTTCCTGACCTTGCTGGCCAGACTCCAGCTGTGAGACAAGGGGGACTATTGTAACTGCCTTAAAGGTTATTCAGTCTCCAATTCCCACCTTGCTTGTTCTCAGCTTCTCTTTTTATTACATTTTTGCTTCCAGATCCCAATATTAACATCCAATTGACTCTGTTTTAATGTCCTCGTTGCTGAAGAATCCAAGAGAAAATGGGTTTTGTTCACCACTTCTTTCCTGCAAGATTTTGCCCAGGCAACGCCTGTCCCTTGTGCAGTGTGGTGTCACTCATGGCTTTGTTTTACACTGGTGTAAAATCACAGACTAACTGGGGTTGGAAGACACCTCTGGATGTCATTGGATCCATCTCCCTGCTTGTTGTCTCATGCTGCTTTTCTTACAGTGTCCCCCCTCCACTCTAATTAGGGATCTAACTTAATTATCTTATGTGAGGGCTGAGAAAGAGGGAGATGATACAAAATATGACTTGTGCATTGAAGCAAACCAGACTCTATATACTCAAGATGATGTGATCTTGGCTATATCCAGGCTTAAAGAAATCATGTCTTTAGGTGATTTTCCTCATCCCTGGAGGTGTTTAAGAGTTGTGTTGCCATAGTGCTCAGGGATGTGGTGTAGTTGAGGACTGTCAGTGTTGGGTTGATGGTTGGACTCGATGATCTTCAAGGTCTTTTCCAACCTAGGTGATTCTACATGAGCAATGTAAGTCATGAATGTAAAGGGAAACTGAAATACCAAGTAGCCAAGTCTATGTATTGTCTTCGCTCCAACCTCTTAGCCAAGTCGATGTGTCAAGGTTGGCCTGAAATTTCTGTAGTGTTGGCTGCACTGGGGGTCTCTGGCATTAGCAAAATTGCTGCTCCATCCTCCTCGTGAAGCGGCTTTCCATGCAGATTCCCCACTAGCCCTGGCACACGGTGGGAGAGGACTTGCTCTTGAGATCCCTTGGAGCACCAGGACGCAGCTCTTACTCCAAGTGACATCCTTGCTACAAGAGACAGTGTTACACAGCCACTCACAAATACCTCTATGATGAAAGCCACCCTGAGCAGACAGCTGCTAGATGACTTTCAGGAAATGTGGAGCTTGCATCTGGTATCCTGAGTAGAAGAAAACATCTAGTCAGGATACTAGGCATAAATCAGTGCCTTTTGGGGGTGTAATCCCAGCCATCTTCACCCTCTCATACCAGGACTTCTTATTTCTCATTTTAACTGCTGTAATTCTTGTGGCACACAGACACGCATGTTCATACATGTATGTGCTCACACACAGAGGCTGGTGGGTGACATGAAGTGCATAAGCTTCCTGAAAGCAGAGGACCAGCTTCAGATCTCATTAATATTACTGCAAATAGGAATAATTCCCCTGAAATGGGCAGTGCTCTGCCACTCTAAGGAAAACCCAAACTGGGGCTCCTTGCCTGCATTTGTGTGGAGGGTTTCTCCAGCCAGCCTCCTTCAATGCTCTCTTGTCCACTTCCCATTTCAATTTATTGCCCAAATCCTCATTTCCTTGTACACCTTTCCCTTCGGGCAGCCCCTCATCCCCATGGGCAGGGTCTGCTGAGCTCTGCAGCGAGAGCTGGAGGATTAACCCCCTCCGGGCTGGACACGGGACAAAGAACCCACACAAGCTCCAGGAGAGCCTGGGACAGAGATAGAGGGTGAAAAGCATTCCCTAGCTCCCTTTGACACCAGGAGGGTCTTCTCTGTGGAAGAGACTTTCCCTGTGGCTCCTAGCACATAATTTTTGATAAACGAGGCCCCAGGGCACTGGCTGCAGACGGAGGGCTGTTTTGATTGTAACAGGCTTTGATTCAGAGGAGCCAGAAATTATTTATTTTCATTCCCTTCCCTCCTCCCCTTCATTCTGAGTTGGGTTTGAGAAACTCTGTTTGCGAGGCGCGGGGGCTCCAGCTGCCTCGTTACCTGTGTCGCTGATGGCCTCGGATGAGCGGTGAGGTCCTGGTGGGGTCCACTTGGACTGCAAATTTGCCTTCTCTGCTATTCCCTTGGAGTTTGTGCAGGCAGAGAGGAAAGGGCAGCCCTGATCTGCTGGTCCCTTTGCAAGAAAACTCCTTGCTAGGAGGAATTTCCTTTGCATTCCCTGCGGGAATTCCCTGCACGTGGTCCCTCTCTTCTTGCCACTGGAAGGTGAGCAAAGCTCTTGCCCCTTTCTCAGAATCCAAAGTATTTTTGGCCAAATCAGGCAGGTGAAATTCTTGAGTGGTTTCATGGCTGGAGGGACTGTCTGCAGCATCCCAGCTCTTGGCCTTGGATCACATTTAAGTCATAGTGCTGTGACCTCTTGCTGGAAGACCCCTGGGCTTGCTCCAGGTTGGCTGCTAATGTGATCCCTGCATGAGGTTCTCTATAATTAGGACCAATTTAAATTTGGTCTCAGTCTGCTGTTGGTAACTACTGAAGACACTCAGCTCCCAGGCTTTTGTGTGACTGCTGGTCATTTTAATACTCCAAAAAGTCTGTAGGTGAATCCAAAGGTTATTGAAAGCACCTTTAGGTCAATGGTTAGAAACCACTACCCAATTAAACTATTAATCATCTGATTACCTCAGGCCATAGTTCTAATGGCAATTAGACAAGAAACTTGGCCGTGGGTGTGTGCTGTGGTATTGCCAGCAATATTTTTCACCTGCTCACAGATGCTGTACGGTGCAGATACGTCAGTCCTTTGCTTCTCAGGTGTGACAGTTGTACATCTGTACCCAAAAAGTCACTTGGCAGCCACTGTTCAGCTACAGTCAGTGCTTTATGTGTCTGACCATCAGCTGAGCTTCTGCTGTTGATGACTGTTGATTGCTCAAGCTGTTGATGAGCTATTGTCTCTGCTTCTCCCAGTTCTGTGCCTTGAGCTGAAAGGCTAATCCAATAACTGGTTTAACTCTGTTTGGGATTAGCAAAACTCTGCCTTAGAATTTTGGCTTTCATTACAGTTGACAGCTGAAGACAGACCTTTGGGATGTCACAGAGGGGGTTTCAGGCAGGCTCAGAAGCTGGGGGGTTTGCTAGTGCAGGAGAGACCTCCTGTGCTGAGACTCTTTACCCAGAAAACTCCATTACAAAGGGCATTCCTGCTCCTGCCACTCATTGCATGGGACTCCTCTCTCCTGGAGTGAAGACACAGTGGCATCCAATTAGCCTAAGATCAGCCAGGAAACCTCTGTCAGAGCTGGGACCTGGGCTAGCACCCTGGACTATCCCTCCCTTGTGAGTAAGCCAGTCAGTGCTCCAGACTTGTTCAAAGAGAAAGACAAGATGGGGAGGAATTGGCACTTTCCATCCAACCCAGTGCACACCAGTTGCCTTCCCAGGTGAGATTCACTGCACAAGGGCCAAAGCCCAGTCTCTTCTGCCATGGAGATGACATTTTTCCTTTTCTGTGCTGCACAGGGACAAGTATTCAGGTGGTGAACAAGGAAAGAACTACCAGCTTCACACCAGATAAATCAGAGGAAAGTGCTGGAGCAGGCCAGTTACATTGAGGAAAAGGTGGGCTCTGTCTCCTGAACAGGTCAGCAGTCTGGGATGATGATCTCCAGATTTGAACCATAATGCAAGGGATTTTTTCTCAGTCCCTGGTCCCAGTTTGGCCCTGGAAAGTGCTGTGATTTGGGTTGATGTGTGTGAATCTCCCATAAGGGTACAGATCTGTTTTGTTACCTGTTTTTGTTACCATGAAGTTAGTCACTGCCTTCCCTCATGCTCCTTTTTCTTAAATTTAATGAAGAGGAGGAGGGTCTTTAAAGAGCTATTCGCTTGACCTAACTTGGGGCTTAGTTTAGGTAAGATGAGTTGCACTGGGAACTTCCTAATCAGTGAACAACCTGCTCAGGTAGGACATCTACCTTTAACCTGAGGGCCCCCATCCTCTCTCCAGGCTCATCCTGGCTTGTGCCTGGTGTTTTCCTTCTGTGAATTCTGGAGAGCAGAAAGCAGAGAGGGCTGGATTGCACGCAGCATCACTACTCCTCCATGTTATCTGCCTTCACCACTGCCCAGGGCTTTGCTCTCCTCCAGGGCTGCAGCTGGGACCCCACCATCACCTTGACTTGATGCTCCTGGCTAGGTGGAGCTCTAGAAAACTTCTAGACATGAACCTGAGGGTTCAGGTTACTCAAAAGGTTGGACAAAAGAAGGAAGGGGGTGTTTGGGGATAGCAGGATTTGTTTGCACAAGTCTGGTTTCCTGGATGGATTTTCTTATCCAGAAAAACACATGAGAAAAAGTTGTTCCTGCTTGGTACTAAATTTCTGGCTACTTTTCACATGACCACAGCATGATGAGGGTGACCAGGGCTGGTTTTGATTGTTGGCCCATATTTTTGTAACATCAGAACTGAAGCTGTGGACCTTTGTTTTAATTGGCCTTCAGCAGGCAGGGACAAGCATTTCAGCCCAACACTGGGACAAGTGTCCGCATGGGTATTGCAGATTATACACAAACACTGGATATTTTCTATCAAAACATATTTTGACGAAACACTGTTTTCCCCAAATCCCTTTTCCCTTTCCAAATCACCTCTGGAAAGCAAAACGATGCATTTTTTGGTCAATCTGCATCGATACTTCTTGGAGCTCTCACTTCCATGGCTCATCCCTCTTCTCTTGGATGGGCCTGGGCTAGACTACGTCATCCATGATGCACTGCGGTCTCTTCTCTGGCTGAGACTCCATAATTCATGACTGGGATGACAATGACAAAAAGCCAAGCCAACTCAACCTGAACTCCTTGAGCGAGAAGACAGTCCCCAGGATCTGGGAAGTACGAGACCCATCCTTTACACCAGGAGTTCAGGCTGATCCAGATATTTATGGTTTTCCCCTTAAAACAACACTGCTTGGATGTCTCAGCAGACATTTTTGACCTCTTCAGGAATGGAAAACTCCAACATTTCAACTCTTCCTCCCGCTGAGACAGGAACAAACACCGTAAGAACTGCATTTGGCCATTCTGATTTCCACAGCCATCACTCGACAGCTCGGGGAGGCCAGTCTGGGAGGCACCACGCAACTGTCCCGAGCCCCAGTTTGCCAGCTGGGTGAGGACTTGGAGGGGATCCTGGGATGGCAGCTTTGGATCTGCAGCCTTCATGGTCTGTGCTGAGACAGTGTACACTGAAACCTCTCAGCAGCTCGTCACCATGTCACCCTCCTCCCCGTATTTGGGAACTGAAGAGTAGGTGATGATCCACAGCCACTACCTCCCACACCTCCCATCAGCTCTACGCTCATAAAATATCACTGGTGAGTGCTTTTTTTTTTTTTTTCCCCCACTTTGCAAAGTGGGCTGATTCATCCCAGCACATTGTAAACGCTTTTAATTTTGAGATCCTTTCAAATTCAGTCAGTATTCAAGCTTTGCATGATGTTTTCATGATTGGCAGTGATTTTTAAATGGTAAATTAACACGGTTACAAAGGAAAACAAAACCCCATTTGAATTTTGGTAACTGGAAAAGGAAGAATATATTTATTTAGCTGTCAGGACAGTGGTTTTTTTGGCTACCCCTCATCTCACCGGATCTCAGAACTCATCGATGAAAAAATATTGTGGATTCATTTCTCTTTCCATTGAGACCATGGCTGGCGTTCTTGAATGATTTATCTGCCCAGTTTTACAGATCCTGCGTTGTGAGTTAATTTGGGATTGTGACAGCTACTTAAAAATCATCCATTTGGAAAAAATTACTTGCTGTCAGATGAATAAAAATAAGATGATCTCTGTTTCTTGTATACGTTCAAAATGACAAGGACTCTCATAAGCTTCAAATGTTTTTTTTCTGATTCTGATCCAGCTTTGGGGTCATTTTTCTTGTATTTCATTGGTGGAGACTCAAATGTAGTAGAGGTTGTTTAATTGATGGCCTTCAGTTGGATGCTTTGCATTTATGTGACTGACAGTAAGATGGTCCATGTATGGGGGCTTGGGTTGCCATCACTGCTTGTCTGCAGGGTCACTGCTAGCCCAGTCGAGCTTTGCAGATGTCTCTTGGCCATACAAGGATTTTGGTGTGGAGCTGAGGGGGTGGCTGCTCATGGTAGAAGCTCTGAGCCCTTCCACAGAGCTCCTCTGGTCAGAGCAGACGTAATGATAGTATGGAAGTATGAGCTGCCTCTGCAGCCTGGCAAGGGTTGTGGTCTGTACACGAGTGAGGGCCATGGTGTTGCAGTGAACCTCTTCCCCATCATCCAGCCATGCCATCACTGGAGGACCAGTGCACTCAGATATCTTTCCATATGCCCTCAGAGGCAGAGCACACCCTGGTCTGCTGACGAAAACGTTCACTGAGATATTACAGTTCTGGTGATTTTGTGGGGTTTCTCTTCTTTTTCTCCCCCGATCTATTGGTTTCCCTTTTGTGATACTCATCTTTTTTTTTTGTTTTTTGCTGATTGCCTTCATGCCTTGGCTGTTCTTTAAATTTCCCCTGCAGCCTGCTTACATGTGATACCTTATCTGCTTTCTGTTGACGTTGCTTGGCTAACATGGACACTCTAGGATAGTCCTTTGGCTTGGATGAGTATTCTGGATATGCCATTTAAACATTCTGCTTACGTATTTATTTGCCTTTTGGCTTTCTTTTTGTTTAGGGCTCTGCAAATCTTCAGTGACAGCACGTTTGGCTGTACTTTAGCAAACTCCACAGTGGGGCTGAAAAATACTTTTTGTTAATTTTATTTTTTATTGCTATCTTCTTTCCAACTAACTTTTTTTCCTCTGGGACTCTCTGAGGACCAGGAACAAAAAAATGAGTGGATGAAGCACTTGAGGCCATGGTCTAATGGTCTAGTGGTTAGGGAGATGATGGGATAAAGGTTGGACTTGATGATCCTGGAGGTCCTTTACAACCATAGTGATTCTATGATCATCTTGGATTTCTTTACTTCTCTTGCTCAGACTTTGCTCCTTTCTCTCAATAGCTTTGGGATGCTACAGTCTGGAGGACCAACCACAAAGCTGATGTGCTCTGAGTCCCAGCTGCCTCACAGCCCCATGGGGGGTACCATGAAGGCTGGAGGGTGTGCATGGCTTGCATCTGGGCAGGGCATCACTATGTGACCGCCTCTGGATTTGAGCAAGACACCAAGGCAGGAATCAGTTTTGGAGCATCATGTTGAATGATACTGCATAGAAAATGTCTGCAATAAAATATCATCTGTGGACAGGAGAACTCTGATTATGGCTATGGTAATGCTTATGGGCCATGCCCACTATTCAGACCTTGCCTCTGAACACCAGATGGGAGCTCTGTCTCTCACCTTTTGGTTCTGAACTGTGTAGATCCTTGTTAATGCAACAACTGCCTATTGTCAGCCTATGTCTGTGCTTGGAGAGGTTAGGAGATTCCCCAGACACCTTGCTCTTCATGAACTGCTTTGGACAATTTGGGAACCACCTCTGTGGGGCTCAGGCTCTGAGAGGTCCCGTCAGCATCTTTTCAGATCCTGCTGAGCCATCATTCTTGGTCCTCTGAGTTGGGAAGCACTGAA
Source organism: Podargus strigoides (assembly GCA_028020825.1). Classification (NCBI taxonomy): domain Eukaryota; kingdom Metazoa; phylum Chordata; class Aves; order Caprimulgiformes; family Podargidae; genus Podargus; species Podargus strigoides. The sequence goes on along the minus strand of CM051623.1, from coordinate 57,157,808 downwards.
GAAAGCACAAAAACCAGATGAGGTGATGCATGATTTATTAGATACAACACTATAATACCATGTAAGCCATAAAATTGTATGGAATTTTGGAGTTCATATACATATCAACACTATGAAGCAAGGAGTCTCACCAGGCAGATCCATGGTAGGAAAAAAGGCGTCTGGACATCCTGATACCAGCAAAGTGTCAGCAATTTGGAAGGAAACCACGGAAAAAGCACTGGAGGAATTGCTAAAAGGACTCCCTCAGCCCTTAGGAAAAACAAAAATAACAAAGCCTGGTCAGTTTATTGAACAACACTGTGGATGCTTTCTTGCAATTTTTCATAGCTGTATGAAATATATTAAGAGGAAAATATATGTCAAGAAATTTGGTCATCGGTATCAAGTAGCAGATGACATTTCAATTTCTGATCTCACTTTCATGAGCATGCAGCTAATAAAAATAGCCCAGATATCTGACATGGAACATGCCAGCACATGCAAATTAGTTCTCAAGTGGTACTGGAAACGCTTCTGCTTGTCTGAAACACATAGATCATTTAAGTTGCACGTAAACCTTAAGTGAGATATGAGGAGTACCTGGATCTTATGAGAAGCCTCTGGTCCAACACTGAAAGAAGAGACTTTAAACAACCAGACCTCATTCTGAATGTCATCATTTTATATGATATTATGTTCTGGAAATGGGAAAATTTTCCATGCTTAGATAATCTCTCTCCCTGCTCCAATGTGGGCTGGATCACGAGAGCAGAGTCACTAAGGTTTGGTTGGAAATCTGTCTGAAATTGCCCAACTGGTCCAACTTTTATGCCCTGCTCTTACATTGGGCTTTGGGCAAGAGGGATAACATCTGGGCTCTGTGTTGGGTCAAGTTCCCACCTGGTGCTTACTGTTGGGGCTCCAGTAACTCTGCTGGAGCTAAAAATTACAGCCCATGGAAATATGGCCCTGTGCTTTTCCTGAGCTCCCCCTTTGGTTTTATTTCTTGGCATTTTCAGAATTCCAGTGTATAGGTGGAGATCCAGCTTCTTTCTAGTTTGTTGACACTTTGAGCAATCAAAAAAAATAGAGGGACTTCAAGTTTACTACTGAGAACTCCATCCTAAAGGGTTTTCCTGTCCTAAAAATAGTGGAGCCTTGGGGTAGATGGCTTAATCTGGAAGAGACAAAGAGCAGACACTTTCTGCACCACTGTGATTTTGTAAATGTCTTTGTCTCCTGTAAACCATTGCTTTCGTGGGATGAAGAGTGTCAGCCTGTGCAATCATTCCCCATCTGGGATCTGCTGCACACCACAGACATCCTCTGAACTTCAGAGCCTGGTTCTGTTAAAACCAGGACTTGGAATTTGCAGAATAGGTGAAAACAGGACAAATTTTACTATTCTCACAACAAAAACTGGAGAATGTGATTTGATTTAGGTACCAGCACGACGATAATAGCTGCTTGCAGCTGATGAAGCACATCTCAGACCTGAGGGCAGCTTCAGTGAGGAGAAATGGAAAGGAAAATCATACTGCTAACAGTGGGGTGTGAAATCCACTGCCTGGTGTTAAATAAGATTATTTGCTGAAAACTTCCTCCTTGCTTTCTTTTTGCTGTTACTCCTCTAAATCCATGCCAGGATTTCAAACCAGGGGGTCAGAAGATAGAAAAAAATATCTTTTTGCATCATCAGTTTTGCTCTAACATTATTAGAGTCGTTGGAGCTATCCCAGAAAAAGCGGGGTGTAGGATGTTGTTTTTGTGGATGGACAGGAAAGCTGGGGAGGGACTTTGGACAAGGGCAGGGAGTGACAGGACGAGGGGTGATGGCTTTAAACTGGCAGAGGGGAGATGGAGAGGAGATGTGAGGCAGAAATTGTTGTCTGTGAGGGTGGTGAGAGCCTGGCCCAGGGTGCCCAGAGAAGCTGTGGCTGCCCCCTCCCTGGCAGTGTTCCAGGCCAGGTTGGATGGGGCTTGGAGCAACCTGGGCTGGTGGGAGGTGTCCCTGCCATGGCAGGGGGTGGGTTGGGATGAGCTGTGAGGTCATTTCCAACTCAAACCATTCTGGGATTCTATGTTTTCGTGCCTGTGGGTTTAGCAATCCAAGTGCCCTTGAATTTTTGCAGTGATGTCCCTTACGGACACCACCTTGCTATGCTGGTTGACAGGGGTTTTGCTGTGGGTGGCAGATGCTGCTGCTGCTCTTCAAGGTGCAATTATGATGTCTATGTGAGAAGACCCTCTTGAGAAGGGACGATTGCTTTCAGGCTTCACATGAGTCGTGAAAAATGGCTTGAGCATCTCCCTGGCAGGTAACTCATGTTTGCAAATGTGTTGCACGGGCTTTTAAGCTTGAGTGAGGAAACGAAGGGATGAGGTGGTGATGTGGGAGGTCCCACCGGCTGGGACATGACCTGGGAAGAGGAACCAGGTCTCTGAGGTCCCAGGCTCAGGCTTGTTGGGATAGGTTGTCTTTTTCAGTTAAGTTTTTTCTGTGTTCTATGATTCCTGTAACTACTGGACTGAAACCTCCAACATTTTTCAGGTTCAGTTCTCTGCTGTGAGCTGATTTTGAACCTTTGCTCATGAGAGAAACCATCAGACACCACAGCACTTGGAAGCAGAGTTGCAAAGTGGTTATTACCATCCAGGTGGCTCTCAGAAACATTTTGGAAATTGGGACCAGCATCCAAAACTTTTCTCAGGCAAGTGCTGTAACCAGCAGGTTTATGTTCACACTCTGTTCCCTTGGGCTCTTTGTTGTATGAAGGCACCATTTCAGCACATGGGGATAGAAACTTCTCCTAATTTGCTTCTCTGGGACCTCTTGCAAAGTGGGTTGGACTGAGGTCCAAATTTAGATTATTTAGACCTTAACTTTAGGCTGCTTTAGTTGAGGGTGACAGATTTCACATCTCTAAAGCCTTGGATGGGTTGCCCAGCCCTGGGTCTCCTGGGTGCCCTTGTTGCTATACTCGTAGTGCTAATAATATTTGCATGTCTGCAAATGTAACGGAGACATTTAGGGGGATGCCTCGTGCATTCCTGCCCCGTGTCACAGAGGCGCTTTCAGCTACCCAAGCAGAAACATAAGCCTCACTATTAGGGACTGTGGGGTGTGCGCTGGCGTTTTTGCTTAGCTATGTTATTGGCCATTAAATTCTCCGCTCCCTTTCTAAATCTGGCCACAGGACTCGACTTTGCAGACTTTGGCAAGGGTGAATTCCACAGGATGTGGGTCCATTTCCTCTAATTTCTTTTAAATATGTCCACTAGTTAACTTTTACTGACTGTTTTCCTGTTCTCATTTCAGGGAGCGGGGGTAAAGCACAGGGAATGGACCAGCTCACACTGTGGCACTGTCGGTCCCTCCTGCTGCGCTGGGACATTCACCCTCTGATTTTCTTATCTGGTGGTAGCCACTTAATGGAGAAGCCCAAGTCAGAAACCTCCTTAACTCAGGCTCCTTCTGCTGTTGTGACAGAGGATCCAGTGCCTCAAATAAGGGCAATTCCCCTTATTCTAAGGTCTGATTCACCTCCAGATGTGGGTCTCTCTGCACAGACCACAGGGAGAGCCAGGCAGGGATGCGCTGGGGGATGCTGAGGTGTCCTCTGCCATCCTCCTCCCTTGACCCTGGGATTTATACATTCCCAGTTCAGGACCATGTTTTTCTCTCCAGCTCTTCAATTCCATGTTCCAGGGCTGGGGACATGGAGGGATGAGGCCATGATGAGCAGAGCTGGAGAACTGTCACTTTCAGCCCTTCTCCTAGTGCTGGGTCTGGGTCTGCCCTTCCTATGGAGCTGATTCCACCTTCGGGAGGGCAGGGGAAGGAGAGAGGAATCCCCCTGGCACAGGGGCTCCTTTCCTGTCCCTGTAGAGACCTGGAGCCAGCTACACCCCAAACTTAACACCCCAAATTGGTATTTTGTTTTAGTAGGAGTGGATGATTGTAGGCCTTCCTGGGGTCCTCAAAAACACACAAGTGGGGTGGGACTCAACTCTTACGGACTGCAGCAGTTCTTAACTATTTCTTGTAATTCAGATATTAATGAGAATTGAGGCCATTATGGCAAGAAATCTTTCTTGCTTCCTTTTTTTCCCTTGTCTACACTATTGAGAATTACCATGTATTCCCCCAAATTGCCATTAGTTACTCACTAGCCCTAAGTGAGATAGAGAATTTTGTATTTATTGGGTATTTAAACATTTTTACCACTGGTTTGTATTCCAAAGAGGAACATTTCTTACAAGAAAGAAATTACAAAATGCTGTTCTCCAAGAGTACCCCAAGTATTTAATTTTGACAATGCTGACCCAATCTGCTGTGATGATGTTGAATTGCTTTGCTTTGGCAACACAGAATGGTTTTGTTTTGAAAACGCCACAATATAATTTGTGATAAAGTGAAATATAAGAAATGTAGCATGGTTTTGGAAGCAGCAGCTTGTAAAATACAAGTCAAAGTTGAGTGAATTGCAATGATAAAAGCGATAGATGCATTTTCTTTACCAAAAGGAAGTATTTAAACATCATTGAAACAAAATGGGAAAATAGAAGCAATCTGTTCCAGCAGTTTCTCAATGATATTTTCCAGCATTCCTGCAATATGTTGTGATTTCAATAAAACTGCTGCTCCAGCTGTGAAACTGTTATCTAAAATTTCCTTACTGCTCTGACCTGATACCTTTCTCAGGAATGGTGACATATTGCAGGAACGTCCCATAATTCATTCAAGTTGGGATTTTGTCTTCCTTTCATTGTCTAAAACATAGATTTCTTTTCCAAAGGAATGCTCTGGGCACTTCAAAGATCATGGGAAAGAGACAGGATCCTTCACTGATTCATCTCATCCTAAGATGGTGTTTGAATATCTGGGATGAATCACTTGATACAGGGTCCTACTTTTATACAGCTGCCTCAGTTTACCTGAGTGACCACGTTGTACTGACACTAGTGGATTAGGTCACCTGAAGATGATCATGTTTTATGGACTGGACTGGATTTATTCTCTCTTTTGACCTTTCATCAACAGCAGGACACAGCAAGGCTGCAGCAGGACCAACACCTCTCAACTGAACTACAGCACAGCCAGGAAATGCATGTCTGAACCCACCAACAGTCTTTCTGGGATGGTTTATACATGATGTCCCACCATGCACTGTCCTAAAGATAGAATACTTCCACCAGTAGGGTCTGGTGTTGAATGAAGGAGTCACTGGATGGAAACCTATAACTTCCACAAGCTCAGACTGGTCTATCTTCACCCCTTCTGGTAATCTATGAACTTCACCAAGACAACTGCTTCTATGAGCCTCAGAGGAACCTGAGCAAACTGGTTGGAGTAAGAAATACTCAGGGTTTCTTCACCAAGCACAGGGCAGTCTTGGGACATGACGGAGGTATTGAGTTGTTGCCATAATAAAAGAAGATAGAAACAGTGGCCCATAAAGACTTTGGAAGAACATCAGCATGATATACTCTGTAGTTGAAACTGTAAATGTTTATTTTTACTCTGCAATTTTTTCTTTGTTTCTTCTTGGCCAGGTTGGATGGGGCTTGGAGCAACCTGGGCTGGTGGGAGGTGTCCCTGCCATGGCAGGGGGTGGGATGGGATGAGCTTTGAGGTTCCTTCACACCCAAACCACTCTGGGATTCTATGATTCTTCTTGTAAGAAAGAATCCCTTGCACACTGGTTCCCCATCTGTGGAAGGAGTGACAGATCTTTAGCAACGGCAGTACTACGAATTAGCAGCCTTCATAAAATTCATAGGTTGGAAAGGGACTGAAGGAAAAACACTCTGCAAAGGTTACCGGGCCAAAGCCCTGGGGCAACCGAAAGCTAAATTAAAAGGGGAAAAAAAATGAATATCCCCTACTAAACCAAAAACCAAAATCCTAATGAAAACACTAAAAGCAATGATTAATATGACAACTGGGCAGCTTTCCCCGAAGACATGAATTCCCATCAGGGTAATCAAATTTGTCTTAAAAATGATAAATAGTGCTACCACTAACCTAAAAATGTACCTTGATCCCACCAAGCTCAATCTCTTCAAACACTAGCTGCTTCATTTGAAAAAAAAAAAAAAAAAGGCTTTAAATAAACAAATAATATAAAACAAAACCCACAGTCCCAACGCAGATTTTTTCAAAGTTACCTCAGTCTTTTTTGGCTGTTCAGTCCACTCCCTGGTGTCCAGGTGTAAACAATTCCCAAAAAGAGACGTCTGTATCCCTGAATTCCAGAAAAGGTAGCGCTTTGTCTTTCTTCCCCAAAAAGGCTGTCTTTATGCTGAGTTTCTCAACCAAACCCAGGATGTTTAGGCCTTTTGATTATTTTTCCCCTGCATTTTTTTTTTTTTTAAAACATTCCCCTCTATTTCCATTGGTGGCTCTTTATTTCTTAATGACATTCTTCTTCCTCTTGCTCAAGGCTATCTCATCTTCTTTTCCACTGCCTGCTCCCACAGATCCCACACTCCTTGGCCAACCTTTGTGCTTCATACCAACACTCACTGCCTTCCCTGGCCCTTGGAGGTGGACTGGGTCTTCCACAGCTTTCCAGGCCAGGTTGAAAAGGGATATTTATGAGCATGGTCACACAAGACGGGTCTAACACCACGTACGTCCTCGATGAAGAAGCCGTGCTCTGAGCTTTTGGTGACCAGTTCTTTGTCTTGTCTTCATGTTGAATTTTCTTCCCTGTAGCTCTTTCCTTCTAGCAGCTTGTGGCTTTTGGAGGAGCTGGGTGAAGGCTATGGAGAAAAAGAGTGTTTACCTGGGCCTCCTGATCACTCAGGAAGCCAAGCAGATGGCTTCATCACTGTTATGCCTTTGTGTTGCTCAACCATTTGAGAGCAAAGCTAGCTTTGCTGTCAAAATCAGTTGTATTTAGGCTGTTTTTCAAGCTTTTTCTTTCTGTGTTTCTCCCTTTCCCTTCTGTTTCTCTCTCAGCCAGGAGCCCTAATCCCAACCCTATTGAGCTTTCTGTTTATGTTGCTGTAAAATGCTGTAGACTGCTTGGCATATAGACTTTCAAGCATAGTTTCTCAGCTATCCTCTCTTTTATTTAGCTAGACAGCTACTTAAACGTTCCCTAAGCTTGAGAAACACCTTTATAGCAGAGGTGACAATAATTTACCCTGCCCAGGCAGGATACAGTGGCTTTGCCACTAAAGAAAATCAGTCCCAGATGAATCAGGCTGCAATCTGTCAATTTAAAAGAAAAGTGGCTTTTGTGTTTTCTACTTCATTTCATCACCGATTCTCAGCAGCAAACCTAAACACATTGTCTGTTGTTATCCCAATAAGCTCCCAATCATTTCAGAATTTGTATGTGGCATGTTTTCCCTTTTCTTGCTAAAAAATGAAGAATAGTTTGTAATTTCAAAGCTGTCATGGTAGCAGCAGGGAACAAGTGAGTAGGTGCCATCCTTCAGCCTCAGCCTCCGAGATCTTAATGAGGGTCTGATGCCAGTTAAAGAAATCTTCATGCATTTTAATCAGAGTACTGCTGGGATAAATCAACAAGAAAGAGTAGGTGCAACTGGTGGAGAATTGTTCTTAGGACACTGGATTCAGAGGATATTGTCCAAAAGTTTGGACCTCTTTGTGCCATTCTCACATTTTCTGTGCTTTTGAGGTGAGCAGAAATGTTATAGCATTAGTCTTCCTTCTATTCATCCTTCCTGTCAGTGTCATGGGCAGTGGGATGACACCAAGCTGTGTGGTGTGGTGACACACTGGAGGGGAGGGATGGCAGGCAGAGGGACCTGGACAGGCTGAGAGGTGGGGCTGTGTGAACTGCATGAAGGTCAACAGGGCCAAGAGCAAGGTCCTGCTCATGGGTCAGGGCAATCCCAAGTACAGGTACAGGCTGGGGGGGAATGGATGGAGAGCAGCTCTGAGGAGAAGGACTGGGGGTGCTGGGGGATGAGAAGCTCAACATGAGCCAGCAATGTGTGCTGACAGCCCAGAGAGCAACCATGTGCTGGGCTGCATCAAAAGAAGCATGGCCAGAAGTTGAGGGAGGGGATTCTCCCCATCTACTCTGCTCTCATAAGACCCAATCTGCAGAGCTGTGTTCAGCTCTGGGGCCCCCAACACCAGAAGGACATGGAGCTGTTGGAGGGGTCCAGAGGAGACCACAAAGTAGGGCTTGGAGCAACCTGGCCTGGTGGGAGATGTCCCTGCCCATTGCAGTGGGGTGGAAATGAGATGAGCTTTAAGGACCCTTCTAACCCAAACCATTCTAGGATTCTATGATCCTCCCACTTATTATCAGTCCCCCAGATGGTGAGGGACCCCTGTACTCAACCATGCTCCACTGGAACTCAGGGAAAATTTCCTGCCCACCTCACCAGGTTCAGGATTGGGCCCTTCTGGCCAAGTCACGAGTGTTTTTTTCTTGCTCCAGCACTCCCAAGACATTTCAAGGGTTAAGCCAGCAGGACTGGGTTGCCTGTACTGGGAAGGAGAGATCAATTTTCCTGCCTGTAAAGCAAAGCTGTGGCATGGCATGAACGTATTTGTAACACGAGCCAGAAAAACAGTCCGTGGATGCTATTGAAGATCGCCCCAGCTGTGAGACCAGGGCTGTGCTCAGCGCCGAACGTGATCCTCTGCTAAGCACAAAATGCACACGTGTCCTTGTTATTCCTTCTCCAGCAACATCCCCGCTGCCTCTCCCACCCCCTCCAGCAGCCAAGGTCTTGTGATGCTCTACGTACAATGAAACGACAGTCCGAGGATGCTGCGTGCCCCCAGAAATCTTAAAGATGCAGAGATGGCTTTGGCAAACCTCCTGCCCGAACACCTGACTGCTGTTCAGAGTGCAGGGCTTGTGGATAACTGGGAGAGGGGTTCACTGCAGCCTTGTCTCTGTGATTGATGCTGACTTCCATGTCAAAAAACCCCCCAAACAAGATTTCATTTCCCGCTGCTTTGTAGTGATGTGGGTGTATTTTGGGACAGGCTGCACTGATGATGGCTGAGATGCGACAGGCACTCCAAGACAGCTTCACCCTAGTTGAAGATTTCAGCTTTTGTTTTCCTCAGTTGCAAACATCAGTGTTTTCACACCACTCACACTTTACCCAGGGAGCTGGATGGAGTCAGAGCATCGTGTGAGGGTTTGGTTGGTGTCTCAAAGTACCCACCGTGCACAAACCCCAGCCCTGCCCAGGGTGACCCCTTCCTTCCCCCCAGCATCTTTCCTCTCCCATCAAAACCTGCAAGAAGCAGTTAGATTTCAGGAGAGCAGGGCCAACCCAAAACCACCCACAGCCCCTCATGTGGTTTGTCCTAAATACTCTGATCTCTGGGGCACCTTCCTATTTTCATAGAATCATAGAACAGTTTGTGCTGGGGGCCCCAGAGCTGACCCCAGCACTGCAGGGGGGGCTCACAGAGCGGAGCAGAGGGGCAGAATCCCCCCCTCACCCTGCTGCCCACACTGCAGGTGACACAGCCCAGCACACGGTTGCTCTCTGGGCTGTGAGCACACATTGCTGGCTCATGTTGAGCTTCTCATCCCCCAACACCCCCCAGTCCTTCTCCTCAGAGCTGCTCTCCATCCATTCCACCCCCCCCCAGCCTGTATGTGAGCTTGGAATTGCCACGATCCATTTGCAGGACCTTGCACAGACCTGACTTCCCTCTTCATATTATTTCTCTGCAGTGATGACACTTATTTAATTAGGATATCAACTTAGCAATTTCCTCCCTTTCCTGTTTGCTTTTGCCTTTGCGTGGCTTTTTTTTTTTAAAGTCAGTGTTTTTTCTGCCAAGTTGCACGCATAAACCTATTTTACCCCAGACCTGAGGATGCTGGGTCCTAGGGCCGAGTTTGCAGGCTCTGGGCAGGTGGGATTCACCCAGTGCAGCAGGGGAGAAGCCATATGTCAGGCTGGGACGGTCCCCTGCATCCCAGGGACAGCAGATGGGGAGTTGTGGTTGTCCTAGGAAAGGGGTGGTGATGCTGACACCTCCCGTGATGTGGGGATGCCTATGGTGAAGCTGTTGGTCTCTAGAAGTCTTTTTGTGGCTGTTTCATCTACTGGAGGTAGATTTTGTGGATGGGCTGGGCATCCTGCTGGGTACAGGCATTCCCATGTCCCCCATCCCTCCCACAGCTGTGGGTTTGGCTCTGCCACCTCTGCCATGTGCCATGGCTCCAGAAAAAGGGCTGCACTGGGTGGCTTATGTGCTGCTGTGCAAAGAGGATGGGACCAGAAACACAGGTATCTGCCAGAGCAGGTTGGTGAAGGCATCATCATGCAATCCTGCATGGGCTCTCCCAGCCTTTTCTCTTCACTTACCCGACTGGGCTGGCATCCCTGGGCTGGTGGGAGGTGTCCCTGCCCATGGCAGGGGGTTGGAACCAGATGAGCTTTGAGGTCCTTTCCAACCCAAACCATTCCATGATTCTATGAACCCAGCCCAAAATTGCTCCCTGCTGGAGCTAAAATAATGTCATTTTATCTTAGCAGATGTTTCTGTACGACACCTCCTGCATGGCCATTCGCTTCTCTCTTTCTGTTTTCCTTTTCAAAGAAAATAGTTCCACCTACTGCCAAAAGCCAAACTGCCTGGTTTGTTGCAGACTTGAAGTGCATGTTTAATATCCCTGTTCCCTGGTGTTTAACTGGGGCTGAGCCTGACTGCAGAGCTCCCTCCTGAGGTGCCTCCAATTTTCTCTCCCCTTCACCTGACCACTTGCTTTCAGAAGTGTTGTAGGAGCCCAACATCTTTGAGAGCTTCAGCCCTGTTCCTGAAAGCAGCTGGAACTGCCCAGTGCGTAGCACAGACAGAAACACACGTGGCCAGTGATGAAACAAGGTTCTTTTCCTTAAAAGCCAGCCCAAACCATCCCCCTCTGAGGGGCACTGTTACAACCTATATTGTTCCATCAGGCCCCTGAACTTCAGCATTTGGAGACGGCAGGCTAAATTTAGATGTGTTACTACTTCTGTTTTAATATCCTGGAGTTGGCTCAGAGTCCAACACTGGCTTTTGCACTGTGCTTCACCAAGGTTCTCTCGCTCGGGAGTCCTGCCTTAATGGTGGCTCCAGTTACCACATGGCTGCCAGTCCCTTCCCAGTCTGATATGGTTGGGAGGTTTGATCGAGTTTCAGTATGGTGATGAAAACCAAAAGTGAAACTGGTGCCTGATGTTCAGCAGGGGATGATTTAATGTGGCAAGGCTCAGGTTTGTGGCTTCACATCTTCCAACTTAAGTTGTTGAGATGGGGGTTGTACTTGCTGCAGGTCCCCTCTGTGGGTGCCGGTGAAGGTGGCTGTCCTGGTTCCCCAGCACAGAGCCATGAGCAGCCCCAAGTGAGCTGGGAGATCCAATCCAGGCAGCTGCCCCAAGCTGACCCACAGGTGTATCCCATACCAATTAATCTGCTCATTATAAAAGGAAGGAGTTCACTAAAGGTGAAGTTCCTCTTCCTGGGGCTCCTTCTTGGCTGCCTGCTGCTGCTGCTGACCCCAAGGACCAGGCTGAGTAGAGCCTTCTACACTTTATGTTGGTGATGGTATTACTTTTGTTATTTCATTCAATCTGTTTCTACTTCAACCCCTGGGTCTTCTCCCTTTTTTCCCTGATTCCCATTCTCACCTGGGGAGGGGTCACTGGGTGGTAGAGCCACTGCTATGGTTTACCCCTGGGTACAGGCTAAGTGTAGACAGTGGTTCACCTCCTGCTTTTGCTTGTGGCTCTGCCTTGACCCTTGCAGGCAGTGAGTATGACTAGTGCCTTAGCCTGGTGCCTTGGGAAGGTGCTTGAAGAGACTTGGAATAATTTTCACCCCACGTGGTAAAAAGCAGCCCTGGCTTGGCTCCTGTGATGGGCTTTGTCAGTGGGGGTGCAAGCAGGGCTGAGCTTTTGGACCATGCTTTGGAAATGTGCTTGCTTGCAGGCTGGGCTGAGCACTGCCATGCTCAGTGCTGCAGCCATCACCTCTCTCCTAAACTGCTGCTTCTTCTTTGCCTGAGACCAGAGTGGCTGGTGGACAGCAGGTATGGCTCCTCAGCCCCTTGGAGGGGGACAGGGACTGGGAGCTGGACCACAGAGCTGTGCAGCACGTCTATGCTGTAGCTGCAGTGGAATGGCCATGAAATGAATTTCCCTTTGCCAGTGTGTCATGGACTTATTGCTTTGAGCTAATGCCATCTTTGCCTCCAGGAGCTGCAAGACCTCCTCCAAGTGGCCAGATAAAGGGCACACTGACTGAGCCTTGTGGCCCTGCTGCAATAATAACCATGGCTGCAGAATTTCCTGATTTTTCGGTGCTTAGCCGAGCAAACTTGCTTTGCACATGGGAATATCTTTTTTAAACCCTCCATCTATAGCATCCTAAGGAGGCTGTGGGTATGCAGTGGCTCCTAATAAAACAAGAGTTAGCACACTGTGGCGTGGAGGTACTACACCACAGACAGCATCACCTTGCACTTAGAATAAGAAATGACTGGTGTTTCTCATTTTAGAGTGTCATGGAAAACAAACATTTATTTTTATTTCTCTCTTTTTTAAAAAAAATCTGAGTGATGTCCCTGTTGTATTTCTGTGCATGTGGCTATCGAGAGCCAGGGTAGAGCTGCCTGTTTCCAAGCCATCCCTGACTTCCTAGCTAACCCCATCCTCCCCATGGTGGGAGGTCCCTGTTTGGCTTTGATCAGTAGCTGTTTCCTCCTGATCACTCCTACCCAGGCTCCTCTCTCATGGACCTTTACCCCTGTAGACCTCTGTTTGATGGTCCTGTTTGTTTCTGCTGTAGTCCCCAGGTACCAGGGCTGCGGTGGAGTGCTTGGTGGTGGTGGGATTTTTCCATTTGAGAAAGGGAGATGAACGCAGAGCCCTGACTCATGTGGTTGCACTTAAAAAATAATTGAAATGAACAGTTTTCTTGCTTTGTGGCCTATAAGATAAGTATTGATTCCCTTTTATTGTGGATCTCTTTCTTCCCGGATCGAGGTTGAAATTAGTTTCCAGAAAGGAGACTTGGCTTTATTGAAGATCCTCCTGTTTTAAGGTGAAGGTATTTGAGTGTTGATTAGGTCATAACAAACCTATTAGGTCATAACAAACCTATTAGGTCATAACAAACCTATTAGGTCATAACAAACCTATTCTATGCTTCCTTATGACCCATCCTGTTGAAGATCTCAAAACACTTCTCATGCAACAAAAGGACCTTAAGTTCTTCTTCAAAGCCTTCCAAATTTAGCCTAAACTAGGAAAATGTAGTTCTGTCTGAAAATTACTTCTTTTTTTTGCTGGAGGGACAGAAGAGGCCACCTTAGGTACAAGACCTTAGAGGGGGGGGTTGTATCTTGGGGTGTCTCAGGGGCCATGAAATGAAGCTGGTGCATATACCTAACACCATGGGGAAAGTGTCTCTGGTGGACTGAGGAGCAGAGACCTGAACAGAGGCTGTTGTAGTACGGCAAACATCTGGAAGAAAGAAATAGCTCAAGCACTCTGGCAAGAAAAGGCTCAAAACCATTCCATGTCTCCTTGAGGTGGGTTGTAGCCTGTTGGATGGATCCATCCTGATCAGTCTGATGTTGCCCCTGCCTGGCCACCCCCTTTGGAAGAGTACCTGAGCTCCAGGCAGCATTGCACACCTGTGTGTAAGACAGCACAGCTGTGTAATTACTCCAAGGAGTAACTATGAATGGTGTCATGTTGAGCCTCATGCATGGACAACTTTCATCAGCTCCTGTGCAACTTCATTTTGTGGCAAGTCTGGAAGTCATTTCCATGACATAGCTTATTTTCATAGGTGATTTTTATAGAGTTCATTTTAAAATAGACTAGGTTTTAAAATACTTTTTTCCTGAGAAATTAACTTTCTTGGTTTTTCCTTTTTTTTTAGTTCATCAGACATAAAAAATATCCAATGTCTAGAGGCAAGTAAAACAAAAAGAAGCAGAGGAAAGCAAAAAAAAAAGGGATGCAATTAAAAAATCAGTGTTCTGTCAGTCCTTCACCGCATAAAGCCATGAATTGCTATAGGAAATGTAAACAAAACAAAAATAAAAAAACTAGCAGTAAAAGCTCAGTGAGCAAAGACAACTTTTGGTGGGCTGGTACATATTTAGAATGGAGCATATGTTGTTTGCAGAGTTTCATACACGGAGGGATGGCTATGCACTGGGAGGATTTTAATGGAGAAAATAAAAATCTACCCCTCTAGACTTCAAGAAAGTCACATTTTTCTGTTCCTCAATTGAGATATAACATTTGTTGTGTGTGCTGCCAGCAAGGGAATTGTTTCAGGCTGAGTTCTGTTCTTCCTTTAAGAAAAAAGAAAAAATGGTGGGGGTTGGAGCAGAGGCTGTTCTGCAAATACTACTTTGACTTGGATAAAACAGGACCATGAGGGACCTTCAGCAGTTGTGTGAGCCACCTTCTGACCTCAAGGAAGAGTGAAATCTCTGTGACCCACTCCTGAAAGATGTCTTTATGGTGTTCTTTGAGACCCCCCAGCAATGAGGTCGTTAACTCTGTAGGCCATCAACACTATCAGTTCTATTATTGCATATAGAATCTTGGTAAAGCTGTTCAGGTCTTCATGGGAAGAACCTGACATTATGATTAATTGCATCCTTTGAAATGTTAACTGTGTGTTTGCAGGTCAAAGCAAACCTTTCTCTTCTGATGGACTTCACATTTGCAGTTGGTGCTCCAGTTGAAATCAGCCATAAAAACTGACTCAGAGCACTGAGATACAAGTGCAGGAGGAAGGGATTAGGGTATGGGTTAGTGAGTCACAGAAAGACTTTGCCCATGGTTTGGAGACCTCAGAATGAATGAGTCCTGCTCCACTGATGTTACAGTCTTTGGGCCAGCCCCTGAGCCTCTTCTCCTGGCAAGGAGATGGCTCCTATACAGGTTTTAGAGGGCTGTTTGCCTGTCCTGGGCACTTTTTATTTATTTGATCATTGATGTGAACACCCTGAGTGGTCAGAAGTAGCTGAGATTGGGGTACTGCCTGAAACAGTGTGTATGCTTTGACTCTTCCCCTGCAGACACTTGGTGGTACCCAAAGATGTGCTTGTGTAGAAACCCTGCTTGTGCAGAATTTAATTTCACAGCCAACCCTCCAGGTCCCACAGGGACACCACCCTTCCTGCAGAGCCTGTCTCTCAGTCCTAATTGTCTTTTGCAGGGTGATGTGAGCTAGAGAAGGTATCTTGGAGTGTTCAAGAAGAGCTCCCAAGCATGTATGGAATCTCACAGAAGTCCACAGCCATCCTGTTCTAAGTGTGCTTATGTCTTTCCACAGTTCAATGCTTTTTTTTTTTTCATGTAAGGTTCCTCCTTGGCCTGTTTAAAGGACATTTTCATCAACTTCAGAAGCTAAACAAGCTGCAGTGCTTTCATTTACTTCTTGGGGACTGTGAAAGGGAAAGTGTCAGGAAATGTAAACGAAAGATTAGCATTAAAATTGAAGAAACACCTTGTCATTGTTGATGCCTGATCACCTTTATCTTGCACCAGGTCAGAGT
Source organism: Podargus strigoides (assembly GCA_028020825.1). Classification (NCBI taxonomy): domain Eukaryota; kingdom Metazoa; phylum Chordata; class Aves; order Caprimulgiformes; family Podargidae; genus Podargus; species Podargus strigoides. Next base: position 57,142,293 of record CM051623.1, on the reverse strand, counting down.
AGAGACTTAAACCTGAATCCTGCAACCAGCAAAACTTAGTGGAAAGACCTTCTCTCCTCCCTTAGCTTTGCTACCTTGGCACAAATTTTACTGAAGTTTTATTCCTGCATCTTTGCTCCCAGCCCTTTTTTTTTTTTCATGACTTGTTCAACATTTGCCTCTGATGACTTTCAGTGTGGATTTTTTGTCCTCTTAGCTTAGTGGGGCTCAGCATTCTGACTCAGTCCTTTTCCTTTCCCTGCTCAGCATGTTACAGCTATGCATGCTCATCTTGTTTGCATTTTTTTTTTTTAATTTTTTAATTTTTTTTTGGAAAAGGCCCCAGTGGGAAGCTGGAGTCTTGCAGCACGTGGCTCTATTGGCGCTGCTGATCAGCTTTGAGTGGAGCTGGCCGTGCTCGAAACGTGCTTGTGGCTTTCCTCATCTTCGGCTCTTTGCTGTGGTTTCGGCCCTTTCTGAGTCCCTCGGTGTTCAGGAAGAGTTGGAGCACTTCTCACACTCTGTTTTCTCTCCTCCTTTACTTTTTCCCTGGCATTCTCTAGGTTTTCACATGCAGCCCACACTATTTTTAAATGCACGTTGAAAACCTCATGTTCTCCATGGTTTTTCACATTGCATGTGAAAGGAAGAGTAGTCTCTACATTAAATTTGTTTTCCCTTCTTTCCCTCCTTCCCAATTCCTTTACCTCTTCCTGCAGGTCTGTTGTTTCCAGACCTCTCTGCTCCTATCAACATCCCAACAGCTTTCAGTGATGTGTGAAGGTCAGATACGTATCAGAGTGTTTGGGTCTCATCACCACAAGGAACTTTCCAATGGAGATGTAAGCCTCGTTAGGAAACAAATCTTTATGAAATTCTATATATAAAGCACTGTCTGAGGGAGGTCAGTTATGGGCACAGGCTTGGCTGGTTTTGTAAAAATTTCCCTTTTTGCAAAGAGAATGTAAAATTTACCATGCTAGTGGTAGAAACATTTTTTTTCATCCTCTTTGTGGAAAAAAACCAGCAGATAATCAAGACTTTGTATCTGTTGGCTTTGGTTAGTAAGGTCATAAATAACCCATAGGATGATCCAGACTGCTGCAGAATATATCCTATCTGCTGCCAGACTTACTGGATGACATCTCCAGCTTAATGTGGGGACTCTTGGTTTTAAACACCTAATTCTCATTTCTTTCCCAGTAGGAGTATTTAAAGAAAGGCTCAGAGAAAATGAAAAATGATACTCAAAGCCTGCATTTCTAGGGATAACCCATGCCATTTCCAGGGGATTATTTGCCATCACTATGAAAAAGGAGCACTGAGTAGCTACTTTGAACGTGTCTAAATTAATCTTTCACTTCCACACACTGCTGGAGCTTGCTTCTGCTTTTTTTTTTTTTAATTGTAAATATTTTTCCTGTTGCAGATTCATGTAAACTATAATTGAATTGCTTCTCCAAGAGTCTTGCCTGTGTCAGGAGAAGTATGTGACCTGAGAATCCTCTTTTATTTTCAGCATGATTTATTTCTCCAGAGCGTTTTCATCATCTTCTGTCTCAGCTTCCATCATGCCATGCATGACTGATGTGCCTGCGTTCTACAAGGCTTTGCTCAGTTATTTGTTATCTCTCTTTGGCCACCATTGTGTTCAAATCAATGAAGTCATCTGTTCAATAGCACTAAAAAAATAAAGTAGGAGCTGGCAGAGGGTTATTTTGAGATCGGACACGTTTGTGCTTGGTTGGTTGGTGGCCAGGAGACCGTAAGTGTAAAATGGGACAGTATATTCTTCCCTGGACTATTGCACTCTGGTTTTATGTTCAGAACAACACAGCAGAAATAGAAAAGGTCTAGACTTGAAGAAATGCTACAGCATTTCTGTAGCAAGGGACTACAAAAGTGACCCTAATCAGTCTCCAGCAGCTTCCCATAGTTAAGTGTTGAAATTCCCTGGAATTATGCTAGAATTACAGCAATAAGAGAGAATAATGAGGCCAGTAATTGGAGATGAGACTGATGTGTTAACCAACAGCCTGGTATAACTGCAGTCTGAGTCTGCTTTGGGTTATGCCTTTTTACACAACTGCACCCTTGGCTGCTTGATAAAAAAAGCAAAGGCAATTAGCTCCTGCCTGTAGCACTTGCACTGAGTGTGGTGTTCCTGCATCTCCATCTTCCTTCCATGGGTCCAGCTCCTCCTAGAATCATAGACTCATAGAATGCTTTGGGTTGGAAGGGACCTTTAAAGGTCATCTGGTCCAACCCCCCTGCAATGAGCAGAGACCTCTTCAACTAGATCAGGTTGTTCACAGCCCTGTCCAACCTGACCTTGAATGTTTCCAGGGATGGGGCATCTGCCACCTCCCTGGGAAACCTGGGCCAGTGTCTCACCACCCTCAGCATAAAAAAATTCTTCCTTATATCTAGTCTGATATCTCCTCTTAGGTCCTGATTCATTAAGTTTGGTATTGGACCAGTGAAGAAGGCAGTGCTCCTCGTGTATTCAACCTTGGACAACATTGGATATTTTCAGTGCAAATTTAGTGTCTCTGTGGATAATGCTTTCCAAAACATGTCTGCTTTTCACTGTGAAGAGTCCAATTTACAAGAAAAAAACCCAGAGATCTCCCTTTTGTTGTGTTTCTTGGGTAATTCCCTGAACTGTTAGTGTCATTGTCTGCTGTTGCCACCCTTCCTTGTGAAGAGGCTGCATCCCCCAGGGCTTTTCCTTGAGCTCAGAGAATAGCAAACTGGTATCTCTGCAAAAAGTTTTCTGTGGGTGTATTCTCTGGGCATCTTCTCCAGGGCTGTCTCACACCAAGGAGATGAAAAGCGCAGCTTGCCAGAATTTATTTGTGGGCATATGTGTGTATCTGGGCGTTAATGCATATATGTGTTAATGCCTGGGGTGCTGCCTGTGCTATGGCACAGCTCTTACCCATGCTGGTAGACTCTCTCCTAGACTCCCCTCCCAAAACACACACCCAGATAAGATGGTCTTGTTCATGTTGTCTACTGGGAACAGTTTCTTCTCTTGAACAGGGAGCTCATTAGCAATTAAATTATCTGGATGGCTGTGCAATAGAAGTCCTTTGCAGACCCAGTGTGATGGAAAGCGCTGTGTTTAAGCCTGATTAGGAGGGCAGTGGACATGCTCCTGTCAAGGGAGCAGTTTCTGAGGAAGGGAACAGCAATGATGGGCAGTGAAGGTTATTGAAAGTGGCTTCTAATCATCACTTCAGGACCTGTCTGTTATTTCAGTCACAGTATATTCTGCTGAGCTGGACCAAAGCAAATCCACCACAGCCTTGGTGTGGAGTTCTACCCCACTCTAAAGAAAAGGTGAACAAAGTTAGCCCCAGCCTGACACCTTTAAAAATGTGGCCAAGCAGCTCTTCCTGAAGCAGAGCACATTCCTGAAGCCTCCCAGAGCTCCCAGCCTTTGTCAAATCTTACAGCTCCTGGGAACATCTTTCTGGGCCTCTTCTCTCCCCTGTTCTCTGCTAATTGCACATGCATTCACTGGCTTTCCAAAGGCATTGGATGATCAAGTATCACAGGTTTTGGTTTTTTTTTTGCCAGAAAAATGAAGCCTTTTCCTATAGAAGGACTTTGTCTGCCCCAAACTGGCTCACTCTGTGGCTCGAGAAACCACGCTTCCACGGCTTTGACTTTACCTTGGAAATGTTCACCCCTGAAGATAGGGGAACAGAATGTGTGCCTGCTGCCAACATAGACCACTGCTGCCAAGAGCAAAAGGCTGCAGGAATGGTTTGCAAAGAGCCTGTGTAATTGTCTGCAGTCCTGGGTAAGAAGAGACAGTCACAGTTTCAAATGGGGTTTGTTGCTTCAATACAGGGTAACCTTCCCACCTTCTTCAGCCCAGACTGGCATAAAGGCTCCTTGATGTGAGTAAAAGCAGGGGTACATAGAGCCCTAATATCATAAACATACTCCCTGGGGATACATCGTCCCAGAGGTTACAGAGACGCCTTGTCAGGATGCTGACAGCTCAAGAACAGCTACAGCCAAGAACAGCACATGTTTAGTCCTAGGTGCAGACAGGATCATGCTTTCATTTAATTCCTTCTCCCTCTCTCCTTGTCTTTCAGGAATTCTGAGTGGCAGCCCTCATGCAAAGGGTGCCATCCTGCCCTGGGAATCCCTTCTAGTTCCTCCCATGGGGCTTGGGCTGAGCTGTGTGGGGTGGTGGACCAACAGCTGCATTATTCCACCTTTCCCCTCCTGCCTTCAGACTCTGCAGACTCAGCCAAGGGAGCAATGGAAAATGCTAGATTGAGGTTTTGGATGGTTCAGACCATCCATGGCATGACCCTGCTTTGCCCTCTGGAATGCTCTCATGGCACTGCAGGCTTTGGCATCCCTGTGCCAACCCGCTGTGGCATGCTGTGCTGTGATTCTCCAGTAAGGACCAGCCTCCAGATGAGATGTTGGGTTATCTCCAGTAATTGCAGCTGCCTAATTAAAGGGCATCCACTCAAGAGCAGCTCCTTAAGCTCCCTCTAAAGTCAATAAGGAGAGGTAGGGACTGCAGAGGATGGCTTGTTCTGACCTAAGATTGGTGTGCAGCAAAGATGGCCTAGATTGGTAAGTCACCTTCAGAAGGCATTCTGGGAGAGGCACTATATAATAAGCTTAGACAAGATGCTACCTTTTGATGGCTAAAACTGCCCAGGATGAATCCTGTTCTTTCTGGATCCAGCCTCTGTTTGTAGATGCCAATGTTAATTTTCCTACTATCAGTTTTACCTGTGTCAGTGGCACTGATCTGACAGTGGGGATGACTGGAGGTATCTCCCAAAATTCATCTCTTTGGTGGCAATAGATCATAACCATTCTCTGCCCTTTGCTTTCACAAACCCAGGGAATACTTCAATCTTTTTTTTCCCCTCTAACTGAAGGTTTCCCATTCCAAACAGCTTAGACAGAAAACTCAAAACACAGCACAAGGCACCATGAGGAAACTTGTGCTTTGACATTTTTGACTCCTCTGGCTTTAGACTGTGTAAGAAGCTCTGAGGAATTCACTAGGGCTATTCATATAATGAAGTGTAAAATCTTTTGGTAGGAACAGCTTCTAGGAAATACTTGTAAACCAAACAAGACCAAGGCTTGAGAACTGACACTGGCCCATCCGTGCTGTTTAATGGTTAGCGTGCTCTGCAGCACAGCTTTGTCCCAACTTGTGGTCTTCTAAACAAGTCCCATTAATTGCCTGCATATGGAGAAGGGCATGTACCAAGAACATCACCTCCTATGCTGTGTAGAGCGAGCCACCTTTTTTTTTTTTTTTTTTTTTGGGAAAAACAGAGCTTGGCTGTGCTGTTGTCAGCTGTATTGCATCACTTGTTTCAGGGCCATGTCTGTATTGCTGAATTGCCACAGCAGTGGTTTGGTTTTGGCTCAGGTCAAGTAGTTTCCCCAGGCAACTCTCAGACATGGTTTGAAGGTTCATGTGGGTGAAGAACAACTTCCAGTGGGCAGTCAGTGTGCAGCCTCCATGAGAATGGAAATAGTGGGGGTGCAGGATAGAATCATAGAAAGGATTGGGTGGGAAGGGACCTTTCAAGGTCATCCCCCTGCAGTGAGCAGGGACATCTTCAACTAGACCAGGTTGCTCAAAGCCCCATCCAGCCTGACCTTGAGTGTTTCCAGGGATGGGACACCTACCACCTCTCTGGGCACCCTGGGCCATTTTTTCACCACTCTCATAAGACCAGGATGTGTTGTACCAGCTGACCAGTGTGATGGAAAGCACACAGAAACAAAGATTGCCCTGGAACATCTAATTTAATAGTGCAGACACAGTCATGGGCAGCTTGACCTTCTGCTGGTGGTATGTGAAGCACTTCCAAGTGCCTCGAGGAAAAACCTGTAGTGAATGTGATTTTTGCTTTCCAAGCCCCTGAGTTCATGCTGAGTACAATGTGTCTGGTGGGCCTTCAGTTCAGAGCCCATACATGACTACTTTGGCCAACTGGGTGCGTTGATGTAGTTCAGGACTATCCAAAAGAGCAGCAACGCAGTGACAGTACGCCTGGAAATAACTTCCCACTGTTGCTTTCCCAGCCTCTTCAAATGGATATCTTTCACACTTGGGCAACTTCATAAGCTAAATATTCACACGTCATTGATTGCCTCCTGGATGTTTATAGGACCTGGGCAAAGCTGCCATAATGGAGGGAAGGACGAGAGAGCAAAGGAATAACACAGATGCTGCAGTGAGGTTTCATGTGCAGACTTGGACTCGCAGAATTGTCTGCCTGTGTCTCAGCCAGGAAAGTGGTGGTTCAAAATGACATCATGGGATACCCTGTTAATTTTGTCTGTGTGTGCTTCTAGATTAGATTTCACTTTGCAAATCTCTCAGCTGGTTTTTAAACCTGCCAAGAAACATGCACTTAGAGTGAGACCAGCTTGTTTGTCTTTCTCCTGCCCCATGCCACTGCCCCTGCATCTCATGGGAAGTTCTCTGGAAAGATTATGGTGTTGCTGCTTCTCCCTCTTCATGCCATCAGTCATGGTAAGATTATAATGTTCTCAATACAATATCCATGCTCTGAGAGCAAGAGATTGCAGTGAAGAAAAGCCACCCATAGTCCAACTCTCCCTTGTTACCTCTGGTTATACAGGGCTCCAGTGGCACAGCTTGCCTGACTATGGGAAAATCCCCAGTGAGCTTCATCTCACTGAAATGGAAACATTTATAAAACAGACATCTGCACTGAGGCTTCTCAGCTTGTGTCCCCTCCACTGTCTGGAGTGGGGCTTGCTTCATCTGAGAGCAGAAGTGTAAAACAGCTCAGACAGCTTGCGTCTCAGCAGTGCCAGAGTCTTTAGGATGATGTGCTGGGGTGAGTTGCTGTGATGTGGATGATGGCAGTGGTGAGAGCTGATTCCTATTTACTCTTCCTTTCCCCTTCCCATCCTCTATCTGCCATGTTTATTCAAGACATCCCAGAAAGGACAGATTTTCTAGGGTATAATCCTTCTTCTAAACATCTCTTTCCCATGGCTCTACTGGAAGCAAACTGTTGGGTAGATAATGGTTGCTCCTAGGGAAGTGCATTGTGCCTCTTTACCTTCCCAATGGCTCTGGTGGGCACCCCTTGACTAATGAAGCTGGAGTCTGTCATAGAGTAAGGTGACCCCCATCCTCATGATGGTTTGCCTTCCTAGCTTGAGAAAGGGGAGAATGAGCACACAATGCTTCATTAGGGAAAGATCCTACAGTGATACAAATAACAAGAAATTTACAAACCCTGTAATAATTAAAAATAATAAAAATAAATTTTAAAACACCTATAAAAATCCCCCAGACCCAACTTTCAGAGAGATGTAGAATAATAACTTAAAAAAAGAAATAATCAAAATTTCCAGAAGATGCTGTGGCACCCAAGGCATAAATTATCATTGAGCTCTATTAAATTATTGAGCTGTTGGAATGGGGCAAAAGCAGAATTACAAATGTATAGCCCTAGTGGACTGACTCACATATATTATGTAGTGGTTTGCTCTTTGTGGCTTGCAAATATTTGCAGGATTGCTGATATTTGTGAAGACGTTTGCCAATGCTGTAAAAACTGTATTTAGTCATGGAAATCTATGTGTAAGTTTGCATAACTTTGCATTTACATGGAGCCTCTGTACACTTCACCCCTCCTCCTCAGTGGATTATTAGTTGTGCACTTAGTGTACTGAGCCCAGTTTTAAGTGAGGATTAAGCTCTTTACATGCATTAGTAAGGTGGTTCACTGTCAGAGTAAGTATATGTCCTTAATTCACATCCATTCTGGGTCTTCATCTTACCCCGATCACTTGTTCTTGTCTCTTGGAAGGTTAAAAGGAAACAAAAACTCTTAACTGCATTTCTGATCATCATAAAGTGCTTTGGGATGTGCTCTGCCCACCATAAATTTGCACAAGGTTATTATAACTGAGGAGCAACAGGAGCCTGTAATTTTTAGCCTTCAAATCAACTGTTGTGGTGAGTTGAGACACTAAAGATTGCAACTTGCATTTCAGACTCCCTGAACAACACTGTGGCATTTTAGACTTTATTGATAATAACATTATTGTTCCCATTGTCTTTGAAAATGCTATTATTTAAACCCACTCTTGTTCTCTGTTACCTCCAGCCCCATTAATGAGGAAAGATGCATTAAACACCCCAACTGATGTTTCCCTGGCATGAACACAACTCCTGCTGCTGGAGTCGCTCCGGTCCATTCCCCTTTCTCCCACTAGCGGTGCAATAATTCAGTTCTCTCTGTTAGAAGCAGGTTTATACTGAGGAGCACATGAAAATGATTCTGGGTATTAGATGCAATTGAGGAGATGCTGCATAGCCTTGTTGTCAAGTCAAGGCAACGTTCCTTCTCTTCTGGCAGTTTCCAGAACCTTGCAGAGTTTGCAGGGCAGCCCGTGTGAATCTGCCTCACCCTTCACCGTGTGTTTGCACATTCATTTCCTTTACTGATGTCAAATGTTTCTTTTCTGCCCTTGGATCTCATCCCTTTTTCTTCCCACACCCTGCACAAGTCAGAAATAATTCTCTTTCTTTTGCCTCCATCTTTTTCAGTGGATTCTTATTCATCTAAAACTTGGCATTTGAGTGCATGTCAAAGCTTCTTTTTTTTTTTTTAAAAAATCAAGATGCAAATTGTTCTATGAAGTGCTTGTGTGCTTTATTCCTTGAGTTTCTCTCTAAGTTTCACAGTTCATCTCCTCTGCTTGGATTCAATAAAAGTGTCAAATGCTCCAATGCCATCTATTTCTGAAAAGAAATATGTCTTTTTAAATCACTCTCCTTGGCCTCAAAATGGAGGCTTCTGCTCTAGAAGGAAGGCTGCAATCATGAACAATCTTCACAAAGTAAAATGAAATTCATAATTTGACACAGACATTTTCCCTAAACCCATTGCAGTGATGACAGAAATATTAACTGCTCAGCTGCTAACTAGCAAAGTGTGCTCTAAGAAAGATAAGCTGATTTCCTGAAGTAGTTTGAAAAGAATGCTTTTTTTCCCCCTATAATTTATCATATTTCTTTTTAATTAAATCATTCGGGCTTTCTTAAAGCTTGCTTACAAATTTTAGAAGAGAATTTAAGCCCAAGTCCCTCCTTCCTCCAAATATGCTTGGAAAAAAATGTTTTAATTTCCTTCACTGGCAGAAGGCAGGGAAAGTGTTTGTCCAGCAACACAATTGCTGTTTTTCCTTTAAAATCTTCTTGTTGGAAAACCTGGAATTTCCTTTAAAGGGAAAAATGTTTGTTAAAATGTTCATTTTGATAATAATCATAAAAAAAAAAAATCAACAGAGACAACTTGGTGTTTCTTGAGGAAAAAAAACCCTGACACCAGAGAGAGCCTTTATTTAGAGGAAGTGATATGAAATATTGGCTTAAGGCATCCTCCATGAACCTGTGTTCTTCTTCCAGGCTTTCATTCCTTCTGCTCTCCACTCTGCCTTGCAAACATCACCCTTTGGCTGTGCTGATGTGCTGGTGGGACCACATGGTGCATCACTGCAGGGTGACATGGTGGTCTAGTCCCTGACCCGGTTTACAACTTGGTTGTATGAGCACAGCTGAGGGGCATGGTGCTCTCTGTCTTGGCTTTGCTTCATTCATCTGCTACTTCTCCTGAATTATTTCCAAATGGCTGCCATTTATTGCCATAGCATCATGGAGGTACAGCCAGGATCTCCAGAGGCTGCTTTCTGCCACCAGTGTTGGCCACACATTTCCATCATGGTCCTTTACACTGTTGTGTGCCATGGGCTCCCATGCTCTGTGAAAGGCTTGTGGAAGGGAAGGAGTAGCCTAAAACCTCTTGAACAACCTCCCTTTCCCAGGCCATGGTTGGGTTAGAAGAGTGCAGGAACCCTTCTAATAAATTTTTTCTGCTGGAGGAGGCAAAATTTGAGCCCAGAGCTTCAATGAACAATCACACAAAGAGCTTCAACTGCTTGGTGACCCCTCCATGTACCATAAACCTGTCTTGAATATCACCAGTGTAGGCACAGAGTAATTATCAGTGACTTCATCAGGGAGAAACTTCTTCGTAGCACCAGACAGTGTGTCTGCATCACATTGACTTGAAAGTCTTGTAAAAAACCCAGATAAATGAAACGTCATCTCAGTTTGGGTGTCAACAGTCCTGGTTACTCAAAGGGGGCACTGAAGCTGGGGACTGTGCACTCTTCAAACAAGCAGAGAGGAAAATATAACCTAGTGGTGAGGTCTTAAAGTGGTACTTGCTAGGATAGGGAAAAGAGGCCACGTTACAGAAGCTGAAGGCATGTAGTGACGCACCACGCTGCTTTGATGCCACATCATTGTTATTCATGTCACTCTTTTACAGAGTGTGCAGTTAGCATAAGAGAAAGTAGCCAAAAATCACTAACAATGACAGCTTGATCAGATGCAGCCATGCTGCTGAAGTGGAAGTGATCAGTGCTTCTCCTCCCTTGACAAAAGAGACCAAGTTCAGTGGTCAGAGGGATAATTTCCTTTTTCCAAGCATTCAAGTTCTTGAACTCTTTACAGGCAGATGGACTAATTGTGGACCAGAGTGGGATTTGCATATCAGGGTTTGCTGGATCATCTTAGAGCAATCTTTTCCCCCCCCCAGAAATACACTCTGGTGGTGATTCATGGGTTTGACTCAAATAGTGACCAGTCCCTGGGGTGGGAGAAAAAATACAAAATAAAACAATAACAACAAAAAATAAATTGGGAAAGTCATTCCTGGCCAGGCAGTGTAAAGATCTGTCTGTGGTTACTCATGACTTAATTCCTTGTCCTGTGGAAAGGGTTGAATCCTGTTGGGCACTGAGCTGAGTAACTTCCTATTATTTTTGTGGCAATGTAATAAAAAAATCATTATTTTTCTGATCTTTAAGCTGGCAGGGGAGAGGGGGGAGGTCAATGTGTGGTACATCCATGTTCTTAAGGATGCCTTCCAGGGGGAAAATTAGGGAGTTTATGAGTTTAAAATCAGCTCACATAATCAAATTTATCTTGAATCTATGATGTGCCAAGTGCATCAGGAGCGTGGCTGGTGGGTGGTAGAGCAGGGTCCATCTCCCCTCACATTTACATGTTGTTTGAAGCCATTATAGCTCAAGAGTAGCAGTCCCCAGAGACCCTGCTCGGATGCTGGATTATTATTATAGCTATGGGAAATTATATAGTATTATAATCTGGCAAAACCTGAAAGGACTTGGTCTGTGTCTCAACGGGAAGTGGGCTTGGAATGGTCTCCAGGTTATTCTGGCCGTGTGGTGGTTTCATACAGGCAGTTGCAAAGATTATATCAACGCTGGGTTTTGAGAGCAAGCGGATTGAGGCAGATATTGCCACATTTCAACTTGGAATAAACAATCCAGCAGGATGATTCATGCAGGCCAGCCAATCTTTCTTTTTTTTTCCTCCTTTTGTTCTTTGACTGCGTTTTCTCCTATCAATCACTGAGCCAATTAATCTGTCATGGGGAGATCTCTCTGACTGTGTCAGACAAGCGATAGTCTTTGTCAGAGCTCTTCCATGGTTCAGCACGAACATCTGTGGAAAACGTGTGGTGGTGGTGCTGCTAACAATGAGAAGGGCAAAACATGCATCCTCCTGAAAGCCAAACTCTAGGAGGGAGCTATGGGGTTTTAAAAGCCCCTCATGCTTCCCAAATAAGTCTTATTTCCTCCCTCCCTCTCCCACTGATATTCTTTGCATGGTAGACTAAATGTAATCTTGGTTTTGCCTGTGGATCTAACAAAGTGGTGGAGATTTTTCTTTTCTCTTTCTGATTTTTTAAATTTTTTTCTTCCCCCTTCCCCCCCACCCCTTTTATTTGTCTTTTTTTTAAAAAAAAATATTCCTTTTTTTTTTAAATTTATTTTTTTCTATATTCTGTGCAGAAACCTCAACTATCTCCCACAAATGGCAATGCTGAAGAAATATACACCTGTGACACCCATCATCTGTCTGTAATAGCTGAGTTCTTTACCATTTCCCCAGCTGAAAGCTGGGTGTGCAGTTTGAGAGTGTTCATCCTCCAGCCAATCCCAGAAAACAGAGTTGTACACTTAGTAGTGTACTGAACCCAGTTTTAAGTGAGGATTAAGTTCTTTTCATGCATTAGAAAGGTGGTTCACGGTCAATGTATGTCCTTAATTCACATCCATTCTGGGTCTTCATCTTACCCTGATCACTTTATTTGAGGGAGCTGAAAGGGTTTGTGCCAAGTCAGACCAACTGCTCCCTTGGCCAGGATCCTCTGTGGTCTGGTCAGCAGAGATGTCATGGCAAGATGAGAGATCAGGGCAGATGCTTTGGGACCATCTCAGAGCCTCTCCTTCTCCCAGCAGTCTGCAGCTCATGGCATCCCTGAGCTGGTATGTATCTTTGGGTTTGTCCCTGCTTGCATCAGGTGCCAAGCACTGTTGAGGTGGCTCACCCTCTGGGAAGATCTCTCCTGACCACGGAGGGAGCTGACATGGGTAGCTTAGCTGAGATGTCCAAGATGAGAGAGACCTTTCCCACTTAACATTACACTTCCCAAGCACTTGCTTTAGGTTTTAGCATGACATGAATTTTGTCTGAAAAGTGCTTCTGCTATCTACTGGTCAAAAAGATATTTTAAACAAGGTCGCCTGGAAGCATCAACATTTTGAATATCTTCCATGACTACAGTGGTTTCACCCCTAATATTTAGTTAATGAAGCTACCTAAACTCAGCCAAAGGAGAAAGAGGAAAGGAACGAAGCCACCTAAGCATGTGGTGACCCCTGTAGACATACCTCTGCCTCTTTAGGGAACTGTAATTGAAAAAAACGAGTGCTCAAAACCTTGTCAGGAGCCATGTGGGCAAGCTCTGGCAGAAAAGGGAACCAGACCAACAGCTTAGGTGCAAATCTTCTGACTAAGGTAACTAAAGTAAGGGGAATATAAAGGAGCACAGGAAAGAAGAGGAACCATGATTAAGTCTATGAGACATGACCTGCATTAAACTTCCTATTAGTGCTTTTTCAAGAGTTGCCAACCTGTGCCTGTGCCTGTACTGCATTTCATGTGGCTTGTTTGGTTAATGCTTCTTGGTTGGACTTGGATAATTGCAAATGAGCAGGTGCAAGGCCATATGCAATGTAACTGGAAGGTCCACACCAATTCCTACGTCACTGGGACATGGCTGTGGTACCCGTTCATCCCTGTTCCTCTTTTTAAGGTGCAGTATTTTGAATGGGATAACACTGATACCATCTGTGTGAGTGACCTTGCCAACTGCCTTTGCCAAATACAAAGAAACTGATGGAACAGGGAAAAACACAGTTCTGGACCTGATCTTGGATGCTGCTTGTATCCAAACCCGACAATAAAGGAGAGGAATTTGAATCTGATAATAGACACAGGCTGTAAGAGAGGAGCAGAATCCCCCAACCGCAGCAGATTTTCATTTCTGGAAAGACATCTGCGTTGGATGGGATGTACACTGGTTCTGACACACAAAATTTGGAGGCAAGACATGTTCCCCACTTGGTGCTCTACGACTTGCAAAGATGAGAAGTGATGAGTGTGTGTGAGCGATAACTGAGGCTGGCGATTGCCTCCTGCGTGACAGACTCGGCGTACTGTTGGAACGGGACCTCATGGGTGGTTGTGGGGACTGCTCTGCTTTCCCCCTCCTCCTCTCGAATGCCAGATGGGAGGAATGTCTACACCACAAAGTAAATAGCAGGCTGGAGCCTGGGTATAGGCTTGCTGAGTCCTGCAGTTTGTGTGCTTTCTGCCTGCACTGTGGGTCACAGATGATGGGTGGGATCCATCCTCACTGATTCTGGATGTTGACAAGACAGATGCCTCTGCCTGAGCTAGCCACCTGGAACCCCTTTACTGAAACTTAATCAATATATTTAATGAAGCCAAGGGTGTGATTTCTTTCAACCCAGCACAGGCACTGCAAGTAGGACATATGAATTAGCCCTTAACTTTTCCTGCATCTCTCCATGGGAGCTATGCAGTTAGCATCTACCTTGGAGTCATTTAGGGCTGAATCCATCCTGGAGCGTCCATGATATGCTCAGGTGGTGGACTAGGATGTGGCAGGGCGAGTTTTGCCTGTAACTGACTCATCCTGGCTGTGCTGAGCTTTTTCAAAGAACTTTTGGCAAGGTGATGAGTGAGTTCTTGCTCCCTACCTGCCAGAGGGTTCAAGCTAACCTTGTGCCTGACAATGACCACCAGTATAAACAACATGGATAATGTGTGAGCTCAGATCTGGACTCAATTTGGTATTTAGAGAGCTACTGGAAGGACACACAGTTTAGTTTGCTGAGTGGGATTCCAAGTAGGCTGGTCTGAATGACCTTGAAAAAGTAGTGAAAAAAATAGTGAAGAAAAACTGAATACCTATCGTAGTTGTAGTATCTTTAAAGAATATGGAGTTAACAGAGAAGGAAGATACTGGGAAGGTTGGAGAACCATCCCTAGGCAAATTAATGACCAAGAGAGCTCCAATAAGTCAATGACACTTCACCTGAGCTCTTTCCCCTGCTTCACTTGGACATTCACAAGTTGCAATCAGCTCTCACAACCCTTCAGAGAAAGGTGGTATGGATCACCAGAGCTTCCTCCTCTCTGTCCTGAGTCCCTGCCACCAGTCCCTGCCTCCAAGGGATAAGTCACAGCCAGGAAAATGCACGCTGCAGGATGGGTTTCCGAAAAGATGCGCCTCACAGCTGGGCCACTGCGAGCAGATGTTGTGAGGAGAGGAGCACTGGCACGACAGTGAGTTCTGTGGGGCACACTGCAAGCTCCATATATTAAGAGCAGACCTGCTTGGAAGGCTTTTAAACAGAAATGAAATATTCCTCTTTGGCAAGATGCTCGGTGGAAAATTTCAACTTGTCAGTCAGACCCTCTCCTTCCCCCCCCTCCCAGGTCTCTTTTTTTCCTCCTCTTTTGGCTAACAATTTTTTTGTCTTCCAGCTGCATTGACAAAGAGATTTCACTCATGAAGTTTTTGGTGGAAATGAAGCAAAAGCCAATTTTGATCGACACGGATTCTTCCATTCCACGGGATTTTTCACTGAGGTTCAGAGAAACACTCACAGGCAAGGAAGCTTAGCTGGCTTTTGTCTAATGAAAGAAATTACCTTGCTGCTTAAAGCTTGCCATGTGCTGCATTTCTGGATCATCATGGCTGGAGCAACACAGCTAATGTAAATATCAACAGCAAATTCGTGCCTGCTTTTAATTAAAGATGGGATTGTCATAAGCAGTCACTACTGGTTGAATTCTACTTCAGCAAAGTCAACCACTTGCCCTGGAAGGCAGAGAATTTAGTATTTCCAGTCTGTGTAGCCTTGGGAAAACTGCTTCCCCACTCTGTCCCTCAGTTGCATGGTCTTTCACATGCTGCATGTCTTCCTCCGGGCCACTCTGTGGACTGAGCAAAGCTCTGCAGAATTAATGGTTATTGGTAACATATGGCTGCTCTGCTCATCTGCCTTGTGAAACCATCAGTGGTGTTCAACATGACAGCCACCCTCCCAAAATAAAAACAGTTGTTTCGAAACATAGCCGTATTTTTACCCACATATTTCTGAGTCATTTGGGGTCAGAGTATTGATTCCATTTGTCACCCAGCTTTATCTTGGCCAGAAAACGTGTTTGCAAATAAATAATCAGCAAGGAGGAATTCATGGGATGTGATGTCATCACTCCACTTTCCTGCAGGGCCAAAGCATCTTGCGAGTTGTAATAACACATTTCCTTCTCTCTTTCTTTCATCTGCCTCCCTCACTGGTGTTGCTCCTGAGTTCATATCTCAGTATTTCACAATGGGTATGCTAATCTCTCCCCCTCTTTTTTCTTTGCCTCCTTCCAGAAGGAAAAAAAAGCAAAGTACAGTCTGAATGCTTAAACCTGGGACGAGCAGAAGTGAGGGCAGGAAGCCCATACCCTTGGGCTGCCTGGAGAGTCCCAGCCCAGAGGAAAAACATCCAGCAGAGAAGCCTTCAAGCTTTATTGGAGATGTGGAACTGGTGCCCACGGCCAGGATTGCCACCCAGATGTAGGTTCTTAACTCTTGTGTCATTGTTTCTTTAGCTGGGGTTGACATTTATCTGTCCCAATGGGTGGCTTCACTACATGAATGAGTTCATTACGCTCTCTTTGAACCATGTGGTTAGTGTTTGCTTTACAAACACCACTGGCTTTACAAACACAGGCTGGAATTGCATTGTTATATCCATCTAGGGACTCATCTCCTGAGCTCCTTTGGACATGCAATTATCTTTTCTTTGTTGGTTTTTTTTTTTTTTTGAGGGGGACTGATGGTGCAATGTGCTCTGAAGGAGACTGTCAAGGTCTTGCTTGGATCCAGAAAAAGGTATTCCTCCAAGACTGAATATCTAGGGAGGTTTATTGCCTGTAATGAAGGACACTTCAGCGTATCTTGGACTGACTCAACTTAGCAGCCCGTTGCCCTCTGAATGTACTCTCAACCACTGTGTGAACTGCTGCTCTGCTCTCCTAAGGGCTGCTCTGACCTCGGCTTGTCTGGTGGGTGTGTTATGGGTGGGACAAATCCAGAGCTAGGAGAGGTGAAGATGTCATGGCAGGACAGAAACCCAGCACCAGACACCTTTGTGTAACCTCTTCCAGAATCAGCAGATTGCTGTGTGTACACACGGGGGGGAATGGAGATCAGCCAACATCACAGGCTTTATTTCTCTCCTCGCCTACACTTCCCTCCCTCATCACACACCTCTGGGGAGAAGACCTTTCTCCTGCCCTCTGATAACGAGGGATTCCAGACTGTGGTGCTTGACACAGTTTTTCTCATGAGCTCAGCTCATGGGCTTCATTACATCATGTGGGTGTAGCAGATGAAGGGCGGCTCGGTGCGCTTGAATCCCAGCGGTGGGAAGAAAGGAGACAGCTGTAGCTCCTGAAAGCTGGTCCAGCCAAGCCATATCCTCCTTGCTAGTGGAGTGGGGGGGACATCAAGGGTGTCACTGCCATTGCTGGCAGCAGCTACTCTTGTGGGGACACCGGACATGCCACTAGTTGTGTGTTTCCAGGGTAACACCAGGTCATAATGCTTTCCCTTATGAAGGCATTGCAAAAGGCAACAGGTACATGATTGAGGCAATTCACTGTCTGCTGAAGTGTGAAGCATGTGGGAGGTGAGCAATCCAAGCTAGGGCCATCAACAGGCTGATAAATACAGCATTCCTATCCCCACCCTTCCTTGTGAAGCAAAAAATAAAGGATTAATAGCAAACAGACAATCAAGCTGTCTGCAGCTTTCTGGTTACGAGGTGTCTCTTGTTCCAGCTGGCTCACATGATTGCCAGGAGATGTTACTGTTAAACTTGCTAAAAATGGGGGATCGTTGCAAGGTGTAGCATTTTGCTTGGCTTTAGGATTCATTTCAAAATCTCCAAGCCTCTTGGAGAAAGAAGAAACATTCTGCTAGCAGGTGGGGACCTAGGGTTCCCAGAACTGATCAAAAGGGTGAGGAGAGCTGGGATGTGACAGGAAGCTCGAGACTTTCTAGACCAGAGGCTGGATCCCAGTTGCTGCTGGAGCATCCCTTTGAGGTGGGTAGCAAGGTGGGTAGCTGTGTGTGTTGCAGGGTGCTATCACCATCAAATAAACACACAAAACCCCAAAGACCCCTGGGCTGTTCATGTGCTGAACCCACGGAGAGGGAGAAAAATCCATTTCCCACAAACTGAAACAGATGCCTTCACACGGGACCGAGCTATTGTTTCCATGTGGTAGAGAACATGGCTTTTTGTGTTGGAAAGGCTCCTTCCCTCCCAACGCGTGTGGTGTCTCACTGTGCGCTGCCCCAACCCTTTCATGATGAAGGGTCTGTTTTTTCAGGCTGAGATCTCACAGCCCTGCCTTCCTTTGACGTTTTGTTCTCTCAAAAGATGACTATTCACTTGTTTAGGTCTCCTTAGAAGATCACATGGTCTCTTTGGTTGAAGTCATTCAATGTATTGTAGCTGTAAAAATATTTATCACCCTTGCAGCCCATGCCTGGAAGGAAATCCCCCTGCCAAGAAGCTGAATTTCTTTCAAGTAATGATCTAAGCTTTCTGATGACCTCCACGATGTCCTGTTGTAGGGAAGACACCGCCCTAAAAGTCACCACCTCCCACTGATGTCAAAAAAGGAGTGGAACCACCTGAGTCTTCCTGCCTTGGCCATCTGGAGAAATGGTACTGTGAAGTGCATGGGGCCAAACCCCAAATCCTAATGGCCATGTGCCTAGTGCAAAGCAGTTGTCATAAGGGAGGCAGAATGGCCATTTGAAGACAGAACACCTTTGGATCATGTGTGGTGACAGGCAGGAAAATGAGCCAACTCCATCAAGAGGGGACAGAAGCAACCCACGACCTTTGAGGGAACATTTCTCACACAAGAATGTGTGGAGTCTGACATCTGTCCTGAGCCTTGATGTAAAACATCTTATAAAGAATCTGGACACAAAGCTTTGCAGCCTGACATATAATCTCCTTCCTCCTCCACCAAATGCTCTTTCCTCCATTCATGATGACTTCCTTGTGTCTTATTTCCTCAAGGAAGATAATCAGCTGCCACCTCTCCCCATCATGCTCCCTACCCTTCTTTTTAACAGGTACTACCTTTTCTGTCAGATGGTCTAAGGGATCCATAGCTCTTTAAGCTGAGCTGTCAACTTGAATTTGGCTGTGACATTTGCTATTTTTCTAGATTTAAAAAAAAAAGGCTTCTTGTATCTGTAAATTCACCTGGTTTTCTATATTATTAGGTCTAATAAAATATAAAATTTTTGCCTACTAAGCTGTCTTTGCCTATGTGATGAAGGCAGGCAGCCTGGATGTGTCCCAGCCTTGTATCTCTTGCATGATAAAGGGAGAATTTTATAACTAAGTTGAGGCACGGGCATTGCCCCTCCAGATGGGCAGTGGACCTGCAGGCAGCTCATAACATTCATCCATGTTTCTGCACTGTGTATGGGGGAGGATCCTCCCTTTCCCCTTTTGCCTTCATTACATTGACTCTTTGGAGCTAGAACTGCTGCATGAATCTTTGATAGCATGTCCAGCTCTGGGTGAAGGGCTGGATTAAATGATGGCTCCATTCAAATTTTAATTATTCTGTGATTCTAGGCTACGTATCGACATCTCTTAATGTGATGAGGCTCTGGTCTTACTATGGAGTGAGGCAATATTAAAATAGTCAACTGAGGCAAATATTCAGGCAGGGAAGGGGCTGTTGCTCCATCACCTCTGCCTCATTTGCTGCAGGAGATGGAAGGGATGGATGGACCACGCAAAAGCTTGCCAAAAGAGGAGAGCTGATCCTGGGTTGTGCTGAATATTCCCACATCTGTGCCCTCTAAACACAGACAGCTGTTGAATGGACATCAAGTTCTACCTGATCCTTTCACCTGATTTTAAGCACCTAACCACGGCAGCTGAGAAATCCAAATACCTGACCTGAAATAACGGGGGCTGGTTTGCAAACCAGGGCTCACGGCTGCAGTTGATGGGTGCTGTGCCTTGAACATCAAAAAGCATTACACTGAGCAAAGTGCTCTAAAATAAAAGACCCTGGGGGAGGGTGTTTGTCTTCCCTAAGCTGGACATCTGAACTGGGCCCTTGCTGACCAAGTTACTGGAGAAAATAGGCACATCCTGAGGTCTTTCTTCTCATCATAGGATGTATTTGTCATGGAAATGGTATGACTGTCCTCTGGAATAGCTGACTGATAGCAGAGGGAGTCTGTAAGGATTGATTTGACAGCTGATTTTAAGGTATCTGAACTGCAGAGAGAGAAATCCCTCCTGAAGCACCTGTAGATTTCCCTTTGTCATCTGCAGAAAAACTAGCAGATCCTCTCAGGATTACTGTATTGACGTTGGTTTTGCAGTGTTGCAATGATGCTTGTGATGACAGATTCCTGTTTTGAAAGTGCCCAGGCATCAGCGTAACAAGTGCTGCCCAGATGCCAGGAAAAACAAACTCTTCAGTCTTCAGAGCAGGGATGGATCAGTGACAAAACTATGGGTCACAACAACAAACAAGGAGAAGAAAGCACACTTCTGACAGTTCCTTCTCTAGCAAGCCCCATCCATCCTATGCAAAAAATAGGTGATGAGCCCCAAATGTTGGGCCAGAGGAACATACAGTCGTCTCCTCCAGTCAAGCTGTGATGCATACTCGCAGAGAAGATAGATGTTGGCAATTAAGACCACATGTCTTTGGGATGTAAATAGCAAATTGGTTGGAAACTGCAGCCTGTGTGGGTGTACATCAGTGAATGGAAGATGGGGCATGGGACTCACGCTGGATAAACATGAATTCTGAAGATTCTTCAGCCATTTCAAACAGAAAATGTCAGGAGGAAGCAATGCTTCTGTTTCAAAGGTTAATCTAGACATCATTTCGGGTAAGATTCAATCATTCTGCAATATGGTCATTTTTGTTCCATGAGGATCCCAAATGAAGTCTTTAAGTCTTTTATTTTTAATCTCATTAATCCATTTCAGGGGATTGATTTCAGTCCCTTCCCCAGTCAAACAAATAATCTGTTTTCATTTGGACTTAATTTTTTCCTTTTTTTAGCTTTGGCAAGCAAACCAAACCCCATAATAATTCCTATTTGCTCTGCATTACTGCATGGTGACCTTAGTTCTGCCATTTCCTAAATTGTAAGTGTTTGATCCTGCAGCTCTGATGTTTTTTTGGTGGCAGGTGTTTCAATGCAATTAGAATGGCTTTCGGGTTTCCACAACAAGGCTTTGTCCCACGGGACCAACCTGTGACTCTACCGAGCCCTGTTTCATAAAACGAAACCAGGAAGCCTCCCAAACATGGCATTTATCCTAAGATTTATGTAACAAATTAATTTTCCTTTGAGCCCCGGCAAAAGATTTGTGAGCCTGCGAAAGTGTTTATGAAATCCAGCCGGTTTAACTTCCCCTGCTTGGAGCTGCGCTCGCTCTTGTGACAAAATTAATCAAGGGGGTATGGTGATTCAAAGAGCAGAAGGGCAGAGCCCAGAGCGGTGCCAATGGAAAGCATGTGAGGCTTTGTGAAAATAATTAACTTCTTGTAAAGGAGTATGTCATCGTTTTGCCATGTGAGGATTGAAACCAACTCCCTTCTCTTTATACTCCATTAAAAAAAAAAAAGAAGAGAAAAAGCCTCTGTTACCTGCTGGAATGACAACTGGATGGGGTCATTATTTTGGCTAGCAGTGGGGGAACCCAATGCCTCCTCTCTGAGCTCCCTCCCCAGGTACTCGGAGATCAGAGTCACTTTCAAGTGAACCTGGGCCAAACCCCAAGTGGTCCAGGGCCAATATGTGCAGCTCCACGTCAATCTGGTCAAGTCCTGGGCAGGACTGGGTTGCACTTCAAACAAACCTGGGCTGGGTCTGGAATGAATCTGGGATGAATTTCTGAGCAGGCATGAGGCAGACCAAGTTTCAAATTAACTGGGACTGATTTTTATCACTCCAGTCAATCATTGTTTCTCTCTCTTTTTTTTCCCCTTCTTAATTTTGCTTTTTTCCCCAGAATTTCAATACTCAGAACAACACCCTGTCTGCCAATAGCAATGAGGACCAGAGCTCTCTCACTTGTACTTCCCCATCAGTGAAGGAAGTAAAATGATAATTTCTAGCTTTGGCTACAGGTCTTTTTCTCATGCTGGAATGTACCTGGTTTTAAGAGGTCATGCAGACAGTGAACACAGAGCAACACCATGGAGAAGGAAAACCTCCTGACTGAACCCTGTGGAGACTAGTGCTCAGATGAGAACAATTAAAGAGCCAAGCTATATTTGAATCATAGAATCATAGAATAACCTTGGTTGGAAAAGACCTCTAAGATCATCAAGCATCTATCATAGCATCCTTATTAATGGATTTTAGCTATTTTCTGAAATGGTGTGGAGAGTCAGGACCCAGCAGATGTGGATGGGAGGTGACCAGAATTGTCCCTGGTTCCCCTCACCTTAGACATAGTCTGTATTGTCAGACAAAGTTGGGTGGCTATAGGTGGTCTCTGTGGTCCCTAGAGCTCCTGTGAGATATTCTGTGCAGTGCTGGCCATGCACCATGGAAGGTCTCTCTGCTGGAGTCTTCTGGCTCATCTTTACTTCCTTTGCCCTCCTCATTCTCAGGCTTTTCAGTGCCAGGACCCTTCACAACGAAGGAAAGGAGGTCCATTTTGTGTCACTTGGGATTTGCACCTCCAAAGTGATGCATGTCACCAAGTGCCCAAGCTCTAGAGGCAAAGCTTGCTTTCAGCAGAAGCACTGCAGTCTGTTTTTAAAGCCCTATATGTACTTATCAGACCCTCCCTCTTATTTCTAGTAAAATGACTGACCTTTCTTCTTCTGTGTGCCCAAACCACCAAATCCTATCACCTGATGAGACTGCTTTGTGTTCTTGCTGTTCCTATATGCAATGCTCCTTCCCTGCGCTGAGACCTGCAATTGCCCTCGTGGAGTCATAGAGGAATTCAGAATAAAGTGATTATTGCTGGAGTTTCAAATAACCCTTTTCAAGATGGTCGTTCCTCTCTGGGCTAATCAGTTCCACAAGTGCAATAAATTGGCCAAGGGCTGCATAGAGGGAGTTGAAGGAAAGCCAAAGCTTGAAAACTAAAAGAAAGCCAATTTCTACCCCAGGGAAAGAGTAGTTAGGGCTCTCAGGGGAAATTTTAATTGATCATGTTTCACCTTCCTTCTTCAAACCCCCCTCTCCTTCCTGTTCCAACTTTCTCTCCTTTCTTTCCCTATTATCTTTTTTCTTTTTTTTTCAGAAGTATTTTCCTTGCTTCCTGAGAAACTAAGTTCATGACCATCTTTTTGCACCTAACTTCACACATTAGTTGAATTAAGATCCAGCATCCAAAGATCAGCATGATTTCCTCTCCAGTCTGGGTATGATTTTTACTGTTGCAGTAGCTGAGCAAGCTGATAGTATGAGGATGGGGGAATCAGCAGGGTGACCATGAGCCAGCACTGTGCCCTTGTGGCCAAGAAGGCCAATGGCATCCTGGGGCGTATTAGAAAGGGGGTGGTTAGGAGGTCAAGAGAGGTTCTCCTTCCCCTCTGCTCTGCCCTGGTGAGGCCCCATCTGGAATAGTGTGTCCAGTTCTGGGCCCCCCAGTTCAAGAAGGACAGGGAACTGCTGGAGAGAGTCCAGCACAGAGCCACAAAGATGATGGAGTGGAACATCTCCCTTGTGAGGAAAGGCTGAGGGAGCTGGGTCTCTTTAGCTTGGAGAAGAGGAGACTGAGGGGTGACCTCATTAATGTTTATAAATATGTAAAGGGTGAGTGTCATGAGGATGGAGCCAGGCTCTTCTCAGTGACATCCAATGACAGGACAAGGGGCAATGGGTGCAAGCTGGAACATAGGAGGTCAGCTGCCCCAAGCTGACTCACAGGTGTATCCCATACCAATTAATCTGCTCATTATAAAAGGAGGGAGTGCAGTTGGGGCTCCTCCCTCCTGACCTGCTGTTCCTGCTGCTGGCCCCAAGGACCAGGCTGAGTAGAACCTTGTATGCTTTATGTTGGTGATGGTATTAGCTTTGTTATTTTATATCATCTGTTTCTCCTTCAACCCAAGGGGCTTCTCCCTTTTTTCCCCAATTCCCCTTCTCAGCTGGGGAGGGGTCACTGGGTGTTAGAACAATTGCTGCAGTTTAGCTCTGGGTACAGGCTAAACGTAGATAATACTACAGTCCATTTTTTAAAGCCACCCCTTACTTAGAGAGAGGGCTGTCAATAAAACCACACTGTTGATTTTGATGTTTAAAGGCTCTTGAATCAGGTCTTCTCCCTCCCCTTGAGAAGAGAGAAAGCAGAGAAACCTGGTAAAGCAATCAGAATCAGGAGAAAGCCTGCAGAAGGGGCTGAGAGAGCAGAAAGGAAGGAGGAAAGAGCCAAAACACAGGGCAGCAGCTTGTTAATCCAATTATACCTTCTCTCAGTGATTGCTTTACCCTATCTGTAACAGGGCAAGTTCCTATAGCTTCAGGGAGCAAGGACAGATGGCTGCCTTGACATGCTAGATTAAAAATGTTGCTGCTCTGGATGCCATAGATAGCTGTTTAATTAATTGGAGTGGAAGAAAACAATTTGAGAGCTCATCAGAATACCCCAAGGGTGCCTTCAGTGGCAGGAGTGCCGGGATCTCCACTATCAGCTACCAGCAGACATGGACAGGCTGATGGGAACTCTCCAGAGGTTTTCCTTGGCTACAGCAGTCGGGGTTTGCTGGACTCTGTGCTCTCCTCCCCTCTTCAGCAATGGCACCAAATGGGAATTGGGACAAACATTGCTTCTTTTTTTTTTTTTTTTTTAATTTTTTTTGTAATTTTGGTGCATTAAATGGGAGCACAGGTCTGCTGAGGAACCCCAAATTGCCTAAATTCAGATCTTAGTGGGCAGAATTGTACTGCCATTTAGTTCTTTGTTGTGGATTTAATGCACTGGAAAGGATGCTCTGGGGTATTTTTCCTTATGTTCTTTTTCTACAGTAGAAACCTCTTTTTGACCTCAGGATGAGAGTGTCATCGCCTCCTCTCCAGGAACCTGCTTGATAATTGAACTAAATCTTTCTAAGAGATGCTGACTCAGCAGCCCCACGCTCTAACCGAGCTTTTCTAAATGGCTCTGCCATAAGGATGTGCAGTTGTTGAGTTCAGCTCTGTGTTGATGAGGGAAAGATCACTTTGGTTTTGGTCCTCCTCATCTGCATTTATAAATGAAGACTTAAGAAAGACAGAAAAGGTTAATTGTGCTCTGAGCTAATGTTGAATAATTCATCAGTCTTAATTCTAATTTTTTCTTGCATAGTGGATCATGCAAAAACCCATCAAACCCTACTGCTACTGTTTTCAGAAGGTATTTGTGCCAGCTTACACTATTCTTTAATACCTCATTGTACTCATGGGTAAATATTTTTACCTGTCTGTTTTCTCTCTAGACTGTGATTCTGCCATGGGACATAAATTTCCAGTCCAAACGGATAATCAGTGACAAATCCAATACAGAGTCAAGCTATTTCTAACAGAGGATGCAATAAAAGCTGAACAACAACAGAAATAAATGTGAATCATTTATCTTGGTCCATTTAGAGAGTGAGCAGCATCTGTTTCTATGGATTATTTCCCTCCAATGGCTTGTTGAACATGGGTGATGGAGAGGCACAATGGGACAGTCAGGAGATTTCCATAGAGTGCCAAATGTGTCCTCACTGCTGTGATTGCTGACCATGGGCAGAGTGAGAGTGGGGAAGTTCAGGGTAGAAATTAGACTGAAATGGCACTTCAGCTCTTTGCTGCCTCTATTGCAAATGTTGGTCCTTGTTTCCTGTCTCCTGGGGCTTCTTCCCTGCTGTTTTTGAAGGGCTGGTTGAAGGGGGAAGCTCTGGCACAGTGTGAGTTACTGTTTGCCTCTAAAGGTTCTCCTATGGTGATAAAAACCCATGGGCTCCACTCCTGACCTGGAGTGGCGAGGTGGGGGTTGGTCTCTTCTCCCAAGGAACAAGAGATAGGACGAGAGGAAATGGCCTCAAACGTACCAGAGGAGTTTTAGATTGGATGTTAGGAACAATTTCTTCCCCCAAAGGGCTGCCCAGGGCAGTGGTGGAGTCCCCATCCCTGGAGGGATTTAAAAGTCATGTAGATGTGGTGTTTAGGGATGTGGTTTAGTGGTGACTTGGCCTTCTTCCAGGATGTCCCCTGATACCAGTGACTTCTCAAAGGTTATGGAGAGTGGCCTCACAGTGACATGAGCCAGCTCTCTTAACACCCTGTTGTCAGGGCCCATTGATTTGTAGGGGTCAAACTCCTGTGTGTATCTATCCATCATCGAACTTTATCGTCTCCTGTGACTGCAGTGACAACGGGGATAAAGAATTAGGGGAAAAAGCGCTGATTTCTGGGTCTGTTCAGAAGAGCCTGGATGTGTACCATAGGAGGATTAACATACTTTAATTCAAACTTGATTGTTCTGTATTCTTTTAACTGCCATATTAGTATAATTGCCTGTAGGGAATGAAGTCAGTGCTTGGAATGGGAGAAGCCATTTCTCAAAGGGTCCCAAGCCCCAAAGAAATTTGTTCATTTTATGAATGAGTGAAAATGTTCAGTGGTTTCCCCATCAAGACCAATTCTGAAAGATTTTTGGCTTCCATGTGGAAGAACACAGCAACTTCAAGTCAGGCTCTGCTCAATGCATTTGCTCTTTGCTCTGTCACTTTCTTTCAAGCAAAACATTTTATTTTTTTTTTTTAAGAACAGCTGTTCTATATTACAGATGTTGCCTGGCCAGGTCTTCATCTGTATGCAGAGCCTAGGCTGTTCTCTGAGAACTCTTATATCTCTGAAGTAATGTGACTTTCATCAGGGCTGAATAAGGTTCAGAGTGAATAGAACTGATTGTATAAATATATTGCACCAGGTTCTGACATCCTCCCTCCAGAACCAGTTGTATTAAGTGCAGTGGGTCACCACAGGGAAGAAGATACTATTCACCATGAAGAGATGTGTTAAAGGTTGAATTGTTTCTTCTAAGTTTCTGAATAAATGGAGATCATGACAGGGTGGAAGGCACTCTCAAAATGCAGCAATCTGAACTTGGGGCAAGAAGAAGACTTGAAACTCAAATATTTTTTCTGTAGTTTCTTTACAGTACTGGCAGGACAGAGCCTTAACTGGTTGCTAAGGTTTAATGGGCAACCATTACAATCTCATCAGAGTCTAAATATTAATGCTTGCGTATTGCAAGAGCAGGGTTGATGGGAGAGGGTCAATAATGCCAGTCAAAACAGGTCAAGTGCTGAATACTTATCATGAAGTGGCAATAAAAAAGCACTTTGTGGATGAGAGTCCTGTTCTCATGAGCGATTTTATGAATAACAGATGAACTGGCAGAGATTTTGATGTGCTGTCTGACAGATTGTCAATGGGGAAAGACATTAAATCTTCCAAATAAATAGTCTATCTTTACTTGGTTGGGTATATATATCTATTTCAGATAAAGGATAATTTGTAATGTCTGACATTTATTATAGACACTATGTGACCAGACCTGTATTTACATGCAGAGCGTAACACTTGTCATCTTTGAAGAGTTCTGGGGAGATGATGGGAGCCAATGACAGCAGCCATCAAGTAATTCTAGGATCCTACAGACTGTGATTAGACCAGTGATTAGTGTTAGAAATCTTTGGTCACTTTGGACCTTGCAGGTGTCATTGTGCTGCTCGTCTTGATGCATCAGAGCAAACAACAGAGAATGGAGAGGTGAACTCAGTGCCTAGAGAATTATAATGACTACTGCTTGATATGGGGATTTTCTCTGCTATCCCCAAAGACTGAGTCCTCCTCCAGCCTTCCACCTGAGGATGTGGCACAAGAGGTCACCTGAAAGTTATTGCAAAATTTAAGCACGCCATCAAAACCCCTCACTTTCCCCAATATTTTCTTAGTTGGTTAGATGTCCTTGCTCTATTGCCTCGTTCACTATTAATACATCTGTGATCATGGGAAAAGAGGAATTGCTATAAAAATGCAAAATAATAGGATGAGAAACTCCAGAAGAATAAAAAGAGAAATTTAAATGACCATCCCTTTGTTTGGAAGAAATCTTCCTTATTATCTTAGGACAGTATTTCTCATTCCTACATTCCTGGCCTTCTAAAGGTCTAACCAAATGTTCTAGACTCTCCTTAGAGGTGGTAAGAGAATATATCCCCATAGCTCCTGTGTTGGGCTATTGCATGTCCTGAGTACTCTGCTTGCACAGGGCTAGTTTTCTTTAATATTCACAAAGGGTGAATATTAAAGTTTGGTTATCTGTGGAAGCAGGTGAAGGACCACGTGGTGGAAGCCAGATGATGCAGGCTTCAGGTCCAGACCCCTAGGAGGCAGTTTTTCTGCGTTGCTTTGGTTCAAGTACACTTTTTAATTCTGCACTACAAAAACTAGCTGAGGGAAGAAGTTAGCATCTGTCTGATCTTGCTTATTAGTAGCAAACACACTCTTGGCTCCCAAAGCAATGGCTTCCCTAACACAGTTGCTTGAATCTGTCTATTGCTCCCCTGAAAAGATGCTGTATGGGGCTTTGCAAGCAGCACTCCTGCAGCACAGGGTGGGGAAGAAACTATTGCAGTCAGGAGTGTTTATGCATAAACATGTCTGGGAATGGCTTTACCTAAAGGTGAAGACCTCTCTGAGCTCATTTTCTGGTGAAGTGACTCCAGTCTCAGCTACCTAAGCTGCCTTCTGGATGCCTCTGCAAGAATGTCACCTTCTTTTGCAGGTAACAGGGGGATGGTGGGAGGGAAGATCTCATCTCAGCAAAGTGAAGAGCACAACCTCTTCCAGCTCTTAAATGCTGTGCAAAGCCATGTCCCCAGCTCTCCCTTTGTCTGGCAGCCTCCTCCAGACAGCTGCCCTGAGAGCTCGGTCTGTGCCTTTGCTGGTGGATGCAAATAACTCCCCTGAGCCAACAGAACTTCTCCAGGTTTACACCAGGCAGGCAGGAGGGGAAATCACCCCCCCTGAACCCAGCAATGAGCTGGCTCAGGAGAACAGATTTGCTGCAAAAGCTGCTGCTTGTGATACTTCCAACCTGCTGAGAGGATCAGCACTCCAATCTCCCTCTGGTGACACCTGCTCTTGGAAGGACTTTTTAGGTTGACTTCACCCTGCAATCCACACTGACAAGGATGGATTGCACTCACTGCCTGTGTGTGGTTCAGAAGTGCTTTTGAGGCTGCCTTCATGTGAACCAGAAAGTCTTCTGCTCTAATGTTCTACTCCAAGGGTGGTGATGATCTGGGCTGAGTGCTGGTGCTGCTGTGTGAAGGGATGGTCCTGGTTTCATGAGCTGCATCAGTTTTAGACCTTAGAAAGATGTAAAACATTGCACTCTTGTGTAAGATGTGCTGGTCTCACTTTGTTTTTAAATGGGTTGCTGCGGATCTTTTCTTGCTGCCAAGTGCCTTAATTACAAGATAAAAAATTAAATGTGTCAGAAAGCTCCCAGCTTTAAAACAGCTTGAGAGAAAATAAATTATTACTGTTGTCTATTCCTCAGGAGAGAAGGGAGAATCACCAGGGAGGTGATGGGAAAACACTCCCAAAGTCTGGGATGAAAGGGAAGAAGTGGGTTATTTTCTTTCTGAAGTCAGCAGATGCTGAAATAATGATAAATTACAAGTCTCTGCCACTTTCCTACTCCCATGGTCTAATCAGCAAAGCTATTCTCTCATCTGGGCTGATGTGTTTGGCCATTTCTATCCTTCAGGTGATGGACTGAGGTCCTCAGTTACTGCTATGAGATTTTCTGCCACCACTACTGTGCATGGTTCTGGTGTCTACAGGTGGACCAGAGCACACCTACGTGCAGAGTGGAGCAGGAAGAAGAACAAAGAGCTGCAGTGATCAAGAGGATGGATGCATTTCTCCATGAAGAGAGACTAAAATAGTCTGGGACTCCGCAGTCTGGAGAGAAGAGAGATGGGAATGCACTCCAGGTTTGCAGCAGCCTGAAGGCAGTGGCTAAGGTAAAAGCAGAACTGTTGAGAAACACTTAAGTCTTCTCTGTATATCATCCCACTGAGCTTTTTTTTTTTCCTTTTATTTTTTTCCCCCTGTGCAATAGTTTGCCAAAATAAACCTGTTGTAGGCTGAGATGATTTTCCATTGGTGGGAGAGAGTAAAAGGTACTTCTCGTGCTTTTAATTGTTTTCCATCTCCTGATTTCCATTTCCTTGCTCTGTTTTATGCAGCCCCTACCATGGAGCTGACATGTGAGAAGTTTCAGAGGTTTAGGGCTTTTTTTTTTTAAAAAAAAATTATTACAAGGAACAAAAATCTCTTCATGCACATTCCTGGCAAAAGGCTTTTCTGTCTGAGCATGAGATATGCCAGCCATTGACTTCAGCCATGACAAAATGCCAGATGAACCAGGCTACACAAGCTGCTCGCTCTACTCGGGAGCTCCTCAGGTTGCAAAGATGTTTTCAACTGGAAAAGGGGCTCTTGTTGACCTAAGTTCAGAATTTCTGGGGACAGAAACAAAAATCCAAACAAAACATAGTTTAAAACCTCCTCTCCTCCCGTCCTTTCCCAATCACAATTCTGAAAAAACCCCCATGTTTTCTTCATCCTGAAATGAATCATGTCATTTGGGGCCATTGTAAACCAAAAGTAGATTTCTGTGGATGTTTGCAAAGCAGGTGCTGATTGGGATGGAGAAAATCTGAATGCCGCTCCAGTTGCCCTCTACCCATCACCTCTGGAAGCTAAAGCTGTCCTGAGCTGTGTGCTGTGTAGGATGGCACAGAAATTAGTGGTAAAATGGGGTCTCCTTAAGGACTTGGTTTGAGAAGTCAGGGTTGGTATTTGTTGGAGTAAAGGAAGACATGTGCAGTAGAGATCTTTTTGTCAGTGATGTTAAGCTCTGATCCCCTTCTAGTTACCAGAGTTTGAGTCAGTAGCATCATAGAGTGAGGAATATGATTTGTCTCATAGTAATGTCAATGCCTGGATACAGGACTAGTTAATTGCTCTCAAAAATGCCTAATTCCCTCCCCTAGCTTTAGGGTGAGGCCAGGTTGACTAGCAGAGAGAAAGATGTTAACCCATAGACATGCAGGACTTGATTCAGTTGCCAAAATAAGGCATCTAGAGCCATTCAAGGGTGCCTTATCCCTCCTGACCTTCAGCTGTGGCTCTGAAAGGGCAGTTATCTCCTTTGGTCTTTAAGCCGTATCTACAGTCCCATGTAGGTGCTGCAAACACCCCAATATGTCACAACTGGCTCTATGTGCCTATTTAGACAATTATATTCTTCCCTTAAATGCAGATGAGGCAAATCACACTTTCTAAGTCTTTCAGGGTAAGGGATGATGGTCTGGGTGAGTACCAGCCTCTGCCTTCTGGATGAGTAGCATCCTCTGGGCGAGGGGAGTCTTATGTGGCCTCCCAGGACATACAGGCATGATGCTCCACCAACAGTAAGTGCAGTCCTTACCAGACATTTGCTCATCCCTTTGGTCACAACAGAAACTCCTGCCTCGATGACTGGTTTTGGAATTGCTACAAGCAGGAACAGGCAGGAGCAGGTTGTGTCTATTGTGCAAGCTCCATAGAAGTCCACCTAGGGTTGAAGAAGTACTTCCAAGTCAGGCACAGATTGTTGGTCATTCAGTGGAGGAAGCAGCAAATGGAGAGACACAACAGACTGCCTTGGGAGAAGATCATACAGGGATGAGATATGCCAACATCATTGCTGTATCTGCGGACCTGGAGGAAGATGAGGCTAAAGAAGCTGCCGAGCAGTCCATGTATTTTCCTAGTGCATAACATGTTCTGTGCTTTTACTGGCAGTTAGCATATGCTGATGATTTAGCAGAATGTGTTAATGAACATCTGAGGTTGTGGCTGTGCAGTTTTGATAGGGACTTTTTGAGCCTCCTACATTAGGCAACACAGAGCTTCCCACTTCTCTTGCTTTCCCTGGCTTAAAATCTCACTGCTTCCCCAGCATCCTCTGTCTTCCCTCTTCCATGCCTTAGGGTGCAGCCTAGGATCTCAGAACAGCTCTCACCAGTCCAAGGATCACAGTGTCCCTACTAGGGTACTGCAAAACCCAGGCCACTGTCCTGTTGGGTGGCAGGCTTCCAGTCTCTGCTCTCGTGTATGGGATGGAGTCCAAGCCCTGGAGGGGGATGCCTGTTTTTGAGTTAATCCCTTTGAGACTCTGTAGTTCTCCCTTCAGTCTGTTTTTCTTTTTGGTCTTCTTTTTTTTTTCCCTCCCCCTTCGGTTTCAATTATTTCCCTCTTTGAGAGAGAGAACAATATTCATATGGGCATAGGCAATTGATAGCTTGCAAAGCTGAAGAGAAGTTAGCAGAGTCTTAAAATCCACATGGGTGGTTTTCAGTCAGAGGGAAATGAAAGAGGAGGGTACTGAGTGATCTCCCCTCTCCCTCCGATGGCAGTCTATACATTGCTCGTTGCCACACGATGTGATGCTAAAGGCAAATAAGTAATGTCAAAGGAGAAGGAAATTTTGAGGGCAAATCTGGGTTCCTGTTGCTTCACAGCCTTGTTTTGGAGGCAGCCTGAGAGTGACAGCTCACTGGAGGGAAGACACAGGGTGCAGCATGAACAAATAGCTCCAGAAAATAACGTGATGAGCATCACAGGGCACTGGGTGGATGCAGCTGGATGGGTTGAAAGAGGCTTTGGTGACTGCTGATGCTGCTCCTCTTGCAAGTGCCTTGTGATCTCTGTGGTGTGGGCTTAGCTGACCTTTAGGCACTGGATATGGGGCACGTACACCAAGAGAGAGGTCCAGCTTGGACCAGCATGTAGCTGGCAGTGTGAACAGGTAAGATCCAAAATAGGATGTGATGTTCCTGGTGTGGAGGGTTCCCAGGGCCACCCTGCTGCAGAAGAAGAGCTGAGTTCTGGGAAATTCTGAATACCAGGCAAGTCCAAATTTATTATAGCATCCCAGAATGGTTTTGGTGTGAAGGAACCTCACAGCTCATTCCATCCCACCCCCTGCCATGGCAGGGACACCTCCCACCAGCCCAGGTTGCTCCAAGCCCCATCCAACCTGGCCTGGAACACTGCCAGGGAGGGGGCAGCCACAACTTCTGTGTTCTCTATTTCAGACAAGGAATGCCAGAACGGAGAGAAATACACATCAAAACTCTGGAGTGACAATATGCTGGCAGTGGTCAGGCTTGTGTTTAGTTCTGATGTGGCTGCAGCTTCTCTTACGTGGCTGCAACTTGCCCATTGTTCGTGCAAAAGCCAGGTAGCATGGCACAGCACAGGAACTGGAGGGTATTCCAGCACCCTGGCTCTGCGTGATCTGTTCACTTTGCCACCAGCAAGTCCCTGCAATAATGTCTTCACATCTACAGAGAGATGGTTTATGACTCAGTCAGATGAGATGGTGCAGGAGCTGGCTATGGAAACCCTACCTCATGTGTGGACCCTGGGGGATGTTGCTGAGGTTTTGAGACAGCTCTGGGGACAGACTGTGAAGTGGGGGGTGAAGAGCTGCAGTCCAAGGTATGTTTCACAGTTTTTCATTCGCTTCAAGTCCCTTATCCCACTGCCCATGAGAAATGTGCCTGCTTTCCCTGGGGTACTGGCCATTGAGTGCAGCGTGTTGGTCCTTCCCCTCCTCCACGAAGGACGCGTGTGAGTTGCACCACTGTCTTTCTCTGAACCTAATCACTACCACTGCTGTAATAAATCCCATCCACCCAGGACATAAATTCAGCTGGCATGTGTATTCACCACAGAGGCTTCAACAGCTTCCTGCAGGGTCTGTGCTTTCCCAAAGCTTGGCAGCTCTTCCTCCTATCAGTTACTGTGTCCTATAGGAGGGACCACCCAGAAACTCTCCTGCTATTGTTCCTCTCAGTGCAGAGCAATGGTGTGTGAGGTCACAGAATCACAGGGGATGGAAGGGACCTCTGGAGATCATCCAGTCCAACCCTCCTGCCAGAGCAGGGTCACCCTGAGCAGGTTGCACAGGGTGGTGGCCAGGTGGGTTTGGAATGCCTCCAGAGAAGGAGACTCCACCACCTCTCTGGGCAGTGCCAGTGCTCTGCCACCCTCATGGTGAGAGATGCAGATTCTGCAGGACCCTTCGATCAGACTATCAAAGATTTCACAGCCAGCCCCATAAATGGTTGATGAGCTGACCCAGTGACTGCCAAGTGATTTCAGTTATTGGTCTCATACTGGTGGTGTAGTAAAAGCAAAGCATTAGGAATATGTGCTTGCCTTTAAGCTCTCTATGTGCTTAAAATTAAGTCTGTGCTTAAAATTAAGTCTGTGCTCAAGTGGAAGGTGATCACTAGGACAGGGGGGACCTCAGGAGAGTGTCTGGTTTGTTTTCCTGGGAGAGAGCCCAGTCTGGTTGCACTTGCCCATTGCTTGCTTCAGAAAGGTCTTGAATCCAGGTCATTTGGAATAAAAAAGTCACCTTCAATGTTTGAACAAAATGGGGCATTCACCAGGGCTGATACTAAGACTACTTATCTACTAGCCCTTGTAAGAGAATGTGGCACTGGCCCTTCGAGTGTGCTGCTCTTGCATGGAGGAGAGAAAGGGGAAAGGGAGCTCAGGAGATGCTGGGAGAGGTGATTGGATGGAGATTGCTCCGGGACAGCATTCACAAAACAAGGGCATAGGGATCATGGAATAATTCAGGCTGGAAAGGACTTTGTACAGGAGATCTCTAGTCCAACCTCCTGCTCAATGCAGAGTCAGCCCTGAGGTCAGACTAGGTTGCTCAGGGCTTTGTCCAGTTGAGTCATGATAAACTCCAGGGATGGAGACTGCACAATCTCTCTGGGCACTCTTTTCCAATCCTTCCCTGTCCTAATGGTCAAACTCACACCCCTGGAAAGGAAAGACACCACTGACAGGGAAGGGGAGACAAGCTGGAATTCACAATTCTCATTATTTTAACTGAAGGGGAGAAAAATATTCCCAGTACCCTGACGAAGAATAGATCTCCACAGGGTAAAGTGGACTTGCTCTTCTGAAGATATGAACTTGGCTGTACCATCTAACACTCTGTTACTATAAATATGTTCTCATTACCCCTCACAGAAGGAAATTCCCAATCTGAAAGCAACTGCAGTTAAAACCAGCTAATGCATTGTCTGCAGTGGCTGATAAAGCAGCCAGCTCAAGCCTGGAAAGGAATAATCCTGGGATACCAAAGAGTGACAAATGCAACTTGAGACAATCAAACTGGCTATCCTGAATTCACAGCTCCAGCTGCAGTTTTAAGATATCTGGGGTACCATCTGCAGTAAGCAGAGACACTTCCACCAGGCTTCCACGCTGCTGTCTCACAGAAGCATCAAAGAGGAGACAGCAGGAGGGAAAAATGATTCCCAGTTTGCTCTGTTGCTGTTGACAGTGCTTGAAGATCTTGTCTCTGACTTGGAGCTGAACATGGGACTTTTTTTTTTTTTTTTTTCCCCCCCCCACGACTCTGACAGCTTAATTAGAGCTGCATGAAATTGTTTTCCTTTCACAGTAAACAGCATCAAATTTGACTGTGCCCTCCCTGGTTCTGTGCCAAAACTCCCAGTGACTGGTTTTATTAGGGGTATGCATCATCTGAGCAACAGTGGAAGCAGCAGACCAGTTTCTGTGCTTAGTCACAGTGGCCTGAATGCAGATAAATCTCTCGTTGAGTGATCGTAGCCTGTTCTAAACCAAGTCAAGTCGATGCAGCGGTGGGACAACTCTGGGTGCAAACCATTGCCAGTCAGAAGTCACCAGGATTTATCTGACCTGTAGCAGGTTTAACAATAGTGAACAGGGGGAAACAGACTGGGGAGATTAGTAGTTACACAGGGTGGGTTTCAGCTCCTCTTCAGACACCACACGGAAGCCAACACCCCATCACTAGTAGAGGTCACTTGCTAGAAGGGCTTCAGGGCTCACTTTTGTTGTCCACACAAGGACAACAGGAAGCAATTTAAGATGTCCTGAGGTACCTCAGACATCCATGTGGGCCCAGAAAATATGGCACATGGCTTATGAGAGACCTGTGCCCTTTGTACAGGTGGCTGGCAGACAAAGAGGACATACTGAGGTATGTCAGATGGCAATAGATGTACATGTGGCAAATGCAGACAGGTTGGCATGCTGTAGAGCAACTGCAAGGCTGCTGAACATTTGATTTTGGAAAACAATAACATTATACATCCTGTACACCTGGACCACCATCCAGAGACCTGAGTACCCCAGCACATCTTTGCAAAAGTATTTGAGATATAGATTTCAAGAAAAAGGAAAGCACAGGTACATTGAGGCCATGGTCTAGTGGTCTAATGGTTAGGAATAGGATGGGATAAAGGTTGGACTTGACCCTGGAGGTCCCTTCCAACCATGATTATTCTATGATTCTATTTAAAGGAGCACAAAGAAGTTGGCTCAGGTTTCTGGTTTAGAATAGCCAGTTGGGAAGGTGAGGACAAAGAGAAAATCTCATTGCTAGATCAAGAGTCGCACAGTGTTTTTTCCTGGGAGACACACAGATGTGACTGGTAGTAAGGAGGGCTCTTTTTGAGGTCTGGATCTCTGCATTCCTCTTCTGGGTCTGTCACAGCCCACCCACAGTGGTGCTGAGTCAGTACATGTGTGTATGTGTCTGTGTGAGCGTAGGTTGATGCAAAGAAAGGAGATGCTGGCCCACACTCACACCAAAGCATTAGCAGCTCATCCAGTGAGATTTAAGAATCCCAACACCTGAGCCAGATTTGCTGTAGAAGGATGTTTTTATATTTCTAATAGAAACATTAACCTTTTTCTTTTTAAAATGATGAATTCTTGTTTGTGAGAGGAGAAAAATAGCTTATTAAGCACCAAAACCATTAGCTCAGTTTTCTCATCTTGCTCGAGCAGTGGAGTTTTAGTGATTTCTCTAAGTTTAAAATGAGTCCTTTTTACAGCAATCAAGCTCTGGCAGAAGAGAAGTCCTCAGGCACAGACTCTACTTGCTTGTTGGGTTCTGGAAACCTCCCAACAGCTCCTCAGTGCCTGCTGAACTTCTCTGCACACAGAGATGTCCTAAACTTTGCATAGGAATGCAGGGGAAAAAAGTCTCTGTCTCCCTCCTTGCATCTGTATTAGGGCAATGCAGAGTGACAAACAGAACTGGGAACATTGCAATTAGAAGTAATTAGCTGAAAAAGAAGCCTGTAACCGGGTGGGAGCTGGTGTGTGGTGAGGTTGGCAGGATAATGAATTTAAGGATGTCTCTTTCTTATGAAGGGTCTTGGTGTGGGAATTGTGGGGGCCATACCTGAAATTTTCTCACCATGGAAGCTCTGTCGTGGCCCAAGTTGGTGTCGTCTTGTGCTGCCCTGGGGTGGATGTGTTGTTTTCTTGCCCCTCCGAGGTTCCTCTGCTTTCAGAAAGGACTTTTCTGAGCACCTTGTTGTCCCATGTGCTTCAGCTGTGTCTGTGTACACATGGGTGTGCCAGGCTCTTTCCCCACTGGCAGGCAGATGGAGAATAAATTCAGGAGTGACAACATACTGCTCGCTGGCAGCATGGGGACTTTCGCAACGCACGGACAAACAGAATGGTGGGACCTGCTTCAGAAGCTTTCTGCTGAGTTGTGCAGTTTGGTGACCAGAGCCATGGGAATTTCCAAAGCTGTGTGAGCAGCCGAGGCAGGGATGAAGCAATGGGACTTGAAAGGGGGTAGCAGGAGCTCTGCTCAAGGGAACATCATGATGATTCAGCTCGTATATTCTAAATCTCCTTAGCTGTGTTACTAATTACTTACTGGGTTCTTAAATTATATCTCCACTCTGGGGAAGAAAACAAAGGAATTCAGTGAAGGCTTGGTACTTTAAATCTGGATACTTTAAATCTGTGTCCCATCTGTCGTGGAGACTGAGAGTGCTGCTTCCTTCAGCCATAAGTGTTTGGTGCAGCACTGGCTGAGAACATGTTGTGTGAACATGTAGGGATGAATTCAGAAAGCAGGACACCTCGTGAAGTCAAGGGACAGGCATCTCTCCCAAAGGAATGCCACAAACATGCACTTTTGCAGCTGCTTTTGTGGTTCTGCATGCTCTGCCTTAATAAAGTGAAGATCTGAGAGGCAGCTGGTTCTTTATCCAGAAGACAGATTGATGGATGTTGCTGAGAAGAGTGAAGTGCCCTTTTTCTGCAGTCTACCCTAAAAATATTGGCTGTGACTAGAGAGCAGGGATAAGGGGGTGGGATCTCGGTCTAGAATAGGGAAGGAGCCAGTATCAACACTCAAATGCATGAGAGAATTTCAAATTGGCTGCCCTCGCTTCATCCTTAAATATTTTAAGAGACAGACAGTGGAATTGTAGAGCTTGTAATGACTGTTTTAGTGAGCACATGGAAGATGGATGAGGTAGCTGAAGACAGGAAAAGGTGTAATGCAGTACTTATCTTTAAAAAGGGAGAGAAAGATGTATGAAGGTTGTATTGATGAGTCAATTTAACTAAAAGTTCTGAGAAAAAAAAAATGGAATAAGTAATTTTACAGTATTTGCAATACAAAAAGGCACAAATTGGCTTCTAGGTGAGCTGGAAAAGAGATTTATGGAAAAGAACGAGGGAGTACTGGTGGAAAAGGTGAGTGTGGGTCAGCAGTGCCCTTGGGGCAGAGAAAGTTAACCCCATATGGTGCTGCACCAGCAAGACTGCATCCAGTGACCACAGGGAAGTGATCCTTCCCGTTTGGCACTTCTGAGACCACATCTGGAGCAGTGCCCAGTCTGGGGCTCCCGAATACAAGACATGGATGTACTGGAACAGCCCAGTGGAGGGCTACCAGGATAGCTGGATGGCTAGTGCATGGGATATAGGAGGTTGAGGGACCTGGGTTGGTTCTGCCTGGAGAAAAGAAGACATAGGATAGAGATGCCTGTGTCCTAACCATTACTTGATGGTGTAGAGATAGTGTTCTAGTTTTCCAGGAACAGACCCATGGCCCAGCCATGCAGGCAGGCCATGAGCAGCCCCGAGTCAGTGGGAGATCCAATCCAGGCAGCTGCCCCAAGCTGACCCACAGGTGTATCCCATACCAATTAATCTGCTCATTATAAAAGGAGGGAGTTCAGGGAAGGTGAGGAGTTCTTTTTCATGGAGTCCTCTCTTGGTCATCTGCTGATCCTAAGGATGGGGCTGAGTAGAACCTTGTATACTTTATGCAGGTGATTGTATTAATTTTCTTATTTCATTCGATCTGTTTCTACTTCAGCCCACAGGCCTTCTCCCTTTTTCCCTGATTCTCCTTTTCATCTGGGGAGGGGTCATTGGGTGGTAGAACAACTGCTATGGTTTAGCCCTGGGTATGGGCTGAACATAGACATAGAGCCAGACTCTTCTGGGAAGTCTGTGGTAGATAGACAAGGAGCCATGGACTCAAGCTGCAAGAAGGAAAATTGAGATTAGACATTGGGAAAATATTTTGCAGCACAGTAGTGGTCAAATACTGGAACAGGCACCTGGAGAGTTTTCTGGGATCCCCTTCCTTGGAGGTATTCAACACTTAGCTTCAAAGTCCTGAGCAACCTGCTGTATTTTGGTCAGAGGTTGGACCAGAGGCATCCACAGATCCTTTCTAGCCTGTATTACTCTACAAATCTTAGAATTTCAGATCCCCACAGCACTGGATAGTTAGGATTTGTTGAGCTAAGTCACTGCCTCTGGAGAAGCTGAGCTGACTCTGCTGAGAGCAATGGTGTTTTCACAGCAAACATCAAAGTATAGCACAGATGTAAAATAAGTTGTAGCAGACATTTCAGCTAAGCTGCTTCAAGCTTCTCACAGCAACTGCTGGACTGCAAATATTCTGAGAGGCTCCTCAATGCCACAGTCCTGGTTTTGTTCAGTGGGAATAGTAGCTGAAGAGCAGAGGCATGTAGCAGCCTAGGTTTAACCAAGAATTTGTGTTGTGTCTATGGACAGTTAATAAAGCAGTTGACTATAAGGCTCTGGGCTCCCATGATGTAAAGAGGAAGCTTGATTCCTCATGTTTCTCTTTGTATCTATCTTAGTTCATTTTATTATTGAGCTAGCCCAGTCTGGTGCCAGTTTCTTGTTTTGTTTTTTTTTTTTTTTTTACAAATAACATAGTCGTAATTGCAATATCTTTTCTGTTCTTCATCTCTGAGATAAAAGAACTCTTGTGGATTAGTCAGAGGAGGCTCGATTCCTACGAGATACTGATTGTGGGAGAGCTCCATCATTTATAACATAATGAATTGACTTAATAAAGTCCATTGTAGGAGAAAAAAACCACAACAGGCTGGTTGGAGGATGCTGAATGTCTCAAAGGGTATTTTTACCTAAGCTGCATCAGCATGTAGCAATTATATGAGTTGTTTGTGGCTGCTTGATTGACAGGACACTGAGCTGACTAATGTGCTCTGATGACAGGGGACAGACTGCTGATGAGAAGAGTCCACAGTAAAATTACAGGAATGTAGTTCAAGTGGGCCTTAAGAAATCATCTAGTCCAGGCTGCTTAATGATTTTAAACTAAAAGAGGGGGGATTCAAACTAGATATAAGGAAGAATTTTTTTTACACTGAGAGTGGTGAGACCCTGGCCCAGGTTGCCCAGAGGGGTGGGAGATGCCCCATCCCTGGAAGCATTCAAGGTCAGGTTGGATGGGGCTCTGAGCAATCTGATTTAATTGAAGATGTCCCTGCTTATGGCAGGGGGAGCTGGACTAGATGACTTTGAAATGTCCCTTCACACCCAAACCTTTCTGTGATTCTATGATAGCATCTTTCCTCCCATGAAACAAGACTGCATCATCCCCACTTCCAGCTGGGAGCAATCCTTGGACTGTGCAGTCCTCTCCTCAATAGCTCGGGCAAAAACTGTGCCAGGGTGTGTGATAAGACTGAAACAGGACAGTTGTGGGACAGTCCTTGAACCAATGCTCTGCTTGGTTTGGACAACTGATGTCCTTGAGTGAGTTGTGTCACTGCAAGACAGCTGGTGGGAATCCCTGAGGCCCCAGTTTCACATCTGGAAGCAGCCTATTTTTGTGCAGATTTGGTGAATTTAGTGAGCTGACAAGCATCAGGAAAAAAGAAGAGGTAAAGTAGGGGTCAGGAATAATTTACAGGCAGATTTTGCTGCCCTTCCTGCCTGTAAATAATTTTCTTGCAGGTCCTGGTTCTGTTCAGCCACGTTGGCTGGTAATTACTTGTGTGTAGTTGCTTTTTCACTGCAGCAGACTTCTGAGAGAAGTGTTAGAGTTCAGCTATATTGGTGTTTTGTGGAAAGCAGAATGATGGCTGGATTATTTTTTTCCATTTTCATGAGTGTTCATCCACTTGTTTTGGGTCCTATTATCTCTTGTCTTATCACTACAGGCACTTAGAGGTCAGCCAGGTTGGATGGGGCTTGGAGCAACCTGGGCTGGTGGGAGGTGTCCCTGCCATGGCAGGGGGTTGGGATGGGATGAGCTTTGAGGTTCCTTCCAACCCAAACCATTCTGTGATTCTATGGCTTGTAGAAAGTCCCTCTCCAGCTTTTTTGTCACCAGCATGGACACTTCCATCAGTTATAAAGGGAACCCAGGTGATGTGTTCAGCTGGAGACTGCAGTGCTGGTTACAGATAGCTGACAAATCCCAACATTTCTGCCTCAACTCCCTGTCTGTACAATTGGGATAATGGCATTTCCTCATTTCATCTGAGCGTGTGGGTGCTTGTGTAGGGCAGGGGGGTGACAGGCACAGAAGTTGGTGGAAGATAGCAAGATCCTTCCCAAATTAGAAAGTCCAGATGAACAGCTGAAGCAGATCTGCCTCCAAGCAGCAGGAGAAATGTAATTGCTGTTTCTAATATGCTTACAGTTCCTTGGCTCGGGGTCCAAGGACTTGTATCATTGATGAGAGTGAGTGCATCTAAGGAGAATCTAAAAGGTTTGGTGATTTTTTTAATTTCCCCCCCCCCCTTGCCAGGCTTTTGAAGGCTTCAGCTTTCAAATAAAAGGAGAAAATTAAAATTTTAACATGTGCCAGGGACCCTTGAGGGAGGTCATGTTCCTTTAATATTACACATCTCCCTCTTTTTTCTTTTTTTTTAATGCCATGAAAGAGTCGGGCACAATCCTGCCCATGTCTGCTGGCTGGGAGGAGCAGACAGGGACCTTCACCCTTGGTCCCATCAAGCACTGGTGGATGGCAGCTCTGACCCATATATTGTGTCTCTAATCAACTGCCTAACACCGGCATGACTGCCATCCTGAACTGCTTTAAAAAGTGATGCTGTCATCTGTTTTACTGCCTTTTCTCTCCTTTCCTCACTCAAGAAGCCATGACAAGTCCAGGTTGCAGAACTGCAGCTCTGTGCCTTCAAATAGTCCCAGGAAGGAGAATGACAGGCATTTTCTTTCACTGACAAAGAGACCCAAACTGAATTTCTATGAAAATGGCATACTAGGGCATAAATTAGGCATTTGTCAGGGAACAAGTAAAATGAAAATGAGTAATAAAAAATATGAAAAATGCCAGAATTTATTTTTCTTGATTTCAACAACCTGCTGTGATATTCTCCCAGTGAACAATTTGGCTCCATCCCCCCCCAGGGTTGTCATAGAGGTGGTGTGGGGAGGGGAGAGGAAACGCTGTGGTTATGAACCCCAAGGGGGTCTTAAAGAAAATTATGGTATTTGCTTGTGGAGCAGATGCTGGTTTTCTTCTTCACCCTGACCTCACTGAAGGATGGAGGTGCTTCAAACAACAGGACATGTCTCAGTGAGGTGACTGGGTGGAGGTGACCTCCACGTGTGTGTGGCCCAACGGGAGTGAGTTATGTGGCCCATCACTGAATGTTGGGTTTTGCCACCACAAATGGGTTTCTCGCGCTCAGGGAGGATGTGTTGGCAATGCATGGAAAGTTTCACTCTGCTGAAGTTGAAAAGCTTCCATTTCCACCTTATTCTGGGTGTTTTGTCCTGGAAAAGCTATATCCGCTTTGAAACAGCAGTGAAACCAAACATTTGCACATGAATGCAGTGGAACACTTCCAGCATATTCCTCTTTTCACAGTGAATTATTGGCTTTTTCTTCCCTCTTTGAGCCAAGAACACAAAATAAAATCTTGCTGTTTTTCTCCAGGATAAGGGGGAGGGATATCATGCAGCTCTTGTACTTTAGGACATGGTGAGATGTCCTCTTGTCAGTCCAGCTAGGACAGCTCACTGCCTGCATCTCCTCGTGGTTCCTGCCCCAGAGCTGACATTCATGGTCCAAGTGGGTGCTCTTCCCACCTTCAGTGCAGTCAGCCAGCTTGGCTTAGATGCCTACAAAGGTGGTGTCAGCCAACAGATCTGACTTGGAACCTTACGTGGTGTATAGAACACCACCTGCAAATACCTCTCCATCCTTGCTGACTCTGCAGGAAACATAAAGGTCTGGCTTTGACTCAGGTGGGATTCATCTCCAGTTGTGGAGAGCTGATTGATGTCAGCAGGTCATCTACTTATACATGGGATATAAGCAATAATTAGCAACAGTACCAATGACATTAGTGATGATTAATGATTCAGCTCCTAAGCCCTGATGGCTAATGTCATCTGAGACACTGTGGTACTCAGATAGGAGGACCAAGGCATGAAACATTTCTGCCTGGATAAACTGGATTATACCTTTGCTTGTTATTGACTGGAAAAGGAATTTAGACTCTCAGGGTGTAATTCAGCTGTCAAAACACAGTTTCTCAGTGCCATTTGAGACTCCTTTGGGTAGTGTAACACCTGTGGGCACTTCCATGTAACCTCCAAGCTGAGAGATCTTAAATGGTGGGTTCAATTTCAGCCCATGGGACACTTTTAGAAAGCTTGAATTAGTTAAAGAAGTTTCTGATGCTCAGTTTCTGGTCCCCAGCCACAGGAGAGACCTACGGCCAACTTTGCAAAATTTAGATGACACAGCATCAATGGATGCCATAGAGCAACCTTCTGTGAGGACAGCTCTCCAGGGGGGAGTTATCTACAGCCCTGGGAGGACGCCTCATCTCCATGAAATGGATGGGGGGGGGTTTAACGGGATGAAGGAAGGTGCTCAAACTGGAACTTGGCCAGGACAGCGGGGTTAACACCTCTTCTCCCATTTTATTGGGTTTGCATGGCAAGGGTTTGGTCACAGGAAGGCTGCAGCAGGGGGACTTCTTCCGTGAGAAGCTGCTAGAAGCTTCCTCTATGTCTATTGGAGTCAATTCCAGCTGGCTCCAAGATGGACCCACTGCTGGCCAAGGCTGAGCCCATCAGCAATGGGGGTAGTACCTCTGTAATAACATATTTAAGAAGAGGAAAAAAACCTTGCAGAACTGCAGCTGAAGAGAGGAGTGAGAATATATGAGAGAAACAGCTCTGCAGACCCCGAGGTCAGTGAAGAAGGAGGGGGAGGAGGCGTTCCTGGTACCGGAGCAGAGATTCCCCTGCAGCCCATGGTGAAGACCATGGTGGAGGTCCATGGTGGAGCAGATATCCACTTGCAGCCCGTGGAGGACCCCATGCCATACAACCCCATGCCATACAACCCCTGTTCCCATCCCCCTGTGCCATTGGCAGGGAGGAGGTCGAGAAATCAGGAGTGAAGTTGAGCCTGGGAAGAAGAGAGAGTTGAGGGGAAGGTGTTTTAAGATTTGGTTTTATTTCTCATTATCCTACTCTGATTTGATTGGTAAGAAATTAAACTGATTTTCCCAGGCTGAGTCCTGTTTTGCCCCTGATGATAATTGCTGAGTGGTGTCCCTGCCTTTATCTGAAGCCACAAGCCTTTTGTTGTGTTTTCTCTCCACTGTCCAGCTGAGGAGAGGAGTGATGGAGTGGCTTTGGTGGGTGTTTGGCCTCCAGTCAATGCCAACCTACCACCTGAAAAAAAAAAATTGCGACTTTCATTGTAGTCAGGCCCCCCATTTTTCATGTCATTTAAAGATGTGGGAGAAGGAAATAAAAGACACCTCTTATAGA
This sequence comes from Podargus strigoides, assembly GCA_028020825.1. NCBI lineage: Eukaryota > Metazoa > Chordata > Aves > Caprimulgiformes > Podargidae > Podargus > Podargus strigoides. The sequence goes on along the minus strand of CM051623.1, from coordinate 57,097,705 downwards.
AATGCACACAAGAAAACATCTTGGCTTGGCTCAGCTGTGAGCTGGTCAGATAGCTGATTTTCCAGTATCACTTTTCTCTCATGCTCCATTAACCCTATCTCATTGATCCTTGGCTTCATGCTAACCCTCTGATTTTTGATGTGAGGGTCTTCCACACAGAAGAGAACTCCCAGGAAACTGGGTAATGTCTGAGAATATCGTTGCTGCTGATGTGATAGAAAACACTTTGTCTGGGTGTTGGTCCAGACATGCTTTACCTTGGTTTTAAAGAGTTACCACACATGTGCTGCTTTGAAATGACCTCCATCACGGATGCCTCCTCCTCCTGGCATGTGTGGAGAAGCTGGGGTAATTTCTCAGTGTTTCTGTGTGAGAGAACTACACTGAAGTGCTTTACATCTGCTAAAGGGGGAGATGACTGCTGAGGCAGATGCTGTGAAACAGGTCACGTTTGATAACCAAAGATATTTGATAGCTGTAGATTGCTTTGGTTCTCCCTGCAGGTTCCCTCTGCCTGAATTCCTTGTCTCGCAAGTGTTTTGTACCCATTCAGTCAAATTAATCCTCAGAATTCTCCTTTGCCTTGGTCCTGTAGACAGACAGCAGCTGGGCTGCTGCCATGTGAGACTAAATACTGCCTTTGATGGTGACTGATAACTTCTCGTAGTTTCTTTGATGCATGTGCCTTCGGCAGAGCCCATCCTTCTGACCTGTATTCGCACCCTGCCAAGCTCAGTGGAAGTTCAGTCTATTAAAACCCTCTGGCTTGTGTCCTTCACAGTTTTCACACTGCTCTATTTCAGTCCCTTCACTGGGTGGTTGATTTCTGTTAGTCCCTTCACAGATGTGGGGCTCCTCGTGTGTATGCAGGCTCCCCAGCCTCCGCATGGCAAGGCTTTCAGCATCCAAACCGAAGTGTTAATGATGCTGTAGGAGAGGATCAGCACTTTTCTAGAGCGTGCTGGAAGGGGAGAGACTGTTATTTCCCAGGGAGCAAACGTGCAGACCACTTGCTAGACCTGGAAAGGGGAGAACTGGAGCTGCTGGGACTCCAGCTAGCACGCTGGACTCGCATTTACATCCCCAGCAGCAAGATGAGGTGTGAAGTTAGTTTCTGTGGATGATTTAGTGGTTGGCAAAGGCTGGAGGTGGTAATTGGTACCATTTATGCTAATTTTGTCAGCATTTTTCCCCATGCCTGATTGGCTCATGTCAACTTTTTAATATTTTTTTTGTTTTTTTGGTGTTTTTTTTTTTTTTTCAGTTTAAAGGAACAGTTTTGTGGTTTCACATTCTTGTTAAAGACCAGGGCTGTGATTTATTCTGGGTGGAGGCTGAGGAGACAGCACAGGGAAGGAGGTTATAATTGGACTTGCTGTAGTGGTTTAGACCCTGCTGGGACCCAAGGCCACGTTGCCACTGCCTCTCCCCCACCCTCAGACAGGGATGGGACAGGGAGTAAAATACAAACCCTGGGGTTGAGATAAGGAAGATTTAATACAACAGTGTAACAACAACAAACAGAACAATAAGAATAACAGCTTTCAGCTTCCCTGGGTGCCAGCTTTAAAAACTATAAATTTATATAACGTTAAAGAGTATGTGGGAGTAGGAATGGGTCTTTTTCTGCTAGGTCAGGGTTCAAATCCTTCCTTCCAACACCACTAACAAAAATCCTTCAGCCTTATAAAGGCTCTTGCTTCCATGAACAACCTTCAGAGGTCAGGAGGTGATCATCTCACCAGGTTTATTTGATGTGTCTTGGAACAATAAAGGGTCCTTTTATCTACTGGATACCCTGGCATGTGATAAGAGAAGAACTGGATGTGGGTAGTTTGATTTTCTTCAAAAGCTGCCCCAGGGGAATGAGTTTTGATCAGCCTGAACTGACCTGCAAACCTGGAGTGGAAGGTGAATGGTTCTAGCACAGCATGAAGGCTTTTGAAGGTGTGACGTGGCGAAGACCTCAGCAGATCTGCTGTGCCCTCCAACTGCTGCAGGGACACGGCCCAAGGTGTTGCTGGAACCTCATCACTGGGGATTAGGTTGATCTCAGTTCAGTCTAGACATTTCCTGCTGAGGTTGTCAACCTAGACTCCTCCTACAGGCAGTAAAGAAATACAGAATTCTCAGGACACCGTGCATTTGAGCTGTTTTCAGTGTCTTCTTTGGGTGAGATGAATCCCACCCATGGATGAGTAAACATCCTTTTAATGAATAGGGAACCAGGTCTCATCGAGATGCCTACACTTGATTAGGTAAGCCCTGTCTTCCCCATCAGGACAGTGCTTTTCTTGGCAAAAAGACAGGAAGAAAACCCCTTAGAAATGAGTGGTAGGGCAGTTTTCTCCCTAGAAAGCCATTTGAACTCTTCTAATGATGCCCTGCCCTGAAGAAGAGTGAAGATTACCCTGCACCTTTGTTTTCTTCACTGTGTCCTCTTTTTTTCTTCAGATATCTTCTCTTCTTTGGAGAAGTATTCGCTTAACCAAACAGGCATTCACTGGGAACTGGCTCAGGGCATGCACAGAACGTCCTGCAGGTCTCCAAAGTGATGGAGTGACTCTGCACACACTTATTTCCATCTGAAGACCTTCAAAAGGTCTTCAGCAGCAACCTTTAGCACTAAGCTGCTCTTCATGTACCACCAACCAGTGAGCACTGGTGTGAGTGAAGACATAAATTCAGTTGATGTTGCAGTTCATTGCCTTTGAGGGAAGTGGTGCAGCATGAGTCTCCTAGGTTAGAAATTACTTGCGGAGGATCCAGCTCAGATTTCACTCTGAAAACACCAACCTGAGCCTGCAGGGAAGCTGAAACAAAAGGTCCAAGAAGAGAGAGGTGACCTGTTTGTATTCCTGAAATTCTTCTGTGTTGGGAAACTCGGGGCATGTATCCATGAACATGTGTGTATGACATGCTTGGTCTGGGGTGGGGCATCCTCTCTTGGCCGTGGCAAGTTGTCTCAAGGGTGGATGGAGCTCTAGGTTACTATGCCAAGGAGATGTGTGCTGCCTCTGAGATGGCAACTGAGGGGGGCTGAAAGCCCTGAATGGCTCTGCTCAACTGCAGGACAGACTGTCTGGACAGAGCTGGGGACACAGCAAGGCCATTGCAATTAGATCCTGGACAGCACTGAGGGTCACTTCATTTAATTTAATGTTTTTGGACGAGAAAAACACTACACTTCTTTCGATAGATTTTACATAGATACAGTTACCAATCCACAAACATACCTATAAAATTGGGCCTTTTAGGTGAAATCACTGCACAAACAGAAGTGTTTATAGAGAAATTAACCTGGCTGAACTGCTGCCTGTCTGGGTCAGGAGCCCACATCTACACCCCCCCGCACCAGTGCACATCACCTCCTGGGCACTGACTGCTCTGGCTTTCCCCATCGGCTTGTGCAGCTCAGCACAGGACAGTTAACGTGAACAAGGGGCTTTTTTAGAGGGAATGGGTGGTGGAAGATCTATAGAGACACAGGTAAGTCTTCATCCATCTTCCTCTGTTACAGGATCCTGGGGTAGAAGGTGGTTAAAAAGGGAATGGATAGAAAACTACCAAGAATGGGGGTGCTGTGTCTCAGGGGAGATGGTCTAGGTGTTTTGTTTCTTTCCCAAGGACTCATGGATGTTCATTACCCTTTTTGGGCAGAAGATACTTACCCACTTAACCACCAGCACATGATTGGGTCCCATCTCTTCTTCTCCCTCCACTCCTCTGGTCACTGATGATAAACCACATCCCTTCCAACTGGCTCTGCACAGAAGATGCTGCCCCATTGTCCAAGGACAGCCCTGGGGGTGTTCAAAAAACGGGTTGATGAGGCACTTGAGGCCATGGTCTAATGGTTAGGAATCTGATGGGATAAAGGTTGGACTTGATGACCCTGGAGGTCCCTTCCAACCATAATTATTCTATGATTCTATGACAAAGTTCCAGCTGTTATTTGAATGGTGCAGTCTGAAGCTGACCCACTTCCAGGCTTGTACCAAAAGATCTGGTCTTGTCCTCCACAGGCACTGTTCTTGCCCCTGTTTCTGGAAGATTTGGGTGAATCAGTGGGTGAATCACTTCAGCAATTAGCTCTGCTGAGAAATGAAGGTTTTTTTCCCCCTACACAGTTTTCTGTCAGACCAGCAACTGATGTGATACAATCTAAAGTTACCACAAATGCCAGAGCTGAAGCAGCCAAGAGGTTGGGAGCACGTGGCAGTGGGTGGGGAAAAGGCAGGGGTACCAGGACCATGTTTTTAGCAGCAGAAGGGTCTCTGATGGACAGGAGCCCACCATGACACCCCATCCTCATCCCAAGGGACAAACAACATCTGTCAGACTGCACCACCGTGCCTCGGTTTCCTTGGCAGCCTCTCTTCTATGGATTGAGGAAATGTGAAGTTAGATGTTGAGATTCACTGCTTGTTCCCAGATGGCACAACCTCATGATGTGAGGTGTTCTGGGAGAACAGTCATGCCTGTGGGGATTGATTTGTTATGCAGATAAGAAAGAAATTGACAGCAATTCATCCAAACCCTTGCAGAATTATTTTCATTCCTGACTTTTCCAGCATTGCTCAGCCCCTTTTCCAACAGGAATGTGAACTCCAGTGCTTCACTTCCAAAGGAAGATCTAAACTGACATTGGAATGATCTAAACTGACATTGGAATGATCTAAACTGACATTGGAATGATTCTCAAAGCTGAAGGAGGGAGGGTGTTTTCTCTCTTGGACAGAAAATATACTGGGGGGGTTCAGGTTATGAGAAAGTCCATTGGAGAAGGGGTTAGCAGAGATGTCCTACAACTGCAAGATATTTTCTTGTGCTCATCTCAGGACATCACCATGTTCTGGTCCCCACTTGGCCAAGCTGGAGTTGGGGGAACCACCTATGGATGGGCATGGATGAGGAGAGAGGTAGGGAGGACATGGGTTGGGGGTTCAGATAGAGGGGACAGTGTCTGTGTGTATGGACATCCGGACGTGTTCAGTGTGACCAGGGAAGGATGAGCACAGAGGCAACGATCTCAGGGCATTAAGGTGTTACATCTAAGCAAAGGCTAATGCCTCAAGCTCGTGATTGGGTTTTTGGGTTTTTTCTTTACCCCCTTTTTTTTTTTTTTCCAGTTCCTACAAGCTGTTTCCCACTTTTCCTGGCCTGTGGACCAATGTCCTGAGGGCTTGCTTTGGAGTACAGCAAAATCAACTCAATAATCAAATCAAAATCACTCTTATTTCGCTGGCAGCAAGGACTGGACCCTTGGGGGCTTCTTTCTGCTACCCAAGCCAAGCCTCTAAAAAGGGATTTTCTGTTTGCCTCAGCCTTTTTATTGTGCTTGGCCAGTGCCACAGATGAACGTGGGTTATTTCTGTGCCCTCTCTTTCACCCACAGCCCTGCACACGCACCCCTTTGCCCCCTTATTCTTTGTGAGCGTGCATCAAAGCCCACGTATGACATCATGGTGAGTGCAGAAGGGAAAACCCCCGAGACAAGCGTGTGCCCAGCGTTAGTCAGGCTGCTGCTTGCGCCGGGCGTGAGGAATTTAACAGATCCCTCAAGAATTCAAACCAGAATAACGAGCGTGCTTGTTTATGTTATTTATTTATTTATATATTTATATTCTGCCAGGGAAGGAGGGGGGGGATGGGGAGTTGGGAGGGAACTAATGGTCTGGTTTTAAAGAAGGATCTTTTGAAACCTTTTGAAATCCACCTCCCCCCCCCAAAAACCAAAAAACCCCAGACCTAAAATACACTCAAAATAGGAAAATAAATAAATAAACAAACAAACACAGCTCATTACAAACAGATCAAAACCAGAGGGAGATGAAGTCACATTGCCAGTCCTGGATTTGCTATTGTAGGGTTTTTTTATAAGAACAGGACACCCAGACTTTGAAATGACCAGGCAGACTTTCACAGGGGGACCTGGCAGAGAGGTGTCCGTGTGAGGCACACGTGCAGACCTATGTGTGTACGTGTGCACACTATTTACATGGATGCATTTGCATGCAGGTAATGCAGGCAGGTATGTCTGGGTGCCTGCCAGACCTAGCAGCATATCTTAAATAGATCATGATTGAAAAAAGGGCCTGATTTGCTCCTGCAAAAGTTCCACTCCTACAAGCTAAGTGGCAGGAGCTGTTTTGCTTGCACAAGCTGTGTTCAGGAACACTTGCCCACAGTGCCCACAGAGGAGTAGGAGATGTTCTGACCCTGCTGAGTGAGTTTGTCAGTGCTGGGTGTATGGCCAAGGTCTGCACAGGGCTGTCCAAACCTGGCCCTCACTGTGGGGATGGATGCACCATCACTCCTGAGCAGAGAGAGGCAGAAACTGGGAAGGGTCTGGGCTGAAGGGAGGCAATTCCTGTGTAGGAACATGAAGTAACAGCAAGGTGAGTCAGGTTAGCTGAGTGAGGACTTTGCAGGTGGGACAGCTGAAGCACACAGGGACCAGGTAGCCTGTCCTAGATCACTTAAACCACCTGGCAAGAGTGGGAAAGGACTGAGAATATCCCCTCAGTGTGACTATAAACACAGGGACCTTTGTTTCTTCCCTTTGCTGGAACAGTCCTAGCCAGGAAGAAGGAGCAGATTAGAACATAAGTGCATTTAACTATTCAGTTAGTTTACCAAGGCTTGCAACAGAGCCTCTGTCCCTAAGGACTTGTTTTTTTAAAAGCAAGATAGGTTTTGCAGATATGTTTTGGAAAAAGCCAGTGAATTCCCAGGAGTGAGTTTGGGACTGTAGCAGACAGTGTTATGTAGGAGGTAAGACCAGACATCTTCTGGCTCTGTAATCTATACAGCTAAATCCTACATATCTCAGGCCAGTGCTTTCACCACAAACCCATCCTTTCTCTTCTACACTGGAGCAGCACTCTGTGTTTGAAATTCCACAGAAAAATGGACTTTCAGATTATGCTCAGCGTGGGTTTAGAGAAAGACCCAATGAACCCCATTCCACCTACACCATCCAGCTGCCTCCTCTCATCATTTTGATTTCCAAGCAGAGGTTTTGCACTGCAGTGCCCTGTCCTGGTTCCCCAGGAGCAGACCCATGACCCAGCCATGCAGGCAGCCATGAGCAGCCCCAAGGTAGCTGGGACATCCAATCCAGGCAGCTGCCCCAAGCTGACCCACAGGTGTATCCCATAGCAATTAATCTGCTCATTATAAAAGGAGGGAGTTTACAAAGGGTAAGGAGCTCTTCTTGGGGCTTACCTGTCTTGTCCTCCTTCTCCTTCTGCCTCTCAAGGACCAGGCTGGGTATAAACTTGTGCACTTTATGTTGGTGATTGTATTAGTTTTGTTGTTTCATTAAGTCTGTTTAAACTTCAACTCATGGGGCTTCTCCTTTTTTTTTCTGACTCCCCTTCTCAGCTGGAGAGGGGTCATTGGGTGGTAGAACAACTGCTACAGGTTAGCCCTGGCTAAAGACTAAATGTATATATGCCTTTACGAAATATTTGTGAAGGGTCTTTGGGGCAGTAGGATCTGCTTTATTGTGCTTGCTCACAGTGGTGCCTATGTCCAGTAAAAAGGCAGCGGATGGGCAGCAGGGAGGAAGGTTGCCTGAAAGTCTTCCTGGGGCCCTACAGGTTAGGGTTTGACCTGCTGGAAAGCATCTCTGCAGAGAAGGACCTGGGAGTGCTGGTGGACACCTGGATACCCACGAGCCAGCAGTGTGCCCTTGTGGTCAAGAAGGCAAATAGTGTCCTGGGGTGCATTAAGAAGAGTGTGGCCAGCAGGCTGAGAGTGGTGATCCTCTCCCTCTGCTCCACCCTGGTGAGGCTGCATTTGGAGTCCTCTGTCCGGTTCTGGGCTCCTGAGTTTCAGAAGGACAAGGAACCACTGGAGAGAGTCCAGTGGAGGGTATGAAGATGATGAGGGGTCTGGAGCATCTCTCTTATAAGGAGAGGCTGAGAGACCTGGGTCTGTTTGGCCTAGAGAAGAGAAGACTGACAGGGCATCTCATCAATGCTTATCAATATCTAAAGGGCAGTGTCAGGAAGATGGGGCCAGACTCTTCAGTGGTGCCCAGTGATAGGACAAAGGGTAATAGGCACAAACTGGAACATGGGAAGTTCAATTTGAATGTGAGAAAAAACTTCTTCACTCTGAGAGTGACAGAGCACTGGCACTGCCCAGAGAGGTGCTGGAGTCTCCATCTCTGGAGACATTCCAAACCCACCTGGACATGGTCCTGTGTGACCTGCTCTGGGTCAACCTGCTTTAGTAGTGGGGTTGGACTGGATGATCACCAGAGGTCCCCTTGAACCCCCACCAATCTGGGATTCTGTGAATCTGAACCTCACCTTGCTTTCACGTTGCTGCCAAGTCCGCTATAGAAACAACCTCTGGGGCTCCCAAAGCCCAAACGAGTTTACCAAGTGGAAAAGTCTGTTTCAGTTATCTACAAGGATTACCAAAGGGTTTAGTTATGTCAAATACTAGGAAAAAGAGAGAAGCTTTCCCAGGAAGCATTAAGCAGAGCCTCTCTGACGAGAAATGGATAGAAGGGAGCCAACTGGTTGCTGAAGGGAATCTCTGTATTGTGACAGTGTTTTATGGGAAGTCAATCTCAAATGATCTAATGGTCCCTTGTTGCCTTAGAGAAAAAAAAAAAAAAAGGGGTTATTAATTTGTTCCAGTTAGTTGTTCACGCAAGAGAAATTGTGGAGGAAAATGAGCCAGGAGAAAGAAAGGACAGCTAAAAAGTATTTGTTTCCTGCAGGGTAAGCAGTTTTGAGTGGCTTGGAGGAAGTCCTAGCATGGACAAACCCCTGCACCCTCATGAATGGGGACTTCTTACTGCTGCAAATTCCTCTGTTGGATCTCACCTAAACAGGCACGTGCCCTCAAACCTAGAGGGAGCTCAAGGGAAGTTGCTGAGGCCCTTTAGATATCCATGGGTGGGCACTTCAGAGTAACTGGGGGAAGATAGGTTGTACATTTGGACTCTGAGGACCTGTGAGTAATATCTGCCAGTTGATGTTGGGGCAAAAGCTTCAGAGCACATCCTTGGTTTTGCAGTTCAATGGAGATGGTCTTTTCATACCAGCAGGTCTATGGAGCACCTTGAAAGAAGATGTGGAAATGTTCCCTTACCTCTATGGGCTTGATCAAGGACTCTCCCTGATGCTTCAGACCATGGTGTTGCTGTGAAGATCTGCTCCTCTCTACCACACTTCTGGCTTGGTGACAGCTCTTCTCCATGCGTGAACTGGACCGCTTGCTGCTGATGTGAGGGCGTGGTGGTCCCATACCAAGCTGGCCAGCTGCGTCGTAGACTAAGAGAGCACGTAGAGCTTGTTGTCTACACTTGAAGCAATGGTCTGGGTGTGAAATGGGAGAGAGGCAAAAGACAGGTCGGTGTCACACGTGAAGTGTCAGGGAGGGCACGTCTGCAAAGCGCTTGCAGAAATCACGATACGTTAAGTTAAATGCCCTGAACTCCTCTGCTTTGCAGCAGAGCACGTGCTGAGCACAGCGTGTGCTGAACTGAATTGGGGCCCAGTGCCTGAAACCACAAGACCTCTGTGGGGAAAGCGTGTTAGCCCTTCCTGCCTCTGCTGCCTTTTAATTCCTCACAGCTGACTTCCAACTCATGCTAACATCTCCCCGGCCACGGCGCCCATCCCTGGTGAATTCGAAGACAATGCTGCTCTTAAGGACCAGGAGGGGTAATTAGGGGATTAACAACTGACCTTCTCTCATGTGTTTTTATGTGCTTGTGTGCCTCCAAGGACAGGATTTGTACTTTTTGTCCTGTTCAGAAAAACATGCTTCACCGTATTTTTATTTTTTTTATGGAGTGGTGTAGGCTTGGCCAAGAGAAAAGCATGAAGCAGAGTGTCGTTGAAGCTGTAAACAGGGGAGGAGCAGATGTTTCTCCCCTTCTACAGAGAAGATGAAACAAAGGAGAGAGGAAGAAAAGAGGAGAGAGCCAGAGCTGCCCAGGAGGGAGGAATGAAGTGTGGTGTGATCCAGTTTGGAAGCAGCTGAGAAGATCTTGCCTGCTTAAATTAAAATACAGCTTGATAGATCTTGACTCTGCCTGTTTTATGTGAAATCCCATGGGTAGAATAAAGACCTGGCAAATCCAGTTATTCAGAAAAGGGGAAAGAAAGCCAGGAAAGAATATTTTGCAGAGAATAAAGATTCCTGTGCACTGGCTGATTTGACCTTCACAACCCAAGCAGTGCGCCCACCGCTGATGGTCCATGCTTGGCTCTGTAAAGGTAGGTGTGGGATGAAATGCCTGTGAGTGGCAGGGCTGAGGGAGAAGCCAAGGCACTCCCACAAAGCCCTATTTGGATGTGCTTGCTGGCATTTTCCACCCAGGTCTAGGTGGTGAGCCATGAAGCGATATCACCTGGTCTGAGCTGCCCATCAGCCATATAAGTGTGGTTAGAGTCCTTTGCTGGGTCATAGCTCAGGCTTGGCATGGTGACACCACCTCTGTGTTTTGTGCAATGATGGTGGGACATAAGACTGAGGTGAACCTGGTTCTGTCTGGTCTACACAACCTAATAATTGCTGCATCCATCTGTCAAAGACATCTCTTGTATGAGAACAAAGTGTTTGGGACTCCTGTGTCCTGTTCTCAGTATGTTCTGTGGTCAAGGAAGGTGCCTTTGAAGTGGGAATGGTGCTCAGAGTTGATGAGATCTAGTAAAAAAGGAGAGGTCAAAAGCTAGGAAGACATCAGTTTTGAGCAGTAAAATCACTGCAGAGTGGGGATATAACTGCTGTGGTTTTTAATACATGGGTCAGTGAGAAAGAAGAGTTGTCTAAGCTAAAGGACAGTGTCAAAGCAAAGATAAATGAAGATAAACTCAGCATAGATCAATCCAGAGGGGAGATTAGTAGGTCTCAGGTAAAAAATTGGTGTTTTGGAATAGCTTCCAAAACTTTGTGGCCACTTGTCACATGGAGCACAATCGGTTTTGGAAAGGGTGGTGGGTGCTTTTGCTTGTGACAGGAGGAAGTGAGCCTTGTGGGTTGGTTGGTCCTCCTTTCCTTACTGTTGGGGAAACCATGTGTAGGAGATCAAAAAGTCCCTTTGATTTAGACAGGCATAAATATAATCCTCACCATTAACACTAGTGAAGAGCCAAAGAGTTCAGGAACCCAAAGGCAAAAGGCCTCCAGAAATTGACTGAATTCAAAAAAGACACCCCTAAAATACAGACAAAAAAAGTTTGAATATCTCATTGTAATAAGGGACAGAAAAGGCTACATTTTTCCAGCTCATTTGTTCTAGCAAGTCCATGTGAATGCAAGTGTTGTATTTCCCCTGGAGTGCAATTTCCTCTTACATTTTTGGTCAGTATTTCACAGCTTGTGGCTTCATTTTGCTCCCCTACCCAAAGCCTTGAGTGAAGTTGATTGTGGATGACTGAACCCATTGCCTTTTTCCTCCCTCCACAGGTGGCTGCCTTCCAGTAGCAGGTGAGATGACAACGACAGGGCTATAGAAATGCCCATTTATTCCTCCAGTGCAGGCTGGACTCCTTTCTCAGCAGGATGGTACTTGGACAGACAGGTAGGACTCTCCAGGAGACAAACCAGAACATGAGTAGATGTGGTGCTGAGGGACATGGTTTGGTGGTGAATTGACAGTACTGGGTTGATGGTTGGACTTGATCTTTGAGGTGTTTTCCAACCATGCTCAATTTCCACCCTGAATTACTCTCTGAAGATGTTTAGACAGCAACTGCAGGGCAGTTCATGGGGTAAATGAGACACCACTTTGTGTGGGTGCCACCACTCCAAACTAGGTGCCACCACAACCTGGGGTGTCTCCAGCAATGGGTGGGTGGGGCTTAGTCATGGAAATGTGCTGCTTACACACCCATCACCTGGGCTTCCCCCTGTGGCCTCAGGGAAGGACTTTTTTGTTTTATGAGTGCCATGACTAAAGAACAACAAATTTTAAATCAGTGGAAAGCTTAAAGGAGATCTTGTAATGTCTCTGTAATGGTCTGGATGCTCAAATGCAGATACATGACTCAACACACTCATTTAATGCTAACAGACAGATGGTTTAGCTATTACAGCTCATTGCAAGAGAGGACTTTATCTGGTAATCCAATAATCTTAATTATATCATTCTGATAATAAAACAATGAGGCAAATTCAAGGGAGGCAAAGGCTAAACACAGCAGTCCAAAGAGCCTCTGCTTTGTTATGTATCAGATGATTTTTAATTATACTATCATACTGGTGCTGGATTCTCAACCCACTATAAACCAGTACAGCTTTACTAAAGTCAAGGTAACTTGGTCAATTTTTCCTGCTCTGAGTACCTAGGCTGAAATGATTAATGCTGTTTAACTTGCAATACTCATTTTAACTGTGTGAATCACCAAAGCTGTGACTCCACTAAAAGGTGAGGTCTGCCTCATGTCTAATCAAGTAATTGTATGTAATTGCAGATAATCAGAAGTCTTAGATCTAGAATGCATCGCACCAAAACAGCTTGCGTTTCAAAAAGGCTCCCAATTAAATGAGTGGTGAATGGAAGTGTTTTTCTTTTTTTTAAAAAAATAAAAAAAGTTGGGGCTAATTGCAAGAAAGGAGCTCATTCTTAAATGAGACTGATTTGAATATTAAGGATTGCTTTTAATTAATGTGCAAGTCTCCATTCTCCATCACAAAAGCTTCTGCATGTGCATTCTCTTCCAGAGCAGATATGGCATGGTACATGTGTGAGTTTCCTTAGTCTACATTTGCATGCAAACATAAACAAACTGAATTAGAAAGAAGCACTCTCTAATTTCCAGCCTTGCTTTGAAATGAGATTATTGCTGAAATGGCAACATATTTTGAGCAAAGTTTTCTCTCTTGCTCTGAAGCCCTAAAGGAGAGAAGACACAAGTTGCTTTTCACTTTACAGTATCTGACATGAAGTTGCCTGAGGCTGGACATGACACCTTGAGGATAAAGCTACAATAACTTGCCTCCACTAGATTTTTACATCAAATAGGTTCCCTTCAGTTTCACAAGGTATGTTTTTTTACCCTGAAGATACAACTGGAATCTAATAAGGTGTGGTTTTGCTGCTTTTTTTTCTTATAGGAGCAAAATTTCCACTGTATTCCTGTGCTGCTATAGCTGAAAGCTTCCTCCATCAAATCTGACTTTGCTGATGTAATTTGTGGCAGAGAAACAGTTTTCAGAGGATGAAGCTCTGAAGGTTTGGGATTCTACTGACCCATAAAGCCCTCTCCTGGATTACGATGCCTGTAGGAGTTCTGCCAGGATGTCACTTGAAACTGCAGCCAAAGCATCCCAGGTCACATCAGTGTCTTTGTCTTAGTCAGCAGATGAGCTTTTATTAAGGTCCTGGGCTGGAAATGGAGTGGTGGGGCACAGACCCATTCATGTCTTGCAAAGACATGGAAACAGAGACTTTGCTTCAAAATCAGGGCATATGGTACCTTTTAATGTTGGTTTCCCTCTAACAAATTGATTTCTACACCTCCCTTCCTTCCAAGCTCCCTTGCAATTTATGAATGCAGACATTTCACTTTTTTTTCCCCAATTTCCCTTCAAAGTCATACTTTCTAGGTTAATTCTCATGGCCCTCAGCTGAGTGTGTCTCATTCTACCCCAAAACCTGATTCTCTCCTGCTCCTTTCCTGGCAGGATGAATGAAGTTACCTAGTCCTAAGGAGCAAGAGGACTTAATGGTCATTGTCTCTCAGTCCCTGGCAGCTCCCTCCCTCTGACCATGGTCCTGTCTTCCATGGTGCTTTGCTGTGATGAGAATGGTCTCCACAGCCCCATTGACCACCTCTGTCGTAGTTTGTTCCCTTGACAAATTCTCATTTGCTTTCTTCAGCTGTCTAAGAGTCATAGTCCCATTCCAGATAACTAATTTATTCCTGTTTTGGTTAAAGAACTGGTGGGACAGCAGTATTTTTGCTAACCAGGTATCCTGGGACACTGTGGGAAGCCCCTTCCTCTCTCCCTGTTTCTCACTTCTCTCCCCATGACCCCAGCTGGTGCTCCAAGTCCAAAAGCTGCAGATCCTGAAAGCAGGGATGTTCACCCATGGTTGTCCTGGATGCTCTCTGCATGGCATAAAACACATGTCTGGAGTTTTTTAACTGAGCCTGGCTCTACAGGGCAAAGCTGGACATGCTGCTTATTTAACCTAGTGGAAAAGCTCTGCTCAAGGGCAATTTAAGGACTGTTCCCAGATGAGAAAGAAACCCACCAGATGAACACTCTGGAGCTCAGCAGAGATTCCAGCACTAGTTCTGCATGATGTTGTTTTTCTATCTGTTGATCATGTAGTGATGTGCCTTGGTACACGTGGACATACTCCAGCACCACGGCTTCCTCCTGAGGTGAAGTCAGCCAGCTTCTTTTCCAAGCAAGCAGAACACTTTATCCTGAGTGAATTTCAATTTGGCTGCAGAAGTTTTCTTGAAATGTTAAACTGATTAGAAATAAAGGCTGACACATCTCTTGAATAATCTGAGGTGTGGGCTGTCAAAAAAAAAAAAGGACTTGATTGCTGGTAGGAAGCTCAGATAATGGGGGGTCTTTTAGAGATATAGCAACCTTTTGAAAACTGGTGGCAATTTTGGGGTGAAATATGGTGTTTCACAGTGTACAGCAACCTAAGACACTAGTGTCAAACAGGAACTGAGAGCAACTAATATAATGTAACTTACTCATCTTTGAGTTGTCTTAGGCTGATGTTGACAAAGTCAGAATAAAGACAGGACAGTGAATTCTGCAACTTAAGAAAAAAGTAGTAATAGAAGATTTAATAGCCAGAAACTCTGTTTTATAACTGCACTGAAAGAAAGATCCATTCACCCTCATATCTTTTTTTCCATTCCATGATTATCAATCCAGAGGGGAATTAAAGGAAAGGGATTATACTCACTGGTTTAGTAACACTGTGCATCCCAAATTGGAACTCCTAAATCTGACCAGCATCATCAAAGCAGAGGAAATTCATCCATGAAGGTGAGATTTGCAAGTGAAAGCAGCAATCTGAGTGAGGTGATTAATCTGAAGGTGAAATTACAGACGGTCCCTGCATGGTTCCCTCCATCCGTGTGCCCTCATAACCTGCTGTGGGTGGATGTTGGGCTGGAGGTAGGCTGCAGAATGCAACCAGCCAGCCCCTATTTTGGGGATCTGAGTGGTTTTTCAGGGCTCTGGAGAAATGTAAAAGAGTTGCCTGTGTGTGGTTTCTTCTTGCATGAGGAGTTCTGGGCAGGTTGCACACCCTGCATGGAAATGGAGTGGAATTGAGATCTACAGCATGCAGGCTTGAAATCTGCTTTCCTCAACATTCAGCTTTTCCTTCCATGGAAGCTCTCAGCTTGGTGCATGTTTTTGTCACTATAATTACTCAGTGAGTGCATTAGATCCCTGCTTTTCATTTTCATTCATTCCCTTTTGTTTCAGTGCTCTTTTCCACTGAGGAAGAGGCATTCATTTCTGGCTGCTGGTCTTACATCTAACGACTCACGCTCGTCACTTTGGGGTGCTTCTTGCTGGGGGTGTAACAAATGTTTTCAGGAAGAATTGCTGCTTTACCACACTCTGGCAACACGTCAAGAAGGGAGAGCTGGCTGTCAGGAAAGCAGCACATCAACTGCTGGTGGGCATTATACTTGAGTTGGGGCCAAGCATCTGAGTCCACTTAGTCTTCTGATTAAACACGAGGACGTGCCTGTGGGGCTTCGTGCAATTTGTCACCATGGAAGGGGCCTGGGGAAGCATAATTTACTGGGAGAGGAAATGCATATACTTGCAAAGAGCCAAGAGTCTTTATTTTAGGAGCTTATCAATAGGGTGGAAAAATGAGAGGCTAGTGATTATGATACCCACATTCCTATTTACAGGGCTTGTATTGTCACCAGTGTGTTAGGTTGCTGGAGCCCAATATCTCTGGGCAAAGTGGTGTCCTCCTTCTCTGGATTCATGCAGCATCTAGTACAACTTGTGTGGGAGAACATGAAGGATCCAGGCTATGCCTGGGGCTTCAGGACAAAAACCCCCACAATTACTCAATGACAAGATGGCACTTTCATGCCTTGAAGAGCATGAAAGAAGAGTATGTGGAGAATAAATGGACTCAGGCAGAAGGGCTATCTTGGAGCTGATAGATTTAAGAATGTTGATGTACATGATATACTAAGGGAGATATGATGGAGAGGGATGGAGACAAGAAGTGCCTGGGACCTGCCCACTGTTTGTAAGGAAGGTAGGATGACTTCCTCCTGTCTGGCTCTGTGTGTAGGAAAGAATTCAACCCCAGGATGAATCCTAGAATCTCAGTGGGAAGCTGACCATGCATAACAAACAGACCTCTTTTCATTTGCCTTCTGAAGGACGAAGTTCTGTCAGGCAAGGTGAAATTAGGGACACAAACCTTTGATCTCTTCTCCTGTGGAGTAATGCAAAATGCATGAGGTCTAGACAAAGGGAAGTTAATCCCCTTACATCTATGAGAACTAGTCCCTGCTTCCCTTGCTATAGTATCCCCCAGGTGCTCAGCAGAGCTTGCTAAACCATACAAACAAATTAGCCATTAATTGGCTCTGAATATTTTTCTTTATTCTTTATCAGAAAACTCCCCAACTATGCTGAGTCATGTAATTATTCCTTCTTCCTTTTTTTTTTTTGACTAAGCTATATTTTAAAATGAAAGAGCATTAGGATTTCTCCCTTTGGGGAAAAAGAAGAGTGTTATTCCTGGCTGCCATAAACTGAGTTATTATTAAGTTTCCTGCATGAGTCCTTAAGCTGTTCTGCTCTCCCATAGCACTTTCTGTTAGCTGTTTGCAGAGTGCTTTGCCATGCACTTACTGCCTTAAAGAGGGGCTGCAAATTACACAAGGGAAGATGCTGTGAGTCCTAACCTGCTGCTTTGGTCAGCACAGACAAAACTGGGCTCCTGGTTGATTTGATTGCATTTAATGCTTGTGAAACAAAGCCAGGACACAGTCCTGAACACTGTTCCTCCATCATCTATGTTATGCAAATGTTGGCATGATCTGGCATGGGTTTGGCCCAGGCCAGCTAACACTGTGCTGGACAACACAAAGACAGTTCCCCCAGGGCAATATGGCTGGGTCTGCATTAAGTTTGACTCCTTAAAATCATAGAATTGTCATAGAACCATGGAATGGTTTGGGCTGGCAGGGACTTTAAAAGGGCATCTAGTCCAACCCCCCTGCATTGAACAGGGACATCTTCAACTGGACAAGGTTGCTCAGAGCCCTGTCCAACCTGACCTTGAATGTTTCCAGGGATGGGGCATCTCCCACCCCTCTGGGCAACCTCCAGGGTTTCACCACTCATTGTAAAAAATTTCTTCCTTATATCTAGTCTAAATTTCCCCTCTTTCAGTTTAAAACCATCACCCCTTGTCCTATCACTACAGACCCTGCTAAAAAGCCTGTCCCCATCTTTCTTTTAAGCCCCCTTTAAGTATTGAAATGCCACAAGAAGGTCTCTGTGGAGCAGAGAGTAGTTGGTGCTCATGCAAGCAGCTTGGCAGGTTAATGTATATGAGGAGAAAGAGGACTTGGGGAACATCAGTAAAAACTTCAGGGAAATTTTCATGGTGCAAATTAAGCAACAACTTCTGTAGGCTTTCTTGGGGATTTAAGTATTTAACTGTTTCCAGGTTTTTGGACCTCTCCCCCGTGGAACAGGCTTGATATAAACATGCAGGGACAGAGAAACGCATTCATTAGGGAAAACACAGAGAGAGATATATAGAGGGAGCTGTTTAGAAGAGATTTGAGTATACAAAGCCTTAAGAACTATGACAAAACCATTTCACTTTGCTGCAGAGCTCCTTGGCATCTGCTTAAATGGTGGACGAGTGCCTTCTGGCCTGTGCAAGGCTAATGAGGCTGAAGATGTATGTAAATATATATTATTTACCAGTTGAGAGGACGTTAGTTGAGGAAATGAATAATTTCAGAGGGTATAAACTAATCAGAGATGTTTGGAGAAGGAAGATGCTCATATAATTGGATTTGATGCAAAGGGTAATGATCAAACGATAATGAGGGCCGGTTGTATATCACCTGTTGTAAAAGAGTTGTCTGGGCAGAGAATAAAGAAAGAAATAGTGTTATATCTCTATAATTAGAACCTCCAAATAACCTCTTACGGATTTGTAGGGTTTAAAGCGAGATGGGATAATGAGATCTTCAAACCTGACCTCATGTACGCCGTCGTCCTTCCAGTTCCGCAGTCGTCTCTGCGCTGACTCTATTACATTGGGTTTGATGATAATAAATCTTCTGGAAGTGTATTGAGTCTTACTAAAATCCATGAGTCAATTCTGTAGCTGGAGTTCCCAGAATTGCACTGATTTAGAGTCATGGAGAGTTTGATGCCATGCTTAAAGTAATAATAATGATAATAATAAAAATTGTTTCTCGTTTTTTTTTTTATAGTACTCTGTGAGATCATTAAAAATAATCCTCTGTTAGGAACCATCCTGGCTTTTAACTAAGTGTACTCTCTGCGATCAGTTTAGAGACTGGAAGAAACACACCTTATTTTCTGATCAAATTGTTTTTGCACACCAGCAGGGCTTGCAGTTGCTTGCAGCTTTTTGCATCTCTCAAAAACACCCTCTTTTGTGACAGTCCCTAGGATTTCAGTTGAGAAGCCACCTTCCAGCCAGCAGCACATGAAAGGACTGGCATCTTCATCTGACTTCCATTAACCTCTGAACCCAAGCTGGATGCATTCAATAAAACTGTTATTTTTTTTTACCATTACACTAAGACTCGTTAAATCCTCTCTGTTGCCTGGACCTGGCATCTTTAGTAGGTGAGTGGTACCATAAAGTATGCTGTGAGTCCACAACGCTGCACACCTCCATGGCATTCAGAGCCTTCGCACAGACTTAGCTCACAGGCAGGAGGTGGAGGGAATTACTGAATTACCCATGCATGCAGTTGCCTTGGCATCAATCCCCGTGGTTGTAGCATTGAATCACACCAGAAACAGCTCATCTGTCTGAGGTAAATTAAGTTCATTACTCTGTAAAGGTCATTTTGAAGGAACTTCAAAAAATGGAGGCCTGCTTTGTTGCTTTGCATAAGAGGTTAAGACTGGTTTCTCTCTCACTTCCCAGCACCTATCAGTCAGAGCTGGGATTCACTGGTGCTAAGTACCCAATAAACAATTTGGAGATGGTTCTCACACCATTGGCCTCTTGCTCTCCCAAGCCTGGCTGCTCAGGAGCCTCCCTCACTGCTGAGAAATCAAGATGCAGGAGTTGTAGAGGTCACCCACAGAGGCAATGGCAGGACCAGGAAGGTAATTCAGATCCTGTATTTTATTTTTTTCTGGGCAGTCTTGCACAACGGGTGACACACTGTTTATTGCAGCCCACATGGCTGCATGTCTGTGTTGGAAGAATAGAGCTTGTAAAGTAAATTCAGATCAGATCATTCAGGCAAGTTTCCTCAGAAGTGCTTTTCCTTCCAATAATATAAAAGTGATGAGTACTGTGGGCTGAGCAATCCCAGTTCCCCAGGGATCACCTTCCCACCCAGCAGCATCATCTGCTCCAAAGCTGAGTAGTTCTTCTGGACTAATACATGAAAGATATGCATTTCCTCATCTTGATGTTAATTCTCTTTACAAAGACTATAAAATAAAAGCACTTGAGGGACAAAAAAAGAAAAAGTAATCCATGGAATATTTTGGTTTACCTGCAGTATTTTAACCATCAGTATTGAAAGAGACTTTTTTGGGTGTTAAACTGTTTAAGAAAGGCTTTTTTTTTAAAAAAAAAATCTCCTGAAGGACGAACAAATAGGCTGTGGTGTCTCAAAGGGATGCTGAAATGTGTGAGTGTGTGGGACTTAATTTTTTAGTGGCCAGACATTTCTCTTCCTAGAAGGCAATAAACTTGGGCTAGCTTTTATTTTGTTGGGAATCTAGGGTTTATCTAGAGCTAAAGAAAAGGGCTATGACTGTAGAAAGGGAGGGAGCTTGAGGAACAAACAGCAAGGTGAAGAAAATGGTGTAGAAAGTATGAAAGTATTCAAGATATCAGGGCATTGCAATATGTTCTCAAGCGACATGCATGGCTAGTGGGAGAAACCCATCCCAAATCTTCCTGTCCTCTGCAAACAATGTTTTGGAAGCTTCCTGGCATTTCCCACTTCCTCTGGTCTATGAACCAGCAAATCCATGTGAAATTCATTACTGTCATCTCCAGAATCTACACTGCTCACCAAAGTCTGTGAACACCATCCAGGCAAGTGAAATTTTATTAGAGGAGTGTTCACCCAACCAGAAAAATGTTCATGGACAGGGAAAAGAATGGGTTTGGTTTTTCGTTATTTTTTTAAAAAATTGTTTCTATTTTCATTGCCTCTCTGGAATTGTGCAATAAGGTTGTCACACAGGGATATGGGACATTAGATAACTTGAGTCATGGGATGAAGAACAGAGGTTATGTTGGGATGAGCCACAGAGAAGTGCAGAATTGTATTTCAATGTGGTTTTCTGCATCCCTACTCCCTCCTGGGCTGGGACTACTAGAGGAATGGGATAAATAATGGCTATTTGAGCTGAATCCAAAGCAGGACTGGGAGTCTTAGTCCCTGAGCTCCCCATGAGAACCATAGGGTTGAGTTCCCAGTGGACAGGATCTCCATGAATCCACCAGAGGTCTGTTTCATCACTGGCCCAAGTGGGCATGGCCTTGGTGGTGCATCATGGGCGACCATCTGCCTGTGCACATCTCAACCTCATCTGTACAAGCAATGAAGTGCACTCTCTAGAACTTAAGCTGCCACAGACTGCTTTCTGGGAGATAATTTGCATGTGTAGGAGACATGGAACACATCACAGTGTCTCGGCTCTGTATGCATTGTGTGTCTTGCAAAGTGCCAGCTGAACGCACCACGTTTTCCACAGTCCTGCAGTGCTATCTCAGCAGGCATCACATGCCCACACAGGCTCATGCTCTATTTGCAGGGCACAAAACACCCACCCACAGGGTCATGCTATAAACACAGTGCTCTGGCAGGTGGTGGGACTGCCTTCCCAATGTATTAAGCACTCTGAGCAAGAAAAAAGACTCATGCACATATGAATAAAAATGTCTTAGACCCACAGGGACAACACATGGGGTTGAGGACAAACTGCTGTGTAGCTTTGACATTAAAAAATAAAACATTTCAGCTTTTGCCTTATAGAAGTGGAATGCTCCATTATAAAGTGACTTTAAACCCAAATTTGAAGTATCAACAGCAGGGCTAAATAACTCCAGGATTAAATTAAATATTGAGTTTTGTGTCAAAACAAAATTTCTCAAGTTAACCCAAAATGGAAAGTTCAGAATTAAGTAATTGTCAAAAAGCATTTTAATCTTGCCTACTGCATTCTTTCCTCTCTCCTCCTCATTTTTCCTCAGTTTTCAACTCAGCCACTGAACGAGAACCCACTCCCATTATTCATCCAGCTCCATGCCAGCATCTGCAGAGATCTTGCAACAGAAGTGTGGAGAGGGGCAGCTCAGCCCATTCATCTCAGCAATGCATTAACGTAAATCTGGGGTGATAATGCATGTGTCAGCATAGAAAACTCTTCAGTCTCTCAAAGGCAATGTGGAGATGAGGGAAATATGTTTTTGAGGTCTGAGCTGTATATCTGGAGTGACAACAGTCTTTGTTTTGATATCATGAGAGGCATTTTTGGAAACTCATCCCATACAGAGTTATGGGCAAAAGCATAGACAGTATGAAGAGCAAAACAAGAGCATTAAGTCAAAGGGAGCTGCAAACCAGACTCAGCAGTCATGAGGAAACCAATAACAGCACTAGGTAGATAAGAGCATGTACTGCAGAGATAGTACAGGTAGGAGCATGAGCTGTAACATCCTGTACAAGGGGATTTGGCCGGCCAGGAACGACCACAACAGAGGGTTAGTGTGGTTTGAGTCGAAAGAAGTGGTGGATACTGTCTGAAAAATTTGCCTATGAAGAGAAATGGCCTCACCCAAGGGACAACCCTCAGTAAAGCTGGTTGACCTAAAATTGTTAACCCTTTGAGGTTGGCTGGCTCTCATGTTTGTGTTTGCACGAGAGGAACTGGAGATGGGATGGTCTACACTGAGTGAAGCTGGATTTTGTAATTACAGTGCATTGCAAATGCAAAAATAAGCAATGACTTGAGTCTCCAGGACTCTCTTCTGTCCCTGATACCCTCAGGGCATCGAGGCACCAAGGATCCTGCGATCTGACTCCCTCCATGAAGAAAAAATCCGTAGAAGTCTAGTAATATACTTCAAGGCATCCGAGCTCACATGGTGAAGTGCTGGGGTCTGAACCCCGAGCCCTGAATTAAGGTTGACATATGGGTGGTCCCCATGGCCCTTTAAGAGGAGGGGATGAGTTTGCCTTTTGGCTTTCCTCCAAGGTGTGGCTGACCTTGCAGGGAAAGCCCTTGGGTAAACAAGCCCCAGGTGCCCCCATTGGGTCAATGAGTGCCAGGTGTCTGCTGTGGGGATAAAAGCTGGGACCACTTGCAGGGAGGGTGCAGTGTCTGTGTGTGAGATGGATGCACTGTGCAGAGTTTCCTGTTGGGGAAGGACCTCTTGACTCCTCATGCAACTGGACCCCAGTCAGGTTTGGCACTTACAAATGTGGGCTTTGTGGGGAGGCAACATGGGGCTACTTCTATTCTCTATGCTCAGCCTATTGACTTGGTTGTCTCCCATCTCTTCTATGGGAGACTTTGTGTCTTTGTTTATTCCACCAATTATTGGTCATGCTGTGTCATTGCTGGGGTTGATGTCTATTTGTGATCTGACTTGTTTGTACCCCCAGAGATCACCCCTATACTGACTTTTCTATGTACAATAGAATCTACTACTAGGCCTGGTGATTGGCAAAACACAGAGGTAAAGCCCTGGAGCAGTGACAAACCCAAGGAGAGGCCCTGAGGGACTCCTTTTGGTTGGCATCTCTTTCTGATGGCTGAAAGCAGGGAGCTTGATTGTGAAGTGGAGAAACATTCTCTGTCTCCCTTGTCTCCAGTCTAAAGCTTTCCCTGAATAATTCCTCCTCTGAGCTTGCTTTCCTCTCTTTGTGTCAGGATGTTCCTCTTGCATCTTCACTGTGACACAAGGAAGGAGGTGATTACACAATAATAACAGTCATTCTACTGATCACACCTAATAAGCATCACAGTAAGAGCACTTTAAGCACTCTATGGATGAGACCCCTTTAAACATTTGAACTGGGTATTGGTGCCCTGGGGCACTGAAAAACTCTCATGTAGTCTCCTCCCAACAGACAGTGTCTATTCTTAACAGCTCCCTGTCAAAATGAATGAGAAAGGCTGAAAATTGAAGGGTGAGGTACAATCGATTTAAGTTGCAAGAAATTTCTGATCAGATACCAGAAAAACAGCAACAACAAAAAAAAATCACAGTGACCATGCTTAGAAAATGAAACGGGCCCAGTGGTTGTAGAATCTCCATTCCTGGAGATATTAAACCTCAGGAGAACGTGACCCTGCACACACTTTGAAGTTGGATCTGATGTTAAACTTGGCCCTGCTTAAAGCAAGGTGTTGGACCAAATCATCTCTGGAGGTCCTTTCTAATTTAAATTATTCTACAGCCATGTAATGAAACTATGATAGGCTTCTTCCAGGCTTGCTCCCTGCTGTTGTGTCTTGGTGTTGTTGGAGGGGACTGTTGTACCCAGTTTGAGATGGGGAAGAGCTCAAGATAAAGTAGACTTTTCTACCACTGAGGCCCTGGGGGTATTTGTCAGCATGGAATGGATTTTGAGTTGATTGCTGCTTTCAGGCTGAATAGGAGGAAGATCTCAAATGCAACATGTAGAGTTATGAAATAGTCTTTACCCCATAACAAGATAAGGGAAGATGCTGGTGGGGGGTGTGAATGAGCTAGGACTGAGCTAACGCCAAGAGAAGGCAAAACCTCCAACCTCCAGCTGTAATTAGCTGAGGGAGTGAGGGAAAGATCTATTTTCAGCGTGCCTCTTGCAGCATTCCAGATGTTTAGCTTTTTATTTCTTTGCAGAAACTTAAGACCCCCTTGCCAAAATGCCCCAAATACTTTGGGGAAATGATTCAGAATGCAGCAAAGATGTGTTTTCCTCACTGTGCAGATTAGGACTCGGTGGCATCATGCCCATAGATAGGAGCTGACCAGAAAAATGTGCACAATAATAAACAAGAGTAATTGTGTTGGATTGGATGGATCCCTCTGGATTAGACTCGTGTCTTCTTTTCCTTCAGCCAGACACTCGCCCAAGTAACTCTTGCTCCCCTTCAAACAGCGTTGCTGGTCCTTGTGAGTTTATTGCAGGTTTCCCAAGAGCTGGCATTGTCCTCTCAGGACTCCACTCCTGAAGTCCTGTGGTTACCAAAGAAGTCAGCTTTCTTGCAACACCAAAATTAAATTTCCAGTCCTCATGGCTGCAGTGTAAAACTGAACGAGGCTCAAATCTAACCTGAAATCAAATATAATGTGATCTTTTTCTTCCCAACAGAAAAATAGATCATGTTTTATAGGTTTGACTATGGATTGTTGATCAAAAGCAGTTACCAAGAGCACAGGCAAGCTGGTTAATTTTTAAGCAGGGCTTGATGAGTTTGTGAGTGAATTTACACACCAGGGTCACCTACAACAACCCCGAAGATCCTCTGTATTCTGTGGTCCGGTATCCCCTTTCCCAGATTTCCCTTCTGCACTTTCAGGGCATGATTCATGGCATTCACTACTGTTTCTCTGTAAGTAACCAGCAACAGCAGCACCCTCCATTTAGGAAAATAAGGTTTTACAATAGAGATACAGATCAGGGAAACACAGACAGCATCAGTATCCAGCTATGGCACTATGTAATGTTGGCAGAAGAAAAAAGACATTTAATAATAAAATACCAACTGCTGTTTTATTAGTACAAACCAGTAATGTGCTGCTTATTTCTCCAAACACTCCCCCATGTCGACAAGGCAGCTGTACAGCTACCTTTGCCTGATTCATTCCGGAAAGAGAGGAGAAAGTCTGGGGTTTTGTTAAGGGGGCGAACAAAGTGGAGCCTGTGGTAAAGACCATCACACAGAGGAAAGCATGGGAGACCTGCACCTACCTCTTTGTACTAAAGCTGCAGGAGAACAAGCACCACTGTGAAAGTGCAGGTTGAAAACAAAACGTGGTGAGATTTCAGACTATGCCTGGTCCAGCTGCACCTCTGGGATTCCAGAAAAGCAAGGAGGAAGGAAAACCTCTCTCAGGGCTATGAAAGTCACTGGTACAGCTTGTGAACCTTTGAGCTCCAGCTACCAGGTGGACCTCCTGGGAATGCCTCTGCTTGCTTAGCCTCCAGGTATATCTGCCCCATTGTGGTGTTCCTTTGAAGAGCTCTGGGGTGAGGAGGCACCTCTTCTGTATTTCAAAATGGGAGAACAATCCCCAGAGTGTATTCAGGGGCTGATGATGCCCTGACCTGAACAAAAACAGGAGGGAAGTTTTCCAGCAAGACTTCACACTTTACTCTCTTTTACCATGATTACATTCACCAGCCAGGATCTTGCTTCAGGCCACAGACCTTTTCCAGTTTAAGTCATCTCCCTCTTTTCCTGCACCATATCCTGGCTGGCAGCCCAAGTGCCTCCCTACCAACTGGAGTTTCAATGTGTCTGTGTAAATCAACATCATCCCTTGGACCTCAGTGGCATTGTGCTGATTTACTTGCGTGCAGGGTCTGGCCGTGCTGTTGTGTGTGATTTAAACAAGATGTTCCTCAGGCTTAGACATAAGTGAATAAATGATGCTTGACATTTTGGAGAAGATCATGTTCACTAAAAACATTTCTTGTTCCAGCAGGCTCACCCTGGTCGTTTATTCACTGAGTTCCTCTGCATGCTTTCTCCTGCTCCCTTGATCTCACCTTGGTACTATAATGCTTTCAGGTCTCTCATGTTCAGAGATTTTACCTTCAAAGTGAGTGAAATCTTTCTTGGTCCTACCCCAGGTTCCTTCAGCACTTTCTCTGCACATGTTGTCTCCTGACTGAACTCTCAGTGCATCTGCAATTATCTACTCTTAGGTAGGAACCAAGCCGTAAGGAAGAGTTGGGTTTGCATCTGGTCAGTGATATCTCTCCCACGTACACATGGCTCCCTCCTTTCTATTTGGAAGACTGATATCTCATGTGTTTTCAGTATCAGGGCTTCTTTCCTGTTCTGTGACCCCAGTGCCTCAGGGAAATTGTTGACATTCACTGCTGACCACTCAGGTCTAGACTACAAACTCACGGCACGGGAGAGAGGCCAGAAGATTGGCTTGGGCTTGTCGTGTCTGGAGTTGTCATGGGTAAAAAATAATTCCTACATTTGGGTAGGAATGCTTTCCCAGCTACAGCCTAACCCCTGGGCTCTCCCACAGTGAGGGAATCTCATGTGCCAGGTAAGTCTTTCAGCTTATGACCCAAAAATGGGTAGTTCAGACCACTAGAGAAATCGTTGCTTTAGAGACTGGATTTGTATCCAGAATGATGCCATGGTTCCTCCAAAGAGGTTAACCAGAGCATGAGAACTGGTTTGTTGTTCTGGTGAGCTAAGACTCCTCCAGGATTCCTTCAGGAGGATGGAAGGACTGCAGAAATATTGGGGGAGACTTGGAAGGAGATAGAAGCCTTGCAAAAAATCAAGCTTGAAATTCAAGTTTGGAACAGACCCTTCACTCAATTCCTTCTCAAACAAGTAGGAACTGGGCATCAAGTAGGAAAGAGCAGTGTTTAAATATCTGAGTTATGGGTTCCTGCTTTACAATGGTGATTTTTTGTATGTTGCTGTCTCCCAATCAGGTCATGGAGCATATTCAACAAGTATTACATGAGCTATTTTGATGCAGGAGCTGACAGATTCACTCCAGATAGACTCACTGAGTAGCCCAGTTGGCTCACACCCTACTGCATAGGTAGCCACAATTTACCACCCCATGAAGCCCTCCTCCCTCACCACACACACACATAAAACAGCTGGAAATGTGGTTTGCAATACACCTGCTGCTTCAGATAAATCATTCACCATTGTTGCATCCAGCGTTTCTCCTACAGAAAATTTATACACTGCTGCATATAAACCCCAGCTGTTAGCACTTTGGCAGATGTCAATCCTCCTCTTCTCCAAAGGGGTATTGCTTCCAAACACACATAGTTTGGATTTAATTTCTTGCTCAAAGTTTGGCTGCTTAGATGTCCTCTGTTTTCCATGGGTAGATGAGGGTACTTCAGCAGAGCTATTACTTGTTAATATTTGCAGCATTCAGTGAAGCACAGAGAAATGGAAAATTCCCTGCAAAGTTTCTGTTCTTCGAGAGAAAACTGAAGAGATTTGGAAGTGGCAATTACTCAGCCAACAGCAGACTGAGACTTCTGCTTCTCATGGGGGGAAAAATACTCATGTTTTTATGTCAATCTTATCTGCCTTTGAGGCAACACCGCTACATCTCTTTCCACGTTCACCTAAGCTCCTGTTTGGTGGTGCCTGGGAAGAAAGCAGCTGGGTGCTGGGGAAGCAGCAATGCAGGATGGCATCAACTGGCTTAATCCACAGTTTGTAGAGCACAGGAGGGCCCCAGTCTCATGTAGGATTGCATGAAGCAAGAGTTGCCACTAATTTTGGCCTCGTGCATAACAAAAGTTGAGTGTTTAGTTGTGGACTCTCTGAAAACATTTAGTTTTGGAATGACTAAATGAGAGGGGGAAGGCTGCAGGAGGAATGAGTTCCAAAGAGTGCTTGAAAATACTGAGCAGTCTAGCCAGTGGGGTTGACATTCTGTGAAGGTCTTCACCAGTTAGATTTTACTGTGATTATATTTCAGACTGATGAGGAGCAGCATTGGCTTGTGCCCAGTGACAGCCTTTGCTGTGTGCAAGGGCAGTGCTCCAGGGAACCACCCTGCATTGTTTGTGCCATGCTGGATGAAGGCATTGCATAGCTGTGAAGGGAACGAGGTGCCCCTCGTGACACTGATACCATGAATGTATCAGGTGGCATGAGAGAATCCTTCAAAATAGCCCCTGCAGCCACATCAGGAGAACAACAGAGTTAGAAGGCACTGTGCTTTGGGACTAGGGGGAGAGAAAAGGGGGATTTGTCCATTTAGCCTTTTGTCACTTCTTTATTTTTGTTCTGTAGTTTTCTACTGTGTTCTCCAACTGATGTTTAGAGCTGTGGCCAGAGAGATACCGTGCACCCTTTTACTCCAGGGAAAGGTAATGCAAATGATGCAGGAAACGCTCAGTCTTAATGTGAGATGAGGGGCAGGCTCAGACCTAATGAACTTAAGCAACATCACATAAGCAACTGTTATCCACATGGCCGGTCATTTACCATCTTGCATTGTTTTTGAAGTCATCCATCTTGTGCTTGGAAGAACTGAGGCCAGGACACCTGGAGGTGGATGGGATGCAGTGTGCTCTGTCCTGTTCCTATTCCATTACCTGACCTAGGTGTTCCTGCTCTGGCAGGGGGATTGGACTGGATGATCTTTTGAGGTCCCTTCCAATCCCTAACATTCTGTGATTCAGGTGAAAGAAAGCCTGGCTGAAAGCAAAGACTTGGGCTGTACCTGGCCTGTCTCTAGCAAGTTCCAGAGTTCAGGTTTGGAACTGTGAGTGAAGTTTGCTTGTGTGTAAACAATGGGAGTGGGGTGGGAGTCAGACCTACTCCTGTATCACACAAAAGTGGTATTATATTACTGATATTACCCAGGATAAACCCAAGGGGCTCTGTAAGGATGAGCATCATCCACAATGTGCTTTTTAGAGGGGAGATTTAGATTAGATATTAGGAAGAAATTCTTGACTGTGAGGGTGGTGAGACCCTGGCCCAGGGTGCCCAGAGAAGCTGTGGCTGCCCCCTCCCTGGCAGCGTTCCAGGCCAGGTTGGATGGGGCTTGGAGCAACCTGGGCTGGTGGGAGGTGTCCCTGCCATGGCAGGAGGGGTGGAACTAGGTGATCTTTAAGGTCCTTTTCAACCCAAACCATTGTGGGATTCTCACCTGGATGTTATTTGATACTGATATTGAAGTCAGTGAATGGGATCAAGATATTCAATCTATATAGTAACCCATCTCATTCTCAGCCAAGACCTGTGGAGCTCCATCTGGAGCAGATGTTTGTGCAACTGCCTTTGGTCAGCAGTGTTCCCACTGCTTGCTGCTGGGACCTGAGTGCTTTCTGAAATCAGGCCAATCATTCCATATTTATCCATTTAAAAGAGCAGAAAATGGTTACTCCCTCTTTCCACCTGTAGTCATTGGTTTTCCTGAAAATATTGCAGGAATGTGCCTGCTGTTGGAGTGGTGATACACTGCACACAGTGTATGCAATGCCCTAAATGTTGGGGCAAGAAGCACCTTTGCTCACTTCTTCCTCCTGTCCAAAGCACATTCTTGCACCAAAAGAAATGCTGTGACAAAACTCTGGGAGGAAATGCGTTACATTTCAGCTTCAGTAAATCAGCTTTCTTATTGAGAAGCTCTTAGAGCTGAACCATGTATAAGGAGAAGGTTGTCATCAGTTGAATTAGTGTGACTCCAGAAGCTGCTGCCCAGCAAGAAGCATGGTTGGGAGCTGGCCAGGTTTGTTCCTGGTGCTCCTGAAGCCACAAGCTTAAGTGGGTATTTAAGCCACCCTGTGTAAGGTCCTTCCAAAAGGTTTCCAGAGACAGCTTTCTGTATCCTTAATGAACTGGAGCAGCTCATGGATCTCCTTCCTCATGAACCCAGGGGAATAATTAATGCACATCCATCTAAGGGTGCCCCTGAAGGATTTTTGAGGCTCTGAGACCTATAGACAGGAAAAGACACAGGAGGAATATTTCATGAGAATCAATAAAGGTTTCTTTTTATTTTAATTCCCTTTTACATACACCTGTGGTTTGTCGTTTTCCGCTCATTACTTTGGTCCATACAGAAAGCAGAAGTGGAGGAATGTAAACCAAATGCCTGCCTGACGACACACATGAGGCAATGCCCCCGTAACACATAGAAAGAAATCACAGTTTCATCCTTTAATCTTTCAGTTTTGTCCCTCTTCTGAAGTGAGATAAGGTCTTAAAAACCACTTCAGTGAAAGCACTCGTGTTGGAGGGGGAAGAACACACCCCAGCCCCTTTGCCTCCTGCTCAGACTAGAAAAAAGGAACCAGTATATTGAAAACAGACTCCCCAGGCAAAGCCTGGAAGACTACTGGGAATGGCTGAGTCCTTTTTCTAATGCCCAGACCCCATCACTTCTGGTGACCACCATGGCTGGGTCACCCTGAAGATGCTGAGATGAAGCAGTGAGTTTTAGCAGCAGGTCTGTTTCTTCGTGCATGCTCCAGCTCATGCAGATGGCAAGAGGTTGACATAGGACTTCTGAACACGAGGGGATGGGTTTGGGTGGCAGTCCTTGACTATGCCTGTCCTTCCTTTTCTGCCACAAACTGCCTTTCCTCTCCCACCAGTTCTACCTCATACATCCTGTCCTTTAAAACATTTCACCTCTAACAACAAATGGCTTCTTGCTCATCCTTCCCTGCAGCCCTCAAGGAAGAATAATTAATTTAGGGAAAAATAAAAAGGTAAAAGCTTGGCCTGGCAAGAAGCATCCAGCTCTATATTTAGAAGGGCTCATGCCTGTCATAATACTCTGATTTAAATAGATGCTGCTTCCCTGGTGAAGTCATTGTTTTGTCTTCTGTTTTAGGTACCTGAGGTCTGCCTGTTTGGAGAACACCCTTCATTTAAGCTTGTTTTAAGTAGACTTTCAAGTGGATATTATATCTCTATTTCAGGGGATGTAGGCTCAGGCATTTTGGAAACCCAGTGCACACTAATCCCATCTATTGCAAACATTTTAATCCTGTGCCTTTTTCTAGCCAGATATCTACCACATCCTAAATCCCCACACATAGAAGCTGACACCAATACGTAAACCTAATGTTGTCACTTGTGAAGCATTTCAGGAGAGAAGACTGTCACTCAGACCATCTTGATCTCTCCTTTCTGATCTTGTAGTGCTATTGATCTAAAGCAAAAATCCACCCTAAAACATGGGTGGCAAGTCAGGTTTTGGGGACAGAGGAGGTAATTTGTTTGAATCATTATCCTTTTCTTCTTTAGAATTTATGGGTGAAACCCACTTCATGGGAATCAACAGACATTTTGGTGTCGATTTTCATGGGGTCAGGACTTCATTCCAAACTGATGCCAGCACATCTGTGTTGTTGCACAGCACATCACTAGCCCAGAATCTTTAACTCTCAGTCTGAGGAAGATAATCAAATACCATCAAATTTCTGAGTTAATGTGCAAGGAAAACAATTGCTATGGTCATGGGAAGAAGTTACTCTGTGGGACCCGGGAGAGATGGGTCTGAGTTCCAGGTTCACATGTTGAGGTTGTTCTAATGTACCCCTTTTCTCTGGTGAAAAAAAAAAGAAGGCAAAAGTGTCAGTGAGGATGATGAAGAAGATAAAGTTGTAGTGACTTTGTTAACCTCTGCATTTGGTCTCTCAAGACATCCCTTGTTTAGGAGAGAGCGTAATTGTGCAATAGAAATCTGTGCTGGATAGGAGGGTCTGCCTGAAAAGAAGCCAGATTTATAAGACTTCCTAATTACTTATGATCATCTGGGTCAGCTCTTCCATAACTTTTTCTTTTGTTTCTGGCCCTGCCAGACTCTGAGCTGATTTCCAGCTCTGCCTTGCCTTGCTGGAGTCTTCCAAATCCGTTCTGAATTAGGACAAAGCTTGCTCCACTCTGTTCTTGCAAACGCTGCCTTTGGCTCCCTAAAAAAGTTGGCATCGCTGCCCGTCAGTACTGAATGCCACCAAGAGATGTGGTCAGAGGGGAGATGGCCCCAGATGGGTGCAGTAATTGCAACGTGCCACAGATGCAAAGGCAGTTCAAGAGACAGTTCTGCAAGTGTGCCCCGAAGCAGCACCAATGTACCAACCTAGAGATGGATACAGAGACCACATGAGCAGATCAGAATATTAAACTTAAATTAAAGAAGAATATTTAATAGCAGTGTATCAGCTCTAACCTTAAGCCCTCTGAAGCCAGTGGAAAGGCATTGTGTGAGCTTTACAGGTCATACTGCATGGCTCAAGATCTTCTATGAGCAAAACAAGAGTGAGTTCAGTTGGAGGATGAAATGCTGTGCCAAGCTTTGCGAACCTTCTCCTGGTCTGTGAGAAAGATTTCAGAGGAACCTTCCTTGATATTTCTTTTAATGTTCCCCTGTGGTATTCTTTTCCCCACTTGCCTCCCAAGTCCTGGCAAAATGTTGATATTATCTTGAACTTTGTGTAGTGAGGGGCTAGCTTAAACCTGGAGGACAGTGTGAAAACTTGGAGGATGTGAGTTCACATGCAAATAGGATAGAAAATAAAGAAGGGGTAAAAAAAATTAAAAAAAACCCCCTACCAATGGAAACAGATGAGTGTGGCTCAGGAACAGATAAAATGGGATTGTTTTACGTGACAGCTGATGCCTTGGGTGTCTTTTTATTTAATCCCAAACAGCAAGCTTGGTCTCTAATTCTCAGCAGAGTATTTCTGTAGCTAGAGTTGGAAGCTTTATTTTAATTCCATCATGTAAATTGTACATGAGTCCTGAACTGTGGTCTAGATTCAGATCTGTTTTGCCTTGGCATTAGACCGAGTTAACTCGATTAACTTCAGTGGAGTAGCTCCTGCCTTCTGCCAACGAATATAAAATCAACATCAGGTCTGTTTCTAACTGTTCTGCCCCAGAGACTGGCTTCGAATGACTCTGCTCATTATAGCTCTTCTGTCCACCACAGACCTCTGTCTGCTTGGGAGAAGCCAGACACTGCACAGAAACCATCAGAGTACTCAACAGAACCTGATGAAATAAACAAAGATAACATAATTACTTCTTAATTGTTTATGACCCTTCTTAAGTGTGGCATAAAGACGAGTCTTTTTCTTGCTCTCTGTGCCTTTTCCTTATAAATTCACATAGAATAAAAGACTATTTTGACAGAGCAACCTTCCATCTCTTCTGGGGTACCTGTGCTCTGAACCCAGTGTGATGAGTGTGAGGAGGCTATGGCACTGTGCAGCTGATCTGAGTGAATCATGTTCTTATCCCTGTGCTCTGGACTGGTTTTGAAACTGAGAGTTGAGACTGGCTTCTAGCCATAAAAAAAAGCCTGAATCTGCATCCAGTTAAAATGGAAAATGAAATGCTTAACCAAGTTCTTGAAATAAGTTTTTTGGGGGTTGCTTTGTAGGATCAGTTTTGAAACAAGGAGTTAAGTGTGCAGAAGGACTCCAACCAACCTGAGCTTAGGATCAATATAGAGGGCAAGGGATAAGCAGCCTTCAAGATCTAAAGTGGTTGCTGGTCCCCCACCCAGCCTTATGCTACAGGTGAAGTATGTACATGGGAGTCTACTAACACTGTCAAATATTGCATCTCAGTCCCTTCTTCAACTGCTGGACTCTCAGTAGAAGATACCTTCTCCAAAACCTCTTAAACCATCTACAGACCAAAGAGCAGCCAGTGAAGATGTCTGTTTGCACACAGTAAAGAAGCACCCTGATTAGGACACGCTTTGCCTGCCACAAGACTTGATACATAGACAACAAATTAATTTGGGGTTAACCACTAAATGAAGCACATTAGCAATATATCTGTTCTGGCACAAGATTTCTTGATGTCTCTGAGCTTTAAGTGACCAGTAACTGGTCATAGGCCAAGGTGGTTTCTGAGTTGCATGTCCATGTATCTCTCTCTCCATCTCCACTCATTCACAATGGCCTGTGGGAGATTTCCTATGGAGACAGCAGGGAGCACATGGAAACACCAAAAAGACCAGATTTCTGGCTCAAACTTTCTGGCCAACTGAGCATTATTGGGGGAAAAAATAAATAAATGCCAACCTGCATTTTTTTTTCCTCTTCTTTCCCCTTTTGTCTTTTTCCTGAATGAAGACAAATTCAATTTGTATTTGCCAGCTGACTTTTTTTTTAGAATCACAGTGATGGAGTTATAATTTAATATTCTTCAGTTAATCATGTCTCTTTGCAACAACTCATCTCTTTCTTTTCCTCTCCCACCTTTAGCTAAGAGCTAAGCTTGAGTTTTGATTTTATGAGAGGCCACAAAAATACTTTGTGTTGAACAGAATAAGCCCAACAATTTTTATACAGATAGCAAGATTTGCTGTCTGAAAACAAAACATTTATTTGGGCCAACAGTATTTGCTGTCTGGCAGGTTCAACCTTTCACTTCTATGGGCAAAAGCAGAACTACCTTCCAATGAATGTCCTCAGAGGTGGACATGCTCTTTGTTTTACTTATACAGTTCATGAGCCATTGTTTTTTCCATGCAATTGCAGACAGCCATGGCCAATCCTGATGGAAATTTATTTATAGGGTCTTTCACAAACTCATTTCCTTTACAATTTAATATATTTCTCATTTCAAGACACCCTAGAGGAATGAGATATACAATCTTCTCTGTCTGGAGAATCACAGTGGATGTTAGAAAAGCTCTGTAGCTGGCCAGGGATATCATATATGTCCTCTGTTTACTCTGCATAACATGACAGCCTGTCAGCAACAGCAATAAAAATAATGATAATAACGAAAAATCAAACAGCAAATCTGTTCCAGCATGAAGCTTGTTGAAAAAACCCTGTTCTAGACCTGCCTGAAGGTGCAACACAACCTCTTCTCTAGCAGGTGCTGTCAGCAGGGAAGTGGCATGGTGAAGACTGAGGTTAACCCTCCCATGGTGTTAAAACAAAGCTTCCTCACCCACTGAGCAGTTAAAAATTTGCAGCCAGCAATGCAATGCCAATTTGTGACATGGGATATATAGCTGAGGAGCTGTGATCCCCCAAATTTGGAAAATACAGCCCCACATAATTTTGTTTGTTTTGCGTCCTCTAATGGCTAAAATGTCATAAAAATTTAGATAAGGCCAGAAAGAGAGGATGTGAACCACGTTACTGCTGCATAACTTTCTGTGACAGGGCACAGGCTCATTCAGCAAACTCATGGTCAACACAGGTGGAAAAAAGCACATACACCAATGAGAAGCAATGTTGCAGATGAAAAGGCATCACAGGTTCATACAACCTCTCCCTTAAAGGTCAACTCTTAAAGTGCTTTCTCTCATTTCATGCAGTCCCATCTCAGGTGAAAGAGTCATTGACCATAGTGAGAGATTCAGATGAGTTAAGGGATATACTGCTCACTAACTCTGCTTGAAGCTTTCTAGGTGGAAGGTCTGCAGAAAAATCAGCCAGTGAAAAAACAAGAGAACCTGACCTGTAACTGAAGTTTCTTAACTTTTTGAAATATCAGACTCTGAAATTTTAAAACTTTTAAGACAGCCATTGAGTTTGTCAAAACAATAAACAGGAATAAAAGTTGGAGATCCTCCCTTTTCAAGTACTTTCACAGTTTAAAAAATGGAAAATTCTTACCATCACTGAAGATGTTCTACAGTTTTCAGCCAATTGCCCATAAACAGATAAACTAAGCCAATTCCTGGCTGAAGAGTTCAATTTTGAGAGATCTTTGTGAACTTATTTGGCTCTGATATGTACCAGACAAGAAGAATTAGAGTTGAGGAATGGCAAGGAATAGGACAAGACATGATCTCATCTGAACCAAGACCCAGCAGTATATAGAAGGTATAAAAAAACCTCGACTGCACATACCCAGGCAAAACAGGAATGACAAAGTCATGCCACAAGTCATCCTTAAGGAACACAAGGCTGAGGAACATTCAACAGCTCTGTGTCCATCTGGAAAAGAGGTAGATCAAGCAGAAAGTGCCCAGGAGGAAAAGCAGACTGTGATGCTATGGATGGGAATAGAGGACATGCTGGGCTGGTACCTTGAGAGGAACCTCCCAGGGTTCATTCAGGGGGTGAGGTTCCCTGCCCAAGCCCAGCATCTCTGTGGCACTGGAGAAGAGAACATCCATCTAAAAGGTGGGCAAGGAGATTCCTCCCCATGTGATATTGCAGTGCACAGCTTGTCCTGTGCCAGCCCAGCAGGATTTGAGAAGTGAGAGGACCTGTAAGACTCCTGTTGCCAGATGCTTTAAGGGAAAGAGGCACAACACTGACACCATGGAGGAGGGAAAGCTAGAAAAATACGGTCCACCGTCTCCTTTGGACCTTTGCCTCCTGCTAGGAGTGAGCTTGGGAAAGTCTCTTTGCTCCTGTGCTGCACACTGACTCCAGAGCAATCTGCTCTCTCTGCTCCACCATCCCGTGTTGAACCTGAAGCAGGATGGGCACAAGCCCTGTCCTGCCTGCAGGACACTAGATCACTGGATGGATCACAGACAAATGCATCCTCACCTCGTCATTTTTCTGTTTCCTGTGGCCTCTGGGACTGTCTCTGCACTAGTAAACCAGAGAGGAGAAGAGCTGTCACCCCAGGTGGAGTCAGATCTTTGGATGGGGATAAACTGTCCTTGAGAAATGCCTGCATCTCCTGGTGATGGAGAAAGTAAAGGTGACCCCACTCTGAAGCTAGAGGTTTGGCCAAGTGTCAGCAAGACCACTCTGCTTGCCCTTCCAGGGCAAATCAAACCCCCAAATTATGGTTTCTTCTCTGTTTCCAGACATCACTGGTCTGATCCCTTCCTTACCAAAAGCACTGGAGGATGTCTGTGGATCTCTATCTAACAGATCATGGCTGATACACTCAATCAAGAGGCTGTGATCAGTCCAGGAAAGGTAGGAACAGGCTTTGACAAACATACAGTCTGCTGTGCCTTATCAGCAGAGTTCTTCCCCTGTTTTGGTGTCAGCATTTCCCCAATTTTTGCATGAATATTGTTTACTTACATGAACACCCAAAGAAAAAAAATCCCCTATGAATTGTTTGTAATTGAAAGGATTAAGAAAAGATTTCTTGCCCTGTACATCCCTTGTGTGTGTGATTTTTATCTATATTTAACAACAGGTTTTGGCCATTTATTCTAAATAATCCAGTGACGAATGCATTTCAGTGAGGGCTGCATTTTATGAGGGGTGTTTGATTTGTCTATAAATAATTTTATGGCTTTTGCTAATCCCTTGAATTTTGCTAAGTGATTGTCAAACATGTTATTAATCTTGAGTCCTCAGTAACAGACACAAGCAAATAGTGAGTCACTGGTGGGGTATTTTTAGTCTTTGTTTTTTTTTTTCTTTGTTTGTTTTGCTTTGTTCCAGCAGTGAAATGATACTAAGAAATTTCTATGAGTGAGGAAATCAGGAGGGTCATTGCATCTACTTGGCAGGATTTAAACACAATGTACTTCTGGAAGGGTGGAAACCCCGAGACAGCATATCCAGTGTTCTTCTCTCTCATCGGCGGTTCAGCCACATGGGATGCTAAATAACGCAGCTGAACATGCTTTGACACCCGACTGTTAATAACTTCTACCCCTTTGAGTGCCTCCAGAAGCCATACCACCAATTTCAGTGAGTATAGCTGGGCTGACCCAAATTTCTGCAGAGCTGGTTAGCTCTCTCCATGCCAAACTTTCACTAGAGTTGACTTCTCTTGCAAGATTACTTAACTTCTCTCTAATACTATTGTTAGTATTGTTATAGGAATAACAACAACAATAAGAGAGCATCAAAAAAAGATTATTCTATGAAAACCTGACGTTTCAATAGCTGCCGTTTGGTGGTAAATGGTTATGATGAGTTATTCTAATGACACAAAATAACATCAAAAACAAGAGCAACATAAATAAATACTGGCTTTTAAAGACCTGTTCTTGTGTGTCTGCAACTGGTGGAGAGGTGCTTCAGTGCCTGGCAGAGGACAGCTTCTCAGTCACCACATCCCCTACCAGGTCTGAATCCAAAACTCAGAGATTTTGAAGGGAAGATTTTTTTTCCCTTGACTTCACTGGGCTGTGGATCAGATCCTAACCTGAGAAGCTGCTTAAAGAAGATGTGGGACACAAAGTCAAGATCCCAATTGCTCTTCCTCACCTCCTTCAGATTTTTGGGGAAGTTAGTCTTTAATTTGCCCTCAGAAGACTAGCTGATTGCAGTGACTGGATGCATCTCAGAAGTGCTGGTTGATGTGACCCAGCTGCTGTATCTAAAGGATCAGGATAGAGAATAGATTGTCCCATTGGCCCCACCTGCATCCTAAAGGACTTCTACAAACCTGCCCAATACCTCTTTCCTGTTCCATTTGACTAGCAACCAGGTGAGGTCAAAATACTTCAGGAACTAGAAACTTGCCAGGAAGGAAAAAAAGAAATAAGAAAAAAAAAAAGCACCATGAGGAGCTGACCCCTAGACTGCAGCAAGGGAATGGTGATGTTACGACAGGAGCTGCAGAGAGAGTTCAGGCTGGCTCAGCCAGAGTCCTCCCTCTGGGAAAGCACGTGCTGCAATAGGAAGTTTGGTTACTGTTCCTAATTTTCCACTTCTGGGCAATTCTGAATCATGCTTGGAAACCATCAGAGATCCTTTGCTGGATGCTCAGCTGGTGTGAAAAGACACAGCACAGTGCACTGTTGGCCAACAAGGATGGTACCTCTCTGTTGCTGCTGAAGACATGAGGTGTGTCAGAAAATGACCTTTTGGCACACCTTGCAAAAAGCCACCAGCCAAGGAAGCTCTGCACAGTGACAAAACCTCCCTGGTCTCTCTCTCCTTGTGCTCTTCCCTTTGAAGGCAACGCAATGACATTTCCTCATCTGAGCTTCTCCAGGCAAACTCAAGGACTTGGGTTGAATTTACTCCTATTTACATCACCTGAGAGTCTGACCCAGTGTGCATATGTGTGTGTGTGACCAAACCACAAAGAACAGGCAAGTTCAGAAGATGCTCAGAGGGAGACCATCCACAAACAATGCCCGTGTTTTTATCCAGCAAATTTTGCCTTCGGATCTCATGAAGTTAGGTTTGTTTGGCTGTATCCAGCAGCTTGTGCTTCTGGGTGATACAGGCAAACTGTGGATGGAATCTTTCTCCTCATGAGGGTTTGGATGAGTGAAAAGCAGGAAATTCAGACGGGAGAATGAGAAGCAATTTAGAGGTTTAAAAAATGACTGAAGTCTGTTTCCGTGAGCATCCACAAAAAGGGAAGGTTGAGTTAGCTCCCCTCTGAACTGATTTTAGCCACACACACACACACAGGCACACATACCCAAGATCTGCAAATCCCCTGCCCTACCTCAACCCGCTTGGTGGGCCCCTCTCCACTGCTGCATCTGGAAGAACAAAAATGTCACACATTCTGATAACCACATTTTCCATCCTAAAATTGCACTGGTTTCTGGCTTGCTACTGGGATTCAGGTCAGGGAAAGAAGAATAGTTTTCTGCCTGCGTCTGGCAACCATGAGCTGTTAACCCTGCCCACCCCATTTTGCCCAGGAGTGAGACTGCCCAAGGGAAGAACACGCAACTGGCTGTACCAAGCTGTCCGCGTTGAGCGCTTGTCTGCAAGACCAGGCAGCTCTGCCCCCCAAGGGGTCTTGATCAGTGTTGTGTGTGTTACCAGGTGGACTTTACAGGGAAAGAGCAAGCCAGACTGAAGACTGATGTCCAGGGTGGCTTGTACCCTTGCAAGAAGATGGCACTGTACGCTCCACACAAGACTCTTGCTTTACTGGGTGAGACTCCCGTCCTCCTCGGCTGCCCACGCTCTCCAAGAGGTCCAAGGACCATGTGCTGCTTTGCAACCCTCCCTTGAGAGCTCTCAGTATCTCTGTTGCTCAGCAGGTAGCAAGGCCAGCAGGTCTGGGTGGCCCTGCCTCCATTAACACCAGGGAGACTTAGATCACTGAGTACATGTATGTGATCGACAGCTGGCCACATTGGTGGCTCACTTTTTTTTTTTTCCCATATAACTTATCCTCTCGTTCCACAGAACAGAGAAACTGTATGGAAACCCTTGGCATCCAATGCGTGGCCTGATATTCTTCTGCCCACTAAATGCTCTCCAGGAACCTTTTTCATCCTTTTGCTTCTTTTTTTTTTTTTCCTCCTCCTCTCTTTACATGACTGTCTCTCTTTCTTCCTCAACAAGTACTGTGGGTCTGTCTCCATCGTAAAGCCCAGAGCCATTCAGGTACTCCTCATCTTTGTTGTACTGCTCTGGTCCAGAAGAAGGCATGGAGTTTTCAGAAATGGAGCCGTTTTTTACATAACCTGGTAAATTCCGGTGTCCATTGAGGGTCCCTGGTATAAGTCTCGTATTGAGATGGAGGGCAAGTGCCCCTCTTGTGGCTACATTTGTGATGCTGGTGTGGGAAACCATTGGTCCATAACTGTAGGTTGTGCTCCCACTTCGTGCTTTCCTTTTAAAGTCAAGTGCTAATGTCCACCTGCTCCATGACTTCTTTATTTCTGCTTGGACCTGCGAGACAAGAGGGGGGAAAAAAAGTGTGAGTGGTAGGAGAGAGGGACAGAGTAGTCATCAGAAGGAGTTAGTATCCACAGACAGAATGGATGAGGAACTTCTGGAGAGTGAAATTGGAAGGAACAGTAAATTCACATTAAATCTGCCCTTTCCAAATGAAATATGTGACACTGGGAAGCTTGGTTGCCTGAAAATATGCAACTGAAAATGTGGATTAACTCTCTCCCGGGGCTGAGACCAAGCAGCACATCCAGGAGTACCTACATCTCAGTGTACCATTAGCATTAAGTTTGAGTGGGGTGAACCACCTTTGTAGGTGCCTGAGACTCTAGAAATTTCCTCTAGAAAGGAGTTAGCTGACTATTTTAGACTGAGTGTCCCACTTTTAGATGGGTAAGGTTAGGATGAGATCAGTTCCCCTTATGGTATGTATTACATCTTGGTTTTATGCTGTAGAACGTAAGCAACATATCTGCAGTTGCATTTCCCCTTAAAATCCATAAATTTAGGCCAAACTAGCCTTATGCTGGGCCATGAAAGTAGCTCTGTTCTTTCCTGGGGTACATCCACTGACAATCTAGTTTCTTAGTTTGCAGCCATAGAGGGAATTAATGGAAGCAAAGACATTAAAGCATATCACTCTGGAAATAGAAAAAAAGGTCAAACCAGCCTGGACAATCAAAAGAGCTTGCTGGTTTGGCAGCTACTCTGTCAATCCACTTTTCTTCCTGCCACTGATCTGAAATTAAGCAGCACTAAACAGCACTCATGCTGGGAAAAGCAAAAATACATTTTTTTTTCTCCATTAGCTACTTCCAGTAGCTCATTTATTGGTGACATATTGACCTGGATGTCTTATATGACCAAAAGTGAGGTTATGAACTTTTTATGTGGACTGACAGATCCTTCACTGAGTGCAAAATAGGGTTGCATCTCTAGACTAAATGGGGATATGCTGATGTGCATCCTCTTTACCATCTGTTTGTGGAACTAACCTAAAAAAGGAAGGAAATAAGAAGCTGGTGACTTACCTCTCCATTGCAAAAACAGTATATGATGGCAACAAAAAATCCCTAGAAGGAAGAAGAGACAACATATTAATGCAAATCTTGCTGCATGTGAGCATCTCTTTCCTGAGGGTGCTGCCCAGTGTCCCTGTGTCCTCTGAAATCAGTGACATTCGGAATATGCTGTGTGTAATATGTGTAAGGAACCTTGCGTTGTTCGGTAGTGTGTGAGAGCAATTTCCCTGCAGACTGCTGACAAAGCAGTAGACTATAAAAGCCCTCTGGCTCATGGTTTAGCTAACAAACAGGTCTATTTTCACCCCCAGATCTTTTGCTAAGTTTCTGAGATGGTGCCTGGTGCCTGGGAAGGTGCTGGGGTCTCCCTCACTGGAGATGAACATTATTGGATAAACATTTCCCAGTGTTCTACGTGTAACTGATCCTGCTGCAGGACTGTGGGGTGGAAGATGGTCCTGGTGGGACTTTGCCATGAGGAACTCATTCACAGGACCGAAAGACAACGTGGGAGAAGCAAATTGGAAGCTGAAGTACAACAACACGTCTCTGGATCTCTGCCAGCTTCTGTCTAACCTGGATCTAAAGGGATTTATTTTGTGGGGCAAGTTACCTTTCAACAGGAAAACTTTTTTTTGTTGGACATACTGCGCCTTTGTAAGTTGTGTTTTACAAATATAAAACATACTTGATGCTAAAATACTGTCAAATCACCTTGTGAATTAAATCTGGTGTACTGCAAGAACAGCCCTGCTCCCAAAGAGAACACCTTGCACTTCCACTTCCCTCCTGTCCCCATTGAAATTCTCATCGTTTGACCCCATAATTTAAGAGTTACAATACCTGGAAAGAGTTGAACAGCATTTCATAGTGCATTTGAACTTGCCAAAGAATCCCTGACACATCTGTGTATGGCATAGCCATGAAAACAATATAGTGAACGCCAAACAGAGGCATAAGGACGAGGGTAGATTTCAGCAGCTTCCTGGAGCAATAAGGAAAGAGAAAGACACAGAGGAAATTAGTGGATGGAGTGAACCTCTCAGCCAGACTTGTCCACCTCATACCTTGGACACAAGTTGTACATAATTTCTTTCTTGCTCAAATGCCCCATTGGTTGGGTTTGGCTGTCTAACACCTACACAGGCACTGTGTCCACCTGCAATTTCAAACTGTTGTTTCTCCTGTGGCATGTGACACAACCCAGTCCATCCTCCAGCACGTCTTGATGTGCTAGTCTACCCCTTTCCACGTGTATGTCCCCATGTGATGCTGTTGTAGGTACTGGAGATGAAGACACAGAGATGTCTTTTTCAGCCTCAGACTATCCCCAGCTTTTGATCATGGGTAGAGGGTGGAAGGGTGTGCTACTGCTTCCAGCCCTCAGCCTCTGACTGGCACTAAATCTCCTTGTCCCTAAAGTATGGCTCTGGTTGAGCTTACAATGACTGGACATGGTTCTGTACAACCTACAGTAGCTGACATTACTTGAGCAGTGAGGGCTGGATTAGATGACCTCAACCATTCTGTGATTCTATGATTCTGCCTGCTTATTGAGGCAAGACACAAAGGTCCACCCTGGGTTAGTGCCTCCTGTGCAATGAGCAAGGCTGGTGGAGAGGGAAGTGCATGTAGGAGCAGAATTGTTCAAGATGTGGTGGGGAAGAGGATGCTGCACTCTGGGGTTGGCAGGAGGTGAAGACACTTAAGAGGTGCTTTGAACTGCAGTACCACCTGGAAATCTCCTCTTTAAAGGAGGGAGGTACAATACAATCCAGAGTACTTGGCTGGGTCTGCCCTGCAGGGAACCAGCTTTGCCTGGAAGTGATGCTAATTGAAGGATTAAACCTTCTGCCAAGAGTCACAGCGAGTCACGAGTGCAGGCAATTATTGAGAAGAGCAGACATCACTACCAGAAAGACCTGGTACCTCCTCTGACCAGCAACTGGAAACCACTGAGGGAATTTAACACATTAAAAGGAGAAGGCCTCATCCAAACCATAATTAATAGCAAGCTTCAGCCAGGGAGAAATAAACAAATAGATAAATCAGAGCCCCGACAGGGCAGCAGAGAAAAATGGAGAGGTGTTTTCCTGCCAAATCTCATTCCTGCCTCAAATGAAGTGCCCTGTGTTTGGAGAGTGAGATGGTAGCAATGAGCTCATGGTTTGCAGCCCAAATTATTCTGCTCTTCCCCCTCAGCATGTGTCATGATGGTCAGTCCAGCTCAGGAGATGATGAGAAGCCTCAGGAGCTCTCAGGCAGCCGAGGTGTCTCAGAAACCTGCTTTTTCTGTCCAGTTTGACCATGCTACAAATATCCTGAATTATCAAGAGAGAAGAGCTGGCAGAACAAAGGGAAACAAAACAAATCAAGGAAAGGCCAGATTTCCAGCAAAGAGTCAGGAATATTTGTTCATTTCAGCCAGAGTGCTGAAACACTCACTGAAGGGCAGATTGACCAAATAGACCAAGTTTTACAAAGCACAGGAGGGAAATAAATAAAAATAAATAAATTGGTACAATTTTTAGGGGCTTCAACAGCACTAAGCAATGCATTTGTTTTTCCCCTCTTGGTTCAAGGCCAGCACAGAGACTGAATTCCTCTCTTTAACCTGTGAGGCAGGTCTCCCAGGTTGGATTTGAAAGGTTGAGGAGATGTTTGTGTTGTTTCATTCTGCATTATCAGACTTGGAAGATGGTATTCTTCTCATCTTATTTTAGGTGTCTACAGTGTAGACACCATGAACGAGTCACCCTGGGCTCCCTCTGTAGTCAAGGAGGTGAAACAGAGACTTTGGTAT
This sequence comes from Podargus strigoides, assembly GCA_028020825.1. Lineage (NCBI taxonomy): Eukaryota > Metazoa > Chordata > Aves > Caprimulgiformes > Podargidae > Podargus > Podargus strigoides. Next base: position 57,053,435 of record CM051623.1, on the reverse strand, counting down.
CTCCCAAAAAGTGGAGGGGGTACGTGACTCACCTGTACTGTTGTCTTGAGTCACACCTCCCTGCATTCGTCTCTCGTAGCTTGGTTGCTAGGACTCTGATAATGTTGATAAAAAGAATAAAATTTACCTGCAAGAGGTGGGGAAAAAAAAAAGACCAACAAAGAAAGGACAAATATTAAAAAAAGGTCCAGGCAATGATAGTGTTGTTTAGTAAATGCTTTCCCCAAGGTGAGTCAAGGGGCTGTAACACACAGGGACCTGACTGTGCTGTGTATGAAGCTCCTCCTGGAAGAGCTTGTCCTGTGGAAGGGGTGAGCTCCACAGGAAAGACACAATGATTGGTGGGATCTGATGAGCTGTGCTTAATCTGTATGGCTGAGAGAGAGAAGGGAATGGCTTTGTCTGACAAAATGCAGGCATCTCACATGGAAACACCTACACCTGAGCTAGCCAGCCCAGCAGACACTTGATAATTTGATATGATATCAATATATAAGGCAGTGCTTTGCAGGACTTTTAAGGTATGAACTACAAACAACTCTCAGTATTTTTCTCATCATCTCTTTTTTTCAAAAAATAAACTCCATACAGTGATATGGGTCATTTTCATGGCCTCACAAACCTATTAAACTTAGTTTGAGGTCCAGGGAGCAGAGTCAAATTAGGTTATCACAGAATCACAGAATGTCAGGGATTGGAAGGGACCTCAAAAGATCATCCAGTCCAATCCCCCTGCCAGAGCAGGAACACTTAGGTCAGGTCACACAGAAGGTTATATTTGTCTCTTGCAACCCACTTGAGATTAAGATCTCCTCAGACTAAGAGAAGCATTAGTAGGATGCCTTTCCATATTTCCATGTGCAAAAGGAAAGAAGAGCAAGCAAACTGCACCTTGACAAAGACACAGAGTCAACCTAACTAGAGATGACAGATTAAGAATGCAGAAGGTCAGTTTAATTATAAAACTTCTGTTGTATGTCTACTTCTAACTCTCCATCTGGAGGAGTGTTTAATATGGATCAGATAAGGACAGTAAGGAAGTAACATCTGCTTTCTATGCAGGGACCCACATCCATGAACCCATCTTGTGGCCAGCTGCTCAACCAAGCTGATCTAGTCCTACAGGAACATTCCCATGGTGACCCAGGCAACAAAAGGTAATGACAATATCTCATGGCTACGCTGTCACTTAACAGAGAATACTATGACTTTTTACAAGGGCATGTGGTGATAGGATGAGGGGTAGATGTTTCAAACTGAAAGAGGGGAGATCTAATCTAAATCTTAGGAAGAAATTGTTGACTGTGAGGTTCTTGAGACAGTGGCCCAGGCTGCCCAGAGAAGCTGTGGCTGCCCCCTCCCTGGCAGTGTTCCAGGCCAGGTTGGATGGGGCTGGGAGCAACCTGGGCTGGTGGGAGGTGTCCCTGCCATGGCAGGGGGTTAGGACAGGATGAGCTTTAAGGTCTCTTCACACCCAAAAATTTCTATGATTCCATGATTCTATGGAAAACAAGGAGATGTTTGAGGGATTCACAGCTTTTTGGAACTCCTCAGAGCTGGTCCTCACTAGGACCAGGGTTACATCTGCTCCTGCCCCAGACAAACCCATTCTTGGGACTATGGCAAGGCCACAATCAGAACCACTGTGTAACCATCTGTACTGGGCAGATCCACATTGCTGGGTTAACGCTGGTGCCTATGGGTTTCTCTGGAGGCTTGCAGCAGTCATTTGACTTCTCAGATGCCAGTACAGCAGCACTTCAAGGAAATAAATTACCACACCACACACAGGCTCATAGTTTTATGCCAGAAGGGACCATTGTGAACCTCTAGTTTGATCTCCTGCAAATTGCAGTCCATAAGACCTCCTTGTATTCATTTTTATTTGAGCTAGAACGGATCTGGGTTTCAGTATTTCCATGACGGAGATCCTACCACAACCATTGGTAAGTCGTTCCAATGGTTAATTATCCTCACTGTTAAAACAAGTAGTTCCCTGAGCCGCTGAATGAGCACGGCCTGGTTCGCTATGGCTTTGTCTTCTGTGGTTGGATTCCTTCTCCTTTAATGAGGTGCAAGTTCATTTTGAACAGCTCTCTTCTGTGCTAAGAAGGGGGCAAGGTCGTATGACACCCCTTTCCTTGAGCAGGCATTAGTACAATTTCTCTCCCATATCTTTTTGACTGTTTTCGTGAGGTTTGTGGGAATTTAAGATCCATGCAACCCCATTCCCTTACTTACATTTGGTTGGAATTTACTGACTGGCACAAAAGTTATAAGGAAGGGATGGACAGACAGACCGGCAGAGAAGCGCACAGCCTGGGGGCATATAATTCATTTTCATTGGAAACCAATCTGAAAGGGGGAAAAAAAAGAAAAAAAGGCAGCCTTTGTTTCTCATATGAGTTTTTCTAGCTTCAAAGGCTCGAAAGTGGGATCTTGCTCTGCATTTTTTGGCTAAATTGAAGATGTCCAACCTTATCATGGTCAGGAGGAAAACTCCTCTGACTTCCTGAAACATGTGTTAAGTTTTAAAAGAAATCCAGACAACTGAATAACATCAAAGTTAGCAGCAGAGTAGGGGGATTTTAAGCCCCTCAGCCTCCAAATTCTCTGCGAGTACATCCAGAAAATGCATAATTTAGTCCAGCAACATATGACCAGTCAGTGTGGGAATTGAAAATGCAGCCAAGTGAACAATATGAACCCACAGAAATTAAACAGAAACAACCCACAGAATATTTTTGCATGATAAATAGCTGCATTTGCAAATAGCGAGGGTACAAGCACAGCAGAGCCTCATGGAGAAACATTATTTTTACAAGGACGAGCCTCAATTGAGCTCTTTCTCTTCTGCTAATTGGGCTTTAAATTACATGCAATGGGGTTGCTGGCATTCATGTAGTTGAACTATCTGAACTTTCTTCTCCATCCTAGTATTTCATTTCCAATGACCACGATGTGGGCTTGGTGATTTGTTTCTTCCAAGGTGCAGAACCAGTTGCTAGAGCCAGGTGAAGAATTTCCACCAAAAGGAAATTCTGATGAAGAAAAAATCCCTACCCCCAAAGCAGCTCACCTAATTGCTTGTATGAACATATCCACCTCAGAAACTTTCCTGCAGTTTATATGCAGATGGTCTGATTTTCTTCTCACCCACATTGATCACCTTCCAAGGCCTCCTGGTTTGTGAGTCAGGAGGAAGTATATAGAGCTTGATGCAAAACCCTCTGAGAACTATAGAGAGATTCTTATTGACTCCACTCAACTTCATTGGATGAATGTAAAGGGGAACTAGGGTGTGTGGGACTGGAAAAGCTCTTTTGCATGCACTTCTCTAACCATCAGAAGGTGGAATAATGGAGAACCACAGAGGAAAAGGGAGGAAAGAGGGTAACTCCTGAAAAACTGTAAAAGCAGGCTCTCTAGTTAATTGGGACCTGCTCAAGAAAACACATAACCATGCACTGAATTCCTCTTGTGCAAATAATCACATCTTATAATGACCTTTCCAGCTTGTGAGAGCTCATTCCCATGTCTGGATAATGTCACTTCTATCCTTTTGTCCCCTTGGGTTCCTGGGTTGGGGCTGAAGTGATCTGTCAATGACCAGCATCATGCTTGATCACAGATGGGGTGGTTTAACTTTCATCCCCACCTCTGAGGTATCCCAATATATATATAACTATATAGTCTATAAATATAAATATGATAAATATCAATATAAAAAAAATCAATGCTTATAAATATCTAAAGGGCGGGTGTCAAGAGAATGGGGGCAGACTCTTTTCAGTGGTGCCCAGTGACAGGACAAGGGGAAATGGGCACAAACTGGAACATGGGAAGTTCCATCTAAACATGCAGAGGAACTTCTTCCCTTTGAGGGTGGCAGAGCACTGGCACTGCCCAGAGAGGTGGTGGAGTCTCCTCTGGAGACATTCCAAACCCACCTGGATGCCATCCTGTACGACCTGCTCTGGGTGAACTAGCTCTGACAGGGGGGCTGGACTGGATGATCTCCAGAGGTCCCTTCCAACCCCCACCATTCTGTGATTCCATGGAAGGCACTGCCTCCCACCCATTGCAATCAGCCAGTACTCACCACGATAGCTGCCAGGATGGGCACCTGAATAATCCATTTTAAATTGCCAGCACTCAAGTCCCAACACCTGAAAAAGAGATTGACATCACATCAGGAAATCATTGGTTACAAAGAGCAACAGACTCAAGTGCCTTGTTGGATAAATCCACTCCGGGAGGATGGGTTCCTCCAAAGCTTGGTGCAGTGGAAGGGGCTAGCTGTAACCCTGCCTTCAGCCAGCACGGCTTCAAAATAGCCCTTAATCAAAACAGTGAATATTACACTATTCAAGACTAAAACCACTACTAAACACATTTAAAGTCATGCTCTCCAGATGGTGGAACAGCTCTTTTCACAGCCATCAAGACTTGTTCCTTCTGGGCAGGAACCCTTTCCCACTTCTTCTTCACCTCCTTACCAGAAAAAAAACACGCTAAAAATAATCCAGCTTTCATGAAAACAAGAGAGGCTGAAATGGCCCAATGTTAACCCTTGGATTAAACCCACAGAACTTTGCATGGTGACAGGTCCTGCCTGAAGATGTGGTGATGGGGACAATACTGTGGTTCTACATTCAATTCCTGTGCTTCCTTCAGCCTTGCTCTCACAGTGAGACCCAGCCATGCCCTATGAAAGTCTTTATCTCCTTCTCCTCGTCAGCCCTTAGCCAAATGAGGACTGGAAGGACCAATGGTTGGTGGCATGGATGCTAGGCTACAGCCCTCCTTCTGTTGAGAAGGGGCTGAACACTATTTCCTGCCAGGCATTTCCAGCAGCCATCGAGTAAGGTCACTCGGTGTTAATTACTCTGAATTCTCTCCAACCATGGAGAGAGGAGTGCCACAGGCTTGCCTTTATCCGAGCCAGACAGCCCCCACACAGCAGCTGCAGTTTTCATTTCATGGGCCAAATGCTGCCCAGGCAGCTATTCCAGGAAAGCAAGGGGCAGGGGCAGAGAAACCACTGGTGCTGGCTGAAAGGCTCTACAAAAACGAGCCTGTGCCAACGCAGATCCATCATACTTCAGTAGCTGTGCTACTTGGTCTTCCAAACCTGGACCTGCAATCCTGTTTAGAAAGGAGGGTCCTCCCAGGCAAAGCCATTTGGAAAGCTTCCTGGGGACCCCCACACTTTTGCTGGCAGATGAAACCCATTGTGTGGTCAAGCCTGTGCATTTTTTGGGGGAAAATGAGGTTGTATTGGGGTTTAAAGTTTGGATACTATGGATCCTTCATTCAGGATGCTGTAAGAATGTGAGGCCATGAGGGTGCATGTGTAGGACTAAAGAAGCAGCTGATCCATATCTTGTTTCTGGTGGTAGCCAGAAGCTGATATTTAACATGGAATAGGCAAGCAGGTAGTGGTATTTTTCTAGGATATTCTTCCAACAATCTGCAGCTCAGGATGGCTGAGCCAGAACATTACTGAGTATAGAAGTCTTCTGAAGGAACTTATCTCCCATGAATTTATATAAATGCTTTTTAAACCTAAAGACACGGTGGCATCCACACCTCCTGCAATAAGGGGTTAAGAGCTTCACCACCTCATTGCTGTCAAATCACCTCCTTTGACTGTGCTGAGCCTGCTGTCTTACAACTTCATTTCCATCCATTTGGGATTTTAAAGATCCCTGTCCTGTCCCTGCCTAGTGGTGAAACACTCCCCTTTAGCCCTGGGGATAACAGCTACAGGGTTCCCATTTATCAAATTCTGTGGAATGAAAGGAAAGTGAGGAAAGCTGCAGCCACATTATCCTTCCCTGCCCCCCCTACCCCCCAAAGTTTGCTAACTTCATAGTACAAATCACTTCTGGCTTTACCTGGTTCCTTTGTTCCTTTTGGTTCACCCACAAAGTCACCTGTGCCAAAAGCCCCACAAAAGCATCACATGTAAGAGGGAGGAAAGGCAATGTGAGGAGACTTACTCTGTGTCGGCTAGAGTGGCTCTCACGCTGGCCCACGCTGTAACAAATACAGCAGGGAGTCCTGCAACAAAACACAGGGCAGGCAGGGTTAGTAGGGGGCTCAGTTACCAGAAATGCAAGTGAAGTGGGCTAGAGGAGGGTGGAAAAAGGAGGTTTTGAATATTCAAGCATAATTTAGACTAGGAAAGCCTGAGCTTGGTCTCACATCTCTTCTGTAGTCCAAATAGCAAACCAAACAGTGGCAGGGAGCACTTTCTGGAAGACAAATGTCATGGGCTGGACATGTCTGCCCTACTGAACTCACCTGGCTTTTAAAACAGAGCAGCTTACTTTCCCAAGTCATCATTCAGGAGTGGTCCAGGCTTAGGCTACCTCCTGATTCACATTTGGGAGATGACCAATGATGGTCTGGGACTGAGATGGGCCATGAGCTTGACAGGATAAATCACCAGGTCTTGTCTTTCCCCTAACACTGCTTTGTAGACACATAGCCTGTAGCACTTGCACCTGGGTGACAGATACCTGCTCTAGCCAACCCATTTGATTTGAAGCAGAGAAGGGTTTCATGCAGCACAGTTTTCCCAAGATATTTGTTTCCCTGACGTCAAGGAAAGGTGGGTCTGGAGTCAGGCTCAGACCATTTCTCCCAGCACAAGGCTGGATGGATCAGAAGCTCTGTTAAGTGTAAGAAACTTGCTGCATGAAACAGAAAAAAGCTAGAATTTAGGGTAATGCTTGCAAAATACTCTAGCCAAAGGTTCATTCCTAAATGAACCATCCTTATTTCAGCACAGTTACACTGGGCATCATCTTTTCTCTGTGAAACGTAAAAAAAATCACTAATATCCAAATGCAATCTTCTATTTATTTTTTTAGGGTCCAGTTCTGCTTTATTTGTACAACTGAGTCCCCTACTGGCTTCCCTTAAAAGGCAGGATCAAATCCACAGTAGCTTCCACAAATTCAAGAAGAATAGCCCCTTTCAGGTGAAAAAAAAAATTAAAAAAAAAAAATTATAAAATAAATAAAGGCGACATTTATCACTGATGACTGTAAATATGCTGTTCACAGTCTAAGCTCATTGGGGCTCGGCATGCATAAGCACACGCTTAACTTTCAGCATGCACTTAAGTCTCATTAGAGTGCTTAAAGGCTTTCCTGACCACGGGCGCTTTCCTGAGCTGGGGTGTGGAGCAGGGACGCCTGTCTCACACACACACACGGACAACGGGGCCGTTATCTTGGTTGGAACCTTGAAATGCCACGGTAATATAAGAAAGCATAAATAATTAAACACAGAGCCTCACTCAGCAGCAGCACTGCCTACAAAGATACGTTTATACGGAGTGCACCCTCCTGTGCAATCCCCCTGCGAGGGCTGGCACTGGGAAAGAAAATACTTAACCTATTGCACCGGGAGCCCGTGAGCGTGCTGAAGGCGAGGGCTTGGGGAAGGTGATGATTTACTGCAGCAAGCACCATCTATTTCCTCCTCACTGTTAATCACCTATCTATGAAAAATACGTGCGTGGTCTGAACTACTGGCTGAGCTACCAAAGGATTAAATGCATTTAACCTGATATCACTGGTGATATTCCAGTTTATATTGACTGAGAAACTGGCCGTGTTGCGAGGCTGATGTGCCCGTGGTGGATGTTCACCCATTATCGTGGAGCTCTAAGCTTGAAAGATGGATTGTTTCAGAGGTCTGAATGTGTTTGACACGTCCTTGTTCCTCCCTAACCTGCCCTGTGCTTCAGAAAAGACACTGTTCCCATTCATACTAATGCTGTGCTGTGTTCGAGGTTCCAACAATAAAACATACAGGAGAAAATAATTATGCCTAAAAAATCCCTATGTGTGGATTTATTGTGCCCTGTGTGCTGTTGCCTCACTCCTTTCAGGCAAGCTTAGGAAAAGGATCCTTGACTTTTTTTTGCAAAACACACATGGTGAATTCCTGGCACCAATTTTATTGCTGCATTTCTCTTTCTGCTTCCTTTATATCATCGTGTTTTGGTTTGGTTTTTTTCAGTGTGAACAATCGTAAATATTCTTAAATTTACAAAAAGTGATATAAATCTTCCTCCTCTTTTTTCCTATGCCCCGTTTTTAGATTCTCTCTGCATCAATGTAACGTGCAGAGCTTGGGCTGTCAGGTATTCAGGAGTTCTACCTTTTCCTCCCACTCTGCTAAGCTAGTCTTTCAACTTGAAGAGTTAGAAGGCTTAGCTTTGCCTCCATCATCTTTTACTTTCAGAGAGTGATGACTCACTTTTTGTTGTCTCCACTTGAAACTCCTGGTCTGTGATGCCCCAAGACTGACAAAAATCCCTCCTGCTGAGCACTCACAGTGCCCATTGATGGGAGAGCCACTAGCCAGAAATTCAGGACTGAGGTCCTCAAAGACATCTACAGACCCCAAGACATCCAAGAGGATGCAACTCCATGAGTAGGGAAGTCACACGTGATTAAATGCACCTGGCCAACCCACCAGGGACAGGGAAGTGAATCTCCAAAAAGCCTGAGACCTGGGTGCCTGTGAGCACAGAGGGATGCAGGTGTGGATGGGTGCCTGCACACCCTTCCCATGCCACGTGCATGACGCAGGATGAACCTCACCGGGCGATGATGCCGTGAGTGACTTCTACAGAATCCACATTGTATGCGCTGTGCATTTCTAGTCAACACACACAGTGTGTACAATGCAGGTGCTATAAAGTCAGGTGTCTCCCCATCGGCTGGAAAAAGTGGAAACCTCAAGCTGGGCAAAGTCTGGTGGCCATCCCAACCCCTTTGCTCTCTCTCCTCTGTTGCTTTTCTCGTGTATGTGTCTCCTAGCAGCTGGAAAAATGGCTTTTGTGCGTGTGTCAAGGCTGTGAGTAAGAGAGGTGGTTGCAAAGTGACTGCTAGGAGAAGGAAGCTTATGAATAAAGACCTTATGTAGGTCTGGAGAAATCTGGTCTCAGTTCCCTGCTGCCTGAAAACCTCTCTGAGGAACAATGCATGTGTTTTTTCAGTCTGTCTGTGTCATAGCTCTTAATATTAAATAGGTCTAATAATACCCTCTATGCCTCTTGTCCTCTTAGGTACAAATTCTTTCAGGCAAGGCTGATTTCTGCTTAGATAAACACGCAGGGCTCACCAAGATGAGTTTTTGGACCTGAGCACTTCTACCAGTAACAAACTGATCTAGTTGTCTTTTCCAGGTCTCCCTGCAATCTTCATTTACACCATAGCTGAAAGCCAGTGCAGTCCAGCCAGGGTGGGGATTAACATGGTGTGAAGGAAAAATGCCAGTGGAATCAGCTTGGGTTTTCTAGCTATTGGTCATGCTTCTTAGACTTCCTTCTTAAAACAGCTGCAGGGAACTTGAAGTCTGCTGGGGAATTTATTGTTGCCCATAACATCATTATTTATTTATTTTTATTGGGTGCTGGCAAGGAACAAGTTCCTTTTTGTCACCAGGGTCTCCCTTGCAAGAAGGGCGCTGAGGACTTTCACAGAGCTGTGCTCCCTTGTGCCACTGAGGATGTGGACTGAAAAGTCTCATCAGAAATCTTTGGATCTGACATCAAAGGGTAGCTATACGTTCTGGTTTCCTCAGTAGTCTGGAAATAAGATGATGTAGGGTGATTTTTGCTCCCTACACTCACCTTGGAAATTTCCAGGCAGGATAAATCCACTGCTGTTTATTGTCACACAAGCAAGAAAAAAAAAAAAATCAGCTTTTGGGGCAAACTCATCTTTTTTGTACCTACGTGGAATGTCGTAATTATTTATCGCCGATTCCCTGTCATTCATTGCTGTGGTATGGGCAGCATCCAGTGCCCACTGCAGGGAACTGGAGTTTTTCCACTGACTCCAGTGGGTCTTGGACTGGGTTGCCCTCTCCAGTGCCCAAAAGCTATCAAAGCAATACGTCTGTGCGGGGGTGTGTGTGTACATTATCATGCTAATCAAAACAAAGCAAAAACAAATGCAACTGGAGGGATCCTATGTTCTCATTCCAGAGGAATTTAAATTGAGCAGCCTCAAACTTTTGGAAGGACATAGATGATGTTGTGACAGGTGTGACTTCAGCTTTGTGGTTGTTCTGATAAAATGATTATACTCTGGCAGTGGCTGGAAGAATTAATGAGAGGAACCCATGCCTGCTAGACCGCTTTCCTTTGGCTGCATTATGAGCAGCATCATGTTGGTTTTTCTTGTTAAACATGTGGCATTATTTTTCAACTGCTTCCTTCTCTTCCAGAATTTGCTCTGGGGAATTGCTTCTTTAAGTCTGCTCTGTACAGTTTAATGCCATTTTCTGAGAAACAAATTTTATGTAGCTTGAAGGTTTGGAAGAGGATGGGGTTGGTTTTTTGTTTGTTTGTTTGGTTTTTGTTAATTTGTTTTAAAAAAGAGGTGAGGTCTAATGTCCTCTCTGTCTCACAGAAGCTGAGGTAAGAAATGTTCTGTCCCCAAATTATCTTTCTTTTTTTTTTTTTCTTTTTTTTTTCCCCCCCAAACCTATCAGCTGGCTGGCACTAGACTTTGCCTAAGAGATGGATGTCCACACTGGGACTCATATTTACACCTCTCATCTCTATCATGTGGCAGCAGCAGCAGTTTCTGACCTATGCACCAGCTGAACACGAGGTTAGCAAGGAGCCTGTGGATCCCTTCTACCCCATAATCACAGTGGGAAAGGAGGAAAACTGGAAAAAAATCCTATGAGCAGGACTGCCCTGGACTAGTGGGAAAAACCCACCCACAATCCTCCATAAACTCAGGTCTGCACTATCTTGGCTTGCTCAGAGCTCCACTGTTAGAGACAGCGGTTTTCTTCCAGAAGAAATCATGTGCTGGAATGGGGATGGTGTGGCACACACATTAATCTTGTCCTAAAATGCAGTCAGGATGTGGCCAGGTGCATTTTGGACCTGGAAACTAGGAAGTGGTCCTGGGCCATACAGCTTAGAGGTAACCATAGACACCTCTGAACAGGTTTTTCCTTCTGTAAGCTCCTTTGTAGACCAACACCCCATTATTCCTAGTTATGTCGTCGAGGATCATCTAATACGTTTCCTGTTCTACCTTACATTCCACAAGCTTCAGACAACTGTGAGCAGTTTTATTGTCCTCAGCCTACCAGCACCTCATAACTCCTTGCAAGCCAAAGCTAATGCCAGAAGTGAACAGAAAGCACATTCTCATCTCAAATGCCCACTAATGAGCACCCTCCCTGCACCCACATCCCACCCCTTTCTCCTTCCTCGAGGAAAAGACACCCAAATTAAAAGAAAAAGGGGAAAAGAAAAAGGCTTCCCCAAAAATTGCAGGTTTCTACTGGTGCTCCAACACTTGTGAAACCTCAGGAGCTTTTTTAAGCAACTGAGATCTGAGGTAGGAAATCAGAGCTTATTTCTGCTGTTGGGAGCAGGCGCTCACAACCTCATGCAACTTTCCATCCCTCCAGCCCAGTGCCTGTTTCTCAGCAGGAGGCATTTGGTGGAGATGAGGATCACTCAGAGGGTGCACTAAAATCAGCTGTCACATCCACTTCCCTGGAAGGATGGCAAGATATACTGTCTCTCCAAGCCTGGGCTGATCCTTCCAGAGATCCTGGAAGTGCACAGTGTGAATACCACAATTTAGAAATGATAAAGACTTCACAAGAGAGCTAACCTGTCCTTGTAGGAGTCACTGTGCCTCTGATGCTCACCCTGCCTCTGTCCTCTCTCCTGTATTTATGTCTATGCAATATCTGCTTCAAAGACGACCTCCAACAGGCTTCCTACAGGTCAGCCCTAAGGAGGAGCAGTGACTTACCCCAGCCAAATAATGTGAATCCCCAGAGATACTTCTTCTCTGAGAAAAATGCCATGAAGATGAGGCTGTGGAGATAGAGCCCTTCCACCAGAATCCAGTAGTAATTGGTTGCCAAGAAGTAGAGGAAGAAGGTAACCGCTACTTTACAGCCCACCTGCAATGACCACAGAAAGACAGGGTTATGTGAGGAACATGATGTGAAATTCTTGTTCTCCATAAAGCCATGATTTGCCAAGATGGGCTGGAAAACCAGATGGAGAAAGGAAAAAAAATAAATCAGGAGACTGGATATTAGGAAGAAGTTCTTTACTGAGAGGGTGGTTGGGCACTGGCACAGGCTGCCCAGGGAGGTGGTGGAGTCATTGTCCCTGGGGGTGTTTAAAAAATGAGTGGATGAAGCACTTGAGGCCATGGTCTAATGGTCTAGTGGTTGGGGAGATGGTGGGATAAAGGTTGGACTTGATGATCCTGGAGGTCCTTTCCAACCATGGTGATTCTATGATTCTATATTGCAGGGTTTTTACAAAGGGGAAAAAATCAGTGCAAGAACAGACGAGATGAAGAACTGAGAAGAAAGCTTCCCCCTCAGCCTCACATCATGTCTCCAATAACAGCTGAATTGGGAGGTGTAGGAGTACAGGGCACGTATGAAGAGATGCTGACCTGATCCTACTCTCCTCCAACACCAGTGACGAGGCACTCACGCTTTCTAGGACATCTGTGTTTTATCTTTTCCCTCTGGTTCTTGTCTAGGTTAGGGGACAAAGGACTGTGGCCAAGTCACTTCAGACCTGGTGTGAGTCACATTGCTTGGAAGCACAGCTCCCTCCTCAGCTCATGGAGAGATGTAGACACTGTGCTGAGGGTGGGTGGCCCTATCCTGTCATGGATGTCCAAGACAGGATTCTCCAGGGATGCCTGTCCTTCCTCACTGAGGGTGAAGACGCCCTAGATGGCTGCTGTAGGTTTTGGTGACTGGTCCTCCAAGAGCAAATCAATGGTGGAGGATTTCACCCACAATGTCCAGGCATTTTCTGAACAGACCTGAGCTGCAAGGTGAGACCTGGTAGAGACTTCCAGGACACACTGATTTTAAATGTGTGCATTAGCTGAACTCTAACTCCACACTGACCTGCAATCCTTTCCTTTCTTGAGAAGAAAACCCTGACTGTGACTCAATGTTCCCCTGTCCTTCTGGCAGAGTGGGGCAAACCTACTCTTCCAACATTTCTCAGCCCTAGCAGAAACAGTCTCCAAAGTAAGGATGTCACACAGGGTTAATTGGTACAAAGGAACACATAAGTCCAATTTCTCTGGAAAACTGTCTACCAAACACATCCCACAGCAGCAGAACATTGCTGAGCTGCCCCTTACTTTGAGAGGAATACAAGTGACTTGCAGAAAACAACAATAATAAGTACCTTGTAAATAGAAAGAGAATTTTTTATTCTGGCCCAGCTCTTACACTGATACTTCGCCAATCAAAATGAATATGTACATATATAAATACATTTTTATATGTATATGTATAAAATATGGACACATTTATGCCCATTTGCTTTTATAGGTGAAGTGAGTCAAATTAGAAGGGAAATCAACTCAAAAATCCCCATCCAGGTTTAATACTAATTTTTATATTTACAAAAAATCACCATCTGTCCACACACAGCGAGCATCAGGCAATAATTGCAAAGCTCCCACTTCACTTGGAAACAAAAGAACTACATTAATTGTTGCCTTCATCATTTGTTTGCCTTTCAGTTTGGCAGAATGGGAAGTGCCATTAATTGCTAATATTCAAAGAATGCAATATATTATCCCCATTATTCCTTGTAATGAGTCTAGCCCAAGGAGAAATAGAAAACAATGCAGCAAAACATTTTGTGTTCTTTCCAAAAAGAGAGTGTTTTGAAGTGTGCTGAGTGCTCCAGCCAGAGGCTCATCAAATTAATGAAATAGATCTCTGAAATGGGAAGGAAACAGGATAATAAATTTCCCTTTGGGGCTACTTGGATGCACAGTGGGACGCTTCATATACATTGATTTTATACAAGGGTGTTGGTGGAGTTCCCTGGTAGTAGCACAAGTTGTGAATGACTTAAGAAGCTGAATGAATATACAGGCAGAAAGCTGCCACTCCACTAGGATGCCTGAGATAGCTCAGATTATTTTGTGTGCGTTGAAGGTAACCATTGATCTTAGATACTAAAATCTACCTTTGTTTCTTTAGCATCCAACTATGCATGGATGATGAGCTATGATACCTATGATCCACCATGGGAAATCTGTGATGAGACCATGACAAGGAGAGCAGACAGCTTCAACGAGTGGGGACAACTTTGAAACCTGAAGATGGGCTTCATCTCCCCTAAGCACATGAAAAATGCAGATGTCTCCATCTGAGCTTTCTATACAGTGGAAAGAAACATGTGTTTGTGGAGTCAAGTTCACCTGACCTCACTTCAGTTTTCATTTTAGGATGTGGTTTGTCTTACCCTTGACTTGACTGTGTTGACCAAACTGACTCAGTGGACCACAGATGGAACCTGAGGTGACTAGACTGAATGGAGACATCTCTACTGCAGACATCTGCTTTTTGCAGGTGAACCTTATCCTTTCTTATGATAGCATATTATCTCTCCATTGTCCCTTCTAAAATGTCTTGGATTTTTTTTTGTTTGTCTTTTTTTTCAGAGATGGGAATGATAAATGACAACAGGAGCAACCAGCTATGGTTTGCTGCAAAACTGAGGTGAGATGTCTACTGCTGACCTTCTTCCTCACAAGTTTTCACTACTCTGGCTCTGGATTCAGATCTTAGAGCCTTCCAAGACATATTGAACCATGGCTTTGCTATATCTGAGCTGTTGGTTTGATGGCACAGATGTTACATGGGGCATACAGAGAGGAGCTCCAGGTGGAAAATCAGCCCAAAAGGGGAAAGTACACGCTGTGAAAAGCAAGCACTGATGTGTCTTGTGTTGGGATGGCCAAGGGACTTTCCAGAGCTCTACACTTCAGGAGACATCTGGGCAATGTTGAAAACACTAATTGCTGATGGAATGCAAAAACTCAACCTTGACTTTAGCTTTGACTGCTGTGGGGAACAGATCTCCCTTAGCTCTGGGGCTGGGCAGCTCCTCCATGCCAGTGGATTGAGAGGGAGTGGGAATGGATGGGGAGAGGCTGTGGAGGGTGAGGAAAAGGGGGAAGGTGGTGTCCCTCAGTAGGGTGGAAAATCCCCCAGAAAGAGGCGAGGTGTTGAACTGAGAGGACAGAGGAACCGGCTGCTCCGGCGATACTCACAAACTGCGATTTATCTGCTGGAGGTGCTTCAGTGATGGATTTCAAGTCTTCCTCTGAGATCCGTTCCATCTCCTCCAAAGCCGACCCGGAGTACAAGACTGCATCCTTCACGAAGATGCTCACGGCTCTCAGCATGAAGGAGACAAACAGGTGCATGTGGATGTAGTTTCTAGTGCAGTGCAAACGCCTGGAGAGGGAGAGAGAGAAGGGTTGGAGTAGTTTAGCCCATCTGTTGGACAGACTCAGGGTCACCTCTGCTCCTGAGGAGCCCCAGCTCCTCTTGCCAGTGCTGTGCCATCATGGTGAAGCAGTGCTAGTGCCATTGCTGCCCCGCACTCACAGCTCACCCATGGGGTTGGTAAATGAATTAATACTTGCTCCAGGGGCTTGGTCACAGCACTCTGCATCTGACTTAGAAATAAAGGAGCTTAATGCAGACTGGGAAATCTTGGAAAGAAATTGGGATTTGTTTTGCCTGTATTGGGCATGGGTAGAGATCTTGCATGCAGTGGGCAGTGTGGGTAGAGTGAGTCTGCTTCTGCAGGATGGTGTGTGCAGTGCACATTTAGCTGGAGAACAGTATGTGACACGTGGTCCAGGCTCAGTGTGTGCAAATCCGGAGTGCATTGTGCATGCAGTGTGTGTGCAGTGTGTGTGCAGTACATATACAACCAGTTTGCACGTGCAGGACACTGGGTGTGCAGTGCACGTGCATCTGGAGGCAGTGAGAGGTGCACTCGGTGTGAAGCACATGTGCAGTGTCTGCCCATCTGGTGAACACCAGGATGAAGGCAGTGGGTGCAGCCCAAGGGCAGGGTGTGTGCAGTAAATGTGCATCCCGTGTGCAGCCTCCCTTCAGGGCACACACATCTGGCGTGCAGTGCACGTGCAGTGAGCCCAAACCAGCTGTGCAGGATGTGCAGGGCACGCACATCCCTGTGTGCAGCGTGTGCACGACGGGCACGCCCCTGGGGTTTGGTGCAGGTGCAAGGAGTGTGCACCAGACGTGCAGCCATTCCCCAAGCTGTACAGGCAGAAGGCAAGATACACACACAGTGCTCACTGATACTCCAGTGTGCATCCTGTGTGTGTCCCTCTCACTGTTAGATCCATCCCTCCAACAGATCTGCCCCTCTCAGAGTCCAACCCTGCGTATAAACACATCCATCTGCACTTTGTGCAGAGCAAATGGGCTACAGAACTTGTGGCCACTAAAAACCTTTCAGAGGTTCTTGAAAACTGCTAATCTTTGCCCCCACTCCAAATTTAGTAGCAACTATAGTAGTAACTATAGCGTGCTGGGCTGTTCTCTCCGTTTGCCATCAGGAAAACCACCCTTTGCTTGGTCATACTGAGCAGTTTCTGGGCTCTGCCCCAGCAATGACCCCACAAACGGTGATTGTAAAGCGCTTTAAGGTCCTTTTAGGGGAAAAGCTGGATGGTAAGATGTGAATGGGTTAGACCCATAGCTACAAAGTGTGTTTTAGAAACAGTCATCCTGCCTTTGGGGAGAAGAAGGAACTAACTGACCTGTTGGAGTTGTTGTCCTCTATAGCTGTGCTGCCTGTCCAGCCATGCATGAATCTATTAACGGGTTAATAGTCTTGTAAATCCTCAGATCCAATCATGGAAATAAAACCAATAGCTGTATTTTGGCTTTGGTTTGTTTTTTTTCTCCTTTGAGGAAGATTGTCACAGTAATAACAGTTGTTTCCTGTGCTATTATAATACAAATTACACCAAGTGGAGGTATAAACCAAGATGGGCTTTGTTCCCTGAGTTTGAAATGCAGGCAGTGAATCTCTGGATTATGTGTTATCAGGAATAAAATCTGGCTTGGTCCCTGCTGCTGCTTTGATCCTTGGGACAAAGATGCTCTAGCACAGTCACCTGTGTAGTCTGGGCTGTAAGTGAAGAGCTCTGCATGAAGAAAGAGAGAGTGTGTCTCCTGAAACTAGGAGCATCCTTGGATACGTTGGCATTAAATATTTTCACAACCTTGCCAGTGTCCAGTGGGAAATGCAACAGGAGGGAAAGGGCTGAGAGGGCAGGAGGGTGGTGGCAGGGATGGGTTCTGGGACTACATCATGTGAAGTGACTTCAGGAGGGGTCTACAATCCCCTTTGGCTTCTGTGTGTCACAGATTTGGGTGCTGGGATGCTCTCCAAGCAAATCCCCTTGATCTCCTTTTGCTCATTGCAGAGTGGTCTGAGCATTTATAGAGCCAAAGGCCACACATTTTGTCCCCAGTGGTATGTGTCTGGGGCTTAGCTCGACCTTGCATAGTGGGAGCTGCTGAGTTCATCTGCAGAAACCAAGTGGCTGTTTGCTGCGTGGAGAATTTCCCTCCACAGCTGTTGTCTGAGTCCTGCTGCCTGCTAGGAGAAGTCACTGCCAGCCACCAAAGGGAGACAGATCTGGGGCTCAGGGTACTGGGACTCATCACCCAGCTGTACCTGCAGCTCACAAGGTATGAATTCCCAAAGGAAAAACCTCTAGCTCTGAGCGAGACCTTTCATCCCTCCCCTCCCCTGCTCTCTACAGCAGCACAGAGATGCAACAGCCAGGTCTGAGGGCTGGATAGCACAGGGTGAAAATGCTATTTAGGGGGCTACATCCCTTGGCAGGGGTGGTGGAAAGAGAACTAGAAGGGTGAGTGGTCATTTTTGGCTCCCTAGGTACAGCAGCAGCATGGGAAGATTGGAGAAGTCAGTCCAGCACTTTGACATGGCTGGAGTCCCCTTCAACTGGTCTGTCCTTCATGAATATTTAGGTGTAGAGTGGAATTTCTTTTATGAAACCCTAGCTATCTAAAAAATAGCCATCTGAATCTAAGCCAGTTATCTGCAGGGGTCATAGGGACAGAAAACCTTAGATAGTTTTCCAAGGGAGACAAACCTCTTCCTGGAGGTGCCTCTCTTCCTCTTTGCTACAAAGAGGGTCTAGAAAACTCCATTGCAGGCAAGCGGAAGAAGTCCAAACATCCCACCCACCATCCCCCAAGAAGTTTGACCTAAGTGACACTAACACAGCCCAAAGCACAGATGCAACCTCTCGTGGCTTGCTGAAGAAGCACACGCCACCCCAGTTTTATCCTTCAGGAAAGCCCGAGGCTTTTCCAGCCTAGTGACAACTCCCTTAGGTAGAAACAGAGCCGCCTACCTGAAGTATCCCAGGATAAGGACAGCAACTGTGAGGGATCCCAGAGAGATGGAGTATCCAACAGTATAAATCAAATAGAGGCGATCAAAGACCTCCTGTAGTACAAACGATGGAAAAAATAGCGTCACATTAGAACGCGTCCTACTGCATCGTAACACAACCGTGGTAGCAGCACAGAGATTCAGACTGTCACATCTGCTGGGGTCTACAGCTCTGGGCTGGGAAACCTTTAGCAATCACACTTCATGTCAGCTTTCGGGCATAAGAGCAGCTTGGAAAGCCGTATTCATCTTTCCTAATGAGTGGAGGGAGCTGGGATTTCTGCACAGGACTAGTGATGGAGCTGGGTTAATGCCATGCCTGGGAGTTTGGCAGCATTTTCATCCCAAAGGAACCCAAAGCGCTTTACAAACTCTCAGCTAAATCCAGAGGTCACTTGGCACCTTTTGCTTGAACAAAACGCCCCCTGACCTGGGATTTTTGTTGGAACTGTAAGATTTAGCCATAAGGTTATGCCATACCATTGCTGAATGACTGATGTCCAGGCTGGTGGAGTATCAACCCACCACAGAAAACACACTATATCCACCACAGGATACACTTTGGCTGCAGAATATGAGAAGAAGTTCACCTACATTTATTTTTCTCTTGCAAAATCAATAGCAGCCTGTGACTGTGCTTGTCCAATCCAGACACAACTTTAGCTTCCCAAAGTCCCATTGGAAAAGGCCCTGTCACGGGAGACCTCATAGTAATTAATCCTGTGGTAGGTTTTAATTCTCTTGGCCCTCTATATTTTAGAGTTGGGCTTAGAAATGCTGAGCTTTCCATTAAATATTGAGATGCTTTTCTTCATCCTATGCTGGGGCATACAGCATAACTCAGGGATTCCTGAATATCTGCCTGAAAAGGGTTAAAAAAGTCTGCCACCATCCTAGCTTGTACTGCCTTTCCTCGTCTGAAACTAGAAATAAACCCCAAAGAAACCAACCAATTCAGCATCTTTCTCCTCGCTCCCTCCTCCCCTGCCTCCCTCCTTTCCCTCACCCCCCCCCCGCTGGGTTGCAATAACATTCGTAACGCTGGGCTCTGAATGACAGCTCTGATTTTGATTTGAGGCTAGAAATGCTGTCCTGGAATGCAAAACCTCAGCCCTATTACATCAGAATCCCCAGATATGCGAACGTTTCTTTGCGGTTTCCATTGGTGGAGCGGCGCGCTTGCCAATATTAATCTAGTGTGTGTGTATGTGCGTATTTATATATAAATATATATATATCTGTGGAGGCAGAGGGTGCTGAAAAGCCAATGTGAGCAGATTCAAGAGCTTTAGGGGGGAAAAGAGCCTCCTTCCCTTCAAAGCCTGGTGCACTTTTCCCACTGCCAAGCTGGAATCCTCTTTGAACGTCAAAACATTTGCCTCCATGGTGAAAATTTAAAAAAAATAAAAAAATAAAAAAATTACAACTCCAAGTTTAGGATTCTTGGTAATTCGATGGTTGTGAGGCGTTACTATACCCAGCTGAACAAAAGCTTCCCTGAGCCCCATTCAGAAATTTCACCGGAAAGATCCACGTTCCTATCGGACAACGACAGCGTTGTGGCAGCCATGGCCTTGGGAAGAGCCCACTGATTGGCTGGCAGGACGTCTTCGGAGGCTGTGGTTAATTCCTCTGATTAACCACAGGGCCTCTTTTTGAAAGGATGTTGAGTCAGAACTGCCAAGACATACACATGGATACATGCACGCATGCACGCTGGCTTGTAGACATAGATGCCACAAATCTTATCCAGTGTCACCATGGGGAGCCTTCAGGGAAGGTGATTTTTTGGATGGGGATAAGTCCTTGGGGATAGCCTCAGGAGCAAAAGGTTGAGGGTCTCCAAAAGGCTGCACAGGGCAACCCTTGGGAGGGCAGCTCATGCTTGCTTGTTCCCAGGAGTGTTTGTCCTCAGGAATGGTGAGACCTGGATTTACCCAGAAGGAGGAAAAAAAAAAAGCTCTAAAGGCAATTCCAGGTCTCACTCATCTCCTAGCACAAGGGAGGTCCTAGCTCAGTGGAAACCACAATGCTGAATCAGGAAAGGTCCTACAGGTAACAAAATATTGAGTCATCTGCCAGCTGAAACAACCACCTCCATGGTCGGAGATCCCTTGATGGAGCTGAGATGAACGGGGGTTTAAATAATTCACAGAAGACCACAAAGGTCATGCATGGCCAAGCCATGGATGCAACCTGGACCTCCATAGTCTCAAGGTGGGGCACTGCTTATGAGACTGTGCTGCTACAGTAGGAGCTCTACCTCATGTCTCTTATAAATCCACCCTGAAGACAAACTGACCATCACTGGTCATCCACTGACCTGCTGGAAGAGGCAACCTACCCTGTAAAAATCTGGCCTTGCCACACCATCACATCCTGCTTTATAAATAATTTAATTGACTCCTGCAGTAATCCTTAACTGTTTCAACTGTTGACACATGTGCAGTGAAAAAAAGAACCTGAAAAGATGAAAAAAAAGCTAAAGGAAAGCCAGAAGTACAAAACCTCAATATCTATGATTCCAGGGTCTGGGATTATCAGCAAAATGTTGCAAACCTCATAATACAGTACTGAGATTAGGGAATACCAGTCTCAAAACTGGTGTCACTGGTTGTTGCCCTCTGCCCACTCCATCCCTGCTGGGATGAGATAACAATGGAGGAGATGCAGGATGGATCTGATCCTCCCATCTCTTACAGCTTTCCTGTGTCCCTTGCACCTGCCATCTCCCTAAGTCATGGTTGCTCCTGGAGGCTGCTGGGAAGGATGAGGACACCTGATGTGGCTGAGCTGGTTGGGGGTTGGTGAAATTACTTTCCATCAAGATGTGCACTCGTGTATCCTCTGTAGGTCATGCTCTGTGGTGCTCTTGGGCACTGCACAGCCTCAGGGCACATCCAGTTCCCCCATCCTCTCTGGTCACCCATTGCAAAGCTTCACCAAACCACAGCCATCTGTCTTGTACAGCCAGGTGAAATGATCTGTCTGCAGAGAGCACCTGATCCTGCCTTCCCAGCCTCACTCCAGCCATAACTCAGAGACTGACGGTGACTGAACCACAAAAAATGTAAGTACTATTTCAGACGTATCGCTTGCTGAATTCGAAACAAGATCTCCCTTTCTCTCTCCCTCTTGGTTTGGTGGGAGACTTCCTCTCTGCTCCTCTTTGCATCTCAGCTTTCCACCAGCTTAACCTCAGGGTAGAATCTTCACGGCAGCCTGGTGGCTTTGGGAGAGCAGGAAACCAAAACAGAGCTGGAGGTGGCTTCTGCATGGACTCAGAGAGGGCATGGAAAAAACAAAATAAACAAAACCTGGGCATCCATGGGCTGGATGTGCCCCCCTCCCACAAGGGTCCCTGCATACCCCACTCCCTGTGGTTTGGATGTCTTCCAGGTGTGTGACCCTCAGAGCAGTTGGCTGTTGTATTTTTGTGCTGTGCTCAGAGCTCAACACATCTCCTAATTTATCCACTTCCACCAATGAGGAGATGATTCGCATTGACCTGAATCCAGAGGAAAACTGCTTTCCTCTGCAGGAAAGATCAGAGCTACATCACAGCACCAAGTGTGGGGTTTCAAGGCCCCATCAATTGCAAAACCATGGCTGTGCTTTCACTCTGTAGGACAGTCTGTGTGTAGAGTATTTCTGCTCCCTCAAGTTCTAAAATGGGTACATGGAGTTTCTCATAGTGGATGTGGTCCTCTAATTCAGATATCTATGGTGTGGATAGCTCTATCAGAGCTGGCCACTCAAGGACTTGGATGCAAGAAGGTGTGCTTTAGATGGCAATTCATCTATTTTAATCATAGGATGGTGCCTTCAGCCATCAGCTGCATTGACTAGGTTGTCACAAGGGGAGTCCAGGGTGACTACCTCAATGTTTACATTTATATAGCAGGTCCCATCCATTTGAGTCTCAGGTAAGAGATCTTGTGAACCTTAGGACTCAGTTCAGTTGTCCTCCCACGCCTCATGTCATTTTAGACTCCTAAGTGTCCTATCTGGCTTCAAGCTGCTTTTGCAGAAGGGAATGAGTTTCCTGTAGATGCTGTGTTGTATCTGCAATTCCCATGCAGCTATCTCACACACCCTAGGACATCTCATATAACTCTGGGCATAAACATGACCCATCTTTCAGCATCTGGATGAAACCTTCAGGGCTTTGGTGTTCATGTGCCCTGTTTCCTTCCAGTGTCACAGGGAGGGATGTGAGTGACTGAGACATGTATTTTCTAGATGACTGGTGGCAAACTCCATCCTGAGTGTCACTGCACTGTGCTCTGTACTCAGCTTTCTCCTTTCATCCTTTTTCTCTCTCCCTTTGCAAGACAACAGCAAGACTCTGCCACATTTAGGTTGTGAAGCTAAAATGGATTCAGTGACTGGCTGTGCTGAAGGGTGGGATGAGCAGTATATGAGGATGGAATGATATCTAAGGACTTCCCAGATCAAGTCTCTGCAAAGTTTCTGAAAGCTGCTGATTCAGATGATGCTAATGACATGTTTGAAACTAGCAGGGGAAGCATTTTACTGCTCTGAATGATAAGCAATGCCAGAAAACCTCTGTCACTGGCTCTAGTCACTGAGATGTGACCAGCAAAAAGCTTAATGGCAGTGAGAAGGGATATTTGCAAAAGGCACAAACCAGTCACTGGTTTCTAAAGCCCAAGGGAAAATACTGAGTATTGAACATGTCTTTTTGCTACAGAATAATATTCCCCTCATCTGTAGAGGCCCTTCAGATACCCAGCATCTGGATAGAGACTGAGGTCAGCTCTCAGCCCAATTTAGATGTGTAAATGTGCATCTCTGTGTGTGTGTGAGCATCTACATTCACATGATGGTCAACAAGGAGAGACCAACAGGTTTAGTTGCCTGCACACAAGCACTAAGTGCTGTGTGAGATGCCTGGAAGTACCCACGTGGACCTCAGATGCTGTTCCAGAAGAGCATGGGTCACACAGATGTCTGCCAGCCTTGAGCTAATGCTGTAGATAGTGTGATGCATCTGCCAGGTGTCTCAGCGTAAGCAAATAAATCGTATTCCTTAATGGCAGTCAGCAGAGCTGGGGAGTTTTTCAGCTCTATAGAGCAGTTTATGGTAAAAAAAAGGAAAAAGGAAAAGGGTGGGAGTAGACCTATGTCTCAGAAGCTAGCTGAGCAATTAGGATGCTCCATAGCTGTATTCATGAAAGATAATGCTTTTCCATGTCATGCCCAGTTTACCTACAATATTCATAGCCACAGGACATCCAAGAGGCCACAGAAAAAATGTGCTGCAAAACTGCTGTTCACATTAATAGAAAAAATGCATAATTCTTCAAATCCTATGCTACAGCCACATGCTGAGAATGCCCCACAGCTGCAGGCTCTTGCAAGGCTTTAAGCAGGGACAAGAACACTCCTTGCCTGCCAGATATCATAAACTGTCCTTAAGCATCTCCTATGGGCCAGCAATGGTTAAATACAAGGGGACTATGTCTGACCCTGTGTGTTGTGAGAACCCTTGTGTTTTCACGTGAAGTATTATGATGTTGCTGTTACCAACTATCAGACCTTCCCAGCAGACTTCAGACACAAACTATTATCAGCAGGATCAGGCTAAAAAGTGCTACAGCATTTACAGGAAGCCACTAGAGCTGACCTGTGGGCGTGAAATGAGGACTGCATGACAGATCTGCTTGCAAGAATGAAGAACACATCTTGATGATGCATGCTTTAAAACATCAGTCCATCTTTCATCATGCAGATGTGTGACACTGGTGGCATTTCATCTGCATACACTAAGTAAACGTTTTGTGCTATCGGTTTGAGGCTACACAAAGTTGTTTGCTTTTAAAAGGGCCCCAGAGAGCTCCAAGAACAAAGGCCAGGCATAGAGGACTTTTGGGTTGAACAATGGAGTTTAGATAAAGCAGCTCTGCAACATGCTGTGCCTTTCCCATTGTGTTTGGTATGTGATGGATTCTCAAGGCCTCTCTGATTTCTCTAGAAGCAGTAAAACCACCATGACATAAACAAGCAGTAGCAGATGAAGACAGGATTGGTGGGCTGAGGTTAGATCTTAGGACAGTCCATCATGCTAGGCTGGTGGTTTCCAAGCTGAGCTAACCTCCCAAGTTGCTGGCTCATATTCCCCTTCCCCATGATTTCAGCAGATGTAGGTCACATTTACCCTTAAGCTCATCCTTGAAAACAAGATGGGTTTGACCTGCTTTAAAAAAAAAAGAGGTATTTGCCATTAATGTTGTTTTTGGGGAGATGAGAATGAAGGAAATCTCTGCTTATTGAGCAAAGGATGCTATTACTCCTGCCAATGTCTCAAAAGGTGACCAGAAAAATGACCATGCTGAAGGTGCTGCTATTGGCTGGCTGTGTGGAAGGGAAATGGTCCATACTCTAAGTGCTACTGTTGTTTTTGGAGAGAAATTGCCTAAAAAGCTGCCCACTAATGCCAGAGGCACATCAGGACTTCCCATGTGTTTTTTCCTAAAGATTGAGGTGCTCCAAGAATACAGGTCACCCTCACTCCTATTTTTAAGAGAAAGCTGTAAGGAGCATGGCCAATCTGGGCCAGACTAAAAATCCTTTTAGCCCTGCTCCCTGTCTCCTACACGTCCAGGAAGGGATGCTTAGAGAAGAGGGCATGAACAGAACAAATGCAGAATATATATATACCTATGTGTCTATTTTCTGGTGGTTATGTAGCAGTGCTGCATACTCTCTCCCAACATTCAACAGCTTGTGGTGGACAGATAAACAGCTGGTGTTTAACCACACAGCCTTCCTCAAAGAGTGAACACCAGCCAGTCCATTCCCCTTCCTTCCCTTGTCTTTAAACAGCAGATGGAAAATAAACAAAGCAGAGCTGCCTGGTCAGGGCGGTGGGGTGGGAAGCCACAGATCCCTCAGTTTATCAGGGAGACTTTCTGAAGGTGCAGGGTGCAATTGGGATGGGGGATGCCCATGCACATCACCTGGGGAAGGAGTGGGGGAACAAGATTTTCCACCATCTCTGCTGCACTGGTGAAGAGTTGTCTTAAAAACAGAATGTGAGAGAATATATACAGACTGTGGTGTAGTGGTGGCTTTCAGCACTGCCCAAAGGCACAAAGAAAACTGCCTTCTCTTCCTATGACCTGCTGCTAAGGCACCTTCCCACAAAACAACTTCCTACCCCTTGCTAAACAGTTGTCTCCTACAAACTGTGTCTGAGACATGGTTGTTCATGGCAAGATTGATGTGATCTGCAAGGTATGTAGGGAAAGACACTGCTAGCTGCAGCTCTACCTGTTCTGACTAGAGAGAGGACATCAGGGCTGCCAATCCAGCATCCTTCAGCAGAGCTAATTTTCCCTTAGAAAACAGCCCAAGAGCAATTGCTCACTGGGCAGTTACGAGCTGTTAATTCTCCTGGCTCTGATGGCTTTAGCACACTTTGCTCATTTCAGAAAGCAGTTTCCATGCTGCTCTGTGTGAAATAATCCTATTTATACGCTGCAGGAAAAGGTAGAGAAAGACACAAACTTTCTCTGGGGCCCTCTGTTTGCTGCTTTGGTCAAGCTTATAATTATCCCACAGTGGCTAAAATGAGAAAACTACAGACCTAAACAAACATGTATGGACATATATGTGTGTGTGTGCATGGACGTGGGTGTTTGTGTATAGAGCTATCTATAGATAGATGCCTATTTCTAGAGATAGCCATGCAGATGCATATATAGAAGGAGACAGTCACAGACAGGCTTTTTTTCTCCTAATGCTTTCTAATGCATAGTTTCTTAAAAGTTCCTCTGGTTACATCTGTTGGGATGCTGCCCTACTCAGCCAGCCCATAATCTTCTTTGGAAATGTTGGTTAAATGCAGCTGTTACTGGTGACGCAAAGATGCTGTTCCCCAGGGGGGGAAATAATAATAGAAAACAATCTCTCTCTAAAGACGACTAGTCTATCTTGCCAAATTCCCTGATTCTGACATCTCTTGACATATTTACTTCAAGGAAAAAAAAATCAAAGGAAGGTTTATTAATACCAGTGCTTCAGAGCCACGCTTGGGTGTTAAAGGCAAGAGGCTTTCCTTGCTCTCTGAAAGTCATCACCCAGCTGAGAAAGAAGAGAAGGGCATTCCTTTTCTCTTTTATTTCCACTGTGCTTTTCACACCAGAAGGCCCCAGAGACCTGCAGTAGATGTATATGTGTTGCTTCACTTGTCACTAAAAGGCAGCCACCCCTATGCTAAAACAAGGCAACTACACGGCAACATGCAGCACCCCTGTGAGGTGAGCACAGGGCTGGACAGAGCAAAGCAACCTCTTGCATATTCAAGGTTAATAATAATGAGTAATAGATGCTGTCAAAAAGCATTTGTTAATAAAGATACAATTCTAAAGCTGGAGGAAAACTTTTTTCTAATGTTCTTTGCACTGAGCAGGCATCACTTAGGCAATGCTGTGTTGTCCATTTAATCTGAACAATGATGATGATCTAATTTGTCTTACAATTAAATATCATTAAATTCACCTCTGTGTAGAACAGAAAACTCATGGCAAAAGGTGACTGAGCCTTGTGTACAGAACCAAGAGGATGACAATCTTGGGCTGTTTTATTAAAACAGCTTATAAAGAGAAGCAGTAATATTCCAAGGGAAGAGGTTGAGAATAAAAATGAAGTCTTCTGCATCATGACATCTTACCTAACATCTCTCCATCAGGGAGCACAGTCCAAGTCCCCTGTCTGTGCAGTGACCACCTCTATACCCAGGGGACAGACAAGGACAGATATATGAAATCCTGGACAATAAGCTTTGCTTTCAGCCTTTTTTTTTGCCAACCTGGAGTGCCTGGGGGTGGAAAATCTATTTCCCCCTGTGCTGGTAACAAATGGACAACTCACTTCTTTGTACCCTTTCCCTACTGATTTACCTTGGCCAAGTCCTATCTTCCAGCATGGGAGGTTTAAAAGAAATGACCCCCTTTCCCTAGGGGAAATCTAGGAGACCTGCTCGGCTGGAGAGGTCTGCAGCAGATGGCTCCCACCACAGGACACAGCTGAGCGAGGTGGGACAGGGAAGACAATGACTTCAGAGAGGTCAAGAAGTTGTGCAACTTAGTAAAGCTCTCAGTGTGAGTAGGATGCTCAATGACTCCAATACCTACTCCAGAAACATCCCAGAAGCCTCTGGGGCTAAAATAGTTCTTTCCACTATATGGACTGGGAAAAAATGAGTCCCACCAAACTTGTTCTGAAAGTGAATGTCATCCAGGACTGAGACATGTTTTGCTGTTAAGTAGCTGAAGCAGTACCTGGTGTGTACAACCTTGTCTGTTCCCTGACTGGGTGATATAATGCATGCAGATGCTCAAATAACATCTCTCCTCAGTAAACAACTTCATTCATATGTTGAGAAAAAAAAAAATAGAAAAAAACTATGCTGTGGTTGGATTTAAAATTAAGAACATTCTCCCAAAGGGACTCTGTATCATCTTAAAGCCTGCTCCCCACTGCCATGAAGCTTGTGGTTAGATCTTTATCTCCAACTGTCTAAAAATACCCCTTGCTGCAAACGATGGGTCCCTAACGCCCTACCCCGTATCCAAGGGGGACATCTTCCAAGCACCACCAAGAAACCAGAGGTTTCTGCTAAGTTCTTTGCAAATCACAGCAATGGAACAGCAACCGCACGTGGGTGGGAATGCCTTTCTCTGCTGAACAAGAAGGTCACATCCTCTCAGGTGACTCCACTGATGGCTTTGGTGTCACAACAGCACAGAATTTCTTCTGCCATGCACTCAGCTTGGGAGACATTTAGAAGCACTGTAGAGCCCTAGCTGGGCTCAGACCCAGACAGAGAGGTAGGAATTTACCAGCTACTATTTTGCCAATCACCTGAATCTGTGTAAAAATAAGCCCATAGATCTGATGTACAGTTACACACATTTTTTTTTTTGCCTTTTTTTCCTAGGAACATACCAAACCTTTTCCATGTGCTATGAATCCCTTTCTTAACTTTGGACTGGTGTCCCTGTTTCAAAATTGTGACCACACCAGAATTAGTTCAAAATCTGTTCTTACATGTTAATTTGCTCTAGCAAAGGATTTTGTCCCCACCCATCTCCAATGAACAGACCACATAAAACCTCTGATCCTTAATCCTCTCAGCTAAGAAGTTCTCTGTTAATCACCTACAGAAGCAGGGTTGCTATTGGTTTGAGGGACATGTCTTTTAGCTTTGTGTTTGCACATCCCCTAGCACAAACAAGCACATAAACATTGGAATTATTGGTAAAACATTGGAATTATTGGTAATAACCTGGTAGCAAAATTATATAGCCTGGTGGGGAAGAGGGAGCCTCAATGGCATGGAACAACCTCCAACCACTACTTAAGTGTCCCTGAACCTGCTTCAGGTATCCCCAAGATCTCTTTATCAATGGGATCATGGCAGCTGGAGGAACCTTTTCCAGCTTTGAGGACAATTTCAAAACCAAACAATTCCCCATCTAAACCAAAGATGTGGCTTTGGCAAGCTCGGACAAGAGGAGGCAGCAAACTAGAGCTAACCAAGGGCCAACACTTCATGGTCCATGCACAGAGGTGATTGCCTACCCTTTCCCTCGTCTCGTTGGTGAGGAACTTGGCACATTCACTGTAGTTCGCCCAGGTGCGGTTGTTGCCCGGGACCAGCTCCCAGCTCCCGTTCAGGTCACACCGGCGATAAGCATGGCCTGTGGGAGAGAAACGAGAGACAGAGTAAATGGGGCTGGATCTGGCAGAACAGAAGAAACCTCTTCCCAATAACTCTGATGCCTCCTGCTTGCTTTGAAGCTCAGCTACAAGGGCACAATTTCCATCTCCTCAGCAATTTTCTAGCTGAGAAACACCAGAGAGCTAACAAGTTGCACTTAGCTTAGGTTCAAATATTGGGTCTACAAACCAAGGAGAGAAGCTTTGAAAAGTCCCAAAGCACAGAACCATCTTCAGGGTTGCAGTTCTCCATATGAAAATAAACAGTGATCTGTATTATGCTGCTCTTTGTTTACAGATTCAGTGCATCTCAAGGTAGATTTTTCTATGGCTACCCTCCTCATGATGATGGAGAAAGAAGAGAAGGCAAGGTTTTGCCTCAGGATCCAGCTAGCAGATGAAAGCATCCATGTTCAGATGTCTGTGTGGAATCTTTGCATGGGCTGTGTGTAAAAAGTCCCATTAGCATTAGGAGGGATGAAACCAGTCAACAGATCTCTCTGTCCTGTGACTGTAGAGGGAGATCTTACAGAGACCTCTGCATCTAAGGGTCTTAATCTGACTCCCACCATATCTGACATGAACAGTGGACATCAGTAAGGTAAGGAACCCATGCCATGTTGGGTTATGGAGAAAAAAGGGATGGATTGCCTGTTCCTTCTGGCCTCTCCTCTTCCTCTGCATGTGCAGTGCATGTGGAGGGGTCTCTACCAGAGGTCATCAGCCAGGGGTTAAACCAGCTCATCTCACAGCCCCTTATAGAAAAGGCAGGACAGACTATGTGCAACCAGGGTGCACTGGAATATCATCCCTTGTTTTCTGAAAACAGCATCAGTGCTCTGCTGGGAACATATAACCTTAATTCTCTAATTTTTCAGTCTTTAGGTGCACAGCTTTGCCTGAGAAAAGAGAATGCTTTAGCTTTGGAAACACACTGAGGAGCGAGTGTACTTCAATTGCTTCTAAAAACATGCATAGACTTTGTGGCAGCAGAAGGAAGCCAAGAAATGCACTGCCTGAGGGAAAGTGAGATAGGAGGAATTCGGGTTACGGTGTTTTTCTCAGATACCCACCGTAGGGGTCTGGGCAGAGATCAGGGGCTAGAATTAACAAACCAGAGAAGTGAAGACTATGAGTTGGAAGAATATCCTGCGGGTTTCTGTTGCTACCCAAAGTTTGTGGTGTCAAACAAACACAGGTTTGTAATCCTGCATGATTACTTAGTTGTAAGCATGCAATCGGTGCTCATAGTGCTCCATTATAGTCTGAGTGGGGCAGATGGGAAATTTGTGATTGTTTAGGTTAAAATAGAGCTTTTTTTTTTCTCTCGGCATGAAAAAAAAGAAAAAAAAGCTTATAGAGCTATAGAGTCATTTTGGTTGGAAAATACCTTTAAGATCATCAAGTCCAACTGTTAACCCAACACTGCCAAGTCACCACTAAATGGTGTCCCTCAGCACCACATCTGTATGTCTCTTAAATCCCTCCAGGGATGGGGACTCCCCCACTGCCCTGGGCAGCCTGGGCCAGTGCTGGACAACTCTTTTGGTGAAGAAATTTTCCCTAATATCCAATCTAAACCTCCCCTGGTACAACTTGAGGCCATTTCCTCTTGTCCTATCACTTGTTCCTTGGGGGAAGAGACTGACTCCCACCTCCCTTTCCCTGACTTGACCCCTGCTGGGATGGGAGTCATCATGTGATGAAAAAAAGGATGCTAAGGAGGATTTTTAATTTTCTGACTCCCAGGCCTCCCCTTGCTGCAGTTTGTCCCTTCCTCTGTTGGCACCGAGGACAGAACTTACCTTTGTGGTTGAAGTCATAGATGTACTCGGGACATGGCATAGCCACCACTTTGCCTGGCACACCTTCAGGCCAGCACACAATACCATCCCACTCAGGAAGACAAAAGCCATCTGTGGAAGAAACACAAAGATAAAAAGGAGTCAGTGGACCTGTGGAACTGACACTAACACCCCTGTCCCACCTTCTGGAGAGGGTTCTCCATGAAAAAGCCAGCGTCACTCATTTTGAGAAATCTGCTTGTAGGCATCATGGCATTTTTCTTCTTCGTGTTTAGCTCCAGGAGGTGTAGCTTCTCCCAAGCTTTATTTCAGAAGGACATTGTCAGACATGGGGTGACAGCTGAACACTCTCTGAGAGGGGTCAGTGCATCTGGGAAGTTGCTTTCCTTTGTGGGCTGGAAGAAATGGAAATGGGGCAGGAGAGCAGAGAGGAGAACAGGAGGACCTGAGCATTCAGGACTCTCTAGAGTGACAGCCAGCCTGGAGATGCCCAAGGGAGCTTGGCTGGGTCTAGCCTTGATATGGCAGCACAGATTCAAGCCTAGGCTACCGTGATGCTGGATTATGCTGTGTCTACATTATTGTGAGTCTCAAAGCTACCAGTTCAGGCTTCCTTGAAAGGTATTCATGACCACAGAGTACACTGGCTATGACTTAATGCCTACAGACCATTAATCCAAATTCATCTGGCATTTTAACTAATTATTTACATCAGCTAGTGCTATGGTACGTTGCAGTGCTTGCTGCTTTCTCAGATGTGCTTGT
The DNA here is from genome assembly GCA_028020825.1 of Podargus strigoides. Classification (NCBI taxonomy): domain Eukaryota; kingdom Metazoa; phylum Chordata; class Aves; order Caprimulgiformes; family Podargidae; genus Podargus; species Podargus strigoides. The sequence goes on along the minus strand of CM051623.1, from coordinate 57,021,785 downwards.
GTGCCTGAGTTTGGGTGTGCTTTTGAGTAACAGTAAGACTGGCAAGAAACTATAGAGAAGTGTCTGTGGCAATATTTCCAACCATAGATAATATTTTATTTCCTTGCTTCGTAAGGAGTGAAGCAATGGAATTTCTGTTCCCAAAAGATTTGCATCCTTTCCCATCTGACATCCTTTTCGCCTATGACCTCATGAGTCCCAGCTCCCCCTTCCCTCCATTTCCATGTGATGTCATCATGGGGCAAGATGCAGGTCAGGCACTGACTGATTTGGAGCCTTGCCCATGCTAATTACCCAGCAGTGCACACATGCTAATTGACCTGCTGCCAAGCACAGTGTACAATGCTTGAGTTTTCCCAGCTTCCCTCCCTGCTTACTCACAATTTTGGATTTCTGCCCTTCTCTGTCACAGGTTTTAAGAAAGTGAGCAGCAGGAGAATAGGCAGGTGGAGAAATCACCTGAATCCTGTTGTTTTAGGAATGAAAATATCCTGGGAGCTGCATCTCTGTTGTACCACTTTGGTAGGAAGTCAAACCCTGTTCCCAAACTCTTGGATCCTTCCAGCTTGTCAACCACCCATTTCTTCAGCTTTTGATTCATAAGCTCCCAGTCCCATAAGGGACCATGTTGAACATGGGCTGCCTTTCCAGTCCCTGAGATGTTCAGGAAGAACTATACACCCAAATTTAATCTGGTGCATTGAGTTGGGCTGTATTAACTACATCCATGGGTTAAAATCCAGCTGCAGTAGAGCAAACACTGGTGAATCTGCCCCAGCTCTGCTTGCAGAGCAGCATCTCCACTCTGTACCAATGGCAGCCTGTGGAGGAGTTTATCAACAGTGTATGAAGTGTCTGACAGAGAGAAATTACATGCGAATCAAAATAAACCAGCCTGCTCTTATCTGCAAAAGAGCTCCACTAGTAAAGAAATGATAAGCATGGCCAAGATCTCAGCATGTTTCATTAATATCAAAGCTAGTGCCTCAGCAATCTTTCAACCAAACAGTAATTTATCCTTTATAATGAATGTGCTTTCACGAGATTAAATAAGAACCCAGGATTGCTTTAAAAGACCTTTGGCTGGTATGGTGGCCTCCAGGGTCAGAGCTGACAGTGATGAATTCAGTTTGCTGGTATTTTAGGATGTGAAAAACAACAGAAAAGCTCATCATTTAACAGCTGATTCCTTATCTTTAATTTAGTTCTGATGAAATGGACCAGACTAGTCACTGTCTACCTCCTAAAGTATTAACTGGGAGTTGGGTTAGAGGAGCTAAAATTCCCAAGCATTGGTGTGATAAAAGGGAGGAAGAAGTCTATTGCATTTTCTCCCCTTCCAGTCACATTAGAGGAAGAATAACACCATATTTCCTATTCATGAAAACTGGGAAAGCCCTTCCCTTTGGCTCACTACGTTGCAGGATAACTTACACTGTGAAAAACAGTTTATTTATTTTGCAGTTCTCTGAAAGGATCAAAAGAGAGAGGGGGAAAAAAAGCACCCCACAAAATTTGGATTAGGACAAAATGTTATTGTCTCTGAGGTTTTTTTGCAGACAAGGAAGTAAATAAAGATTTCATTTAGCCCTTAAAGTGGTCTTACTTAAAATAAAACCAGCTCTTTTTACAAAATAAATAAATTTGGGTAAACTCTAGAATGAATGCCGTGGAGAAACAACACTGAAGAGAAATTATTCATCTGAATGTCATGCTCTGAAATTCTGAGAGAAAAACCTTCCATGATGATCTCTGAGGTCCCTTCCAACCCAAACCATCCTCTGGTTCTTCTAAGCTCTTCAGGACAACTTGCAAAGGTCAGCCTTCACTTGTAAGCAGTTTCATTTAGCCTTGTACTGCAATATTTGTCTAGAAAATACCAATGTGGACAAGTATCTGGTGGCTGTGCCCTCCCCATGCTGCAAACAAACACACACAGACATTTGCAACGGTCTCATTCAAAAGAAAACCGATACAATGGACTCATTCAAAAGCAAATTGACGCCTTCTGGATAACAGAGCGTGCAGTTATTTCTCTTGGGTGCTTTGATCCCTGCAATGCTCCCAAAAAGAAGGCGGCTGAAGGCTCTGTGCAAGAAGCACAGTGCAAAGCAGTGCTGGAAAACCCGATGCTTTATCATGTGTGCAATTTGGGGAGCCATCAGCTGCCCCAGAAAGTTGAAAAATAAGATGATCTTTGGTGCCTTTCACTGCATCTGAAAAATTTCCATGCCTCTGTGTTTTCACCCGTGAAATTGATTCATTAAAGCCATATAAGGATCTGGTGGGACTCTGTCTTCAGAAAGCATCTGAATCTCCGAAGATGCAAATGATCTATCACAAAACAGAGGAACCTCTTAAACCTCATCTCTACCTCTCCATCATCCTCTGCCTCTCTCTTCATACTCCATGCTTGGAAAACCCATTTCAGCCAAATTCAAAAGAGGGGTAAGACATCTCAGCCATCATTTCCCATTTCAGGGTGATTAATGACTAGGAGAGAGGAGGGCAGATGGCCATTTCATAGAATCATAGAATAGATCAGGCTGCTCAGAGCCCCGGTCCAACCTTTCTAGCTAGAAATTGGGCACAGCATGGGTGTTGCTTGCCCATCCAGGGCACTGCAGGAGTAAGGAGAGAGGAATTGGGTTGGGAAGAGGGACTGCAGTTACTAGTTTGTGGCAGGAGGAAGCTGAGGTGGACATCCACAGGTCAAGCCAGGTGCCTCTGGATCTCCTGGTTGCAGAATGACTTGAGAAGTTCCTACATTGACTGAAACTCTCATAAAACATTTTTCAAATGGAAATATTGACTGACGTCAGGACCAGCCACACTTAGTGACTGTTGGATCCACATTCCTGGGTCTTAATGCAGCCAAAACCTGTTTCTCTCTTCTATGTTGTGTGTGCTGTCCTGGACAGGAGCCCCACCACCCTCTCACTCTAATACCCCCATTCCTCCCATTTAAGGAGACAAACCATCCACCTTCTCTACATCCCTCCCTTCCTCCTGCAGCCCACCCCACTGTCTCTTCCATCCTGCACAGCCATGTGGCACATTTACCATTAATTTCACCAGCTTGAGACACCAATGTGATAAGTGGGACCAAATTCTCCACCTTCTGCCTCCAACTTTCTCCTATTTTACTCACTCTAGAGATCACTTAGTAACTGAGTTGATGATAAAATGTTAGATGGTTGGATTCAATCTTCAAGGTCTTTTCCAACCTAGATGATTCTGTGATTTTGTGAAAATATGGAGGGAAAAATACCATTTATTCCATTGGTATTGTGCTGGAATCCAAACAAGACTTTTTTTGTTCTTGTTTGTTTTCCCAACTATTTCCTCCAAAAGTTTATTTTTTGGTTTATAAAAATATTAACAGTACTAACAACTTGGCTTCTCTCTGTTGTTTTCCTTTTCTCCCGGTCATTTCTCAAAAGAGATCCACACTGAATTACAAGAAATCTGAAAAATGGTGAGGAGTTTCAGGAAAACAATAAAAAAATCCACAAACTGAAAAGTTTCTCCTGATGATTATAGTTAAAAAAAGATCATATCCATTCTTACAACCTTTTTTATAAGCTGTCATTAGAAAAAAATAATCCACCACCTGCAAGTAACGTGCTTTTAGCGTGCTAAAAATAAGTCAGCCTCTCCTGAGACACTGTTAACAATATTTAGAAACACAGAGAACCAGAGGGGATCCAGTTTGTTCTAAATGCTGACCGAAAATCTCCTGAAAAAAATTCTTCTTTTGGGGTGAAAAACGTTTTGAGAGTTCAAACATGCTGTTTGGATTGGTACAGGTGGGTAGGTTTGGGACATGAGGTCACATGTTCCAAGTGAACCAGGAATGCAAAATATTTCTTTCCTTGGAAGAAACAGTAGGAGTCACTGAAGATGTAAGTCAAAAGGAATTCATAAACTTTTAAGAAAACAAGTAAATCTCATGCATATCCCACATCCTAAGTGTCTTGGATGTGTATCAGTCATTCAGACAACGCTGAATGGAGGATATTGCTTCTCTCTCAGGCATGTGTGTCTGTGAGTGAAGTTCCTCCAAATTCAGAGGTGTAAATCTCACGGATGGAGACAAGGAAGGTGGGAATTGCACTGGGCTTTCTCATGTCTAGAGGACATCACTGACCATTTCAGTGCTGAAGAAATTGGTCTTTTAGGACGTGAATGGCTGGAAGTGAGGCAAGAACTTTTTCCTCTGCAGAGACTTTGCAGGTGCCTCATCCTGGTGTTTCTCTTTCTGTTTCTATAGTTTGATGTGAGTTCAGGGAGACATTTGCACTTGGGGACAAAGTTAGGGCCAGTGACTACAAACCTAACACAGGCAGGTAATTGAGATTGATAAAAGTCAACTGCTGAGGCAGGAATTGCAGCTTTGTCTTCTAAGACTTATTTTGCTTCTTCATTCCATAACAGTTGGCTAGAAGAGGTTTCACAGGTCCTGTGATGTTCTTCCTACTGGTCAAATAAAATCTCACTGGAAAAGCTCAAAAATTCCTTTGTTGAAAAGGAACAGAAATATAAAAACCTTCCAACAATAGACAAGGATGGTATGGTGAGAAGATTTTGTTGGTGGCCCTAGAGGAGAATAGAAGGGTTGGTCTGCTTAATCCAACAAGAGAAAATAAGAAAGAAAATTTTTCTCATCCTCTTGGTGAGTAGTATGAATGGAGATGAGCTACAAAAGTGGAAAATGTTGCAAAAATAAACAGGCGTAAGTTGACATTGAACAAAGCTTATACTGAAAATCAAAAGAGAGCTTCTATCCTTCAGATGAACCATGTCCAGAATGAAGTGCCTGGGTGGCACAGTGTTTCATGTCCCTGTGTGATTTTAAGATGGAACCTCATTAATCAAATGAAGGCTGCAGCAGTAATGGGGGTGGGAGAAAAGCACCATGTCACTCACAGCTTCCTGTACTCTTGAGCTCTGCTGCCATCCTTGCCCTGGAACAGGTCAGTGCACCTTGATCCTACCTCAATAGCCTTTATGCTGCTGTCTCATGATTAGCAAAGTCACTTGTGCTTCCCAAAGACACCTTAGTTCTCCTTGCTTCCTGGGTACAAAGATGCTAACAGCTCCCATATGCAATTGTTGTACTCTCATCTCTTGGTTTTGAGACCCCCAGCTCATCACTTCCTCAAGACAAGCTAAGCCCCAGCAGAGCTCAGCCTCTCTTTCAACCACTACATCCCTGCACCAATAAAGGGCATCTCCTCTACATTCCTGATCCATTTCCTATAAGGCTGTTTTTCCTTACCTCCAAGTCCATCAATCCAGCTCACTCAAGTCCTCAGCTTCAGCTGAAGGCAGCCCCAAAGGTTCAAGCAACAAAGCCCTCACTGAAACACAGGTTTCAGTCTGAGGAACACGTGCTGGGAGACGTGGTGCTAAATGCTACTTTCACCCACTGCCTTCCCATAGCTGTGCTAGGGTAGGGACTCAGATCACTGGCAGACAGCTTCTCCTCATCCAGCTCTGCAGAGGAGATACCACCACCATGAAATAAGCACTTAGAGAAGATGAGGCATTTGGAAACGTGTGAGTTCACCATCTGACTCAAAGTTACCAGCACCTCAGTGAAATGCACCGAATGACACGTTCCTCCAGTCATAGAATCCTAGAAAGGTTTGGGTTGGAAAGGACCTCAAAATTCACTTTGTTCCACTCCCCCTGCCATGGCAGGGACACCTCCCACCAGCCCAGGGTGCTCCCAGCCCCATCCAACCTGGCCTGGAACACTGCCAGGGAGGGGGCAGCCACAGCTTCTCTGGGCACCCTGGGCCAGGCTCTCACCACCCTCACAGACAACAATTTCTGCCTCACATCTCACCTCAATCTCCCCTCTGCCAGTTTAAAGCCATCACCCCTCATCCTGTCACTCCCTGCCCTTGTCCAAAGTCCCTCCCCAGCTTTCCTGTCCCCCCCAGGCACTGGAAGGTGCTCTGAGGTCTCCCCAGAGCCTTCTCTTCTCCAGGCTGAACACCCCAACTCCCTCAGCCTGTCCCCACAGCAGAGCTGCTCCAGCCCTCGCATCATCTCCACAGCCTCCTCTGGACCCCTCCAACAGCTCCATGTCCTTCTGGTGCTGGGGGCCCCAGAGCTGACCCCAGCACTGCAGGGGGGTTTCCCATGATAGGGCAGGTATAAGCCTTCAAGTCAGAGAATCTGATTTGTTTCTCTGCATTTGCATGCCATTTTATCACAGACCATTTTTGCCCATCTTCTAAGGCCGGACTAAAAAATCCTGCAGGCAGGGCGTGTGCTTCAGTGCCTGAAAGTCACTATTATAGCGTACCTATTCACCTCACTGCTGCTTGGACCGCCATGAATACTCCCTTACATCAGTACCATACTACAGAGTAGTTACAGCAGCACAGGCTACCGTAGTTTTAGAACAGATGTGCCTTGCAGCTCTCCTTAGCCCTTGAGGGTCAAGATCTCAGAAATTGTAGTTGTTATCACAAGCCAATATGGCATCCAGAACGGAGCGAGCAAACGCTCTGTTTGATGTCACTGCTGGGGACTTGCCTTTTGAAGGCAGAAAGGCCAGTCACAGAGCGCTCTGTGGAAGGGCTGCACCACATGCATGTCTCATTTTGCTCTTTTTTTTCATTTCTGCTTGCCCACTCGTGCCTGTTCAGAAGTCCCAGCAGGCTGCAGGTAGCTTTGATGGAAGAGAGAGGAAAGGAGAGGCATATTTGGCCCGTGCCTACTCACTGCTCAGACTGCATCCCCAGAGTGCAATAAGGGCTATTCCCTCCTGCCTGCTACTTTTCCCTCGCCTCCTCCCTCCTTTCCTTCCCCCCAGTCTCAATTCCCATCTCTATGCAAGCGGTACATGCATGTGGAGAGCACATTAAAACCATCTGTGAGGCTGCTTGGCAGCTGGAGAAATGCAAACACGGTCTCGAGGTGTTTATCTAGGGGTATGGAATATAAATCAGTCCGACTTATTCTGGCACTGCGCAAGGCACCAGGGAGACCACATTTGGAATACGGTGTGCAATTGTGGTCACTCTATTACGGGAAGGACATTGGGTGGATTGGAAACAGGCAGGGAGGAGGGACCAAAAAAAAAAAATGACCCAGCATTTTGGGACAAGAGGGGGAGAAAGGGAGGCTTGGAGGGCCAGTGCCTCTGTATGGGGATGTTTGGTGTTGCAGATGCATTTCAAACCTGGTTGTCAGAGCATGAGTGTACGAGTGCCTTGTGTCAGTGCATGCAGCTCTGAACATCTCTGCATGAAGGGAGGGCAAGGAGGTCATAGAATGCTTTGGGTTGGAAGGGACCTCAAAGATCATGTAGTTGCAACCCCTCTATGGGATGGATGGATGTTGATCCTGCCTGTTTCTACTTAGAGACCTTTGCTTGCCTGCCCACCAGTGTTTAGTGGGCAAAACAACCCTTGCATTCTCAGCCCTGGAGGAACTGGACTTTGGAGGGGAAGGATGCATGGGCCAAGGGCTCTTTGGAGTCACACTGCCTCTGTACCCCAAGGCAGAATGGGAATGTCACAAGATTACATATGCCACCAGACAATTGTTGTCATAACACAGCTCCAGAGAGCTGGCTACCCTGACATCATTAGCCTATTGACTCACTGCACTCAACCTGAGAGAACTGTCACCTCCAGTGTTCTGTCTGAGATCATCTGACCTACCATGACTGGCTTGGCTCAGCCCAGGCATCCTTCTTTCCTCATTCAGTCCATCTAGTTCTCCCAAAACTCTACAGATCTCCCTCTGAGAGGGGATAGTGCTGGTCATATTAATCATTAAAATAAGTGTAGACATAAGGTTTATAATTAATATTACAGTTTAGCCACTCCTATGTACCATTTGTTACCCTTTCTCCATTTCACTTTAACACATGGACCATTTATGCCTATCATAATTTCTGAGATCTTTTCCTCCTATACATTGTAAGACCTACACAGCAGACATTTCTCAATGGGATTGGAAGCCTGTGACCCATAAACCTTTGCAGGTAGAGGCCAGCTCTTGACATTTCCTATCTCTTGCTTGCTCTAATTCAGGTAGGACTCACAAGTAGGCATCTGTAAAGTGCTGCAACCCATTGCTAGTGATCACAGTCTACTGACTTGACTGGTAGCTGTAATGGTAGATGGGTTGGGTGGGGGATGACATCTCTGTAGGGTTTCAGTCCTCTTTTGACCCATCCCAGTACCACAGATACAGTAAGAAAACCCAGGCTTGACCAAGACTCACTGATTGCATCTATACTAATCAATACAAGACATCATAGCCCATTTTCAGGCCCTTTAAGCTCAGCATGGTTCATATCCACAAATCTGAACTCCCCCTCATGCACGCCCCAGAAAAACCAATCTTGTCTGTGCTGCCATCTTGAAAGGTCTCCTGGTCCATGCTGGCCCTGACATGGTACCCAGCTGCCCCAAGCCAAAACTGTGCTGGGAGCATGCTAACAAGGGACAGTTTGGTTGTTTGCAGGACAGTCTTTGGGTCAGAGTTCTGGCCCTACATCATTGAGTCACAAGGACTGAAACAGAAAGAGGGAGAAGTTAAAAAAAGCAGGAGATATTGGGTTTATAGAGGTCTGGGGTGTTCAGGGCAAATCCTGAGTGCCCTAGATGCCTTTGTCTCCCCTAACTCCTAGGGCACCTGAGGCTACTCACAACTTCTGAGGATATCCTGGCATGCTGGATGACTGAGGGATGGTGCTTGAGTCCCTGGAGAGAAAACCAGGAGCAGATCCTGTGTTTCTGCAAGCCCAGAGAGAATCTGGGTTTGGGTATAGGTCCTTTAGGGACAATGGAGCCGTAAACTCAGATGGGCAACCCACACACCTTGGATAAATACACATGGCTTTTCTACTAAAAATAACCCTTTTCCCTAGCAAATACGTTTATTTATTAAAAAAACAAGCCATTTAGAGGCAAGCTGCAACACCTAGGGCTCTGAGAAAGGATTGCCCATGGCCTTTGCTAATAACAGGTCTGTGTAAAAATCTCCTTTCCCCCACAAAATGTCCCATCTCCTTTTCCAAACCAGGGAAAGACAGTCTTTTAATTCATGGGTAAAAAAAAAAAATAAAAATCAGGTCTGATGGCTTATGGCTGGGAATTTCACTTCATCCCCTTCCAGGTTTAACTTTGGGGTGGCATCGGGCTGCCCACCACGGCTGAAATGTAATATTTATGTACGTAGAAGAGAAATTTCAGGGTTTCCTGTTCTTTCTGAAAGTCTTTCATCTAGAGACTAAATTTAAAGGAAAAAGGGGGAGGTAAAAAGAGAGAAAAGAAGAAAGGAAGCCAAATGCTTGTGGGGACAGGTTTTGCTTTTTTTTTGTTTGTTCTGTTTTAATTTTTTGGGTCTCTGTCCCTCAGTCCCTGAGCCAAAAGTGGCAGATGAGGCACATATCCTGAGGCAGAGGTGTGTGGAAGCACACTGGACTGGCTCAGCCCTGTCTCCCCATGGCACAGGTCCTTGTGGAGCCATGCCTGTGTCACCCTGTGGATCAGAGTCCATGGAAGGTCCTCAGTTCCATGCCTGGGAGGTGGCCAGGGGGGTTGTCACTGTCTTACGTGATCTGTCCTAGGAGGGCAGGAGGAGACTCCCTCTCCACTAGTTAACACAAAACTAAAAGGCAACATTTTAAGGGAGAATAAAGGGAAATTGGAGGTTTTGCACATAGACAATAGTTTGTTATTGCTGAAGAAAGTTTTGAATTTTATAATTTTTTTGCCTTTTTAGTGTTAGGACTTCTCTTTGGACTATCAATCCTGCTAGCAATCACCCATGTAACAGCCATGTTCCCATTCCCCAGAAATGCTTGGCTATTTTTCACCCTGATGCTCCCTAGTCCCTAATTTAACTCTTGAAATGTGGCTTTGACACATCATAACTTGCATCTGGTTTCTTTCAACTGAACAAGATATTGCTGAACCATGGTAGTAGATACCATATTTGAATACTCTATTTGACAGCTAATTACCTGCTCTTCCAGGACATGGGCCAGAAGAAAGTCAAAATCAAGAAAGATGATGAACATCCCTTCCAGTCTCCTTCCAATGAACATCTCCTTCTGGTCTCTACAAGATGGCCAAGCACCACTGCTCTCCACACTCCTGCCAACCCTTTCCATGTTTCACAACATCCAGTTCAAGTTTTAGGCCCACTATACTTGTTTTTATGGTCATTTTTAGTATCTGGAGGTAGATTAAGATCAGTCCTTTGGCACAAAGATAGGGTTGATTGGACTTGTGACAGTGCAGGTTGACTGGGAGAATGATGTGACCACTTGGTGGCCACATTGGTAGGAGCTGCTCTGGAAACTGCTGCCTTTTGTCACTGCACTATGAGGCACATGGCACTTGTTAATCATGCAGACTGAAGAAAGGAAAACTGGATTTAATAAAATTAAGCCAGTAAAACCAGTAAATGGAAAAGGACAATGTGGAACAGATGGGAGATCAGAGTCTTTCTGCTTTCAGAGGATGGTGAAGCATGATTCAAGGTACTTATACGTGCTGGGCTGGTTTCCTAGGGAAGATCTCATGAAGTCCATGCACAGTGTGTGTCTTCGTGCTGAATCCAAGCCTGTGCTGGAAGAATGATGCACAGAAACCTGCTCCTCAAAATCTCATTTCCCCTCCTGGGGGCAAGCAGTTGTATTGGGCTCTCAGGTCTCTCCCATACCATGTCTTCTTCTCTCATGTAAATCCATTTCTAGCCTGCAGGTGCCAAGTAAATGCTTTAGAAGCTGGTAGCTGCAAGGTGAGAGAAGGAACAGCAGTTACCAGCCCAAAATCAAGGTTCAGTGCTGATCCAGGCTACCTTTCATCTCTTAAGACCCAAGAATATCTCTAAATTCTGATCATTTTTTTGTTCCTTTTTAGACTATTGGTTGAATGAATATTAGAGGGAGGGAAAAAAGTAAGTTGCAGTAACCAACTGTGGGAGAAAGCAATCAGTCTGTGATAAATCAATGCCCTCACTAAGCTGAATGGGCATCTGCCAGTTTATACCAGGAAAAGAAGTAGCCCATGAAATGTACTCGGTGATGAGATGGGCTGAAGAGGAGGAGAATTCAGGTACCCATTGCACTGCAGGAAATTTCAAATGTTTTTTCCTCATTTCAAAACAAAACCAGAGGCTTTAAAGTGAGAGCGATGACGAGAGTTTTGAGTTTCAGTCAAGTGGGATTTGTCCAGAGATTTTCCTCATTTTCTGTCCACCTGGATTTGAATCTTTGGAGCCTCACCTTGAATTCCAGGACAAAAGGAAATGTGGTTTGTGGCTTGTGCCCTGGCTGAAGAGTAAGGAGATGAGAATCCACACCTTGGCTCTGCCACAGACTCTCCTTTGAGATGGGAGGCGAGGCGTTGAATATCCCCGTGCGTCAGATCCCAAGAATGAGGACAGCAGCCCTACCAAGCTTTCATGCCACCTTATGTGATAATTCTTTCTATCTAAAAAAATAATTAAAAAAAAAATATTCAAGGTGTCCCAAATTCACTCACTGCTTCCAAAACCACAGATCATTGACTATTATGGAGTGGAATAAATCACGACGCTGGGTTGCAATCACACCTAGGCAGAAGCAGGTTCCAAGCAGCCCTCTGCCAGGTGGTATCTGGCAACTTCTGATGAATGGGGATAGGCATGGGTCAAGGCTGATCACGGATCAGGATCTGACAGCACTAAGTGGATGCGTAAACCCCTTGATGTGAAATGGGGTTGCTTGGGAGCAAGGAGAGAAAGGCAATGGAGGATGTCAGCTTGGGTTTTCAAAACTTCAGACTATGCTAATGCTCAAGGCAGTACTGCTTAAACCAACACCTTTCTTTCCTGGCACTGCTCCTCTTCCTGTGATGACCCTCTTGTTCATGTGGCTTCATGATGAACCATATTGGGAACTTGATACAGCTGAAAAACAAACCTCCTCCAAAAAGGCTCTTTCTCAGGTCAATCAGTCATGCCATTGGCCTTGCCCACCCTTTCATGCTAAGGGGAATCTGAAATAGCAAATGAAGTCATGCTTTTGGTGATAAGAAAACTGCCCTCTATGCACACATGGAGGTCCTTAGCACCTCTGTCACCATAACCGAGTTCTGCTTGGCCTTTGTTAGCCAACCTGTCTTCTCAGGGATACAGGCTTATGCTGAAGTCACTCCTTCCCTTTGCCACAGAGATGCCCTGTAGAACCAGTTCAAGACACGACATGCAGTTAAGACCTGGTGGGACTCCATCTTCTCCTTGTCTGAGAGGAGAGACATTACTGCTGCCTCCTCACACCTTCCATCTGGCTGCCTCTGAGCTGGCAGAAAAACAGTGCTTCATTCAGTCTGGTTCAAATCCAGGTATGAACTCAAAGTGTTGATGAGGGCAGGTTTGCAGGAAGAGTCCTCAAAAGACTCCTTGGAGAAGCAGAGGCTGACTACAGAAGTGTACACTCCTATTTCTCATGGCTTAGAGAACCACGGTAAGGAGGTATCCCTGGGTACCCATAGAAATGTCTCTCAAGGTCTTCTTCTGACTCCATCCACAAGCTGTAACACTGCACGTTGAGGGGTGCAGGACAGAACCCCAGAGCAGAAATGTGAGAGCTAGACCTCAGGTTGCACAGCAGGCTTCACTTGTTGCAGAGCTTCTGTAAGTATCCAGTGCAAAGCAGCTCTAAAGCAGCCATGGGGTCAAAGGCTTCTTTTCCTCTGACCTGTGTAGTTAAAAGTTTCCCTGGAGAAATGGGACACTCAAGTCCAAAGTCACTGCTTGTTGACTCATGTCAAGTATTTTAAGTTGGAACTTTCTCCCTTTCAAGCATCCAATACCACTGAGCTGTCTGCAGGGGTCTCCCACAGTCAGAGTTGCTCCATGCTGAAGGCTGCTCCAATGGTCCTAGAAGGACATTGGCTCTACCAGCAGATCATGAGGTTGGGCAGCTGAGATCCAGCTCTTGCAGCAGTCCTTTTTGGTAGTTTCAGACATAGTGAAGCAGAATTAACAGAAGAGATTTCAATCTCTTTCATCTTTGACACTCTAGACAGTGAAGCATTGCTTCTGGGGGGTAATAACATAGACTTTTCAATTCCTTCAAGCAGAGCTGAATGTGGGTCTTGTCCCTCATAGGTGACCCTTAAACCACAAACAACTAAGAATTCTCATACTTTTATGACTGTATGATGTGCTTTCCTTATGATCTCCCCAAAACTGCTGCTGCATTGCAGGCTTGTCCTTCTTCCTTCTTTGTAATGACAAACCAGACACAGATTTGAACACACAAGACAATGGGAAACATTTTTTTAAAAAGGATAAAAAGAGAGAGAACATGCAAAGTTCCTCTTCTTCTCTAATGTAAAAGACAGATGAATTACTCTCCTCACCCAGCTCTGTACCTGGTGCATTCTAGTTAGGCCCTCATCAATCTTTGATAATTGAGCCCTGAAGTCTACAGGGAGGAAGCAATCCTCCCAAGGAGCCTGAATACTGCTGGCTTGTGATCCTAAATCCCTTGGGAAGGAGTAATCATAGGAAGGCCTGTTGGAAGGGACCTCTGAACATCTCTTGACAACCTTCAGCCTTCAAAACCAGCATGAGGTCAGGTCAGTCATGGCTTTGTCTAACCAGCTCTTGAAAAACTCTGAAGATGGGGAGTCCCTCACATGTTCAGGTAAGCTATCTTAGTGCTAGGCTGCCCTCCTAGGGATAACACCATCATCATCAGTAACACTTATACTGCAGTATGATATGGTTAAGTGGTCCATCTAACTCAGCTATCCTTGGTTTAATCTGTGATCAACATCTGGAGACATGTGGGAGACAAGGTCCACCCCAAAAGATGCTCTTCTCTGTCCACTAGCTCTAGAAGGATCTCAGGTGTTCAAGGCCATCAGTAATCCACCTCTCCTGCACAAGACTATCACCAACATTGTGACCACCTTTGCTCATATTCATAATGCCCCCAATGACCATGACTTTTGCTTTATGGGTGACTTCTTCAGCTGAAGTTCACTGCATCACTGCCACATCCTCTTACCCCCTTTTGCAAGGCAGATCATTTGACCTTGAAGTCCTCCAGGATACCATGGAGTGCCTCTGCTTTGTTACAGACAGACAGGAGGTTGTGCAAACTTCCCAGAGTTTCACCTATGATTCTTATGGCCATTTATTGACCACATGGGGACAGTTTCTCCAACTTAGAAGACCCCCAGAAAGTAAATGTAACCCAAGTAGACTGAACTAGGAATGTATGTTGCCTCCTGTATTGCATACCTTGAGCCTGGGCTGATTTGTTTCATTTTTGTGGCCCCTGTCATTGTTGTTGGGCTGTTGTTGAGACTTCTTGTTTATTTTCTTGTTGGTTTTTGTTTGGTTTGGTTTTGTGTTTTTTTTTAAAAAATATATTTTAAAGGGACTAGACTATGCCTGTTCCTTTTTGCCCTTCAAATACCAGCCAGATCAATAAATCATTTCTGGCAAAGGGATGCATGCTCCCTGTGATCTGCAAACATACTTGTCAGCAGGGCTTGCCCCACCTCTAGTATCAGATAAGTCTGTTCCACACTAGCAGAAGTAGCCTTTGGAGCAGGATCTATTAAATATACTGCTGAAAAGAAAAATAAAAACCAGGGGAAGGGGCTAAGTCTCTACCCTTGCTTTCAGGGGGCACTTGGAGCTGTCAAGAGAGAAAGGAGTATGGCTGGCTGCCACGTGGGAGATCTTGCAAAGAGACAACTTCTTTTGTACATCTGATGTGGGCACCATCAGCCTGCATTACCAGGAGGTAGACTCTGATACAGATATAGTGGCACATCAATGCCATGTGCTATCGTTATTATCAGAGGGTCAGACAGACCTGGATACAGCTCTCTGCCTTCCAGGTCTTGCAGAACCAAAACACAAATACATTGTGAGGGACAACTCTGTCCTACACCACTAAAAACCCAAAACCAGGACAGGTAGAGGAGCTGGTGGGGTGGTAACCCAAGTCCTCCATGGCAGTTCGAAGAGTACTCCTGCCACACAAGTGTGTGCTCCTCAGAAATATTCTGAGCAATATCACAGAGGACTGTCTGAAGGCTTGGGGTGGTCACCCAGGGTTTGTACTTCTCCAAGTCACAATCACTTTGCTTTCATAAATATTGTCTGCAAGTAGGGGCTGGTGCACCTTAATTGTGAAGACTGTGTGGCCCTTCCCAGGGTTTTTTCTTTTGGGTCTGTAGTGAGGGAAGAGGCAACAGGATGAGGTCCTCCATCTGGCTGAGAAGGGCAGAGTCCCACATGTCCTTGGGTGATTAGCACAAATAGAAACCAGACCCCAGTTTACATTTCATCAAAGAAGAAAAGGACTGGACCCAACCACTTTTCACCCTGAGCTCTGAAGGCTTTGTGTGAAAGCTAAGCTTCTGAGCCTTAGCCAAGCAATTAATTACATTAAAGCTAACACAGTGCAGATTACAGCCTTTTATTCTGTCAGCCCTCACCCCACAATAGGGTCTAAAACTATCCATCTCCTGCGACTCCTGGAGCATGCATGAGCAGGCACAATGCAAAATGGGACTGAGTCAGTCTGTTTCACAAATACCCTGCAACATTATCATCTCATGTGTCCAAGAGCATCTGTGGACTTAAAATCTGTGGATGGCAGCTCTTCTGTGAAGTGGAAAGATCTTTTCCAAGTTGTAAAATCCCTTATCTGTGGCCATTGAGTTTTTAGACCATGTCAGAGATGGTCTGGCAACTCGCTGCTGTGTTTGTGAGATGTTGGAGTGATTTTCTGGGGTGTTACAGAGGTGCTGCCACTGGAGGTTCTCTCACAACATCCTAAGAAAAAGTTTCTTAAGGAAGATTAAATCAGAATTCATTCTGCCTTTAGATAAGTAGACCTCTTACAGCTTAATTTGGTCTAACTGTCTATTTCTAGTGATTGCCATGAGTCTTTCAAGCCTTGAATATACTGCTGTGAGTATTGACATCAGGGTGATTCCTCCTCTTGGCTGTACTATCTGGGATTGAACAGGGATTTACTATAGAGGATGGAGCAGAAAGCCTGAGTGTTTATTGCCTGAGCAGCTCAGAATAGATTTTCTCAAGGCCAGGACTCAGCATGGGTCCATGAGATATCCAAGTGACAATCTATTGGATTCCTTTCTGTTCCAACCAGTGGAAGAGCTAACGCTGGCTTCAGTTGCAGAACTGAGCCTCAAAACAAGATCAAGGGCATGTTTCCAAAGCCCTGTGATTGGATTCCTTTGCTCTACCAACACAACCATTGTAAAGAACCTAAAGTCAGCTTGTCAATGCAGTCACCACCTCTCTCTCAGTTAGAAAACAGGGTGGGAGAGCAAGACCAGCTGGTTGATGTCACCAGATCCCAAGGTAGGAAGGTGGCCTGCAGTACAACAGAAAGAAATGCCTTTGCACATGTTTTTTAATGAGGTGTTAATTGGGCATTGAGTGAACAGAACAAAGAAGCAACAGAGGATGTGGCTTGAGGTTTTGGCTGATGTAAAGCCAGAGGCCTGGAATAAAATGAAGGCTGGCCTTTTGTGGCCTCTTGCTATCATTTCCAACAGGAGAGGGACACCACGTGGGCCAGCATCTCTGCTCTAAAATCACAACTGGCTTTGGGGACTTTTCCCTCTGCTAGTGATGTGTCCAGGTACCCCCAAAGTGCTGGCTGTGGAAAGAGAGATCTCTGAAATGCAACAGTGAAGGTGAGAGGTGATCTGGCTTGTCTCCTTCTCTCAGGCAATAGAGGGAGATGGGGCAGGACACCCACTCAGGAATAGCTGGGTGGCTGCAGGGTGCCTCAGCATACAGTCCCAGAGCCAATAACTAACACATGTGAAACTGATGAAAGAAACCAATGGGGGATGATTACTTTGCTACCCACATGAGAGAGCGTTCTCCCTTCCTTCTCCCTCCAGCCTTGCATCTGGTAGTGATTTTGCAGCCCAAAATAGAAAGGAAGTGGCAGAATGGGGCTTAACTAAGCTTGCCCTTTAGGAGAATAGAGAGGGAGTATGTCAGAGGGAAACAGGGAAGGGGTGTTGGAAGGATGCTTTGCTTCCCATACCACTGGTGTCTTGCTGCAAAGGATCTGGGGAGAACTGATGGTTGATGCTACCTCCCATGCATTGTCTGGTCTGTGGGGATAGTGATAAGGGCTGTAAGCCTGTGACCATGACTCTTGCATCCTCCTGACACACTGACATCTGGAGGAGGAGAAAGAGTCTGTGAAGACTTTGCTTTCCAACACCTTGTGCTGAAAAGTCTTCCCCATAACCTAACCTGACAACCAAATGGGTCTTCTTCAACTGGTTCACTCACATGCTCTGAGCTCTACATATGGGGCTCAGAGTAAGAGTTGGGGTTGAACAGAGAGGAGCCCAGCCCCAGCCATACAGTCTGAGTTGCTCTGGGAACACTCACCATGCACCTTAGGCACCTTGGCTTTCAGGTGTCGTTCACACTTGGCCTTGGCTTTTAGCAGTAGGAAGATCTGCTCCTCTTTGGTGATGACATCATCAGCATCCACCTGCAACAACAGGGAGAAATGAGGTTAAACCTCAGCATGGGAAGAGCAGCAGGACATAAGCTTCCTGGATAATGCAGATGACCTGAGTGCAAGATCTCCTTTGCATCAGCAATTTCCTCCACCAGTATCTCACTTTGCTCAGCAATTAATGTCCTAAGCAACACCTCTTAGAAGGTGCCACATGGGCTCATCTGTGTACGTGGCAAAGCAAGTGCACACTGCAATTGCTCACATCACACACATGCACACACAGGGAGGCAGCAATTTCTGGGGTGACGTGCCTCAGCTTGCAGGGATGAGGCTACTATCCAAGGGGAAAGGAACATCATGATAAACATTGGCACAGTGTTTTTAAAAACCAGTCCCTTTAGGACCTAGAAGCACAGGTAAATATAATACTCCAGGAATGGCAAAGCAATGCTGTTTCCTGACACCCTCCTCTTGGAAAATACTACCAGGGGATAAAAGTACCAAGGACTCCTCTCCTTTTCAGAACTGCAACCTGCCACCATCAATGCAGTGCTGTTTCCACCTCTCTGACAGGCCTTCAGCCACTCATCAGGGTCCATACACATCCTACCTAAATCCAAGAATATGTGTGGAGTGGGCTGCCTCAGGCAGGGCTGGGAGCTGGCAGCATCTACCCCCTCAAAGGCTGAGGGCTCAAGGAGAAGAGGCTGTGAACATCATCATCATGGGAAGTTCAGATTTCTCCTCCTGTAAGGTTTCTAGAGATTAAGGGACCAGAAGGGGGAGGACATGGGAGGGTGCTTTACTCTCCTCTGTTTGCTGCTTGCTGATACAAGACCCTCAAAGGCACTTACTGGTCATTAAAAATATCTTGTTTCATGGAGCTGACACAGTCCCATCAGGCATGGCTGGCCTTGGGAAACTGGGGGGACAACTGGGGGAAAGACTTGTTCTGTGAATGCTTTGGTTGCTATAGCATACAGAGCTTTGAGCTAGTGCAATATGGCTTCTTTAATTTTCTGCTCTTGGGAGCACAGCTTGTGTGCCCTGCTCAAACACCCAGGACCAGTCCCACTGCCAGGTAGAGTCTGAGATGAGGAGGAACTTTCTCCCAGGTCAGTTTGGCAGGACCAGATGGAAATTTCAGTGTACCCATTCCAGCTCCACTGAGATGCTGCTGCCTTTGTTCTTTCCTGCTTTTTATCCCTAAAAGAACAGTATATTTAACCTTCTCCTGCATTCATTTTCTGCCCTAGATTTGAATAGGTGATGCAGTTTGTACCCTCTGGATGCTTTGTAACTTGCAGCATAGAGGGGATGAGGAAAGTTGGGGACTACATCCACCTCCTGGCAAGCCTCCCTTGCAGGATCTGACCACCCTTACGAAACCTTTGAGGTTTGGGTCCATCTTTGGTACTCTGCCACTTACAGCAGAAGAGTCTTTGGGAGGTCAGGGCTGGGAGGGATCCTCATCCACAAGGCGACAGCAGAGCTGGTTCAAAGCATAGAAGAGATGCACAATGTCTCATAGGACTACTTAAAGATGTTTGTAAGGCAGTAGCCTGAATGAATTAGGTGATGTCATAAGTTGGGATAAATCACTGCTCTTCTTGTTGCCTAATAATTGTCTGTCTTGATTAATCAAACTATAAATGCAATGAAAGCAGACATTGCCTCTCTCTAGATTTGTACAGAACTTACAGAACTTGTGAAGAGGAGACTGAGAGGAGACCTCATTACCCTCTACAGCTACCTAAAAGGAGGTTGTAGTGAGGCTGGTGTTGGTCTCTTCTCCCAAATTGCTGATGACAGGACGAGAGGAAATGGCCTCAAGTTGCGTCAGGGGAAGTTTAGGTTGGATATTAGGAAGAAGTTCTTTCCTGAGAGGGTGGTTGGGCACTGGCACAGGCTGCCAGGTGGAGTCACCATCCCTGGAGGTGTTCAAAAAATGAGTGGATGAAGCACTTGAGGCCATGGTCTAATGGTCTAGTGGTTAGGGAGATGGTGGGATAAAGGTTGGACTTGATGATCCTGGAGGTCCTTTCCAACCATGGTGATTCCATGATTCTATGAAAGCCTAACATAAGCAAGAAAGGCTGCAGCACAGTTATCTACAAAGCAAAATATTGTTATTATTACTTATATTGACTGTGCTGGTGACACTGGCCACTGTAAATCTGTAACAGGGCAGCACTCCACATCATGGTGGATAGAGCAAACCTAAACCTCAATGCACAGTAGAGGCAGGCAAAGGGAAGAATACAAAGCCTTGTGAAGCCAGTAGTGATCTGCAGGTGAGAATAAAACCTGCTGATAGATTGTAGAGCCTATCCCATGGAGGTGGCTGCTCATTTCAGTCCCTCTGAAGACAGACTGGAGGGGGGTTATGGCATTTCATTATACTCCCCAAACCCACTGCTATTCAGAGTTAAGGTTCCTTCACTCACTTTAAGCTAATTCATTTTGGAAAGCAAGTAAGATAAACCAGCTGCAGGCCAATCAGTTCTCAAGCAAGACTTACTACAAATGACATAATGAGGGTTAATGAAATCCAGCCTAGAAGTAAACTCAGATTCAATTTCCCAGTGTGCTCCTACAGAGAGGAACAGGGGATGTTTGAGCAGCTGGAGTGGTAATGGACACACAGATGGATAGCAGATCTGATAAGGGGAATCTGAGTAAAACAGAAGTTAGTTTTTCATGTCCTTGGAAAAAAAACCCTAAAAATCCTTCAGAAGTGGGAGCTGGTTTCAAAACCACGTTAATGTTAATGCAAAACAAAGCCATCCCTTTCCAGATGTTTGGCCTGTCCATATTTAAGCCAACATCCCACATTTCAATTCTTTCACTGGAAACATAAAACCCCTGGGTTAAATCCTGCTGGCGTTTACATCTACACAACCCCTGAGTGATTCCACCAAAGCTGGAGGAGTTAGTCTGGATTTACAGTGGTCAGAGCAGAATCTGACCTCAGGCATTTCAAACCTTTCACCCCCTGCACGCTTACTCCTCAGGCTGTGCCCTGAGAGTAGGGCAGCTCCAGCCAGAGGGATGTATGATCTCCAGGCCAGGCACAGAAAATAGATTTTACTTCCCAGAAAGGGAGATAAGTCACCCAGTGCTGTGCATGGAGCTGTACAGAATGGCTGGGGCAGAGCTCTGAACTCAGCCCAGGTTTCCAGTTTTCCTAAGCCCTAGTTACTTAAATGTCCCAAACCTGCCAGATGCTTAAGAAGCACCCAACTCCTTGTTCTCTCCCCTAAAACTGGTTTAAGAGCTAAGAGATATGTTTAGGACAAGTTTTTCTGTGTTTCTCCTCAGCAAGGAGGCTAAAAAGACATATGTAAACACATATATGACTAAGAATAGAGATTTTCATTAAACCCTGGGACTTGAAGGAAACATCTGTTCTCAAGAGACTTGTAGGAAAACTGTGCAGTCTGGCAGTGCTGCTCCTTTGCTGCTGAAGAACTCACATTAAACACCTAAGTAAACCCTGGCTGATATCTGGTGGTTCTGAACTTAACCCCTCCTGTCCCAACACCACTTTCCATCTCTTGTCTCCATCCCTTGTTAACCTCCCTGCTGAGACATTGCAGTGTGCCAGCCAGGCTGAAAGCTCCCCAGGGACAGAGGGCTGAGCAGTATGCTGCTGGACCAGACACAAATGGCTCAGCCTTGGGTTCAAGAGACTGTAGGTAGGACAGGGCAGACACCCACATCTGGAAACCCTAGAGCAGCTTTGGACCTGTCAGCTGCTGGAGCACTTGTAACTCTTCAACACCACTTTTTCCTGTGCATCTGGCTTCCTTGCACTGGGTCTTCTGATCTTAAGACAATGCTGCCCTACTCATCTTTCCATCCTGGCTGTCAAAGGTTAAAAGAAATCCACAGGAATATTTGCTTTCCAACATAGGTACACTCACTATATTAGACATACTTGGATTTGGCTTGGCAAAACTTGCTCTTTGACAAACAATCTCAACACCTGATCCAAAAATACCCTAGGAGGACCTTACTAAAAATCATTAGCAGCTGCATAAGCCAATTTTTTGGAACCTGAATATCCCTAGGCAGTGGAATAAGTGGTGTCATTTTTAGAAGTGCTGAGGTATGGGCTGCAGGAGTTCATAACAGGTGGGAGCTATTGCTGGTGAAGCAACCAGTGTTTTGGAGTGGATTTGCATCCCTTGGGTTGGGAGAGAGATGAGGCTAGAGATTCTTGTATGAAAGGTGTCTAGAAGATATTGGGTGGTGCAGAGAAAGGGGGTTAATTAGTCACTATTTTGCAGAATTTGAGACCTGGGAGGCACAAGATGAAGAGAGCAAGGTCTAAAAGAAATAGGATAACACATGTAAGCAAATCACATCAGTGGATTCAAAATAGGATTAGACAAATTAATAAAGGACAAGTCTATCAGTAGCTATTAAACACTGCAGCCTGGATACAAATTTCTGATGCAGGAAGGTCTCAAACTGCTGATCACCAAAAGCTGGAAGGTGACAACCACAAGAGAGGTCTCTTTCACCCTAAACTGGCATCCTGAGGATGGTCTGTTGGGACAGATTGACTGAATAAGGCTATTTCTATATAGATCTATAGGCCCTCTATTTTTCTAAGGCCACAGAAGCCTTGTGCCCAGCTGAGTATCCAGGATCATACATGTACATTCAGGGTATGGTCCAGCTTAACACACCCAACACAACCTACTCTGTGTATTCTCTACACCTGATGTTCAAGACCATGAGAAAATAGTTAAGAGGTGCTAGAAGCACTTCATCCAAGCAGCCACAACTCACCAAGACTTTCATATTCAACATTTCACTCATCTTTTACCACGGACCTCTGCTATGAGCACACCCATTTGCAGCCCAACACCTCTCATCCTCTCATTCTGCAGATGCTCACTAGCCAACAGAAAGGAACAAACATCATCATGGCAGGGGGGTTAGAACTAGGTGGCCTTTGAGGTCCCTTCCAACCCAAACCATTCTATGACCTGTGCTTGCCAGCACAATACTTGCCTTGCTGGCCAACTGGGGACATCCAGGATGAGCTGAACCAGTCTGCACCATTCACCCAGATTTCCTCTTATAGTCACTGAGTAGTTAGATACACAAACCAGCTGAAATTCATTCCATCCTCAAACCACCATCTAAAATAAATCAGATCAGCTGTGGGGACTTTTTTTCCCTTTTTTTTTTTTTTTTTTTCCCCCCCCCTCCTTTGGGCAGGTGGAGACTGCAGTAATTGGCCACATCAGCAGCACTGAGAAGATTTGTGGATTTTAGGAGCTGAGTTTTTCTGTCATGAGCTCTGGGGGCAAGAGAAGCATCTGAGGGAAGTCAGGAAATAGTGTCAGACAGGTCCATCTCCTAAATCCAACTATTTGGAAGGATGAGGTCATCATGCCCCTGCAGAAATTAATCATTCTAAAAGAGCTCACAGTAAATCCCTTTTCATGAGCTCCCCTTGAGTTGTTTCAGCATAAATTCTTGCATTCTTGGCATGAAGTTTATTCAAGGTCAAGGGGTGCATAGAGGTCACTGTGCACTACACAGGTAGGTGCAGAAGGATGGCTCTGCCCTTCACTCCTGCTGTTACAGACTTGGTGCAGCTGGAAGGGATGGGGACTCCTCCTTGGTCTCCCCAGCTTTGCAATTGAAACCCATCTGCTGCTCTTTCTCCATATTTATCACCTCTCAGCTTCCCAGCACTGTGTTTTGCTAAAGTGGAAAAAAAAGGTTCCTTGTGGGGAAAAGATCTAGGAACGTCGTGTTTTGTTTTGTTTTTTCTCCCCCTGGTTCAGAGAAAGCAGAAATGCAGAGCAGGAGGCAGGCCAAGCACCCAAGGGAAGGGTGAAATGACAATGGTATCCCCAGGCTGTAAAATCAGTTTTGGTTCAGGGTTTTTTTTCCCCCCTGTCCCCCCAGAGGAGGCCATGGGGTAATTATGATAATGTTCTCTGGTATTTCCATTTCATTGGCTGATCTCCCAGCCACTAAAGTAAACCCCAAGTCTCAACGGGGAGGTCATATTCATCCTTGTTTATGGGACTCATTTTCAGAAATAACACTATCCTTTTTGTGAAACTTCCCTGGCAGCAGCTCAAAAAACCAGCTAAAGGCAAACAGATTCCTTGGTCGGGGCTGAGAGCATCACAACCACTCATGGGCCCAAGGCAAGGGACCTCTGGTGATCACCATCTTGGCCAGCAGTGGGGCAGGGGACCTCTGCTGTGAAGCTGGAAGGGGGTGCAGGCAGGAGGTGGGTGCCAAGGGTGTGGGAACTGGGTGGGATATAGACAGAGCTGGCCGTGCACCACGAACCAGCCCTGCTGGTTCTGGGGATCACCTCTGGAAGGGGGATCATGGTGCTGTCCTTGTGTGAGGAGTGAACCTGATGGGCTGGGGTGGGCACACAGAGATGAACAGTTTTGGGGGAGCATGATAAAACTTTTCTAAGCTTTTCCTTTAACAGTGCCTTAAGTGAGCTGGGTGAAAGGTTTAATGGAATCACCAAACCAAGCAATGTAAGGTCATCAACCAAGTCCTGTTTCTGCAACAGAGACGGTGACTGAGCTGAGTGCATGAGTGGAAGGAAATGAAATTAGAAGTTCATTCCAGCCTTGCTGATGGAGCAACCCTTCTCTTAAACTCTGTAAGGGTCAAGATAGCTGTTAGGATTAGGAGATTAATCTAACCAAGTCTAATTTAAGGCCAGACCTGTATCTACTAGAGGTAAGCATACTTCTACTGATATCAGAGCGTCAGGCTGCACTGAGGGTGTTGGAGTGTTGAAGCCAGGCATGCAGACAGGGGTGGCACAACTACATCATGCCACAGAGTAGGGATTTGGCTGCCTTTGGCAGGAGCTCATGTAGCCTTCCCCCTGGGCTGGGTCAAAACTGAGTCAGTCAGGAGCTTGTGGTGATGGGGAATTGCTCCAAAGCAGGGAAAGGTGGCAGGGTGGAGATGGTTGGGAATTGCATGAGGTTGGACAGGTGGCAACATGGGATGGGGTAAGAATTGAGATCCTGGAATCTGTTTATTTTTTATAAGAGGAGTTGTCCTCTTTTAGATGAGAGAGGATGGATTCTCTTGATTATTTTGTGATTGGGTTTAGATACCTAGTTTGTCCTCTGTGTTTTCCTACACTTCTGCAGGTGAGTGTCTGTACAAGCCCCACATCTCCTGGCCACTGGGTCCTGCTGGTTTACCCAGGCCCAGATGAACCTTGGCAAGTATGGAAGGACGAGGGATTTGTACGTGCTGTCTTGGACAAAACATACCCTGTGCAATCTCTGTTCCTGGGTCTGCTGCCCATCCTGTAGCAAAGCAGGACCTGCCAGGCTGCAGCTCAACTGGTGATTAACCGTGCCCTGTGCCTGGCTGTGTTTCACAGAAGAGATACAGGCATGCTTGTTGTTTGCTGGATTTGCACTCTGGCCTTTGCAGGCACTCGGGGCACGTGCACCCTGGCAAGAAAAACACCTTGTTGGGTTCAGGAGGGGACTGTGACCCCACCACTTGAATCTGGAAGCCAGGACTTAAGGCAAAATACATCCCACACCCCTAAAAAGCTGCTCTGGTGCTTGGACTGTGAGGGTCTGGCACTTCATATTTCAGTGGCAGCTTACAGCATCTCCCTCATGGAGAGAAACAGCAGAGTAAATACACATAGTATTTATTCTCTTCTAATTTGGGCAATGCTGGATGTGCCCACTGCCTAAATAATCTAATTCTCTTTTTCCATTTCCTGCTGCCTCTGTGCTTCTTACCCTCTGCCTGCCTGCACACTCTCAGTGCCTTGGCACAAAAACCATGCAAACTTAACAAAAAGAACAACAAAAGCCATTGGGGGCAATTTGTTTTGAAGAGGAGCTAACTGGGAGGGAGAGCAGGGAGTGGTATTTGTTCTGTCTTGAAGGATTTAACTCAACTGAATAGGCATTATTTCCAACATCAGGGATAAAAATGTGGTTTGAAACCTATTTCCTTTCAGGTTAATGCTGGAAAGGTTTAAAAATAAATAAAGCCCAAGTGCCAGTTGGCCCAGCCAGAGATACAGTAGCAGCAGAGGCACGAGGCACTGCCAGCAGCTAATCACAAAAGCTGTGGTTTGCTCAGGACACCAGAGTGGTGAAGAGGATGGGGGGAGGAAGGTCATTTCATAGCAGAAGACTCTAGACTCATGGGTGGGCCAGGTCCAGGAAGGAGAAAGCAGATTTGAAGCCCCCTCTGCTGCTGGGTCCTTAGCTTGCATGGGCTGCTGCAGTAGGAGTGATGCCACAGAATCACAGCCTTGGTTGGAAGAGATCTCTAAGGTCATCAAGTCCAGCCACATGTCTCTTCTCACCTGGCTGCAGATGCTTTGCTCAGTGCATGCAGATGAGGAGCAAAGAGTAAGTGTTTGGGGAGGGCTAAGCATCAGATCCACCCAGCTGTCATGGGACCAGAGGTGAGCCTAGCAAGAGCTCCTGTTCTTATCCCTGAGCTCTGCTGTGCCCCATGATGGACCAGCACCCACCCCTCTCTCCTCCTGCCAAATATCACCCATACTGACGTTGCAATGATGGCAGGGTTCAGATTTGAGATCTTGGGGAGGTGAGTGCTGAGCTGAGCTCTCTGATTGCTGCCTTGCCATGTGAAACAACGTGTGTGTCTGTCCCTCAGCCCATCCCACTGACAGAGGATGGGGATCAACCTCAAGAGATGTCTTACTCCTTTTAAAGATTGAGCTTATAAACACCAGAATGGGACAATCAACTCAAGAGGGTGTGAAGAGAGAAGGGTTAAAGGAGGAGGAAACTCAAGAGGCACCCAGATGAACAAGGGAGTGGGGGAAAAGGAGATGATGTGAAGGGGAAGGAAGAGCTGGTTGGATCCTGATGAATTAGAACTCTGGCCACAAGCTGGGGAAGCACTAAGAGGCAAGTGCACAAGCTGCTCTGCCCTCTACCTGCTTTCCTCAGCCTCCCAGAGGGTAAATGAAGTTGGTGGTTTTGCCTTAATTCCTTGACCACATCACCCAAACCACTGCCTGCTCCAGAACAACAGGACGTCTCTGCTCCAGCGGGGCTTGGGGACCCTACACTGCAGCTACAGAAAGCTGAATAACCTCACACTGTGTTCAGAGCTCTCTCAGCCCTTCCCACTGCTACTCTGGCCAGGCTGGCTGGTCCCTGTTCTTCATCCTACCCTCAGACCCAGATCTCTCATGTCTAGGAGATGTCTATACACTTTTGAGGAGCTTGCCTTTCTGTTTCTCAGTGCCTCATTGTCCTGTAAGGAGGAGACACTCCTACTCACAATCATAAATCCATCCTCTCTGCCCATGTATAAAAGAGTCCAGGTCTCAGTATGGTTCTCCCATGGCTGCTGTAATAAGAAAAACGACAGTGAATGGAAAGAAGAAATGCCAGCATGGAAAGATGCTGAGCAGAATTGGGTATGTCACATTCTGTCACTGTCCCTTGGGGAATATTACAGACTGAGCTGGTCTCCTTGGTGCCCTTCCAATCCCATTTGCTCTCCCTTTGCCTTGGGGAAGCCTCATCATTCAAGCAGCACAAAGAGTGGGAAGAAAATCTGCCTAGACAAAGCCCAGCTTATGGAGTCATAACTCACACCAAAGGAAATTCACTGATCTGAACATGGATGTCCACTGCATCTATGGCCACATGGCAAAAAATTTCTTTGGGATGCAGTGATACCATGACAGCAATAGAAGAGCACCTTGATCATCCCTGTCACTTCTAAAGTTGTCAAGTTGTTTACCTGTATGGATCTCCTTCCTTAGCCATCCTGGCATGCTGATGCCTCTATTACTAAGTGATCTCATGTTTTATGGTCAGCACCTATCATTTATCAAGGACAACTTACATTTATGGTGCATTTCCAGGACCTGAAGTCTTAGGGTAACATCTGTCTTCCCAAAATGATTGCCTGCTTTGCACCCCTGCAGCAAATGAGGTCTAACCCAAGAGGCTGAGCTATGAAAAATGATCCTTCCAAGCAAGGAGAAATTTCACAGCTGCTTATCAGTGCTGCCCAAGCAGAGGTGGTCTTCTCAGCCATTAGAAGATGGAGCTGCTGTAGAGAGGTCAGCAGTGATCAGTACTGCTTTGAGTTATATTCTTGGATCATAAACAACACATATCACACTCCACACTTGTGCAACACGATTACTGTAGTCAATGACTACAATTGACTGATGAATTGATTGATGATCAATCCCAACCTAAAGCTAATGCCTAAAATATTCAGGTGAATCACACCCTGAAAATGCCAGTTCTCCCCTCTGGCTACAGTGGGTCTGTGTTCTCTGAGCTGCCAGAGAGATGCAAGACTGCTCCTTGGTGCCTACTCGGCAGCTGAACGTGATGCCCAACCCTCCTGTGACTTGGAGGTACCCTTGTTTGTTGCTAATGAAGCCCTGTACCTGTCTCTCATTGGCTGAAGTATCAAGAGGACCATAAAAGAAAGCAGAGGTCGCTCTGACACTGTGTTTTGGTTTGTCTTGGCTCACACCTCTACCTTTCTCTCATCTTCAAGGGGTGGTACAAAGTGCTGTAAGATCCCACATTTCCCAGCGTGTGAGCCTGGCTATGATGCTGACTTCTCTCTTTCTCTTTTCCTCCTCATTCTTTGAAAGCAGATGGTTTGTTTTGGTTTCATACCTTGCTGTTTACAATAATAATTTCACAACTATCAAGGCTGCAAGGCTGGATTTCTGCCCTTTCTGTTTCCTTTTACATTTTATTCCACCTTGCAAAACAAGAGTCCAGAAGGCCGTGGAAGGGGTTCTTTTGTGAAAATGGACACCTCCTTCCTCTTTCCCATGCTCCTACTACAGATGCAAGGAGGATCATCTGAGTGCAGACCCTGTGGTCTTGAAATTGTTTAAGGAAAGCTTGTTTCAGTTATGTGACAGAGAATGTCACTTGGACAGAGCAACAGAAGGGATGTATTTTTCTTGATTCGTCGTGGGAAAGTCCAACCCTTTCCTCTTTGTCTCCCTGGTTCCCTTGTACCTCTCAAAACCAACTCCCTCTTTTAGTTTTCTTTCCCGGTTCTCAAAGCTTCAGGCACTGATTTTTTTCTTTTTTTAAAAGCCTTTCTAGGAATACCCTCCCTGGACAAGGGAGTTGGAGTTCAGCCTTTTACTCAAGTACTCAGAATTGTCCTCAGACAAGACAGATGGTTGCAGTCAGCTGGGCCAAGGCTGCAAACAGAACTGTCTTAATGCACTCTGACACATATTCCCTTGTAATCCTCCCACTGTGCAAAGCACAGAGAAGAAGTGCAGGAGAAAGATCTATATCAAATCACGAGATCAGAGCTCTAGAAAAAAAAAAAAGTACATTTAACTGTTATTTCTTGTAGCAGCAGCAAAAGAGCTGGGGGTTATAAAGTGCAATATGCCCTGTGGGAGTGTGCTTGGGAGGAGGATGGCAGCAGCCTTCACTCAGCTCTCCAAACTGCACAGAAATGGGATTCTCTCCATTTCACAACTAACTACCCTTGCTTGCCTGAAACCAGGTCAAAACCATCAGTGCTGAAGAATGAGAGACTCCCAGTGGAGTGACTAATTAAAAGCCATTTAAGGCAACACTTAAAAGAAAGGTCTATGAGTAAACATGTGCTATGAAGTAGTAAGAAATAATTACCTATTATTAAGTAGTAATACTAGCAAAAAGCATTCTGGTGACTTTGGTCCATGAGTACTAATAATTGATGTCACACCTCAGGAGTCTTCAGATGCTCAAAATTAAACAAAATATAGATTCATCTATAGAAATAACAAATATTGTATATACTAATCCAACCCCACACATACAAATATATTTGTTTTTCTTTCAAACCAAGCCAAAAGAAGCTTTTCCTGTGTTGCTTGTGAAATAGCCATTAAAATGTTGACTATAACATCATTAAATTCACCCCAGGTGCAGCTGTAGAGGGAAAATCTTATTCTTCCTATCATTTGCCACAAAACTGACAAGAATCTCAATTTTTCTGAGCAGTGCAGAGCTAAGAAAATCAGATATGACCAGTAAACACACTTTGTTTCCCCAGCAAGACACATGGATGGTCCCGTGGTCAGGCTGCTCTGGCTCTCCAGCCATGCCCAAAGGCACAGCCACTCTCTCTTTCCAAGAGTGTGCCAGAAGTGGTATTTCAGGATAAAGGTTTTGGATCCAGTGACTGATGGAAAGGTCTTGATAAGAACATCTCTGAACCATTCTGCATTCATTTATGGCAGAGCAATATCTTTACTACCACCAGCTGCTGGGAGCTGAGGCGCAGAGTGATAAAGGCTGGTGGCATCTCACCTAATTGAAGGATCTAAAATGCAGATGTGTCATCAGAACTTGGCACTCAGGGTCTCTTTAGAAGAAGAGGAGAGAAATAAGCACCTTTAGGGAGCTGCTGTTCTGCTCTACACCTGACCAGGGCTCTCACTGCTGGTCCCTCCCTTCTCCTCCCATGATGGAGCAGCTGCGTGACCCGAGAGCCCAGCAAGGGAGGACCCCGTGCTGGATGTGCAGGAAACTGATACCAAAGGGTTTGTTCCTCCAGGATGAACAATTCCAGTTTCCAAAATAAACGTCCTTGTCCTTGTCACAGGAAACACTGGGACTTTGGACCGGTCCCAGAGGGCAATGAGGTGGCCAGTAGCCCACCATTGCCAGCAGTAAACCCAAACTGCTGTGTTTTGCTGAGCTATGAGCTGAGCCCAAGGAAATACATGTGAAGCATTGGGGGGCTGCTGTCACCCCCAACACCCCTTCCACAGCAGCAATCCTGCTAACAACAGCTACTGAAGCTCCAAGGCCAGCTGAGCAGTCAGATGCCAACTGGAGCATCCTCTTTGGCATGCATGATCCCAGCCACGGAGCTATTTTAGCAGTGAGGTCAGGTCCTGCTTGGAAGACAGCCTTGACAACACAAAGCCCTCTCATTTTTGAATGCATTCATCAAACAGACCCATCATCAGTCATTTCAAGGCCCAGATGCTGCTGGCTGCTGGGCTTGGCTTTCAGGTGGAGGCCAGACAGTGGGGTATCAGCTCTGTTGGGATGGCACTCCAGCATTTCCCTACCTGTACATAACAGATCAGATTGCCCTTTACTGATGCAACCACATTCATGTAAAGCAGCTAGGAAGCAACCTCTGTCTGCAAAGGACCCAAATCTCTAAATGTGAGGTGAATGGCCCTGTATGTATTGTAGATTGACCAACCCTCATGTTGTCAGTCAATCATAGCTGGAAAAGACTTTTCCAGCTCTGCTGTACAGGGTTACAACTCCCAGATTTGGACCTGCCATTGTCTTTTTATCTTCCGAGAGGTCAATTCACTCATGAGATCGAATGGCTGTTCCAGAGGCCTGTGAGGCAACTTTGTGTAGGTTGCTGCTCACTTCACACAGAGATGCTTTTGTGTAGCATCATCCTTGGCATGCCTCAGCTGGATCACTACCCTTGGACCACTGAGAAACTGAAGGCAGGGCTGAGGAGCATCTAGAAAGGAAAGACGTTGATCTAGACCAAAGAGTGATGGAGAGAGCAATGCCAGGCTGTAAAATGAACATCATGCACTAGGATCCACTGCCTTCATGGACTAGATCTCCATAAAAAGGTACTACACTGAGAACATCTCTACTTCACCATCTGAATCCCCTTATATCCCACCTGCCCTTGCAGTCATGGCATGTTCCTCATACTTCTGAAGCCTAGAACAGCCCAACATTGCCAACCAAAAGGGAGATAAGATGTGAGGTGACTCCAATCTCAGGCTCCTGACATAAGCATGACCCTGCAGCAGCACCTTCAGCTCCCTGGTTCAGCCAAGGAGTCACAGCTTGGCACTCCCAGGACACAACATTGGCCAAGAGGTTCAGAGTTGAGTTCAGACTCATCTTGTCTCACTGATTTGGTGTTGAACCCTGAGATGTTCAGGTACTTACAATACCTCTGCCAACCTAAGCTTTCTATCTAACTGCACCTGCATCCCTGGGAGTTTGAAAAGTGAGCGTAGGTGACAGCTTCTCTGCCTCAGTTTCCCCCAGGCACAGCAAACCTTCTCCTTGTTTTGACTTTTTTGTGCACATAAGTCTCATCCCACCACTCCCTCTCCCGGTGAAAGGCCAGCTTTCAGGGCAGGCAGCTCCAGTGAGCAGTGAGGAGCTGCAGGAGCACTGAGTTCTCTTCCGCTGGTGTCAGGGGGAGCTCTGCTTGGCAACGGGAAAACAGCTCCCGCAGCCTGAGCTGCTGCTCTGCAGCCTTTCTGTTGGCAAACCATCAGCCTTTTTGCTCAAAGGCTTGACTGAATTTCCAATGCAGCTGCTCCAGGTCATGTTGTGATTGATTTCTTTTTTTTGCCTTTTTTTTTTTTCCCTTTCTCTTTTTTTTTCTTTTTTTTTTTAACCTCCTTCCCCTTCCAAAACATCAGCCCTTCATCTTACAGCAGGCTGCTGAGCCCTCATCAGTGATGAAGCACAAGACCACACCGTGGCCCCACGCAGCCCATGAATTTTGTGAGGGAGGCAATGTCTTGGCACATTTTCCCTACTGCAGCTCGGAGACCTGGGATGCTGCAAAGCCTTTGGGTCAGGCTAACCTGCTCCTTTCCAGAGCTCTGTGTGCATTTTGCTCTCTCAGTGCCAGACATCCAGATGCATCCAGCCTCCAGTCCCAGCAATCCCTCAGCTAGAGGCACACACAGATGTAACAGACACCACACTGAGCTGGCTTGGTGCACCACTCTGTTCTTTCCTATCTGGGGAAGCAGTCAGCTGGAAGCTAAATTCATCCTTCCCATCTTTGATATCCATAAAGGGACTTGGTAGATGCTCCTGAGATGTTTCTGCTGCAAATGGTCAGTCCCACATCCCTCAGCCTGCTGCCCCAGTACGAGGTTTTGGGATTTACTCCTGCCAGGTCACGTCTGCTGGTGGGATGCTACCGCATACGGACCGCAGGGAGACGAGGAATTCATGCCCTGCGGATGCTGTGCCAAGGCTGTGGGCCAGGCAGGTATGGGCTGGATGCCATCTCCCCCTTTACACTGAGTGTGCCAGCAGCCACAGCCAAAGGCAGGGAAAACTCGGTGGCTCAGGTAGCTCAGAGCACAGCAGCAGTATCTGTTCGCTCTGCATTGCACCTCCATGTACCCTCCTGTGGGGGACATGCTGAGCAGCATGTGCAGTAGCTGAGGTTGGGTACAAATGACAGATGGCAACGTGGGGTTAAGGCAAAGCGAGGAAGGATGCAAGCATGGGTTTGATCAGGAAAACAGAACCTCAGTGAGGGTAGCTGCCCTGGTAGGATGTCAGGCTGCTGTGCCCCCTCCCTGGCAGTGTTCCAGGTCAGGCTGGATGGGGCTTGGAGCAACCTGGGCTGGTGGGAGGTGTCCCTGCCATGGCAGGGGGTTGGCACAGGATGAGCTTTGAGGTCCCTTCACACCCAAACCATTCTATGATTCTATGACTATCCTGTGTCCAGAAATGCATGCAAGTGGGGTTCATATCACCTAAGTTTAAAGGTTAGTGCAGAAAAAAACAGCACTTCCTGGGTGTGAGGAATCATCTCTTGAACTAGATATCACCCAAATAAGTCCTGTTTGTCTGCACTGGCCATTGGCTTTCCAACTGCCTGAGCATTCTGTGACCACAGGAAGGATATTGGTTATGGATGTTGCTCAGGGCAGGTGTTCTTCCAGCCAAGTGGCAGAGACTCACACCTAGGAAAGGTCCTATGGGCCTGCATGGGTGAATCAAACTGTCTGGCACTGTTCTCCGGGCGTAGGACAACCCACATCCTCACTGTCAAACTCTAAAAGACGATGGCTGCATCCAAACTGTACCATGGGAACGATCCCTGATGCACAATGACTGCGAGCTAGGGGGAGGGATCTTTCACCCAGGTGAAAGGCATGCAAGGAATCATGCTTGACATTTAATTTGTCATAAACCCACAGTGAAGAACTTTTCCAGTTTATATATAACTTATAATGGTAGTGACTTTGTCTGAGTCCCTGCTTTTCCAGGGCTGAAATCAGAACTAGGGGGGTCCAAAAGCAGAAAGCTGTGAAAGAGTCTGGGCTAGGCTGGTTTGGTCTCTGTTGAAAAGACATGGAGACTTACTTACTCTTCACTTTGGGTTGTTCCAGCAAGATACAGGTTCAGAGCCATAGCTGAATCGAGAACTGCAGATGAGTGCTGAGAGTCTGCATAGTGCTGTGGACCCAGGTCCAGTATCTAAATGGCTTTGGGGAAGGTCAGAACAAGCTACAGACTCCTGGCAGGAGAGGACATGTGAATTACTGTGGCTTGTGCAGGGTGTTTGAGGTGGCCAACCCTCTCAGACAGGCTGCACACAATCCCATTGCTTCCATGCCAGTCTGAACTCCTCAGCTGCACGTAGGCAACCCTTCAGAGCACGAAAGGGAGGTGGATGGGAGGGGAGAGACAGAATTGGGGACCACCTGAATTTCTGGCCTGTCAGAACCTCTTCCAAGCCCAGGACCAAAACCCAGAGCCCTGCCATGGTGTGGTAGAGCTCTGCGGCGGGCGGTGTGGAAGAGCGTGGCCTGGTGGGATCTCCAGGGCAGCTGAAACACAGAGCACGTATTCTCTGCAGCCCTGGAGCGCGTGGCACCGCTAATAGCTCTGGAGGAGAGGCGTGCCAGCATTCCTCGGCCGGTGCCAGGAAGGACGCGCCGAGTACACAAGGAGTTGGCTTCCCTACGGGATCGCATTAGAGGCACTCGCAGGTCTTTTGCTGCTGAAATACATCCTCCACTTCATTGTCCACAGGAGGCTTTGTGGACAGCACAGGATGTAGGAGGAGGCTCTTGGGGGAGTCAGCCCCTGCGTCACTGCAGTGCACCAGCCCCATTTCCCTCCATCGCTGCCACTGGGAGTGTCAGGGCAGACATGCACAAGGTGGATAAAGCCCATTGACTGAGGACCATCCTACACTAGACCACCAGAAACATGGGTTTCACAGCCCACAGAGAAAGTCATCTCAGTGTGCTTCTCAAAT
This sequence comes from Podargus strigoides, assembly GCA_028020825.1. Taxonomy (NCBI): domain Eukaryota; kingdom Metazoa; phylum Chordata; class Aves; order Caprimulgiformes; family Podargidae; genus Podargus; species Podargus strigoides. The sequence goes on along the minus strand of CM051623.1, from coordinate 56,987,218 downwards.
GTCTGGGACCTGAAAAGAGAGAGCTGGAAACAGCTTTGTGACTGAGCACAGCCCTAAGGAAATTAGGGCTCAAGGAGCTCCTAGGAGCATGGATCCATTCTGGGTCCTAGTCCTGAGATGGTAGGATAAAGACCTAAAGGAGGAGAGAAAACATTCCAGCCCACACTCATGTTTCTGCAGATGTGACTTCACTTTTTTTTCCTGAAGGATATTTGTCCCCATTTGCCTGGGTGTGTTTTCTCCAGGGGAGATTAGAAATAATGTGAGCAAAAGCTTGTCACATCAACAGCAGTTCTCCAACCAGCAACTAGCCCAGGAACCTAACAAGTCTCTGCAGCAGCATCCAGGACAGAGCTGCACTCAGTGTATTGGTCTGGGCTCAGGTGAGACAATACAGAATAGAGAATGTAGAATTTTATTCTATTGTAATGTAATATAGCCCTGCTTTAATCCCACATGTATCTGATAGATGGGAACAAAACAAGGACACTCAACAAATCCTGTGCTCCGAAAGCCACGGGGTCTTGTCCTATCTGAAGAATTGCTCCATAACAACCAATTATCAGAAAAGAAAAAAAAAAATAAAATCTTATTGTTGAGCATCTTGTTGTGAGCCTAAGTTCAGGCCAAAACCAAAGTGGGTGGGATGGGAATGCTTATGGTGCTTCCTATGGCTCTTTCTACATCACAGAGTGAAGATCAAGTGCATAAGTGGTCGTATGACCCCAGACACTGTCTGGCTGTCGACCCCACTGCAGCTCCAACTCAAAATGTCCATGTGGAGCCAACTTGGGACACCTCCCAGCAGAGCAGCCTGCAGCAGAATGGGTCCAACCTGTGCCCCAGATGCTGCAGAAAAGAGGTCCTGCCTTCTGCCAAGATCTCTTCCCTTGCAGAGGGCTTGGGGTCAATAAAAAGCATCCCCCCATGTCTGTGCATGCTAATAAAACCTCGGATGATGGCTGGGGGCAGGCACAGCTTTCCTTGTTAGTGTGGCTCAGCCTCCTGCCTCCTACAGACATGGATTATTTCCCTTCCAAGGAGGCTGTTCCTTCCCCTGCCTCTAGACTTTCCCTCCCCTAGGTGAGACTCCCAATATCCACTCACTCTGGGCTAGCACAGACTAGGATTTAGTAACCCAATGTTCACCCCTCTGAGGGTCCTGCAAACAGGCTGGCAGGCCAGCAGAAAACATAGGTAAAATAGGTCATAGAGGGAAAACATCATTACTATTATGGCCTTGACATGTCTCATCCTCCTGGGTTTTCCCACCCTATTCCTCAGCCTCACTGCAGCTCCAACACATGGATTCTCTGCTGAGAGGTTGCCACGTTCCCACCACCTGCCAGTGGATGCAGGCACTGAGCCACCAGACCTATTTTTGTTGAACAGCATCCTAAATAGGGGGCTTGGTAATGCTTGTGTACCCTTCTTTATTGGACCAAAACGTGACACTGTTTATTTGGCTGTAATGATTTGTGACAGACAGACGTTTGCCTGGCTCACTGCCCTCTGGGGAAGAGAGCGAGCCTCTCCTCTCCCTGCTCTGGGGCCAAAAAGCTCTCTTTTTTTTTGCAGTTTGCCAGATGCCTGGCAGAAGTTTACCCAGATGGGCTGGATCAGGAGAGCAGGCTGGGGGTGACGGACCCTTTGCCAACCTAGGCACGTTTCAGCCCTGCACTACAGCAAAGTCAACCAGGACTGCCAAGAGTGTAGAAGTCACTGAAGAGCAGATAAGACTGGAAGCCACCTGCAGACACTTTAGGAAAGCTGAGAGATGAATGACATCATGGGAGAGCAACTTTCAAGAGGTGGTTACTGATTTCTCATCATTAGAAACTTCCAGGCTGGGGTTACAGATTCCCTCCGGATCTGATTCTCTTCCCTCCCCTACAACTCACTTCATGTAGTTGTAATCCTGGAAATAGAGTCGTAGAATCCCAGAATGGTTTGGGTTGGAAGCAACCTTAAAGATCATCTTGTTCCAACCTCCTGCCATGGGCAGGGACACCTCCCACCAGCCCAGGTTGCTCCCAGCCCCATCCAACCTGGCCTGGAACACTGCCAGGGAGGGGGCAGCCACAGCTTCTCTGGGTAAAACCTTACTGTCTCTTCACACATCCAGTCCCCTGGATCTGACTGCAGCTCTTGGTTTCCACACCTCTCTTGTAACAACAAATTCCTTAGTCTGGTAAACCTCTGAAGGTTTCCCAGTGTCTTATTTTGTCTCCCTGTTGAATTTGCTCAGAAAATCCCTTTGATCTTATGCTATGACACACAAGACAGATGTCTCTGAGCACCTTATCCTCATAGGTGTGTCTGTTCTCAGCCCTGGCTGCAGATTGTGTGATGCCTTTGCTCCATGAGTCAATCAATGCTCATCTGACCCATCTGTGACCCAAGTGACTGATTTCAGTGCACGGTGCTGTTCCAGACTAACCATAAACAGAGGCAAATTCAGGTTTAGGCAGATTTCCATGAAAAGCACAAGAAATGGGATAAAGTAGATTATCAGAGGAAATAGTACATTCTACTGTTTAAGCCCCAATGGAGCAAACGTAGTGGATTTCCAGAAACCAAATTCTCATATCAATTAAGTGTAAATTACACAGTAGACATAAGTTGGAGCAATGTGAATAGACAAAGATAAGGGATTGGGGTAGGGTTTCCAAAAATGGTGTAGGGGACTTGGGAAACAAGCCAGCAACAGAAGTCTGGATCTGAGCAAAACTCTCTTCCTCCTCACACCAGAAACACCTTTGCATGAGGTGATATGAAGAGATCAAAGTTGCTATAACAAGGGTAAGCAACAGTACCTGGTGGGATGCGACATGAAAAAGATGATAGATATTCTGAGTTTTAGATCTTTTTGGGGCATTAGAGGAATTCAAGGCATTTAACATTAAGCACCTACAGCTCATATATCTACATTTGAATTCTGCTCTCCCTTTGAAGCCAATGAGGGGAAACAGTCACTTAATCAACTCTATTTTAAATGTCTACACTCAGATGAACCTAAATAATGCCTCACTTATGTTGACAGCATGAACATCATCTCCATTATCTGTAAGGATGCAGAAAGATTCCTGCACTACAGATGTCTACACAAATCCTGTGCAGAGTCTTTCTCATATTCTTTGCATCCTCAGTCTCTTTTCTACACAAAAATGACAATAATGACATTAATATTGGCACATTCTTTTGTGTCCAGCAGCAATTCTGAGCACTACAAGAGGGCAACTTCAGAAATAGATTCCCAAGAGAAAACCCCATCAAAAGGATGCCAAAGTATTATGTCATTTTTAGGAGCTGCAAGGCCAGTTTATAGGGACTTACTGGTCTGGATCTAGGTAAAACACTTTAACACACACAGGACTTGCTGCCAGGACTCTGGGGTCCTCCTTTCTTTTCCCTTGCTGGTGAGGCTGTGGTTTTTGGCTCTAAGGAAAAAGGCACAGAGCTAGTTGAAGAGCCATTAGTTCTGCAACAAAAGAAATTGGCACCACAGGGGATATTGCTGTTTCTTTGTACTCTTGTAGGTTTTCAGTACAAAAAAATAAATATACACATACAAATATTAGACAAAACTGTTTGCCCTGGATAGCTGATCTTTTTCTCTAGGCTTAAATTTTTGCTCTCTGTGAAGGGAGAAGCAAGATTTTGTGCTTTTTTCAGAAAAAAAAAAGAAAAAAGAATAAAGAAAAATAAAACAATGTGTTCTTTTCCTATTTAAAAAAGCTTTTAAATGAACATTCCCATTTCATCAATAAGCTGTTTTCCATTGGGGAAAAAAAAAATGCTGAGGGAAACATTCTGACCAGCTGCTACAATGCATCTTGCCACCTCGGTGGGGTGCTTGCAATTTTAATTAGTGGTTAGGACAGTAATACGCTGCACGATTTTCTGATGTGAAATGCTGGTATATGATTATTCCAGCAGCCTGTTAGATCCTAGCTTCTTCTGTGTCTCACTGGGGCTTAGTAGTCTCTTGAGATCTGCAAACCCTTTTAATCATGGTGACCAAAGACGGTCTTAGGATCAACAGCACAGCAGTGCTGAGTGTGAAGAAGAAATGAATTAGTGAAAAGGAAGCTTGCTTTGCCATCTCCTCTTCCATCTGACAGAACTGAAATAGGGGCAGAGTGGTGTTTCCATGGCACGATGTGGTAGGGGGAAGGACCATTACTGCTATAACTTCACTGCTGGACTTGGATATTCCTAAGCATCAAGACCACCCTGACTGACAGTTGGCCAACTGGTTGCATCTCACAGCCCAGAGAAGGTGGCTGAGTTTATATGAGTCCATGCATAAATGCTTTTGATACTTTAGATGGGGAAATGACTAATTACCAAGATAACCAATGCATGGGCCAATGAGGCTGAACCACATTAGAGGGGAAAACTCAAATTAATAGAGAAATTCTATTAATTAAATTAATTATTAATTAAAAATTCAAATTGAGAAATTAATAGAGAAATATCCCAAGGAGTTTCAAGATGTGCTTGTTCAAAACCAGCAAAGAATCACAGCATCCTTTGTGGCCTTAAAGAAATGACTGGTGTATTTTTTTTTCACAGTGGTAGGTCAATGGTCCAAGGTGATGGGTGCTCCAACCCTGTCCCTGAAATCCAGATTAAGCCTTAAATTATTCAGTCTAGGTGCATACAAATACACAGGCTTTCCTGAAAGTAGCATGGGGAAGTATCTCTAGCCCTCCCTTCATCAGTACCAGAGGTCTTTACAAATATTCCATCCATGTCTGTGTTGGTGCTTAACAGAAATGTGTACAGTGCCATCCTGGATTTTATCATCAATCAATCCAGCAGTTCAACAGCTTCAGCCACAATAAAATAAAAATACTGAGCAAAAATCCTCAACAAAAACTAAATCAATCTCTTCTGCTCTAAAATGTTAATGGGGGAGATGGATTCTATAATTCCCTGGGCAGAAGATTGCAGAAGTAGTGCTCCAGCTTTAGCTCACTGGCAGGTCAACTAAATCCGAGCTGGAGCCCCCTCCTCTTGCTAGTTGCCCTTGTTTTGCAAGGCAGAAATAATAATTGTCAGGAATTGCCACACCCAGGGTCACCTGCAGCTCCCCAACCATCTTGCTCACAAAAAGGAGGTGCATTAGGAATTTTATACTAACACATCTGAAGAAGCAGCTAGAGCCATGGCAATTTCCAGGTGGTGGCATCACAGCACTGCCTGTGTCCTGAATCCCATCCCTAGCTGTGTTGAGCAGTCACACTCTGTTTCAGACTTCTTCATCCCTTGACTCTCAAATGTCCCTTTCTTAGGAGCCCCCTTCTAATTTCCAGCCTAAAGTTATTCGTGCTCATTACACTTGTCCTGGTATCAACAACATGTGGTGTATTGATGTTCAGAGGTCAGTAGATCAGGCTTTGGGGAACACTGTCTGCATTCTTCTTCCTTGGGAAAGGCATTATTGGTCTCACAGGGGTTTGTGAAGGGCTCTTGGCTCTCCTGGGCATGTCTATGAGATGGAACAAGAAGGGATGCCAATGCTCATGGTGTGGCACAGCTAGGGTTGAGCTAACCCTATGGTGGGCTTACCATCCTGGGCTGTGAGAGAAGAGTTGTGCAGTGCTGGCACAGGCTGCTCAGACCCCTTGCACCGAGCTACCTTGAGCATTTAAACATGATTTAAAAGCAGCTTAGCCCACTGAAATCTATGCTCTTGGGAAAATCTTGTCAGGGACCTTGCATCAAAGCTAATTGCACCGTAATAATTTTTTTCAAATCTTGCTGAGGTGTTGAGACAAAGGCAAAGCTCTTCTGCAAGTTGTGTCTTAAAGGTCCCTGGGAAAAAAAATCAGGCTAAATTTCTCTGGATAATCTGGCCTGCTGCTTTTAAGACTAATCTATTTGAAAGTGCCTTTGGGGATGCAAAACACCGAGACCTCAGGGCACTGTGTGTATCTGTGTGTGCAGGCATGTATTATCTGCCTCTCTTTTCTGTCACACTTGTCACTGTGCTTTGGGGGGAAAAAAGAAAAATCAGACAAGTATAAATTGGCAGCAGTTTTTTAAAATAACATTTAGAAAGGGTTCAGCTGACTAAATGCAGATGTCTCCACTGGAACTAGTCACCTTGGGCTCTCTTCAGCACCAGTGCAGATCTACTAAAAATAGATGGCATTTGTGTTCATTAGTGAAATGAGTTATTGCTGGGGAACCCCCCTGGCCCCAGAGCAGGCACCAGAGGGGTGGTTTCCCCTGCCCTTGGCACACCTTTGGCTCAGACTATTCCTGGACATGGGTCAGTAATGGACAAACACCATTCCTGATATGCTGCTGGTGTGAGAGGAGTTTAACACTAAGGGGAAGTGTCTGGGTACCAGCAGTGTTTAGTTTACAAGAGCCGTCGTCGCATCGACTGGAGTGCCAGGCATGATTTATCTCCTCCTAAAGCAGACATGTAAACAGGGCACATGAATCATGCCTTAAAAGTGCCTGTTTTTCCTCAGTGACTATAAAGGGAGCCTGGGATATGAGCTCAGAGGTTCCCACCCTTGTCACTGGAAGTGAGGTGGGTGAATCTCTCTCCTCCCTCCTGCACCTCTCCATCCAATCCCTGTGTCTCTCTCAGAATAGCTGTTTAGAATTATTATTTTTTTTTTATTAACCACTGTACTCATAGTTTATAAAGCCAACAGACACGGCTTACGCAGGGACAGATGTTCCAGATAAGCCATAGCCTCCTTAACAACTGCTACAACAACTTTTTCCTTCCAGTACTCCTTCTGCCAGAGCCCAGGCTCTGCGGTGGGGAATAGCAGAACACCTGGCTGCAGCAGAGTTGTTTTTTCTTTTCTGCTGCTGCTTGCTCTGTGCAAAATCCACTTTGCAAATGACCAGCAAATGATGGTGACCCCTCCACCTGACACCCTAGGACAAATGGCTTGCTGATCTCCCCATCACAGCCAAGCCTCCCTGCTACACGTAATCTTTCCAGCATGTACAAAGGCAGTTTATCATTATTTATGAGAAGAGAAAAAAAAACCAACCCAAAACCACCCTAAAAATATCTCACTGTATTTAACAGCCCCAGTTCTCGACAGTTGAAAGCTTTTCCAGAAATTCTCTTTGGATGCAGAACCAAGTCAGCCATCAGTGTGCATCAACAAGCCTGTAAAACAGCTGATGAGTTTTTTGTCTGTTCAAACCCAGATTCTTTGTGGGGTGAGGTTGGTGCAGGGATTACGACAAACGTTGCCTACTCACATCCTGATCTGGAGGCTGAACTGGAATCAGGGAATATTCTTGATCGTGACTTTGGGACATTTCAACGATGCTGCCAGGAGCTCTGGGTTTGGTATTGGACTGAAAAAGGGCATTGCTCTTTTTTTGGAAACAGGATGCATGCAACTGTTCATCACCAGCCTAAGACCTTATTCTCTCCGTTTTTGGCTTTACTGACTAAATGCCCTGCATCCAACTGCTTTCCCAGCTATCACTCGGTGACCCACTCAATTTATATTTGGGGTGATCTCGTTTGCTAGGGACCCTGCTCTGCAGTGGCCACATGCAACCTCCTGTGATCCCAACCTGCAACATCTGATTGTGTTGTGTGGCACTTCAGGCCTGACTGTGTCATCACTGACAGCTGTGGCCCCGTGGTCCTACTGAATTTTCGTGGTCATTGCTCAGATTGAGTTCATCACACCTGTCCCCAGACACATAAGGGACACCCATGACAATCAGGCTGATTCCACCACTGTGGGGAAGAGTTCTTCCAGCCAGCTACCACTTCACTCAAGATTTGGAGGTGCCCCTCAATGCATTGGTCATACACAGAGCAAGCTGACCCCGATACATCACTCATCAGGAGGAAAAAGGATATTTATGCATCACACTTCCAGAGCTGATCTAGAGCCACCCAAACCCAAGCAAGTCCAGAGCTCCCACACAACACCATCTATTTACATCTTCTCTTTGCTGCTTCTCATCCTGAAGCTGGGAAAACCAGTGCTGCATTTCTTTTGATCCCTTCATGCTCTTTTCCAACGCCTACCGCAGCTGAATGACCCAGATTCTCCCACCATCAGCAGCCCCAACGAGACACACAAAAACGGAGCCAGAATTTCGGGCGATGTAAATCGAGCCACCGCACTGACGTCAGCTGGGGTAGGATCTCTTACTGGGAGGCTGGTGCAGAATCCCAGCACTCTCACAATCACAATACATGATTTGTATCCTCTAACATCTAGACAGATACGGCTATCAGCACGTGCAAATATCAAATTACTGTTTCCCCAGTTAGAAATACTCCGAGAAGCCCTGGGCATTTTGGTGCACACTCAGTCCTGTGACTTTTTGCTGATGCCTATAAATGTGTCTGTGCCTTAAATTTAGCACAGGGTGTAGACAATTCTCTGCCTGAAAAAGCAGATTGGGTGCCTCCTGAAAAAGAGGTGCCCCATCTTGAGTGGGGGAAACGGGCTTTGTGCTGGAATAATGGAGTGAATTTCTGTCTTGAGTTACACAGAAAAGCCTTCTGTCTTTCATATCCAGGAACAGCCCATGCTAACAGATCACTGAATAAAGAGTGGATGTAGAGAATGCTGCTTTTCTACAACCTGGCATTTCAGGGACTCTGGATGCCCTGTTGGCTAATAAGGCCAAATGCAATTTTCAGCTTTAATTTTGCAAGGTCACTGACTGGCTCAATGGCTCAATGTCTTTCCTCTGACCAATGGCTGGTTTTTACAGAGCTTGCTGGCACTGCCTGGCTTTAAAAACTCAATTAAAAGTCAGTTTTGTTTTAAAGTTTTCCAAAAGATTAAAAGCTCCTTGAAAGTTATAGCTGCAAAAGAAAATACGTGCGCACACACCTGCAGACACATACACAAATCTTATTTCTTTAGAGGGCCAAATTAAAAAAAAACAATCACTTTTATATATCCTAGACAAGCCTCATGATCCAGGCTTTTATTCAGGAGTTAGAGATTAGAAAATAAACCTAGATGGAGAAGTGAGGGGGATATTACATCACATATTTCTTCCACTTCTTCTGTAATATCATATTTTTTGGCCACTTTGGAGACAGGAACTGGGGCAAAAAGACCCCATCTGGGTTCAGCTGAGCTCTCTCTCTGTTCCCCTTGTGAGAGCTGCACAGCAAGAGCAATGGCATCCCACAGGTACCACCACAAGATGCACAGCCCTGCAGTCATGGTCTCCTGACTCCCAAAGCAGCTCTCCCTAGTGGGTAACGAGTCCTAATTGGCAGGTAACGAGAAGAGAAACAGGCCTCGGAAGGAGAGAAGGGGAAACATGGTTTCTGCCATCTGGAAAGCTGGTCACTCCAAAACAAAGACCTGCAACAGGAAACCACTTTTATCAACATGGTTGACAGCCCGAGACAGAAGCCAAATGTCTCTCATTATAAGCAGGGCCAAACTTAGTAGAGCAGATGGAGGAGGGATGAAATCAAACCAGAACAGCAGAGGATGCATCTCAGGTTTCCAGAGACACAGGAGACACCTGGTGAACGTTTGCTCAGGATCTCATGATGTTTGCACAGTACCTGCGCAGAGGTTGGACATGTGTCCTGTCCCACTTATCTGTCCCCTCCCCTTCACTCTGGCACTGCTTTATCCTTTCAGTGGGAACTGAGAAGGAAAATTGATAGCAACACCATTCACTTTAGGCAGAGGTTCAAGAGCACTTTGCTTTCCCACACCAAATGTGATGGTGATTCAATCCAGGCTGAAGGATTTGGGCTTCTCTTGAAGCCCCAGAAGAGGATCATGGCCAGGAGATCATTGCTCCTGATGGTTTCAGCCCATCTGGGCAACATGCATCATGTTAACGAGCAGGTCCCTGGGAGAGCTACTTTCAACAGAGGCACTTTGTAAGACTTTTGGAACAATTTGAAATGGCAAAAGACTGATGTCATGTGGATGCGTGGGAGAAATCTGAGACCGTGCTGTGCAGCACATAGCTCAGGAGGTGAGAAAGAGTGAGTGAGTTTTACACCCAGTGCCTTGAGGAACCAGGAAGGATTTACTGTTGGGCAAAATAATTCTCCTGAGTAAACTGGGTCTTTTGGCTCACATGTAACTTTAATGACCAGCCATGGAGATGTAGGGTTTGTGTTTCCTTCCAAAAAAACACCATTGCCACAACTCGGATGCCTCTCATCTAAATTTACCTACTACAGCACCTAAATTAGGAGCAGAGTTTTGTGGCAGTCCCCATCCACCACAAAAGGCAAGGGATGGGCTCTGGAGGATGATTCAGCCCATCCTAAATCATGACTCCTGTTGGAGGAGCCTATGCTTATTACTGTGACAAGCTCAGCTGACTAGATCTTGACTTGGGCCTCTTGGTACCTCTCCACATTATGGGGAGGATGTCTTCATGTCTACAAATAACCTTCAAGCTGTTGGCTCAGATGGAAAAACCTTCCTCAGTAAAACACCACTGGCATTCTTTGGTGTATCCCAGTGTCTCCCAGTTTAGAAGGCTGGCCAGCTGGAGGGCAAAATTATGCAGTCCCTTGTCAAGAAAGACAACAATTCTATGGCCAAGGGTGACATCTGGTCGTAAACTGCCCTCAAGAAAACATATTCTTGAGCATGCCTCCTGGTAATGGGTGTCCTTGCTAACCAACAACTTGTTCAGCCTTTTCTCTGCAAAGAAAGTGCCCTGAGGACTGCAGTGTCTGGGTTTATACACATGCAATAATGTATGCTAGCCAACCCCAGAACCCATGCAATTTTCATTCCAGAAATTCTCAGCTGAAAATAAACCCATCAATGATCCCTTACCCTCCTCTCTGCCTCCAGAATGGACAGCATTTATCTAGGGATCATCATCTCTGTGTTCCTGACTAGTGCTGTGGCAAAATGATCCCAATTATTCCTAGCAGTGGGGCAACACAGCTAGTACTATTGGAATCTTGTTGGTTTTCTCCCCAAGGGCAGGTATGATGTTTCCTCTTCATCTTTGGGCTTTCTTGTGGTATTTGGGTTTGAAGTCAATAGCTTCTAGAAAAACACAGACAAAAGCATTCCCAGCCAGACCTGGGCAGGCAATTCAGTTTGTCACTGCTGGAGTGAGAGGAACCAGCCTGGAGATCATGAGCTCATGTCTTGCCTGGATTAGGGAGGAATCCTCAACGAGGCACCAAACGGCATCCACTCATTTTGGGTTTTTTTTGCTTTTGCCATGACAGAAGTAACATGAAACAACTGCACAGGCTCATCTGGGTCCCAAATAGATTTGTCTGCTCCCTTTGCACCAACCTGCCAGGCCTAGACATGCATGCTGCTTTTCCATACCAGTCTCCAGGGGCTTCTAAAAGAGAGGATGGCGAGTGCTGTAGCTACGAACTACTCAAAAAGATGTTACCCATTCCCTGCCCTCCCACACGTCGTCTCCTGGTGAGCACAAAAGGTTAAGTGAACTTGGCACACGTGAACTTAGACCTGGTGGGAGTTTGCAACAAAACTTAATGACAAACAAGCTGTCTGGGTGGGATTTTGTTCCAAAACTCTGCATATGGTTCCCCGGTGCTGTGACAGGACACAGTGTCTTGCCTGGTTCTGGGAAGATGTCCTGCTGAGCTGGAGGCATTTCAGTGCAAAACTGATCCCTGTGCTTTAAAGGGCAACATCTTACTTCAAAAACACAACTTCAGAGCCTTCCCTTTGGCCCTGCCATGCATGAGCCTCAGCCAGCACAGGGGTCTGAGGTCTACCCAGGAGTAAAAATCAAGGCTGAAACAATCAGTGTTCTTTACTAGGGAATGGGGGGCAATCTAATTTTGGGACCCATAATTTTCAACCTCCCCCCCTCATGCCAAGCCATGCACTAGTGGCAGAGACAGCCACCTTTATCCCATCACAGGACACGAGCAAAGCAGCACCCCCAGGCAGTGTAAGAGAATGTCCAGTCCCTGATGTAGATGGGGACAGAAAAAGGGTGGGAAGGAAAAGTTTGGTGGGAGAGGAGAGCAGAGAGCAATGATGATGAGCACTGGGAGAAGGGAGAAAAGCCATAAAACTGGGAAAGTAATAAATTAAGACAGAGCAATGGATCAGGGAAGACAAATACTGTTGTCTATGTTTAGCCTGTACCTGAGGCTAAAGTGTAGTAGTTGTTCTAGCACCTGATGACCCCTCTCCAGCTGAGAAGGGGAATTGGGGAAAAAAGGAAGAAACCCTCTGGGTTGAAGCAGAAACAGATTCAATGAAATAACAAAACTACACAAAACAATCACCAACATAAAGCATACAAGGTTCTACTCAGCCTGGTCCTTGGGATCAGCAGCAGGAGAAGACCAAGAAGACACCCCAGGAAGAGGAACTCCACCCTTTGTGAACTCCCTCCTTTTATCATGAGCATGATGAAGTGGTGTGGGATACACCTGTGGGTCAGCTTGGACCTTCATTGGATCTCCCAGCTGACCTGGGGCTACTCATGGCCTGCCTGCCATGGCTGGCCCATGGGTCTGCTCCTGGGAAACCAGGACACCTGTGTAGACCTCAGGAGAAGCAGAATCTCTTCTCTCCTCTGACACAGACTCATGGGGTGACAATGGGCACCTTCCTTCACTGTTCAGACTGTAAACTCTCTGGACTAAAAAAAGAATGTGCAAAACTGGCCAGCATGGGGGAGCTCAACCTCCTTTGGAAATGTTGATCAGGAGGAGATGTGGAGCAGGAAAATTAGTGAATAAATAAAAAGCATAGCCAAATAAACAAAGGGTGTGGCAAAGCAAGTTTTGAGTTGGGTTTTGACACTATGCCCTGAATCCTCAGTATCTCTGTGTCCTGAGAAGACAAAGGATTTGTCACAGCTGTACGGTCTCTGTTCCCTTTTGGTTTCCCTTAACCATGTGTGAGCGTGCATGTGTGTGCAAGAGGTGGAGCTGCAGACCAACATTAACCTTAACCCTGAGATTTTCTCAGTTGGAAGCAAATGGACACTCTCTGTTTTCCATTCCCTGGTTTTATAACAGTTTGAAATTAGACTGATGAGGTGTTTCCTTGCCAGATAAACCAAAATTTAGATCAAAATCTTGGTCTAAATACACAGGCTCTGCTAATTGCAGGAGCCAACCTATAGAACCACAGCATTCTTCTTCTGTGCTTCTAGGGGGAAATGTATGGGGGAACTCATGTTCCTGCCCACTCCATCTCTCCCTCCTGCTCTTCCTCTCCCCTGGGTGATTATGCTCCTGAAATGATGATTAAAGGATTGCAAAGAGAAGGGGACCTGGCAGAGAAACAGCATCCCAGGCTCTGGAGAAGAGCTATGGGTCTGGAGCCTGGTTAACAAAATGCCAGGAGTTGGAGAGGGAGAGGGAGAATCCAGTAATCCAGGAAACTCGAGGCAAAGTGGGAAACAGCAGGTCCTGCAATGCATTCTCCTCAGTGGTGAAGTGACTGGGAAGTTGTTTGCTTCTCTGCTTAGTTAGTATAGCTTGAAACACTGAGCAGTTGAGATGCACAAATACATCTAACCCCTGCAAAGCTACTGCTGGAGGTAAAGCAGGACCCTCTCTCCCAGCAAAGGAACTGAGATGCAGAGGGAGGCTAAGTGACATGACCAAGGCTATCCAGTGAGCCTGGCCAAGGCAGGAGCCTTAACCCATACACAAATGTGAAGTTAATGCTGTAACTGGGGACCCAGCTTGACTCTCCCAGCAAGTCCAGCACCCGCATGGGATGCAGGGAGACAGACAGATGGACTTCAGGGCCATCCTTAGTTCCCTCCTTGAGACTGCAGAGGAGAACAGGGGTCTTCATCAGGCTGAGATGTGTGGGACTTGATGGAAAAGGATGGGTCCACACTGAAACCAGGACACACAAAAATCCTGCTAAGGCAAATCAAAACTGAACAGAGGAATGACTGTGAAACACCATAAGTCTTCATGCAGCCTCCAGAGCTGGGGGCCTTGAGATGGCAGCTGGGGCAGGAGAAGGGGAAGGATCCCTCCTGACAACTGTCTTTTATTCCTTTTCACAAGCACCTGCAGCTATCTTCCACAGGAACCAGGGACTGGGGCTGGATGGACCTTTGCCCTAATCCCATCTGGCTTTTCTGGAGTTCCTGTAGAGCAGGAATGATTGTGGTCGTGCTGGAGAATAGGATTCATAAAGCCAAGGTTGCCTTGATATAGAGGTGGGTATGTAGATGGTGGAAAGCCTTCAGTTTTGTCTTTGTTTTCTATACCTGGACAACAACTGCATTTATGTTGGAGAAATGAAGCAAATCAGCACCCTGTCTCTGCTGCTGTCACTCCTGCTCTGTTACAGGACCTTCCCTGTGATTGTCAGGGATATGTCTCACTAGATCAGGTTGCCCAAAGCCCCATCCAACCTGACTTTGAACACTTCTAATGATGGGACATCCACAGCTTCTCTGGGAAACCTGTTCTGGTGTCTCACCATCCTCATCTTAAAAAAATTCTTCCTTAAGTGCAACCTTAATCTACCCTTTTTCAGTTTAAAACCATCACCCCTCATCCTCTCACTACAGGACCTGGTCATCTCCAGGACCATTCCTGGTGAGCAGTACTGAGGGTCTCACCAGGCCTGGCTCCCTCCACACTCCCCCAGTTTGTACCAGTACCCTGGGGCATGGGGGACTGGAGGAGATCCAGGGCTTCCTTGCTAGCTGTCACTAGACCTGCTCTGCTGGACGTCCCTGGATGGGAGCCAGCTGGTGACCTGCATCCCTCCTTCTCTCTCCCTTTGGAGAAGAGACCATGCCCACACAGCGAAAGGATGAAGGAATTTCCCTGGCATGTGCCTCTCTGCTCCTGCAGCTCCCAGTTGCAGCCAGCGGGATGCTTCGAGACGTTTGCTGCCATCTATGGCCAGCAATAAATAATGCAAAAGCAGGCAGGGAGCTGGGCTCTGGCTGCAGACTGGACCTCCCTCAGTGCTGTGCCTCCACAGGGGTCCTTCTCTTCCGTGGGGATGGGTACAGAGAGGCAGGGAGGTGCTGTCTGAAAGAGATTTATAGCAACCCTTTCCCAGCACAGCTATGACAGGAAAAGCTTCTGTCCCAGGGTACACAGGGGACCATGGTTCTGCCAGTCATTGACTCAGATCCCACCACTAACAGCTATTAAGTGCAGAGACAAGAGAGACAGGACCTATCTGTGATAGCCTGGGGGCTGAAAGTGATGCTGCAGAGCTGCCCTGCAGGTGACACACAGACAGACAGACAGACAGACACTTGAAGGGCTTTGGAAAATGTTTCTGCCCCTTCCTCTTGGTGTCCTCTTTTACACCCTGGTGTCTGCAAAGCAGATCCAGCTCCCATTTTGGGGACTGCCATTCCATCAGCATCCCCCAAACCACAGAGAGCTATTTCAAACATGGATGAAAGGTTTGAAGGTGGTGATTTTTGTCCTGGCAGGCTTGGCACCAGATCATATATCATCTCGACATCCTCTTTGGTTTCCCACCAGAGCAGCTGCAGCCTCTGCTGTAGCACAGCCCTGTTTTCTGCAGAAATGCAGTGTTTTGGGGATGCCACAGGTCACTGATATAGTTTTAATGATACTGGGATAACTGGGAGAGGGCTGGTTGCTCAGAACAGCGTGTACCTTTGCAGCAGCCCTTTACCAAGTTTTCCCTTCTCCTTTGACCTGTGCAGCAAAAAGAGGAGCAAAAAATCAGGTCCTCAAGGGTTTTCTATGCCAGCACAGTGGACACAGCCAAGCAATGGGGAATGGGATGTCCATCTGGGACTGGGACCACTGGGGATCTGGATCTTCCAGCAAGGCCCCTCCTATCCTGCTGGAAAAGCCTTTCTCTAGTCTGTGTTTCCCAGGACATGGGATATGAAACCTGTGAGGTCTCACGTGCATTTCTCATCAGCTCTTGGCCCACATCTCTCCAACTGCATGAGGCCTGAGAGTCACCATGCCACATTTCTGCCAGTGCTGGGGCTTGAGAGCACGTAGGACCTTGTTCCCTGGGTAACACTTTCCCTAGACAACACATTGTAATAATTCTTGCCCCCCTCATGACAACATGACCTGCATCCTGCTCCATGACTAGGCATGGAAGATGAGGTCTGTGTGAATATATCACTCCAGGGACCAAGAGCCTATGGGAGATCACTGCTGGTGGCTGAGACACCACAAAACCATGTCCTTTCACTGCTGCACAATGTGTGAAAACATTAATCTGCCCTGTTTAATGCAAAACCCATAGAGGAACAAAGTCTGTGTTGCATCACATGGCTGATACAAAGGGTATTTTGCTGAGCAGACACCATGCAGTGAACCCTTCACCCTCTGGGCTGGTATAGGGAAGCCCCAAGGATGACACATGGCATCGAGAGACACTCACTGGGTGGGATCTTCACCAGACTAACTGGAGACAATTCAGATGGGGAAAACAGACACTTTTAGGACAGGATTGCTTTGATCTGCTTTATACATCTCCTTTATGCTCAGTGAGCACTGTGCATAGATGATGTGCCTGTATGTGGGTGCAAACAGCGAGTCACACGATGTGGGCTTCTTTGTAGGGTTGCTAGAAATCTACCTCAGCTGCTCAACCACCAAATGCACTTTGTGTGCAGCACGACCGGAACCACTGCAGGCTGGAAGGCTTCCTCCTGAGATGCCATCACTGCGTGTCCCTGGGCCCAGTGCACGCAAGGCTAGCTGGGAGGCCATGGGGTGATGGGTGATCAGAAACACAGATCTTAGATACCGTGAGTGAGAGCTCTTCTTCAGTCCCTGTGAGAGCTCAGGCATTCATAGAATCATAGAATCATGATGGTTGGAAGGGACCTCCAGGGTCATAAAGTCCAGCTTTTATCCCATCAGATTCCTAACCATTAGACCATGGCCTCAAGTGCTTCATCAACCTGCTTTTTTGAACACCCCCAGGGATGGTGACTCCACCACCTCCCTGGGCAGCCTGTTCCAGTGCCCAACCATTGCACCTGATTATCCAAGGATGTGGGACTTCTACTACACATCTCCAACAACACCAAATCTGTGAGTTGTGTCAGTGCCCTACAGAAAGCAGAAACTCAACTGACAGACCACAGCATCTCTCAGCACAGTGCAAGTATCACCATCACTCAACAGATGAAGTTTGTTTTCATCTTTCAGTGAGCCATTTCATCCCCATGCTCTCTGCCTCTTCAGGCCACCGCTACCTTCCTGGCCTTTGCAGAGGACATGCCACCCATCCCCAGCTCCTCTAAGGCTGGGCCATGCTTGGAGCACGAATGCTCCCTCCCATTGATTGCAAGGCAGAAACCTAAAACACTGTGTGCCTTATGCTCCTGGCCTCCATCCCCTTCCTTCCTTCATGCCCAAGGGCCATTGGATGAAGCCAATAACACAGCCTGAGTTAACAGGAAGGTATTTATGCTCTCAGGGTCACTTGCTCCTCTGTCTCAGAGCTGACACCTTTCAGTGTGGCATCCTGTCCCCAAATAGTGCAACTGGGTCAAAGAATCCCTGGGTTCAACTCATGGGATTGTGGATTGGGACACAGGGACTCAGGCATGGCTGGAGGTCCCTCCAGGACATACTCCCCAGTCCTGTTGCAGCCATATTGTACAGCTCTTCTCAACATCTGCAAAGTCTCCTCCATCAGATACCTGCTTTTCACACACTGGGGACTTCGCAGAGCTGTGTGCCCAGACCACTGGTTGTGAGTCCTTATTTAAGAGCATTTCAATGTCCTGCTCAGTCTGTGCCTTAGTGTCTGGATGTGTTTTATCCTGCCTGCATCCATGCATCACTCAGGGTGTCTGCATCCCCCCTTCCATGCCTGAAACGAGGTCCTGCTGCAAGTGCCACTGTGCACACACACACGCCGAGCAAGCATGGGGCTGCCTGCGAGCATCTGAGAGCTGCACAGGCGAGTGCACGGTGCCTCCCTCCCTCCTTCCTGGCGAGGCAGGAGAAAGCATTCCCACTGTGGATGGCCACTGCTAATGGCCCAGGAATCCTCAATGCAGCTGTTTGTTCTGGCACCAGCGCAGCGAGGTCCTGCAGTCAGTTGAACCGCATCGACTTCACTGCCAGGGTCAGGTTTCAGAGGTATGTGATTGGGGATGCCCCCACTGAATGTTTCCAGCACCTGGCCTCCGCCTCCTTCCCCGAGCTTGCCATCACTTTTGCTCAGGGGAAACCTAAGCCTTTTCAACACGGGCAGGGCAACGCAGCGGCCAGGGAAGTGATTTACAGCCCTGCGAAATCCCATCACCCAGCCAGCCCGCGAGGCAACAGTGCTGCTATTGTGGCAGCAGTTTGGGTGACAGCAGAGGACCCCTGGGCCAGCCCTTTTCCTCTGTTCCCTTCCTCCCCTTCTCCTCCCCAAACCCAGGTCCCATGGCCCCATGACCCTCTGACATCTGGGGGATGTGTGTGGCACAGCGTGTAAAGGAGCTCCATGGTCTGGCTGGGTGTCTCAGTGTGTCTGATGTGGGCACCATATTGTTTAACCCCAGAAATCAGAGAAAATGAAACCAGGATGGGGTGGTAGGATTACCTTCACAGCCCCAAGGAAACACCACGTCCTTCCATCTCAGTTCAGCCCACCCCATGGGAAGTCTGGATTGAGAAGGTGAGGAGAGATGGGCTCTTCCACAGGACCTCTAAGCCCTCTTCAGAGCATCCTGTGGCAAGGAGCTCCATGCACCTTTACCTACCAGCTTCAAACCATCACTGTGGGGCAGGATAGTGATGTCTGCTCATGTCTTGGACCTTAGAGGAACCAAAATATGGTTTATGCCCTCTCTCTGCTTTGACTTCTGAGGCATCCAGGTGTACCAAGGTTGCTAATTCAGCTCAGTCACATTCTTTAGGTGAAATGAGTTGGGGTTATATAGCTCAGAAAGTCAAATGGAGCTCGGTGACAGATCTGGGCACAACAGGGGAAGTGGTGAGAAATGGCATAGCTCTGAAGAACCATCTAGACTGGTGACAGCCAAGATGTTTCTAGAGCCCACACGTGACTTTAGACACAGAGATGCCCTACATGCATTTGAGAAAAGCCACCAGTAGATCTGTGGTAAAGCCACAGGCATAGAAACCAGTTTTCTCCACCTTATCCCATCAGCCTGACTTGATGATTAGAAAAGCTCTGCATGAGTTCTGGTAAAGCTGGAAAACATCTTGATGCAAAACACTGTGAATGCTAAAAATTTAAGGGAAAGCTAGGCAGATTAAAAAACAAACAAACAAAGCCACTCAGGTCCAGCATGTCCATGGGAAAAAAGTCTTGCTCAGAAAGTCCCTGAACTTTGCCTGGTTTGGGTATTGAAAGGAAGCATTGCATTATGCTTGACCTGTTCTATGTTTCCAAAGCTGTCTGCTCTTGGCCACCTACAGAGAGGGGATCCAGAAACCTTTGCTGAGCTGTAGGGCTGCTTGTTGTAAAAGAGCTGTGCAGATTTGTCTGTCTACGTGCTGCTCTCTCAGGTATGAGTTTTCCCTCTCCAAAGACCTGGAGTAAATGTGTCTGGATTAGTGCAGGGCAGGCAATTATTGGGTTTTGTGTGTGTTTTGGGAGGCCCTCAGGAAGGACTGGGTGCTGTTGAATGCTGTGGGAATGCAGTGAGGACCTGAGTAAGGTTTCCTCCATCCTACTTCAGATAGATACTGAAAGTACCTGAAAGCTAGATGCTTTATCTGAGCTAGCCTCTGCAGGCTGCTTTCAACCACATGAGAGAAGTCGGTGCTGGCTGAGCACAGCTCAGTTTAGGAGAGATTTTGAAAGCTGGATATTCCCTCCATGGCAGATGGATGTGTGGGCTGGGGTGACCAGCTCAGAGAGAGGTGCTCATCCTCAGCTCAAAAGACAACTCAGCCCTTTCCACCTCCTCTCCACTCTGAAGGAAAGCCCTGTGCTCAGGACTGAACCACAGGCTGCTGGGCAGAGCCTGGTGGATGTGCTGCTCCAAACCAGGACATCACACAGACAGAAGGACCTGCTGGCATTTCACAGGAGAGGGATGGTGGTGTGGAGAGACCCAGGGAGCTTCTGGTACAGATGAGGGTTCTACAGTGAGCTGTGGGATGAGAAAAGAGGAGGGGGAAGGACCAAATCATCTTGCATTGAGAGACAAGACTCCCACCAGACACAAGCCTGGGGTGGTCCTCATGGCCTTGCATCTTCCCTGCCATGGCTCATGACTGGACCTGCTCTGGTGGGCTGGTGCTGAAGGTCCCCACACTGCTGCCTGGGTGACTGCTGACACGTGTACCTCTTATTTAACCACGTACCAGACTTGCACAGAAAATCTGGTGATCTCTGAGCTGGGTTGAGTTTGAACTCTTAACTTTGTTCTAGTATCTGGGCCACCCACAAACATGTGGGAGCTTTCCTGTTTGAAGAAAACATTTCATGGAGGGTTTGAAAGTGTAGTTCAGCTAGAAACCATAGCAGCCTCTGAAACTGTAGTGCTTCCTCTGCTTTCTTCTCCTCCTCTGCCCTTCCTGCCCTCACAGGGACCACAGATCAGATCAGTTCTGCTTCATAAATACTTTACTGTCTCCCTAAATACACACCAAAGAGATTCTGCCACAGATCAGAATCCTGTCACCATGCAATGATGTGCCATCAGAGTGATACCCAGACCAAGCCCCTGGGATGCCACCAGCAGTTGAAGAGATGGCATCTCTGTGACAGTGACTCTGTGTCTATTTGTTACAGTGTGGAGAGGGGGATCACTGCTGAGAGGGCTAGGGAATCCCCTTCTAATGTGGTCCCTCAGCCTTTCCTCAGGAGATTTATCCCAGCTCCTTTCTGTTGATAGGGGAACACATGAAAAGCCTATGGGGAAGGATGCAGGGAGGCTTTCCATCCAGCTGATGCTGTGTTTCCTCCACCTCTCATCACTTGAGAAGGGTATAAGAGCTACAAAGCATCTCTATCCCTTCTCCAGCTGCCTCCTCCAAGGGAGCCTGGACCTTCCTCATGTGATAGGTATAAATGGAGAAGGAAAGGACCAGGCAGAGGCACAGCTTCAGGTTGGAGGGGATCACATTCATTCTGAGGCTTCCTGTTCAAGGGTTCAGCCTCCCACCTCTGCAGAGGTGGCTGATACTCTAGACATGCCTTGGCTTTGTTCTGTTCATCCCTTTATGCATGAGAGAGGGAACTTGCATGAGCTGCATCTCCCAACTTGGAGTCCCATTGCCACTGACCAAACTTCTTCTACCTCTGGCCCACTGGGGACCATTTCTGATCTCTCCCTAAGAGCAGTTATATTTATTTTTATTGGCTTACAGCCATAAGACTGAGAGCCCTCTCTTAGCCTTTACTCCAGCCTGCTCAATGACACAGGAGGGTCATTGCCCTTGTCTTTGGAGCAAGCTCTAGGATGAGTAGGAAAAGGACACAGCTTGAAGCAGAAACCTTGGCAAACTAAACTTTTCCTACTGAGCTCATCACAGGACATTTTGAGTCCCAAGACTGCTGAAACTCTGCACGAGCCTGAGCCTGAAATATTCTGTGTTTGCTGAGCACACATATCACTGCTGCAAGGCTAATTTCATTTACTGACCTGATGACTTCTGCAAGAAAACAATACTCTTCTTTCCTGTAAGGCAGACAGAAATATACAGTGCCCTGCCTTTATTTCCCACCCTTCTGAGTATTAGCAAATGAGTCTGTCTCTTTCCAGTTTTCTGCCTCTTTTAGGTGCTTTACACTATTAGACAAACCCGTGGTAAAAAGGAAAGGAAATGGAATTAAAAATTGATTTGCTCTACCTCCTGGGAGCCCTATGAAAAGCAACATCCCAACATTTCCAGGGTAGAAGAGGAGGGAGGAGAAATAATAACCATTAAAAAGGAGGAAAAGAGGGGTGAGAGCATTAATTAGATTGAAAAGATACACAGGTTGTGCTGCCTGTGTGCTTATTTAGTGGATAACCAGATAGATGGTGCATAGGACTGTCCAGGTGCATGATAGGAGATCCAAAAAAGCACTGGTGGCAGAGGGAGCAGAACTGGCACCAGTTCAGATCCAGTGGCCCAGTCATGTGGATTCATACAAAGATGATAACAGCTCAGAGTTTTTAGAAAATATCTAAAATTTTGGGAGTCTGAGCTTGGAGCACTTTTAGAGGGTTTGAGTCTGCAGACCTGTGTGTATGTCTGGAGAACGTGGAGCAGCAAGACCTGGAAATCAGATCCACGTGCAGAGGACACAGATTTCCTTATGGATCACCTGCCTTGAGCACAAGGAGAGGCTGGTGCAGGTCCCCACTGTGTCCATGCACCCGTGCCTGGCAGTGACATTATGTGCCTACCCAGAAACTCAGAACATGAAGCATATATAAACACTCTGTAAAACACAACCAATACAGTAAACAGTGAAGATTACAGGGAGTGATTTGGCTGGCCTGCATTAGCTGTTTTGCAGGGCTCTGGTGATGAAAAGCAGCTGTCAGCTTGGTCGTTCCCATCAACAACCATCTCGTATTAGTCCAGCCTTGCACTTGGGTCTGGGAATACTTGGCAATTTGCTCCATGGATTGCACCCTCGATGCACACATACGTACTCAGGACACTGAAGGGTGTCTTCAAGACATTGGCATGCTGTGCAAGTGCCTGTGAATAAGAACCCCATTGAACCACAGCCAGCTGTGGAGAATGTAATTACACAGCTAAAGCCAGAGACCACTGACAGTTACATAAGGAAACCCAGCCTCACTGGAGGCAAATTGCTTTTGTTCTGCTTGAAAAAAAGGAAGGGTTTTTTTGACAGCCCAGATATCTGCTCTCAGACAGGAAGACTTAGAAAGAGTTGTACAACAATGTCTTACTCCATTAGAGAGCTCTACCCAGGCTGATGGGCTTCCCTGTCCTAGAGGGCTGCATTTGGGCATTAAAATAGAAAGACAGCTCATCTCATCCTCCAGCCATCACTATTGTCTGCAAAAAAAACCTTCCAGGAGCACATTAAAAATGCAGTGATTAATTCAGGGCATGCTGTTAGCCTCATGCTCTCCTTCCCCAAAAGACAATTGCGTGCAAAGGGGACAGTCTCAGGGTTTCCAAAGATCCTGATCAGGTTTATTCAACCTGTCCTCTCATGGGAAGTTGCCTTAGAGAAAGAAAGTATAACTAAACAGGTCTTGGGTATGGAGAGGGTGGTGGAGGTGGCAGGCTGGGTGGTTTTTAGGAGAATCATGTCACCACTGAACTGTTAGAAAAACAGGGCTGGTGGGAATCACTGTGTCCATTTTCTTAATCAACTGCAGAATAGGCTCTGTTTTAATTGCTTTGGCGAGGTGCTGGTGCTGTTTAAAAGCTCTCAGTCACAGACAGCCTCTCTCCACGAGGCAGCCTGCTCCCCAACCCACTGTCCTTCTCCTGACATTTAATGCAATTTCCTTTGCTCTAATCTAAGGTCATTACCTCCTCTCCCTGAGGGACATGAGGAACAGTTTTTTTCTCTGCCTTCCTCTGTGCAGAAGCCTTTTATGTGTTGGAAGGCTGTAATCATGTGTCCCCTTGATCTTCTCTAGACTAGACGTCTTCCCTCCTCAGCCTCACAGATCATGAGTTCTCTGTCCTTCTCGGGCCACCTCAAGACACAGCCGGGTGTCTGCACAGATGACCTTTGCACTTGCCATAAGGAGTTTTATGCCAGCCAAAGAATACTGTTATTAATGTCTGCAGCCAAAGTTAAAGATTTCTCCCATGTACTGGAACCTCTAGAAGAAAAAGATCAAAGACTCAACCTTGGATCCAGGCAGACAGCATAAAAAAACCCAGACCAGCTATGATTTTCCAGCCTTTGATGTTAAGGATGTGCCTTGCCATGTTCTGAGTGAGACTGTGGGGTCTCATGAAGCTACTGGAGGGGTTTCTCCAACATACACACGTGCTGTATGTAGCCTCACATCTGGACTGTGAACAAGAAACCCACTGGCCTGAGGGCTGCTGTAGTAGTTTCATGGGCCTGTAGAAACCCAACCAAGAGGTGACAATGTGTCATTGCCTGCCAGAGTGGGACAAAGTCACCTCCTCCACTGGATATATGAGAAAGCATTATTCCTGTTTATCTAAGAGGGATAAGACTGGTCAGAAACAATAAACCAAAGGAGTGCTTATGGCAGATGCATCAACTTTGGGCCAAAAGTCTTCTAATGCATCCTCAACGATTTGATGGAGGCTGTGCTGACAGGTTCTTGGCAATTAGGTACAGGCTAAGCACATCCTTGTGGTCTGGGGAGCCCTCTTGGTCTTTCCAGGCAGGGGGAAGGATGGTTGTTAATCCAATGACAGTGCTTAGCTGCAAGCTCTGTGGAGTGATGGGACAGCCATGGGACATCAGCTAAAGTCAGGACACAGCAGGTTTGAGACACTCATGCAACATGTAGTTAGATTCATTGCTGCAAGATTGTGGCACAAAGGACTTGCAGGAGCTGAAGGCATGATCAAACCAGAGTTTCTTATGGCAGAGCAATCCATGAGGGTTATTCAAAGCAGAGACCCCAGTGCCAGCTCACAAGTCTGGTGTGTCAGTGGAGCAGACTTGTCTCTCAGGGCTTTCTCCTGTGGGTAAAACATTTTTCCCCTTTAAAGAGTTCTGGAATTTGCTGGTGTCTTTGAACCCACATGACTATATCACATTAAACACTCTGCTTTGTTGCCTGGTCTCTGACTTCTGCCTAAAGGAGCTGCAAAACCATGCTTGGTTGTGATATCCTTGATCTTGAATTCTAACATCCTGCCTTTGATTCTGGCCAGCGCCGCCTGTTTCAAATGAAGGCAAAAGAAATTGTGATTCACATCCATTAAACAGCCTTCCACTGGGAGAAACTTCTTCTTGGCCTTTATTTAGAGCAGACCAACTTATGTCCCAAAGCATTGCAGTATAGATCACTTCCCAAAAATGTTTTTTATGTTGTGTATTAATAGTCCTCTCTATTTTTATGCCCAAAGTTGAATCCTGCTCTACCTCTGGCCATAATGAAGTTTTACAGCAATGAGTTCCATGGATGAAATGGGCATTGGGGTAGAAAAAACAGCATGAGGGAGGGAGATTTTAGACTAGATGAGTTCAGTTGGAAGCCTTTTTACCCAAAGGCTACCCTTCTTAAACCTTCAAAAGTTTTATAGACTTTTTCATGAGAAATAAGAAGAGACAGGAGACAGTTTTGTGGGAAACAAACTGAAGCCCTGCACAGACTCAGCTTACCCTCCTCAGCTGGCCAGGAGTCTGAAACAATATCCACGAGCAGGCAGATGCAGGGGGAGAGGGAAGACAGTTATTTCAGAGTGGCTGCTGAAACCACAGAGCCATCGTAGGCAGTTCCCGTTGTAATGGTCTCTCAAATCCATTAACTGTGATAATTTTACAACCCCCACCCCTCCCATCCCGTGGTGATTTGCAGCAGAGGCAATGAGAAAGCAGAAAGCTTCTCTGGCCAGACTCCATCCTCTACAGGGGGGGAGGTAGACACTGGGGACCACCACCCCCCATCCTCATTTTCCTCCCAGACCATCCACTATTGCTCTGCTGCAGCCAAACACCTCTGAACAGGAGCTGCCATAGCAAGAGTGTCTGTAAAATACACATCTCTCTATGTGTGCTCCCCTCCATGCTTGAGGATGCTTTACAACTGAAAATAAAGCAGCCTCATCTGAAATGAGACACTAGACTCACACAATAGATTTTTTTTTGAGGGGGGGGGACAGGAAGATGTTATTTTTGGCTGCTTGCCTACAGCGAAACCAGCCACCACTCTACAGCCAATAGATCTGTATTAGTGACTCCTGTGGGAGGCACAGGCTGGAGATTTACATCAGTATTTGTAGGACAAACACATTTTGAGACCGCAGATAAGAGTCTGTTGCTGTTATGCTTATCTTTATGCAGGCTTGCAGCTCAAAAACATCTCTCCTCTGAGGAACTTATGGCTCAGGGCCCAGAAAGCAGGGTGCAAAGTTGTTTTGGTGATAACTCAGATTTCAGTTAGTACCTAGATGCATCGAAAGCCAAGCCTAAAGAAGCAAGTTGGACAAAGGACAGAAGAACCAAAAAAGGAAGGGGCTTCTCAAAGTCACCCCAAGGTGATTGGCAGAGCCAGAAATAACACACAGGTTATTTTGGTGCTGAGCCATCTCCATCCTCAGCCATATAAAGGTTAAGCATCTAACCTAGCGTGTTGTTCAAGGCTCTTTCTATAGACCACAAAGGAACAACCAGCAGGAGATACAAACCACCTTACATGGGATGAGAGGAGAGCTCTGACAAACTGACTATAGAAGAAACCTCAAGAAGTGATTTTTAGAAGGCTGTGGAAGGTGAGGTCTGCAGTCCAGCAGAAGCCAGCGACACACTCAGCCTCCATCTAGGCTGGTGCCCCCATGTCACTGTCCACCACAGAAGCCTTGACAGGCTGGAGAGGTGGACCTGGGCAAACTGTATGAAGCTCAACAAGGCCAAGTGCAAGGTTCTGCATCTGAGCTGGGGCAGAGAACGGACTGAGAGCAGCCCTGAGGTGAAGGAACTGGGTAACATTTATTATGTTAATAAGCAGCTGCAGGTTTTGACCAGAAATTGGAACTTTCCAGAGATTAATACATCAAAATCACTCAGGGAAAAATCCCCCACATGTACCTGAGCTGTCCTAAAGGTAAATCCCTCCAGCTCAGTCAACAGAGAAAGACAGACTCTGCTTGTGAGGGGTGATGCACCCTTTCCAGGCCTCCTTCTTGCTCCACTGACCACAGAGAGGAAAATCCCAAATCTTGCCTTGCCAGATTCTGTTCAGTGACAAAAAACAACATGTCAAGTGCAACTTGATGCCCTGCAGCAGCTCATTTGGCCTCTAGCTCCTGCTCCATGGCTTCCTGCCGGTCCTGTGCCATGTCTACCTGTCCTTGGCAGGTATCTTGGACACCCTGGGTGCCTCTAGATGACTACATGAAAGCAAATTAATTGAGCATTCATTGTCTATGTGGTGTGAACTGAATCTCCCTCCAGGCTTGATGCTGTGCTGGCTGGAACAACATGGACAAGCTCAAGTAGACACCTGAACATAGAGTAGGGGAGAGATGTCTCCTGCCCAGGATGCCCAACAGAAGGGGGCATGGACCTGGGACAAATCAGGAGCACTCAGAGGAGAAAGCAGCTTCTGAAGTTTCCCCCAGTGAGATGCTCACACAGCTACTTGCAATACCTGTGCTCACTTAGTCCAAGGCAGTCTCTGCCTAGAGACCACTTTTAGCTCTGAGGTTTTTACTGTGACTGTCCTCTTTTAGTCACATTCAGGACTTTTTTTTTTTTTTAAATGTTACTTAATGCACAAAATGCAGGGTTTTGTTCTTTCCAAAGGCACATTTCCCATATCTAAATATTAAAAATTCAACATCAAGATCTCCTAACTCTGAGCATCACAAATGCAACAAGAGATCAAATAATGCTCAAAACACTGAGCCAATGAAAGCAATTTTCCCTGAGGCATTTGCAGGAGGACACCTATTCATATAGAAACAAAGCAAACAGTAATGCCTGGAGGAGTAAATACACAGGAGATTGCTGTTTTCTTTTAATTTGCCTTTACACTGTCCTCTACCACACAGGGACTGGCTAGATGATGAACATGAAAAACAGCAAAAGAGCTCTGACTTTCTGTAACTCCTCCAAACTCTTTAGACCTCTGCTTTGTCAACTCCTTCCAGAGGAGGACTTCCTGAAGGCCATGCAGGAAGAAGTTAATAGTATTTTCTCACTCATTTCCCCTTACCCATTAAGGACATGGATAGCCAGCCATGCATCAGGACTGTGAGTTCTCACTGCACTATCTGGTGCTTCTAAAATCTGGTTTTCTTTGAGCCTTAGCTTCTGGAATGATGTGTTGGAGGACAAACAGCACACATTTAAAACAAACCAAGCATCTACCTGCCATGGCAGCAGAAAGAAGCTGGAGATGACTGACTCCAGAGTGCCAGAATAAGGGGAGAAAAAGGAAGAGAAAGACAAACTTTCCCTTTTTGAAAAGTTTGTGATATTTCAAGCAAATACCATAATTTTATGAATACCACCTGTGAGCATTCAAATGGGTTGCTAAGGCAAGGTCATCTTCACTGCAGCAGTGGGTGCTACCTGCAGCCCTCTTTCTTTAGGGGAAGAAAGAGATGTCAAGAGGCTGATTCTACATGGCAGAGGGGAAAAGACTTACAAGGTCAATTGTTGGCATCAACTGGCAAAATAAATTCAGAGCAGCGTTCATGGAAACCAGCAAGCCTTGGAGATATTGTTAATCACAATGCCACAAATGCAACATTATTGTCTTAAAAGGCAGAGAGGATGGCTTAAATCCCACTGTGGTTAAAAGATGCAATAATAAGGCTATAAAAATGGACACAGGTAAAGAATAGGGAAAAAAGAGGAGAAAGATGCAGTGCTAAGCTAACAAGCCTGGGCTTTGCCTCGTGGGGTGGCCTGGCACCTGCTGTTGGGAGGTGACTGATGGCTGCCTGGACCACAGACAGAAGCAGCTTGTGTCAGACAGCACTGATGGGACCTGGTAGACAGACACAGAGTCTTCTGAGGGCTTCTCTGCCTCTGTCCACCCTAGTGATTCAGCTTGCCTAGCTGCAGATGTCCATGTGTTAGGTTAATGGTTGGACTTGATGATCTTAGAGGTTTTTTCCAACCAAGGCTATTCTATGGTATCATGAACTCACCACCCAGGCTCTCCTGAGAGCAGGGCAGAAACAGGGATGTCACTGTGTGCTTTATCTGCTCCCTTTTAGGTACCTGCTGTAGAATCTCTCTCATTGTTGGACCTCTGCTGCCTATGAATGAATACTGGGTTACATCCCTCCCTTGGAGATGGAGATGTGGCCTCCAAAAGTAAGTAAGATCCATCTCATCTGACTTCCAAGAAAACCTAACGGTGTCACAGTGTTTTGCCAATCATTAGGCCTGGCACAAAGGACACAGCCAGCAGAGAAACAACCAGTAATTAGTTCCTATTGTATACAAGAAGGTCAGTATATGGGTGATCACTGGGGGTGCAAACAAGTCAAACAGATCACACATAACAGACATCAACCCCAGGGATGACACAGCACAACCAATAATAGATGGAATAAATAAACAAAGTCTCCCATAGAAAAAAAGGGAGACAACCAAGTCAATAGGCTGAGCATGTAAGATAGAAGGATCCACATTAGAAGGATCCACATATTGTTCCCCCACAAAGCCCACATATGCAAATGCCAAACCTGACTAGGCCCAGTTGCAGGGAGAGTCAGGAGGTCCTTCCCCAACAGGGAAACTCTGCACAGTGCATCCCCCTCACAGACAGACACTGCACCCTCCCTGCAAGTGGTCCCAGCTTTTATCCCCACAGCAGGAACCTGGCACTCATTGACCCAATGGGGGGCACCTGGGGCTTGTTTACCCAAGGGCTTTCCCTGCAAGGTCAGCCACACCTTGGAGGAAAGCCAAAAGGCAAACTCATCCCCTCCTCTTAAAGGGCCATGGGGACCCCCCATATGTCACCCTTAATTCAGGGCTGGGGGTTCAGACCCATCACTTCACACGGCCAGCCCCATGCTTTGTGTGGCCACTCCTGCCTCCCTCCAGGCAGCAGACATAGAAGGGAAAACACAACTTTGCATGGCCAAGGTGTCCACAAATCCCTCACAGCATGCTCAGGTCTTGATTGCAAACGCAGAGTCCCCTCTGTCCTTACACTGCCCACGCCTCCAGCCCTGTGCGTTTGCAGGGTGGTGTTATGATCCCTTCCCCACTCTGGGATGCTCCGTGCTGGGCACGGCTGAGCCAGCTCTCCTGCTCGTGTTGTCAGGGACTGGGAGGATGGAGGGGTGGATGGGAGCTCTGAGACAAGGGACCACAGCAGGCTTTTGCCAGGGCAGTCCCCAGATATGGCTGCACCCTGGCTGCTACACCGCTGTCTTCATATGACCTTCCATTGCAGATCCCCTGATCTTCTCCCACCCTATGAGCTCACCCATGGTGTCCCATCATGGACAGGGAGAAACCAGTATGGAATTCTCTGCAAACTGCCTGCATGGACCCAAACCTGAACTCCTGACAGCTTTTCTTAGGCTTTATAACACCTAATATCATGCAAAAGCCAGATGCAGATGAGAGCCTGTTTCATGCTGCCTTGGAAAGCAAAGAAGCCTCAATCACAGGAACAATGAAGGGGCCTTGTCTCCTCTGGTCCCCCTTTCCCAGGAACAGGAATCCCATTTATTTCTTTCCCAAGATTGGCCCAGCCCTTAAGGCCCTGCCTTCCCACACTCCTCTGCTGCTTCTCCTGCCTGGCTGGTATAATTAATTTTCATGCTCTCGTATTCTCGTGTTCTTGCCAGCTCTTGTGGGAAGGGATGAGCAGCAAACTCCCTGCACAGGGAATGTGAGAGGCGAGGCAGAGGCTCAGCAGGCAGGTTATAAAGCAGGCAGCCCTCTCCTCTTGTGCTTCTGCAGTCAGAGTGGCCAGGAAACCCACGGAGAGGGTCTGTCTTTCTTCTTTCTTTTCTTTCTTTCTTTCTTTCTTTTCTTTCTTTCTTTCTTTCTTTCTTTCTTTCTTTCTTTCTTTCTTTCTTTCTTTCTTTCTTTCTTTCTTTCTTTCTTTCTTTTCTTTCTTTCTTTCTTTCTTTCTTTCTTTCTTTCTTTCTTCCTTTCTTTCTTTCTTTCCTTTCCTTCCTTTCCTTCCTTTCCTTCCTTTCCTTCCTTTCCTTCCTTTCCTTCCTTTCCTTCCTTTCCTTCCTTTCCTTCCTTTCCTTCCTTCCTTCCTTCCTTCCTTCCTTCCTTCCTTCCTTCCTTCCTTCCTTCTTCTTCTTTCTTTCTTTCTTTCTTTCTTTCTTTCTTTCTTTCTTTCTTTCTTTCTTTCTTTCTTTCTTTCTTTTCTTTCTTTCTTTCTTTGTTTCCTGCCTTCCTCCCTTCCTCTCTCCCTTCCTTTCCTTTCTCCTTCCCTTCCCTTCCCTTCCCTTCCCTTCCCTTCCCTTCCCTTCCCTTCCCTTCCCTTCCCTTCCCTTCCCTTCCCTTCCCTTCCCTTCCCTTCCCTTCCCTTCCCTTCCCTTCCCTTCCCTTCCCTTCCCTTCCCTTCCCTTCCCTTTTTTTCCCCTCTCCTTCCCTTTCCCACCCTCACCAACGCCACCTCCGGACCTGTCCCCAGTCCGTCCCTGCACCATGCCCCTGGAAGGCTGCAGCTCTGCTCTCTGTGAGCAGTGTGTGGTGTTATGAGCCCTGCCAGCACACCTCAAACCACAGGTATCTGACCCCATCCCAAGCCCACAGCACTGATTAATGTCGTGATTCACAGCACCATAGGGTCGTCCACCATCCGTGGCTGCTATGGGCCACCACCCCACTCCCTGCTCTCTCCCCTTCTCCTTGCAGACCTCCTCTCTTTGCTTGAGGAGGGGGGGTGACCTGTTCCAACAGAACCACCCAGCAGCAGCCGTGGGTAGGGAGCGTGGGAGCTGCCAGCAGCGTCCTGGAGCCGCGCGTGGCTGTGGTGCTGCTACAACAAGGCCAGCTCTGTGATTACGGCACGTTAAAGCTCTCAGTGTGGTGCAAGCAGCTCTGGGGCAATGACGTTCTTCCCTGCTCCAGCCAGTCAGCTTGGGCATCCCCACCCCTTTTTCTGGGCATGCCTGGAGGGGAGACACTGGAGGGCTGGATGTGGTGCTCACCTGGAGCTGAGGGCACGGTGGGGAGAAAAGATGCAGTGGTTGGTCCTGCTCATGGGTCAGGGCAAACCCAAGCACTAAGACAGGCTGGGTGGAGAATGGACTGAGAGCAGTCGTGAGGAGAAGGGCTTGTGGGTGTTGGTTGATGAGAAGCTCAACATGAGCCAGCAATGTGTGCTCACAGCCCAGAGAGCCAACTGTGTCCTTGGCTTCACCACCAACAGCATGGGCAGTAGGTCGAGGAGGGGGATTCTTCCTCTCTACTCTGCTCTGGTGGGACCTCCCTGCAGTGCTGGGGTCAGCTCTGGGGCCCCCAACACCAGAAGGACACGGAGCTGTTGGAGGGGTCCAGAGGAGGGCATGGAGATGATGCGAGGGCTGGAGCAGCTCTGCTGTGGGGACAGGCTGAGGGAGTTGGGGTGTTCAGCCTGGAGAAGAGAAGGCTCTGGGGAGACCCTAGAGCACCTTCCAGTACCTGGAACCCCCTCAAAATGGTCTTATCTCCTGCCATCTCATCACCTGTCTTTACCAGAAATATCCTCTTTGTAACCTAACAAACCAGAGATATCAGCTTTGCCTTCTTGAGCACCATGTTTCCAGCTGTGAGCAGGTGATTTGCAGGAGGTCTGGGACCTGTTCCAGTGTCTGTCACACTCCTTTTCCTCAACCTCACAGCAACAAGGCTGGCAGGGAAGATACAAAATGCTGGGATTTTCTGGGTCAGACAGCCTTGTCTTCCCAATCCATTCTGCTTTGCAGAATTTCTGAGATATGTGGGCTTCCCAGCCTGATGCTTTTGGAGATATGTGCTAGAGATGTCTGCCTGGTCCTTTCTCTCCAGGGTGTTAACTCTGAACCCTAAGAAGGTACTTCCCAATGGAGCATTTTTCCCTACCATTTCATTTTAGATGTCTGTTTTGAAAGCTGGGGGCTTAGGGGCAGCAGCAGGATGAGGTACAATGGTGTTACCAAGAGGCAAAGGGGAAAGTGATGAACAAGGAAATCCAGAAAAGAAGAAAAATCTACCACCACAGCAGTGAGACAATGCATAATTGGTTCTTCTGGAGCATTAACAGTGCTGATACTGGAAGCTGGCACTGTCAGCAGAGTAGAAGGAGTTAGCCACCAGGCTGGGAAAGGAGCTGCATGCCTATGTCTTCTTGGTCTCTGTGCACACCCTATGGCCCCTCATCCATGTGTGGTCCCAGTGACAATGCTGATGGCTGTTACACAGCAGATTGGACTGCACTGCAATTCCAGGAGGGATGAGTGATTCCCCTCCATGTCAGCAGAAACAGGAAAACTGGCAAGAGGAAGGATGCAGAGATCCACCTGGGCTCTGTGCTCCTCCCCCACCTCAACTGTGTCCTCCCAGCTCATTTCACCCTTTGGCTTGGCCGTTGTTCTGCGTATCTGGGTAACTCAGAGCCCTCATTGTCCCAGGAAGCGCTGAGTCAGGTCAGCCAAGCACACGCCTGCACTGACCCCTATGGAGATCCTCTTTGTGTTCACACTTGTTGGCACAGAGCCAGGGCCAGATCCTTACCTGGGTGCAAAACAATGGCTGACTCCATTCTACTTTCATCAGCTGAGGCACTCTCCCCTCCCCCTGCTTCTCCATAACCTGAGTCATCTTTTGCTGATGACAGGGGTAAATTAGAAGTACACAGTAGCTGTAACTTTGAATGGCCTGATTTCCCACTTCCACTCCTACAAAAGATGTGCAAAAGGCACTTAAAATTCAATTTGTTAATCACACCGACAGTGTCAATGACACCAAGGGATGTAAGGGCAAAACCAGTACAAAAATTTGGGTGGGAGAGAAGAAAAAAGCAAAAAGCAATCATCTATTGCTCAGTCTACTTTAGACACTAACGTGAAGTTTGCTCAAATCTCAGAGATTAAGACATCATGATTTGGCATCCTTCAAGAATGGACCCAAATCCACAGCTGTATCCAGCCCTATCCTGTGGTTTGAGAAATCCAGCCCTGCCAGCATGCTTATCGTCCTTCCCCATCACCACCACAGCCAGAAATAAGAGTGACACTCCTCCCCTTGCAGATCATCCCCCCAAATTGCTCTGGTTGAAATGCTTTCAAGAAGGCATTCATTGCACAGGGCAGCCAGCCACAAAAGAAGCTACTGAAGCATGGCTGAACATGGTTTGGAGAAGCATCTGGAAACTGGGGGCTTGTCATCCGACCCAGATCTCTCAATTTGCAGAATTCTCTCCCTTCCCATCCAGATGCAACCCAGGGTCAGGAGACCAGGACCAGTATGTACCAGTTGGGCTTCTCCAGTTTACCTTCCAGCTCTCTATTTCCCTGCAGTGGCACTGATTGACATCAGATGAGACTCTCTTGGCCCTTCTGCACTCCACAGGAATACCACTGATTTATGCCAACAGAAGACTCCGGCCCCTTGAGATCTGTGGTTTCTATGATGAGGTTAAGGCAAATCACAGAGAAAATCTGATCCCAGGAATGAGACAAAAAAAAAACCCAAACAAACATGCTTCGTTGTGGTGGCGGAAGGCTCACAGAGAAACACCAGTCATGGTGGGAAATGAAATTGGAAATGAAGCTGGTGTTGTGCAGTGGGATCATATGGTGGGATGCTCCAAGAGTGTTTAGCAATGCTACAGCGTGAGTCAGAGCCCTGCAGTTATACCCACACGCTCACTTGTGTATACACCCATACACAACAGTTTTGTACCAAATCCTGTGTCTTTCTTTGTCAGCTGAGGAAATAAGACCTCGAGACCCACCCATGTCCTGTGGGGTGCAGTTATGGGTGACCTGTGGTGGGATGCTCTGCAGCTGAGCGGGTCCCTCGAGGATGTGGGGCAGCTCTGAGATGCATGAGCACCCATTGCTGACATCGATGGCCAAGCAAGGGAAATCAGCCCTGTCCTGCTTTGTCCCCATCCGGTGGCTAGTCTGGGCAAACAGTCCTGGTGACTTGGCAGAAGTGAAACTAAACCACGTCTGCATCAGATGCAGTGCATCTGACCACCTCCTGCTGTGTCTTTGAGTAACCATGGCTATTTAGACTGGGAAAACATTTCCACCTCAGTGCCTATAGAGCCATCTCTCTCTCTTTTATCCTTTTCTGGGAAGAATGATAAAAATAAACCACGTTTCCAAAGGCACAGAGTCCACCTTCACTCCCCACAACTCCTCTGTGCCTTTGCTGCACATACAGAGCAAGAGATGCCTGAAAGCACACAGAAAACCAATGGGGCAGCTGGATCTCAACTCCTGCTCTGCTCTCCTTGCTGAGGAGGCCATTTCAGAGAGAGCAATTCAGAGAGTGTGACCCTGAGGGCAATGGAAGAGAACACAAGCTCAGAGAAAACTTTGGGGATACCAACTCTGAGAGGTTAAAAGGCTTTGTAAGCTGATGGCTCTTGATAAGCCACCAATTCTAGCTTTTGAAGCTCTGTTTGTTGGTTGTCTCTTAGCAGTCCCACTTCTTATCAGCTCCATCCCACTTTTATTTTAATTTTTTTTTTCTGTATTTTACTGAGCTGAGTGAAATTGCTAACCACTAAGTGGATATGCTATGTAATGTTGCTTTATTGATCTTACTCTTCGAGTGCAGCCAGGAGAAACAGGTCATTTCCTTGCCATCCCTCGCCATAGCCGGTGTCTCAAAGCTACTTCAGCTCTGATTGCTCAATGTGGGAAAGAAGAGGTGGTTTGGGACGTAGGAGTCGAGAAGAAAGTCAAGGTAACATTGAGGTGAGGCAGGGTTTTAGGCAATAAAAAGGGGATAGGTGGAAATAGCATGTGAAGCTCATGGAAATCAGTCCAGTGGTTTCACTGAATTTTGGAATTTGATTTGTATCTTTGCAAAACAAAAGAGGCTACTGGCTGTTTGCTGCTGGAGGAGGTCAGGCACTGCCTAGTGGGTTTTAATTCACAAGGTCAGTGAATTAATTACTCAGGCAATGGTATCCTACAGCTGAGCTGTCTCAGAAACCCTTGCCCTTACTGTGCCACTAAATGAAGTGGGTTAGAGACCAGCTCAGGTCTTGCAGGCGAGGGAAGCTGTAGTAACATGGTCTGGGTGCACGAGTCCATCAACCTTGTCTTTTGATGGGCTTCAATGTGCCTACAGGGAGTGGTCTGAATTCAGTCCCATGGGCTTTCTGGGTTGATCAAAAATGCTGATTTAGTTATGCCTAGCCTTGTGAAAGAAAGGCCAAAGACAGAAATGACAGTGTCATCACAATGGGGACATGGAGCAGAGGAAGAGCACAGTGCAGGAAAGTGTGAACAAAATCAGGTTCAAACGATGCTCCCAGGTCCTGGGTCCCAGCAGTCCCCTGGGCAGAGCAGGGCCAGGATGCTTCTAGCTTTTGATGCCCTCCTTTTCCTCCTGAGCTAAGAAATGACACTGCTTGTCTGCTGCCAGCACTGCTCCTGTGCTGAGTGGGGTGGGCTCAGGGCTCTCCTGGGATGCTGCACACCCAAAGTGCCCAAGGAGTATAAACCAGGTGAATAAATCAAGGCAATGAGATGATGATTAAATAACTTTTCAGTGATCCTGAACAGCAGCAGAGTCCCTCAAAGCACCACTGAGTCTCAGTTAATTGATTATTTGTCCTCTGTTATGTGTCCAAGAGATGGTAGATCCCTGCTCTCTGCTGCTCCTTATGAAGTGCCTCATCTCTTAACCTATGACAATCAGGAGTTAGGCTTTGCAGACCACTTACTTCTCTGTTAAAACATATAGAAAAAAAAAACAAACCCCAAAACATTTAGGTCTCAAGCCGAAGTTCAGCCAAGAAGGTTTTTTAAGGACACACAGTGACTTTCAAACCTGCCTTTACGGATGCAACAGGGGCTGCTTCTTGCTCTCAGTGTGGCAAGACCCAGCAGATAAATACACTGAAATGCTTGGAGAGAGGGGAAGGGAGACTGAGGTAAAGATAACATCGAGAAACCCTGCTCAGCAACAGGGCAGCCATGTGAAAAATGAGATAACCAGCCTGCCTTGGGTGCTGAGACAGCAACTCCTGTCTCCAGCCCTTGCCCCAGACACTCATCTAGGAGGAGGTCTTTTTCCAGAGGCGAAGTCTCCTTTCGATGAGCTGCCCTTATCTGGCAGGTGGATGATACTCGAGGTCGTTACGGTGGAAAGACACCAAACACCTTTGGATTTTGAAGGCTCATTTGTTCTGCACTTTGATAGGGTCAGAGAGGTGGCCTAGAGCAG
The DNA here is from genome assembly GCA_028020825.1 of Podargus strigoides. Taxonomy (NCBI): domain Eukaryota; kingdom Metazoa; phylum Chordata; class Aves; order Caprimulgiformes; family Podargidae; genus Podargus; species Podargus strigoides. The sequence continues at coordinate 56,950,328 of CM051623.1, read as the reverse complement.
CCTAGTCTTGTCTGGCCCAACACCTTCAACCTGGCCACACTGTCCCTGCAAGCAGAGAGCAGAAAGCAGGTAAGTGGGTACCAACTGTGTTGTGTCTCAGCTTGTCTGGGCCACTTCTGTGTCTTGGGAGTCCCTGTTTATGTCTGTCCTGCTAAATACAAGGGCTGGGTCCTGTCCTCTGGGTCTGAAGCCAAGTGACACAGCACACCTCATGTCTACAAGCCTAAACTCATTTCCCCCCCCCCAAAAAAAACCCACCAAGTGTAGTCATATGCAATACCCCTGACCTATGTTATCCTGCACCACCACTTGGCACTGTCTGCAGGACTCATCTGCTCAGAGGAAAGCTCTGTGTTGATGATCAGATGGTGTGGCTGATGGAGGGGAGGTTTAGAGGTAGCACGGAACCCGTGCTGAGCTCACTCTGAGCCTCGTGGCTCATACTGTTGTACATGTGTTTATTGCCATGGAGCAGGAGGTACAACAGGGGCAGGGTGTGGGTCTGTCCAGTGGAAGATCTAGGGGGCTTTTTGCCAGTTTAACATGACCGTACAACCCTGGTGTCACGGCAAACCCACACACATTGCTGTCCACTCACCCCTTCTTTCCCCCACCTCTGTGATTCAGTCTCTCCCTCGTGTGTCTCAGGGATTCCTTCAAGCTTTCACTGTGCATTTCCCATTCACTAACCCAGCTACAAACCTTCTCCCACCTTTATTTTCTTTTTTTTTTTTCCCATCTTGGGCTACTTTCATGAAAGCTCAATGAGTCGAACCAGCTCCTGCAAGGGTGAACACATCAGTAGGGAAGAAGGGAGACAGGAGCACAATCCCTGTGCTGCTGAAATGCCTTGAACCAGAGATGCTGGAGGGGTGAGAGGGAAAAAGAGCAGAAAAGTCCACTTTCTGCTTCGGTGGGTAAAGGGAAAATCAGATTCCAACAACCAAGCCATCACCTGAATGCTGTCAGAAGGATTTGTGTTACGAGAAGATCAAAGTACAATCTGTTAAGAGGAGCTGTCAGTCCCAAATTTTCCTTTCTTGAAAATCAGGTTTCTGGAAGTCAGTCCAAGCTGAGCCTCCAAAGGGAAAGGAAAACCCTAAAACACAGAGCCTCTCTAATCACTGGCAAGGGTCAGCTTGGCCTCGGAGGAAATGAAGGGATTAATGCCAAACTGGGTTCATAAAGCACAAGTTTGGGTGTTTTCTTCCTGTGAGAGAAGACAGCAAAGCTCAGCCTGACCCAGCAGGTATTCTGCTGGCTGAGTTTTGACCCCAGAGGTAATTTGTGTGTGGCCACATCACGACAGGTGCAACACAAAGATCATCTTTAGGACAGCAGCTCTTGCAAGGCCAGCTGAAGTCCAAGGGGTTATGGGTTGAGATAACCAAATATTAATTTAACAGCCAAGAGGATGCAGAGGGAGAAAGCAAATTCTTCATGTTGGGGCAAAATATCTTTCATATTGTCTAATCTTTAACACCAGCTGATGCTGTTGAGTTTTTCCTTTTGGCCAGAGCTTGCCCTAAGGAATGGGCTTTTTCTGTTATAATGGTTACTAATTGAGAGATGCTGAAATTTCCCTTCCAGCAGGAGCTGAGCAGACAGAGAAACCCCTTTACACTTGCCCTTTTGCAGAGAAACAGCCCATCCAAAACGGTGGGAAATCCCTGCTGGCTTCTTCCTTCGATCTGGACAGTGTCACAGGGTGAGGGGATTTGGAGGGATCAGAGCTCAAAAGGCTGAGATGAGCCCAGCAACACAGCCATGGGGTACCTAAATACACACCAGGCTTCCCTGCCCTCTCCCAGCGGTGCGGGAGGAGGACGGAGCCACCCGGCAGCATCGAGGGGCAGCTCCCAGGAGGTGTTTAAGTGGGAGGCAGCTGTAGTCTGGTGCTGCAGTTCCCTCCTCCTGGTCTTTAGACACACAGAAAATTCAACAACTGCAGGGTTTAGCTGGAGCCATAGCTCTGCCACCAGCTCCAGGGAGCAGGGTTCCCCCAGCCCTTTATCTCAGTGACAGGAGAGCTGATTTACATCTCACCCCACATGATGTGGTCAGAGGCTGCTCAGCAATAGCAGAAATTTAGGGGGTTCAGTGTGATGAGCATGCTGTCTGTGCCCCATAAAACTTGGCAAACCAGGGACTGATTTCAACTGAATTTGATGGAGAGGCTGAGCACTGCACCTCCCAAGCAGAGGGGGACCCTCCAGCCAGCACCTTTACACCCTATGAGAGTCCCTCATCAGCACACACAGCCCAGGAGAGGGGACAAGAAGAGACATACAGCTGTGGGATGTCTCTAAGCATCATTTTTCAAAGGGGCAGAGGAGCTCAGGGTGGTGGTGGCAGGGGCAGCAGCTGTCTCTGGGCTGGGGGTACCCCTGGCAGGGGTTGCAGACACACCGCCCTAGCCAGAATAATCCCACCAATCTCAAAGCATCACCCCAGGGCTATTTCTAGGAGGTCAGAAACCAAACAACAACTGCTTGGACCTGAAAGAGGGACCTCAGATTTCATTTCCTCCAGCCTTGACCCCCCCAGTTGCCCTTTTGCTTTTCCCCTTCCCCATGCAAGGAGCTGACCCCAGACCCAGAGTGCTCAGGTCAGACTTTGCCACTGGGCAGCTGAACTTTTTTTTTTTGGCTTGCACAAGATGAAATCAGAGCCCACGCATTACCCTGACGTGGAGGTTTGTTTGCTTTACATTTTGTGGTTGAGTATTTTATAGTCCAGGGATATCTGCTAATCCAGAAGTACAATAACAAAAATCCGATCAGGAGTACACGGGGCAGGGATGGGCACGATCCCAAGTGTGTGTGGAGAAAAGAACATTTCAGACATTGTTTCCCTGAACTCAGAGCCTGTCTTTATTTAAGAGACAGCCAGTCAAGATTTGCAGGACCTCTATATAGGATTATTCATTATTATCATTATTATTAGCCGTATTCTGAGGCAGAATGTGTTCATCTTTCCTTTCCAGCTATAAATTATTCAGCTCCAATTCCTTGCCCTTTCCTGGTCTGTGAAGATGTGGGTCTGGTCAGAGGAACAACAAGAAACAAGTCAAAGAGCAAAACACCCACCAGCACCTCCTTAATCCAGTTGCTTCATCACCTGAGCACCGGGGTCTTGGCTGGTTGGTGACCTGAATATCCCCCTAGTGTGAGCTGTTTGATTTATATCAGACCTTGCAACCAGAGGTTAACATCAATACTGGTGTGGATGCAGGTGCCTTGGGAATAGAGGCTGGGACCCTTCTGCAGGTGACCTGGCTGAGCTTGACCCTGGTTTAGGTTATGCCTGCAAGAAAGGGCTCCAAATCCCCTCCTGAACCCCCTGAATTTCTGTGGGAGTGCTACAGCTTCTCTGCAAAACCAAAGTGAAGCTTCAGCATCGCCCAAGCAGCCTGAGTGGGGCCAGGGCTGGGGAACCATGGACTGCAGCAAACAGAAAAGGGGTCAAGACCGTTCTGCTGCCAAAATGCTTCTCCTTAATGTGCAGTGGTGTCCTGCTGGAAAGCAAGACCCCCAGAGTAAAGTGGGGATCCCTTCTGTTACCCATTTCATACACCCCACAAGGACCTGCTTCCCTGCGTCACGTGGAGCTCAGCCTGCTGCAGAGCCCTGCTTCCCAAAACGGAGCTGTTCTGGTCCAAAGCCCTGCAGAAGGCTGCTGAGTTATTATTATTATTATTATTAAGCAGAGTATCTCCTCCAATAGCTGCCCCTGGGTTAGGGACTGCCAGGCAAGAGAAGGAAGCTGAGTGAAAACTGAAGGGGTCAGCAGAGCAGACCATGGGGATCTGCTGGGAGGTGGGACATGGGGAGGTTTTTCTGCAAGGAGCTCTGGCAGTGCCTTTCACATAAAATGCCTACAACTTAACTTCTCCTGTGCTCTACTGATGTCAGACCCTGCTTTTAAAGCTCCTTTTGCACGTATCTCCTTTTCAAGCCCATGTTTGCAGAGCTGTCTGACTCAGGCCAGTCCTTCTTCTTTGGTACTTGGATCAAACAGAAGAATTAACCCAAATGTACCCCCTCATCCAGACAGGTTTCAGACACAAATTGCTCAATCAACAAGTAAAATTCCCCTTGGCCAGGTGTTAATCATGATCTTCCCAGGGAAAGGCTGGAGGAGGACTTCTCTGGATTGCCAGGGGAGTCTGAGGAGAGCAGAAGCTTCACCCAATACTTTACCCCACAGCAGAGACAACTGTCTGTCCCTCTCAGCTGCCTCCTAAAGCACAGGGCAGGGATGCTGGTCTCCCCATGGGTTTTGTGTGGCCACAAGCTCATGGTGGGGGCCACGATTTCTGCACAGACACATTTAACTCAGAGAGGTCCCACTCCTGCAGCATTTCCCCAGGTGCTGAATTTCCCCCCCTGGTTTAGAGTCAATGCAGGGAGGTGCAGCCCATACGCTGCGGAGAAGCGATTCAACTGCCAGTGTCCTGCCCCATGATGGACCAGTGGCACAGACAATCAAAGAAGCCACTTCCAAACCCTACTTCAGCACTCTTGCTGCAGAAAACCTGCCTTTACTAGCATCTTTGCTGGCTTAGAAAAGGAGTAACAGGAACGACAGCTTCAGATTTAGGATGGATCGTGCTCTGCCCGATCTCAGCATCACCAGCTCTCAGATGCGAAGGAACCGAGCTGCAAAGGACCCAGCAATTAGGGCCACCACCACTCTCAAGATTAGAGCCTTCCAGCCTCAGACACATGAATTGTGCCCTGAAGTGGTCTGCTGCCTCAGTCTGCAGGAGCCCTCCTGACTCAAAGCCCACAGAGGCTTTGCTTTGCTGGGGGAGCGAAGGATCGGGTACCACTTTTAGCTCAGCCTAAAGCCTGTGGCTAAATGAAGTACTTGCATCCCCAGCTTTGTGAAGCTCATTGATTTCTTGCTTGTGGCTTCTAGGAGAGAGTCACTCGGTGACTTCTATTGATGGTGGCACATAAAACACACTCAGACCTGCTAGCCATCTATCAAATAGATATACAACCCTTCTTGTAATGTAGCAACTAAGACATCACTGTGCTGAAACATGCAGTCAACACCATCCAGTGGCTTTAAATTCAGATAAAAATCAAGTCAGCTTGGGAAAGAAATGACAAAAATCAGGCTCTAGGCACCCTGCAAGTTGTTCCCTGCCTCACAAGTTGCTGTAGAGTGGGATGACATGGGGCTGACCTTCTTATTCTGCCTAAGTGGATGCCAGAAGGGACACACAACATCTCTGCAGCCCCTGGATTGTCAGGCTGACTTTTCCAACCTCCGGGAAACCCCTTCAGCTGTCAATAGCGAGTCTGAAAAGCAAGGGAAGTGTCTGAAATGTGCACTTCATATTTAAACTGAGTGGAGTTTCCAGCAGCAGGATCCTAAACCAGTGCAGGAGGGGATCAGGCTTTTGGAAATGCAACAGAGCAAATACTCTTGTTCACTCACCTCGTCCTTGTCAGTGAATTTCCCTTCTTTCTTGCCCCTCTGTGACTGTATTCCTGCTTTACACCCAGCTCCAGCTCTCCTGGGGCATGCTCAGCTGCTCCAGCCATGAGCCCCTGTCACCTATCTGCATTGCCAAGCAAACAGTCTGTGAGCTGCAAGTAGCTGTTTTGATACAGATATAACAAATAAAATACCCACTGGGAACGTGAGACAGCTGACACTTGGTTCACTGTTTGCTCCTCTGTGCTTTTTGGAGGTGCTGGGGTGCACTGGAAGAGGGGAGCAAACTAGGGATGGGACTGGAGATGCACTCTGCAGCCCTCACCTCTCTTTTCTGGGTCCTGAAGTTTGTTGAGCTCCAACCAAGCTGTTTCACGAGCCTGATTTTCACTGGCACCAAGAGAGACAGAGCAAAGCTAGCAGGAATTTTGGTGCTGTGGAGGTGGGGGGTAGCAGGTGGCACAGGACCGACTCTGTCATGACATGGCCCCGAAGCCAGATGTGGTCACGGAGATGCAAATCCAACCCCAGAACAGGGGAGAAACCTCAGCCATCACAAAAAACTTAACAAATCTACAAGTGGTCCCCTCAACTTCCCCAGTTTTCTCTGGGTTTTGAAAGGGTGATTTGTACTTAGACCAAGACAGGGATGGACTGCAAGAATGATTGTTTTCTGAGGGGCTGTTTCTTCTCATTTATTGAGGAGATGTTTCCCTCCAGCTCCATGTGGGATGTGTGGGGGAAATGCCCCCAACCAGCCCTGCACAAGGTCCCAAGCAATCCCTACCAAACCCAGGTGACGATGGCCAGGGTGATGGCCAGGGTGATGGCCAGGGTGGACCTGGCTGGAGCTGGGGTCAGGGTGAGCCCACTCCCTTCCAAACACATCTCCATCCCCCGTGGAAAGCAGACACTGCTTTAGGTGGTGGTCATACCCCTTCCTATGTCAGAAGGCTCTGAGAAACAGCCAGCAGTGGTGGTGGTTCCAGGGCTGCAGAAAGCATGGAGAGCACATGTCAAAGCAACGTGCCCATCTGTTAATAGCTGGTGGCTGATTCTCTGTGACATTTCCCTCCACTTCTGCAGAATGCCTTTGGAGACCATTTAGGGTCCCCACCATCACCAGCAAAGCAGTTGTGATGGATTTTAGCCCTTTTTTTTGCTGCCTCTGTAAAGATATCCTCTCTTGGTGTGTGCAGGAACAGGTGGAAACAGTGCCAGGAAGCAAAGGGTTAATACTACGTTCATGCTCCTGAGTGTAAACTGTCTGGAAGCCCTGCACTCTACAGTCCTCTCCAAATTCAATCCCGAAGAGGAAGGCACTGTTTCGCCGAGATTAAGCAGATTAAGGAGATTAAATCAAAATTAAATTTGTCGTCTTGGGGAGTGGATTAAAAAAAAAAATAAAAAAAAAAAAGAAAAAGAGAAAGAAAAGGAGAAGTTGCCCTTTTACCCATAGGTATCTTTTGGAATTATCCCCCCAAATGCTTTCCCCAGAGCCCTGTCAAACTGCACGCGTTCCCATCCGGACGGCTTTCAAAGTGATTCAAACTCTTTGGGGAAGCACAGACATTTTTAATTTCATCTGGTGCAACAACTCAAAAAAAAAAAAAAAAAAAAATAAAAAAAAAGAAAGAGAAAACCCCAGCTCTCTCTGCTTTCTAAACCCTTGATAGAGTGAATTACTCATCGCTGAGGAAGGAGATGACCCTCCAAGGAAAGATTGGGGGACTCACCAGAGCGTAGACGGAACTCAGGACGGAGCAGCAGAGGATCAAACCCAGGCTGTGATAAACCAGATATGATCCCATATCCAAGAGGCTCCTTCCAGCATCCAAGCTCGCTCAGGGAAGTAGGAGGACGAGAGGTCTTCCACCGCTCCGCTTGTAGATGAGCGCTCCTTCTCCTTCCCTCCCGCCCCCCCCCAGCCCCCCCCTCCACCCCTCCACAATTTGTGTCCCTTTGATCGCTTCTTATCCCCCCAAGTTTCAACCGGAGAAGCACATGACGAGGAACCCCGGTCCTTTGCTCCGTTTTCTCATGGCTGGGGATGCGGGCAGCTCCCGGAACGCCAACCCGGAGCCCATGCGAAGCGGAGCGGACTCCGCTTTCCCTTCAGAGCCGCAGCCCCCGGTGCTGTTTGTTTTCCGCCTGCATCTGTCTGCGAGCCCCAAAAAAATCACATCCATATGGCAAAACTGCTCTTCTCTTTCCTTTTTTTTTTTTTTTTACGAGGCAGTGGGAAGTTCAAATAATTTCTTTGTCGAACGCAAACACAGAGCGAGGAGAGAGGGAGAGGGAGGGAGAAGGGGTGGAAGGGGTGGGAGATTGGAGAGGGTGGGGGAGGCTTTTAACCACTGCTTTATTTTTAGATCCAGTAATTTTATCTTTTAGGTTTCAGAAGAGTTTGGGGGGGAAAAAAGTTAAAGAAAAGTGTTTTTTTTTTTTTTTTTTTTAACCCCCGCTTTTTTTTTTTTTTAATTTTTTTTTTTTTTTCGTCTTCTTTGCATGCGAACACAAAGTCGAAAGTTAAAAAAAAAACAGCAAACTTGGAAATATTTTCACTTCGCGATTACCTTCCCGCGAACTCGGGGAGGGGGGAATTAGGATTTATTTTATTTTTTTTTTCTTGTCGCGTTTCAGCCCCACAAGAGGTTTATTCTGCCAGTTTTCCAGGTCGCAGTGTGTTTTAGCTGCGAATCGGGATTTTTTTTTATTTATTTTTCGCTTCTCTCTCCCTTCTCCCGTCTCAAAGGATCTCGCAGTCTCAAAAAGCCGATTGAGTACGGCGTGAAAGCGCGGGGCTAAAGCAGCGCTCCCCCCCTTTCGCCTGCCAACCCCTTTAAGCATTTTTTTTTTTAGTTTTTTTTTTTTCTTTTTGCCAAACACTTTTTACTCTGTGAAATCCTCGACTTTTGGGGGTTTTTTTCTTAATATATTTTTATTTTTTACTTTTTTTTTTCTGCTCACGCTCCCGCATGGGCACAGAATCTTCCATCCCTTACCCAGGAGGAGCCTCTTAAAAACCGTGGAAGGGAAGTTTGGAGCCTCCCGGGGTTCGTTCCGGACCGCCCCCCCCCCTCCCCCCCCCCCCCCACCAGGGGGCTGAACCCCATCCGAGCCCCCCCCGGGGTGGTGGTGGGGGAATTGCCGCTACCTCCGCCATCCGCATCCCCCCCCCTCCATCCCCATCTCCCCGCTTGGATTTCACCAATTTTTCGGAGTTTCAAGGCAAGGATGTTACTCCCAGCTCAGCCAGATGTTTTCATTCATAAAACTACGAAGAAAAAAAAATTAAAATTAAAAAAAAATATATATAAAAATCCCCCCCCCCCTCTCCCCCCAAAGCCAAGCTGTTGGGGGTTTTATTTAAAAGCTGTAAGTATGCTCCAACAAACATCCCCTTATCCTTTTTTTTTTTTTTTTTTTCAAGGTGGGAGGAGAACCGAGGAGGGGAGGGGGCTAAAAATCATGGCAAGGATGCAACGACACGCGGGGAAACACATACACACACACAGAGAGAGAGGCAGGCACTCGGCTCAGGGCTGGTTTATTGGGGGAACTTTGGAAATCAAGTCGTGGTGGTGTTTTTTTTAAATTTATTTATTTATTATTTTCCTTGCAGAAGCAGCGGGACGGCGGCGAGGAGGGATAAATAATAATAATATAAAAAATTAAATAAATAAAAGTAATAATAAGAGTAATAATAATAATAATAATGATGATGATGATGTAGCCAACTTCCTCGCTAGATCTACCAGAGAGCAGACGGTAAAAACATCAAGTTTTCGCAGAGTGGAGCTGTGTGCATTTCTGTTTTATTTTTTTGGAGTGAAAGGAAAAAAAAAAAAGGAGAGGGAAAAAAAAAAAAAAAGAAGCCCTCTCTACAGTCGGTTTGTTGCTGCTTTTTTTTTTTTTTCTTCTTCTTCTTTTTTTTTTTCACAACCCCATGGCTGTGAATAGGTGCCTTCAGCTAATTTTATGAAAAGGGGCTCTTTCCAAAGCTAAGGTAGAGTAGGGCTTCCTGTAAGAGAGAGAGGGGAAAAAAATTAAAAAAAAAAAAAAAAAATCTGCTCTTGATGCAATCTTTTTCTCCTCCTCCTCCTCCGCCTCCTCCGCCTCCTCCTCCTCCTCTCCCTGCCAGCCTCAGCGGATCTCCCCAGCTTCTGGGGGGGGGGGGGGAGCAAGGCAGGTACCAAATCCCCACCCCTCCCCTGGCCAGGCCCCCATTGGTTAACCGTGTGATGGAGGGGTTGGGGAGGATGGGGTCATTCCTGCATCCCTCCCACCCCATCCCACCTCCATCCCACCCCCTTCCCTCCTAGGCGACACATGCCTCCAGTTAGGCAGTGAATGTGGGGGAAAGGGGGGGGAATGGGGAGGGGGGTGCTGATGGTGGGGGGTTTAAAAGCAGGGAAGTCATTCCCACCCCACCCCATTGCCCCCCCAACCCGCAGGCTGATCCCAAATCTGTTTTCCAAGCTCTTGCAGATGGGGTTATAAAGGTATTTATTGAGGAGGAGGGTGGTGATGGGGGGGGGGTGGTTTGAAGGGGTCCCTTAGGGAATCCCTGGGTGGGTGTTCCCACCTCCACTGGGGTCTGGCCCACTTCACCCAACTGAGGAGGGGGGCTGGGGGTGGGGGAGGCTCTGTGCCCAGGGGAGCTGAGCATCTGTGTGTTTTTAAGGATGGGGAGGACCGAGCAAATATGTACTCAGGGCTCTGTAGTCCTTCTGAGAACCGGGGGGGGGGGGGGGGGGGAAATACCCCACTGCAGATTTTCAGGGGCCCTGCGGCAGGTCCTACGCTGTTTTTTTATTATTTTCTAGGAGAGAGGGGAAAAGCTTTGTATATTAAATGCCCCCACCTCCTGCCACTACCAGGAGGAGGTTGGAAAAGTTAACCAGGATGTGACAGGGTTTAGGGATGGCACATCCAGGCTTTGGTCCCCCATCTGTGCCCAGTCCCCCCATGTGCGGGGTGCAGGACTGGGCTGAGGATGTCTCTGGGGGGGTGTTTCTCCCCCAGACCATTTAATGATTAAAGGCAGGTGCTACTGAACTGCTGAAGCTGCACGAGAAGGAAATGGTTTCTTCCCTCTAGCCCCAGTTTAAAGCTTGCTCAAGAAGCACAGCAGGGACACCTGACTCTGGCTGTGTGTCACTCTCATGGCCACCAAGAGAGAATCACAGGATTCCAGGCTGGTGGGGGCTGGAAGGGACCTCTGGAGATCATCCAGTCCAACCCCCCTGCCAGAGCAGGGTCACCCAGAGGATGACACTCACTTGGGTGTGGAATGTCTCCAGAGAAGGAGACTCCAGCACCTCTCTGGGCAGTGCCAGTGCTCTGCCACCCTCACAGGGAAGAAGTTCCTCCTCATGTTCAGATGGAACTTCCCATGTTCTAGTTCCCATTACCCCTTGTCCCATCACTGGAGAGGGCTCCTTGGATGCCACCTCACTCATGTCACCACCTTCTCTCTGTCCTCTGGGCCGAGCAGGAATGCAGGACAGAGATGCAGAGTAGGACTGTGTTTGATATCAATGTCCTCTAAAGTCACAGTGAACCATGTCCAGGAACCCCCAGTACCAGAGGTGGACATGTGAGCACCTTCACCATTCACATGACCTCAAAACAACCTGTCCAGTTCTTTCCCTGCATAAAAAGGGTCCCTGTCTTGACTCGTGGGGCACAGATGATGGAAACTGTGATTTATGCAAGGTCAGACAAGAAACAGCTCTACTGTTCTGGTTTATTTTTGAGCAGGTGCTCCAGAAAAATGCTTTTGTCATCTCCCATCATCCCCAAACGCTGTGTATGCTCTCTGCCCTGGTTACAGGAGGATCCTCTACACACTTTTGAGGGTGAGAGGGTGAGATGAATTATTCTGCGTGTCCAGATGCCTGCTTTTGTTTGGGATGATGCATGCCAGTGCGTGAGGTCCCTGCTTGGAAGTCTTCCCACCAGAAGACTCCACTCTCCCTAGCAGATCTATCCCAGGTTTATATTCCCATCAAGGCAAAGGTAATTTGGACATCTGAGTTTTGTTTTGTTTTTCCTTTCAGGTTGTATCCATTAACGTGTATATAACGAAACAAGAAGGAATGCAGTGCTAAAAGAAGCCTTTGTAATGTTGCTATTTTAAGGGGACCCTTGGGGATGGCACAGGTTGAAGTGAGTTTCTCCAGCATCTAACAACAAACCTCTCCAAATACTGAGATCCTTCAACTGATGTGAAACAGTACTAAAAATAAACATTAAACCAGCGAAGGTTTTTCCCCAGAAATGATCATTTTTGTGAATAGACTCTGCATTGTAGCTTTTACACAGCTGATTAATAAAGGTCTCCTCTCCCTGGATTTTTTTCCCAGCTGGGTCCACGCTTCCCTTCTGCAGGAGCTGAAAACCCACCCTGGATTAAAAAAACCTCCTGTCCTTTCTCTGCTGGGTCACTCAGGTTCAGTGAAACATCACAGCTTACGTCAGCCGAACGTAATGGGCTGGGGGATGGGGGGATGGAAAGGTCTGACATGGGTTGTGTTGGCAGCCACGCTGCAAAAACCCCTCGTTGTGCAAGACGTAGGTCCAATGACCGGGTGTCACAGGGAGTGAGATGGCCTTTCCTGCCCTGTTTGGCTTTTCCTCAGGTTTTGTACACAAAGTCAAGGCCAAAACAGACAAGAAGGAGCTTTGTCTCAGTTAGGTTTGTGCACGTGGCCACACGGCCATCGTGGATCTCCAGCCATCTTCGCTGTGTGTTTTGTGTGTCGTGAGGATGAGAGTTGTGATGTCACCGCTTTCTTTTAATGTGAGCAGAGAAAAGAAAGAGTAAAGAGGAAGCCTGATACTTCAGGACTGATGGTGTTTGCACAAGGCTGAGGTCCTAACTCTTGGCTGAGATGACTGTGAAAGCTGTGTGTGATGGCTTCTTTGTTGGCTCTTGAGGGAAACATCTGCTCTAGGTCTTATGGACTAAATCCAAGGTGAAAAGCTCTGTCAAAGCAAAATGAAAACACAGATGAGGATCCTGAGGGTAAGTCATGAGCCCCTCCACAGTTTAGTCCTTGGTGCCTCAGTGTGGCTGTGGTGCAGTGTCACCATAGAGAACAGTCCATATTGGTATTGTCAGTGAGGTCAGGACCTCCACATCCTTGCTGTCACACACCTCTGTGACCTGGATGAGACTGTCCTGCTTCAAAGCTCCTTATGCTTCGGATAGTAAGATCTGCTTTGTGAGAAAGGGAGGGCAAAGCTAAATATTCAGCCCAAAATCAAAGGCTCAGTTGAAGTGTCCTTCCAGGGGGACAAGTGTCATCCATGTCACCAGAAAGGAGGTGTGAGAAAAGAGGTGGAACAGAGGAAACTGTCAGAGATGAGTTTATGGAGATGGTCTCAAGAATGGTGACAAGTAAGTAGTGCCACAATGCATTGAAAATGTTATTGGAGATGTTCTCAGTAGCTTCCAGACCAAACACAGATCAATTTCAGCATGCTAGACCTAAATGAGTCTCTGTCTCACTCTTTCCTACTGCTCCACCGACAGTCTGACTCTTTCAGAGAGTCATCACTACTCTCAGCCTTCAAGGTGGGGTTTTCCTGGGAGATCTTCTCCAGAAAGCCAACCCATCGTGATGTCAAGGCTTCCAAGGATGGCAGATTATGTCCTCACCGTAATTTCCTTGAAACACAGCATCAAACATTGGCTAATCACTTGTAGTGTTGGTAAAACAGCCCCCTTTTTTCTAAGCTGACATTTGCTTGCTGCTCCTTGCTCTGACTTTATCCATCATCATTCAGCACTCAAGGAACAGGATTGTCCTGCAAGTGCATGAGGCAGGGAAAATACAGTTGTTTTTCTTATACAGCCTGAGTGAACAACCAATGGATCCTCATGAAGAACTGGAGTCTAAACTGTTAAAACACTTTTGAGAACAGTATTTTGATTTTCAGCAGGTTTTTTTGTTTTGTTCTGATTCCTTCTAAACCCTTCTTCCCTGCCTCCATGAGACTGGAAATCAACCTAAGCAAAAATATTAACCTTGGTCAAAAAAAAAGGTTTTTATATATAGGAATAATCTAAAAATAATTTTTTAAAGTAGCTTACTTTTCTCTGCAAAGGCTTTTTACGTCTCTGAGTAGGAGAACTCGGGACCACTTGTGATCTGTAGTCAGGGGTGGACTAAAGAGGCTGTACACCTCTTCTAACGCTCTGTGGTAATGGTTTACAAGATTCCATAGCAGCCATGTCTGCCTTTTTTAACTCTTTTCAAAAAAAATGATATTTCCTTCTCCCCCTCCCCTGCCACCTGCATGATAGACTGGAGGTCTCTGCCTGCACTCAGATTGTCCCTTTTTGGTGTCTCCAGCCAAACCACGGTCGGAACCAAGAGCAAACTCCAGTTCAGAGGTGAGCAAGAAAAACCCGTATGAAATCACCAGGGGCTGAAATAATTTGGCAAGCTTTGCAGAAGAAAACTACCAGCATGGAAGGACGAGATGGGAGCATTACTTCAACAGAAGAAGCTCTGATTAGCAGATTATCACTTAAGTGATGTTGATCCCAGCCACGCTGCCTTCCAAACGAGCCCTGTCCCAGCTGCCAGCTGCCCCACGGAGGCAGGCACGTCAGTAAGTGGGCCAGATTCTTTGCTGGCAGCTTTGATGGACTGTCGTGGAGATGCAACAACTGGAGGAGCCTGGCTATAACGGGGAGTCTGACTCGCTTCTCAAACTTCTTTCAGAGTTTGTGGCTGACGGAGCCCGAAACAGAGCTGCCCACATCACACGGGATGGGACAGCTTCTCCTCCTCCAACAGCATCAAAATCACAGCAGGCTACAGCTGCAGGGACCCTCTAAACTTTGATTGTGTCCAACTGCTAGCAGACAAGGGGTTCTTTGTAAGCAATGCTTATTATTTTTATTGCAGATACGAGGCTGAGCTAGCAGACTGCGGCCGCTGTCATGTGCTCAGAGCAAGTGGGATGAAAGAAGCTGAAATCCCCGTATCACTAACCGTAAGAGAGGTCCTTGCTGAGTCAGATAGGGGAGTGTTGAGGGATATTATTATTTTTTTTTTACAGTTGCTGAGCTTGTAACCTGTTCCCTGGGACCATAAACCAGTATATAGAGCCTTGCCCTCATAAAGCTCTGTTTATCTCTGATGAGCCTGTTTGGCTGAGTGTGTGAGGAGCATGTGAGGGACTCTCATGAGCAGCCTTGGGGTGAGTTGTCCCCGGAGTTCACAGTCCATTTCAGCTCTGATAAGTGTTCAAAGGTGATGGCCTGAAACCTGCAGAGCTGGCGGGGAGGGGAGGGGGAAACAAGCTCTCTTTGTGAGGCTGTTGGAGCTCGCTGTTGCATGCTGGAGACAACACAAAGTCACAGCTTGCTGGGATGCCTGTGCTCAGTGCATTGGATGAAATCTTTCATACAGTTCCCCAGACAGTCTAGGAAGAGCCTCAACCTTTGTCCTGAACAAGACTGCAGCCCTATCCAGGAAAACTGACCACAACTCTCAGTGACTTCAAGTCCTGGTGATTTTTAGGTTATTGGGCTGAATCTTGGCTTGAGACTTGGGTTTTTCAACAGAGAAAAGAGGGTACTGAAGAGGAGGAGGGCGATAGGCAGGAGGTGGTTCTGTGAAGATCACGGAGAAGGCCACTGGGGAATGGTGATGTGGTAACTCTCCTAACAGAGAGACTGGGAACACAGGACTGCAAATTTCAGGGTAGGTGCAAAGCGAACAAAAGGAGATGGCTCAACACAAGCAGGTGGTGAAGCTGCGGAGGTGCTTGCACGGGATCTTCTTGGCATGGATTCAAAACATGATTAGATGAGTTAACAGAAGGAAAAAAACATTCAAGTCTTGAACACTAATGCAACGTCCATGCCCTCAGAGGTCTCTGAGGTTGCTGAGACCTGGGAAGGCGTGTGGGAAAGAGCACATGTTCACACTGTTATTATGGTAGTTATTAGCAGTACTGCTAGTAGTTGTCAGTATAGAACCCTATTCAGGCATTATCCATCACGGGTGCTGTGGTGCAAACTCATCCTCTCACCAAGCCCATCCATCTCTGGAAGGTCCTTGCAGAACTATGAGCCAGAATGTGTTCCCAGTCCCCCATTCCTCCTGCCCATCTATCTGCACTGCCCATGGACCACGTGCAGTCAGTCCCTCCAGGTCTGCCCCAGCCCATGCACAGCACCCCACTAGCTGCTTAGCTGGAAAGCCAGGGCTTGGAGGGGTAAGATAGCCTGGCAATATTAAAACATGTGGTCTCAGGAGTCATCCCTTTCTTCCCTCTCCCTGTGTTTTGGCAGAATCAGTCTGAATTCAGCTCCTGCTCTCTAAACCAGGTGATCTCAGCGTTATCCCTGCTCCCACAAAGCCTGGAGATGGTCTTGCCAGGTGTCCTGACCATCACAGAGCCTGTTTATGTCGCTTGCTTCTGCCATCAAAGCCTGAAGCATTGCTCCTGATTACCACAGCACTGACTCCCCTCTTGAGGTGTGAGAAAAGCCTCTGATTGAAAACAAGGCTTTACCTCTTCATTTGGAGGCTTGAGTGCCTGAAAATCTGCTGCTTCTTGTGGCTGGCTCGCTGCTAAAAAGGGTTTAGGGGCATTTTAGTGTTCAACTTACGTGGCTTTTGTTACCAGCTCTGACCTTCCTTATGCCTTTCTTTCATGTACAGAGAAAAAGGCTTGGCTGGTCTTTCAGTCCTTGCAAAATCTCCTTTATCAAAGTGGATGGCTTTTAAAAAGTCATCTCTGATTGCAGCTTCCAGCCTGCATCAGGCAAAATTGGACTAAAAAAACCACAACAAACACCCAAAACCCTCATATATTTTCAGTGTCAATTAGTGCACACTCAATGAAGTAACCAATTATTTTAAGTGACACACGATTATGGGCTATTTTCCTACCATCCTGTAACATTAACTCTGAAAGAAAGCATCCTGGGGTGCAGCAATTAAATAGAAATACCAGCACTTACACATCAGAAGCAGCACAGTAAAATTCAAGCTGGTCTTGCAGAAGTGGAGATAATCTCCTTCTCTCATTGTGATTTGTTATCACTTCATACATCTCTTCTATTTTAAATGGAAATAAGAAACTCAAGCATGGAAGAAGTGCCACCAGCTACTCAGGACAGATTTTTAAACATAATTTATACAGTGAAATCTGTGTAAGTTCTAATGAGCAGCTCATCTTTGTGTATGTGGTTTTGTTTTATTTTGTTTTGTTTTGTTTTGTTTTATTTTGTGTTTGTTTTGCTGTTGTTGCTGTCTGTGAGATCCAGGCAGAGTGAAACAAGCTCCCATTTCCCCTCTAACTGTAGGACTGACTTTGCCTTTTAGGTAGGTCTTAGCACAGGGCTTGGTGGGAGTCAAAGCTGGGCAGTGGGACGTGATTAGAAATCACAGAATCCTTTATTCCCCATCTGCACAGTTCACCAGGAGCTGCTGGAAGTTTCTCTGAGTGTTGTCTGGACCAGGCTGACACATTCCCCAGCTCCCTCTGCCACCATTGCCTGCAGAGAATGGCTCTCAGGTTTGGTTCAGGAAGGGTACTCCAGCTGGACAACCTGTACAGCTCCTTAGGATTGCTGTGCCCCAGATCATGAGCTCTCCTTGTGGTGGGGTCTCCAGGGAGAGGGAAAGGAAGGGACTCTTTTTGGCTGATTTCTCTCCTTGAACGCTGTTTCTCCTTTGTGGGCTCTTGGTCTTGAGCTATTCGTTGTCCTTTTGCTCACTGTGGCAGCAAATACCAGATGACACTGCTATGACAGAAACCAACTGCATCCACAATGCTGCTTGTGGGTGCTCCATATCCCACCTCTCATCTTTAGAAAACCCTCCTTTCTTGCCTGGGTTGTACCTCATTCCCACCTGATTTCCAGACCTGAAGAAGTCACCAAACATCTAGTTCCAGCTCTGTCCTTACTCAGACATCCAGCTACTAATGGCAAACCCATTTTAAGTCTTGCAATGGCTACAGGAGCTTTGTCTCAAAAATAAATATCAGGAATGGTCCAAGATTACAAATAAAGCAGGTTTTCAGATGGGCATGCTGTCTTCTCCTAGACCACAGATGTGATTGGAAAAATATGCAAATATTTTAACAGAGAAGCCTGGAAAGAAATGTTTGAGAAACAAGGCTGAAAGCAGTGTCTGTGGGCTAAAAAACTTTGGGTTTTTTCCCATTTGTATTGTATAGTCTCGTAAGAAAAATCCCCTTTTCCATGAGCCTCACACTTACCAGAAAAGCTCTCTGTTTTTAAGAGTGTATGATGACAGTTTCTCTGAAGTAGCAAACATTAGAGGATCTATTCAAGGACAGAGACTTCCTGCCTTTCCTTGGATATGGCCATCTCCCAGAGCCTTCCACACAAATATTTTATGGCTAGGTCATCATTCTGTGCATTTTTTTTTTCATCAGAAAATAACCCTAGTTTTATTTTCTTAGCTAATGAAGTAAAATTATTGTTTTCCTCTGCAAGATCAATGCAATGAAAGGGGGTCCTCTTGCATCTTTGTTAAAAGCTAACCCAAATTTTACAATTCTTCCTGGTTTCCTCCTAAATAAAATTGAAGAAACTTGGAAAATGACAGTGGGAAAATGTTCATTTTCTTTCCCTCTGCCACTGCTCTTCACTGCATCATCTCTTCTTCTCCACAACCTGGCCAGCAGGTCTCAGAAAAGGCTGGCACGCATCCTCAGGAATGTGGGGTCATGAAGATGTCATGAAGAAAGATAGAATCTTTGAATCATAGAAAGGTTTGGGTGTGAAGGGACCTCAAAGCTCATCTGGTTCCAACCCCCTGCCATGGGCAGGGACACCTCCCACCAGCCCAGGTTGCTCCAAGCCCCATCCAACCTGGCCTGGAACACTTGAACAACTTCAAGATGTTGCAGAAGGTGAGATTTGGGATGGACTGGAAGGGAATGGGATGGTGTGGAGTCAAGAATGAGAGGTGGGAGTCACTCTTTACATGAAACACAGCAGTTCAGTCTTAGGAGTGTGGTTTCTGGTTCAAAACCAGTAGGTGATCTTTCACCAACACATTAACATGGAAATGGCACCACATTGAGAATTTCTCAAGGGACACCTGGATGCTCTGGGCTTCCCATACTGAGAACTCCAAGTCCTGCTGTGTGCATAAAGGACATGCCTGTTCCTTTCCATTGTCTGACATGAGCCCAGCAACTGGTGCTGGAGGGAAGTGCCATGCATGGTGTCACTGCAGCATCTCACCTCCTGTGGGGCAGACATCACGACTGTCTGAAGCATCCCTCAAGCCACCATTAGCTAAGTGAGATACTAAAGCTGCTCCCAAGGGTCTTTGACTGCCTGCTCTTAGG
Source organism: Podargus strigoides (assembly GCA_028020825.1). NCBI lineage: Eukaryota > Metazoa > Chordata > Aves > Caprimulgiformes > Podargidae > Podargus > Podargus strigoides. The sequence continues at coordinate 56,931,512 of CM051623.1, read as the reverse complement.
GAAAGATTGCAAAACAACACCCAGGCAAACCGGAAAGCGCCTGGAGGAAAGCCAGGAGAAAACAGAAAAGATTTCAAACGTGGTCTGGGAGGAGAAAGTGAAAGAATTTTATTATTTTTGTTTTGTTTTGCAAGCCTGTAAGACGGGAGCAGCCTAGTCTTCCTTTACAGGGGAATAATAGCTGAATTCTCCAGAACTGCATGATGGACTCACAGAAGGACATTCACAGCAGGGAAGAGATACCTACAGTCAGACACCTGAATTTCCTGTACCTCAGCTCAAAATTGTTAAGCTGAGGAGAACGCTAGATGAGTTGATTTTATGCAGTAAAATATAATTTAAAGTTGGAAGTGTCTTTCTGCCTATCCCCACTACAGCTACTAATATGACTGCCAGGACCCTGAAATACCAATTTAATATAAATCTACTATTGCACTCTTTTGTTTCATTAAATCATCTAGATGTGGAATCGTGAGCAAAAAAAGCCATTATGAGTCCAGTGCAAAATCTGCCGCGCTGTTTTTACATCCTTTTACAGGTCTGCGAATCTCTGGCTCCAGCTACCATGTGAGGCAATTTGAAGATGATGAAAAAACGTTCTGAGAGGCATTAGAAAGTTTGTGTCTATAGCTGAAATACTTTCTTCCCCTTGTTTTTTGAAACTTTTTAGTATGGCAATTGAATTGTCTCCAGAGATGCTCAGAATGGTAACGAAAGGCCAAAACTGAACATAATTGAGCTATGCAAGATTTTTAGGTTACAAATGGGAATTTCAGAGCTGAAAAGTGAATTGCTGTTTGTATGGTGTCTGTCCCCATCCCCCAAAAAGAAAACTGCTGGAGGAGAACCTGTGAAAATGTAAAAAATAAGAAAATAAGCAGTTATGATAAATTTATTACTCCATTGAAATGAGGCTCCAGAAGACTGAAATATTCTGAGGTGGGGTTTTTTTGCATTTTATTTGCATAAAAGTCCAGTATTTTTCTGATAAGATACTTCAGAAATGCAAAATATATCTGGTAGAGTAGAAGAGAGTAAGGAGAGAGTTAAGTGAAGAATATCTTGATAGATTAGATTAGATTAGGTTAGGTTAGATTAGATTAGATTGGAGGGAAATCCCAACTGACTGGAGGAAAACAGAGACACAACTGATCTTCATACAGAGGGAAAAAGGAGGATCAGGGAAGGTACAAATGACGTTTCCCTACTTCAGGTCTTGGGAAGATACTGGAATGAATTAATTATAAATTCATAAGCAACTGGAAGTACTAATGTGGTGATGAAAAACAACCACTACGGATCTGTCAGGAACAAATCGTGTCAAACTAATATACTTTCTGTTTTGACAAGATAATGGGGTCAGGGAGGAATAGGAGCCTGTGTTATGTCTTGGTTCTGACAAAGCATCTGGCACTGCCTCATGCAATACCGCCGTAAGCAAACTTGGAGATGTTAAGGTAGTATTCATCTTCCCTATATTAGATGTGCACTGGGTACCTGTTTCTGAGCCAGCCACTCTGAGGGAGATAAAGTGTCCAGAAATAGTTAATCTCATCCATCTTAGACACTGACCTCAAGACAGGACAAATTGCATTTTGTGGGCGCCCATTTCTCTCCTCCGACTGTAAAGACAATCTAGGGTTACTGGCTCAGCATTTTTCATCTTCTTTTAGGCACTCAACTTAGGGTGGATGAATCTTACTCAGAGTCTGAATCAGTGGTTAATATTTTTTATTTTTTTGGCACTTCAATATTCCCACTGGACCGAAGATAATTGTCATGACGACGTAATACACATTCACTGTCAACGGGGACAGAAGATCAAACAGTCTTCCTGCCATGGAGACTTATTTAGCATTTTTTTTGAGCAACTTCAACTTTTAAAATTAAGTGCAACACCAAGTTTGGAAGGGAAGAACTCACAGGAGAGCTCAGAGTATTCATCACCTGGAAGGACCGTGTCTCAGCAGCAAGATCAAATTCGATATTGGCAAAGGCAAAGACGAAGCACAGAGGAAAGAGGGAAAGAGGGAGTTTTCTTTGAAATGAGACAATCTGGGAAGAAAAACAGTAATTATTTTGTTTAACAACCTGGGAATCTGCTAAACATCACATAGATGCACCAACATAAAGGACTGACTCTAAGTCTCACAGGACTTCTCCTTCTCCTTCTCCTTCTCCTTCTCCTTCTCCTTCTCCTTCTCCTTCTCCTTCTCCTTCTCCTTCTCCTTCTCCTTCTTTCTCCTTCTCCTTCTCCTTCTTTTTCCTTCTTTCTTCTTCTCCTTCTTCTTCTCCTTTTTCTTTCCCTTTCCTTTTCCCTTCCCCTTCCCCTTCCCCTTCCCCTTCCCTGTCCCTTCCCCCTTCTCTTTCCACTTCCCCCTTTCTCTCCCTTTCCCATTTCCATTTTCTCAGGTATCTTATTGCATCTTATTCTCACTGAGATAGCACTCATGTATCCAGGTGCTGTCTCCCCTTGTTCTCTGCTGGAACATGATTAGAACCTGCAATATCTAAACCACCAGCTTTATTTCTTCCCATAATGGGTGGCAAAGGAATCCCGTGCAGTCAGCAAGATCTCCCCGGAAGGCTGATGTCTGTAATCAGAATAAAAAACACTTAAATCCCAGACTCTTCCTCCTTCCTCTGGAAGCTCATCCCAGTTCTCCAACAATGTAAACAGTTTAATTTTTTGTCTTGAATTCAGTTTTTAAGCTCATCTTTCCTCCAAAGAGCTCTTTTCAGTGACTCGTCAAGAATGCTCTATCAAAATAAACTTTTCTTCCATTGAGGACCATATAGTGCAGTTGGACCCTGGCACTTTTCTCTCTTTCTCCTTCTTCTTTTTTATTATTTATTTATTTATTTCCCCTTAGTTCATAACTGTTCCTCTAAGAAATGCAGTGTAGTAGAAGACTTTCCATGGGACTGAAGTGCTGGGGTCTGAGCCCTGAATTAAGGGTGACATATGGGTGGTCCCCATGGCCCTTTAAAGGGAGGGGATGAGTTTGCCTTTTGGCTTTCCTCCAAGGTGTGGCTGACCTTGCAGGGAAAGCCCTTGGGTAAACAAGCCCCAGGTGCCCCCCATTGGGTCAATGAGTGCCAGGTGCCCTGCTGTGGGGATAAAAGCTGGGACCACTTGCAGGGAGGGTGCAGTGTCTGTCTGTGAGGGGGATGCACTGTGCAGAGTTTCCTGTTGGGGAAGGACCTCCTGACTCTCCCTGCAACTGGACCCTGCTCAGGTTTGTGTTTGTGAATGTGGGCTTTGTGGGGGAACAATATATGGCTCCTTCTAGCTTACATGCTCAGCCTATTGACTTGGTTGTCTCCCATCTCTTCTATGGGAGACTTTGTTTCTTTGCTTATTCCACCAATTATTGGTCATGCTGTGTTGTTGCTGGGGTTGGTGTCTGTTATGTGTGATCTGTTTGACTTGTTTGTACCCACAGTGATCACCCAGATACTGACTTTTTTGTACAAAATAGAAACTAATTACTGGTTTGTTCTACTGCTGGCTCTGTCCTCTGTGCTAAGCCTAGTGATTGGCAAAGTGAGAACTCACGCCATATTGCTTCTGGTGGAATATATGCTACTCCAGCTTTATGAAAAACATATCTGAGATGCATAGGAGCTTCCCAAGGTCTATGTGTAGACACTTGAGATGCAGGAGTCAGTCTGTGAGGGCACTGATATTTTTCCATGGTTTAAAGAGGGAATGCAAGGGTGATGATTCATCTGATTTCTTTTAGAGGTCAGCTTTTGGGAGGTGAGGAAAAATGGGGCAGTGGACTCCAAGTCTGTGGTGACTATGGAGGGAGCCCTGAGTGACCCCTTCAGGTGAAGATGCTTGCAGTGTAAATGCCTATATTTAGCCAGACAAATATCCCTGCCTTCCAAAAGTGGACATTTGGGATCCCCTGTCAAATTAAAGGCAGCTCCTCCTATGATGAGATGAATCACCTTTCAGAGATATCCATATCTCTCCATAGAACCAAGAACCAAAACCACTCAGTTAAATCAGACCTCAAGCTTTCAATCACTTTAATGTTGACTGAAAAGAACCCTTCACTAAGTATCTCTAAAATAAATTTAAGTGCTGCAGAGGTGTTGTCTTTCACGTTTCCCAGAGGGAGTTTTGGACCTGAGGAGTGGGGAGGAAGGCAGTTCTCTTCCATGAAGAGAAATGGAGTTGATGGTCTCTTTTTGCTTTTCATTTTGGAACAAAGCTGCCCAACCTTCTAAGTTTTATATAGATCAGGTTATAATTTTTTATGTTTTTCTTTCACTGATGTAAAACTCAAACTATTTTTTTTCCCCAAACCCTCTTGGAAAGGTTATCTACTGAATTGTGGTAGTACTCAGGTAATCAACTCATAAATGCTCAGATATTCTGTGGGTACCTCTTGAACTGAGTACTTCACAGCCTGGGACCTGGCCCTTGTAAATTCTTGGTTTGCCATTAGTAGCCAAGAAAGATGCTGAGAGCCAGATTATCCAGGTGACCTGGTGGTGTATGTCAGGAGTGGAAATAAATTTTTTGAAGTTTCTACAGAGTTACTGGAGAGGAGCAATCAATTTTAGTAAAGCTATATTCTCCAGCTGAAAACCACAACCCATTGCTCTTGGATTTCTGCTGACTTAGCCTTTAGAGCAGTGTTTCTCCATCTTTTTTCCATCAGAGGTCTGCTTAACCCTCTAAGTTAGAAACAGAAGTAGAGAAATGGCTCATCTCATGTTCCCTTTTTGTCTGCTAGTTGGAAAAGAAAGAATTGTGATGGATGAAGACATTAAGTTACTGACCTTCTGTAGCTAAAAGAAACATAAGCATTACAAAATCATTATGTTACAGCATTAATTGGGATTATTTTAATTGAAAAAGCTGAGAAGTTTTTCTGCCTTTGTCGAAGTATTGACAGACACCTGCCAGCTGGGTGGGAATTTCCAAAGGAGAAATTGCATGTGTCTTTCTGATCTCTTCAGAACTACAGGTGGTTTGGGAAACATTTACTGGATGCCTTCCTGGGTTGTTTTTGTCTGTTAATGAGAGAGCAGCTTAGATGATTTGGCTTTTGTGTCTTTCAGTTGTTCCTGTTGTTTCAAGGCAGGGGCTACTGAAAGTAAGTTCTTCTAAAAAAACCAAACAAATCCTCCACCAATCTCCATCCTTGACAATGTACTATTTTATTACATTTGTAGCTTTTCCATTTGTATGTGAGGAGTCCTTCTGAAAGCAAAATACATTGCAAGAGAATGTTTGAGCTTTTTAACCATCTACATTATTAAGACAAGCTTCTTAGTTTGCATGAGAGTTACATGCCCCATAAAGCTACAGTGGAAACATTTGTGTGTGTCTTTGCATGTGCATTTCACCCTACATGCACAGAACCTGTGCAGAAGAGGAGTTACATTTCTTGGTAAAAGATCAAGGAAGACCCTGTTCCCCACAATAAATGACAGCCCAGAGAAGACTACATGCTCAATCTTTTTGTTGTTTATTTTTAATTCCTTTAAAACCATGATTTGAAACTGAGCATCTCATGAATGCCTTGATTGACTATATCAGTTCAGGTCACAGATACTGGGAAAAAATATCCTCTCCATCCAACAATACCTTCCCCAAGCTGATGTATTTGCACCAACTTCTTCCATTTCAATAGGACAATATTGGTTTCAATAAAGAAACTTCAAAGATTTTATTAAGAAAGCTCCAAACCAGCTCCAGTCATGTATCCATAATAATCTATGAGCCTTAAGAGGGTACAAGGATCTGTCACTTTCAGTAGATATAAGTAGTTAGTCAACACTTAGGAAGGTGAGATTTTACAAATTATTTTTGCTGGCAAAAGTGCCTTCTTAAAATGGAACTCTCTAGAAGTTATTCAGCATTTCCTATTGCTCTTAGAGTTCTTGTTTTTAAATTTTTCATTACTTTTGAGAGCTTTTGTTAAAATGCAGTTAGGTTGCAACTCCTGAACATCTTTGTAGGATGAAAATAGACTTTAATAAAAAAGTTGTAGATTTTTTTTCCTTCCCTACAGCAGAAATAGTAATGTTACAAAATAATCAATGAGAAATAAAAACCATTTTGTTTAGTATTTATGAAATGCAAATGTTTTCAGTATTTCCCTCTAAAGCTATCCTTTTTTACACCTGGCAGTTGTGAATTAGGGTTTTCCCTAAACTTGCTTTCTTCAGACAGAACTTGGAGACATCCTCATACACTTTTAGCTTGTTCTACACTTCCATGTACCTAAAGGCCACCTATAAAATACACCAGGATATTGTATGGTTACACCCCATAAACATTTTTTGCAGCAGGAGGAAATGGTGGAAGCTGGCTCTTACACATTTCAACAATGTTACTCAGCCAAGCATAAGAATAAGGGAGCAGAATGGAAAAAAAAAAAAAGAAAAAGAAAAGAAACACAGTAGTCTTTGGAACATTTACTTTTTGCCAGGTTTTTAGGTATTTTCAATCTAGGAACATTTTCCACCTTCCCTATTAAAAACCTTTTCTTAGTTATAAATAGTGCTACTTAAGCAGAAGTGAGTGAAAATTAAATTTCAATTGACAATAAAACTTCCACATCAGGGATTCCTGTTTTTTTCAGCATCGGTGGAGTCAGAAATAACAAGGTCCTGTCTTTCAAACACATGAGATCTTTGAATTGAAAGAGCTACCATAGAGAAGAAGCCTTTGGCAGTGTCTTCTGGGTTTTCTTAGTGTGAAAGACTGAAAAGGATAAATTTCTGTATTGTATTGGAAAGATCAGTCTTAGTACTATAATTGAGCATGTTGAGGTCTGGTGGAGTTTCATTCTTTTCCTCTCCTTATCTCCAATTTTCTCTGTGTCATCCTAGCTGAGAGACAATCTTCTGGGTTCTCAGCTGGTGGAAATTTATTCTCTTCTGCCTAAGGGGCAAGTAGTACTCTCAGTTTAGGATGTTATGGATAAACAAATAAAAACATCTTTGGGGATTGCTGAGGTAGATTGTTCTGAGCTTGAGGCAGGAGCATGAATAGATGATGTCTGGAGGTCCCTTTTATATCTGTTTTTCTATGATTCAGTGATACTGAAGTCATGCTGGAGCACAGACAGGGAATCTCAGCCGTGGCCAGTCGTACAACTTACACATTTATTGGTTCCTTTGAGTGCCAGCTTGGTTCCTACAGTGGAATTTAATTAAATATATTGTTCAACCATTGTAGCAGGAGGTAACTTCCACAACAACCTCCCCTTCTTTCCATGAGGTTTTCACTTAGTAGATGACTTTTTTTTTGTTTTCCTCATTTGTGTTTTTCAGGCTTGGATATGAGAATCATGGCTTTTTTTCCCATGTCCCAGGACTTGAACAAGTCATTAAATTTTCCTAGTTTTGCTTCACTGAAGTGGAGGCTATTTAAAGCACTTAACCTTCTTCAAAGCCTCTTTTCAAAGTCCTGTAGGTGATGTTCTGTCATGTCCATGAAGTTCCATGGAAGAGCTCGGATGCCTGGCATTGACCAGAGGCTGAACTAGTCCAGTAAAAGTTATTTACAGTATCCCAGATGGAGCCTGGTCTGGATCTAGTGAACTAAACAGTGAAATATCTTCTGGTTTCACATTTTCAGGATATATTTATTCCATGTATCAGAGAGTGGGTGGAAGAGTTGAAGGAGAAACTGAAACAAGCTGCAGGTGTCACAGGAAGCAGGACTTTATGATCCAACTAGTTAAACTCTTATCTCCAATAAATGGAAATGAACCAATGTTCATTAATTCCAGAGCAGCTAAGGAAGGATTTGTGTGTCTTGCCCTGCCAGAAGCAGTTAGACAAATGGAGTCCTCAGCCATCTGGGTCAGTAAAGAGACAAATGACCTGTTTTGTGGCAGCATGGTGAAGAAGGGAACAGGTCACAAAAGATTTATGCATTTGCAGCTTAGACATTACTTTCTGTCACTGCTAAATCGATTTTTTTTTTTTTTTCCTCTCTACTTGTCTATTCACTGTTTATCCTAAATGATATCCATTCAAACTAGGAGTGGAATTCATTTTCCAGATTGTAGACCATGTTTTCTGAGGTGTTTTGTGCTCTCCAGGGTATCCTTGTGAGGCTGGCAGCTGGGACACTGGATTTAAGGGATGTCCATGCCCTTTTGGAGTGGCAGCTGGAGGCCAGGCAGATGCCTTGTGGCACTGCAATTGTAGACATCTGTGTCCAAACCACTGAATCCCTCTGGTACTGGGGTATTGGTCCTTCAGTTAGATGTCAGACGTTTGAGCAGAAGAGCCTGGATGGTCTGAGTTAGGGAAGAAGGCACTACTGTATCCCATTATTATGTACACAAAGTCACAGAAAACTTTGAATCATATTGGCAGCACAGTCTTATTGTTGAGCTCAGGCCATGTGGGGCAACAAAGGAAAGCAAAAAATGTTACATATCATTGGAGAAGGAGCCCTGCCAAACAACTGGGTCCACAGGGATCATGGCAGAGAGACCCAAAGTGACATCTTCCATGTGGCGTTAGCTTGACTCAGTGGGTAGCATTAAATGATAGGGAAGCATTTCATCGGTCTCCTGTTGATGTCAGTCTTGTGTGTTGAGATGAAAAGTTGACCTTTCTAAACTGAAACGCTTCCCTCTAGGAAAGTTTAAATATTTTGACTTTGTTCCAGTTGGAGAGGAAAACAAATGTCAATGTCATTGCCCCATGTGTTGTGCAGTTGCATTTACTGCTTTATTTACTCATCGCATCTGATATTTTTCAGTGGAAAGTTTTAAATGGAGATGGTTTGGGTTGGTTTTGAAGACTGGAGCAAGTCTGGACACACTTCTCTGGGTATTCTTCTCTTCCCCTCCTCCTTTGCCATGTAATGTGATAAGCAGAATCATGTCTAGATTGCAGATGCACCTGTCTAGACTTCATTCGCATGTGGACACGTGTTTGTATACGCTCCTGCACGTGCAGTGGCAAGAAGATAACAAAGGCAAACAGAACCTTGTTTATGCCAAATAGTATCAGTGGGGAGAGGGGAGAAAACCCAGAAATCGCCATGCCAGAAATGTGGAGGGATTGTGTGAAAGGTAAAAGGGAGAGCTGATTGCTGCATGCCTGACTTTCAGAGGAACATGTTTTTAGCTGAGGTAAGAGACTTCCTGGAGCACAGTAAATAATATAAAGATTGTCCAACATCTTAGCAACACTTATCTCCGTAACTTCAGTCAATTAAAGATACACTTCCAGGATATTTCAGATGTTTATCTTTGAGTGGGAATGAAGGATATTGTTGTCTTCTTTCTCTAATGACTCTAGAGGGAGCAGAGAGGATTAATTTCAGCGAGGCAACTCAATGGCCAAAGTTAGGTGAAATCAATCCCATTTTTACTGTCCATCCCCTGATGCTGATCAGACTCCAGTTGAAGACACTGCATGCTCATTAACTCCAAGCGAGTTTCTAGTGAGCTAATAAAGGAAAATTTATGATTTCAGGAGAGGATAAACATCAAGATCCTTATTCTCAGCAAACAGACTTGAAAAAAAGCAGAAGGCAGGCAGTGTGGGACATGCTACATGGATAGAAGAGCCTTGAAATAGAAAGTCAGTCCAGCATTTCTGTGAGATGTCAGCAATTTTTAACTGAGCTTTGCCTGGAGATATTCAACTAGTTGGAACTAATTCATTTCCAGAAGAGGTGAATCAGTGTCTAACAATTCACTAAGCCAGTTGCCCAAGTGCTCGTTGCTAAAAATCTGTGCTGGTTGCTAAAAATCTGCATTTCATTGCCTTCATGAGGGTAGAGTCCACCAGCACGCACAAGTGCATCCAAGGAGGCAGCCCCCAAAGACTTGTTTGAGCTGGTGAGGACAGGAACTGCGGTTGTCGAGCAGAACATCTCAGGCTAGAACTGCGGTTGTCGAGCAGAACATCTCAGGCTAGACCATAAACCTTTGTGGGTATGAGATGAGACACTGGGAGTGGGTGAGGGGTGGGGAAGGAAAAGTGCTGTGTGAGCTAAAGAAGAGTTTTGTCACTGGGTGAGTATAAATTGGCCCTGAGTAGGTTCAGGCTGCAAGGAAAAACATGGTCTCTGTCTGTCCAAGGAGAGCAGGTTCCAAATTAACTCTATAGTCATAGTGAGAGTAGAAACTCAGACTGCTACTTGAATACAAACCCACTCATACTTGTGCATTATGTATCAAATTTTCCTGAAGTAGGAGGGAATCTGGATTACGTGGTAAAGAAAAGCTCTTTTGTATTGTATTGGGTTGTAGTCAGAGATTTGCCACCAATTTACTGAATGAGCCTGGAAGGTTATTCAGGTAATTTATGTTCCTGGGACACAAAGGACAGCCAAGAAATTAAGCACCTTGTTTAGGATTTGGATGGCTTTAAACCCAAGAAACTAAGAACCCTCCTTCCTGTGAGAACTCTTGTAGGACAACTACTTCAGGTGGGATTCAACTTGAATATTAACACAGCTAAAATTAGAGATTCAGACATCTAAAAGTGAAGGTGTAGTCCCTGCATGGGTTAATTACTTCACATGGCATCAACCACAAATGAAAGACCTTGGTCAGCTCTTTCTCCTGCAGTAGCCAAAGCATTCCTGAAGATGGAAAAGAAGACATTATGTTTACTAACAGCATTAAATACAACAAAGTGAGCAGTATTTTTGGTCTTCATTCAGCTGATGTGATGCTACTTGAACACAAAGATTTAGGCTATCTCACCTATGGTTACATGTCTAAAAGTTCATCTCCAGTCAAAGCTGAGTGGTTTAGCCTCCCTCTGGAGTCAGTGGGGAAAGGCAGGCATTTCCTGAAGGTGACTTGGTGAGGTGCCATCCTTGTGCAGACTACATGCTCAAAGGTATGCCAAACTTGCGGAGTGGAGAAGCTTACTCTTTAGACATCCAGTGTTCAGATCAGTGAATCATCCAGCCCTCTCAGAGCTGAGGCTGCTACGTGCTAGTGGCCAATGATGTGTTGTTTTTTCTTCATTCAAGGAGGTTTTTTTAGTGCTGGAAACTGATTCCTGCATATCTAACATGACACCGCTCTGTAGCCTACCTGCGAGGAACATCCATGGTCACATCCCAGAAGTGACTCATTATTCTGAGAGGAAACACACTGGCAGAGTTTGTAAGGCATGAGTGCTATCCTGAGGTCACTCTTAACCTGCTCTTTAAATAAACAAACTCATTCACTGTATGACCTCAGAGGAATTCCCATGACTTTTAATTTCCTAGGGATGGACCACTTTGTGATTAAGGCTCTGGCCTGAATTCAGGAAATGCTCCAGATTCATCACCAAGTCTCACATTTAATCTGGTCACTTGGGTACCAAAAGTAGTTGTGCCAACCATTTCTCTCCCCTTTCCTGCATAAGGTACAGACCCAAGAAGCTTGGATAATGGATTGGCTAGGTCATTGTGTTCTTGACCTTAGGTTTCACCATATCTCCAATGCCCCTGCTTTATAGGGTTTTACAGCTTTCTCTTGTAGTGAGTGGGATTCAACTCCCTGAAATTTAAACACTGAAATATTGGCATCTAATCTAAATTAATGATATAGGTATAGTACTAGAGATTGGTTCACTTTAGAAACCTCCCCTAAGGTGAGCTGCTCCCTGGAGAAGCCGGTCTCTCTGCATGGACTCTAGAGGGAGCCTGGATGACTGCTTTAGAGTAGACACTCAATTTCTAGACAGCTAAACGAGGTGATTCAAATCCTGACATCTCTGTTTTCTATCTAGCAGTTGATATTGCATTTCACTGTCTCAGCAAGATGCGATATTCAGTCTTGGAAGCTGAGCAGTTCCTGTTGTGTTTTATATGCGTTTGTATGAGAGGCTGCCACAAAAAAATAGGTACCATGAGTGAAACCCAAGGATGATGGGGACCTTTACAGAGTGATGAAAGAGTCCTGTTGCCATTGTTTTGTTGATGGATCAAACAAAAAGGAGGCAAGAACTGGTAAATATCAAGGACTGTTAAAAAAGAAAAATCAGGGAAAATTCCATAGAGTGTTCATGAATGCAAGAAAAATGTCAGTCATATTTAATTCTAACATTTCTGATCAAAACAATCAAGTTTATCACAATTATAGCATTACTTTAATTTTATTCCATATATGTTTTGCCCCTGTCTGCCTATCAGGTCTCTCAATCCCTGCCCCAGTAACTTTTGAACCTGTTGCTTGGTTTTAAATAAATTTAACAGATGGATGAAAGTAAATATTAAGTTATTGCAAGATTTGAGATAATACATTGTTGAGTGGAGAGGAAAAATTCCAGAGAAGAACCACCCCAAAGAGAGAGGCTGCAACACAGAATCAGTCACCAAAGTAACTATGGGATGGAGCTGCAGGAGACAAAAGTTTTTAAGTTCTGCCTTTCACAGAACTGCTTTTATTTTTCTTTCTCTTTTGGTTAAAGCAGAAATTGTTTCCCTATATACCTCCAGAGCTAAATTAAATGTGTTTATTTTAAAGTATGAGTAAGCTGTAATCATGCCACTGCATTGTGGTCTGCTGAGTCTGAGTGGACAAAGCCTAATTTAGAACCATGTTATAAAAGAAAACTACAGAACCCCAAAATCCCAATCCTATCCTGAAATTTCCTTAAACATATTTTTAGTATTTTTTTTTTAGTGGTCACCTACTTTTGCAGTGTTCATTTCAGCAACTCCAGTTCACTCAGACATGAGAACATGTTATTAGAAGACTCTTGAGAAAACCAAACTGTAAAGGATTTCCCTGCCAAGAAGATTGTTCTAGGAGGGAGGTGAAGGAAAGGGAGAGGATAGGGGGAAAAATGGGAAGAAGCAGCTTTCAAGACTACATCCAATCTTGATGCTGAGCAGAATATTGTTTTATTGCTTTCTTGCAATCAACACAGGCAATAATGACGTTGGAGGATGGGAAGGAAGTGCATGATATGGCCAGGTTCACTGTTGGCACCCTGTTCTTCATGCTGGTTAATTCACAAAGGCTGGAGAAAGCTCTAACAAAGCTGAGAAGTATGTTACAACAGCACCTCACCGAGAACAATGTGTTTTGCTCAACACTGCAGTTATAGTAAGATTTATGGCTCCTACTCCAAGAATTTAGTTTCTTAGCAGATGAGTCAGGCAAAAAATGTCTTGCTTACAGATGGAGAGCAGAAACATGGAGAAATTCAGTGACTTGATGGGGTTGTAAAAGCAGACTGTTATAGAGCTGGGAACTGATCCCAGACCCCTAGAATGCTTGCCTGATGACTTAGAATAAGGTTGTCAATTAGTTTTATTCCTATGCAAGTCAAGTGTCAAGTTTAAGTCAGTTATCTGGATTCCTTTTTCCCATATCAAAGAGCAATTAGCTCCAGATGTTTTGTTTCAACTAGCTCAGCCATCTGTCTTAAGGTAGGACTATTGCATAATCATAGAACCATAGAACCATCACAGAATTGTTTTGGTTGGAGAAGACCTTTAAGATCATCATGTCCAACTGTTAACCCCAAACTGCCAAGTCACCACTACACTATGTCCCTGAGCACCACATATATACATCTTTTAAATCCCTCCAGGGATGGGGACACCCCCACTGCCCTGGGCAGCCTGTGCCAGTGCTGGGGAACCCTTTCAGTGAAGGAGTTTTCCCTAATACCCAATCTAAACCTCTCCTGGTGTAACTTGAGGCTGTTCCCTCTCGTCCCATCGCTTGTTCCTTGGGAGAAGAGACCAACTCCCCCCCTGGCTACCCTCTCCTTTCAGGGAGCTGCAGAGAGCAATGAGGTCTCCCCTCAGCCTCCTCTTCTCCAGACTGAACCCCCCCCCAGCTCCCTCAGCTGCTCCAGACCCTTCTGCAAACCTGCTGCCCTTCTCTGGACACGCTCCAGCACTGAAATGTCCTTGTGGTGAGGGGCCCAAAACTATCAAGCTTGGACTAATGCTTCTTCAGTGACTGTTTGCAAATGAGTACTCAAATATTTGAACAATATGAACAAACCTGTAGGTTTGCTTTAGAGTGAGTTCTTGCCACTGAACAACCTCTTTTTATATATCATTCACTGTATGGGTGCTGTTGGACAGCCAAAGTGCTCATTCAAGCACTGTGGACAACCTATTGCAGCTGAGTTATTAATCCCTTAATGGACATCTCAGGATGAGATTCCACTCAATTAAAATTAAGTGTTAAGCATGTTTAAGTGTTAACACATAAAACTATGTGTTAAGCATTCAATATTTAATTCAAAACTCTTGATCCCCTCCCAGCCTTTCTCTGATAACTTTCTGGCCAAGCCATCACATTCATGCAGGTTGTCTTGAACCAAGGTGGAAGGCTGATCCAGAATAAAACTAATTACTTGTTTTGTTAAGTTAGTTTTAACCCAAGAGGTTTGTTGAACCAGCCTGTGTGGTGGTCACAGGAATGCCTGTGGCATTCCTTCCAAAGATATGGCACAGGAGGTAAGGAATGAGAAGGCAGATGGGCAAAGGGAGGTGGGACCACCTCTTCAGCAGTGGTGCAATTTATGCTTCAATAGGATGGGGAGCAATGGTCAAAGAAATACCCATGTCTATGCTGGTAGAGTCTCAGTGCTCTGCAACCTGCAGGGAAAGTTGCTGCTTGTCTTGCACCCATGAGCACAAATATTTGCTTAATTCTCAGTGGAAATGTTTAACTGAAGAGCAAACAGAAAATCTGGGTTACACTGAAGAATACTTTTTGGGGTGTGTGTATGTGCCTGGTCATCCCACCCTCCTCACCATGAGTGTCAAGAAAAGAAAACCACCTGTTCCTCTGTGCTCTGAGAGACCAAAGCAGTGGGAGCTGCAGGGCTGGGTCTGTCTCACCTGAGTAACACCATATATATTTGCTCAATTCAATGTGTCAGTTGTTAGGAGGCAGAGAGAAAGCACAGGAGTCAACATTGCTCAATTGGAAGGCAAACGTGATGCAGTGAAGAGTGAGGGAGAGGTTGCTTTGGGGATATTTTCTCTCTAAGTGCTTTTCTATAGTAATTCTATAGGCCTTAGGCAAGTGATTTATCTAACTTCAGCTCTTGACAAGGTGAGTGTCTAGTCATGCAAGTTCCTTTTAACAGCTAACTAGTACTAGAGTGCAACTTGTGCCAAGTATCTTACTTATTTTAACATGGGAAGATTTAACCTATGGAAGTGTTGACTTTTTTCTTCATTGATAGAGATGACAACTTTATTAATAATATTTAACTTTTTGATGACTGGAGGGAGGGGAGATAAACTGATTGCCAGCATCCAAGTTTCTTCATGGGTAAAAAAGGCATTTCAGGAAATAATGGAATTTCATGTTCTATTAGTTTAATGGTTAGGAATATGATGGGATAAAGGTTGGACTTGGTGACCCTGGAGGTCCTTTCCAACCATAATTATTCTATGAATGTAACAAACTCTTCTTAAGGATTTCTGCCTCCTCACTGATGTTCCTCTAAATCCCCTGTGAGACTTCCATTAGGAAAGAGCCAGTCTGTGGTGGGTTAGTCCAGGTTATTTCCACACTGAACTGTGTGCCTGCATGAGTTGGCAATGCAGTACCTACGTCCTGATTAGCTAGCTGGTTGCTTCTGAATATATGTATAATGAGTGAATTCAACCTGCCCATCTTGATTAGGGCACTGTTTCATACATTTTTTCTCTGCTCAGGTACTGATTTTCATTAATCATGTAAGAACTTTATTATTGATGAGACTCCCAGCCCCATTTCAGTTGAAATTGTCTTGAAGCTTCCAGCATTACTGAGGAAGGAACCTCCAGAGAAATGAATAAACATTTAAAAGCAAAAGCTTTGGTTTTTTTTTCAGGGAATTATGCTGAAAATGCACTCTGTTCTTTTGAAAGAAGGGGGAAGGGAAAGGAAGGAACAGAACCTGAAGTGTATTTCCAAGTCAGTTCTATCTTATCTGGAAGCACACCTTAAACATAAATCAAAACTTGCTGCTCATATAAGGCAAATTTAAGGTTGTTTAGGTGATATGATATGACTTGCTATACATATGAACAGGTTATGCTTAGAGTTTAACCTTAGAACTCCTAAGGTCACTAGGTTGGTATTGAGGGGGATATTTTTTTCCTGTAGTAAATATAGCACTGCTGTGATTTCCTTCATATCAAAATACTTCAGTGCATTTTTGTCCTGAGCAAGGTTTTTGTGAGTCTCATTTTTTCTGAAGTCAGAAAAACATGTAAATATTTAAATGATGCATTTAAAATGGTCACATCAGCATGTTTCTCAACATGAACAAAGGACCATGTATTTCAGCTGAAAAAAAAGGAGATTTGAATGCAAGACCAGGAAAACTTTCTAAGAAAAGGATAATGAAATACCAAAATTAATTGCCTGGAAGGGAGCACATGGCTTCTATCACTAGGAGTTTGTAGGAACAGGGGGATAGATGTGGTGGGAAGGGCTTAACAGACTTGGTCTTCATTTGGTGATGACCATGGGGTTTCTGAGGATCCCTCCTGACCTCACTTCTAGGAAACAGTATTTGTTATGCTGGGGAGGTGAGGGGGTGGGGAGAAGGGAGGGGAAGAAAAGTCCTGGCCAACACAACTTGATAATATCTCCAGGTCAACAAACTGTGGTGGAGGATGCATATTTCCAAAGTCACATGATGGGCTTTTTGCATAAGGATATTAAGAACAATAATTAAAATAACTGTGATTTTCAGTCTTTTGGAAATGACCTAGAAGACTTTCTATGTATGTCTTAGTAGGACTTTTTTTCTTTGGATGAATCCTAATTTGTTCTTTATCAGGGGTAGTTTCTCATGCTGAGACTTAAGAGGATCTCAAACGGCACCAGACACCAAATTTCAGTCACCAGAGTCGTGCTCCAGGGTTCTGTGTTGAATAGGCTGCTCTAATCTCCCTCCCCATGTGGACACATCCCAAGAAACCTGAGAAAATGCCAACCATAATTGTTGAAGAGAGGTGAAAACAGAGCCCAGAGGTACCCACTAGAAGGGGTGGTATATATGCAACTGCAAGTCTGCTTTAGACCTTTGCATGTGATTCTCCTTTGAGATGTGTTTTGTTCATTTTATGAGAAGTGTTCATTTTATGAGAAAGCCACAGGCAGAGATGTAGAGATGAACCCATCAGAGAAGCTGGCACGTGACTTTATTGCAGCAGCCCTTGTCCCTCCTCACCCTGCACCTCCTGTGTAATGACAAGGGCTAAGGTTAACACTCTGGAGGCCAAACATTGAAAGCTGATAAAAAGAAGCTGTTTTTCCATCCACCTTGGTTCACAGAGTTTAAATGTAAGAGAGTTCATAGATAAGCATGTCTTGGTCTGGATTTCAAGGAACCTTCACTGGTGAGGTCATTTGAAAATATATGGGCTTGCACTGAGGGAAAATTGTAATATGGAGTAAAATGACCCATGTTTTAGGGAAAGAAATCATTCTTCCTGCCTCCATGCTTAAGTCACCTTTCTAGGCAATTAAGGTGTTGGATTTTCTGAGGGATATCATGCCAGAGCTGTCCAAATGCAAGGACTGTTGCACTTTCTCTGAAGGAAGTGATGTGGGAGGCTGCTCGAACCATTAGATATGTGCTCAGTTTGCCTTAGAGTGGTCCTTCATCAGGCAAGGCTTCCTTAAGTTTGCTGTTTCCTCCAATACTGGCAAGATTTTTTTTAATCTCCTGCCACAAATTGTCCTCCTTACTGTCATGCCCTAGCCCTAAGGCAAACATCCATCCCTGCAGGTTGCAATCTCAGGTGATACACCAACAAGCTGCATGACCTATACGATAGAGCGTGTTGGTTCTGTCTGGCCAGCATCTGAAATGTTGTGACTGCTGCCAAGCCTGCTGTAGCTGTAAAGCTGTTACAATATTATGACAAGCAGTTTTCAGATCCCAAGGTACCTGTGAAATGCTAGGAAGTTTATGACCCATGACGTGCCCTTCCCTGCTGAGGAGGATGGAAAAGAAAGAGCCCAGCCTCCTTATCAGAAAGGAGTGAATGGCTGGTCTGTTATTAGCTAACGGTCCCAAAGGCACGAACCAATTAACAGCCAGCAAACTTCCACCATGAGTGTGGTACAGGGTAATGTCCCAGGGATATTTATTTCTTTTCACACAGAAATTAATCATGAAGAACTGAAATACTTTCCTCCGTGCTCCTACTCTGATTGCATAGACAAGAGAAAAAAACCCAAAGGCTTACTGGAACTCCATTGAAGGGGAGTGGAGGAAATCTCCCTCTAAAAGCTTTTAAAAATAGAGTGCTTTTCTATTTTCTTGTCATTTGCAAAGAGCGCTGTCTCAGCCACCTGCATCCTGAGGCAGGAGGTTTAGTGATGGCTGTAGGGTCCCAACAGCCAAAGGAGAGTTGAGCCAGTTGCATGTGGCTCAGCTCCAGTTCCCTTTTGGAGGAGGGCAGTAACCATTGCAAGGAGCTGGTGGGACTCAAAACATGCAGATTTACTGAGGAGGAAGCTGGAAAGGACAATTTTTTCCACTTTCCTTTAGCTTTGATACAGGGCTGAACAGTTCTGGGTGTGAGCTGATTTATGGGTGAATGCAATAGCTGCAAATCAGGGGTAGGAGGACTCTTTCTCCTGGAGCACTTGTCAGGTGTGACATACATGGCTGGGACTGGGGACACAAGGTCAGCTTAGCCCTGCTTGTAGCTCCTTGCTCCATGGATTTCCCTCTTGCTCCAGGGTTTCCCTCTAACCCTGCTTTCTGTGTTAAGAACGTGCTTAAAGCCTCTACAGGATCTACACTTGCTTCAAACCTCTTCCTCAGAGACATGTCAAGGTGGAAAGTGCTTTGCCATTTACAGACATCAAGACAAACTTCCTCATTTTTTTTTTTTTGGTTTTTGTTTTGATTAATGTAAAATCCAGGCCATTATAGAAAGTGATCTCAGATACTTTGACCTGAAACACAGAGGTCAACTGTTGGAGCTGAACTAGGATCTGTTAATTGTAATAAGCTGTTGCTCTGCTGGCAGATATGCCTTGCACAACGTCAAGCACGTTGCGGGCTCATAAAGAATGCACTCTGACCAACAGGGGTAATAAAAATATCTTGCCATGTTTGGGAAGGCTATCTCTCTTACTTTAGCCTTTTAATTAGCATCACCCCTCCCAACAAACCCCAAACTGTTGGAATTGCTGTAGCGCAATCTTGCTTTTGGAAATTCACTCTAAAATGTATGCCAACACCCTGGAGGCAATACATCCAGAAAGGAGAAAATGTTTATCTCATCATTTTAGCATCACAGAAGGGAAACTTCCCCTGTCGTGTTCCCTGGCTAGCTGGAGTCCATCTGGAGGGCTTCTGTTATTTCAAATCTTGTTTAGAACTCTTTAGAACTCTTCTTCTAAACAACTGTTATGCTAATTGCATTAATTGTAGGCAGATTTTAAAAAAAAAATGAGCTGTAGAAATAGAGCATGAAGCAAAGCTCAATTCAGCAGCCTTTCCCACTCTTTCTAAGCACAGTGGAGGCAGGCTGTGTACGAGCAAGGGCTCTGGCTCGGTGGGAGTTTGCTGGATGGCTTTGATGAGCTGCTCTCTCTTCACCCACCAGAGACTCTGCAAAGCCTGAACTTAGTTAGCTCCATCCCGACTTCCTTAGATGCCCTCTTGCTCATTCTGGTGTCCTATTGCACTTTTGCTATGGGCACAGTTTTGTAATGGGCTAAGAAAAAAAAAAGCATGGATTTAAAAAAAAAAAAGGGCTTTTTGTTGCTACCCTGTTGAGATTTTTAACAGCCTTATCAAAATACAAGCAGTTATTTTATGCTGTTACAATGATCCTGACACAGTCAAATTATCTAATTGTTCTAATTCCTATTTACAATTCAATTACAATTAAATTATTATATACAAGCCTCTGACTATTTACCCCCTTCTTTTTCCTTTTTTTACACCCAGCCACGATTACTGAATATTCAGAAGCCACGAGCAAATGCACTTTTCCAGAATGAGCAATTTGTGGTATAGAGGAGTAGAATGGATCAAATCCCTCTAAACCACTTTGATTAACTCATGTTGGAAAGCAAGCCCAGTTCTTCTGAAGACCCTCTCATGGCATAGTCTGAGCTAGAGAAACACTTCCAGCTCCAGACACCTTAATAAAGAACCTGACATATTAATTATTGCAGGGTTTTGTTTTATGTTTGCCTTTGCACAGATGGACTGTGGTTCAGTTCTCTTTTCCAGCTACAGTTTAACTCTCCTTGCAGTAAAGCAAGATTTTTTTTTAAAAATCTTGTTGGAAGGAATTGGGGGTAGTGGAAAGTAGTTTAAAAATTAAAAGAGATATTTTATTTTTTTTAATTGAACTATAAATACTATTTTAATGCCCATCCAGTGAAGTGAAAGCCTAATCAGGAATTTATCTATAAGACTGAGAACCAGCCACAAGATCACAAAATGGTCCATTTTCAGAATAGGTATGAAATATAACTCATGTTTCCTGTGGGTGCTGGCTTCCTAATGCATAAAGCTACCAACAGCTTTGCCCTTCCTTCAATTTCTCATTACTCACTATTACATTTTAAAATGCAGTAATTTGAAAATGTAACAGTGAGAAGAGAATCTTTCAAGCAGAACATTCCCAGAGGTTTAGATTGGATATTAGGAAAACTTTCTTCACTGAAAGGGCTGTCCAGCACTGGCCCAGGCTGCCCAGGGCAGGGGGGCAGTCCCCATCCCTGGAGGGATGGAAAAGCCGTGGAGATGTGGTGCTGAGGGACATGGGGCAGTGGGCACTGGGCAGTGCTGGGGGAATGGTTGGGCTGGAGGAGCTTTGAGGTCTTTTCCAACCAAGGCTGTTCTATGATTCTATGATAATAAGTTTGTTCCTTCTCTTGGCTCAGGTATTTGAGTATGACTCCATCTCTGTACATGTTTTGGTAGGGGTTTGGGGGTTTCAGTTGTTGTTTGTTTTCTTATACCTTCATAAAGTAGACACTGAACACAGGTCAGAGGAATCACACCTAGAAGTGCTGGTGTCCCATCGCTGGCAATATGAAGCTGTAACACCATGCCTTGAATGTGGTGCATGAACCTGGATCTGAATTCCAGGATCAATGAAGTGAGGTGTGGTGAATCTTAGCTATTGATTTAGACATATTTAATCTTTGACTTGTGGCTGCTCTGATATAGCATGAGCCACATAAGCTGCTCTTTGTTTGTAGTGTACAGACACATCATACCTCCTTGTCCCTCGAGCTCATCATTTAGACTCATCCCAGGCTCTCTTGGAGCCCCCTGTTGCAGGCTGGTTGGCAAGCAGCATATGTGGGCAGGTACATGGATTTGTGTGCTCCTGCTTTCAATTCTATCAGCAAAAACATGGCTAGAGTGGAAACAGAGGGAAGGCAGATCCTCAAAGACAGTTATCTGTTGAGGTCCCCTAGAACTGAGGAGATAGCCTTGTTATTTCCATGACAGTTTGAAAGCTTCAAATACTTCAGAAAATTTGTCCCGTGCCTTTCTTCTGGCTGTGTCTGTACAGGTAGATAAGGTTGATCAAAGACAAAAGGGACTTGGTCAAGGACACAAAGAGACCCCAAGGCACGACAGGGATTTACATCTGGGTTTGCTGAGCTGGAGGCTGAACCCTTCTGCACTTTCCTCTGTGGGGAATAAGAATGTACTTAAAAACACATAAATAAGTGCTGTTCTTCAGCCCTGTTGGTAAAACAAGATGTGAAGCAGCTGGCAGAGGTTGACCAAAATCTAGTTTGCCTGATGACTGAACACCAGATTCGTTTCACCAAATTCAAATAATATGGATATTATTTTTGATTTCTAGATCTCCAGAAGTTTTATCCAAACAAAATAACATCTGTCTCCCTCCCATATGTTAGCCAAATGCTCCCTGTTTAAGATAGGAAGTTATTCACTGGTCACATTGTGACTCAGTACCACCTAGACTGGAACCAAACTGCTCCAGTCACTCAAAATTGCCTCCTGATTTCCAGCCTAAGTTTATGCTGGGTCAATCTTTAACCTCTCTTCCTGTGCCAATAATGACTTTCAGCATAAATGAATAACTCCTTTCCTGGTGGGAGTTCTCTCACGTATTTGTGTTCCCACTCAACGTTCGTTTTGCTGAACTAAGCACGATATGTTGGCATACCTCTTGTTTTGCTCTCGTGTCCTTGTCTCCTGGTTGTGCACGCAGTTTGCGTGCTGTTTTGCTCTGGGGTCACTAACCAGGTTTTTTGGCAGGGAAACTATATCCTAAGATTCAAACCATGCCCCTTGGTATGGAAAGAACACGGCATCCATTAGTATGCACTCAAAGATAATATATTCATAGAGTTAATCACCCCTAACAAAACAAGCCATCCCTGCCCACGGTCATCCCAGGAGCTTTTTTGTGTAGCTATTTTTAAATCTTTTCATGTTTCTTGACCATGGCGTTGTTAGGACTGGGAAAGTACATGGGGCAGGAGGTTCATAACTAGAGCTGTCCAAGCAGTTGTTTATCCAGATCCAACTGCAGAAACTTTCTTAAAAGTCAGTGCAGGGAGAAGGTGCTTCTCAAGGGTGTTCATCTTGTCTCAATACAGGCATTTAAGACAGTTCATGAGAATTGCTTGGTAGAGACCTTTCTTTCTCCAGTGGTGCTAAGGGGTGGCTACACAGATGAGACTGCAGGTGGGATTAATTTAGTGCAACTTTGAATGTCTGTAGTGTCACTCTCTCTGAGCTAGTGACTAATTACTGAGGCTTGTCTATAGTCTGTAGAGAGAAATAGGAATTTTCAGTATTAGGAATATCAATTTGTAGGATGTTGTCCTGGTTTCCCAGGAACAGACCCATGGGCCAGCCATGGTGGCAGGCCATGAGTAGCCCCCAGAGCAGCTGCCCCAAGCTGACTCTCAGGTGTATCCCACTTAATCATGCTCATTACAAAAGGAGGGAGTTTACTGAGGGTGTGGAGTTTGTCTTCCTCTCTATTGGCCTTCTGCTGCTGGTCCTAAGGATGAATATAAGCTTGTATACTTTATGTTGGTGATTGTTTTAGTTCTGTTATTTCATTCAATCTGTTTCTACTTCAACCCATGGGGCTTCTCCCTTTTTCCCTGCTTCTCCTTCTCAACTGGGGAGGGGTCATCAGGTGGTAGAACTGCTACAGTTTAGCCCTGGGTACAGGCTGAACATAGATGTGTAGGATTCTGATCCATTTTTCAGATCTATTGTGTGTCTTTGAGAAGCCTATTTCTGTCTATGGACTATGAAAGGTATAGAAAAAGTGAATAGCTCAAGTGCAAATATTGGTATAAATGATATATCTACATTCAGAATAATAATTTCTGAAATCTCATCGTGGGCAAGGAAAATATCTTCAAGTGAGGGACAGAGCACATTGCTTTATTACAGCTGCCAAATTTCTTGCAATCATAATGTGATTCTTTTTGCCTGTGTTCTTGGAACAACTCTGCAGAACATCTCCTGCTGTTTTCCTTGGGCTGTGCTCCACCAACCAGTCCTGCCCGTGGCATTGTGGAGTGAGAGAGGCAAATGCCATGTCAGAGGGGAAAAAGGAAATAAGAGTTTTCTTTAGTAGGAAGGCATGTTGAAAGAGATCCCATGTAAAGATAATCCCCTCTCCCCATAGCTGCCCAGAGCTAAAAGCCACTTCTTACTGTATGAACATAGATGTCTTCATTCACCCAGTAAATATTCCTGGCAGGTTATCCAATGCAAAGGTCTTACACACTAGGAGAAAATGCATTCTGCAAGGTTGGTTTGTCCTATTTCTTGGTGGGAGACTCTACCACCCACCTAGCCTGGGAAAGCTATACAAGATATGAAGTTGCTCAGCTGGATTGTGTTGTTTGTATCAACTGAGATTCATCTTGCCTTATTTTATCTCAATTTAAGCTGCTTGCAGTCTGAATTACACTTCTCTCTGCGTTTTCACTTTTCTCATCACACATGGTCATTTCTCAAACACTGTCTCACACCTTGACATTAAGTGTCCAGCAGAACTATGTTGAGGTTGCACAGTCCTGCTGCATTGAACTTGGGAAGACTTGGGTCAAAGCCAGCTGAAACCCCCAAGCCAAGGGCTACAAAATGCACAGTTCTTGGTATTTGTAAATATCAATAATTTGTAGGAGTCATAGGGGAAAGTTAGGACTGTGCTGTGTATTATCATGCTGACTGCTGTGCATACAGGGTGATCTATTGACCTGAGGTACATATTCAGGCATCAGATATTTAATTCCAACTTCATCACCTTGGCTTCCTTCACTATGAAAAAAGGCAAATGGGCATCTTCAGAAGACTATTAACTTGATGTCTTACATGTCTCTCAAGACTGGACAAATTTTCTTTTAGACTTTTGACCTTAAGAGAGATTAATCCTTCCTTCATTGTTTAATCTAAATGAAACAGCTCTCCTGCTATAACAGGGAATATATTATGGACCTCTGGAAGGAAGTTCATGTTATTTTCAGAGGGAGAGCTAAGGCAGGTGGGATAAAACATGAAACTAATGTTTTCTTTTCCCACTGTTTTAGAAAGAGACCATTCAGCAAGGTAGAGTAAATCTTGAACTTTTATATGGCTAAGACTGGATGAAAGGATAGCTTCCTAGCTTGTCTGATTGCTGGCTAGAATGTCACTCTCCAATTGCTGCATGAAGGTACATGTCATTGTACTATTCCAGATGGTGCATGTGACAGCCCATTTATACAATTTTAGATAAAGATACTGCTGGACAGAGAGAAAACTGTTGTCCTTTGGTATAACACTTCTATTTCTTGTACTCCTGGAGTATAAGAAGCACCTTCTGCACTCTGCCTTAGCAACACAGGCTGAAATTTTGTAAATCCAGTATGTCAGTGCCTCTTCCCTCTTAGAAAAGCTGTGATACTTTCTGGCTCTGAGTCACTATTAACTGGTATAGAAAATGTCCCAAGAGCCCTGAAGGCAACTGCAACATCATGACATGAGTCCTACAACTCTGTTCTCTCCTTTCCAAGTTGGGATGACTTGCCTGTGTTCGTATATACAAACCTACAGCTCTTAGCTAGTGCTATTCTCCTAGCTGTTCATGGGCCAGGAACTGTTTCCAAAAGGCAGTTTGGAAGCAGAAATCCCTTTTGGGGGCAAGTAAGAGAGCTTAAGAACACTCAGAACCCTTACTGCCAGTTGGCCTCCAAGCACGATCCGCGTGTGTTTGACTTACTACCACAGGCACAGCCAGCGAGTGCAGAGCTCTGCAGGAGCTGAGAGCCACTTCTCCACCCAGAGGCTGTTCACTGGTGGTATCTGGGCTTCTGTGGTTCCTGGAAAAAATGACTGGCCACGTTCTCCTTTTGTGCAAGGCAGTGCCTTCTGATGATTCCTGCTGAGGTGCTCAGAAAGAAGTCATTGTCTGAAATAAAAATAAAAATGGTGGCAAGATGCCCTTTCATGAGAAGGAAAGAAAGCACAACTTTGGCTTACCAGCGAATACCACCCTGACTTCAGCAGTGACTGACATGAAGCAGGCATGGGTTGCAACTGGAAAAGGTTATCTGAGTTATAAAAGCACGGACCAACCACATGCTTTAGGACTGAAATTAAAATGAGTGACGGGATGTTGCTGGGGGATGGAGCAGCAAGTCAGACTCCCAGGGCTGCACATGCAGTGATAGCTTCCCACATTAATTTTTGATACAAGGCTGCTTTCTGGTTGCTGACTAAAACTGTCTTGTTTAGAGGACACTGCCCTTCAGGCTGGGAACAGCTGGTGGGTTTGTGGCTTCCAGGAGGAAAAGGCTTAGGAGTCCGTGTCCTTTTGGGCTTACTAAAAAAAATCATGATGAAAAAAAGGTATTGGAGGCAGGGAGATGGTTTCAGCAGGCAGTCTCATGATGCAAGGATGTGCTCTTCTTACTGATGAAGAAAACGATTCCTCCCTCTCTCCTCTTCTTAATGAAGTGCCCTCATTCTTCTGTCTTGTACCTTGAAGAGTCCATGCAAAGCTGTGTGGTGGGATGGTCTGAGCTGGCTGGTAAGCTTTCAGCCAGAGCAATTTCCTGATCTGCCTCACTGTATTGTCACACTGATGGCACAAGAAGGGGAGAGGGGACCAATCCTTTTGGCAGCTGTGTGGACTTCAAATTTTTGTCCAACGACAATCTTAGGATAATGGAAATAAATGGCTTTCTGTTTACAAAAATAGATGAAAGCCAAGACCCAGGGCCAAAGGGTAAGGTCTCTGCAAGACTGCTTTAAAGACTGAAGGCAAAATGCAGCCCATGTCCTCCGGAGTGAAGTCCCCAGAAGAGACAGGAAGAAATTCTGCACCATTTCAGATGTGTAACTGGACAGCAGAACGTTATGGAAAGCAACTTCATAAATGGGATTAAAAAGGGATTAGAGAAACTACTGGAACATAAATCCAGTGGCTTAGTCCTAAACTCCTGACCTCCTCAAATGGGTAGGATACAGCCATGGGAAATGCAGCTTTAGCCTCATCTTGTTTCTTCATTGCTCTCCTCACTGCCTGCTGTCAGAGAGAGGATACTGAACTCACTTGCCTTGACTGGATTTTCCTAATTCCAGTTTGCAGACCTGTAACAGACAGTTGAATAGAGAAACAAACATGCTTTGCCTGGTGCACTCTGACAGGCACAAGGTTTGGCACTTGCACTTCAAAACACAGGATTTATGTCACTGGGATCACTTTGAGGCTGTTTGAGATCACAGCCTGCTTGCATGCCCCTTTCCATCCTTGCCCCATCTCCCTTAAGAATGAATGCTAACCAGCTTATTCTCCTGCCAAAACAAAACCCAGGTCATATTTACTGCACTTGATGTGATGAGCAGTGCAATGTGCACGCAGACATTTAGGCTGTATAAAAATTATCAATGAGTCCCTTCTTGAATATGAATTTTTCTGAGCTTTCTCCATTCACAAAAAAAATCTCAAAGGAATGGGGAAGAAACCAGTACTGTGGGAGAGAAGTTTCTTCTGCATCCTCAGTATCCTCAACTTGTATTTTCTATCTGCAGGTCATAGAAGAGACCCATGTGATAGGCATTGTGTTGATTTGTCTTGGCAATGAGTATCTTCAGGAAAAGACGAAGTATTAGATGTTCATTGAGTTTGCTTCCTTTTGGGGCACTTTAAAACAAAAATAAGATGTTGTTATAGTGGGAGACTCATTTAAAGTTAACCTGAGGTCAAGCTGTATTTTGCTGCATCTAAAACTGTAAATATGCCTAGCTTAAACCAAGAGAAATTGTCAAGTTTGTTCTTGCTTCCTGTGGGTAGTGGGAGCAGAGGTTATGAGAGTGAGGAAAGCTGTGTAAAGTCAGCATATATTAGTTCTTGTTTGTGCTCATAATGGTGTCAAAGCCAGGAAGATATGTTGGTCCTGTGGGTTTACCAACTCAGTCGTGTTTGTTCATCTTCAAGAATTTGGTAGAAAAAGTCTCTGCGGCTCTGGGACTTCACGTGTGGTCCAAGGAGGTTACCTTGCTTAACTTGGTTAAGACTTGTGTGCTTGTCTTGTTCTGAAGAAAAACTCCACTTCAAGGAAAGCATTTGCTTGATTTCACATCTGTGCTTAAACATAACCAGTTTCTGTTGGACCTCCGCGTGAATCCGTTCTTTGGATGTGTTATCCTAAAGAGTGAAGATCTAAGTACTTGAGTCTGACTTCTCTACCTGTGTTTGCCTTCAGTTGCTCTATAGCTCAAGCAGTAGGAGGACCTGTCTGCAGTTTCAAAGACCTCCAGTTCAGTCCTGGATGGTAGTTATGGTTGTCTGTATGTGGTCATGGTTCAGCACACAGCTGTGCCTTA
Organism: Podargus strigoides; assembly: GCA_028020825.1. NCBI lineage: Eukaryota > Metazoa > Chordata > Aves > Caprimulgiformes > Podargidae > Podargus > Podargus strigoides. Next base: position 56,903,723 of record CM051623.1, on the reverse strand, counting down.
GCCATGGCAAAGGATAAAGCTTGGCTCTCAGTCTGTGGGATAAATACACCCAAACAGCTCAGCAGTCCCACTGACCAGAGCATTTGCTTTGTTCTGGTCATTTAAGGCCTCCAAAGAATTGTTCCAGGAGCTCAGGAAGGAAAACACTCTTCCAGCTCCAGCAGTTGCCTTGAATGTGGCTCCTACCCACACCATGGACTCCCCCACTGGCAGGACAAATAAAGTCATGTTTTCTTAGCTCCAGCCTCCTCACTCCCTGGGAGGATTCATGTGATTTCAAGGTGATTTACAGCAACTTTCACTTTTCATGTTCTGACAACAGTGGTAAATACTGTTGTTTGTTTTTTGGTTTTTTTTAAACCCATGAGAGACATTTGCAGGAGTATTGTACCTGTGGAAATCTCTGGCCATCTTGGACTCATCTTTCCCATCCTGAACTCTCTCTGGAGGTTTTTTTTTCTCACATGATGTATTCAAAGATAGGAAAGAAAAAAGGATTTTGTTTTAGCATATGAATATGGAATGTTTGAGGAGGTGAGACACTGTTTCAGTGAGAATGGAATAACCAAAAACATGAAGCTGAGGAGGAATGTCTACAAGATCACAGGACATAGAGTTAGCACATCATGAGAGATTACCAGCATCCTTTGAGATTTTTTTAACAGTTGGTGTGCACTTGTGTGGTCCTAGCCCAATGTAAATGCACTTTGAACCAGCAATGCATAGCCTTGAAAGGTGGTAAGACTGATCACATCACATTGATGATGCTCAGGGTTCACATTTGTGCTCAACCTAAACAAGGACCAAGCATTAGAAGGAGAACAATAATCAGTAATTCAGATTTTTGATACCAGAGTTAAATTCAGAGTAGAGGTAAAGAAAGCACAACCCAGCCAGACACTGCACCTTCTTTCTGAAGAAAATACATGAAGGTTTTGCCTCACTAAGAAATGCTGTAGGGAGAGCTGTCTACTGTGATAGGTTAAGGATTTATAATTCTTCAGTGCTTTAATCCAGAATGAAACATCCAAATGTCCACATATGTTCATTTGCCTAGTGACTCTTCCCAAAGGGAAGAGATTCTTCCCTCTGGCTTTGTGCCTTTGAACTTATATTGTCTGTGGGATGCTCTGAGTCATATTCTTAGGAGGAATGTGCATCACTGACTTTCTTAGCCTGGTACTTCAGCTTAAGCTATTAAAACACCTTATGCAGAAAGTCCAAGTATAAAACCATGTAGAGTGAATGAGCTCCTGAAAACACTGCCTGCAACATCACCTTTTTTTTGTATATTTTCACTCACTGTTTGCTGCCTGGACTCTCTCTGCTCAGAGGGTAATGAGAGTGATGTAGAGCAGCAGAGCAATACACTTCAGTCCTCAGCTGGGGAGTCACTTCCAGAGTACTTGATTACATTTCCTCACCCTATGGAATAGATGGCCCTACTGCCACTGGTAATGAGTTAGTGCATCACCAAATACCTTTTTCCCCGTGCATAGCAAAATTATCTTCTAGGGAATCACCCTGCAACATCAGCATATCTTTAGTGACTCCTTCTCTGCATCCTGCCAGGCTCTACATGAAGAGCTGGCCAAGGAAGGAGATACACTGGCTGACTGAATGTATTACAGCAGTGTGGCTTGTTTTGGTCCATTCTCCCTCTTAGTACTAACAGTAATTACAGTGGAGATGGTGCACTGACTACTAGCTGACTACCAGCCTCCCATCAGGTTTTTGCATGTTGGGTGTGCAATGCCTATCCATACATGCTTCCTAGAGTCTGCTAACCCAGAATCACATCTGGGTGACTCTACTGACAGTGATCTAGCTCTACCAGTTTATGTAAAGCTAGTATGGATTCAGTCCCTTTAGCTACAAGTATTCTCTTTCTGTTGAGCCTTGCCCTTTTCAGAAACACATTCTGGTCTTCAATTGCTGCAGCACTACTCTAGCTACATTCTCTTTTAAGTGCACTTTGTAATGTTTTGCTCCCAGAAAGCAACCTCTGTGCTTATTTCTATGCTTTTCTGTCCTCATCCAATGTGCAAGTACGTTGTAATTGAAAAGTGCCATTATTTATGAAGATGGTTTTCATTGTCGGATGGCACATCTGCATAAGTTAAATATGATTTGTCCTTCATTGCTGCTCTTTGCTGTGCAGAGAGGGAAGGGAATATTGGGTACAAAACCCAAGCACTTCCTTAAAGAGAAACAAATGTTGGTGATGGAAATGTAAATACGGTGTCAGATAAAACTGGTCTGGAGAAAAAGAGGGAGACATTAGTTGATGCTAAGGGATGAAAAGGGGAATTGCTCTGGTGCCCTGAAAATTGCCATTCTCCTACAAATGAAGGTATTAATGAGTTTGAAGGCATTGCCTCTGCTCTGCTGGGTCAGCACAACTGATTGTATGTACTCCCTTGGTCCAGTCACTGGAAGTGTGAGTAGTTACTTTAGATCCCTCTTATATTGTGATCTTACTTCTCCAGATGGTCATTTATCTTCCATCAAGTCCCACCTGCAGAGTTTATGGGCTGCTGTCAAGGTGTTCTCAGTTCATAAAGCAGTTCTGATCACCGTTGACTAAACTGCCCAGAAGGTTTAAAATCAATGGAACCACTAGATCAATCATCCCAACCCTGCTTCCACACAGAGCAGAGTTTCTCCTGATGAGTCCTGCGTGGAGCTCAGTAACAGCCTTGTGAACGTTGTGCAAAACAGCATCTCATTTTCAGCTGAAAAATCAACAGACCAAATCTTTCTGATGAAAGGGAAAGATTATGCTTTTTCATTCCCTCACACTGCAAAATATTCTCCAACTTTTTCTACACTGCTACTGAGCAGCTTTGTCTTTTCTGCATTATTAGACACAGTTTTACTCCTACCCACAATCTTTTTGCTTCAGGTATACTTTAAAAGCTCTGTCAAGTAGGCTTCCTCCTCAGAGAGGAATCCTCTAGGCTCTAAAACATTATTTACTTCTGTGCACCTTGAAATCTCCCACTTCTATTCTTTGTTTCTCTTTTTTCATTTATTTTATATTGATTTTCTGACTCTTTCTGGTTTTACTTTGCCATCTCTCCTTGTGAAATCACACCTCTTTAGATATCTAATAAAAAACTCCCAGAGTACATGTACGTTTTTCATCTGCTTTTCCTCCTCTGAATCGATTTTACTCATTAATCTTTCCAGGCCAGAGACAAGAGGCTTTTCAGAAGTACCAACAATATAAATGCTGGGTTGAGACAATCCCGTTTTCCTATAAGAACTGTTATCAGGCTGTGATCACAGATCCCTCAGAAACCACCAAATTCCAGTTTTCTGAGTAATTCTTTTTCATTACGTAACGAGTTCCAATATAACCAGCTTGTGTTACATGTGTGAACTTCCAATGCTACAAAGTGACCAGAAGAAACTTGAATGATGCTTTAGCTGGCTTTCCATCTTTCATTAAGGTCTGTGTAGAGCAGCAGATACATTCACTGCCTTTATGTGCTATCCTATTATAAGGAAAGGTGATTGATTCCTTTTGGAATCGATTCCATTTGGCTGCAGTTCATGAACTGGTGGGTCACAGCCCCAACCAGTTGTCTTACTCATGGTAACTTCTCTGTGTGTTTCTCACTGATATATATGGCATGGGATTTGGTTGCCCACAAGTGAGCATCCTGTGTTCCTATGTACAAAGTATAGCCACAGAGTCAAGGTATACGAGATGCCTATAGAAGGCTGCCAGATGTGACCAGGGTCCTGCAGAAGATCTGTACCAAAGTCACCAGACAGCAAGAGAGGCTGAGAGCTCCTCAGCTGATCCTGGTAACTGCCTGTAAGCACAGGCTTTCATTTAGGGGAAATGAGCCTTGTGCTTACCTTGGGGGAAGAACTGTGCAGAGCCCTCCTCACTTATAAATCAATGGGCTTCAGGCTCCATCCTGTCTTTCAGAATTTATTCACATCTCCAAAATTTTTTTTTTTTCCTTTGTGATCCCATGGGATAAAGTTGCCTCTTGATTAGGAGATGCTCAATGTCTAGCTTTGGTCTCTGTGTTTCTCCTGTCTCTTTCTCCTCACCTCTTTCATCATGCCAGTTTTGTTTGCTTTGGGAAAATTGCAAAACAGCTGATCCAAACCCCATGAAAGCCAGTGGGAGTCTTTGAAAAGGCTTTGATGGGGTTTGGATTAATCAAGTGAGAAATAATGACAAACTGACAGATTCAGTTTTGGCATTAATCCTCTTGGTCGAAATGGCTGTCTGACTCTTGTAATGAATGACCGTTTTTTCTTTTAAGTATTTTTTACTTAACTGTTCAGAATTGAATAAGCAGCTCTCAGGAGGGAAAGAAAGACAACAAACTATTTATCACTCTTTATTGCAAGTAGCTTTTTGCCTTACATTAACACCCAGTGGCTTTGCTGAGTCAGGTGCTGCAAAAACATGGGCTTGGAAACAACAATCTCTGATGAATTCCTGAATCAGTAGCATCACGCTCAGTTCCCAGCTGGGGACTTGAAACACAGAGGGATTAAGTCACTATTCTTAAAGTAGATATTATTTTAAGTCTTTGAAATAAGGTTTAATGGAAACCAAATAATCATGACAGTCAGTGGAAGGATCTGGGCTTTCCTTTCTCCAAAAGAGTTTCTGGGAGACTGCTGACTCAGCTAAGGGCAAGATGGACCTTTCTGGACACTATTGAACACAGAAAGGCTGTGGACTTGTTGAGTAGTATGTCCTAGTCTCTCCTAGGACAAACAGACAGCATGGGGTCAGCAGTGAACAACCAGTCACTCTAACACGGTTAGACGTACTGTCGATGACAAAGAGGTGTCACATTTGTACATTTCTTACCTTTTTTCTCTGGCACATTCATTAAGGGTGCCATGGTAACAAGTTGGTGAAACATTTGCAAGTAGAGTCAGCTGATGTCCCCCATACTTCGTGTCCCCCATGTTTGGCATCCAAAACACAACCTTTGTTTCATCTTCCCAAGATCCCATTCTAGCTTTGACCCACTGGGAGGTCTATGGAGTCAGACCTGGGAGAAACTGCCTAGGCTGGAACAAGACAGGTCAGGTGCTGAAGTGGATCCAGACTGGATTCCCAGAGACACATCAGTACGAGTGCCTGAGTATTTCTATTCATTTTTTAATCTTGACTGTTGTGGATTTCAAATGATAAACCCTCTGAAAAGTTGAGATGGTGACAGCAATTCCAAAAGGCTCATTTACACTTTAAGCAGTAGAGAGGAACAACACTGGTGCTAAGAGCTGTCAGTTTGAATCCTAGCCTTTATCCTTGCGTGAAATACATTTAATTCTTGACATTATTTAGTAGACAATCTAGTTAAAAAAATAAAAATACTTGAGCATGGGGAACCTTGTTTTCTTTGTTCCCAATGCAAAGTTGCTTCACGCTATGCATTCTTTACTGACAGCCTTCAATTTATCTGATCTGTTTGGATAACTGCTAGAATAAGTACATGTAGTATTCATAACTCTAATATGTAGAATAAGAGACTGTCACTCTTCATTAATGATGCTTGCTGAATTTCCATCAAGTATAAAGCCAGAACAGATGTAGGTGTCACCACATGGTGAATGGACTCCATATAGTTTCCTGAGCATAGGTACTTTTTGGCATTTGCCACTTCCTGGGAAATCTGAGACCTTCACATGGGACTGACAGGTATGGCACAGTATGTGTGCCTTACATCCTCTTGGAGCAGCAGCTGGAATTTGGGTGGAAATACCCTGGAGCATCTCCAGTATTATCAGATTCCCCACACTAAGCAACTGCATTAGTCAATGGAGCTGGTATAGCCTTGGCATGTGCTACTAAAGAGGACACCTAAATCAAGGACTTGCCTGACTTTTTTCTGTTGATTGTAAAGGAAGATGTAACTGATTGTGCACCTACAGCAAGGTGGAGAACCTTCTGTTTTCTCCTGAAGGGCCCTGTACACCATGAAGTGCTTGACTTTCCCAGTGACATTGCCACAATAATCACAATTATCAAATGGGTCTCTCCACAGTGATTACAGCTGAACTGTGGTAGTAATTGACTTTTTTAGTGCTTGGGGGTGCCATAAAGCCAAAACATAAAGAAGCACTGCCATTGTCAGAAGACATTTGCGTTCCTTGCCCTGTCCTTTTACAAGGAATAACAATGCCAGGGTTCATTTGTAGCAAGATGAATGGCTTCAAAGGGTTCCTGATAAAAAACACAGCCTCGTGTGCTGCATATTTTAGTGGGAGGTCTGGATGAAATATGCTCCTCTCATGTTGGGCTGCCAAGTGTGGGTAATTGTCATACTCTGAAGATTTCAGATAGGAATATCTTTGGCAGTACTTGTCTGGTCAGTAGACCTACATCTATTATGCAATTTCCTTTCGCTGTAGGTTTAGATTGGTCTGTCACAGAAACAGAGGGTTTTTTTTCTAGAGCATCCATAAAGGAGCAGGTAGCCTCCTGTGCACAGCTTGGCAGAGGAAGGCTGTCCTAATGAGAATAAAGAATGCAGAGAAATTGTCTATCTAGGCTGGGACACGCTCATTCACTGAGTCCAGCATAGTTTGTTCCAAAGATCTCAAGTTTGATGAACTTCTGCTAAAACTATAGGACCCAGAAGGCAGCAAAACAGAGGATACTGTCCCAGAACTGATAGTCAGAACTTTTTATCCTAGGTGGAACGAACTCTGATCAAGACATCTAGAAATTACTAAAGCAATGGCAGCTCCTGTTCCAGGACACGTTCTTCCTTCAACTTTGCTCCCACAAGAAGGGGCCTCCATGAGATTTCTGCGTGTTTGGGAATGTGGGATTGTGCCTTCAGGCATTGAAAAGGATGTTAAAAAGGGGTGAGCATTTTACCATGCCTTTGTGTGTGTGTTGGTGTGCTGCTAGCTGATATCCTTAGTGGAAAGAGAGACTAAGGACAGGGAAAGAAAAATTCAGTATGTTCCTTTATCTAAACATGTGCTTTGTATGAACTATCTATACATTTCATTCTTTTGCATCAGAATCTTGAAGGGTAGTATAAAACAAACACAAAAACCTCAATGACCATGAAACAAAGCAACAAGAGAGTCCTTTTTTTCTTCTTTCATCCAGCCTCCTTCCCTCCAGCCACAGAAAGAATCTAAATTAATTTATCGCATCATTGATTTCATAGCACAAGATGAGAAGTTTTCATGTATCTGACATCTGAAAAATAACCTCCACCCACTGGAGTGGGACCCTGCAGTCCAGCCACTGATGTGGTGAGGATAACTGGGAAAAGGGAGGCAAGAACTTGAGATGTTGCCATATTTCTTAATGAGGGCAGAATTCTTGCTCTAAATCAAATCCATGCACACTTTTGAACTTCAGACTACTTCTGTTCAGCGCTCAGGTCAGTGGGGGTTTTATGGTGAGCTCAAACACATGAGGATCTTGCCATAAATGAGTTGTCCTGCCTTTCCAATCATAACTATTTCTATTCTCACAGTCAAGACTCAGAATTTTTCTCAAGCCGCGGTCTCCTGATTTTCCATATTGGATTTATCAAACATAGTCTCAGTCCCAGTTAGAAAGCTCCACTTGAGCATGACCAATTTATTAGGATACCATGAAATACACCCACAAAGCCTGCCTGTGAGCCAGTTGGGTGATGGAAAATTGGGCAAGGTGTGACATGTACTGTGCTTGAACTTGTTCCAGCAGGCTAATAAAATCCTGAATGACATGAGGAAGGTGACTGGGGCAGTATTCCTCATTGTCTTTTGCACTACCAGCACTTCTGTGATCAAATAAAAGTGCTGGGTAGCAGGTTATGAAGAAGCCAAAGGAGATAATTTTTCATCTGAAGCACAGCTAAGCTATGAAGCTTGTTGCTGAAGACAGTATGGATGCTAAATGTTTAAAGGGTTTCAACAGGTAGACAAACTTGGGGAAAGTAAAAATCATGCTGAGTTGTTAAGTAGAAAGACACTACATCCAGCTTAGGAAGCTCTGGAGCTGCAGATTTTCATCTTGTGCTCACCTTATTTCTATAGTTTTCTGTAGGCATCTGTTTCTGGTCCCCACCAGAATGGTGGCTTGACTAGAAATTCCACACCCTTCATCATGTCTCTAAAGCAGACAGTCCTGCTTTAGAGGACCTTGGTGGTCCATTGTATGTGGTCAGAGAACATTTCACACAGTTTCATGCCTCTTTAAGCTGGTACCAGCTTTAAAACAGGGGACATGCACAAATAATTTATTTTTTCTTCGCTGTATTGATGCTTATGTGAATCCCACACTCACAGCTTCTCTGGGATGTTCCACCTTGTTGCAAACATCTTGCACAGTGGACTGGCTCCCCTCCTCCCGTGCCAGTCTCTAGCAGCACTGCCAGGGTACCCCAGCAGCATCACTGCCTCCCAAATGGAGCCTTTCCCTACAGAGCAGAGTGTTTCAAAATAGCCTTAATTCCCTTGGTGTTTTCTTTCAGACTTTTGTCCTAGATGAAGGTCCTCTTGCTCTTCTGTCAAGTCTTTGAATAGGTTTGTTTTAATATGGAGACAACAGGCTTCTTTCAGAAGGAACCAGTCACTCTGCGCTATGCCTTAGGGCAGAGATGATTAGCACCTCATTAGCTCCTGGATATTCCCTTTGATTCTCTTTGGTTTCATGCAGCAGGGAGCTCTGTTGCTGAATATTTGTCACAGGTTTGCAGTCTGTCCCTACTGGGGTATTGCAGACCTAAGGAGATATGTGCTGTAGACATGCTCAGTGTGAAACTCGAGCTCATCTGATGCTTGCCTTGGATCTCACTGTTGCAGCTCTTCCACAGTGTTGTGATCCATGGCATGTGATGAAGAAAAGTCTGGATGAGTTGATCTAATGGTTCTATTGACTTCAAACCCTCTGGGTAGTCTGCAGCCTACCCCAACTGAAAGTGCTTTATGAACTGAAGACATAAAGAGAGTTGTGCAGAGAGAGCTGTTCATGAATCCATATATGAGCCCTGAAGAAAGATGCATGCTGTCCCAGGTGTGAGATGCAGCTATGGTGTCACCTCTCCTCTCCCTACCACATGAGTCCACGTATGGTCTTCTGCTTAGGATGTCCCTTGAATGCAGAGTTCTGGTCTTGGAGATGTGCTACAGAAGGTCTGAGTGGGAAGTGCCTTTGCATACTGTTTTCTTATCTCTTCAAACCATCCCTCTCATAGCTTCCTCCCCCTTTCCTTCCCTCCTGCCTGCCTGCATCTTAATTCTTACTTGGCAACTCAAAAACCCCCCAATCTCTCTTCCCACTATAGAAAGGGATGGTAATAACCAGTTGAATCACCAGCCATGTCTGATGATGACCCAGGTCATATCTTTGGCAGAGCCAAGTCTTAAAGCTTGCTCTCCTGAGCTCTTGCCTCAAGCCTAGGATAAAAGGATATGGCCCTGCGAAGGAATGGGCATAACACTTTTACTTTCTCATCCCTGTCATTCTGCTTCTCTAAGAGGATTTCAGATGGAAGCAAAGGAACATTTTAATCCTTGGAAATTTGAGAAGTGCTGCAGAGCTTGGTTGGAGCAAGGCCAGAAGTCATTCTTCCTGCAGTGAAATGAAACTGACTGCCACCAAGACCTGTGGAGGCTTCACCTGCTTCAAACTCATGATTAGAAGGAGCCTCTTGGCTCACTGAGTTCAGAGATTATAAGGTAGACTGTAATTTAAATTTCCCCAGGAATTCATCAAGCTTCATCTTACATCAAAATGGATTTTTTCTCCTTTGTGTGACATCCGTGGCTCTTTTGGGTAAAATATAAAGTAGCTTCATTTTTATTTTTTTCTGATTGACGTTCTGCCAAACTGGGTATTTGTTATGAAGTGCTTGATATGACAATGGATGAAGCAAGATGCTGGAATGACTGTCCCAAATAGCTGATCACCATGATTAATGTATTATTTTAATTAGCACTGTCATTAACAAACAAGAGAAAGCAAGCCATTCCTAGGGAGGTATTCTTGTGTAGCTGGAGTGGAAATGAAGGACAGCCCCAGACGAGAGAGAGGTGCCACAGAAAGGTCTTCAGAAAGAATTTTATACTTCAAATATGGTAGTAGTAAAACCAAAGCCCAATGGGATGCAGAACTGTTTGTTTTGCTCTTCTTACCTCCCTTCAGCCCTCCATTCCTTGACTGATTCTATCTCCAAGATGACTAAGTCAATGCAGGTTTGCTATGTAAGAGGGAAAATGGATGTTGGGCAGGATTAATCAACAGACTGATGCTTCAAGGGATTCAAGACAGGATCTTGCTAAAGTCAGTGGACTTGGTACCTGTGCCTCTATTAAGAAGGGAGGTGCAAAGGAGTAGGTGAGTTGCTTGTGTACACAGGGGTTTTCTAGGGAATGTTGCCTGTAGATACTTGAGAATATCTGCAAAGGGGAATAAAAAGACCTGGAAAATAGGAAAACAGTTTAGAGAAAGAGGGGGAATTTTGGACACCTCTACAGAAAACGCTCTCAAATTAATTCTATTAGAACTACTTGCTTTCAAGATTAGCCTTGATTTTCTTTCTGATCCAGTGCTGCTGGCCAGGTTTACCAGGAGATGCTTCTAGGGGATGCTGAACTTTAACAGCAGCCAAAGATTTATCACAAAAGCGAGGCAGGCATTTCAGAGATAAAGATTCGGAACTTTGTGGGTATAAATCAGCAGAACCTTTTGGATGAGACAATGCTATTCGGCTGGTATCTATCAGATTAGTTCTTTTGAGGCCAGTGGAGGTAAGATGATTTAGTTCAGCTGAGAATCTGGCCCAAGGTATTGTTTAAGAGTTATGGGCAACAGAGATACCTTCAGGACTGGGCTACAGGATTGGTCAGACCCAAGGATTTAAAGAAAAAGGACAAAAAAGGCATCAGACACACTAAGAGATGGTTGTTAACAACTGTCCAGGGAGAGTTTATTCTTCTTAGAAATTATTAGCTCATGTTTTTGGCAATTTTTCTGGGAAAAAGATATGGACCACCTCTCTCTTAATGGAGCAGAGGAGTGATAAAGGAACTTCTGTGTGCATGATTAAAGAGACAAAATCAATTCCTGACTTTTGGCAAATGGAGAAGCCAGTTCATGGAACTTGGACACACTGCAAACACTGATCTTATACATCTGGGTCCAGAACTGCTAGGTCCTGGCCTACTGATGAGATCAGTAGGGCTTATTTTAGTGAGTGTACCCCTTTCAAACTCTTTTAAAGACTTAAAAGTCTCCTTTTGTACAGCAGGTCTTGGCTCTTTATCAAGGTGCAGCAAGACTGCAAGAGCGAGAAGAGCCCACATTTTTGGCTCAAATTTGGAAGCATTCATAGGCTTTCAAAATTTCTCTCTCTTACTTTTTAGCTACCTAGAAGTTGGGTAATACCCCTCTGTTCTTATGTTAGGTCCTCATGGAACTATTTCCATTTTTTCTCCTCTGTTGAGAACTGCCTGAATCTTTAAGTCCCTGAAAATCTTTCAGAATCCATGTGGAGGGTCTAAATAAGTGTTTAGTCTAAGCTAAGCTCCTTTCCAACCAATAGAAAGGTCCCAACACTTGACAGAGTTATTTCCAAAGCTGAAGCAGGCTGTTAAAATACCTTATTCTGCTTGCACGTTGAGATAATTTTCCATTTTACATGTGGTCATGCAAGAGTTAACAGTGTTCATTGCTGTTAATGCATCATCTTTTATTCTCTGCAGTGCACTGCTTTTGCAGGTAGAAATTCTGTTCTCAGACTTGCATCTATCTGAATTATTCCAAAACCAAAGCCAAAATGTCTGGCAGAGGTCACCTTGACTGCTCTGAGTTTTACCTCTTCCACATTGCACAGCATACTCTGTGCCTAATGGAATTGGCCATTCCAGCTGGATTATGCCAGATTCTGTTAAAGGAGCAAATCCCTGCATTTGCCTTTTCCAGCCTGACATAACAGTAACTGACAAATTAATATGATTTAGAATTGCAGCTCCTGATGACAATATCATTAACCAAAGTAACTAGCGATGCTCAGAGTTCAACTAATTGCTGAGATATGATATGCTGCCATGTAAACCTCAGCACCCTGCTGGCACCTTGAGTACTCTGGTCTGGTCATGGTGAGTTCTTTTTGTACCAGGTCCTAGGACTCAAAAAAAATATGTTAGTTTTCATTGGACTGAATTTTATCTGGGCAAAAGGAGCAATTCTATGCCTGCATGGGAATGTGAGATGTTTCCTTTTTTAGATGTGACTCTGGGTAGTAAAAACATTATAGATGTGGACTTAGTTAAGCAGAAATGAAGAGCAGGAATTAATATTAATTATTAATTAATATTAATTATTCTATTCAATGTGAGCAAACCCAAAGAAATAATCAAAGAGGAAAAGCCTTGCTGGCAACCTCATTTTTAATTTATTTTTTACATAATCCAGCCTACTTTGCCAAATAGAAGCAAGTAATCAGGAGAGTTAAAGGACTTGCGTCCCAGAGAATGGCAATGCACTATTATTGCAACATTATTTGTTTTGTACTACAAAGCATTTCCATTTTCCTTTGCATTCATTTAACAGGTTATTAGGATATCTCTTAGGTTTGGCTAAAGATCAATTTATTGAAATTGGTGCCACTCATATATACATAAGATCATTATGGTCATGTCTTCTAGGATTGTAATGCCTTACCTGATATTTCATCCAAGTCTTTGAGGTCAAGTCAGCCTAAGCTCATTTCCATCTCATCACAAATTCAACACCACCCAGCGCCAGAGCACCCAGAACTGCTCTGAAACCATTCCCACCTAACAGAACACTACAGCAAAAGTTTTTACCTTTGTCCTAGTAAAAATGAATTATCATTTAGTTTCTTTGGAACTTATTTATAAGCACAAGGTTCTAGCTTGCCCCTTCCCTTCCCTTCCCTTCCCTTCCCTTCCCTTCCCTTCCCTTCCCTTCCCTTCCCTTCCCTTCCCTTCCCTTCCCTTCCCTTCCCTTCCCTTCCCTTCCCTTCCCTTCCCTTCCCTTCCCTTCCCTTCCCTTCCCTTCCCTTCCCTTCCCTTCCCTTCCCTTCCCTTCCCTTCCCTTCCCTTCCCTTCCCTTCCCTTCCCTTCCCTTCCCTTCCCTTCCCTTCCCTTCCCTTCCCTTCCCTTCCCTTCCCTTCCCTTCCCTTCCCTTCCCTTCCCTTCCCTTCCCTTCCCTTCCCTTCCCTTCCCATTTTTCTGTTCTTGCTGTGATTCCCAGGGCAACAAAGTCATCAAACTCCTTTTCTAGACTCTGTCTTTTGGTAACAGGAACCCTTCAAAAAGCATCAATCATCAAGTGGCATTCTACAGGGTGTTGGGAAATTCTCTGTTCTCCAAAAAACATCCTCAAATTCTTCCTTAATTGCTTTGATCTATTTGCACTTCTGGTAATTACTCTCTATGTGGAGATGAAGAGTTTAACAGATTAGTAGTAATTGTTATTCCCCAAGTACTGTTATCCAGTTTTTAACTGATTTAAGCATTTACCTTGTGTACTCCTCTTACTGATTTTTAACTCATCATTGGAAACATTTAATTTTAACCACTGAGCTTCAACCTGCATGTGGCCTTCGGTTTCTTTTAAGAGCAGCATCACTGTTTCTGGCACCTCCTATAGCTCCTGTCAGTCTGTTCAGTTTAAAAAGCCCCACTGACTTCCAGCCTGCTGCAGTGTTGTGTGTTGTACCTGCAGAACTTTTTATGGCTTCCCTTGAGCACATTTTTGTAATGCATTTTACTTCTGGCACTGTGTAGTTCAGTTATCACTTAGAGCCAAGGAAGCTGACAGTGCTCTAGTACGTTCATTGCCAGAGTTTTGAGAGAAAATAAGAGCTTTTGTACAATATAATGGAGTAGCTGATTCCAACTGACTCATACTAAACTGAGGTAAAGGCTGCACCACACACAGATGATCTAAAAATAATGACCACGAGAATCTCCAACAAATCAGTCATGCAATTTCCACTGTCAGTTCCTGAGACCTCAAAACAAGGGCGTAAAAATTGTCCAGGTTCGTTGCAAATCATTTATAAGGTCAGACTTCAAAGGGAGAAGCTCTCTTGTACCACTGTCCCCTCTCAGAATGGTTTTTGATTACGCAGGCGCAGGCAGTGTTGGGTTTTTGGACCAAAATTCCCAGTCACAGCACTGCCATGGAGAGCTGCTGGTCCATCTTCTGTCTCACCAGAGCTGCAGTGAAGAGGTCCTCTTCTGAACAGCCTGGATTGACTGTGCATTTTGTCACATGCAGACTTTATCAAGTCACCTGATGGGTGTCTGGGCTTCCCTTTTCTCCATCTCATGGCCATCTCACTGAAGAATTTTGGGCAGATCTTTCTGCTGTGGTCGTGACACACCTGGTGCATGATGTGGGCCATGTAGATGATGGCTGAAAGCTCCTTCAGATATTTCTTGAAACCTTCTGGCCAGGTAGATGTCTCATTTCATGTGAATGTCATCCTACACAACCTGAAATCCCTGTTCACCTGGTCTCTCCTTGATCCTACTGCAATGGGCAGAGCATGGAAGGGTGTGAAAGAGTCTCTCCATCATTTGGGAGGTCTCATCCCTGTTGTTTGGTGGGGCAGGAATTCATCAGGCAGCAGTACAGCCTCTGCACCCACCCACAATGAGAGAAGATCTCTTTTTTGTCCATTCAAAGAAGCCTTTGAAATAACACAATCAGTATCTCAAGTTCCCTGCCCTTCTCTTGCTTAATTTCTCTCTAACCAGGGGCTCTGAAACTTGTCCAGAAATCCGCCTTCAGGTTCCTATCTACGTTGTTTTAATGGATTGCTGAGTTTTTGATTTATTATCCCAAATGTCTGGCCAATGTAAATGTTTCCTTTCCTTAAAGCCAGCAAAGATTCCTAATATGCCTACAAATAATACTCCAATCTGACCACATCAATGAGAAGGCAGTAAATTACACAGAGGTGCACGCAGTCCACTCACTGGTACATATTGTTGTGTATAATTCTGTTTCTCTCATAGGGCTCACAGTCCAGCTTTTATCTCAGCCTGAAAATGGCCCTACCATCCAAGCACTTCTTCCCCTTTTAATGATGAATGCCAACCCTTATTAATCCTTCTCCTACAGTTTCTGCAACTCACGCACAGAGGAGTTATCTCATCTGATAGCAAAAGGTTGTCAGCATCAGGAACATGAAATCTCCCTGCTGGGGACAACATGTTGGACATCTCCAAAAGGTTATCTCTTCAGTGCTCAATTTTGCAGCTGGCTTATGTCCTGCAAAATATTTTTATGGAAAAGCTTACAGGAACCTCTGGCTCCTTTATGGCTCTTTGATGTTTTCTGCAGAAGCTTATTTTCTCACAGAGTGCTAAGCACACCCCACAGAAATCCTGTTAAACTTATTCTGGGGAGAAGAGGGGTATACTTGTCAGTGCTTGTAACCACCTCTATTTCAAGGTAGAATTAACAGTGAAAGGTAGAAATTCACTACGACCAAATTGATTAATCCTGGGTTTGTTCAAATGCTGGACCCTGGATTTAGGTGAGTACATAGTCACTTTATCCCTCTCCTCTGCCCTCTTTTTGTTTTTATTAAAAATAAACTTTCTTTTAGCTAAAAAGATCTTTAAACTTTCAAGAATTCAACGAAAATCCTTGAAAATATGTCACTAGTGCTCTCACTGCTCAAAAACCCCAGATGACCAAAAAACTTGCCCCACACATACGTAATGACGCCATCTATGTGTGGTGGAAACCAGGATGTCTGCTCTCCAGTGTGTTTCAAGGCTGGTTGATTATTTTTGCCAAATCATGCAGGAGGCCACAGGTGAGCTTCTATCTTATAGAGCAACAAAGGCTCCTCTGGAGCTGGGGATGGAGTCATCCAATTTATCTTAGTTGGAGCCTTCATAAATCTTTCTCCATGCCATCTCGCTGGTCATTAATAAAGCTGGAGCTCTCACCACAGCATTTCTCCATGTAGGAGAAGTTGTCAGACCTCTCTGCTCTATTTGGATGCTCTTTTTCTGTAAACCTTGTAGAAACTTGTGGAAGTTTACCTCGAGTTTAGCTGTCTTCGGCACCTGGGGTGAAAGCTGTGGGAGGGATGCAGCAAAGTGACAAAGAGGTGTTCCTACATGCATGAAGTCACAGTCAGAGCACATACCCTCGTGTCCTTAGGAGACCAGGTGGAGAACAAACTCAGCAAGGCCAAGAGCTCACATCAGATGAAATAACCCCCAAAAGGCCATGGCTGCTGGCTTATTTCCCCTGTTAGTGAGCCCAATGGGCTTTAATTATATCAAGGCTCTGTACACCAAGCACCAGTTCCATACAGCAGGTGCCTTGCACCAGTTTTGCTCCTGCAGGAGAGAAGAGATGAACAGATCTAAGTTGGATGAGTTCAGATCCCAGTTCTGTGGCTTGGGCTCTTCTCCAGTTATTATCTTTTCTCAGACAGGGGTTTTCTGAAGCCACAAAAGGCATCCCATCCAGACCCAGACTGTGAGTGCAGGAATTTCTGTGTCCAGGCAATCAGATAGCATTTCTCCCAGAGCTCAGTGAGAGCTGAGAAATCAGGGGGATAGTGCAGCAGGAATGTTTTTTAGATCTGTGTCATAGTTTTAAGAAAAATTAGCTCTATCCCAGCCAAAACCAGGACAATCCCTTTTGTTGCCAGCAATGGGTCAGACTTTGTCCTGAACTGCATGTCTGTGATTTGGAGGAAAAAGGAGGGACAATGTCCAAACAACCCAGAGTGGTCTGTGCAGGCTCTGGATCTGGTCACATCCAACCAGACAGGTGAGGATTAAGCAAAGCAGAGTGGAAAACAGGCCATCCTCACTTACCATTTCTTCAAATCTTGGGCAAAGTAGCTGGATCAATATGCAAACAGAGGTGTAATCACTTATTACTCGTGTAGCACAAGCACTTTTTCAATGAGCAGATCTCCCAAGGTGAGATACTCCGTAGGACAGCACATGGCAGGAACATCATGGAGTGGAAGAGAAACTTGTTCTGCCCAGACTACCTCCAGTAGACTGTGAGATAGGAGCCAGTTCAGAGTGCAATGCTGGATACATGACATGACACATGACATTTAAGAAGTCTGTTCATCTGATTATGACCTCCACGGAGTAATTTAAGGTGAGACATACAAGCTAATTCCTAAAATGGGGTTACACCCATGGTCTGGTTCGTGTTTTAGGGCTATCTCTGAGGCATGTTTTCCCCTAGCAGCTCATAATAGCTCTTCTCCTTATTTCTGGGCCAGAGAAACTCCTAGCCCAGATCTGGTCCATTAGCACAGGGCCTGTGTGTGTCCTTCCTGGAGCTCCTCTGGCTTTGGACTGTGCAGAAGATCAAATTCATGATCTCCCAGAGGAAACCAACTTCTGCTTTCAGTCCCCTGTCCTCCATCACCCCTTTGGTTCCAACTGGTAACAAAGGTAAATGACTCATGGGGTTGTCAGTTCTTTATAGAAAACAGATTTTCTACGAGAAGTGACTCAGAGGATCCGACTCAATATTGAACAATGGGGCCACTCACCCAGCAGAGCCTCACAGAGCACACAGCACTGAAACCAAACCCCAGTGTCCTGTCCCATGGCAGCAGGGATGTTATTCCAGAGGTAGCTCCACTAGAGTCAAAGGCACAATTGTCAAGGACCTGATTTTAGGGGGAGCAGTTAAACTCATCTATGGCACGTGGATACTGTCAGGTGCAAGAGGTAAAGTGACAAAACTTCCTGCAGGGGGGTGGGGTGGGAACTATTGATTTTCTATTTATATTGTCAGGATTCTGTTATTAGTTGCAAGACCTTAAATTCTGACTGCTTCAGTGACCTCCAAGTACTCTTAGCCAAATTTTTTAGACTCAGACATCTACTCCAGACTGGATTTTTAGGGAAGGGCTCATCTCTGCTCCTCTTATTCTTGCCAGATGGGCCTTTACTGTCCATGTAGTTGCCTTTATATCAGTATTTCTGTACTGTATAGGTAGGTAGCATTAGGTTCCTGCCATATCTTCTTTTGTATTCTGACACCAGCCTTCTGTGGACATGGCTGTAAGTTATCCATCTAGAGGTGTTTAAGGAGAGGACAGCTTGGCTACTGGTAGAGTTTCCTGGATCTAGCTGATCTTTGGGTGTAGGCAAAAGCTCTCTTATTTCTTTTTCCCCTTATTCTGCATTTGTACAATCCATGGTAGACCATAATTTTAGTAATTATAAGAACTAGGGATCTCTGTGGGGCATTGTGATATCGGTTTAGGAGCTGAGAACTTGAAGGCTTAAATTTTGAATAATCTGCTCACACAAATGACTGCTTTTATTACATTTAATTAGAAGGGACAGCAGTTTGCCATGCTGCAAAAAAAAAAAAAAAAGCCACTTATATTTTAAGTCCCCTACTCTGTGTCTGCAACCACTGTAATGACATAGGTACAACCCCAGCCTCTTTTGGGAGTGTGGTTTTATGTGCATGTGCTAGAAAATGCAAGTCTTGTGTCTGAGTTGTGGCACTAGAAGCTGAGGCTCCCTTAGGAAGCATTGAGGAGGCTGGGAGTGGGATGTCCAACTCTTCTTTATGTCCTCTGCTTTTCTGCTCTGTTGGTTAAAACACAACCATGTCTAGAGAAGGCGGTTTCTCAAGTGGATGTCCAGTTCTGTTTGCTAGGTACCCATTAAGTGTTGTATTGAGTCTTCAAGTGGATGCATCCCTCATGACAGGGCAATCTCTCCTCTAGTATGATGGCGTATACATCCTTGAAAATCAACAGCAGGACTTGTATCAGTCAAGGTGGATCAAGTTGGTACTAGGTGACTTGAGCTCAGAAGCTGTATTCTCTCCTCTCCATTTATCTGTACTGGGTGGAGTACCAGTACCTCTGGCTCTGCACAATATGGTTGTTCATTTACTGACTGCTTCAGAGGATGCTTTTAATCCCATCTCTTAAAGAACCTCAACTCAGCTTTGTTCAGCCACACAGCTCAATCTGTGATTTGCTGCTCAGATTGATTTCTTGGTGAAAACCAGGAAGCAGTAAGCAAATCTTCAACGTAATCAAGCAGCAACCTTGATATGATCTACTTCTTCCTATGGATTGGTTTTTGTTTTCCTTAAAACTGATTCTTTCAAGTGAATCATATGGTAGGAAGCACAATTCTACCTTCTGTCTAGCCTGCATCACCTCTTTGGCTGCTTTTCTTAACCATGCATCAGCTCTCCCTTTGCCAACCCAGACATGACTTTGTCACACTGTCAGGTTGCCAGGTTCACACAATTAATTACATTAGACACTCCCAGATGTTCTGTCTCATTGACACAGATGCCTAGTATGTGTTAGACAGCTCAGTCATGGCATTTTTGTGTTGACCAGTACTGAACTTCTACTCTTTCAAGCTTATGTGGACTTCCACCAACAGCTTTACCCTGGGCCAGGGAGACTTTGGACAATAATGAGCATTGCTTATTATTTCTGTCCATCCAGACAATCAGGTTGAAGAAGTGAAGCCAGTCAGATAAGGAAGTTATCTTCAAGGTCTTATGGGAAAAATCCTCATGCACAGCCTAAAAAATTCCTAAAAACAGTGGATGTGTTTAGGGTGGGACAGCTGCACAACTGACATCTTTTTCTACAGGGAACATACCCTTGGAAGAATTTATGGATTTTGTGAATTTTTCTAGATAAGTTACTGAAAACTATCTGTAATATTTAATGTGCCTTCATCTGAATTCTCTTCCCATCTCGGATTTCACTTTGACTTTAAGCAAACTATGTCATCTCCCTTCCTTCTCCCTCCTTTTGTTTTTGTGTCTTTTGAGATTGGAGGCTCTCTAGGACCATTTCTATTTTTTTCCCTGACAGCTGCATCAATCTACCTGCCTCAAGGGTCACATCCATTCCTCTCCAGCGCTGCGAAGAAGTCAGGGTCTAGGTTTCTTGGATAGAAATAGTGGGATTTCTCTCACCTAACTTGAGTTGTATAAACATCAAGAGTCAAGTATCAGGTATTTACTGGTCCTCTTGATGCAGTCAACAGGAATAGATAGGCTTCATGGACTCATAGGTCCCACCTGGTCTAGTCATCACAGCAGCAGCCTGTGAAAGTGTCTATTTACTCCTGTTGGTCAGGAGTTAGTAGAGCCCATGGCCTCACTGTGGCCTGATGTTAGGTAAAATCATCCCAGTGGCTGAATGATTCATTGCTTTCTCGCCCTGAGGTGCCACAGTAGCCGAGTTGAGTGTGTTGGGCAGATGACCCAAATTTGGTCCTCACAGCTTTTATGTTGCCTGGCAAAATGGTTCCTGGTCTTTAGGGAACTTAAACAGTAGTAGCCATGGGTATTAATAGTCATAATACGAACATTAATATGCTTGTTGTCACTTTGAGCCTACTATCAGGCTATTCCTTGAGCTTAGCAAAGTAAGGCATCCAGAAACATCTGTGGGAACCAACTGGGGCCCTATATGAGCTGTTTATTACATCAGTGTTGGTTGTTGGAAGCAATGAAAAAAAAAAAATACTGTGGATCTGTTCCCTTCTCCCTCTTCTTTCCCCTTTCTCCCTCTCACACTGCTGCTGGATAAGATAAAAACAAGTGCAGCTGTATGGAGCATGATCGTTGGGACAGGACTGCAAAGGGGAGTAACTGGGTAGAGTTGGATCCTGTAACTGTGGGGTTCTTTCCATCCTGAAGCCCAGCTGTAGGGGCTCTGCTGAGCTTTGTCACCGGAGCCCTCGATGGCTGTGTGAGATGAGCTGCCAGCTGCCATGGCCTTTGGGAGGTTGTTGTAGCTGCAGTAGAGGATGGCTCTTGGCTCGCAGGAGACTCTGTGGTCTGGCTGAGCAATCAAAGAGGGTGGTAATAGCCAGGGCTGACTATCTGGGATTGCTGGGTAATGCAAAATGCCTTTATTCATTTTGTTAGCTGCAAATGGCTTTTATTTACATTTCCACTTAGCTAGGTAGTTTCCCCAAGACTCCAAGAATTCAAGACGCAGACGTGTTATTAAGACATTTTAAGCATCCCCATATTTAAGGAAAACATTTGACAGGACTGAAAGCCTTTGGATTTATTTTTTTTTTCCCCTCTCCTTTTTTATTGAAGAGCAAAAGTAAATAAAATTCTAAAGCTCTTAACTCTAAGGTCCCTAAGAAGGGATTTTCTTCCAAGGGGCATGTAAGGAACCTGCATAAATATGTCTTTGTTGTTTGGTGTTTTTTTAAGGAAGTATTTTAAGTTTTGGATTTCAGGGGTCATCCTGCTGGGAGGAAGCCAGAATTATGATGCTCGGTGAAATACACATCTGCAAGGCAAAGAGAAAGGATCAAGGGTGGGTTTTGTAGGTGGTTTTGGTTGACCTGTCTGTATTTTTTTCTGGGTTTTTTGGAGTTGGACAGATAGGGAAAAGAGAACAACAGATTCAGAGAAAATGGGATGTTGAATGCAGTTCACTCTGAGTGACCACCACTGCTCCAGGCAAATGGGGAGCTCTACCAGTGATCCTACACACCTTGAGAATGACATGTATGGCTGCACCATTACCACTGATTTTCACACCACCAAACCACACTCGGTCTCTCTGCACCCATGGAGAACAGATGCTGCAGTTTCTCTTCCGGCACTTGGTTCCCTGGTATGTGAGCAAGTCCTTCTGTATTTCCTTTGCACATCTGAAGGTCAGCAAAATACAGACATGTCTTGCAGTAAAGATATCGAGACAGGCTTACATGCACAAGGATTTATTTGCAGTTATGCATGTGCAAAAAGAATATTGGATTAAGAATTGCAGTACCTCTCTCCCCAGAAGCTGGAAAACCATTTATTTAAATTTTCTACTGATGCCTCTCTGCATTCAAGGTGTTGAACCTCTTTCTCAGTACCTGTGCACACTCCAGCTGCTGCCTGTGCTGTGGTATTTGAGTCTCTACAGCATTCAGAAAATGAAGTGTCCACAAAACTTGAACAAAAGCCCTAACAATTCCCCAAACTGAAGGATAGAGTTGCTGCAGAATGTGTCCAAAATAGAAGGCGAACCAGAAAAAAAAAAACAAAACAAATTCTGAGCCTAAAACATCAAAATGAAACAACAGCCACCAAAAAATGCAGCCAGCAGCACAAAAAAGAAGCCACGCTGTGCCCTCACCAACTCCTACTCTGTAATTAAGTGAAAATGCTGAAGGTTTGGTATTTTTAAAACTGTTCTCTGGTTTCCTCAGGGAAAAAAAAAAAAAAAAAGAAAGAAAAAAAAAGCCTTGTGTTCCTTTTCTGAGTAAACAGCAGAATTTCAGTGGATTAATTCTCCCAGCTTGGCCAGAGCTAGAGGATGCTTTTTCTCTGTTATTTTTTCCCCTCTGTGATTTCTAATTTTGTCACTGGTTCCTTGTGAGACCAGGCACTCCTGGTGGCACACGAAAGGGGTATTTCAGCTTTAGCTGATCTGGGGAAAAAGGCTTGGTGTGTTGCGTGAGAAACTGATAAAATCTAAGTGGTGGGAAGGAAAGGGCTGTCCTTTAATAATTTCAGGGCTTCTGGTCCTGAACTATTGCCTGTGCTGAGGAATTTTCCTATTCAGTTGGATAAGAGTAAGAAAAAAGAAAAAAATTCTGTAGAGGGTTATTAAGAACAACACCACATGAACTTTTCCTCAGGAAAATGGGAGGGGAATGACATTTTGTTGTGTTTGTTAAAAATTCCAACGCCAAAATATTCTGACGAAGAACCAACTGTCGCTGCAGAGCCTGAGGGACACTGGAGCTCAGATGTTCTCACTCGTCTCCATGTGCTGGACCTATGGGACAGACAGCATTTCCCATAATTCACTACAGTTAAACACATAAATGAAGACAGCTGCATCCTGGGAAATGTAGTTTAGCTTTGAGATCTGTCCATTGAGGAAACCAAGACAATTTTCCATTGCCAGAAATGATTGTGTCAGCCTTTCTTCATAAAGATATGTTGGTGCTTGGTTTGAATGCTACTTTTTCATAAATTAAATGTCCAAGAAATCTAAATTTTGTGTTGAAGGCAGAAAGGCTACCCAAAAAGGCTATGGATAAAACAATTTTATTTTCATAAACAGTGGAAAAGCCTGAGGACCTGCTCATTCCACTCTTGATTATTTTAGAGATAATTTATTTACCTTCTCCTAGAGCCACAAGTGTGATAACGAGCCACTGTTCTTTTTCTTTTAAAAATATGTAGTTCAGTCTTGACTACTCAAAATGTGAACATGGAGGGAAGTTTGACTCTCTACAGAAGATGGGAGAACAGTTTTAACTCAGGGGAAGAGACTGTTTCTGAGTCTACATCCAGAGTCCATTGTGAGCCACTGCAGTGCACCGATAACTTTGTTGAAAAGCCCTAGCAAGAACTTAGGTGAGCAAAGGAGATGCAAAATGGCCAGGAATGGAGAAAACACTGGAAAGCCACAGGCTGAGTCAACACCTTTTTCCATGAGTGAACATTTGATGCTCAGCAGTTGCCTACAAGCTGGTAGCTGGACTACATTTCCACTCTTAAATCATTTAGGGACTATTTTACAGGGGTTTCAGCCACTTTAGTATCATGGTGAGCACTGTGTAACAGTGAGCAATGCCTTGAGGTCCTACACAATTATTTTGTGGAGAATGAGAATGTCAGCTGGAGTTCTACAGGATTTTGAGAGAGCTGGGACAGATCAGGTTCCTTCTGCTATATAGAGGAGGGAGATATGTAGCTGAAGGCCATGAGGCTTCCTGGTCTTTGCATAATCTTGCTGTATCAGATGTTATGAAAGACAAAAACAGCAGGAGAAACTGCATGCATGGGTTACTACTTATTTTACACAAACTATCTCCATTCAGGTGAACCATCTCCATTCAGGTGGCTCACACAAAAAAATGTTAAAGATATTCCTGGGAGCCAAAGACATCTGCACAGAGCTGTCAGATATGAGATAGCATCTTCTGGACCAGCATCATGGAGATCAAAAGAGAGAGAATTTGGGAAGGAAATCGGAGATATGAAGTGTCTTGCATAAGGGGTCAACCAGAAAGACATGAGCAGAGAGGAAAAGTCACAAGGACCTTCCTGTTGACCTGATGTATCTCTAAAGCAGCATTCTGGATTTATACAGATGTCAGCAAGATAAGAATCCAGCTTCAAAGGCTCAGCATCTTGCTCCTCTGAGTCACATTTTACTTTAAAAACGGATTTATTTTTTTTTTTTTCAACAGCTGTGTCAATACATCAAAACAAGTCTGTTTCTCATGAACCCAACACCTGCTAGCCGATATTGAGAAATGAAAAGTGGAACCAGGGAAACATTACTTACATTTTGCAAGATGTAGCAGTATTCCATCATTACATTGCAGAAGAGCAAAGCCAAAATGAGAAAATACCTTTCTCCAAACAATAGGGAATGGAGAAAGCAGGGTGCAGTACAACACTTGGATTTGGTATAACTGAATCTCTACGTAACCAAGTAGTGTAAATTGGATTAGTTTATATGGGTTGAGCAGTCATCAAGATCAAAACTAGTGTTCTTTTCTCTTTTCTTTCCCCCCCCTTTTTTTTTTTTCTTTTACTTTGAGAAATAGTGAAAATGTCCAGTTTATTTTAAAGCAGCTTGTGTCCCTGGTGATACTCATAACTGAAATGTCCATTAAAATCTACTTGGAGCATGAGAGAGATAAGGTGCAGTTGGTTAGAATTAACAGATATTTTCATTGTCAGCTTCCAGAAAGCATCAGAAATATCAGAAATAAAAGGTAAGATCTTTTTTTTTTAAAAATAACTGTATGACTGAATAAAGGCTGGAAATTTCCTTATAGAAGAGGTATATAAAAAGCCTAATTTCATCATTAAAAATTCCAACCATGTTATTCTACTCTATTTGTAAAAAATTATCTCTGCTTTTGTTCCCACAAGAAGGAAGTAATCATAGATCTGTAGAAAAATAAGGGTAAATTAGTAGGTAAATAGATAGATAAATTACATAGATAGGTAAATTAGAGACAGTATGTCTTTGAGAGGACCAGCATATGCCCTTAGATACACAGAAATATATACCTTTGTACATCTGTGTGTAGACATGTCTTCATCCAGATGTGTACCTGTGTGTGCAGAGAGTTTTAGTTGGATGAACTCCAGACATGCTCTCACCATGATAAGAAACAACATAAAACAAATATTGGAAGACTAGGCATGTTCTAAGGGTAAATCAGTACAACATCACTAGAGCAAATGATATAATTACACTGATTGTATGATATAATTACATTGACCAGAAATTTGCATACAGAAGTAAGTATGTACATGCACCAGTCTCTTATGCATCTGACTACTTAAACACACAGGCATTATTGTGCATGTAAATATGTATTTTCTAGGTGTGTTTCCATGCACATTTTTGTGCTTGACAAAGCATTCCTGTTTGGCTCCAGGTCTTTGTGGATCTGTGTGACTGCCCCAAATCCCCAGTCCATTGTCCAGGCTCTCATGTAGGGCAGTGTCACACACCTCAAGTGCAGCTGGAAGCAGCTCTGCAATAGCTGGGGTGAGACAGTCCAAAACCTGAATCAAACCTCTTCCAGGCTTGGTAGCAATACCTAAACAAGGCATTGAGGAGGCCGCCTACCTTCTACCATCAACAGCATCCTATGGAGGGGGGCCCATTTTCCTCTTCCTTAGACAACTACAGCTCCAGATACATAATTCTGGGACTGAGAAAGGCATTTAAGGAGTGAGCTGAATCAGATCAGGCCTTTTTAAGAAGAGGGCATTGCATTACTTACTGGGTTTTGGAAGTGCAAGAGAGGTCAGGCTTCTTGTCCAAAGCCAACGGGAAATAACTACTGCTCCAAAGTGCAACTTGCACGGGTAGAAACCACTTCTTTCCCATATTTCTTTTTCTCCCTTAGTGGAGCTGAGCACATACACACAGTCCATCTGCTTCAGCTCTGCAGCGCTGGCACAGCTGCACCCTTATCTCCTGCATCAGCATCCCAGACCTCTTCTTGCTGACAAAAGAGAAATATTTACGCAAGAAGGCTGTGGGAACACAGCATTCTCACTGGCACGTTCTCCCATGCCTTGTTTTCAGTCACAAATAAATAATGGCATGGACAGCTTATCTGTATCGTGCAGACAATGGCTAAAAACATAAAACTCTCTGGATTGAGAAGGTCAGACCCTGGGCTGCTCGTCATAGCTGACATAGTGAACTGGGCAATCTATTCCAATAAATGTATGTACCCAGATCCCAGCTGTAAGTCCTGGGCAAAAAACCATGGACAGTATATTGCTTAGCAGATGGCACTAATTGATGTAGCAGAATTAAGTGGCGTTACGTTATTTTGGATCAACTGTGATTGCAGCCTGGTTAACACAGATTTTATTTTCCTTCTCAAGCTGAACTAATAACACTTAAGGCTTATATCTATATCATTGTTTAAAGGTGTTTAGTGAGACTTGGTTTTAGAATGTTCTGAAGGTTTGTCCTTAGTAAGTGAGAAGCCTTTCAAGTGTCACCAATCTCAACATCAAAAAGAAAGAGTAAGTAATCACTTTGGAAAATCTGCCTGAGGTCTGTCTTCCTCCGCTATCAATGGGTGGGTTGTGGTTGCTGGCAATCTATTTGTTATACTGAGTTTACTCTGCACTCTCTTGAAATTTGTCTTCTGCTGCTGCTGTGGTTGTTAAATAAGCCATGAAGAATTGTTCTCGTTTTCCTTACTGCGTGAACTTCTGGGTTTGTCCTTAGTGGACACTTAGGGATGGGGTTTTAAGCCTGGTGTTGAGGGGTAATCATAGATTCTGGTGTCTGTGGAGGGAATCACTTGAGTACTTATTCCAATGATCTTTTTAGATCACTAGAAACAGTGGCTGAGTTTCATAGTATTCCTTGATGATTTAAAAAATATATATATTTTATTACTTTTTTATTGGTCTTCATATCAGAGTTATTTTAGTAAAGGGGCTTCCTGCTCTTCAAACATGAGACAACTTAGATTTGTAGTGAAATTGATGTTGGGATTGTCACAGTCTGTCATTCCTGTAGCACATTTGAACTCGGGGTATGTCTATATCATGAATGTACAGGTTAAAAGAGCCATCTGTAAGTGTCTGAGCTCTGGAATTGATCCAGAGATGCCTGTGCTGGCTCTGCAGTCAATCACAGGAGCAATATATCCAACCAGTACAGCATGGCATGAATGTGGCTCCAGAATTCCAGGTCCAGGCTTGTTATCTTGCATGGTCCCAGGCTGTGATGTGTGGGTCTCTGCTAGTCTGGTGATCTCTGCATCGTACTCGCTGCACGTGCCATAGGTATAAACATGTCCTAATGGCATAACACAGCTTTTACTGAATGCAGCATGAATCTTTCCATTAATTTCAGCAGGAAAGAACAGGTTTCTGTGGCAAATCCTTACTAAAAGTCCCTAGAAGCTCTGGATTGTACCTTATTCCCCACTCTAAGGAGGGTTGAGATTATTTTTAAAAAACTCATGGTGTTTGTTTTTTTTTTTGCTGGCTGATACTGACTTATGTAAACCAAATGTTTTAGTAACCCTGTAGTACTTGTTCCAAACTTTCCAAGGGATGGGGGGAACATATTCTCAGTTTGGGATGGAATTTCAGATTAGATCAACGTTGTCAGACAGTAGTTGGTTATCAAGGAACCCACATATAGCTTGGAGGCATAGGATGAACTCTTTGCCCACCTTTTACAGCCTTTGTGAGCGTTTCAACCAAACTATGAACATTACTGAATCTCCCCTGCTGCAAGGTTTCATTCAGTGGAGACAACCCAGCATCTGTTAGAAGAGGGGTTGTACACGGCTGTTGTGCAACTGTGGAGTTTTTTCTGTTGTCTTCCTTTGGTTGGTTGTGAATTCATGTAGGAAATGAATATTTGCTTGAACTCTGCCTTCACTCTGCTATCTGTTTGAACAGAATGGTCTCTGCCATTCTGGGAAAAATTCAACTGTGCAAAAGGACATTCAGACTGGACATGCTCCGTGTGCTTGAACTGGTGTGAGGAGGTTTTGTTGTCTTTGCACCCAGCAGAAAGCAATAGTAGAAATCCCAGAGCAAAGCAGTTGAACTGCCCTCCTTGTACTGCATTATAAACACTTAAATACCTGTTGAAGGATTACAAAAAGTCTTCTCTGAAACGCCTAGCTCTGTATTGAAAACACCTTTGTCTTTACCTTCAGCCTCATTAAATATTCTGTGTTCACTTGATTCAAGCCAAGTAGTTAACAAAATCCCTTAATAGGTGTAGATTTGGATGGCTGGGTAAGAATCCAGTAAACACATTTGACTTAGACTTCATCCTCGACCTCATTAATGATTGAGAAATCTCCAGAAATTCCTTCCTGTCCAAAGTCTAGGAAGAGTGGAGCAGAACGAGAAAGGAAAGGGTCTGGCAGTGGTTTGGTTACTGGGGCATGAATTGCTGCTGATGTGCTGAGTGTGGTGTTCTCTCCTTGGTTTAGTGTCTTATCTTAGATGTCAGCCATGTGCTCTTCAAGATAAGGACTGCATCATGATCTTCTTTTGAGCTCATTTTAGCTGGGCCAGGTAATCTGTGATTAACAGGAGTCCTTTAAGTGCACTGAAGTGACTGGTCAAATGACAATAAAGCAGAAGCATTTTGTCCCACTCTGATCTCTAGGGCATCTTGGAAATCACCTAGGACAAAAGATCTGTTGTGACAGGTCTTTTCTTGCCTACAAAAATTTGTTAGGGATTCATTAGGGACATGGAAATGGTCCCTAAAGATGCCAGTCCATGCCAGTGAACCTCTAGCCCTGTCCCTCAGCTTCAGCTTTTACAGAAGTCAGCTGACCCTGCTTCTGGATGATCATACCTCAAAATGTATAGAAAGCCAGAATGACATTGAGGAGGAAATTCACTCCTGAATAAATGATGAGGCTTCTTTCTTATGTGCAAGCCACCTTTCTGATGATTAAAACTATCACTTTATTCTACAGCTATTCTGCTTGAAGCAGTAATATGTAATCAAGCATAACTGGCATGGTGTTAATGTATAAGGCAGGAAACATTAACCTCTAGAGGCAGGAAAAGAGCAAGTGTACAAATGCAATTCAGTTTCCAGTCTTGGTTACCTGATCACAATCATGGAGCATTAAGGCTTTAATAAAACACAAATGAATATCGATGTAGCAAAATAGGGGATAAGCATTGCAAATAACACACCCTGATTATTCTATAGTACAAATCATAGCTCAGAGTTTGTAGAAGAAATTATTTCCATCTGGAGAATCAATAGAGTGGCTCTGCATAACTCGGTCTTCTGTGCCTGATATAGGCATTAAACCACTGTAAAGACTCTAAGAACTGTTTCATGTAAGGACAAAAAATCAGGATGCTAAAAGAGGAGTGGATGAGTCCTAGTGGGCCATGGTAGGTTTACAGCCTGACCATACAACTGGCACCTAGCACAAACTTGAACAGGGATCTTCTTCCCAAATGTCTATTTCCTTTGGCAAGAGCAAATTGTTGATCTGGAATACTTGATTAATTCAGGTCTGAGCCAAGGGAAATCCCTATGTCAGACATACAGCCTATTGCAGTGCAGAAGAGAACAAAGCAATTGTAGCTTGCCTGAGTAGTATTTAAAGGATTATTCAACTTCTAGTGTTCTTCAAAGTCTGTTTATGCTGACTTCTGAGATGGTATTTTGTGACTGGTGAAGTAAAACAATCGACTTTGTTCTCTTGTGTAAGACATTTCTTGTGTAGCTTAATTAACACACTGCCTGCAATGAGTTTCTACTTTGGCAGTACGTGCTGCTCAAGTTACTGAAACCTTCAGGGTTTGTACTGTTCCCCTTTTCTATATCACAGCCATTCAAAAAGCCATAAGCAAGGCTTCTCTACATTTACAAATCTGTGCTGTAAAACAGCTTTGTACAGGACAGGTTTGAGCTTCCTGAGAAAAATACCATCAAATCCCATCTGAGCAGCACAACTGGGCAGAACAATTTGGTCTGGCTGTAAACAGCGTTAACAGAAATCATAAGCAAACACAGTACTCAATTAATTCTAATATTTGAGCACTGATGCAAAAATATGTTTATTCCTGTGGTGATCATCACTGCATGGTTTTACATTGGACTGATGCTGCTCTTTTTGCATGGCTGAAATGGCATTTGCAGCCAATGTGGAGACCAGGAGCAAGAACAAGATTGATGAGATGGAGCTACTCCTTCCAGTAACCAGACCCAGTGACCTCAGTTTATACATTTACCTGCTCCTTGGAAGTCTTATGGCAAAATTAAAAATCACCACAGCACACAGGAGAAGCTGTTGCTGCTGGTTATGCTGGAAAAACATCTACGCTTCTCTAACCTGTTTAAATATGCTTGGCACCCATGATACTGCCAATGGACTGCTGAGATTGAAATCTTGTTCACATAAGGATCTAGTGGGCCGTAAGAGAGACCAAATAGAACCTACACCTCCCACAGGTGTAGAACAGAAAACTTCCAACTACTGCAGCTCTATGACTTGCTGTGCATCAGATGACTAAGGAGAACCAAAGTTAATTTCAAGTATGATTCACTTGGGTGTTGCTATAAGTGTTTAGGTTGTCTTTACCTGCATAATAGAGAGTGGACAACAGTTGGGTGCCTTGCTTCATTGTCCCTGTTCCAAGGGGCCAATTTCCACCATCCCCAACACCTGCTCCGCTTCTGTCATAGCTGAGGCAAAAGGGGTTATTTCACACTTATGATAGCAAGACTGACTAATCCTTTGATTATGGTCTCTTGAGGGGTGGAATGAGCTGTTCTGCATGTCCCAAACCCTGCATGATTGAAGGAATCCATGGGAAAGCATTGAGCAGCCCTTCCTGTCTCACGTGGAAGATGCATAAAAGTTAGGCCTGGCAAGGAAGAGCCTTTGATATGGTAAAGTTTCCCCTCTGGTTTGCCTAAGTGTATGTGATATTTCCTTATGAAAGGCAGAGCAGAATCAAGACAGGTTCTCCAGCAGTAGTGTTGTGTACCCTATGCTATGACCCCAGCATAGCCCCCTATGCATAGACCTTCAGGAAGGGAGTTTTGCTTTTGGTTTGTTCGTTGGTTGGGTTTTTTTTTTCCATCAGTCAGTGACTATGAGTTCTTCTGCATGGCAGTCAGGCTGCAGGAGTTGCTTTTAGACACATGGGTTTCATTTCCCTGCTGCACCAGACCTTGGCCATTCTGTGGGTTTTTCTCCTGGTCCAGGCTCTCCATTTCTTTATTCTTCCATCTCTACTCTTCTCCTTTTTGTTTTCATTTGAATTAAGTGTCAGTTACTGCATTCAGACCCTCACAAGAGAGTCATGGGCCAAAATAAACCCTTGTCTTGTGGCTTGTGCTCATTTAAATGACAAGCTCTTAGGACCACTGTCTGCTCTGTATCCAGCAGTTTGCACAGTGGGGATCTGGTTAATGCCCATGACTCTGAGTAGCATTACACTACGAACCGTGTTTCACAGTTATGTGGTGAAGAAGGGTATAAACAGTAATGAATTACATCTATAATATCACCATGTGATAGATCACCATCTATAATATCACTCTTCATTTCATCTAGCAGCTCTTTGTTGGTGTTACTCCCTTCTCCAGCACAGAGTGTTTGAGATTTTGCCTCTGTGTTTAGAGTTATAATTAACATGATCCCCACTGAGACTGCTAGTTATACCCAGGACAGCTTAGCTGAGTTATCTTAGCTAGCTGAGGATCTGTGGGGATGGTTCATTTCAAGTGGCTTTCAGAGGAAGAGTGACTTCTGTCACCAAAATCTTTGTCAGTCTCCATGCACCTCCCCTGAAGCTGGTGGAAAATGTCCCATTCAGGTAACAGGGATAAACCATTTTACTAAATGCAGAGGGTTACATTTGATTTAGTCATACCAGGCTCTCATTTATAGCACTCAGAGACTTGATCTCCGTTTCTCTTGCCCTAAGCTGGACATTTACAGAAGGCCAGACCAACTATGATGAAAAAATGCCCTTTTCTCTGCTGTCTATGAAGAAGCCTGACTTCTGTAGCTCAGATGGAGATATCCTATCCACAGTGTGTATATGGATGAAATCAAACTCAGAATGTGTGATTTACCCTCAAACTTTTCATAGCCAGTGGAGTTTTCAAGAAGAGAGAGACTTGTGATAGGAGAAGAATTGTGCCTTTGCCTGGATTGAGTAGACCTTCATTGACTGTGAGGAGGCTTGAGATAACTGGATGAAGCCTGGATATCTAAGAGAATCCCATTCTTGATCGCTTTTAAAACTCTTTTATCCATCTCAGATATTATCTACTTACCACAGCTTCAGCAGCCAATGAAGTATGTGAACTCCTCCGAGCCATACAATGCAAACTCAATCGAGTCTCACATTCAGCTTTACTTCAGACTGGACTGCATGTGTTCTAGGCAGTGGAGTAGGATCCTTTAATGTGAGACAGATGTGTGGCAGTACCTTGAAGTGGAGAGAAGAATAGGGAACAGCTGGGAGTGGTACTGTGGTACACTAGATCCAAAAAAAGCACAGCTCTGCCTCTAATCACGTTTGAAAGCACTGAGAGGATCACCTTAATTAGATTCTTTTTAGGCTTCTGTTCTTCTAGTTGAGACTTTATTGCATTAAACTAAATTGCTGCCAGCCAGGTTTCAGTTAGCTTGAGAACAATTACACTTTGTTCCATGCCAGTTTCAATTCACTGCTTTGTAAAGACTCCAGCATTACAGTCTGGGCCCTGATTTCAGCTCCACAGTTAGGAATCAACATATATAGATAAATAAATTAATAAATTAATTTATATAAAATTTATATAAAATAATTAATAAATTAAATCCAACATAGGAGTGTGGGAAGAGCTTACTGTGTTCCCAAGGCCAGAAGTGCAAGGTAGGGAGACTTCTGAGACACTGAGATGTCCTTTGGGGTCCCCATAGATGGCTTTGTTACTGCAATGTGGCATTTAAAGTCTGATTTAGTGTGCATAAAGCAGGTGGTCGCTGGGGACAAGGTGGCCAAGGTGAAACCAAAAGTCTAGGTGCCTTCTTTACCTGTCAGGAGTCCTTTCAAACCTGTCTGTCTGCAGCTGCTGGAGATGATAAGGGTGTGCAAGAGAGGGTCAGCAACAAACTGGGACACACAATTAGGCTACCTGGGGCTTGTGGAACAAATTTCCCTGCCAGCCTCACAACCTGTGATGAACATTTCCTTCTTTCACCGTGTTACTCTTCTGAAGAAGAGCTTTCTTCTTCACCATGTAATTATTTAATGACAAAAACAGAACCAAAGGGTCATTAAAACAAACCACTGATGTGAACATGGGTTATCTATGTGAAGAAAGGAGAATAAACCTTTCTGGAGTGAGCTTAGGTTTGTCACACAGGGTGAGGGTTCCTTTATCTCCCTTCAATGACCAATAAAGTCTCAGATGGACATCTTAACACTTTCTTTGTAGGTGACAAAGAACAATAGGCACATTTGAGATGTGGTTCACCTGACCTGGTCTAGACCATCCTAGATCATTTAGACTGAGATGAGTCCTTTCCAAGATGCTAAAGCTCTTTATTGCCATAATCTTTGCTGACTACAGTGGCACCTAACAGAACTAGCTTCGATGTAGAGTAGCATGTTTATACACCTAGGCATAGATATAATGGAAAAACAAATGAAAGAATCTGAAGACTCCAGCTCCTTCCATGAGCACTGTCCAGGCCATGTCAATGAAGAATGGCTGTGTCCTTGGGGAACCAGGGGTGGCCTGAGCAAAAGAGGAAATAGATATTTTACACTGCAGTTAAGGTGGCATAAGATGAAGGATGGATGATATAGCTTTGCTCCTCAAAACGTATCTTTGAAGATATATCCCTCATCTTTCAAACAGTGAATATATGATATTTATCCCCTCCCAGAACATGAGTGGTTTTGCATATAGATAAGCCATGCCCTAGTGATGGCAATAATGATGAAGGTAATAAAGACATAAGATAAAACTTTAGGAATGGCTGAAGAAAGCAGGAATATAACACGTATCCTGCCATGGCAATGAATTTTCCAAATGACATTCAAATGCCAGATGTTGACTGTCCACCTCTGACTAATCACCTGTATTCTTTGCAGAACCAACACTGAGGTTCTTTTCATACCAATAAAATAAAAACAGCAAATGAAAACAATATGCAGGCTCATGTTTTGGGACCTGAGGATTCTTTGTTTGTTTTTTTTTTCTCTTTTTCCTCCTCTGCCTCCAAAGAGTGATAGTGAAGAAGGAAACACAGAAGGTGCAGGACCTTGGAATGAGAGGTGAACAGGAGCCTGGTGAGTGCCTCGAGTCTAAGATAATGAGGTGTTATAGAGGCTTGGAAGCTAGAGGAGGGAAGGCATTACTAGATTGCTGGAAAAATTAATAATCACAGAATCACAGAGTGGTGGATATTGGAAGGGACCTCAGAAGATCAACTAGTCCAACCCCCTTGCCAGAGCAGGATCCCAGAGCAGATCCCACAGGAGCACGTCCAGACAGGTTTTAAATGTCTCCAGAGATGGAGACTCCACAACTTCTCTGGGCATCCTGTTCCAGGGCCTGTGTAAGATTGTTACTCCTCTTGTATCTCCATCATTTTTATTTCTCCAGAAGGGAAAATAAAACACGTGACAAATTTGGACTGTGTGGTTCTAGACCTGCCCAGTGCACACCCACCCTTGAATACTGCACACGTGCACACGTATGTGTATGTAGTTACCCCTGTATGCCTGTGTCTGTGCATAAAATGTCTGAGGTGAACAGTGGGCAGGTTTAGAGTAGTTTTCTCAGACAATTTTATGTGGACCTAGGAGCAGAGTGTTGCTATAGATGTCCATCTTCTTTGTTCATAATTTCTGAACTTTTTAATCGTAATTTCAGCTCATTCTGACAGACCCAAAGAAATCTAAAGGGTATTAAGTTCCAAAAATATTAATTAATTAAGTAGAAGGGATTTCCATCTGGGAGATTGAGACAAGGGCCAATAGCATGAACCTTTTGGGCACAACCAAATCATTTCATTAGCAGATGAACGATTTGTGGTTGGAAAGGGAGGATATTCAGCAGAAACAGAGAGGGAAGATTTCGAAGGAAGCCCAAGTAAAGCAGGAGTCACACAAGGTGGCAGTGCAGAGTGTCAGCAGGGGTTTCTGGACATCAGCAAAAGGATAAAAATAGTCCTGTTGAATAGGATACGAGGAGAAACTAGACACCCACCGATGGTGTAGCTCTATTGACTGTACTGGGGTTTTGCTTGTGTGACTCAGCTGCCTATAAAGTCCACAGGACAACACATTGGTTAATTACAAATTATTCTCATGGATTAATGATCATCATTTGTTGATCACAATTTGTTTCTATCCTGAATTGACCTGTCTTTTCCACTGTCATTCTTTGGATGTGATCAGTTGGTTCCATGGCTGTGGATGATTGTTACCTTGTAGACCACAGATGACTTCTAGTATCTCTGTGGGATCCTCTGGGGTGTCAGTCCTCAAAGTGAATGTTATCTGAATTCACTGCTTTGATTTGCTACCCAAAAGCACACTCAATGAGCTCTGTAGCCCTCTGGTCAGGAGAAAAATCTTTCAGTCAAATATCAATGAATCTGGATATATTTTAAAGCTGAAGACCAGGTAAACAGACAAGCTAAATCTTTTCAAAGTTTGGGTTCCTCCACTTGTCCTGCAGATCCAGTGTAGTTTACAAGAGAGTCTTCAAATATTTGTGACTGACTTAAACATCTTCCTGCTGTGAGGGGTTTATGCAGTAGGAGGAAGAAGTCAGGTCAGGTTGCAAGGCAATGATAACTCCTTGCTCATTTTCTCTTTTTCTCTTGGTGGCATTGTCACAGAGATCAAATAGTGATGATGATGTTCATGTTGTGGGAAGCTTCTCACCACAAACAATTGAATATTCATTTCTTGTAAGTAGACAGATGTGGTGTGGGAAACTTTTCCAGTTCCTCCCAGTATTGGAACCTTCACCATAGGCCATGCTACCTATAATTTACTGAAATGTTTTGGATGTGCCAGGTAGTATCTGAATACAGTCTGTGGTTTTTCTGGGGCGTGAGTTTAGACTTCTGCTAGGACAAGAGTGTAGACAACCCCTTCAGTCTTGTGTTGAAGATGCATTTGAGGGCAGAGTCCTGTGGTCTATGGAGAGATGCAACGACATTTCCAGCAGTGGATACACCAGTTCCTCAGTTGATATTACTGGGACAAGAGTCAAGCAGTCCTGTGTTTAGACCTTAGACACCAATGAAAGGTCTTTCAGCTGTATTTGGTTGCAGTTGGGTTACAGCTCAGATGAGGGCAAAAGTCACATTTCCCAGCTCATGGCCAGTATTCCTCCACATCTGCCAGCACAACTGCACATGTGATCAGACCCTCACTCAGGCATGCCAAAATTATCTAGGTTAACTTAGAAACTTTAGAAGAGAATTTTGCTATTTTTGCTGTGGTTTAAACCCAGATAACTTTGTCAGGAGTGTGTTTGGAAGTAATTAGTGCAGAGTTATGCCAGCACATCTAAGGATATGGTAACTTCGCTTGAGGAAAAGGAGGAAGGAGTTGTGGGCAGCTGAGAAAGTACTGGTAGTGATAACTTGGTAGGGCAGATCAGTGGCAGCCCAAGCAGCAGATTTGGCCATGGGCCAGGTTGTGTAAAAATATACCATGAGGCACTCCATGAAATCCTCCGTAGCACACGTTTCAATGACCTTGGTAGTTAAAATTGTAATAATTTTAAAGCTCAGTTCCCACAGAGGTACCTGGATAAAGGGCATCACTGAATGAAGAATCTTCCAGCCATGACCACCTCTAAATATTGAAAGGCTGAACGAAGGATAGGGTATTGACAAAGCAGCAGAAGGGACCCCTGTCAGGGGTGTGTGACTGATGCCATCATGGTGTCATACCATCTGGATGGGAAGTCGAAGAGGTTGTGAGCAGAGAAAAATGTCTCCTCATGGAGGCAACACCAGGATCTTCACTGTTTTGTACATGGCTCTTGAAAGTCAGGAAACACATCAAAGAGAGAACAAAAAACTGGAAAGAAAACCTGGGGACGGGAAACCGCCTTTATTTCTTCTCAGATTTGTCCCAGCCTCTGAAATCAAAACCCAGGCGTTACCTCAGGACTGTTTTCCTTAGATTCTCGTTCCTGAGGCTCTTAGGAGAAATCTCTGATTTGTTGAAAGGTAGATAGAGAAATTGGCTCAGCAGCACAAGTTTAGAGTTTGCCGAGGAGATTGTGAAACCTCCGGCGGCCCTGGGAGATTAAAATGTTTGCGCTCAACTTCTTGAAGTGTAAGTTAACTTTTGGTTTCTTGCTCTTGACTTTGCTGCCAAAATACCAGACTAATAATCATGAAGAAAACAACTTTCCCTCGGATTGATTTCTGGCCACCAGTCCGATTTGCGTAAACCTTTTTGATTCCGCGTTGTTCTTTGGTTCGGGGCCACGCTTCGTGCTCGGAGAGGGAGCTGAGAGTGCTTCTCCAGAAGTGTCCCCTAAACAGGCGAGGTGGAGACAGCCCCAGCGCACAACAAAGCTGGATTTATTAGGAGAGCAGGCTGCTGAAAAGGAGGAAAATGGTATTTCAGTGAACTCTGAAGCTTTGCCAGCAAGAGGAGAGGTTAACAGCCGAAAGAGCAGCTCTGGCTCAGCAGCTTGTGCACTCTTTTCCATCTGATAATAAACTAGAATAGGATAAAATGGAATTAATTGAAAGAAAATATAAATTAATAGGCTTCTGTCAGGGGAATCAGGTTCGAGTGCTATAATAGGAAGTGTTTCTGGAGGTACTTGCTCGTTTCAGCGGGATGCAGACGTAAGCATTGCGAAGATGGATGAAGCAAGAGGAGTTTTATTTCAAACACAGAAGTGGCAGGCATTCCCACTTGTAGATGTGCTGAAAAGTCCTGAGATGTTGCATCCCGGGGCTGGGGATCTGCCATGATGGATGCAGGACACCCTATGGATAAAACATCCCATCTGCCTACCAGACTTTCAGTCAGGACATCAAGAGCCCATAGAGAAGGAATTTTCTGGAAGGACTTGTTCAGCCTTGCAGAAGTACTCAGCAACTGCTGTTTTCCTGGTCTGTTTAGAGTGCAATGGCCTGGATTAAGCCTGTGCTCTGTGAGCTCTATCTTACCACAGATTTGGGTTGTTTTCCTGTGGAGTTAAACAACCATTTGGGTTGCTTTCCATTTATTTTTTTACAGGGTCATTCAGATCTATGCTTACAAATGAAATGAGCCAGGGGTTGATTCTCTAACATTGAGATCAACTGGCAGGATGTGGCCATGTCCATACCATTAACCTCCCTTAGCCTCCAGGAGAGGATGACCACAGCCAAAATGCTTATTGTGCATGGTCCCTGGACCACACTAATCCCCAACCAGTGCTCATGAACTTGTTGGTGGGGCTGATTACATCAGATCCATGTCATGGGTTGCTCATACAATCTGATAGTATTAATGTGTAGACCCTTAGCCCCCATTTAGCTTACTGATATAGATTTCTATTTATTGCCACACTGCATTTGTGTGTCTTTGCTTACAAGCTCCCCTTTGGAGCAAGCACATTGACTTCCTTGGAACCTTTGTTCCATGAGCTCCTCCCTGTAGACCGTAAGAGTTTGCTTTCTGCAGTGTGGATGCAAAAAAGCCTGCCTTAATTGCCTTTGGAGACCAAACTTCCTATTGTGTGAACCACAAAGAGGGAATGAAGAAATGAGCAGGGAAGAGAAAGTAGAAATGTTGGAGGCTCCATTTGTACCCATCAGTCTTGTCACTTGTTTCTTTGGAAAGTCACACCACCAAACACTTGCACTCTTCCAGTTCTTCTGCCTCATTTTTGTACCATTCACAAAGACAGAATAGGCTGAGTTTAATGAAAACATGTTTCAAGAAAATATGATTAGAAAATAATACTGTAAAAGGCAAATATATACATATATAAAGTTAAAGAAAATGAACAATACCTATGGCATAAGCACTAGAACTATAAATAAAATGCTAATGTTAGTAGGAGTAGTAGAAATGGTTGAATTCTTAGCAGAAAATACTCTCCTGCAGTGCTTTCAGCTCACACTGTAAGACTAGAGCTGCCTCAAATGAACATTTTTCCTGTTATCTGAGTGCCAAATACCACCTTAAAATATGCCAGGCAATCAAAGATTTCAAAGTCTGAAAAGCTTAGGAGGATGATTAAGTTCTCTTGGTGCTGGGTTGGCAAAGAGTGACGTGCAGGGCTGGGACAGAGCTCACGGGCTGACTTTGCTGGTAGAGGGCAAAGTGAAAACTGGGTTAGAGATGTGTGAAGTGTTTGTGGGGCTGCAGACAGGGTTGGGAACCAGAAGTGGGTAAGGGATATCAGGGTGCTGAACATGGGAGTGAGAAGAGAAAGAGAATTTAAAGCCTCCATGTGATAACTTTTTTGGTTAGATTTTATTTTCCTTTGGGTTCATTTGTTTGTTTTTCTATATTACCTTTTTTCTTTCTATGGCCAGCCAAAAAATTAATAACCTCACCTTGGTACTGGAGAGCTGCAAAAGTGAATTTGACTTGAAACTGGCTAAATATCTGAGTGTACTTATTTAAATGAAAAAAAATGAAATGAATAAAATGAAAAAAATATTGACAAAACTTAATAAAATGAAAAACAAGAGTGACAAACATCACAAAGGGTGTTCTGGCACTTTTAATAATATTATTCAGTTCTCTCCAGCCAGGAAGGACATTCCCTTTTGTTGGCTCCAAGTCCATTTTCCAATTGCTTACCTAATTGCTAGCCTCATTGTCTCTTGTGAGCCCAGATAAGATGAGGTGAAATTGGTAGTTTCTTATTTTACAGAAATTTCCAAACCAGGGCTTTACTGCTTCCACATTTGGCTCATGTCTGGGAGACAATGGACATTACTAGCCATACAATAATAATCCCCAGTATCCCTGGTTGTTCAAACCTATGCACGGGATAGAAGATACACAGACTGAAAAGATTTATCTGAACACAGGAAAAACTAAGGAGGAATATTTTCCTCCTGCATCATTTCAGAGAAGACACGTTCCCAAGGCCACCCAGAGAAGCCGTGTCAGAGCTGGGTACCAACCCCAAGCTCCCAAGTCCCCCACCCAGTGTATTCATCTCATTTTCCCTGGTTTAGTCATTGGCAAACGGCTCACAGCAGCGTACATGACTCTGGCAGCAGGCAGCTTAGTTATGATTTGGTAGCAAAATATTTGGCCAACAGAGCATCCAAGTGGAAAACTTTCCAGTGCAGAAACCCGCTTCATCCTTCACCGCTCCTGCCCTGGTTCGTTGTCCCTCAATCCCAGATCATGGAGAGGTTGGGCTCTAATTTTTTTCCATTAGAGCTCTGGTGATCAGGCCCTTCTTAATCAGCCACGGCTTCCGCTTCGAATTGGGTAATGTCTGGGCCATTAATATTAATGGAAAGAGAAGCTGCTTCTGTTTGTTCTATTTTCAAGTGGTTTCTGGAGGTCATCTCCCAGCTAGAAACCACACTGCTCGAAGCACAGACATCCCAGGCAGCACACACACACCTGCTCAGCTATAGTTTTTCCAGATGTTGACTTCCCTGTTGATGGTAATAACCGTATTCCCTTAATTCCTGGATAGCCCTTACAGTGCTTTTTTTTTCATTGCCCAACCTGAAAGCCATTACCAGATGTAGCTATGTCTGATTGTGCTGAAAACAATGGTCAGATGTGTTCTGAAAGCTCTGGCTGGGCTTTCTGGGATGGGGAGATTTTTTATTTTTATTTTTTTTTGCAGGGATATTCCCAAGTGAAAACATACATAGTAAGATGAACTCCCTTGAGCAGTAGTCTCAGAGGATTTTTACCATTCCTGGTTTTTGCTGTTACTGCCAGAGGGGCTCTTTCACACCTTTTAACAATAGATTGTGTGAACTTCCTCATCTACTTCAGTGTGAAGTCGGATAAACTTGCTCAAGAGACATTTATATTACACTTAAAGGCAGGGATAAAATTAGTGTAGGAGTATTACCTCCCAGCAGTAAGGTAGAAAAGAAATCCTGAGAAGCAGCAGTATCTTGAACAGGTGCTTTTTTTTAAAAAAAAAATATTTCTAGTGTCTGTGAACATGTACTTTTTTCCTCTTTGATTTTTAGCATATTTCTTGAAGAAAAGATCTCTCCTCAGTCACCCCACACTCTTCCTAGGGCAGAGATGTGGCATCTTCCTATGGATGAAATAGGCATTTCAGTAGTGTTGAGGCTGGACTAACTGTAAAAGCTTTACAGTCTCTACTTGTATCAGCACAGGGCTCAGTTCCCTTCCCTGAATGGCCAAGCAAACTAGAGAGCCCAAATCAAGAAAATAAAGTTACAGAGAAGAAATTTATCTAAGATATTTGCTAAAAGGATCTGAGTTTATTCCAGTACTTAGAGATAAGTCAGGGTTTAGCTGCTTTACAGAACAGACTTGGCTCTGTTGGCTAGAAATCCTGTGAAGATTTGGAGCTGGAAGTCTTTCACATCTCATTTGTGCAGCACTGTGCTGGAGCTGGAGCAGACACTGTGTTCTTCTCTGCTCTTTCCTCTTTGTTTCTCCGGGCTGCAGCCCCTGACCCGTGAAATTGCCCCACTCCTGAGCTCTGTGGGGGGACTGCACTTTCCAGGAGCGTGCTTCAGTTTGGGAAATTCAGACCACCATCCTCAAAGTTATTTATAGAAAGTGGAGGCTTAATAATTACATGAAACGATCCCTTTGGGTTATATCCATTACCTATTTTTGACAAAAGAGGAAAATGGAAAAACTATATTAACTGGAGCTAGTTAGTGCAAATGGCAATGAGGTCAAAGGACACAGGCTTCAATCACTCAGTTACCTGCAACTGGTTAAAAAGTGTCTTTGCATTGCCTACATGTGGCACAGCAGGAAAATGAGATTGTTCTCTGACTTATTAACAGCTCAAATACTTGGAGAAGTGCAAAAACACAGACATATATGCAAGAAGAAACCCCTAGTTTCCAGGAACCCAGGGAAAACCACTCAAACCTCAGGCTTTTGTCTCCCCAGAAAGGAAATATTAAACTTTTTCACCTCATTCTGAGCAGTATGTTGGTAATGCTCAGTGGAGCCATGAAGACATCTGCAAATGTGATCTGAGATCCTGATCAACAGGATCAACTTCAAATACCTTTTCAGTTCTCAACTAGCAAAAGATCCAGGGAGCAACAGTAAACTCCTTCAAACATGATCTGCTGGAAGATGGGAAGGTAAAACTAGGAAAGGTTCAGACTGTGTGGGGTTTTTTTCTTTTTTTCCCCCTCTTTTTCTTTTTTTACTCCATTCTTCTCCCCCTCTTAGCACTGGACAGTGGGCACTGCAGGAAAAACACTGAACTAAAGTGGACTTTTATCCTGCTCCTTGATGCTGGTCATGCTGTTATGACCATCTTCTGCCAAGACTTAAGGCTCCATCACTAATCTAGTGCTTATCAAGGATTTTTTATCTGTTATTTACAAGGGTTTTTTGGAACATTTTCTCATTTTTCTCATTCTGGTGACTATGCTGGTTGCTTCCAAAACCAAGGCAGAGTGCTGGAACTTTCAAGTCAAACTAATTTTCCCTTTGCCAGAAGCCACAGTGAGATGAAGCCAGTCAGTCTCTAATCCTCCCACTCTGGTCCTCCCTGAATAACCTAGGAAATACCACTTCTTTGAAGAGTGAGGCAGGGTTTGAAAGGGCCACTAAAAAGGAAGAGGTGACCTATAAGGTTTCAGCACTTAAATAGTCAAGAAAAGAGACAACAGACCCCTCTTCGAGATACCACGAAGCCATAGAAAGAGACACCTGCACATGCAGTTGATAATTTCTTTAATTATCAAGTTTAATTATCGCTGGAGTTTGTCTACTGGAATCTGGGCAGTTTCTTGCCTGCTTGTGCACTGTGTGTATGTTGAATGGATGAAATAAAAGACCAAGGTGATAGTATGAGGAGCAAGACCATTAAGTGGTCTTCTCAACAGTATTAGGCAACATGTGTGGTTAAACAGGACATGTCAGTGGCACTCTTTTTCACCTCTACACCTTTTTCTTTTGTCTACAACTCCACGTTGATGCTTGTGTAAACTCATCTTGTTGCCTCAGGACGTGTGGATGGAAGAAGCATCAGAACCAAAACAAGGATCAGGCAGGTTGATGGGAAAAAACATTTGATTAATTAAAGCTGAGATCTTGTAGAAGGAGAGGGCAGCCTCAGCAAGATGTAAGAGGAATATATGGACTGTGAGGCAGAGAGAGGGGAGAGAAAGAAAGGGAAGAAAAACCTTATTCCTAGCCCAGGTACAATATTTTTCATCCTGTAAGTGCTTTGAAGAAACAATGATGATGGACTGGCTTCAGTGAAAACCCAGGAATAAGGGAATCAGTCACATAATAAAAATAAATCAATGTTGTCTGGAAAATTCGAACGTGTCATTATGCTGTGGGTGCTGTCAGCTCCCGGACAGACCACAGACAGGACTGGCCCTGCAAAGGGATGGATGCAGAGTGACAGCACTACGTCCCTGCCAGCTGATCACACAGGAGTAGTTTGTGAATTCATGTCAGCACAGGAATGTACTTGGAAAGAGGTCTGGCCACTCAGCTCCACGCAGATCTATTTAAAAAGGGAGTCAATGGCCTGTTTTTTCTTACCCTCGTTGTTCCTCGTGTTTTCTTTTCATGTCTGAGGTGTTTATTAGGTTTGAGGGCTGTACAAGTGAAAACAGACAAACAGCCATCAGTTGGCAGAGGGGTTGTTTAGTCAAGCAGAGGCTAATTTGGAGATCCACCATTCTGTCTTCCACCGCTGCCTGGAATACAGATGTGCAAATTGCACACTCCTTTTTTAACTTGTCCTCCTGGTCCCTGGGGTGGTGCATGGGGGTTATTTGCACAGGTGAAACACTGAGGCTTTGGTGAGCTACAGAAAGGCTGACAGATATTGTCCCACCCTCTGAGCCTGTGTGTGATGGGAGGTGCTCTGCATATTTCTGGTTCTAGAAGAAGTGCTGGGGTATTGTTAAGCCCTGTGGATCCTAAGGGGAAATGGTGATAGGGGTTACCTGCTCTGATCTTACTGAGGACTGGTGAGACCTTCTCAGGGGATGGGAGAGAAGGAAGGTGCTCAAGCTTTGGTGCAATCCACAAAGCAGGATGGCATTGGAAATATCCATCCCTTTGTCTCATGATTCCACTACAACTCATCACTCCTCTGAAACTGTGCAAGCTCTGCTCTGCTCCACCAATTGCTTGGAAAATAGAAGGAGGACACGGAGATGAAAAGGAGAATACATCTCTGTTCCAGGTTTCCTCCTATGCCTCCCTAAATACTGGAGGGATGGCTGTACAGGCACCACCAGCACACCTGTGGACAAGTAAAACGAGATGGAGGCAGAGATTTGCTCTACCATCACACCTTAGATATTTCCACCTCTAGAACCTTGAGCAAACTCCCTTGGTCCTCCTTGTTTTATTTTCCCCTCCAAATTTTTAGCTATTTTCCCAATTCAAGCTGTCATCTCATGCAGAGTACAATTCACTAGGAGTTTCCTCAAAAGAATTTTGTGCCTGGATGCTGTTCAGTGCAATAACGGTGTCTGCAACGTTTCTGAGGGGTGCCACCCTCTACAAGGAACTGCAGGGGACGTCTGTGAGACTCTGGGATGCACAGCAGTAACTCCTGCACGCCTGGGAGTCCCTGTTTGTGCAGTG
Organism: Podargus strigoides; assembly: GCA_028020825.1. Taxonomy (NCBI): domain Eukaryota; kingdom Metazoa; phylum Chordata; class Aves; order Caprimulgiformes; family Podargidae; genus Podargus; species Podargus strigoides. Next base: position 56,858,950 of record CM051623.1, on the reverse strand, counting down.
CCATGCAAGGAAAGGGGGCACAAGGACATTATTAGCTGAAAGTTTCTCTGTTCCCTTCTTGCTGAGCTGGTCCTTTTGCCTGCACAGAGCATCTGCCCAAACTCTGCTTAGGACATGGTCTCCAGCCTTCCTCTTCTTATTCATTTGCAGTCACTCCTCCCTATCCACAAGGTGTTTGCTTGCTGAGTCTGGTTAGGTGTTTTTTTTGGGGGGGGGAGGTTGGTTTTGTGGGTTTTGTTTGTTTGTTTGGGGTTTTTTTTTCAGGTGGGGAGAGCTTAAATCATATCCAGTCAGCCAATAGATGAAGGAAGAGGGCAATGGGAGACTGGCAGTCAGAAGGAAGAGGCATTTCTCACGGCCCAGAGCTCAGCTCAGGGTGGCAGGAGATGAGAGTGGGGTGCTCTGGGACTCTGCAGGCTGATAGTCCTTTGATGTACAAAGAATGAGGATGAGTGAATAGGGGAAGCCACCTTTGGGACATATCTCAGCTGCAGGCTCATCTTCAAGTCTGTCCCTGCTCCCTGAGGGATGGCTCTTGGTGTCACTTCTCCAGTGAACCTCCTGGTAGAGAGAGAGGGCTAAGGAGCAGCCTGTCTGAAGGGTGCAAGATCTGAATGCCTAATCTGAACCGAAGGGAGGCACAAGGGGAGAGGCAGAAATAGGGACTCCAGTTCTCATCCCTGTGTGCTACTTTTCTTTGGCATGCTGGAGTGGGAGGTAAACTCATAATGGTTCAATCTTCCTTCTCTTGTGTCTTTCTGGTGGCACTAGTGATATGCCCAATTGGTTCTTGATTCCTTCAGCTCCTCCAAATCTCTTCAAGGTGACACAAAAAATGCTAGAGATTTCTAAAGAAAAGTGTCCAGAAGCTCTCTGCTCCTCAAACCAGCCCTGCCATAAATTTCCAGTGATACAATAGATCATACAAACAGCAGAGATCTACTACTCATTACTTGTGTAGTACCCAGGGGCATCTAAAAACCTAAAATATCTGAAATCTGGGGATGTGAGTAAAGAGATACGCTGGAGACAGCGTGATGTGCGTGCGGATGGTGTGTCTGTGTGTCTCTGCACATTCCTGGGTGGGCAAAGCCATGTGAAATGCAAGAAAAGGTTCATGCAATACCCACCCCAGTCCTCCCAAAGTCAGCAGGGCTTTGGCTGAGGACACCTCTATTTGGAGCTCAGGCCAGGCCAGGTAAAAAACCTTTGAATTCACCTTTATGCGACGCCGTTTTTAAGTGAGTCACTGCTGTGTGTAACCACAGGGTAAGGAGAAAGTTTACTCAGCCTGGAAGGGGAGGGAAGGCCTCTCACTGGCTCTGAAGAGCAGGTACTGTTCCTTCCCAGTGCTATTTCTGGAATGCCTTGGAAGCACCCTGGCTCGTGCTAAAATAGCGTGCGGGTCTCGGCTTGCCTCATGTTGTGAGAAGAGGAGAGTGGTTTTGAGGTGAGCCTGGAGAAAGGCAGGCAGGGTGTAAGGCACACACAGCCCTTTTGATTCCCTGAAAATTAAATAAGGAGAAAAGATCCACAAGGCTGAAGGTGGAAAAGTATGTGTGAATTGGTGCCTCTGCTCCAGGGGGACATCACCCGGGCGAGAGGTCGTGCAGCGCCGAGGTGCTGCAGAGGGACCATCAGTGCCTCCTGGCATGGGGTGGGAGGTCTGGAGGGTCCTCCTCTCAGCCCCTAAGAGGCTTGCAGGAGAGGGAGGAGGTGAGGCAAGAGGTGATGTATAGGAACACTCATTTTGGAGGGTGGGAGAGGGGTGTGTGCTGACACGTGTGAGTACAGTGGATTATTGCAGAGAGAACCCTGGTGATGAGCACTCCAGCAACAACAAAATAGTGCAAAAGGTACACTTGATTTTTACAGAGAAAAGCTTCAGGCATTGTCAAGTTAAAAATTCCTTTTGTTTACTTTGCTGTAATGTTATTTTAAGAAAATCACTCTGCTGACCGTAACAGTGTGACTTAAGGCATTGCATAGAGAAAATCTGTCTGCTGCAGGCCAGGGCTGTCCTGCATCTCTCTGAATCAAGTCAGGGATGTCACCCAAAAATTCAGGTTTCAGTTTCTGCTATCACTTAACACCATAGCTGCACCCAGCATCGAGTGAGGATTAAAGCTAAAAGCTTTACCCAGGGCTCCACATCCCTCATCCGTGCCCACAGCAGCAGCGTGCTGTGTTGGCTGGATGCATTGGCTGTGCTGACTTTGCCTCCTTACACCTTTTGACAGCACTTTGGGCCACTGAACACTGGAGAATTCATTTGCCCAGGTCAGTGGTGCTGCATGTAGCTCAGACACCAAGTCACACGTGACCTTGTTCTGTTGTTGCTCCGTGGCTCTTGCAATGAGCTGTGGGACAAGACCTGTCCCCCTTGGGTGGTGCATTAGCTCAGTCCCTGTTCAGATGAAACTCAAAATACTTGCAGGGGGATTTCTATGCAAGCAACACACAACGTGAGGGAGGACTTCATAACAGGAAATATGAGTTACTCTCCTTTGGATATAGCGTATGTCACAGAATCACAGAATGTTAGGGATTGGAAGGGACCTCAAAAGATCATCTAGTCCAATCCCCCTGCCAGAGCAGGAACACCTAGGTCAGGTCACATGTCAACAACTATTTCACCCCCAGACATTTTATGAAAATGGCACAATATGTAAAAATAGTTTGATTGTCAAGGGAAATAAGTAGATGCACATCTCAGAGTGAATTAGTGCTTCTGTTCCTCTCCTCTCAGTCTAGATTATGAAGTAAAGGTCTTTGCAAAGATGCAATTATTACTCATATAAATAACAGGGCTTAAGGATGCAGCAATATGTGAGCATAAGCTCTTACGTAGGAACATGTTCAACCTACAGTGCATGTGTTCCTTCACTGGTGACAGGGCACCAGGTGTATTTTAAGAACCATGGATGGTTGCCTCATGGTTTCCTATCTCCTGTGAAAATCAAGACCTCATGGGAAGGAGGAGGTGATGGAGTCAGGCTTAGAAGTGTCCCACCTCCAGGCTGAGTCCAGATGGCACAAAGAGGTGAAGGAGCAGGAAGCCAAGGCAGATAAGCCCCAGGAAAAGGAACTCCTCAACCTCACTAAACTCCCTCTCTTTATAAGGAGCGTGATCTAAGTGGTATGGGTACACCTGTGGGTCAGCTTGGGGCAGCTGCCTTGATTGGATCTCCCAGATGACTCGGGGCTGCTCATGGCTGCCTGCATGGCTGGGCCATGGGGCTGTGCCTGGGGAACCAGGACAGCATAACTTAGGTACTAACTCAGTTTCCATGCAGTTTCTGTTCAGCCTGGAGAAGAGAAGGCTCTTGGGACACCTTAGAGCACCTGCCAGTACCTGAAGGGGCTGAAAAGAAAGCTGGAGAGAGACTTTTTACAAGGAACTGGAGTAATGAGATGAGAGGTAATGGTTTCAAACAGAAAGAGGGGAGATTTAGATTAGATCTTAGGAAGAAATTCTTGGCTGTGAGGGTGGTGAGACCCTGGCCCAGGGTGCCCAGAGAAGCTGTGGCTGCCCCCTCCCTGGCAGTGTTCCAGGCCAGGTTGGATGGGGCTGGGAGCACCCTGGGCTGGTGGGAGGTGTCCCTGCCATGGCAGGGGAGATGGAAGGAGATGATCTCTATGGTCCCTTCCAACCCAAGCAATTCTAGGATTCTATGATATGAGGGAATTCATTAAAACCTTTATTGGAAATTAAGCTGATAACTGGAAATGGCTTGTCTCAAGAGAGACAGGGAACTACTGGAGAGAGTCCAGAGAAGGGCTATAAGGATGGTGAGGGGGCTGGAGCACCTCTCCTATGAGGAAAGGCTGGGAGACCTGTCTGTTTAGCCTCAAGAAGACTGAGAGGGGATCTCATCAATGCTTATCAACATCTGAAGGGAGAATGTCAAGAGGATGGGGCCAGACTCTTTTCAGTGGTGCCCAGTGACAGGACAAGGGGAAACAGGCACAAACTGGAACACAAGAAGTTCCATCTGAACATGAGGAAAAACTTCTTTACTTTGAGGATGGCAGAGCACTGGCACAGTGGTGGAGTCTCCTTCTCTGGAGACATTCCAAACCCACCTGGACATGATCCTGTGTGACCTGCTCTGGGTGAACCTGCTTTGGCAGGGTGGTTGGACTAGATGATCTGCAGAGGTCCTTTCCAATCCTCACCATTCTGTGAAATCAAATGACTCAGCATGGAAAGAAATGTGATTTCTTAACAGGCTCTGTGCTCCAACAGAAAACCATTCAAAACTTGAAGGTACCTTCCTGAGCTGTAGATGATGCAGGACCCCTTCCAGCATCACTCAGTCACGCATGCTCTTGTATCTCAGCACAGAATGCTGTCTGTGCTAAGGGATCCTTCTCTTTCCATGTCTGACACATAAGGTCTCCAGTGCTGGGAGGTGAGAAATGCTTTCTGTGCAGAACCAGACTTTCCTGACCCAAACTTTAGGGTGTATTGTGTCTTTAAGTGCAGCTAACAGCCTCCTGGTATGCCCTCTCTGACCCTTCAGGCATCCTTGTAGTTGCAAACGTGAGCATCCTGACCCAAATTGCATTCCTCACCTAATCCTTCGAGCTGCCTGTGGAAAAGAGTGGATTTCTATATATAGTGCTCTGAGAAGCCACTGAGTTATTCTGCCCGGGTGAAGGGGGTCTGTTCTCTGCAGCATGCAACACAAATCAAGCCTTGTTAGTATATATCAGGGAGGGGGGGAAAGAGAGAAAAAGAGTGGAAAAAAAGGTCTCCTTTGTAAAAAAATGTGTTTGTGAAAGGGGGAAATGTCTGGCGGGGGGGGGGGTGTCAAAAGCTCTAGAAGACTGAGCTTATTTTAGAGCCTTCTGAGGTTAGATTTAATCAGCTCAAAACACATAGTTCCACTCTTAATATGACATTAATTCTCTCTGAAAGATGCCTTGCTATTCAATGGGAAGTTGTCCTTTTCCCATGCCCGAGACCAAGGCCGTATCTCTCCAGCCCATCCCAGGGTGTTTGAACAGAGGCAGAGCCATAAGCCATGTCTGGGAGACATGGTCTGATTTTGATAGGACCATAAATACAGTTGCCATGTCTGACAGGGGATGCTTGAAAAAAATACCACTTCAAAGAGGCTTGTGCTTTGTCTGAAGAGATGTAGAAATATTTAACTACAAAGCTGGAGTCTTTTTAGTTACATTCCTTTTTTCCTTTGCTGATGACAGACTTTTCATGGATGGTTTTCAAGCACTGCGTTCAAACATCATCATTTTGTGATGCACCCTCCTCACATTCATCAAGTGAATCAAGATACCAGGAGTCCCACCTGAAAGGAGGTTTCCTGACACAATCCCTAGAGGACTAATTCCAAATGTGTTATTAAACTGAGCCTCAACTCTGGGCTGGCAATGAAACCAGATCATCCCAATGTTGTGTTCACACTGCAAGCTGCTGAACCTACCAGCTGCCTGCCAAGCAACCTACCAACATGAGTTGGGATTCCATGAGCATCTGACAGTCCTGGTGAGATGTCATTTTTTTTCTTCTGGAAGTACATTTCCTTGTTACATTTCCTGTGATTGGTGGTGGGATAGGGGAAGTCCCAACTTATTGTGAACTGTAGCATGTAGCTGTGCTGCATCTTCCTTGATGAAAGTTCTTTACTGAGAGGGTGGTTGGGCACTGGAACAGGCTGCCCAGGGAGGTGGTGGAGTTGCCATCCCTGGGGGTGTCAAAAAACAGGTTGATGAAGCACTTGAGGCCATGGTCTAATGATCTAATGGTGAGGAATATGATGGGATAAAGGTTGGACTTGATGGCCCTGGAGATCCCTTCCAACCATAATTATTCTATGATTCTATGACATGCCTTAATGTTGGTTGTGAGTAGGAAACAAACCCTTAAATACAAAAGCAACCACCCTGGCAGCAGTAACAACCCTATAGCCTATGTTTGGTCCAATCACTAGAAGGTCACCATCCCATTTAATTAAAGATCAAATGCCAACTCTGTAAAGCCACCATGAAGACTCTGGAAAATATGATTTCAAAGGAGGTTACGTGAACTAATTTTTCTGTTTGGGGATATTATAACTTTATAAAGTAGGATGTAACTCACAAGAATTTCCTGCAGTGCTTGATAAGTTAAGGTGTGGGCAACAAAACTCTATTGTTAAGTAATAAATAATGAATATTATTATTTTATGCCCTACATTTTAAAAATATTTTGTAGAGCTGCATGAATAAGCAATGGTTTTGGTTTACTGGATGAATAATAAATGCATGAATAAATAAAAGAACAGTCAGAGATCAAAGAAAAACAAAAATTAGTTGTTTCATGGGATTTCTTGGTACAGCGAGAAAAAAAAACATGTTAAACATTTTGGAGTTCTAGGAATCATTTTGTTGCAACATGGGATCTTCCAAGCCATATCTTAATCCTTGAAAATTTTGGACTGAAAGTTCTGGTTTCCCTGTCGTGTGTAATTTTCCAGAAGCTGCGAAGACTGAGGCTTGAGAGGAGAATTTGATGGACCTGTTTGAATTTGTGGCATGGAAATGGACAGAGTTTCCTTTATAGAAAGACACTGAGGCTCAAATTTCCATGACAGTTGGCCATAGACCATCTTATAGTGAGGGCAAGGGGTTGCAGGCAATGGCCTTAGCTGCTCCTCATAACCAGAGGTGGATCTGCCCATCAGCACCATGTATCAGTGTTGGTGAAACATGGTCAGTTGTGCCTGCAGGAATCATTGCACACCCCAAAGAAAGGGATATGAAGGTAATTTCTTACCATTTGTGAAGTTCTTCCTAGTATGTTGAAAACAGATGTCTGGTTAGAGGGAATGGACTCTCTTTGTCCCCACTATTCCTTTGCACTCTGAGCAGTCTATAATTTAACGAGGGAGGAGTATATCTACCAGATGTACCAATCCCAGCTGCTCAGCATGGATCTGAAGGGTCCAGACTGAACCACTTCAGCTTCATTCCATGTGTTTTGATCTGCTACCTCCTCTGGGCTAAAAGACTCATCTTCATCATCCACGTGGTCTTGGAAGCTCATGAGAGACACACATTTAAGATGTTATTATAAGACCATGTTGAAGAAATATGGCTCAAACAGAAACACATTGTCTGAACATATCTACTTCAGAACCAAAAAAAAGAGAAAGAACTTAACCAGGAAAGGTTCAGAGAGAGTGGCAGAGATTACCCAAGGCAAGAAACAACTTTTGTAGGACTGAGTTAGAAAAGACGTTTCCAAGATCTTGGGGCTCCACATTCATTACCCATGAATTAACTCACAGAGTTCATTATATCCTTGCAGAATCCTGCTGATACAGCCGAAAGGTGTGGGTCCCTTGGGCTTTTGGATGAAATCTGTGTAGGTGGTTTGAGTGATGCTGCTGGGTACAGCTCAGGTTTTTCCTGCTTTGGTGGAGGACATGATGCAGCCTGAAGTGGGCTGTGGGTTCATTTGTGCATGAGATGAATGCCTTCTGGTCAGCACTGTTGGAATGCAGGGCCCTGCTAGATGACACCCTACTTCTTTGGGGTGTGAAGGCATGGACTCGCAACAGATCAACTGGGTTAATTCACAGAATGGAAACGAGTCTGTGATGATGCTCTCCAGACGTAAGGCCAGGAAGATGTTGGCCTAACGGTGTGGGAGGTGGGATTCTCACACTAAGCACATGTATGACACCACTGGTGGCACACAAGACAGTGGAGGGCAATGAAGGGACTGAGCCACGCACCTCACGGCCTCAGCACCTGGACTAGATGCAAACCTCGGCCCAGATGCATGTTAACGAGCCAATTTCTTTTCAGGAGCACATTTGTTAAAGATTAGTAACAAATCTAGCTTCTGTGCAACCTCAGGGGGGAGGCAATGGAGGAAAGGCACTGTGGTTCCTGAATGAGGGAAAGGGAGAAGCACGCATTACAAATGGAAGAGGCTTTCTTCCTCCTCCCACCACTGCCATGGTGGAGGCAGCCACAGAATACTTTGAAGTCCTGTCCTTCAGGCTCTTTGCCACCGTTTGTGCTCAGCCTTTCCAACAAAAGCACAGTCTCTTGGTGGCAGGAGACTTGGCTGAGGAGCAGAAGGCAGGCTTTTTATATTAAGGGAAGGGCTGTGAACAATTTTGCCTTTATCACCGCAAAAGGAACTGTAAATCCCTCAGAGTTACGGATTCTGGTCCTGCAACTTGATCTCCCAAAACCAGTCATTTAACTTAGGATAAATCTTTTCATTATTATTATTATATGGTTTGTTGTTTTATTTTAAAAGAGAAAGAGCAAGAGAGAGGATGGAGAAATTGGCTCTACATGGCTTGAAAATAACATTTGCAGCCAAAGAGTTATTTTATGTATACTGCTTTGCCTAACTCTACTCTAAAGGATATGAAAGGACCAGAAGGCTCAGACCAGATTTCTTCATTAAGAGATGGAGCTTAGTCCATTTCTTGGCATGACTTAGAAAGTCAATATTTTCTCTTTCTTCTTTCCTGGCTGAATTTGGTGGAGCAGAGGGTCTAATTCCCAGCTCCAGTTTGGGATCCAGGCTGGCAGGCACTTCACCCTACAAAATCATGCCCTGCACAATTTCAGTCCTGGCTGTTTCCAACTCTTTCACACTCCCTCATTTGATTAAGGGAGTGGAACATCTCCCTTAGGAGGAAAGGCTGAGGGAGCTGGGTCTCTTTAGCTTGGAGAAGAGGAGACTGAGGGGTGACCTCATTAATGCTTATAAATATGTCAAGGGTGAGTGTCATGAGGATGGAGCCAGGCTCTTCTCAGTGACATCCAATGACAGGACAAGGGGCAATGGGTGTAAGCTGGAACATAGGAGGTTCCACATAAATGTGAGGAAGAATTTCTTCCCAGTGAGGGTGACAGAGCACTGGCACAGGCTGCCCAGAGAGGTTGTGGAGTCTCCTTCTCTGGAGACATTCAAAACCCACCTGGACATGTTCCTGTGTGACCTGATCTAGGTGTTCCTGCTCTGGCAGGGGGATTGGACTGGATGATCTTTTAAGGTCCCTTCCAATCACATTCTGTGTTTCTGTGATTCCTTCCTCAGCTCACTGCCAGTTTGTAGTCTGTGAGCATGCAGACTTGGTCGTTCCTTGAGACCCAAGGGGCAGCTGCAGCTGCACAGCCTGCTTTGCCATCTGTTTGAGGGTCTGGAGAGGGAGAGAGGCTGTGCCATCATGTGTGCATTTCTTGGGACTTCAAGGAGCCCTACGAGAGAGCAAGGTTTTCAGCTCTGCATATATATCTGCTTCCTCCTGTTCTTTAGTGCATGGACACCTCCACCCTGCACATGTACAGCAGAAAGCTGTGCAGCCTGCTTTGCTTTTTAACAAATGCCAGTAGCACATTTCCTTTATGGTGCTTTTACACTGCCAAATATACTGTTAAAGGCATCTCTGCTCATTGCCACTGATACAGACTTCAGTGTCCATCAGTGTCAGTGCAGTGGTTTGCTACCATTATTTTGCAGAACGGTGTGCAGTAACACATCTGGAGCCACTTTCCACCTGAACCCTGGCAGCTTTCTGAGCTAGCTCTTTACACCCAGTGTGCTGAAATGGAAGGGGCCTTGTGAGCCCCTGGTCTTTTGCCCCAGCACCTCGGCAAGGGGTTTTCCTTCTGAAAGCACGATCAGCATCTCCACCTGTCAGTGCAGTTCTGCTATCCCCAGTTTAAAAATCTCTGACTGACTTACTATAGCATGAGGCTGCTCCTTAATTGTCATGAATAAAGAAACAGACCTATAAATATTTCCTCCTATACATAGATAATAAGGATCACATATTTATGTTCATTTATAATTTATTATCTATGTACATATACCTGTGATTTATATATATATATTTAATCATTTAATAGGCCATATCTTATTTGGTCTCTCTTTGAATTATGAACGCTCCATATCTTGTGTGTGTACAGGTGGGTATACTGGTTTCTTTCCAATTTAAATGTCCCACTCCCCTAAAATCTGCTAGCAGACATTAGCCTTTGCTAGCTGGTTCTGTTGTAGTTGCCTGGACAAGGGAAGCCAGCTGATTAGAATGCTTAAATGAACCCAGTGTATTTTGACACAACTGGGTTAGGCTTATGTTGGCAGGCTGAGGTCCTCACACGTGGCAACAGGCGTATTACATTCAGGCTACCCCCTTCTCACCCTTCTTCTGCCCCCAAAAGCGACATGACTCACTGCAGTCTTAATGACTTGTCCAAGGTTGGCTTCAGAAACAAGAACTGAAGTCAGATCTGCTGGGATCCATTTGAATTCCTGAGCCACAGGATCTCCCAGACTCAGCCAAATCTCCATGTCCTTGCTGAGAGCAGAGCACAGCCTGAACAGAGCAACTTTGTGTGGCTGCAATTGGTCCATCTGCCTTTTTGCTGGGTTGGAGGAGCAGAAAGGATACAGATCTGCAGCAAACAGTTGGAGCCACACTTTATGGACACCCACTCAAAGTCAGAAATAACTAAAAGCAAAACTGACATCCTAATGTCCTGGCCACTGGGAGGATCTTCTTCTAAACAACAGTCTGTGCTTCGCCAGAAATGATTAGTGTTTTGAATTAACTGGTGGTGACCAGAATTCACCAGCAGATGATGTGGATATGCAGTCAGCCTCTGCTTGTGCTACTGTCCCATGAACCAGAACCACAACAGAAGACTTTGGTTCCTCCAAGTGACATGTTGCATCCAGGCATGGATTTATGGAGAGAGAGAAGGAGTTATACTTCCTTGTACCATCTTCAACCACCCAGCACAACTCATGCATCGTGCCAGAGGAAGAGATGACAGCCACAGTTGCCTGCGTGGCCACTGGCACCTTGACATCCTTGACACTCGTTGGACTCCAAGGTGCCTCTTCCTGGGGAGTGCTGTGTGAGACTCTTCATGTAGATTCCCATTAATGCTTTCCCTAAGTGCTGATCCTCCAGTTGCAGCAAGGTCTTAGGTTGTTGCAGTGATCTAAGGATGGACAGGAGTTCAGCATTACAACTGAGTTATGTTATGCTGGCCTGAGGACACGATGAACCCAGTGCTGTGCTAGGACCGTGGTACCCACCTTCTGGAGCAGTGATGCTTCCCAGCTGGGCAGGACCTCAGAATTTGGGGCTCTCTACACCAAGTTGTGCAGGCTCCCCTTCACTCTTTCATTGGATCCACCAAAACATCCTTCAGAGTTAATAGTGAGGACCTTGCTCTCTGCCAGGAATGTCTGCCACTTGTTTCACCAGATGCTTCAGTCTTATTGGGAAGGGTTCACTGTTGGAAATCCCAGACTGATTTTTGAGATAGATTTTGAGCTGGGAGAGAAAGAAACTTGTTTCCAAGTCATTATACCTTATAATACTATATGAGTATGTCCTAAAAATGCAAACCAGATCCCAGAGGTGTAACTGTCTGGGAGGAAATGAAGGCTATTTTTCTCCATTTCATGTCCTTTAATTAACTTTTAATTGTGCAGCTGGGCACATCTTTGAAACATCAGACTTCAGTCAGAAAGGAAACCTATTTCTGCAGTATCCCCTTGTTCCCATGAAACAAATCTCTCTGTAGGTGTAATTATCCACTCATCCATCATTGTCACAGTGAACACGGCACACACGTGTACATTCAAACACACAGGATACTGTACCATAATTCAGTCATTTTCTACAATGGTTACTGAGCCTATTCATTAAATAATGGTCTCTCTCTCACAGTAATGATACGTTGCTTGAAAAGAACTCCTCTCTATTTCTACTATTTACCTGGAAGTAAGCCCACCCCGACCATTTATAATAATAAAAAATTATCTAAAGGGATGAGATGTTTATACAGTTGGCAAGAAGATTCCCAAATCATAGTAGTAAATACTCAAATCTTAAAACTTCTGGATGGGATGGAAACCCTCACACTCCAGGATATCTGCCAACTGTAATTGATGGGGTCAAGAGGAAAGCAGGGGGAATATGTTTTTCTTTGTCTTGGTGAATAAAGTAAAAAAGTGGGGATAATGGGGGAAAGGCATTAATTTTGGTTTCACCTGAAATAAAATTTTGGTTTTAGGGTTTTTTGGCAAAGACATCTTAGGAAAAAAAAAAAGAAATACTGGAAAAAGATGTGGTAAATGGAAAACAAGACACCTCATTAAGCACTCAAGATAGCTAACACTTCAACTTCACATTTGAAGAAGTAAAAGGGCACATTGCAACTAACCATCAAAACCTTTTACTCAACATTTGACAAGATAATTGCACTGTTTTGCCTTTCCCTAATACTTTATTATTTTTGATCCTTTAAAAAAATCTATTTTTTTCCTTTTTCTCTCCAGCTTAATTGATCTGCATTTGATGTAAGTGTGAAAATTATTTCTATTCTTTTAAAAGTGTCTTCCTTGGTAGAAATATTATTCTCATATAACTGATCAGATTTTGGCCAAAATGAGTACTTTGTCCACAGGCAAATTATCTCCTCACTTCTCAGTACAACTTTTTACCAGAACAGCTGGCTGTTACTACTGAAAGAGAATGCTGAGTAGTCAATTGAGATGTACTAAGCCTCTTGTCTTGCAATACATGGGTATTGTCTTTCTCAGCCTGAAAACTCTAAGCACAGTAAAATGTTTTCATTGGCCCATCTGCTAGCAGAAAAGTCTTTGTGAAATCCATGTGAACTTCCATTGATATATGGTGCCCTATTAACTATCCAAGCCATGCTGTTTATTTATTATTTCTTGTTTAACTTTATAATAGTGTTACTAGAATAAATATTTATTATAAAAGCCCCTGTTTGTTGTCTAGGGTGCAGCTGTAAAGCAAACATAAACCAGCTTGAGTAAAAGCCCAACCTTCCTTCCAAAAACCCTCCTTAACTGTGGCTGGATTCCCTGTCTCCATCTCCTGATGATGTGAAGAACATTATAACAAGAGGTCTGTAGAGTGATTTATAGTGAAAAACAAAGTCTGGCTTTTTTTTTATTTTATTTTTTTTTTAGAGTGACAATGGGTGGAAAAAAATAAGAGAAAATGTAGTAGAAAGAATCACTCTTTTAGAAATCTCTGACTTGTTTCTTTCTATTTTTACACATGAGTTTACCAGGGATTTTACAAAGATGAAGTCCCCATAAATGCCCATCTCCATGGGATCAAAACTGCATCGCCACCAGAAGTGCTGGTACCTCCTGCCCTGAAGGCAAGAAGAGCAAAAAGCTGATGATCATGTGTAGGAAGCCATATCAACCAAGTCTAACTGCTATCCACATCAGGGTGATGCAGAGGTTAGTGACCCTGTAAGTGTTGGTAAGTCCATCTGTCCACATGCCAAGGATGGATTTGATTCACACTTGGAAAATTTACTTTCAGTAGAGCTGTTGTGGACTCAGAAGCACAGAACTGAACCAGAGGCTGACTATTACTGTCCCACAGCAAACACCCTCATGCAGTGACCCACATCTTTCTTCAGTCTTCCATTTACCTCTATGTTTATTTTTAATGTGACCTGCTTATTTTATAGGCCTAGTCCAAAGTTTATTGATGTTAGCAGGAAAGTTCTCGATGGCAATGGTGGTTTCATGCTCAGACTGTAGAATGCTTATGAAAGATCATTCATGTGTGATTTGTGCTAACCTTTCAGGGTGGGCATCAGACCAGCTGGGCTACTGGAAACTGCTGAAGAAGCAGCAGTGGTTTGGGACTTTTAAGGGGTAAATCAGCCCTTTCAGACTCTGATGTACCAAGACCCCCTTCATTTCTCCTCCCCCATGTTTACAACCCTCCCCACCTCATGTTATTGTTCATTAAGAAAAATCCTGGTATCATTCTTTCTAGCATTTAACCAAAATCAGAGAACTGGTTCCAGATCTGTGCTTTCATAACTGGTTCTTGTTAGAGTCACCATGACAGATTGGGAAAGGAGCCCAGAATGGGTGGGTGGAGAAATCCTGGCCAAGCAGAGCTGGATGGCTCCTGGGGTGTACTATGCAGGAGCTTGAGACTTTACAGAAGCACTTGAGTTTTTACCCTCAGCTCTGCACTCTCTTGGCCATTGGCTTTATTTTTAGCCTGACTCCATCTGGTGTCAGTCACTCCATCTACAGCAAGCTCCCAGGAGCAGGACCTGTCTCCAAACCACATGCCTACCTGGGTGCAAGTGGTGAGCTAAGGTGCAGAAACCATAAAGGGCAGCACATTTTGTGAAACTTGAATGAAGCACCCTGGAAGCAGAGGGCTAAAGAAGAGGAACTTATGGACACCACCTCCCAACCAGCTAGCTCCCAGTGATATAGAATCATAGAATCACAGAGTGGTTTGAGTTGGAAGGGACCTGTAAAGGTCATCTAGTCCAGACACCCTGCAGTGAGCAAGGACATCTTCAACTAGATCAAGTTGCTCAGAGCCCTGTCCAACCTGACCTTGAATGTTGTCAGGGATGGGGCATCTACCACCTCTATAGGCAACCTGGGCCAGTGTTTCACCACTGTCATTGTAAAAAATGTCTTCCTTATACCTAGTCTAAATCTACCCTTTTAGTTTAAAACAATCACCCTTTGTCTTATCATTACAGGCCCTACTAAAAAGTCTGTCCCCACCTCTCTAATAGGCCCCCTTTAAGCATTGAAAGGATATCCCCAGCTCCCCACTGTGCCCTCTATGGCATCACAACTGTGCCCTCTCCATGGCCTCCACTTCTCAAAATACCTCATCCTTCTTATATGTCACTCAGGCTTGGCTTCCCACACATCTCCCTACACACTCCCTCAAGTCTGCTGTATACAGATGCCTGTTAGCCACATCTTCATGTCCATCCCTCCTCTTCACAATCTCTGTGCCTACATTTCAGCTAGCAGCTGGATGGTGACTAAGGAAAAAAGACAGATACTGATCAGACCAGTGCTATGTGATCTGCTATTACTTAGCAGAACTTAAAACTTCCTCCCCAGCACCAGTCAAAGTTGTGTTAAACTGGAAAAGTTGGCCAGTACGCAGGCAAATCTGGAGTCAAGAATAAATTGTGTGTGACTGCGTGCCTCTGACATCAGTTCTGCCCTGGCTGGCTCTGCCTAGAAGTTCAGGGAGACAGGCATCACCCTCTTCAGCCACTGCCCCATCCCCTAGCATGGGCATGCCTGCAGGAGGACAAGAAGCCAGCAAAGTCATCTGCCAGAATGCTGATGCTTTAAGATGCTGCTTTAAACCAGATTGCTGCTAGGAAGCTTGCCTTTGTGTTGGAAGCAATTTCCTTCCTACCCAAAGCCATATCAGAGCAAATTCACTGAGAGTAGCCTAAAAAAAAAAATTATATCTATATAAGTAGATATTAAAAGAGGTTAGACAGGAGAATATCCAGATCCAGTGCAGTTAGAGATGGGAACAAAGTCAAACCTCAGCCCAGGCAGCCAGGAAACATGGAGATTATAATGTGAGTATAGGTTCAGCCATGGGAAACTGTCTGGATTTTATCCTGAGATCTTTACCAGCTCACAGCCCTGGCTTATTGAACACAGCTTTGCATTTAAAGATTTGGTGAATCTTTTGAACTCTTTTTCTGAATTTTTGTACATGTATATATTACTTACATTTTTTGGCTGAGACATTTTTACATTAAACCCACAGATGTTCCACTCCCATGGTATTTGAGGCTGCTAGTCTTCAAATAGCCTTGGTTCACATCCCTAAATAGGTTCACCTATATTCGCCTTCTGCTGATGGAGTCTTCAGCTAAAACACCACATTTTCAGTGTTTTCCCACAACCATGGAATAAGAAGGAGCTAACTATTTTTTTTTTTCCTGTCTTTTTTAAATGAAGCATGATATTTTTAAGTAGCTGCAGGAATATAGAAGCTGTAACTATTGGGGAAATTAAAAAAAAAAAGAGACTTGTAATAATAAATTGGCAGTTATGGAATAGCAGGCCTGTGGTTTGCTATTTATACTTGTGTCTGATCTGTTTGGCTCTTGTCTGAACTAGATCATTGAGGGGATTACTGCTTTATTTGTAATGCACCAAACATATCTTTGGTATGAAAATTGTCATCGTACAGATGTGTTCCTTGGGTTGCATCCTGCACACACATACCTCCTAGTAAATCAGAAACAGCTTCAAGAAAGGAAGCAGATTTACATGGAAGTAAGACTGGAGTCTATCTTTGTGCCCACTGTATATATTTCTATCAGGCTCTAAGATTTGTTTGACTTCTTATGATTGAATACCGAGCTAATGTTGATATTAGCAGCTAATGCAGATGAAATATTGCCAATGCTGCTGCCAACTTACATTCAACCGAGGCTGATGGATTGGTTTTTTGGGGTGTGATTCACCTCAGCTAATTCTGCAGTTCTGTATTTGAGTTAGTCAAGCCCAGCCTCAGCAGAGGACTTGCACTCCTTTCAGTGACACAAAGCACAGAACAGAAGATCCCTACTCAATTATCCTCCTGCCCTTTATCCCCCTGCATCATTTTTTCATGAAATTGTGATGTTCAGTTAAACCCTCAGGAATCAGGTTTTTAGCATCTTTTCATGGAAGGGAAGATGATCAAAGCAGAGAAGAAAAGAAAAGATAAAAATGCATTGAAATCTGAGTGTCTCAGAAATATGGGGCTTTATGTGCAGGAGAGTAGCAGGACTTCTGAGTCCATTTCTGGTGGTGAAGTCCTTCTTCCACCAGAAAGGTTTGATGAGGGTTTTGTTTGTTTGCTTGTTTGTTTTTTTTTTTAAATCAAGTGACTACATGAAGACATCTGTTTTTACATCTAGCCAGGATACAGAAAATATATATATTTATACACCCAAATCACCTTGAATATGCCTCATTATTCTAGACTATAGAATCATTTTCATGAGATGCTTTACTAGCTCCCATGACTAGCTCCTCTTCTTGAAGTTGGTCCTGGGAGGAAATCTTTCTGCAGAGAAACCCTAGTTTTGGTTTTTGAAGTCAAAATATTTTGCAGAAACTTCACTTTTCTTAAATTACAGGGCGGGGGAGCGTGGGGGGGAAGTTTTCCAAACTTTGTGTAGAACTCTCTAATTTTTCCTTCAATTTTGAAATTCTTAATGGAATGCCATTAATACTCCCTCAATGTTGCTGGTTGAAATGTAGTAGTTGTTTAAAAGAGTCAAGGACAGTTGCTTCTCACTACTCACTGAAAACTCATCTTTTCTGGATCAAAGTGTCTTCTGTGTTAAAAATGGGACAGTATGACACTTTCCCTTTTTTGGGGGGGAAACTTTAAAAGCTTGTTTCCGTTTGGGACAAAGAACAGACTTGTTAATGTTAATTTCCCATAAAATGGAAATGTTCAGTTTTGACCAGTTGGATTTGAAATCATGGATATTTATCTCTATCCTCTGAACTCCACACATCAAGGGATCTTTTCCAGCAAGATAATTTTAGTATCATAGTTTTCCAGTACTTTAATTTGTATCTCTTCCGGATCCATTGCGCACTGATTTATCTGTATAAAGAAAGAAAACTTTTTTCCCCAACATTAACCTTAATCCTACAGACTTTATATTACAGAGTGGAGCAAAAGCAAGGAATATTAAATGATTAAACAAATACATATATCAAGATTTGATCTCTCAGAATGCCTCATTCACAATGATATGGAAAGCAAGTTCAGTAGTTTTGTAAATCCTAACATTTTAACAGGTAAATATATTTACATTAAGAAGAAAGCATTGAAATGCTTGGCCAAATACAACATAATCATCCTTTGACATTAAAAAGATAATATCGTGTAGATAGAGTATTCAGAACCATCTTATATAAAAAAGTCAATGAAGTGTGGCAGAGGAAACTAGTTTAATATAAAAGGTTTTCTATCTGTCAATAGAAAGTATGTCCCCTGCTATATTTATTGCTTTACAGCTGTTAAGACACATAGGACAGTATTTATCTTACCTAAATTTAGCCACAAACATGTCAGACAGCTGGAATCTCAGCTATTTGAGGGATTAGCCTAGACAAATTTTGTGTGACAGATGCTTTAGATAAGCAAAATTTCCTGAGATGATTCCTAATGATAATGTAGGATCTGAAGGTTCAGAATTCTATTCAGAAAAGGCAAAGGAAGGAATTAATTCAGTATGGCAGAAAGTCTCGTAGCACTCGATTCGGGTCATCTAATTATCTAGAAAGGGAGTTTGATTCATCACATCAAAGGCTAAAGCACTGGTCTCATTTCCCACCCTCACTCCCAGCCAGGCAAACAATAAATGTCCAACTCTTTTCACACCAAATCTGCCAAAGGAATAAGCGAGCAAAGAACCAAAATTCACTCCTCTTTCCACATAGCAGCAGGAAAGAAAATAAAGCCATTGATCAAAATCCAAAGAGGCTGAGGGACTGAAGTTATGCAAAAACACTTGGTTGACATCTGTTGCAGTGGGTCTGGAAATAACAGCTTCAACTGGGAATTTCACCAGTATTTAATTAAATGCAATGTGTACATTGTTAATGACAGTGAATTAACAAGGATCTATTTTCATTTCCAAGGTCCTGCACTCGGGTCGGGGCAATCCCTGGTATCAATACAGGCTGGAGGATGAAGAGATTTAGAACAGCTGAGAAGGATGTGGGGGTACTGCTGGATGAAAAACTGGATGTGAGCTGGCAATGTGTGCTCACAGCCCAGAAAGACAACTGAAACGTGGGATGCATCAAAAGCATGGCCAACAGGTTGAAGGAGGGGATTCTGCTCCTCTACCCTGGTCTTGTGAGACCCCCCCTGCAGTGTTGTGTTCAGCTCTGGAGTCCTCAGCAGAGGAAAGACATGGACCTGTTGGAGTGGGTCCAGAGTGGACCACGAAAATGATCAGAGGACTGGGGACAGTTTGAGAGAGTTGAGGTTGCTCAGCCTGGAGAAGGCTCCAGGGACACCTAAAGGGAGCCTATAAGAAAGATGGGGAAAAACTTTTAGCAAGGCCTCTTGCAACAGGACAGGGGGTAGTGGTTTTAAACTAAAAGAGGGGAGATTCAGACTTATAAGGAAGATAATTTTTTGTTGAGGGTGGTAAAACACCAGCCTAGGTTGCCCAGAGAGGTGGGAGTTACCCCACCCATGGAAAAATTTAAGGTCAGGTTAGATGAGACTCTGAGCCACCTGATCCAGTTGAAGATGTCCCTGCTTAGTGCAGGAGGCTCAGGCTAGATGACCTTTAATGGTCCCTTCCCATCCAAACCATTCCATGAATCTATGATTCTGTGATTCTTCTGCAATTCCATGCTTTAAGGTGTATTGCTGGGCCAACACTGAAACTGGAAAAGAGAAGCTCTGAACTTTCTCTGTCCCATGTAAGTATCTCTAAGGCAAGGGTGAACTGGGTAGCTACTGGTGCTTTGCTGTTGAAATGCTCTGAACTTTTAATATTATCTAAGCTCTTTCATCCTGATAATGTAAAAAACCCCAACTTTTTAATTAAAGCAGATGTCTCTTTTTCACAGGTAATATTATGTCCCCTGCTCATTAGTGTGTTGTATTTTCAGGAAATGCAAAGGAAATTCTTCACCAACCTGTAATGAGTTCTGGGTAGACTTAATGAAATGTAAAAGTCTCCCCTCATTTCCTCATGAACAGTGCAGTCAACTTGAAAATTAACATGAGCTCCTAGAGCTTGAGCAACACTTTTTCACTGACCTAATTTCCATATTGTCTGTGTTTAGCCAGTACCCAGGGCTAAACCACAGCAGTTACTCCACCACCTGATGCTCCTTCCCCAGCTGAGAGGGAGAATCAGAAATAAAGGCAGAAGGCTTGTGAGTTGAAGTAGAAACAGATAGAATAACAAACCCAATAAAACAATCAACATTAAGTATAGAAGGTTCTACTCAGCCCAGTCCTTGATGTCGACAGCAGGAACAGACAACCACAAGGGAGAAACCCCAGCAAGAAGACAAACTCCATCCTAACTGAGCTCCCTCCTTTTATAACGAGCATAATTAAGTGCTATGGGTACACCTGTGAGTCATCTGCCTTAATTGGAACTCTCATCTGACTTGGGGCTACTCAAGGTCTGCCTGCATGGCTGGCCCATGGGGCTGTGCCTGAGGAACGAGGACACATATATTTTAAGCTCTCTTTCCATCCTCATCCTTCTCTTTTACCCTATCAATTCCTTTCGGGGTTTGTTTTAAATGTCTAAGTGGTATCCTGAACAAGGTGGCATCCCTACCTGTGGGGGTGCCATCTGACCCTACTAACACAAAGTGTAGGCACCTGAGTAGGTGGGTGGCTGAGGGACCCTGAGGAAGAGAAGACAGAGTGTGGCTAAGGTGAAAACAGGGGCTGATTCCCCCTTCTTTTCAGGTTTGTTTCCCACACCAGGGGCTTTACCCCAAGTTTGTTGTTTATCAGAAACCAATCTGAGTGAACAGCCATCTCCTTCTCTCCTTGACCTGACCCTCTGCTAAGCTTTGTTTCTTGAAACCTCAGACTGGATTAAGGAGTGGCTAATCCCTGAGGATCAAGCAGCTTTGTGGACAGCAACAGGATCACAGTCCCACCACATGATATGCATGGTGGTGTTAGCTATTCAGCAGCCTAAGATGAAGGACGTGAAGCCAGCATCCCCTTGTAAACAGTTCATTATGTTCTTTACATCTCTGTGTTTCTTTTTCGTGCTGGCTTCTCCCTCCTACACTCCCAGACTAGCTAATTACTTCTATCACAGGCTAAGTATGCAGCCAAGAGGCTCCAGTTGCCATCCATCAGTAATGTATTTTTAAGCCTTTGCAGCTGACATGCCATTTTAAGGTTCAGGCTGGCTTATCCTTGGCCTTCATAACTTTGCATAACCTGCAGCTGGAAGGCAGGAAGAAGCAGGAGAAGGAATGAAGTAGCCCAGCGAAGAGGAGTCCAGACCAATGGGAGACATGGGATGGGTCAAATAGTCAGGGAGGGGAAGGTCATGAGAACTTAACTCTGGAGCTGCAAGGAGTGAATTCAGCCTAGGATAAACTGTGGGAAAAAGAGGGGAAGGAACAAGGGCCAATGGCTTTAAACTAAAAGAGGGGAGATTCAGACCAGGTATAAGAAAGAAATTTTTTATGATGAGGATGGTGAAACACGGGCACAGGTTGCCCAGAGAAGTGGGAGATGCCCCATTCCTGGAAACATTCAACGTAAGGTTGGACAGGGCTCTGGGCAACCTGATCTGGTTGAAGATGTCCCTGCTCACTGCAGAAGGCCTTGGCTACATGACCTTTACAGGTCCCTTCTGAAGTGCTGGGCTCTGAGCCCTGAATTAAGGTTGACATATGGGTGGTCCCCATGGTCCTTTAAGAAGAGGGGATGAGTTTGCCTTTTGGCTTTCCTCCAAGGTGAGGCTGACCTTGCAGGGAAAGCCCTTGGGTGAACAAGCCCCAGGTGCCCTGCATTGGGTCAATGAGTGCCAGGTGTCCTGCTGTGGGCATAAAAGCTGGGACCACTTGCAGGCAGGGTGCAGTGTCTGTCTGTGAGGTGGATGCACTGTGCAGAGTTTCCCTGTTGGAGAAGGACCTCCTGACTCTTTGTGCAACTGGGCCCCAGTCAGGTTTGGCATTTGCAAACGTGGGCTTTGTGGGGAAGCAACATGGGGCTGCTTCTATGTGATCACCCTATTGACTTGGTTGTCTCCCATTTTCTCTATGGGATACCTTGTGTCTTTGTTTTTTCCACCTATTATTGGTCGTGCTGTGTCATCCCTGAGGTTGCTGGGGTTGATATCTATTATTTGTGATCTGTTTGACTTGTTTGTACCCCCAGCAGTCACCCATATACTGACTCCTCTGTGTGCAATAGAATCTACTCACTGGATTGTTTTTCTGCTGGCTGTGCCCTTTGTGCTAGGCCTAGTGATTGGCAAAACACCTTCCAACCCAAACCATTCTAGGGTTCTATGAATAGGATCTAATAACTGATGACAATCAAGAGAAGAATCTGGCTCATCTGGAGAAGCAAAATTAGTTCCCATGTAAGAAATAAATCACATTTCTGGTCTTTTCTCTCTCGTGCATATTCTTCTACCTCTGTACGTAGTCTACCTCAGCCTCATGTTACGACAGGACATCAGGGCTGCCCTGTCTCTGGGCACAAACCCTACTTTGATTCTTGAATAGCAACCTGATATGCCCTCTCACACTTTCACATTTTCTGTGTTGCCCACCAAGATGTTTATGAATTCTCCTTTCCTCCTCTTTGCACCCTCATGCACTCCTGCTGAGGACACTTTGCAACACCAGCATTCAAGCCCTTCGTCCAGAAACACTCAGATGCTGCTCATCCATCCATCTCTCCCTCCAAGGTATCTATCTGTTCAAGTATTTCCAGAATGAATACTAATTTTGCCCAAATTTCATTCTTGCAAAGTTCCCAACATAGATGTCTGTGTATCCTAACCACAGATCAGATGCCTCCTAAATTCCTTATGATGCTGTAAGACATATCATAGCTCCTGAAGTCCAGCAATATTTTGTCAAACTTTCCAGCAGTCTTTCCCCCTTAGTGTAATACTGTTTATTGATTCCTGCACTGCAATTTTCCTGATATAAAAAAACTTCTGCATTTGTACAGCCCAAATTACAACTGGAAACACATCCAGGATTAGAAATCTTAATCAGGATAAAATTCAATAGTGTCCAAACACTCTTGCAAGATAAAAGATGGCATCCCTAAACAGAACTGTTGATGCCACTGACAGCTTTGTGTGTGTGTGTATGAACCAATATCTGTTGTTCTCCTCTGGGAGATAAATAATCCAGCAGATTGCAGTTTTCAGTCAATGCTACATCTGCCTGACCTTACATCAGGGCTGAGAGGTTTGTGCTTTGTGGCAATGCCAGTCCTGCTAGAGTTGCCTGGGGTTTCCCAGCACTCACTCTTGCAGTGCAGAATGTCCCTACTCTGTTGAAAGGTTCACAGAATCACAGAATGTCAGGGATTGGAAGGGACCTCAAAAGATCGTCCAGTCCAATCCCCCTGCCAGAGCAGGATTACCTAGATCAGGTCACACAGGAACACATCCAGGTGGGTTTTGAATGTCTCCAGAGAAGGAGACTCCACAACTTCTCTGGGCAGCCTGTGCCAGTGTTCTGTTACCCTCACTGGGAAGAAATTCTTCCTCACATTTATGTGGAACCTCCTATGTTCCAGCTTACACCCATTGCCCCTTGTCCTATCATTGGATGTCACTGAGAAGAGCCTGGCTCCATCCTCATGACACTCACCCTTTACATATTTATAAACATTAATGAGGTCACCCCTCAGTCTCCTCCAAGCTAAAGAGACCCAGCTCCCTCAGCCTTTCCTCATAAGGGAGATGTTCCACTCCCTTCATCATCTTTGTGGCTCTGCGCTGGACTCTCTCAAGCAGTTCCCTGTCCTTCTTGAACTGGGGGGCCCAGAACTGGACACAATACTCCAGATGCGGCCTCACCAAGGCAGAATAGAGGGGAAGGAGAACCTCTCTTGACCTACTGACCACCCCCCTTCTAATACACCCCAGGATGCCATTGGCCTTCTTGGCCACAAGGGCACATTGCTGGCTCATGGTCATCCTGCTGTCCCACAGGACCCCCAGGTCCCTTTCCCCTACACTGCTCTCCAGCAGGTCAGCCCCAACCTGTACTGGTACATGGGGTTGTTCTTCCCCAGATGCAAAACTCTACACTTGCCCTTGTTATATTTCATACAATTTCTCCCTGCCCAGCTCTCCAGCCTGCCCAGGTCTCTCTGAATGGCAGCACAACCCTCTGGTGTGTCAGCCACTCCTCCCAGTTATGTGTCATCAGTGAACTTGCTGACAGAACACTCTATTCCCTCATCCAAATCATTGATGAATACATGGAACAGTACTGGTCCCAGTACCGACCCCTGAGGGGCTCTGGGGAGGCAGACCGAGGCCGTCCCGTCTGGCACGGGGCAGCCTTACTCGGCCTCCAAGCGACGTTTGGGACAGGGGGCGAAATTCCTCTCTGTCCGTGGCCGCTGGTACCTATGACACAACGCTCCCCTTGCACACCAAGGGGACGGGACGGTGCGCTCCCGGGAGGCGGCAGAAGGAACCCCCACCGGGCCCAGCTGCTGCCGGCGGCGCCCCCTCCCTCAGCCGGGCCTGCGGGGTCGGGTCGGGCCGCTGGGCCCGGCCGCAGCGCGGTCAGAGTTCACCTTCAAACCCCACGCCGCCCCCAAGCCCTCTCACACAGCCGCCACACTCCTCCAGCGGCGGCCGGGCCTGAGGGAGCGAGGAGGCGGCCGGGCCTGAGGGAGGGAGGAGGCGGCCGGGCCTGAGGGAGCGAGCAGGCGGCCGGGCCTGAGGGAGGGAGGAGGCGGCCAGGCCGACGCGACCCCCCCGGCCGCCCGCGGCCCTCAGGCCGAGCCCTGGCCCAGCGCCCTACCCTCCGGTTCTTTAAGAACAAGTGATGCTGCCTGCAATGAAAATAACGTGCCTTATAAAAACTGACTGCCTTTTAAATAAACACTTGCTAGATTACAGTAGCTCCCATCAGAGGCTCATTTCCAAAAACTGCTAAAGAAAATATTGAAGAGTAAGAGAGTAGGAAACATGCTGGGAAAATTACCTTGAGATAAATACTGTTAAAGTTTATTTTTCTACTCTATTTTAATGAGGTAATCGTTGGGGATATTACTCAGATAAAATTACATTGGCTAACTGGGTTTGCATCTTACGTCATCATTGTAGGATTCCTTCCATTGGATTCTGGGCGATTTATACTATGCTAAGTGCTTTCTTGGTATGGAAAAGGGGAATACTGGTGGAGGTGTGCTTTGTAAATATGTCTTGGCTATTGGAATAAAATCACGGTGAGCGTGAAGCTTGATTTTGCTGGGTGTGCAGTATGCCCAGCCCATCTGAAATTCTTCCATGTGCAAATATGTGTGTTTCTGAGTGTTTTGGACTATTTGAGCTGATAAGAACAAGCTGAAAGGATGATTTTCTTGAAGTAAAATGTCCTATGTAATAATAGCCCCAGGGACACGCAGCTGTTAACAGTAGAAAGCAGAACAAATGTACACAATACCCCTGAGCACTAAGTGTTTGCAGAGTGGATGGATCAGGCTTTCAATAAACCCAGATTTTCTGCTCTGCAAAAGCATTGCCTGTGTGTTGGAGCATGTAGGAAGTATTTGTAATTGCTAAGCTGCCTTCTTAATTCGTGAAGGGGAATAGGTACCTCCAAGAGGTGATTCACCTCATCCTAAAACCAGAATGTCAGGTCAATGACAGTAAGCCAAGCCATCCAACTAATTTGGAATGTTTATCAATCACTGCTCTGAGAGACCTCACTAATCAGATCAATTTTCACAATAAATTTTTCTGCACATATTTCTGTCTGACATATTTAGAAGAATCTTATCCCTCCAGCTATGGACTCTATATGCCAATGGACTACACTGCCTCTTAATTTTCTTCCTTTTCTTTGTGGACTTTGATGCCAGGTTCTCAGTGCCAAGGACCTGGGATATAATTTCTGAGAATGTGATATTTTGGAGCCAGTGATCTGAAGGGACTCTGTCACCACGTGTCTAGTATTCAGGGCACTGGGAGTCTCTGGAAGCTGCTTTGAAAGGAGTAATAGAGTGCAGCCATCTGCTACAGAGCTATACCAGCTATTTTCCTGATTGCTGGGGGTAAGATCCATCTCACTTGAAAATTAAGCACTTAGTCTAGGCAAGCTGTTTAGGCTGCTTAGAACACTCTCAGGGA
This sequence comes from Podargus strigoides, assembly GCA_028020825.1. Taxonomy (NCBI): domain Eukaryota; kingdom Metazoa; phylum Chordata; class Aves; order Caprimulgiformes; family Podargidae; genus Podargus; species Podargus strigoides. The sequence goes on along the minus strand of CM051623.1, from coordinate 56,833,240 downwards.
GCAAATCACCTAGATTGGACACTTGAGTCAACACATGTTTACTGATGCTAAATGTTTACATGGATTCAAAATATGAACAAGTAAATGACAGATAAAACCCAGGAAGTTTGCTATCTAAAGATATCCACTCCAGGTCAGGAAGATCCTGAGGCAGAAATTTCTGGAATGTATGTTGAGGGTGTATATTTCCTTTGATCTTATATTCTTCCTAGGCATTTTCTGTTGGTCAGTCTCCAAGAAAGCCTGCACTAAATGGATCAGAGGTCTGACTTGCTGCAGTTCCTCTTACATTCTTACTGTTTTCAAGTGGGATGACTCACTCCCTGGAAGCACCTATGTGTTTTTATGGCTACAGATACAGCCTGGACCGGTCGTTACTGCACACGAGCAGTAGGGTTCTCACCTAGTGTTAGACAACTACAAAGTAGATGTTTACACCAGAGTTAGCCACTCACAGGCCTGTCCAGTCATTGTAGAGGAAAAGGACATTTTTAGAAAGCAATCCATCTCATGTTGAAGTCTGTTGAAGACCTCAAAGTTCCTGTTTATTTTCTATTTCTTTCTCAGACGTCTCAAGTACACAACCAAGAGTAGGTGAGATGAATCCCTGATCCATATGCTTAGATAGCTGAAGATAACTGCTATGGATCTCACCTTTCATTTCACGCTTCTTTTTCTCATAGAAAGTTTTCTAGACTACACATGCTCTGCTGGTGACTTGGTCTTCATGCCCAGCGCAGTGGGAATGTACCTGAAGGCTCCTTTGTTCTTTGAAATATCCATCCCACTGCTTCAGTTGACCATTTCCCACACAACTCCCATCATGGTGGACAGGAAAGGACTTGCCATGTTGACTTAAGATGATTTCCATAGTGTCTGATTAGTCTGTGACATCTTTTTTACCTCTTGGAGCAAGAGTGGGTACGTAGCAGAGGAAACAGTATTCCACAAGGCAACACTCAGGGTTGAACTGTCAGGTGCAATTTTGTTGTGTGGGTCTTGTGGGTGACCTTTTAGAGGTCTTTCTACTTCTTTCCAAAACACACTATTTTTCTGGATTTTCTTTTTAATGACTGAACTTCAGATCTTACAGGAAATCAGTTCTGCCCATGATTTGGCAGAGGGTGGTACCATCTGGCATTGTTTGATCAGAAATACCTATTGCTTTATATAAAAAACCAGGATCTCTCCCAGTCTCAGGACAAAGATGCCACATCCACAGGTGGTCTCACAGAGGCAACAAGCTTGAGACTTTCAGGCTCTCTGCAGTGTGCAGTTGTCACACTGCAACACAGCAATCCTTGTTCCTTCTGAGCAAGTTCTTTCACTCACCCAACAAAATCTCCTATATAAGTGGGATGGTGGAACATGCTGTTAAATGTTTATTACTGAAAATTTGAGGGAAACCACATGGATTTGCTAGACAAGGCTTACAAAAACAAGTTGCAATAAAAACTTTATAGCATCTCCCCCAGCACCCTAACATAGACTTCCTTTTTGTTTATGAAACATATGCACAAAATGGTATAATTTGACTCTCTGGCTACATGGCAAACATCCATTTCTAACTCTGCTCATATGCACCAGATGAAGAGTTTTCCTGTTACCACTGCATTTGAAAAATTAGCATGCAGCACACAACTGAGATTTGCACTGCATGGGGCTCAGTTGCAGGAGGAAGAGGAGAGGAACACTGTTACTAGTATAAATTCCTTTTGTTTTAGCTTCATTTCTTTCTCCCTTCACTTTGGGAACATCTACTATGAAACTGATGGGTGCAATTCTGACATCAGATTGGACAATTATCAATGAGTGAGTTAGCTGTGACAGACTTCATCAATTTATTTCAAATGCCAAGCATGGTGCATTGAGCAAAGGAATTCTGCTTTACATAACAAAGCTTGGAGCACATGCAAATACAGTACTTTCCTCATTTACATTTTCCTTTCAACTTCAAATATTGTTAATCAATGTATATGAAAGAAATATTAATATTGATATATTGTAGTGTTACACTACTACACCAATGGAAGCAATTCTCTGTGTGACTTGAGGCTGTAGAAAATTGAAGTAGTTGAAAGTTCCCAAGAAAAATGAAGAGAAACTCCAGTGTAAAACTAACAGTGAAAAAAGGGCTTAAAATTTATTTTCAAGTTCTCAGTGTCCAATCCAGATAGACCAAATAGTCAGAGGGTTAAATCTCAATGAGGATGAGTCAGTATAGGCATCTGTACAAAAACAAACAAACAAATCCACCAAAAATCTGTGTAACGGCTTGGGGAAGGAACCTTCTATGCATTACTTGGGAAGACAGAGAATTTCCCGTCCCTGCTGATTTTAGGCACATTCCTGCTGGGTAGACTCAGTCCTGTCTTGGCAGAGGAGATATGAGTGAGATGATTTTTCTGAGTTTGCAACCAACTCTGCAATTGCAGAGAAAGGGTTAGTTTTGCAAATATTTTGTTAATTCTGCATTTGCTTTTTTTGGCATAGGCAGGAAAATGAAGCCTTGTTAAGATGAAGATTTATAAATAAGATTAGTATCAGGCCTAGAGCAAAAGGGGACTCTAGTAGCTTTGTTATTTGACAGGTCCCATCCAGTTTTCTCCCATATGTCAAATAATGCTAACAAAGTGTTTCCTGTTGGAAGAACACTCTCAGGAAGTACTGCTGGAAATAAACCCAAACAGAATAAATTGATTTTGTCATTCTTTGGGAGAAAGATGAGGTCTTATAAACACATTTTAATCACACACGATCACTTTGCCTCCTGTGTTCATGTGTGTGCAATGATCTGCCTTTTACCTGATGTAACACGAGGCAAAAATGATACTCAAAAGTGGAGAAAAGTGGTTTGGCAACTGTATAAGTGGGTAATCACTGTGACAGGTGGGACAGTGCTGAAGGAGCAAGGAGAAAGGACAAATGGAATCAGAGACTGATTTGTCTCTCTTTGACCATCCACCTTGAAGATTGAAAGATTTCTTGCTCTTCACCTGCTTCCACCTTCTATCCCCTGCTGGCTGATTGCTACAAATCCTTCTTTGATGTTAACTGCCTCCAGCAATTCACATGGGTGTTACCTTTCACCACGAGGGTACTTGTCTTTGTGTTGAAGTAGGTTAAAGAGTGTCTCACCTACTCCAGTTCTGCTGCTTGCAAGGTCTTGAAGTTTCTTCTGGAAGAACAGACATTGTGGGGAGGCTGAAACCCCACCAGCTATATATAAAACAAACCTTAGTGACTTCACCTGGCATAAATAATGAATGTCAGTAGTGTTCTGTGTGCTAGCAGGTGGCAGGAATATCTAACTTTAAGCTGCTGAATAGAGGCAGACAGCTGAATGCACTAACATTTCCATCCAGAAGAGCTACGTCTGGAATTGGTCTTCTGTCCACTGACAGCTGAACCTCTGCTCTGCCCCCAGGACATGATGGCTGTCCAGTGCTCTTTTTTCCTCTGTCAGTGGTGAATATTCTCTGGCTGTTGGTGTGATGAAATATAAGAACTGAGATGTGTGCATGAACAATTGTTCAGTGTTGGAAGGCGATGAAGAAATGTGATCTGACATGAGACTGTAGCCCTTTGAATATGGAGATACCTCAAATCCCTTTCAGAAAGGCAGAGCTATGTGATCTAAAAATAACAGCTATCCATTTTCTGTGCTTGGCTTTACAGAGAAAAACTCCTTAGACTTCAGCAGGTCTTGGACTGGCTCATCATAGAAACCACCAGTAAACTCACATCAGATTAGAGCTGGAAGAAATCTTGAGGATGAATCAAATCAATATGCTCACATTGCAGTGGAATGGGGCTGGCTCTAAGGCAGTGTCCTGAGATGATGGACCAGTGAATGGCATGAAGGACTACTTCCCTGCCTACCATCTTTCTCTGTTGGTGGAAGAAGCTGAGACTGAACATTCCTAGGTGCAGTAGCAAAAAGTCTAAGGCCCCAATATCTGCCTGGCTGGCCCTGTGATGCTTTAGTCTCCTTTCCTTCCTCCTCTGCTTTTCCAACTGATTAGTGGAATAAACCTACTCTAGACTCATCTGGCTCCTTCCAGTCCCCTTTGTTCCTGCTGGGACAGAGAAAACATGCAGGCAGCAGAGTCATTCTGGCTCACAGGACTTGTCACATTTTTATAGCCTGTGCAAATAATAGCTACCCTGGTCAGGAAGGCTCCAACAAGAAGAGCTGGTTCCCATCTGTATGAAAACTTCCTAGGGAACCTGGGCCACTGTCAGCCTACCTGTCTGTGTAATTGGTATCATTCACTGACAAACTGGTCCCAGTGGTCTACACAATGACTGTGGGGGTCAGAAAATAGAAGAACCTAGAAGACCCTCAAGACATGTCCCAAGATTGGTTCACCCCCACGCACATAATCCTCACCAACACGCTGAGGGACTCTTCGTGGGGATGGCTCCCATGAGGTCACCTTGGTTACTTGAGCCCCTCTAGGTTTCAATGCGATGCCTTCAAGATACAGCCCTAGGATCAGATGACAGCAATTGCTCCCACTGCATCCAAAACACTGCCTCTCAGCAGAAAAATATGTCTGGAATGCACTGTCATTGTGTTACACAGGGGCACGATTTCACTGCAGGGGATACAGTAAACCCCTGAAAGATGTTGGCAGATCAACAGATCATGCTGTAAGACTCTACTCAGATTGGTTTTGGCATGGTTGCCTTGAGACAATTCTAATTAAAACCTGCTGTCCCTAACTATATTTACTGATATTTATTTGGGTTTTGACACCTCTTTTTTTCTTCTGTTTAATCCATATGGCCATAAAGAATTTCTAAACAAGGAAGAACGAGCATGTTGTTGATCAGCTAATGAGAACAAGAGCTGGATAAAAGGCAAACCCAACTGAAGGGCATGATATACCAATGAACTGGCCATAGGCAATAGAGCTGTTGAGCTTTATTTGTTGACTGGAAATTAAAGCAGCCAATTGTCATGCCTGCATGATTAAGAGGGTGGGATTAGTTCTGATTCCTAGTGGGAAACCCAACATCCTAGTAGACCCTGAAAGATCATCCAGTCCCAAGGAAGGAACAATTACATCTACGCTTTTCATGACAGCAGTTTATATAAACTCACCTTAAAGCTTTCCAGCAGGCAAAAATCTTACATAAAACAGATTCCTAACACAGAGTTTCTCCTAACATTTAAACAGAAAGATTAACTGTACTCCAGTTTAAGCGCTTGATTATCACAGACATTGAGAACACAGTAGTTTTGTATGCTCTGAAGCATTTTTTCATGTTCTTGAAGGTTATCATGTTCTTACCTTCTTTTTCTCTCTTCTCCATCTCATTCCTCTTCAGCCCAAACAACCCCAGTTCATTCTGTCTCTCCTCATAGTTAATATTATTTGCATCTGTGTTCTCTGGCAGTATCTGAGGGAAGCCCACCTTCCCCTCCCTGTACGAACAACAAACCTACATCTGTGTCTCTGTCTACAGGATTTGATGGGTTGCCTTTGGGGTGAGAGGAGCGGGCTGCATAGCACGTGGCCATCCCCACTTCACAAGAGTAAGTGCTCACCCCTCACCAACCAAAACTCATCGAACGAGGATTTACACAACTGGAAGTCCCTTCCCTTCCTCCCTCCCTTTAAATCAACTCCTGAGCTGATGTTTTAAACAAGTCAGCTGGTCGTATGGCTCCTATTACCCTGCGATCTGAGCGAGACCCATCGCTCCGTCTAACGCCTTGTGAGTGGTGGCTGGGGATCTGATGTGTTGTGAAACCATGCATTTCACAGCTGATAAACCAGAAGGGAAAATCTGGTAGGCTCTGTGTTTTATGAGAATAAGGAGAACAATGCTGTCATCAGATTGCCCTTAATCTATCCCTCTTGGCAGTCCAGATGCAAGTGAGGTTGATGTGCTGCTTTGTTTCAGCCTGTGCAGTGCTGTTGTATGACTGCTCTCTGCAGCTGTCACTCAACATGACACAAATGGGACAAAATCAATCTCTGTAAGACTTGAAAAACTCACCTGGTGGGTCCTCTAACAAACTGACATTGACTAAAAACCAAATTTCATAAAATTCATTTCCATAAGCAGTTGTAGGCAGTTCTCTTTCTCTATAGGTGTTTTTACCAGTTGAGGATGGGAAATGGGATGTAGCAGTGTCCAGCTCCATGTTGTACTCTGCATTCCTTTCATGAGGTGAATCCCAGACGATAATCATAGTTGCATATCTTTAGAAGATACACTGAACAACTTCCTATGACTACACTTACATTGGAGGAAAGCTGAAGAAATCAGAGCATCCATTTTTTCACTCCTGACTATAGGATTGTGTCTTGTTCACCAAATTGGTCTCTCCTTGCATAGTATAGGATCTGCTGCAAGGCTGACACTAAAAAAATATCATCATCACCCTCAGCTAACAGACAAATTTCTCTGTATTATTCTGATCTCACTTAGCAAGTCCCAGATCCTCTTTATCACACCAGAAGGACTTTAGACTTTCCTCTACCATGTTTTCCGTGCCAGGAATTTCAGGAAACTTGTGTCTATCCAGTGCTCCTGTTAGAAAATACGGAAGGAGCACAAAACCCTCTGGTCATCCAAGAGCAAAATTAGCTTGCAGAGTTTGAATTATTTTTTTTTTAAATAAATAATGACAATGTTATTAATGATTTTGTATTGACCATACACATAATGTGATTATATAAGTTTGATATATGTAAATTCATATATATGTATCTTCATAAATGCAAGATTTCCTTGACAGATTTTTTTGAAATATATTATGTTTTTCACTTCCTGCTATATGTTTATGTGTTTACACAGTAACATACACATATTCATAGGCATGCATGTGGCAGTGCAAGCCCACAAATATACATGTATTTCTGCTCCAGATAAGCCAATGTAACAAGCCAGACAGCAAGCAAATCTGCTTTGATATCAGAACCTTAGAACATTCTTACAGAACCACTTTTGGGTTTTGGGAAATGCTTTGAAATGGTCAAGCATATCTCTGGTTTGTTGACATCAGCAAGTATGAATTGGAGTCATTCTTTCTGGGAACTGTCCTCTTCTATTACGTCCTTGCGGTATGCTGCAAACCCCAAGATGTGACTGGCCTGAGCTACTGGGGATCACATGTCTCTTATCCCTAAACTGGAGTCCAAGGTCCACTTGTGAACTCAGTCCCAGTGTATGTCAAATTTCGATGTACTCTCAGGCACCACTTTGGGATCTTGAAAGGAATACCCAGTGCTTCAACTGCTGTCAAGTGCTAACTACTGGTAATGAATTATTATTTTGGGGAGCAGAAGAAATTGCCTTCCCATGTGCTGTCTGCAGGATATCCTGCAGACAACCCTCATGGCATATGACCTATTAGTTGCTTCTGTAGTAGGCTGATATCCCCTGTGGGTATCACAACACAGAGGACACTTGGCAGAGTGCAGATTCAATGATTTATTTCCCATGTCCTTGCCCTAAAATATCTTTTGGCCTTCTTCTCTACAATATCATCTCTGGAGAAACTCTTCTAACTGAAACTAGGCAGGATTAGCCTGTTATCTATTTTATGTCTTTTTATTTGTTTAGATCAATGTTTGCTACAGAGATCTGGGATGTTCTCTGTGGGGATGGGCTTGTTTGTTTTACTTTTGGCATGTGTTCACTAGATAAGCTTGGAGTAAGCTGTGTTTTAGTGGGAGAGTTTGGCTGTTTAATGTATCCTACACAAAAAGTGTAATCCCATAAGGACCAGACACCCTTGACATCTCTTTAAACAGAAAGCTGGAGGAGTAAGAAAACCTAAGACCAGAACATCAATTCTCTCTCCCATATGTCTTCTAAAACCCAGTCACAGGACCATTGCAACATGCAACCTGTCTACACTTGTCTTCCCACTGCAAAATAGTGGCATTTTGGTCTCTCTGTCAAAGTCAGATGGGCAGGCTTGGCAGATGCCTGGTAGGTCAACATACTCAAGCCTATTTGTATGAGCAAATGAGGATTATAGTGAAAGGAGAAAAAAGTCTTGTAGGTGTATTCACCATATGGAAGGGTATCCATCATTAACTCTTTCTGTCATCAGCAGAGCACAATATAAATCAAAAAAACTTCAGCCTGAAGTAACACTTGTGAGGTCAATGACAAACTGGCCTCCCCAGTGAAAAATGCAGATTGGATAGAACTGACTCATGACAAATAGCTTTCCAGGTCCCCAAATCTGTGCCTCTCTTATCTCAAATGAAATTCAGTGAATGTTAGCAGTGGATCAGCAAACCAATCATAGAGCTCATGCAGTCTTTAGTCATTAGATATCTGTCCAAATCTTATTCCAGATTCTTGAGCCTGTATGTGGGAAATCTCTCTTGGCACAACTAAAAAGCTAGTGGAAGGAGAGGGAAGAGTACAACAAAACAGGGGGAAAAGGGTAATTTTTGAAGAACAATGAAGGTTTAATTAGATGTTAAGACTAAAAATATGTGTTTGGTGAAGACCTTTTTAAAAAAAGATCTCAAGCTCCTTCATAACCTTGCCAGCTGATCAGTAAAGAAATGAGAGGATAAGATAACCAAGGCAGTGTGAGGGATGTAACTAGAAATACACTCTAAGTCAAGTCCTGGGTATGAATACTGAAGGGTTAGCATGGGATCATGTTCCCTGTTCACAAGCTGAATTGTGTCTGTGTATCACAGACTGATCCATGGATGGATCTGGATCTCCATGTGCTTTGCACGTACTTGAACTCTAGCTCAGCTGCCAGAGCTCAGCTCTCTTTTCACACCTCTGTGGCTTCTTCAGCCAAGCAATGCCTGGTGGAGGGTCTCCAGGGTTTCAACAGCACAGAGTGGAGCTAGCCCTTGAGTGCTTCAGCCCAGGACATTCCTGGCATTCCTCTGCCAGCCAAATCTATGTGACTATTGTTCCCAAGCTGTCGATTCAGGTTGAGTTACAGCCCTTCACAGGGGGGATTGAGTTTCACAACTCAGCCAGAAATTCCACTGCATGAAGAAGGAAGATGAGTATTTTAGGAAGTGACATTAAAGTTACACCTGTGACATCACAAGAAAAGACTCCATGTTCCTTTTTGATATCCCCTCTACTTATTAAAACAAAACCAAACAAAAAGAACATCAACACCAAGTAAATTATTTAGTGTTAAAACATTTCTGTGTAAGGTTTCATGAGTATGTTGCCTTTATGGTTATGGTCCAGGCTTTTAAATATCTCTGGTAATAAAAAAGGAATAGAGAAATTAGTAGCATGGCCAGATCATGAGTCTGTATGGTTCGTTTGAAGTTTTTAGTGCTCGCCTCCAAGTAGGATTTAGCCTACAGGAAGCAGAAATGAGATAAGCTGGGTACATCTATTTTTGTTGTTGAACAGAAAGTTCCAACAGAGGCCTGACTTGTTGGAGGCTGCTTCTTGTGATGTGGGATTTCCTTCTTCATCTCCTATCGCGTCAGGAGACAACATAAGCTCTGAGCTTCTCAAAGTTATGCTTAGTGCTATAGTTGGGTATGTCCTGGGAACTTCCTCTGATGGACTCTGGTCCTGGGCTTTGGTAATGACTGGAATACACATAACTCTCCAGAAAAAAAAAGTGTCTCTTGCACATTACTTTGAGAGTGTTGGAACAGAAATGTGGGAGTCTCACACTCAGTCTGGGAACTTTGCTAAGCCCAAAGTTGCTGTATTGCAGCAGTTACCACAGCTTCACAGCTTGAAATACAGTTTTACTTGACTGGAGTTCATTTCATGTAACTAGCCATCTTGATCAGTCTTTCAGGCTTCTTGTCTGGTAAGTGGAGTGACACAGATGTCTTTGAAAAGCAAGTAAGACAGATTTTCAAGAGAATGTAATAAAATGTCCTTTTTCCATGGAAATTTTCCTATTCATTTCTAAAAAGGAACCTCAATGAACAATAATACAAAATAATATGTGTATTTTGAGGAAGGGAAGAAAGAGGGAAGGATGACTCTTAGATCCAGTGTGGGAGCAAACTTGGATTTTGTCCTGGTTCCCCAGGCACAGCCCCATGGCCCAGCCATGAGCAGCCCCGAGGTAGCTGGGAGATCCAATCAAGGCAGCTGCCCCAAGCTGACCCACAGGTGTATCCCATACCAATTAATCTGCTCATTATAAAAGCAGGGAGTTTACTGAAGGTGGGGAGCTCTTCTTCTTGAGGCTGTGCTCTCTTGGCCTGCTGCTGCTGATCCTAAGGACAAGGCTGAGTAGAACCTTCTACACTTTATGTTGGTGATGGTATTAGTTTTGTTATTTCATTCAATCTGTTTCTACATCAACCCATGGGGCTTCTCCCTTTTTACCTGATTCCCCTTCTCAGCTGGGGAGGGGTCATTGGGTGGTAGAGCCACTGCTACAGTTTAGCCCCAGGCACAGGCTAAATGTAGACAGCTTTCACACTAATATGCTGTCCTTTGGTGTCTTCAAATAATGAAAGAGTCAATTGCAGCCCCTGACTAGAGATTAGTTTGGGTTTTTTAGGTTGAAACCAAGAGTCTTGATTACATGAGGTATTTAACAGTAGCCAGTGCTCAGACTCTGGAGGTGACTGGAGAGCTTCAGGTTCTGGAGGACTTTCAGAATGAACTTCACTCTAGGAGGTCTGGCCTGCTACTGTGATTCATCTGCTTGAGGACAAAAAATATAAAAATCAGTGTTTGATGAAAGGGGACTGCAGTGAGGTGGGGGTCAGTCTCTTCTACCAGGTAACTAGTGAGAGGATGAGGGGTAATGGCCTCAAGTTGTGCCAGGGGAGGTTTAGATTGGATATTAGGAATGATTTCTTCCATCAAAGGGTTGTCAAGCACTGGCACAGGCTGCCCAGGGCAGTGGCAGAGTCCCCATCGTCTGGAGAGATTCGAGATGTGTAGTTGTGTTGCTGGGGGACATGGGGTAGTGGTGAATTGGCAGTGCTGGGTTAATGGTTGGACTTGATTATCTTGGAGGTTTTTTCCAATCAAGGTGATTCTATGATTCCAAAGTGCCACAGCTGCATTGAAATCAGCTGTGTATATCTCATCTTCCTTATAATGGGCTTCATGAAGTTGAAAATACAAGGTAATGGTGTAATGGGGAGTTCTAGATATGCATCTATCATTTTTACCTTCAACATCTGCTCTAGGATCTGCAAGGTCAACATAAATACAAGTCTTTGCTTGCATGCCAACTAATCAGTGGTCAGGGTATGGGTACAAACCTGTTGTCAACCTGTCAGTCACTGAGGCTGATCACTTTACTTTTTCCCCTGAGAAGATCATGAGTCAACATGCTCATAACCCATAAGTATTCAAAGGAAAAGAATTCTCAGACTCTGCTGAGGCCCAGAGATGAAGGCATAAAAACCTGTGATGGATGGAAGCTGGGGGTAAGCACGCTCCTTATGGAAATAAAGGAATGTATTATTTTATTCCTTTCCTGAAAAGAAAATTGAAATATCCTAGTGGGGATGAAATGGGTTGTATGAGTATGAAAACGTGGAATTTCCTCACTTTAAGCATCTGAAAGTTAAGCCCCCAATGTGAACACATGAGACTTCCTTTGCCAATATATATAGCAAAAGAAAAGTCTTAGAAGGCTATTCATCCTACCTGTTATAAAGACCAAAGTTGGGAAGAATCACCATCTGGGAGCATTTCTTCATTTTGACAAAGAAAAGGCATAGCTGGTCGCTCATCTTAAAGCCAGAGGTCCAATGCCCTCACTGTCCCCTAACACTTCTATAGGAACTAGCTAGTTTTCTGAAGAAAATAGAAGTCTCTATGTAGAAGAGGTGGGCTATCATGAAGTCTGCAAAATAGCTGTTGTTTAGTCTTTTTAATTGACATCTAACACTTTTTCCTATCCACAAAGCACTGAAGGATCCTGTTTTTTACTGACTTTGCAGCAGGACTTCAAAAGTTTGTTAAGGCTGTAGTGCAGAAAGCCTTTTCACTTCTGTTCTTTGTCCCCTGGTACCTACACAGCCTCAGGATCCATTATATACTAATTTCCTACTAAATCCCACATGTCTGCATGAGCAAGAGCACATTTCTACTGAGTTTTGTGTCACCAGTGCTGCTTGGTATCTTAACTGTTATATATTCTATGTAAGTAATACAGCTTTTTTTTACTATTTTTTTTTTCCTCCCCCCGCCACCCTGATGAACAGCAAACATGTGTTCTCCTGATCCCAATAGTTGCAAAGTAAATGATGGTTACTGCCAGACAATCTACTATTCTGGTCCATATCCACAGCTGGTATAAATCAGCATAGTTCCCTTGAAGTCAGTGCAGCTTGCTGATTTATAGCAGCTGAAGAGTTGGTCCAAATGCTGACATTTGCTCTTCTTTCAAGCTCATGTTCCTATAGGGAGTAGTGCTAATATTGGTCAGGCAGTTCACCCTATGGAAATTGGGAGCAGCAACAGTAATCTCAGAAAATTCTCATTTTTACCTTTATTTGTGTCGTCTTCCACCTTTTACTCACAGATAAACTGCCCATCAGGTAAACACCTTCTCAGTTGGGCCACTGCATCCTTCTCTCTAGGTGCAGACACATCCCCTTCTGTTGTTTTTGCCAGTATCTTCCCACCTTGTTTTAACCACTCAGGTGTTAAGGCATGGGTGGAAAAACTGATGAGCTGTAGAGCTGACAAAAAATAGGGAGAGACATGGATGTTTCTTCTAAGTTCCCCATCTAGTTTTTTCTTTTTAAATTTTTTTTCATTAACCATCCTTGGAACGCCACTGCCATTTGAAAATATGTGACTTTCTGTTTATAACTCAACCTCTGTACTTTAATATAACCGAGTAGCATATGAGCAGATGTGGTTCAGAGCTTGCTTTCCTCATCCAACAGCTGACAAGACATCTGCTGTGCTGGGGACTGAAGAAGTAAAAAAAAAATAAAAAATTGTCTTCTGGTTGCAAATCTTCTAAACACACTTCTTTCTCTGTTCTCTGGGGAAGACACTCAAGCTGTGGCCATCTTGCAACTCTAAGGACAGCATTCCTTATTGGGAAAAGTTGCACAATCACTTTTGGTTGGAGACAGAACATCTCTGACGTGCTCTCAACCTCTCATTTAAAGATGTCTGGAGAGTTTCCATCAATGGCTGGTTTTGAAGAGAGAATTGAAGTTTAAAGTCAAAGATTATTTTTATTTTTAACAGGAAAAAAAAAAACCCTTAGCCTACTTGGAGGGGGGGTGTTATTCTGTTGAGAAGTCAAATATCTGAAAACTGAGATATTTTGGCCCCAAATAGTTCAATTCAAATAACCCACAACAATATTTCATGAAAATTGTTAACTCTTCTTGGGTTTTTCCTTGCCTTGAAAAGAGGTGGTTCACATTCTCTATACAATCTCCTGTACTTGGTTTGAGGGGGAGTGTGGCAAGTCACAGTAAATGAAGTGAGATTGCTAGATAATCTCATCTAGGCTCCCTTTCCTACAGAAGGTTAGACCAGATGATGAGGTCCCTTCCAACTTGGGCTGTTCTATTACTCCAGTAGAACTGGACAGGCAGACTTATCAAGGACCAGAGAGTCATAAGGCACTGTGGCAGTATTCCCAAATTTAAATCATTCAGATATTGGCCAGGATATTTTGTTTTCACTCCTATTCTGTTTTTCTGGTTCTTAAATCCAATTTATTCTGTGGGAAATGTCTTGATGAGCTCTGTTCTCTTTGAAGATGATCCCAGTCCATCTCTCAGGAGAAACTTCTCATACCAAGATGATCAAGAGAATTTTAAGAAATACATAGCTAGCCCAACCTTGCATGTAGGAGTCTGGTGTGACTCTGGAATGGCTTTTTGGCACTGAGATCTGCTGCTAACATCTGTAGTGAGCATGACTGAAAAATTGATGAGCATTCCCCACTCCCTGCCCTTCAAAACCTATTAATAAGAAGAAGGATTTTTGTTCAGGATTTTTTTTGCAGCTGCTGGGACTGTGGGGATTCTTGTGGAGGAGATGATTGGGGGATTTAAGGCAAGATTAGCTGCATTGAGTTGGCTGTTTGTAGAAGGATTTACAGGGCATTGGAATATCTTTAATCTGTGGAATTGATCCAAGACATCCACCCAGCAGTGGTTAGCCAGCCCTGTAGGTACTTAAAACTCATAACATACCTCCTTGTTTTGCCTTGACATTTGATATTTAAATAAAGATAAGCATACCTATATGCAGTAATCAACATTGATGGGGCTGTTGCCTGCCATCTAGGAGGTGCTGTGATGGAAAAACAAAGTAATGAACCCCCTGAAGCTGTGAGAAAGCACTGTTCTGTCAGGATACTTTGGTCATCAATAGGTCTACACAAATAAACTGAACAGTAGTCAGGAGGGAATGTGCCATGGGTCTGGAAGGGGAACAGACAGGTGTGAGACTGAATAAAATCCCAAAGTATTTAACTGGGATTTTTTGGCATCACCTGAAACCTCCCCTCCAAGCACAACTGACAATTTACAAGTGGCAGGACTTATGTCAAAATCAAAATGGTTGCAAAAGTGCAAACAATCTTTACTGTGAACTGTCAAGCCAGCTGTATTGTAAATGCATCATGAATATATATAAAAAAAAAAAGAGATAATCTTTGTATGACAGTATGACTACTGAATTTTGGCTGAGAATCAGACTGAGGTGAACTCAGCTACTTTTCTTGATCTTTGCTATTATTTATCTAATGTCTTTTTATTAGAGAACACCTGAGGGGGGGGAAAAAGCCCCAACAAACCAACCCCCAACAAACTCCACAATGATGGTTGATTTGTGGAAGCTGGAAGAGAAAGTAAAATATGACTCCTGCTTATTATGGTCTCTTCTTATCTTGCAGAGGTGGAGGTGACAAGATGTCAAGCTGCTCTTGAGCTGCTGCTGGTGTCTTAATTGCCTGATATTTTCCAGTGCTGTTTTCAGTTCAGGAATAGGACCTGATGGCTTTGTCAAACGTTGTGTAAAATACACTCGTTTGCTTAGGCTGGTGCCTGCTCCGATGCTGTCCTTGTGGTTACGGCTGCTCTCAGAGCACATGCTGATTTGCACTGACACTTTACTGCTTTGAATTAGCAGAACCCAGAATTTCTTGGGTCTGTGCTGACTCTTGCAATGTCAATTGAGAAGTCTGTAATGGGGGAACATGGTGAAATTACTCCCTGGTATGTATTTGGGTCTGTAGAAAGCTCTTACAGGTCTCCAGCCATGACTCATTTCAATGCAGAAATCAATGCAGCAAAACATTTTACAGGGCCTGACAACAATGTGTGATTTCAGTTATTTCTTTGCAGAAATATCTACAGCTTGCAAAGCTTGCAGAGGTCTCTTTGATCACAAGAGTACATCAGTGACTTTCCACGCTGGACGGAAAATGGGCTAATGAGAAATTGCAACCTGCAGAAAAACCTCTACTCTGGGGCTTCACAGTACGAAGGAAATCTCAGAAGATGGAATTCAGCCCAGGTAGGGTTCACCTCACTTAATTTAGGTGTCTACAACGTAAATATCTTTGTGAACTGCGTGGCTTTGCTTCCATCACAGTCAACAGAGGTCTAGTACATATATTGAGTGTGAGGGTGGTGCACCTCTTTCAGCTGTAGGTATCTATGGCTTCACTCAGTTGCTTACATAGATGTATTTGATGCCATTTGAGATGCCTCTCCCCACAATGGCCTCTTCCAGAACTGTGTGGCTGTCCTGTAGTTTAATTCACAAGGGATGGGATTAATTTGTATACATAAGTTTTTTCTAGAGCTATTTCTGATACCCTATGGTATCTGAGAGATGTATGGGGCTGGCAGGTACAGAGTTATGGCACAGACCCTATGGGAGACTGAGGCTCTTCTGCAATGGCAGGTGACAGCCAGGTGGGATCATCAGTACATCTTTGTTGTGTCTCCAATGCAAACAATTCCCACTCTATAACCCAGTGACCAAATTTAGGTTTCTACCTTAGGGAAACTGAACTGCTCCTCTGACTGTATTGGTTATAGTGAGTAGATCAATAAGTTGATAAGCTGCTGTCAGAAACTTCTTCCTTGGGTGATGACACAAACATAGATTGGGACTGGTGGGCTCTATCAGAGTAGGTCTGTGGCTGTGGTGAACTGAAGAGGAGCAGAGTCTGGCCTGGCAAGAGTGAGTAGGCAGATCTCTGTACCACTACTCATGGAGACACATCCCTTCTCTACCACCAGCTCTGTGGAGGGGACCAGAATCAAGTTTCCTGGAAGGTGACAGCCTTCAGGCAAAAATAAATCTCCAGGCTGTCCCTGAAACACCAAAACACAAAACTACCTTGGCAGCTTGGTCATCAGGAGATCAGAGCTCCTGTTATAGACAATGTTCTTGAAGCATCCTCTTTGAGAAGAGTGATCTTTGCTTCCCATTATCCAAAAAGCACAAATTTGTGATAATTATGCTATTGTAGTGATGTATTTATTGGTACAATAAATGCTGAGATACAGTGGCATTGCCTCATACCTGGAATGAGAAAGCAGGCTATGATTCATGTAAGACCTGGAAGTGAACACCATGGTGTATAGGCACAAAGCTCAGCCCTTCTCCATTCCCCCTCCAAACTCTCCAGGATTTCCAACCATTTTCACTTACTGAAGCCATAGTGCAGACAGCAGCTCACCAGGGGTGACCTGGGTAGTATCCATGTCACACTTCAAAGCTGCTTGTGTACTGTGAGTAAGGGATGTGCTGTGATTTGGGAGCAGCTGGGCAGGATAAAGCACACGTGCTCTTCTAGCAAAGCCAACCTGGGAACTGAGGAGTGCAGAGAGGCAGCACTGGGGGGTCAAGCTGAACAGTGGTGCTGGGAAAAGCAGATATCAAAAGGGTTTGAATGGTACATTATCATGGTGATATAGAAAGTAAAAAAACCAAAGAGATATGACTCAACTGATATTTATTTGGAATGTCAGCATAGATCCCCTTTTCAAATACATTGTGATTTGGTGGTTGTCCTGCCACAGGGCATGATGATTTTTTGGAAATAAAAATAACTTAGGCAATGGGGAAGTGACTGTCAGAGAGTGACCTCCTGATGTAGAAAAATGACCTAAACAAACGCAGACCTGAAAATTATTAACTCAGTTTGCTTTGAAGGGTGTTATTTCAACCAAAGCAAAGCTAGGATTAGAAAACAGCCAAAAGGATACCCTTATCTTAGTTATTTTAATAGGTGTTTGGCATTCAAGTTCCTAAAATGGTCTGGAAAATCTCAGCCATGAGGATGTACTTGCAGGCACTCAGTGCTGTCCCAGCCCATCCATGTGTTTCCCTGCTCTTTGGATGCTTTCTGCTACAAGCAATGCTGCTGCTTTGCACCTTCCCAGGAGAAGATCTGTGTGTGTGTGTGATCTGGGACATAAATTCTCCCCTGTGCCAGCTGACATGTTGATGGTCAATCCCCCATGTAGCCTCATCCTCATGTCTAAATATAAACCTGTGCTTATCTTTTAATGAAGCGTGGCACAACAAAGGCCAGGGGTGCTGTTCAGCCTGAAAGAAAGATATTGTTGGGCAAGTAAGCTGGGGAGAGAATTGTCGGTATGGCTCTGGGGAGGATAAAACCCATCGATGGGAACTGGGTTGTAACCCAACCTCCCCCTTTTACACTTCCACACTTGCACACACACACCAAAAATGTTTGACCCAGCGCCAGGCTCAGCCCTAAAATCCCCCATCTCTCTTTCCATTTCAGTGTTAATTCGTAACAATGCCGTATCGATGGCTCTAAAATAGCCCGGTAAATGTCTTGTCCTTTTATAGCAGTGGCCCTATTGTAAGCTCTGGCATGTGACAGGTCTGAGAGTGACACAATGTGTGACTTCAAGAGACTGGACAGGGATAAAGACCTGTGTGTGCTGGTGATTTATCCTGCAGCAGCCAAGTCTTTCCTGTCTGTCTGTCTGTCTCCTTCTCTCCCTTTCCAAAGTAGCCCACCAACATGCCTCCAAAGAAGCCTGAACCTAAGAAGGCCGAACCTAAGAAGGAAGAACCCAAACCAGCACCTAAACCAGCAGAACCAGAACCCAAAAAAGAAGTTGAATTTAACCCAGCTTCTATCAAAGTATGTATCTTTGGGAGGAAACAAGCTGGTGGGGCTTGGGTTGGTGGTGGTTCTCATGGCGATGTATTCAATGCTGCAAAATGTTCTCCAAAAATAGCTATTGGTTTTGAGCAGAAAGAGAGCAGCAAAGGGAACTGCCACAGGTAGACTAAAAGTGGGAGCAAAATGACTGGGGGCTCTGCTAAACAGAGAAGCTACAAGACAAATCTTATTTTATCTGAGGGTATTCAGGCTCGTTTGTCCCATCTTATTCCCAAAGCAGCAGATTTCATTGCATGCAAACCTCACTGACTTCAGTGGGAAATTATTGCTCCTCTGCAGGCAGGTAGATGTCAGGAAGACTTGACTGTACTCAGGGCTAACCACTGACTAACTAGTAGCCAAAGCCATAAAGTAGGCTTGGAGCATGGGTTGAATTAATTTTTCTCTACCTGCAAAGCATCACTTTGTTAGACATTGCCAACCTGGGACTCCCTTCAAGTGAACTAGTGATATCTCCTGTGGTTTTCCAGAAAAGCCCAACTGAATGGCAAAGGAACTGTGTGCTTTCATGTGCTATTTTGGAAGGCAGAGTGAAATTTGGGCAAAAATCCAGATTTCTTGCTTGTCCTGCTACTTTCAGGTTCTGCCTCAAGGATTCTTCTAAAGGGCATGAGCCTTCTCCTCCTCCTTTAAATAAGTCTCTGCTGGGAAGAGTCACTGCTGACCTCAGCGGGGTTTACTTGAAATCTCACTCAAATGTGTAAGGACAAGGTTAGGTTTCCAAGGCCATTTCAGAAATAGGTTTTAGGAAAATTTGAGGTCACTACTCTAATCCTGAGCTGCCTGCCCAACTGGCATCACGTTGCCCTTTCAGTGAATCATCCCATTGACAGGGAGCTGCTGGTGTTTAGGAAACACTCAAGATTTTAAAGCTGTGAAGTAGGTGATTTCAATGAAATGATGCTGAAGGTCTGTTTCCCTTTCACTTTTTTTTTTCCCATGGGAACTGACTCTTCAGTAGATATCTGAGAATGACTCTTTTATTTCAAGAGAAATTTCTCTCAGAGAATGATACAGAAAAAGAAATATTACATCCCTATGGAAATGACCATGAAATAGACTACCAGGAGTGAGCTCTCGACTTATAAAAACACAATAAGGAAGAAAAAAAGATCTAAAAATTACTTGTTCCCCTTCACTCTGCACCACACACATCCAGAGGCAATGTCACAATGGCACTCATCTTTAGGAATAGCTTTCCCATCTTGTTTGCACAATAAATACTACATGAGGGATAGAGATAGCAAGGCAGCAGAATTTCTTTTGAAAACATTCTCCTTTGGGGATTTTCCTTTGGGAAAAGGCATTGTCCTTGGGGGGAAAAGAAGAGGAGCTTTGCAGCATCTCACACGTTTCTTTCTCATGGGGCTTTGAGTCAGGCAGCGAGTGCATGTGAATCAGCATTGATTTGTTGATCAGTTTAAAGCATCCAGATTCTTTGCTTGTTTTACAAAAAAATGGGCAACCAACAGGAGATTCCTGGTGATCACCTGTGTTACTGGTGAGACAGAGGACACCAGACAGTGCAAAGAGGAATATGGACAGGGCTCTACTGCCATCCATGGCACCAGCTCCTCAGACAGCAAGGGGTCTGTGGGACATTCCTTTACTAGCTAAAGAAGTAAAGAACAAATGGAATAATCTGGGTTGAAAAGGATCTTTGAAGGTCGTCTAATCCAACCCCCCTGCAATGAACAGGGACATCTTTAACGAGATCAGGTTACTCACAGCCCTGTCCAACCTGACCTTGAATGTTTCCAGTGAGGGGGCACCTACCACCTCTCTGGGCAACCTGGGCCAGTGTTCCACCACCCTCATTGTCAAAATTTTCTTCCTTATATGTAGTCTAAACCTCCCCTCTTTCAGGTTAAAACCATCACCCCTTGTCCTATTTCTACAGGCATTACTAAAAAGCTTTATCCTGTCTTTCTTATAGAACCCCTTTAAGTACAGAAAGGCTCCCATAAGGCCTCCAAATCATACACACCTTGCAAACCTTTCAGTTTAAATACTGATGAAAAGAAAAGCAATCATTTGTACCTCCATCAAGAAAAAAGTCAGATTACAAAGAATTTGCTTTTGAGCTAGTTTTTAAACTATTGACACCAGAATTACTGTGCTCTGAGAGGGGCTTTCACCATGACCTGGGCAAGTGGTACCTAACATCTCTGCACTCAACATTCTTGCACAATAAAAGGAGGAGGGGGCAATTGCAATAACTTCTCTTAGAGGGCATGGATACCTTCAGCAGGAATACCATGACACTGTGGTGTTATTCAGCTGGGATAGGATGACATTGTGGTATGAAGGGCAGCTAAGTCCAGTAGAGAGATGAGTTGTAATTAAAAAACCCACACAACTGAACCTTAAACTGGTACCACTCAAAAAATAGTCATGCATCTTTGCAGCCACCACAATTTCAAAATCATCAAATACATTTTCATCCAAATAAGATCTGAAATAATTTATTTTTTTTTAAAACTTACTCTGCTTACTTATTCATACAAATTCTTATTTTTCCCTCCAGTTCAATTTGCAATTATGGACTCATAACATTTTTTAAAGTACTAAAAAAATATGTATTGAGTTTCCAAAAAAATAAGTAAATCCAGTACTCCCATGATAACATCTCTTCCTCTTTGCAAAAAATATTCCATTTTCTACTATATACAAAACTGGGCTAGGGAAAACATTGGTAGATGCATGGTTTGGGTCTGGGGTAATTAATTTTTTTTCCCAAAACTCATAGAGGGGGAGATATGACTCTCTAGTGAAGTTTTCCTGGGAATTTTTCAATTAAATGTTTTTCATCAAAAATGTTTTTGTCAAAATTGAAGCTATTTGTGCACAAGGGCTGGATCTGGCAAATATACTGCCTCCTGTTTCATAAACCTGGGTCTGGTGGAGCTTGGGCCATCTGGTGTAGATCAGAATACCTCCCTAGATCGTTGTACAACATTTGAAAGAAATGCTTTAATGAGTTTAAAATTCTCCAAATGTCTCATTTCTGCATTCCAGGGTGAAACTTGTTCTTAATTTCATGCAGAAGATAATCAATATTTTTTTTAAAAAAAGGCAAGGAAAACAAACTCATATAAAACCAAAATGTTAAAAATGACCAAAATGCATTTTTTGATAGGAATGCCTCAAATTATTAATATTTATTCTCAGACTTTATTGCACAATTTTGTATTTGGAATCTTAATATTTTTTTTAGACATTAAAAAGTCTCAGAACTAAAATATTTCTGTGGTAAAGTACTTGTTTCAAATTCCCTGACTGTTATAGTCTGCTGTCATGATAATGGCCTAAGAGCCTTATTTTGCACTTCAGAATCATATTAGATTTTTCTCATTGTCTTTCTTTTGCTGCTTCATGGTCTTGGTCCCTGTGGATCTCTATTGGGATGTCAGTTAGTGTCCTAAATGTGAGATATGTCCCCTTAAGGAAATGCAGTTTTTCTGAAGTTTTAATGCTACTCACATATACTTTCCCATAGGATTTAATTCAGTACTTAGTAATTTTCAAAGGAGATTGAGTGTGATTGAATGTTGTTTGTAAATCATAGAAAAGAGGTTTGGGGGGGGGGTGTAGTTTTGTTTCTTTGTTTTTCTGTAAGAATTTTACAAGAGCATGTAGTGATACGGTGAGGGGTAATGGTTTTAAACTGGAAGAGTGGAGATTTAGGTTAGATATTAGGAAAATTGTTGTCTGTGAGGGTGGTGAGACCCTGGCCCAGGGTGCCCAGAGAAGCTGTGGCTGCCCCCTCCCTGGCAGTGTTCCAGGCCAGGTTGGATGGGGCTGGGAGCACCCTGGGCTGGTGGGAGGTGTCCCTGTCCATGGCAGGGGGTTGGGATGAGATGATCCTTGAGGTCCCTTCCAACCCAAACCATTCTATGATTCTATGAACTTAAACAAATCACCTATAATCACAGAATCACAGAATGTCAGGGATTGGAAGGGACCTCAAAAGATCATCTAGTCCAATCCCAATCAACAGAGAGAAGCTCCCTAGGGGTTTATCCCTTGCAGCAGTGTTAAACACCTATATTGGGATGGACTGAATCACTCTTGGGAGATGCTGATAAAGGGAGCTGAGATAGATGTCTGGGTGCCAACATTTCAACAGCTAAAGTTAGCTGAGGTGACGCGTGCTCCAAGTCCAGTGAATCCTGGGTACAAAAATGCCATGCAGAGACAGCTGGCATATGTGAGGACCTGGAAGGGACACAGCTTACCATATAGAGTTATCCTTAATGCTCCCATTTCCCCATGCCATCACTTGATATGCTCATTGTAGCGCTCTGCAGTAATACAGGTGCCTGGGGAGAAGAAACAGTCATCGTTTATTTTTGTGGAGTACTGTGATCTTGAAGCCATGTGAAACCTGTTCTCCCTGCAAAGCCCTGCAGGCTTCTGAACATCTGCAGGGAGAGTAAAAAAATAAAAGCTTCTTCTCTTTTTCTGCAAGAAATGATATAAGAACATCTAGGATGGAGAAACCTAGTGATAGGATGGTGATGGTGATGGCCTCAAGTTGTGCCAGGGGAGGTTTAAATTGGATATTAGGAAAAATTTCTTCACTGAAAGGGTTCCCCAGCACTGGCACAGGCTGCCCAGGGCAGGGGGGCAGTCCCCATCCCTGGAGGGATTTAAAAGCTGTGTAGATGTGGTGCTGAGGGACATGGATTAGTGAGAACTTGGCAGTGCTGAGTTAACTTGGTGATCTTAAAGGTCTTTTCCAACCAAGGCTGTTCTCTGATTCTATGAACCATGAGGGAAATACACCAGACATGGTGCAGCACCAGTAAAGATGAGATCCCACTGGACTTTGCTCAGCTCCAAAGCATCGTGGTGCCACAGTGCAATGGCAGGGCTGCAGCCATGCAGAGGTGCCCACGTGAGCCTCTTCCACAGTGTGAAACAGGAATGAGTGTGCCTGCAGTCAGGGGGAAGGGAAGCAAACATCTCTTGGGGGAGATAAATTCATTTTCAAGGAGAGAAAGCCCATTTTGACAGTACATATCCTGCTAGGTGGGATTGTCAGAGCAATTCGGGGTGCCTTGCTGAAGAGTTTATTCTGGGCTGAAGTGACTGAAATGGTTGCTTCAGAGTGAGCTTGGTCATGGGAGAAATGTATATGAGTTAATAGTGGGCATTCCTGTGAGAAGGGCTTAGATGGGGGAATGAAAAAGCAGGATAAATGTTGGGTAAATGTGTTGTGTTAGTGTGCATGAGAGGAAAAAAAACGCTCTACTAAAGAAATTCAGTTTATGGGAGGGATGAATATGTGTGCAAGAGAGGGTGAAGCAGGGTATGACACCTTTGTACCCCTGTGTGTGAAGTGGGATGTGTGTGGCAGAGGTTTTGAGGAGTTTGTGTGTGCAGTCAGTAGCCATGGGGTTTGTGCTCAGGTTTTTTGTAGCTGTGTGAGAGGTTTTCAACTCATCTCTCATTCAGAGAGAGGGGTTTAGCTGCATCCCTGACTTCTGTGAGAAGGGAGTGTGTGTGTTTGTGTGTAGGGGTGAAGGGTTTTGTAGACAAAAAGGCTTCTTTGTGAGTAAGAAAGCTGAGGTGTTGGCCCCCTTGAGTGAGGGTTTGAGTGTGCAAAAGAAAGATTTTATCTGGGTGTGTGAGGGAAGCAGAGTATGAGCTCATGGGAGCACATCTCATCTGGTGTAAAAGGCTCAGCAGTGGGTAACCTCGTAGCTGGCTGGTGGCAGGAGGTCCTTTGCAACACAGAGCTGTAGACAGCATGATACAACTGGGCATTGCATAGGAAAGAGGGGGCTTTTCTTGCCAGAAAAAGCCATTTTTTGGGCCACGGTTAGGACATCCCAGCGTGGATGTGATTTGAATCCCAGCATATTGAAAAACCCCTTCCCTCTGGTGCAGAGAAAACAGGACCAGGTGTCTTCAGAGCCACTCACCAACCTGTGTCACCTCTGCTTTACACCAGGACAGCACAGCTACACCAGCAGTGCATCAGAGATGGTGGTAAGGAGCCATCCCTGAGCCACCCACACAGGGAAGAACAGTATTCAGTGTGGGGACATTCTTTGAGTCTGAGTAGATGATGTTCTGGGACATACCAAAGGCATCCAACTACTAAGAGTTTATCTGGTTCAAAGAAAGCTTGTCTGGGTGTCCCATGCAGTGTGCACACACCGTATCCAGCTTGCAAGAAGAAATCATTTTATATTTCAGGAAGACATGGCAGGGATGCAGGTCTTTGCCCACTTTGGAACTCGTTGAGATGTTAGATCTCCTTGAGAGTTTGGCCAGCCTTCCTTGAGAATGATGTGGGACACCTCTTTACATATGTATGCCTGAGCATCCAAGATCAGGCATCAAGGCAGCAGAAGATGGCCACCATATGAGTTTAACCTCCTGACACCCTCTCATCTTTCTCTCTTCAATCTATTTTTCCCCTTGATTTCATTCCTCCCAGGTGCTATGCATTTTCATTGTCATCACCATTATTATTACTGGCCTACAGTGCATCTGAGTAGAAACATTTTTTAGAGAGCAATTTCCCTCCTGTGCTCACATATTTTAAGGTTTTTGAAGTGGGCAGGCACCTGCCAGGCAAAACCAAGCCCATGCTGGGCCTCTTTCTCTCTCAGTGGTTTCTTCCTGAGCCTTTCAAGCACAGAGAAATTTGAGTAGTGAGTCTTGTGGAGGCCCCAGGCAAAAACAACTGGAAGTTTAGTGAAGACAAGGGGACACCTTTGAATCTTGTAGGAGTCAGTAGGAGTTTTGTGAGATTTGTCTCTGACTCATTCTTGCTATGGATCAGTGCTCTGGTAAGGTGTGAGAACTTTCCTAAGCTTACTGTGATTTATTTTTGATGTAGTGAGTGGTGAATGCCTTGGATATGTGCTCAAAAATTGCCTAGATCTGGCAAAATATCTTCAGATGCATAGAGACAACTCCTTTTTCATCATAATAATGGTACAAACTCCTGTAACTCCAGAGGAAGATTTGAGATGCAACCTATTCTCAATTCTAGATGTCTTCCTTAGGATGGGGTGAATAAATCTGAAAGTAGAAAAAGACTGGACCTCCACCCTGGAACCTTCTGCTGCAAAACTTCAAGTTATGATCTCAAGCACACAGTATTAGTAGACAATAATAAGATAAGTGCAGAGGCACTGGAGGCTTGGATTGCATTATTAAAATGTTTCCATAACTAATTAGCATATAACCTACTTCTCTCTTGCACTAGAAAGGTAGTGTACCAAAGTGCTCTGATACCTTTGTGATGGGCACAGGAGAAGAACCAGAAAAGAATAAAAGAGAAGTTCCACTCAAAGCCCAGATAACCAGAGTCCTCTGCCCTGCTCAGCCTACACCAGATGGAAATGTGAAGATGAGTGAAGAAGGCTGAAGGCTTCCACATTATCTATTAACACTTCATGTCACTGAGTGTGGCAAGAACTTGTTTAACAGAGCTTCAGGCTGCTTAATCATCATATATGCAGATTTTGATACACAGGACCTCTACTGAGCCTAAAGACCTTGGTTAGGGAAAAGCATTTTGAGCCCAGTGACAAAGAAAGGAAGAAAAAAAAGTGGGATTCACCTGATAGTCTCCCTCCAAAGTCTTCTTGTCAGAGGCTGTTGTATGCAGGTATTTTGTCAGGAGTTGGTGGCTGAGACACATTGCCTTGCACATAAAAATCAGGTGATGGTCAAGCTTCTAATACCCCATCAGCAATTTGCTTCAGTGCTTCTGGATGGACCCCAGAGACAAGCAGAATCAAAATGCCATTCTGCCATAGCATGCTTCTAAAGGCAGCTTTGCTCTTTTGTTCCATCCTTTATTTATCTCACCCCATGTCAGCCTGGAAGCACAGGACATTCCCAACCAGGCTGGCCATTGTGGGGCAACTTTTAATAGTGGAGAGAGCACCTCTCTCCCTCCTGTCCCTCCCTTCAGAGCAGCTGGCCCTAAAACTGACATGAAGTTGGCAGCTTGCTTGGCAGAAATAAAGTATAAAGGATATTTCAGCATTAGGAAACAACCTGTAGCCTTGACCCAGTGAAATGTTCCATCACAAGAGGGGATGTGGGATGACTCAAGTCCCCAGGGCTGTAGCATCCCCGAGAGATGCAGACCCCAAGAGATGCAGAGTGGTGAAGAAATAGTAAGAAGCTGAGCAAGCAAGCATTAAAACACAGCAAAAGGGTTTCTTTGTGGCATATTCCACTCATTCTTAGGGCCAAAACTAAGTACTGGAACTCAAAGGAGCTTTCTAGATGAGTTTTCTGGGCCAATGAAAGTCTGGCTATCTCTGTATATCCCTCTTGTTCGCAGAGCTGGGTGACATTTCTCGTAAAAATACTTCTTGGGGAGACTTGAAAAGTGCAGTTTGGTGGTAGCAGAATGTTTTGCAAATATATACAGATTTTGCAAAGTGTTTTCCAAAAAAAAACTGAAAAGGATGAAGAAAATTGCCAGTTTCAGTTATTTTTTTTAGTTAATTCCTTGTTTAGATTTTTTTGATCTAAAGCAGCTATTAATTTTTGAGGGTTCTTTCCTTCTTATATTAAAAAATACCCAGAAATTTTTAATGGTTGAAATTACTTCAATTTGGGGAAAAAAAAAAAAGAATATTTTGACCAATCTGGAACAATTTTTCTTCCTCATTTCCAACTAAAACTGTCATCAAGTAGAACACAAAACCCAAACCTATTTTCATTCTTAAAAAAAAATGACTTTTTCCCTGAAAATTTGGAAATTGCTCAGTGGCACCCTAAAATACACAGTAGTATGAGCATTTTTCTGAGTCTTTGTTAGGCAGCTGCCAAAAAAATAATTTTTCTGCAATGTCTGTGGTGCAGGAACATCCAAACCCAAACCTGTAAACAGCCCAGCTTGGTCTGAGGGGTGTAGAGATGAAAACCTGTCAAGTTTCATATGCTCTTCTTTATTTGAAAGAGCTGAGAGTTTCAGCATCACTGAATCCTCAGACCTTGGGGCATTTAAAGTGGAATGTGCAGCTCTCTGAGTCTATGTAAAGATTGCTGAGAGCCAGGAGCAGAGTGGGATTTTCTGCATGTGGCTTTCCTTAGTGTGTCATGGAAAGGAGATTATTTCTCTAAAGGGTCTTAAACACCAAACTTTATTTCCCTAATACAGTTGGGGCGTTCAGCCTGGAGAAGAGAAGGCTCTGGGGAGACCTCAGAGCCCCTTCCAGTGCCTGGGGGGGGACAGGAAAGCTGGGGAGGGACTTTGGACAAGGGCAGGGAGTGACAGGATGAGGGGTGATGGCTTTAAACTGGCAGAGGGGAGACGGAGATGGGATGTGAGGCAGAAATTGTTGACTGTGAGGGTGGTGAGACCCTGGCCCAGGGTGCCCAGAGAAGCTGTGGCTGCCCCCTCCCTGGCAGTGTGCCAGGCCAGGTTGGATGGGGCTGGGAGCAACCTGGGCTGGTGGGAGGTGTCCCTGCCATGGCAGGGGGTTGGAACCAGATGATCTTCGAGGTCACTTCCAACCCAAACCATTCTAGGATGCTATGATCATCAGCAGGAAGATTTGTTACAGGCGTGCCTAGGGTTTTTTTCATCTCCCTCTACATTTCCCCTCATACCCCTGCACGTTTCACATCTTTCTCTGTCCCCCCCCCAATATTTATATGCCCCCCATCTCTCTGCAGTATTTCCCAGCCTGCTTTTCACTTCTGTGTGAAGCACGGGGATTGTGCCAGTTGTGCAAAGCAAAGAGTTGTGCAAAGCAAAGAGTTAGTTTGGAAGATGCTCTCAGAAGTGTGATTTCAGTGCACTTATTCTTCCAGTCCATTTTCTCTTTTCAGACAAACTAGGACACAAAAGGTTGTTTATTTCTGCTTTGCCACCAAATGAATTTTGCAGCTTTTTGAAAAAGGGGGGGATGAGAGGGTACCAAATAAGTCCAGTTTTGACAGTTTCTGGGGTTTTCAAGTGGCTCTGCAGCACGTCCTGAACCAGAAAGCCCTTACAGCAATACATCCTGCCATGGAAATTTATCTTCTGAGATCCAATAGGTTTGTCTGCTCCTCCAGCACGTGGTTTGGATGTGGCCTCTGTAGCTTGTTTGCAGGTCTGTAGTTGTGCATAACATAGGTTTGTTTTGATTTATAGATGTAAATGACATATCAATGTGGAGATCTTATGTGTGTGCTGAGGTGCAGCCTTACTGTTGTCCCCCCAGCCTCTCCTTTCCCTCTCTCCCATCTGCCCTGTGCTGAGCAGGGAGTTATTAAAAGCACACTGGATATGGAGCAGCTCTGTAATAAGATCTGCATTTCTCACATAGCTGCTAAACCTCAATCAATGTGGTTTTAATTGCCATTTGTGTAACGTGCAATAACTATTAAATTTAAATGAAATGCACAGCTCAGAGCATGCAGAAGGCCCTGGCCAAAGTGCTAACTTTTCCTCCCTCAGTTGCTGGAAAGCTGGATTGTAGAGACAGAGTGTTTACTCATCTCATAAACCAGTTAAACCTTAATGTGGAGAAAGGGAAAAGATGTTGAGAGTGGCTACAGGAGAGATGAAGGTGGAGAGGAACAGTGGCTCTTAATAGAAACAGGAACTTTGGGTTTCCCCTAACCTTTGAGAAGATGTTAGCGTTCAGCCAGAGGTACCTGGGTGCACTTTTCCCCAGTGTCTGTGCTGACAGGATGGAAAAAAGGTGTTAGTGGGTGTTCCCCATGGGCAGTGGAGCAACACAGGTTGTGAGCTGGGTAGGGACATGACTCAGAACCAGGTGATGAGATGCTGCCTTCCCTCCTGGTCCTGCATTCCATCCCTTCCCAGAGACAGGCTGGTGGTCACCAAGGGCAATGCATCTCCATATGAAATCATTCCTAAGTGAAAGAGCCCTTCAGCTTTGCTGTGCAAGCCCCAGCAGTGACCTTGGAAGCAGTCACATTGGGTAAAGACCTAGCATCTCTGCACTTACATGCTTGAGAAGTAAAATGAAGGCAGTGATAATTATAGCTCTGAGATGGGCTTTCATGAAGGGTTTTGATGCATTAGAAGAGCAGGGCTGACATAAATACCTAAGGAGCAGTTCCCCTTGGCAGCAGGAAAAGGCAGAGTGTACCTCCAGTGATTTTCAGGCAGAGGTGTGCAGTGAGTGTCTGCTCTGGACTGGTCGAAAGCATGGGAACCAGTTAGCTCTGCACCAAGACCAGGAGCATGGGAAGAGCTCCTGCTCTCTCTCCACTCACAGGGCTCCAGCTGATGAGACCTGCCCACCTCACTGCACAGGCTTTGGGTCTGAAATGATCCCAGCCCCTCCTAAAGCTGTAGTGGCTTTGAGTAATCTCAGAGTATACAGCTTTCTGACATCAGACCAGTAGTGAGCTCCTCCACCTCCATCTTCCTTCCTCCCCCAGCTCAGGGACTGATCTGTTTGCTTAGACTTGGTTGTAAGGTTTCCAAATGGCAAAAGGATTGGTTAAAGCCCAGGTATTATTAAAACCAGCAACAACAAGGCAACATCAAAGCATATTTCCTAACAATATTTCATATATATATATGTATGTATAGAATTATCATATGCTGGCCAGTTTAAAGAAGTGGAAAGAAATATGGGAAAGGAAATAGATGTAATATTAGTAGAGGGGCAATGCCAATATAATCTGCAGAATGTTGGGTTTTTTTTTCCCTACTAAGCAAATTTCCTCCTTGATTTTGATTAATGTCTCATTGTACATATGCATCCCTCCCCTGTCCCATCTGCAACCTGAATCCTAAAAAAGCAGAGAGGGACTCACCTAAATTTAAACTAAACTCATTGTGCTATGCTCAGGGTATGTGGTGTGCTTGCAGCCCAGCTCTCTTTGATGAGATAGCTGCTTCTCAGAATCCCAGCCACAGCCAGGGAACTGGGTGTTACTGCCACTAATAACAGGGATCAGCAGAGCTTTAGTGGCTTTTGTTCATGAATGCTGTCCACGTCACGGACTGATTCCCAGCACTGGGTCAATCAGCACAGCTCCCTCCAGTCAGCACACACTCATGCTGATTTATCCCAGCTGAGTACCTGCATCCCACTTTTCCAAAGATCTGTGCTCTACATCCAAAAGCTCCCAGCTTCTAGATTTAAAAAACTCAATGCAGATTTATACTGGTCCTTTATAAACCATCAGCTCTCAGTTCTGGTTTCTCTGACCATCTTGGGGGTTAATGTGTGCATGCAATGTATATTAGGAAGAAATTGTTGTCTGTGAGGGTGGTGAGACCCTGGCCCAGGGTGCCCAGAGAAGCTGTGGCTGCCCCCTCCCTGGCAGTGTTCCAGGCCAGGTTGGATGGGGCTGGGAGCAACCTGGGCTGGTGGGAGGTGTCCCTGCCATGGCAGGGGGTGGGATGGGATGAGCTGTGAGGTCCCTTCACACCCAAACCATTCTAGGGTTCTGTGATATATACATGTGATAAATATATATATATATAAATATATAGCACATGCATGTGTGCATAGACATGCATGTAGGAAAGGTGAGTGTGCATTTATGTATATTCATATGTACCTATGGATCAGCACACACGTATATACAGACATATATAGAGATGTGCAAACATTTACACCCATGCACACAGCCCTGCACAGTTAGTTTTCTTTATCCAAATGCCTGGTGCATGTGTGAGCACACCCTGTACCCATGTAAGGTGCCTGGATGGCCAGCCTGGGGACCACTGTTGCCCTCCCATCCCTCCAACAGGTGCAGGGGAGCTGAACCCCACACCCCATCCTGCTGGGATCTCTCTGGGAAGGAAAGTGGCACTCAGCCCATGACCCATCCCTAGCCAACCCAGCCTCCAGCTTGCACAAACTGCTCTGCTCCAGCAAACTTTTACACATCCAAAGCCCAGAATAGAAACAGTGACAATCCATCGATTGTGTTTTCTGGGAAGCAGCAGAACATCGCAGCCACCGGGCAGACAAGGCTGAAAAAATCTCCTGCGAAAAGTCTGCTGCTGTGAGTGATCTTAGAAAACCAAAAAATGGTTTATAACCCACCCAACCTTAAAAAAAAACAGCAACAGGGAGTAAGGAAATTAAAAAAAAAAAAAAAAAGGCATAATTGAGAACCCAGCTATGGTTAAGAGAAGCCTGACAATAATGGCTGAGTGCTTGGGGGGGGAAAAAAAGAAGGGAAAAGAAAATTTTAAAAAATAGAAAAAATGTTTGTCAGGGAAATAGCTCAAACTTTTCACTGCTTGTGGTTAGTGCTGACTGGTAGGTAACAGCCACAGCCTGGCAGGGGGTAAAAATGTTCTCTCTTTGATTTAACAATTGCAAAATGATCCCCCACATACAAAATGCACCCCTCTCTGTCCAAAAATGAAATGTCATGGAATGCCATGCTGCTTGGTGACAGCACTTTATAAACACTGCAACTGAGTCTGCTTCCAGCAGCCCCGTGCGTGATGGCAGGAGCTGGCTGTAACGAGCGTGGAAGGGCGCTGGGGGACACCCACAGACCTCGTGTGTCTCGGGAGGAACTTGTCACTGTCACCTTGCAGGTTCCTCTGCAGAACCTGGAGGAATCCATCCTGGGGCAGAGCACTTGTTAACGTGATCAGGTTTTGGACATTGACAACGTTGTAAGCCAACCGAAAAAAAAATCAAAACAGAACTCTGAAACGTCAGCTCCAATTGCAGTTGTAGGAAACTTCAGATTTGGCTTCTTTCTGCATAAATAAATAGACCTCTAAATCAAGCAAAGGACCCCAGCAGGCTGAGCTGAAACGAAAAACTCGTGGCGGTGACGGAGAGGGAAAAGGTTTCTCCTCCTTTCTTTTTTTTTTTCCCCTCAGAATTTAAAATTTCGATAAAAAGGCAGGATTTAAGATTTCCATCCTCTTGACCAACCTCCCAGCTGGGGCTCAGCTTTTTGGAGCTGAGCTCCCTGGTGATGCTGGGGACGGGCAGGCACATCCAGTACGGCTGCGGTTACGGAGCGAGATCAGAGCGCGCATTTTTCAGCTCGCGATGAAGAACGTCCTGCTTTGGGAAAGAATTAAAAAAAAAAATCAATCAAAACCAACCCCCAGAGTATGAATTATGGCAGATATTCACTTGTGCTCATGAGTTTTCTAGGGGGAAGTTTTGGCACGTTTGGACCTGGGGGTGGGTTGTAGTTTGGTTATTTTGGGAGAGGAATGCGCGCGACGCCTGCCAGCCGCGTGTAACGAAAGCAGAGCTTTCCCCGCTGCCAGCGTGTTATCGTGGTGGCTCTTTGGCAGCTGAATCTTGGTGGGTTTTTTTTTTCAAGACAGTTGCAGGGTAAGGAGTGTGACATTCTAAAGGGGTCCAGCTACTGTGTGATTCTTCAGGAGCTGCAAGTGCACGAGGGATGGAATCCTGCGTCCAGTTCTGGGCTCCCCAGTTGGAGAGAGACTGGGACCGACTGGGGAGAGTGCAGGGGAGGGCAGCGAGGATGAGTGGGGGATTGGAGCATCTCCCCTGGGAGGAAAGGCTGGGAGAGCTGGGACTCTCCAGCCTGGAGAGGAGAAGGCTGAGGGGATCTCATGGACGTTCACAAACACCTAAAGGGGGTGAGGGAGGGTGGAGCCAGACTCTTCCCAGTGGTTCCCAGTGCCAGGACGAGGGGCACTGGGCACAAGCTGGGACAGAGAGGTTCCACTGAAAGATGAGGAAGAACTTCTCTGGGGTGAGGGTGCAGAGCCCTGGCCCAGGCTGCCCAGAGAGGGGTGCAGTCTCCTGCTCTGGAGCTGTCCCAGCCTGGCCTGGGTGCAGCCCTGAGGGATGTGCTCGGGGGGACCCTGCTGTCCCGCGGGGGAGCTGGGCTGGGGGAGCTCTGGGGGTCCCTTCCAGCTCTGACAATTCCATGATTCCTTGATGGACTGGATCTGCTGGGGGCTGGCAGTTGGCATCATCCCATCCCTGGGAGGGTTTGGGGGGGTGGTGGCTGCAAAGTCAACGATGGAGTAAAATAACTTTGGGACAGAGCTGGGAGAGTGAAGTTCACACCACATTGCATGATGTGGGGTTGTGTCAGGGTATGGCTGGGAAAACCTGAATATTTTCTACCCAGGAGTCTGAAGCTCTTTTGTGTATCACTGGGCTGCAAAACACTCTCAGGTTAGACCTTGAAGGAAGAAAAGCACAGCAGATGACTGTGGTCGCTTGTCCTGCTGGTGGAGGTACTTTGCCAAGGTTTTGTATCTCAGGACACCTTTCTTTTGCATCTTGCCTGAGACCCATCAAACTCATTTCACTTATGCCCCATATGGTCTCATTCACTACTCGCATGACTGGCATCATCAACCTAGAGGAGTTACACAACTGTGTCATCTGAGAGTAAAATTAATTCAGCAAAGGGTGCTTGTTTTCAGGCTTGGTGGGGGAATTAAAATATTAGAAAAAAAACAGCTTGAATTTTCAGGAGGAGGTTTCAGTAACACACAAATAAAAAGCCACAAAAATTCTTTTTTGGAAACTCAAAATGGATTTGTTCAGCCCAAAAAGAATTGTTTTGGTAGGGTTTGGAGTGACCTAATCTGGAGGAGTGGGACACTTTAAGTCAATTTTACATGAAATATGCCTTTTCAATATAAAAATATTTGATTTTAAAAAAAATAATTCAAAAAATAGAAAAAGCTGCCAGTATTTACAAGACAAAATATTTGATTTTGGAAGTGAAAGACAAAGGGAAAGGCTTTTATGTCACAATAATAAGTGTAATAAAGATGCCTCATTTTTTTTTTTCTTACTTTAAGCTGTTTAACAAATTAAATAAAGAACTGTTTCACTTTTCCTGGGCACTGTCCAACATATCATACCCACCAAATGAATTACCTGGTGACTAATTTTCCCTGTCCCATTTGAGACCTTCCATCTTAAGATAATACTTTGCAAGGAGCACAAGCGCAACGCTGTCCCATAATTACGTGTGAATTGGAGAAGTCCACCTGTCCCCATGCACGTGGACTGAGAGATGGACCTTTTTCCTTCTTAGCACCCACTCACCAGGAGGTTGGAGAGCCTGAAGCCCCCAGGAAGTGTTGCAATGTGGTCCACAAGCTGTACCCTTGGCATTCTTCTCTTGTCCATCAGACACCCAACCTGCGAGCTAGTGTCTGCTTTGAGCAGACAGCACAGGCAATGTCTGACCTCTCCTACACCCCAGGCTCTCCTCCAGGACACAACAGAGGGTATTTTTTAGGTTTTATAATTTCTTCCATGGTTGAGAACATCTGAACAAACATCTGCTGGTGAGGCTGGTGAAGGGGGGAGTTGCAGAGGAGGTGGGAAGCCAGCTGTCAATAAATGGTTGGAGAATCCAAAACCATGTTGCTACAGGGAGAACAGTCAGTCTACAAAGTGTTTTATATTTCTGGTGCTGGCCGTTGCCAGAAGCTGTTTCAGTTCTCCAAAGCAACTGTGTCATTCTCCTGTTGAGGCTCTGGAATTTCCCTTTGCACTCTGGAAAGTTGTGGCAACACATTCCACGTCTGAGAAAAGGAGCTATCAGTTTATAGGCTACTACCAGAGCTGGAAAAGCAGAGTGATTGAAAAGTGCACTGCTCCTTCAGCCCCAGAAGGTATTTACAATGCAAGAAGCAAGGGGCTGGGAAGCTCTCCCAGAGGACTGTCACCCAGTGCTCTGGCTCAGGCTGAAGGTGCAGAGCATCAGCACCAAAGGTGAGGCTGCTTTGGGTGGCCACGTGCTTGGACAACCTTCCTACAAAGTGCAAAGCTGAGCCTGTGCACTGTAGACTTATCAGGCTGTGGTTCCTCTCTCAATGGGGATTCAGAGCACAGCAGTATGACTGAGTAGATTTAGTTTGACGTGTTGTGCTGTATTTCTTTCCTTGGAGTAGGATCCTCATGGGTTCCCCAAATCCATTTCTCAGTCTCTCCACAGTCTTTCACCCCTCCATCACCTTCAGTGCAACGCACCTCCTTCAGCTTTCCCCCTCTCCAGCTCTGTCATCACTTGGGAGCATCCAATGGAGTGACTCTGAGACCCAAACCAGTGCTTCCTAACCCCAAACCAGACACCACTCCTTCACACAAGGTTTTTGCATCCATTTCTTGAGGGACTAGGTGAATCAAAAGCCACAACACAGTAGACCTCATCCAGGCTTTTTCCAAAATAAAGTAGGCACCTGGAAGCCATAAAGTCTGCTGAAGTTATAGCAGGAGCAGTGGTGATACACTGCTGTAATTTTTCAGCTCTCTGTAAACCCATATAAAAAATAGATTGAAGGTGACCAACTTCTGGTGGAAAAGAATGCAGGCTGGAAAAAAAAGCACTTGTGTATTTCCTTATGTAGCAGCATCCTCTGCATGACCTTGACAAAGATTTTGCCTCATTTTCCTGATCTTGAAATACATATCTTTTCAATGAAAGGCTTCACCAATTCAGCTGAAAATAATGATTGATTTTTATTTTCATTTCACTTTCATTATCGGTGTAGTTATGGATTGTAAAACGTCAACAAATCAATTCTCTCTTTGACTCCCAAACAATACATTTTTTTGCCAAAACGACATGTCATTTTCAGACCAACTTGAAATAATTTTTCTTCTGAAAACACTGGGGACCAAAGATAAAACTGAAAACACTGAAATCAGTAGAGTTTTATGAGTGGGTTTCTATTTTTCAAAATGTTCATTATATTTTATCTGTCCTCCCTGAAGACCAGGTGGAGCATCTTGTACTGCTGTCTGTCACTGCTCATACACTAGTGAGGTGTCTGTATGCTGTATCATGCCTTTCCTCCCATCAGACCAAGAGCTGAGTAGAAATAATGAGGAAAGACCTTAGGGCAACCCTGGGAGCTAAATGTAGATGTCTCAAAAGAGTTCCAGAAGACAGAGGTGATGAGAGACCAGGAGTGACTATCAAACAACAGTAAGGGGTGGAGCTGTATGAGACTTGGATGTGTCTCAAGGTTTGCCCATGGGCAGTGGAGGAGTTTATGTACATTGTAGTTGCTCTGCACAGAAATTGATGGGAGAAGGGGTGATAGGGATGATGTGTATTAATAGGTCTAAAAAGGTCTGAGTGGAAAAACACTTGCTTGTGACGTCAACACAATGATACTGATCTTGGTGGCATTCCATCTGCCGCATTTCTGCCTCTGAAATAGGTCTCCCAAGAGCATAATTAAAAAAAACCCAAACTTCTCCAAAACTAGCCCTGCCATGGCTAAGTGAAAACCTTGCTGTTTGTACTAGGATTCCTCAGAACACTATGGCGTAAGAAGAACAATTTCTTTTCTGGAGGGGCTCCTTGCTTGCACTAAATGCTTCCCCCAGATAACCTTCTGACTGCTGGTTAGGAACAATTTTATTAATAGGCCTTGTTTCAGACTTAGTTATGTCTGACCTATCATGGAGAGTTATGTGCTTGACTGAGATACTGTGGGTTTATAAAGAATTCCCTGAGATATGAAGCTGTGAATGACGTTAACAGTGCCAAGGGGTGCATGCATCCCTCCTGGTGTCTCTGGGACAAAATCCATTATGACTAATGACTAATGACTAATGACTAATGCCATTGTTTAGGCATTGTTTAGTAGTATTAGGGCTATAGCTGATGCTACTGGTGACCAGATGATGATCCCCTCAAGCCAAGATTGCTAAAACAGTAGAAAACCTGCATAACACTTTCTGTTTATTATGGAAAGATGTTAATTCAGATGTCAGATGACTTCAAAAAACACCACAGCACATTTCACACATCAGGGCAGGGGACAAGTGGAAAGAGATTAGCAGTCAACATATGGATTTGTACCAAATGGCACCACGGTGAGCCTTGCTGCTGGGGGTGCTTGGCACTCATAGGGATGTCCTGACTTTAAAATCTCAGTTGCCAACAGCAAAAATGCCAGAGGAAATGCAGCTCTTCTGAAGTGCCATTGTATTTAAAACAAACAAGGAATCAAACAAAACCCCGAGGGAAATTGTTCTAGTCTACTTAAAAGGAACTGGAGAATGTAAAGCCATATCTATACCTGACCTAGGTGTTCACAGAATCACAGAATGTTAGGGATTGGAAGGGACCTTAAAAGATCATCTAGTCCAACCCCCCTGCCAGAGCAGGAATACCTAGATCAGGTCACACAGGAACACATCCAGGGGGGTTTGAATGTCTCCAGAGAAGGAGACTCCACAACCTCTCTGGGCAGCCTGTTCCAGTGTTCTGTTACCCTCACTGTGAAGAAATTCTTCCTCACATTTATGTGGAACCTCCTATGTTCCAGCTTACACCCATTGCCCCTTGTCCTGCTCTGGCAGGGGGATTGGATGAGCTGATCTTTGAGGTCCCTTCCAATCCCTGACATTCTGTGACTCTGGGATCTGGGAAAGCAAAACCACACGAGGTTTGTGAGTAGGTTTTGCAGCTTTGGGCGGTGAGGGATGCTCTGCTGCCTGAGCTCAGTGAGGTGTGGGGTGATGGGGGTGTGCAGTGGTGTAAGTGCCCAGGGGCAGGAGTGGACCTGGGCATCAGAGATACCAGTGGGGGCTTTCACTCCTTTGGATGCTTGTTGCAGCAGAGCAGCAGATGCTGAGCTGCCTCAGAGCAAGGACAGGGGTCACACTCTGTGGCTGCAATGCATTGGGACTCATTTTGTCACCAAACAGGACAAAAAAAAACTTATCAACACCAATGTGATGTAAAGGATACGCTAGGTGGAGTTATCCCCCGTGTCCTCCGTGCGTCAATAAAGAAGTGTCTGCTTATCTACATCACATTGATGTTGATAAGTTCTTTGTCCTGTTTGGTGACAGTTTGACCACTTTTTGCCTTAGCCTAACCCTGTTTTTGCAGCCTGTCCTCTGGATTCCTCCTTCCTGGGTCTGTGGGACCTCATGGGCAGCTCCACCCTTGCTCTTGCTACACGGAGCTGGCTTTGGGTTTGGATGCTCCACACAATTCCGAGGGAGAGGGCAGGGAAAGCAAAACCCCAGCCATCTTCAGTCTAAATATAACCCTGAGTTCATTCCATCCATCTTCAGTGATACCTTGTGGCTGAGTAAATGATGACTTGCCTTTCCCTACAACTCCGTGGTGGCGTGTGGCGAGAGGGGAGAAAATAGCAGCAGCCTCCACCCACACATCTCTGCAGCTTTCCTGTGAGGGAGCCGTGCCTGGGTGGTAGGTCTGGTCAAACTGTCTGCCACTGCCTTTCCAGCTGTCATGCGTGCTACTCCA
Organism: Podargus strigoides; assembly: GCA_028020825.1. Classification (NCBI taxonomy): domain Eukaryota; kingdom Metazoa; phylum Chordata; class Aves; order Caprimulgiformes; family Podargidae; genus Podargus; species Podargus strigoides. The sequence continues at coordinate 56,794,932 of CM051623.1, read as the reverse complement.
GCTCTGGGGGGGGGTTTTGTAGGGGCCATGGTTAGAGGTGAGGCATACTCAGCCCTTCAGCTCAGACCTTCCCTTTGATGTGGGAATTTGCAGTCATCCTTTTTTTTCACTTTGGCACGGTTTCTCCTGGTCTGCAGGGCTAGCTCAGGCTTTCTGGGTGGGACTCACCAGGAAAGGACACCTACACTTAGGATAGTCACCCATGCTTTTTTTTTATCATCATTGTAGAAATGATGGATCCCTTCAGTGAAAAGCAGAGCATAACTCATCTTCTCCCCAGCTATAGACCTAAAACAAATCAAATCACATCCTAGAAGTGCCTGTTCCCTTCTGCTGATATAAAGCAAATGTGATGTCACTGACACATCTAAATCTCTGTATCTAAGTCTAGCTGAGATGAATTCTTCTCCAAGAGCAACTCATCACAGTGATTTAAACACAAGCTGCCAGCAGCTCTGGCCTTATTTCACCCACGCTGGCTACTGATGTCTGAATGAACTTGATAGGCAATTAGCTTCAAAAGCTTGGTGTAATTAGACACACTGGGCATAAGGCTGCTGCTGACAATGCACCTGTATAAAAGTGTTCCTTGATGGGTATTTATTTCTAATTAAACTGAGTTATGTGGATTTGGGACAGGACACAATCTATATGATTATAATCCCCATGACAATGATGTGCTTGAAGCCCTCCATGTGTTAGGAAAGGGAAGAACATTTCTATTCCTCTTGGGACTCTTCTTGCATTCTTTAAATGCTTCCTTCCAGACAACCTCCTGTCTGCCACTTAGGTGACTATTTTATTAATTGAATCCCATTCAAGGTAAGTGATGACTGAGAATTGCAAAGTGGTAATCCCCCGAATGAGCTAGTTCAGATAAGGACTGAACAAGGCAGACACAAAAATTGTGGCCTGATTTTCAACAATTAAAGGATTAGTGTTGAGTCCTACCTTGAAAGTTGACCAGATGTTTTCTGGTTCTTCCTTCTCCTAAGCCAGAGGATACTCAGAAACACTCTGGTAGGGAGAGACAGGCAGGGCACTGGTGGGAAATATAAATTCTGGGCTGTGTCTGCTCTGTAAACCCTCATTGTGTCCTGTGAAAGCTAGGGCTCCTTGTGTTACCCAGGGTATCTGGAGACAGAGGAGAGTCTGGGAGCTGTCCACTGAGCCCTGGGTGGAATAAAGAGGTTGGTTTTGTCATGCTCTGCCACGTCACAACCATCCTGGCTGGAGAGCCAGTTACAGCAGCTCAGCCCTCTCATGTTATGAAAATCCCAAGCAGATGATGAAGGGTTGTGTCATGTCACATTCCACCTTGAAACAAGGGAACAGGGAGTTTGCATTTGAAGTTCTTTGTTCTGCTGTGCTTCTTTGCTGAGTTGTCCAATATAGTACAGCAGTGCTTATTAGAGAATGCTTTAGGAAAAAGTCACAGGAATAGGGTAAAACTTCCCTGAAACACTCTCCTAAACCTCCAGCATTTGGTGATGCACAGAAATGGATTTCTTTTCCTGGAAGTGGTCCTGTGACCCTTTACACATGTGTAGCTGTGAACATCCAGAGGATCCCATGACCAGCTTCCCACAATTCAGCTCTAAGAGCAAAGAACCACTTCCTTCACTTTCCTTTGAGCCTGATTGGTGCCAAGTTCACTTGATATAACTTAGTTCTTCTGCTGGAAAAGACTATGGATAGTAGATGCCCATCTGTCTGTAGATAAAACCCTTTCAGCAAAGTATCCTGGGATTTATGATGGTGCAACCCTAATTATCTCTGGAGAGGGCATCAGTGGTGGGGAATCACTTGAGACAGGGGAAAGAGACTACAGCAGGAACACAGGAGCAGCAGAAGAATGGACAAAGGGCATCTGCAGCTTTGTGGTGGGGGCAGAGGTCCTAAAGGTGGGGCTGGTGAATAGGGAAGGTGGAGGAGGAAAGAAGAATCTACCAACTATATAAAATTATTTTCTTGGTGTTCTGGTTTCTCAGGAACAAACCCATAGAGCAGCCATGCAGGCAGCCATGAGCAGCCCCAAGTGAGCTGGGAGTTTCAGTCAGGGCAGCTGCCCCAAGCTGACCCACAGGTGTATCCCATACCAATTAATCTGCTCATTATAAAAGGAAGGAGTTTACAAAGGCTGCAGAGTTCTTTTTCCTGCTGCTGCTCTCTCTTGGCCTCTGCTCCTGCTGCTCATCCTAAGGATAAGGCTGAGTATAACCTTGTATACTTTATGTGGGTGATTGTATTAGTTTGATTTCATAAAATCTGTTTCTATTTCAACTCATGGGGCTTCTCCATTTCTTCCCCAATTTCCCTTCTCAGCTGGGGACAAGGGGTGGTAGAAAAACTACAGTTTAACCCCAGCTTCAGGCTAAATGTGGACACTTGGATTTCTGAGTCAGTCTTTTTCATGGACCCCACAAACACCCAGAACACAGAGACTAACCCAGTGCTCTTCTTATTTGCTTCAGTTTTCTGTTTTTATCTGGCTTTTATTCTTTGTCTCTTGCAGGTTGAATTCACTCCTGACCAGATTGAAGGTGAGGAAGATGTATTTCTCTTCTGTGCACAGCAATTAGCATCACTGGGAGGTGCTGACAAGCACTGGGGTAGACACAGATGTGGTGTTGGAGCTCCCTTGAGGAGGGAGTTGACTCCCATGCTTTAATTCATGGCTTTGCTCCTGTTCTGTCCCTCCTCCAAATCCTGAGTTGGTCAAGAGAAAAGGGGGAAAGTCATGCACTATGCAGATTAGGTACTTATTTCATTAAAGAAAACTTCAGATTCTCTGCCAATGAGGCAAAACCAAAAAAAGAAAAAAAAAACACCAACCCCCACACTGTTGAAACCTCAGTCCAAATATATACTCTTTCTTTAAGGAAACCCACTAACAAAATATCAGTCCTTTCAAGAGAAAGTCTCACAACTCTGCTTTTGAAAACTTCTCCCTGTATTCAGTCAGAATTTAATGTGTTCCAGTTTTGTGACATCTCTCCAGAAACCAGCAAATAATGACAGAGATGGTGGGGTTTTTTTTCTTTCAAAGCAAAACATCAGCATTAGTTTCTGGACCCCTTGTCCCAACCCAAGAAATTGATACTGAAACCTCATGCATGAAGTCCTGGGAACGCTACCACGGCAGCTGTCCCTTTTTTCTTCAGCTATCAGCCTGCTTTTTACTTAAAAGGATAATTGACAGCTGGAGTAAAACATCTGGCAGAACTTTGCTTCGGTCTTTAAACACTTGGCAGAACTTGGTAGAGCCTGTGAAAGATGATATAAGAAAATAGTTTAATTAGAACAGGCAAAAAAAAAAATAATAAAAATAAAAATCACAGGTTATCCAGTGAGGCTGATTCAGAGAGCAGAGATACAGAAAGGAGGATTTTCTGAGCTGGAACCAAATGCCAGAATATCTTAGAGACTGAGACTTTGCCACTGACTTCCAACATGACCTTGGATTTTCAAGCCCCCCATAATGGCTTTAGTTTCTATTTTCTAATGACATGTTAGGCAACTGTCAATTTCTGGGAACCTGTCCCTTATCCAGTCACAAAGTCATGGAGAAGCACAACTCTGAGCCACAAATCTTTGAACTATTCCAGCAACACATGACAATTGGCTCTCCCATCAGTTATTGTTCTGGGAACTGGATAGGACCCACCTAGTTTCTATGCCTTGTTTTATCTCTCCCTGAAGAGAACTAGCTCTAGAGACTATATCAGAGAATGAGAATGAAAAAGACCTATTCAGGAAAAAACCAGGATGCTTATCTGTTCATCAGCCCATTGGAATGGCTAGAAAATAGCAAATTTGGAGCAACACCAGGGCTGCCACAAAAAGTAGCAGGTCTAGAGCAGATATAAATCATCTCCAGAAACAGAAAGTTACATCTTCTTTCTTTTCACCTTTTCTTCTTACAGTTGCCTTCTGGTCTAGCTGTACTCACTGAATACACAGGGAAAAGCTGGGAATGCAGGACCTGGGAAATAGCATGTCCTTGAAACACAAAAGGGAAAGCCATGGGGCAGGAAGCAGATATTATCTGTGTGAGAATGTCTATGGGAAAGAAGAGTTATGCTGTGTGCTGCCACTGGGGAGAAACACTAAATCCACTCAAGGTTAATCCCACAGTTGGTTCATGGGTTCTGCCATGAGCTGCTGGAAGGAGTATTTAATGGCCTGAATATCACCTGGGGATTGATCAGTGCTCATCAACCAGCTCCTTAATTCCTTTTCTTCTGTCCCTTTGGCTCTTTTTTGTGCTCTCCTCTCCTTCATCCAAACTTTAGAAGATTCTTAGACTCATGGGTGAGTAAGCAGACAATAAAAGTTGCTAGCTAGATATTTGCTCCTTGGTAGAGCTTAGATGCTTCAGATGTAGAATTACATCTACATCATGGTCCACAGTTGTCCCTGGATTATCCCTGCCACATGCTGTCCTCTATACTAGTTCACACATGTGAAAACCTGGCCAAGAAGTGTGAGACCTGTTTAAGAAACTGGACAGTCAGTGTTCCAGTGCATGGAACTGGTTTATTTCGTGTTAAAAACACAGCTTAGAAAGCAGGCACCACTTGATATGATTTATAGCTGTTATACTGCCTGTTGGCATGACTCATGTTGGCATGAGTTGGAACTCACAGGAGCCCTACATTAATACATCTTTTTGATTTGTTTTCTCCTCATTCTCTCAAGCTTCCAAGATTGCCCACTCTCCCTTTCTTGAGTTTCAGTTGCACTTGTTTAGTTCTGGGCTCATTTTCAGCTGCACTGTTAATTTTGCAAAATTTCCTCTTTCAGGAAGTCACCAGGAGGTCAAGGTCACCTGTCATACCATTATATGTTTTTTATGCAGTAGAGGTCTATTTTTTTAATAATCACCTCTTTCTGTTGATGAGATGAGGATGTAGGGGTCTCAGTGAGACAAGATATTTTCCCATTTGTCAGCTGAAACTCAGTAGAGTTCTTCCTATGTGTTAAGATATTACTGTCTGTCAGTCTATCATCATTGACCCCAACTGGTTTTCTGGCAGCTGTTTCTGAGTTGAGGTGGTGGAGGAGAAACAGACAACGTAACATCTCAAGGTCTTTCCCAGCTCTGTCTTCTAGGATACTCTGAACCTCTTGTTAAGGAAAAGACTTTGAAGTTTCTGACTTCCCTGCTTGCCAGGATTCAGTGTTGTGTTAGTCTCAGAAGGAGAAGAATGGTCTGTGGGTGAAGACATGCGTGACACATATAACTTTGCATGTCCTTCTGTCTCAACTGCGAGTGAAGTTCATTCGTTGTGGCCATATATGTTTATGAAACTGGATTCCTGGCCTCTTCAGCCCCCTAAATTGCTGAAAAGAGAAGAATATGAGCTATTCAAGCTCAGAAGATAGGTAGCAATTAGGCATATGAAAATATACACTGCTCCTGCCAGGGGTTTGATGGCTAGTAGGAGGACAAAGGAGACCATAGCCATGCTGGTTTTATTGCTGTGATGGAAACTTACATTAAGCCACCAAATGCAAATGAAAAAAAAAAAAAAAAAGGCAAGCTGCTTCTGTATATTGACAAAATGGGATTTCCAAACCCACAGGGCAACGCTCTGGTGAGTGACAGTTACATCTGATTCTCAATTTAAAAATGTGAGCTGCCAGTAACTACGGTGAATTGTGAACCTTTAGGAGATGGTGCAAAGGGTGCTCAGGCAATTGGTCTCAGGGAACAGGTAAGTGACAGGTGGATGGGTAGCTCAGGGAGGTAGGTGAGTTTCTCATCCACCTCAGCTGCTGAGACACCCAGGAAAGGACAGAGCTGGGAATGGGGCTCTGGCCCCCTTCCACTGTCAGCAAGGAACCCGTGAAAATCCACTATTGCCCTCTGCTGGAGTCAGGGCTGCCAGTGGGACCTGGGCTCCGGCTGGTGGCCAAGGAGGAAAAGATCCAGGAGAGAGCAAAGAGGAGAATGCAAAAAAGAAAACAAGGGGAGCGTTAATTAGTCCAAAATGAGAAAATACATCACTGTTTGAAAGTGTTGGATGAGGAAGGAAATGAGTAAGATATGAGTGGAATGATAAAAATGAAAAGGGAGGGGGAGAGAAAGAGAGGCAAAGCCAGCAACACTAAAAGAAGGAAGGAGAGAGGGAAATAAATAAAGGAGAAGGAAACAAAAAGGGGGGGGGAGGGGGAATAATGAATAGAAGGAATTGAGAAGGGAAAGATGGAGAAAATCTGGTGTGCAGAGTGCAAGGCTGAATGGTTGAATGAGTCAAGACCTAGGGAAGAAAAGAGCCTTACTGTGCTTGGAGAGTAGGAGGGAAACATCTACAGAAGGGTAACAGCAGGGCAAGGGGCAGGTTCAGGGATTTACAGCTTTAAAGCCAAAGAGAGATCTGTGATCACTCATAGATTGTGCACTATGCAGTGTGTTCACTAAAGAATGACAGCCTGTTACTGCTGTTTGTGTCCTGAGATGCTCCACTGTCTGCAACTGCAGCAGGGAGAGGTGAACTTCAGCAACTCGTGTCTGGGAAAGTCTCCCCTGGGATCCTGCACTGACTCCATTAATTAGTGGTAGAACAGGGATCCCCTCCTATGGGAATGCTCTTGTCAAGACACTGCTGCACATGGTGGTAAGTGAAGAGAAGATGTGAGGATGTGTTCAGAAGGATCTAGTGGAGAAGAGCTGACTGTCTCTGTGTGGGTGCACAGGGGAGAGCAGGCAGATGTGAAACCACTGGAGCAGATGACTGCATCTCTGCACGAGGTCTACTTGGCACCAGTAGCTGATGGTATAACCCAACCTTACTTCTCCAGGTGCAACTGGACCATTGGTGCTAGAAAAAAGAAAAACCAGTGGACTATTCTGGATCTGCTTCTTGACACTGTGAAATACAATTGATAAATGTTAAGGTTTTCTGTGTACCTCCACCCTCTTCCATCAATAGACTGTTGTGTGATAATTCCAGTAGGTTATCATGGCATATCTTGTTAGCTGTTTATAAAGGTGTTTGTTTATTACTGTGGGCTGTATCAGTGCTCTCTAAGTGTGTAGTGCTGAACACAATCTCGTTAGCTAACGAGCAGAACTGCTATTGAATCCTGTGCCATCCTGAGTGCTCCTGATGAGCTGGGAAGCTCTCAAGGCCAACATTTTCTACAAGGTTTCCTGCACTTCCCTGTGTTAGCTGGGACGGAAATACCATGAGAAGAGCATTTGACCTCTCCAATTCCATTCCCATATTGAACTGGAAAACGCAGCGGAGGAGGAACACAAACATTGCAGATAACAGTGACAATAAAACTCATCAAATTTATTCCCAAACTGCAAAATAAAAGGGTCAGGCAGAGGTAGCTGGGGGAAGGTCTAGACTTTCTTTGACTGTATCTGAAGGAGCATGGCTCCTTTTTGTCTTCCAGAATTTAAGGAAGCGTTCTCACTCTTCGACCGGACTCCTAAATCTGAGATGAAAATCACATACGCACAATGTGGAGATGTCTTGAGAGCTTTGGGGCAGAATCCAACCCAGGCTGAGGTCCTGAAAGTGCTTGGCAGACCCAAACCAGAAGGTTGGTATCCTGCTCTGTGCTTGTTTTGAAAAGATCACTCCAAGAATTATTCATGAAGCAGATGAGATCTCTCTTTCGTGATGGAAAGATTAATTGTGAAATAACAAAGGGTATGGAACAGCCTCTGCAAATCAGTAGCAGAAAAGGAAACAAAGGGGGGGGGGGGGAAGTGATCTTGTGGTCAATATAATTGTCTCAAATTTAGGAGAATGGATTAATTTTATGACTCTGTACGTCAATGTGTTTTACAATGACAAGTTTTTGCCTTTCAAAAGTGCTTTGGTGACAGGCAATCACACGTGTTTACTAAAAATGCAGACCTTTTGAAGGCATCCAAAGAAACAAAGGGATGGACTGATTGTGGGGACACAGCTTGTTCTACAAAAGTGTGTGTTGAAAGGTCTGTAATGACTGCAGTAACACCTCCCTTCAACATTAACCACACACTGGATATCTCTGCAGCACAAAGGAGATCTCTCGCAGACAATAGCTGAATTCTGGCCTTTTCTAAATTACTTCTGTGTCCTTTCCTTCCCCTGAGGTGCAATGGACAATTAGGTGTTCATTCTATGATATGTCATATGGGATATGGGAACAAAATGCCCTCTGGGAAGGCAAAGAATTAGGAAAATTGGATATACAGCCCTGGTCCTGCCTATTAGCTCGGAAGCTCCTCTCCCAGTATGGGTTTAAACATCCCTGTGTTATAGGGCTGCAAAGCAAAGCTGATTTCATACTGCAGATGAGCTTCTCTTACTGTGTTCTGCTTAGTTTCGTATTTTTATGTTGCATGAAACGGCTCTGGGAGTCGAACAGTTGGGTTTTTATCCATGATGTTTGTGTATGTTGGATGCTAGGAGATACCTACTTACCCATCCATGAAAACTCTTATTTCTCTCTTTGCCAGACCTCTTTTCCACTCTGACCATTCTTCCATCTGTACTTGTGATATTCCTGTGCTTTTCTCTCCCCTTTAGCTAGCATTTATTGCCACAGTTCTTCTGCCCTCATCCCCTACCCATGGTGGATGACCTGTAGTTAGTTTTCAGCTCTCCTAGAACCCACCAAAACTTTCACTTCTATCTGTGTCTTGGTAGAGATGAACTCCAAGATGATTGACTTTGAGACCTTCCTGCCCATGCTCCAGCATATTGCCAAGACAAAAGACACGGGCACCTACGAGGACTTCGTGGAGGGTCTGCGTGTGTTCGACAAGGAGGGAAACGGAACGGTGATGGGGGCTGAACTTCGCCATGTTTTGGCTACACTGGGTAAGGTGGTCCTTTCCTCATGCAGGTCATCACTGAGGTCTTTCTCATATGGCTTGTATCATTATAGGTAAACTTGATGGAGAAAATCACTGGGCAAGGTTTCAACTATCACATTGTTCTCAATTACAAAGATGGAAAAATTTCTTTAATAATGAAGCTAAAAATCACTGACAGCTCTGCTCGGTCCCTCCCTTCCTCCCTTGGTTTATTTCTCCAATAAGTATGATATTTCTATCACTATAAAATTATCCAAACATTGGAAACCCCATCTATTCCTCCAATATTTGTCTCCATTTTTCTGTACCTTCAAGTGAAGCTTTGAGATTAAGCACTTTATCAGTCCCCTGATATCAGTTTAACAGAAGTGTCTCTGAAAAGGAAAGCCTCTGTTTTTAAAGGAGAGGTCAATACTTCTTTGTCCTCTCAAATTTTGACTTCAGAAGCTCAGTTTTTCACTGAGTGATGACAACAGAATGAGTGCAGGACAGAAAATCTGGCTGTAACTTAATGACAGGTTTCCAACTTGGATTAGAAGGCACTGACATGTCATCTGAATCCAGTAAGCATTTCTCAAGATCAGCCTTTTCTACCAGTGTTTATCCACTCTTTTGAAAAGGGATGAGTCTTTACAGAAGAGATTTGATTTAGACCAGAGGATTCCAATGATGGGTTTTGACCTGGGATAGCTATTCAACAAGCCAGACCTTTTATACCCAGTAGTTTTCATTCCATGACACATTGATCTCTATTAATGACACTGGGTATAAGAAAAGAAAAAAATCCTTTTTATCACTGATGTTTTCAAATCAGTCTGGGGACTAAATTCAGTGATGATTAAAAAACCCCACACAGGGTCAGGATTGTTGCCCTATCTGACCTCACCAGGGACAAGGGAACCTTTGGAGGTAGTTTTGTGACTTTCACAGTACTAAAATAAATAGGTAAATAGAGAGTTATTTATTTCCAGTAACCCAGAACAATGTGACAGTGTCTGGTTTTCAAGTACCAGTAAGAAGTATTTCAATCTGAAGAATCAATAGCTCTGTTTAGTGTGGCATCTCTACATACTGGTCAGATCCTAGGAACAGCCAAATATTCTGTAAATTAGCATGCTTTTCTGTTCCATTTTCAGAAAAACAGTTGAATTTTCACAGGTTCATGTCAGCTGAGGAATTGTTCTTGTGTGTCAGAACTCAGTGATGGACAAGTGGAACATGAGTAGTAGGGCACACCCAATGCATTTTATTTCACTCGATGACCTTAAAGGTCTTTTTGAACCCAAATGATTCTATGAAATCCCTCTCAAATTTCTCCTTTCCATTTCTGGAACTCATTTGATCTCATCCTAAAATCAGTGCCTAACATCAGAATAAGGAAGTGGATTGGGTTGATCTCTGATTAACCAGAATGAAGCCTTACAGGTGAAGAGGCACTTAATACTTAGGTAATTAAACTAAATGGAGTGAATCGCTGATCCAAATCAGAGATCCTAAGTTTGGTCTTGGAATCTTTCTGAACCTCAAACTCAGAGGCAAACTAGATGATGACTCTACTGAGAGTTTACTGGGTGAAGACTTGGTCAAGAAGTGACTAAAGCCTTCAAGGTTTGGCACTTAGAGAAAGCTTATTCTTAGAAGAATGAGTATGTAAAGATAATATCATGTGGGTTTCTATATTTATTCTGTCTTTCTGGTTTTCAGATCAAATTTTCTTAGCTTGCAAGTTCAAAAGTAGCTTTCCTAGCAGTCAGTACCACAAATTAAACTAAAGAGAAAATCTCCCCCTCTTCTCTCTCACTCTTTCATTTTTGGATTCTTTGAATTATGCTTTGTAAAATCTTAAAAAAATGGGTTCAGGTACTAACCAAACATTTTGCTTTCCACCCAGGTGAGAGGTTGACTGAAGAGGAAGTTGATAAGCTAATGGCTGGTCAAGAAGATGCCAATGGCTGTATTAACTATGAGGGTAAGCATGACCAATACAATCTGAGCAGCAGTCGTGTGCTTGAAGGCTTTGTTACAATTACCCTGTGAAAATTCAAACCTGAGGAAGATCTGACTCACAAAGATCAGGATGTGTGCTTTTCCAAATTTTTAGATCAATTCAGATTCTGTAATTCGACTGATATACCCTGTCTGTTGGAACTTATTTGCCTTTTCCATAGCTGAATGACCATGGCCCTTTCAGGAAGTGGGGTTGTATATTCTTATTTTGTTTGCCTTTTTAAAAAAAAACTTTTGTTCTACTTGCTCCCATAGTTCCTTGTCCTCTCAAAAAGAGATATATATTCCTTCTGAGACTTCTTTAGAGAAAATCACTAAATTTTCCTTCAAAACCTCAGCAAAAAATATTGTCCTTAGTATGTTCTTTGGTGTCCTAAGAATCCTATGAGACCTTCCAAAGACCTTACATTTTATTTCATTGCTATGTAGAAAGCCAGAATAAAAGGATTTCATCATGAGTGTGTGGACCATGGTTATCTCTTGCATTTTGCAAGACTGCATGCTTCAGGCTGTTCCATAAAACCACAGTATTCTAGCAGGGATCATGAATACATGCTTTTGTACACAACTGAGTCCTTCTTAAGGTTAACTGGTGACTGACCATCCTATCATCTTGGTGGTTTAGCTGCTCTGTCATATTCACTGAGCCTTTTCTGAGTATTTGGGTTGGTGGTCTCCTATCTACAAATACCAGTGATCTGAGCTCAGGGAAACATCACTTACAAGCAGTAGAAACCTGTAGGTTTAGCCAGCCCAAAAGACCATGAACTCAGGCTGAATTCAGAGAAATTCATATCATGAGGTGACTATTGGGAAGGAAAAAATATTTCCTTACTGCAAAATGAATTTTTCCTTTTCGTTTTGATTTTCAAAATTATATATAATTTTTTTTTTTTTAATGCAGAAAAATGGAACCCAAAACTTTTTGAAACAAAAGCTTAATTGGACTCTGAAATGTTTCATTTGTTTGTAAACTTGAGTTCACTGGAGAGATACAGTCACAATACCTGAGTCAATGCCTTCTCTGGATTCTGGAGATTCACTCCAGAGGTACCTTCAGTGCCCCCTGACTTAGTACAAATATTCTGAACTCTTAAAAGCCTTGCAGGACGAGGACCCAGAGTTTCTCATGGCTGTGTACTTTGGAAAGCCACTTCCATATGGCTGCCAGGGGTAAGAGATTAAGCAAGCTATGGATTGACTGTGTGTTCATTTCCACTGGCTATATAGACTGCTGTCTACATTGCACTGCACATAAAGTATCTTAAGGATTTACAAAGCAATTAGCATCTGGTTATTGGAATCTTATTTACAAAGTGGTGTGGTGTTCATTGCATCAGAAGAAGCAAGAAGGGTGAATTTAAATAGCAACCAAGCTCAGATACCCAGGATGTTATTGGGTTCAATGAAAGGGAATTGATAATTGACTCTTCTCTTTCTCTTCTTTCCAGCTTTTGTGAAACATATCATGGCTAACTGAATGCCAGGTGAGTCTCTTTCCTACTTGCATATCCTATTAGTTTGGTTTTGGCATCTGAGATAGACTTGAAGAATGTTTAAGTGACTAATCAACGAGTGAATATTTTCAGCATGTTGTACAAAGAAGTAGGACAAACATGAGCAAAATGTTCTCCTCATCCTATCAAGTGCACAGAAAATCTATGATGTTCCTGCAGTTGTCTGGTAAATCTTGATGCCTATATAATGCATCTTAAAATTTGATTTCTAAAGAGCAAGTTCTCATTCCTTGATGATTGACTGGAAACTTCAAAGGATGCACAGTTTTTGTCTGCTTACAAGTCTCTCCTAGACTCCTCCCAAAAAAGCAAGGAGATAGAACTGAGCTGATTAGAGAAAAAGCTGGCAAAAAATACAAGGAAAAGTAGATAAGGAAGAGTAATGTATGCCTGTGTGTCTGAACCTACACTTGGAGGATAATTATTGGCCTTCCATAAATCTGGCTCCCAACGCCTCCTGGCAAATGGGTTGGTTTTCTGGGAATAAGACACAAGCTTTGTCCAGTACATCTTCTGGCTTTATTCAGTAGTGTTCTCCAAACCACATTGCCATTAAGGGTATCTCTGTCTCGCCGTTGCAAATGAGCTGAACTTCATTTCCAGTATTTCCTGGCCATAATTTATTTTAGTATTCCTGGAAAAGGTGCCCACTGTTTTCAACTGGTGTTCACCAATATTTATCTCTGTTCAGCTCTTGGGGAAGGTCTGATTTGAGAGTTAACCAACCCCATCTATTCTGCAAAGTATCTGATAGACTGGGAAAAGCAGCAGTTTCCATCAGATTTGTTCTGGTTGGTTTTTTTTTTTTTTTTTTGGTTGGGTTTTCTTTTCTTCTGCTTTGGTTTATTTTTCTACTCCATCCTGACCAGGCCTGGCTTTGTTTTGCTTTTGCAGCTGTAGTTGCCCTAGCCCACTGAGACCCATCTGCTGTGTGGTGACTTTTGATTATGTTCACTGGCACCCCAGGGAGAGAATTAAGTAAGAGTCACATCCAGGTCTTTAGGACTTTTGTTCCAAGATATAATTGACTAAAATGTAAACTGGTTAAAAAAGATGACTGCTTTTTTGCTTATTATGGTCCAGTTTTCTTTCTTAAAGGCATTTATCTTCTCTGAACATGCACTCACTTTTCCAACACTGGCTCCCAGTTCTTCATTCCAAAGATCTGGACTGGCCCACAGCCATAGTGGGTAATCCCACAGCTAGTGTGATCCTTACTTTTGCTGTTAAGAGATGTTTTCAGTCCTTAATCCCATCCTAAACCCACTGCCATGGGAAATTCCCATTCTGGTGCCAAAAGTCTTTCTAGCCACCTAAAGCAATGTCAGCCACTGAAGAAAAGTGAGCAGTGGAAAGCTGTAAAACTGGCATAGGGCTGGGAGCTGCAGCACACCAGCCAGCAAAAGTGTCTTTGCTTATGATGGGTTTGGAAAGGATTTGCCAATGAGCCACGGTGGGCATCATTTAGGGCATCTTCCACTCCCTGCTGTGTTGCTGTTGGCCTGTTTAGGGAAATACAAATGCAGCCTTTACCCCTGAAAGGGTGATGGCCATTTGCCACATAGCACATAATACTACAAATCCCAAAACACTGGATTTGAACTCAGTGAGAATCAGGATCTGAGTCCAAAAATAAAGTAGTGGCTCGTGTTTCTTGGCCATTCCTGTATGCTGCAGGAAAGCTAGAGCTGTATCCCAGCATAAGAACTGAACTGTGTCTTTCCCTTTCCCTTTTTTTATTTTCTAAGCATAGTTGTTGTGACTACTCTGTATTGACTTTTCTTATATATAGCTTGTCCCCAGGTGCTATGTATTATTTATAACAGAGTAATCAATTACATCTTCAATTACTGACTCTTCCACGACTTTTTTCAGCCCCCTCAGGTCAAGTGTTCTGCAGGATTATAGCCAACTGCTCTTCCTTCATGGTAGACATGCAGAAAACACTCCAAGACTGGCTACACACCTACCCCTTACACTATTCAGTTGGAAATACATGGGCAGCAGGAGGCATTAAGCTTTCTTACACAGCTAGAAAGCAAGCACTGTGCCCTACTTGTGGTCCAGTGACCACTGTAGTACAGAGTGGGGCTGTGGGATACGTGCAGTGGACTACATAGACCCCCTGTGAAGGCAGTGCACACAACTCTTCCCCTGCCATGTGACTCCATGTGTGATGAGCAGAGTCAACCTGATCTCATGGCCTGTCTCTTGGGTGCATATTCATTCATGGAAGCTGATCAAATAGCCCCAAATGCCAGGAAATAATATCTTTGGGATGTTGTCTGAGTTGTTCGGGTATCTACTTCTCTAGCATAGACCTTGTTTTGGAAAAATACCTTATTTAACTTCAAACATATAAGCTCAAGCAGTACAGCTGAAGAAACTTTCCATAGTGTGTACACAGAGGCTCAATTTGGTGTCCCACATGTAGGTCCTTGTCCTTGTTTGAGATGTTCCAGGTGTCATAGATCTGTGGCCTCGCAGATGCAGAGCCCATGACAGATGTGCACCTTCTAGCAGCCAGGCAGGGCACTCTAGGACAACTCAAACAGCTGTAGGTCCTGCGGTGTGGGGAAGTGAATTGAGCCCTGTGAACTCATGTGAAATCCTAGAATATGCCATCAGTGCTTGACCAGTTGGCATAGTCTTCTTTGGCTCCCATGTTTTTCTGGAATGCTGAGTCTTTACCCTGGCTTCATGCCTGACATGGCCATATTACCTCTCCATATCACCCCTTCTCATGTTTTGTCCATCATTTACACATTGAGTATAAGATGACCACGGATATTTTGTCATGTTTTGCGATTGCTCTTTGATACCAGTTGGCATCTACGTAGTGTGGAGGCACTCAGCTGCAGGCCCCACTGCCAGTAAACTGAGGGCAGATGCATGAGCATCTGAGGCTGATTTCTGGTGGCATTGTTTGTTTCTTCTTTCTTCCTCTAACACACAAAAATAACTTATTTTTAGGACAAGATAGGCGCTGAGAACCCCGGACGCTGGCCTTGGATTTCGATGCAATGGAATGTCTTCTCATTTTTCAGCCCAGATTCCCATTAAAGAGCTACAAAATGTGCTGTCCCTAAAGCTATTTGGATAAATAGGGTTGTTTTTTGTTTGTTTGTTTTGTCTTGTTTCTTTGTGGGAAGAGGGTGGCCTCTGTGGAGATTCAATACACTCAGGAAACTGAAGAGACTGGAATCTGAACTATGAATACCTGGGCATTGCCATTTTTTTCCTGATACAGAATATAAACAGCAATTCAAAATTGTTAAGCAAGAGGGGAGAAAAAGGGGGTAATTTTTTTCATGACTAAATCAATCAAAAAATGTATTTAGCATTTAGCCATATACTTCCCTCCTCTATTCCTTCCAGAACAACATTGGGCATTTTTGTGTTTATTTCATTTGTAAAAAATTAACTGTGAGAGAGTTAGGGAGAAAAGAAACTAAAGCAGTTGTATAAATCTCATGTATGCAAGGAATGCTCCTAGTCATTAGAGAAAAACAGTGAAAGTAGAATATCCAGTAATCAACAACAAACACAACCTTGTTCACATGTTCCTCAGCTTTGGAAGGTCCCACAGTCAACATATAAGATGTAAAAGAAAAAAAACACAAAGCAAACCAGAAGTGTAGATGTTTGCTAAAACGTTTCTCTACTCCACAAGGATTACCTCCCATTCCAGCAGTCCGACCTATGAAACAAGTAAAAAGCCTTACCCAATGCAGATTGGAAGTTGTTCTAATATATGTGTCTTGGTTCTGTAGCTTTTTGCAGTAAAACATGGGATACTTTGTCACCTGGTTTCATCATTGTTTCTGTGTCTGTGTGAGGGAAGGGGAAATGGGAATTCAATACTGTTGGGAAAAACCTCAGCAGAGGTAAAGGAAACTTGAGAAGCGTGAAAAAGCACATGGATTAAGTTGGTTCATTTTCTGGGGAATAATTTAAACAGTTTTTTTTTTAAAAAAAAAGATACCTTCTTTGGAGGTGGAAAAAGGAGAAGCTAGAGGCTAGTAGAGTTTGTTAGGAAATACCAAAAGATCTGAATACGTAACACTCCATTTAAGCAACAAGTATTGTTAAAACAGACAACTTGGCAACTCAGTGGAGGAAAGATAATCGGTGTGATATTAGAATACCAGGATACAAACTGCACAGCAATGCCTGAACAGGTCATCCCCACAGAGGAGAATTGCTACGAAGGAGAGAACACAAATGATCAAATTGCATGAATATACGAGCTGTGACAAAATGTGCTGTTGAATGGCCATAATAGAAAATCAGCAGTGAGAGAGCTGAATGCAGTATCAAGCTTTTGGCAGTAACAGTAAAATGCTAAAGGAAATTCAAAAAGCTGATGCAGAGGGAGGAGCAGAAAGATGCTAATAATGACAGGAATGTCTTATATCCAGCCTGGCTTAACTGTACAAAAGGATGCAAGTAAGTGGCACAAAAAAAACTTGTCACCATGAATCACTTGTTTGTAAGAAACCACCTCTGAATTATCAGTCCTGAACACAGCCATGAGTTGACCAGGCCATTGATGAGGCCATGAGATGAGCAGCTATGTCAGCTCTAGTGTGCCAGAGGTGTACACCAGAGTTAGTCACCACCAATCGTCTATCTCCTCCTCAGGACTCCTTTTGTGGGCATCCACTTCCATTCTCAGCATTGGCTTCTGTGATTTCCTAGAGCTTCATTTGCCATGGAGCAAACAACATTTCACAGGCATCTTGCCTTCATTGTCTTGTAAATATATATTTAGATCCTAATGATAGTCTACTGTTGTTTTGAATCAAAGGTGCAGTTGGACAGTGTAGTTCTTTCTCCCCTTCCTGCTGGTGCAATGAATCCCTTGGGAATGTCTCCTGTCTTCTGCAACACTCTTACAAGGGTGTCTCTAGATTAAAGACCCCTTGACCTCTAGGACTCTGAGGAGGGCTCAGTAGAGAAACACTCTGCTAGCAGACACCATCTGACTACCTCCTCTTTGTCCTCCATCCTTTGTTGTTCTGTCACCAAAACTCATCTCTAAATTGAGCTATTGGCATCACACAATGAGTCCCACATGGCCTAGTCTGGGCCAGACCTGTCAAAATTTCCCTCAAAATCAAAGCATGGTTGTTTGTTCTGACTTCTTTTCAGAGAGATTTAGTTACCACATGAGGTGCATCTTAGGTGGAGGAGACATCCTAATCTGTCCAGTGAGCCATCATCTGTTTTCTTCAACTGCTAAACACAAAGCCATCACCCTGCCACTACTCAGACTCCTGGTAAGGGGTCACCTTGAGGTGTTATATATAAATCTTGCAAAATATTTCACCATACATTCCCCAGACAACATCTGCCCTCACCCCCAGATGGAGGTGGGCCTTTCATATGGGTGGCATTCACTCATCTAAGTGCAGATATCTATAGAGCTGGTGTCTCCATCCATCCTAGGCTTCAATGCTTATCTTGTTGACACAGATGGTATCTGTACCATGAGGATTACATGTTATTACTGGGTTTATTACTATTTTTGTTACTAAAATCACAGCTGAAACGCCCTCATCGCATGAATCCAGCAGCTGGGACTTACATTGGGTATTAGGAAGAAGTTCTTTACTGAGAGGGTGGTCAGACATTGGAACAGGCTGCCCAGGGAGGTGGTGGAGTCGCCGTCCCTGGAGGTGTTCAAAAAACGAGTGGATGAAGCACTTGAAGCCATGGTCTAATGGTCTGGTGGTTAGGGAGATGATGGGATAAAGGTTGGACTTGATGATCCTGGAGGTCCTTTCCAACCATGGTGATTCTGTGATTCTACATGAGGCTCACAGCTATTTCAGGAAAACTCGAAGGGCTGGTAGTGCTGCAAGTGAGCAAGCAAGTCCTTTGATGGAGCAACCTGAGAGGCAAAGACCAACAGGCCAAGTCCAACCACCTGAGCTGACGTGCACCAGCCAGGAGCACAAGGCAATAGGGCTGCCACAATGCAGCACACAGGGCAAGCTGGGCTCACCAGTGGCCCCGTGAAGCAGAACAGAATAAAACAACAGCTGGTTTTCCACCCCAAGTGCGTTGGCAGGGAACCTGAAGGAAGGATCTGCATGTCAATCCAAGGTGCTTAAGCAAAGCTGTGTGTGGGAGAAAGCTGGAATTGTGCCTATTGCCTTCCGTGTCTCCGGACACGCTATCGCTGAATTCTGTTTCCATGAGCACAGGATTGACTCACAAGCAAACAGGAATAAATAAGCAATATCTCCCCCTTCCCTTCCACTCCTCCTCTCCCTTACCCCTAACCCCAAACTTCAAAAAAAAAAAAATAGCCTCCTATCTAGAGACTGTTTCTTTATAAAAATATGTGGGCAGGAGACACGCCAAGTTTCTAGGAGATCTTTTTATAGCAGTAGCATCTGGCTCTTTGGGAGACTCCGTAGGGAGTTTTGTTGGTGACTTTACATCTGCTGTGGTTAAGCTGCTAATGGACTGGCTGTCTGGGCTGCTGCCTGCTCCACTCATTTCTTAGGACCACGCTTTGGTTATTTGAGGAGTTTGAGCCTATTGACTTCTTGCCAGAATTACATAGTACATTCCAGCAGGAACTTGCATTGCGACACCCAGTCATGCAGAAGGGGTTTCAGATGGAGCAAGGATATTGGCTGGCATTCCATTACCCTCTCCTTAAACCCACCCAAGCCTGGATTAGAGCAGAGGGTGAAGTGTGGATTTTTTTCATCTGGAAGCCAAAAGGAAAGTGAATGCTGTAATATTTTTTAGTGATATCCACGAGCAGATAAAAAAGTAAATACATCAATAGTTGAATCTGGAGGTCAATTAAAAATACTTTGTCCCCTATTGATATGTTCCAGCATGTTTTTTTACTTATTCATCATTTCAAAAGTAATTTTTTAGCCTAAACTAATTAATTGCTGCTTTGGAGTGAAAAATCAAAATATATCTGTCTGCATAATTTTGAAATGAAACAATTTTGCCTTTTCAGCATTTTCCTCTATTACCATAATTATTTTTTTTCAGCTAAAACTGTTGTCAAAATTCCAACCAATTTTAAGCATGAATTTCCTCCACAATACCATTCCACAGAGAATCTGCATTTTACCCCAGAACTGATTTCAGGTTTAATTTTTCTTAGCTCAGCCATTTGTTTTTTTCATAGCTTTTGCTCCTATGATGAGATTAATCAGTTCTTAGAAACACTGTTCTTTCCCACCACTGACAATAAAATAACCCTAAGCTTCAGGAACAGGCTTTTTGAAGTCAGTTAAGTGGCCTAAACAGTGATATGTCATTTGCAACACTCTGGGCTGTTGCCTCATTTTCCTCAGAAATATGTATCACTTCTGCAAGTCCTGTTGTGATTTTTGATGGATGAGTTTCATCCTATTCAACTCCTAAGCTTGATGGATTTGCTCACAGCCCTTGCCTGCATACGACTTCACCCTGCCTCTCCCCACCAAGATGAAGCCCTCCCACAAGGTAAAACAGGTTTCTTGATCTGATTGTAGCACAGTGGTTTTGGAGGAGTAATGATGTGAAAATATCTGTGAATTCGTGTTTTCTGGTAGACTCAATATCTGATTATATGATACTGATCTGAAATCCATATCTGAGTGTTCATGCAGAGATGTAACCACACTGCATTATGTAGAAGATGTGAGCTATGAATTCACCAAACATCTTGTGATATAGCATAGTTGGCTTATTTTAGTTTTATTTAACATAGAAAATTCTTTGGATTCCCTGAAGTCTCTTGTGTAGCCTATGTCCATCTATCCTTCTCCTCCCATCTGTCTGGTGAAGTTGCTGAAATATGTCAAAAGCCCAGCAGAACAGCAAAATGAATGTTTTCATTTATAAATCCAAAAGTGCCCCTGTTTCTGAACTAGCTGTTCTGTGAATTTCTTCACTTTCCTGTAATAAAAGTGCCACGAGAGAGTTATGGTGCATGCCAAAGATAAAAGACAGGAGAAATGAAGAAAGAAAAGTGTGTATGTGTGTAGGTAGAGCTATACTGAATTGCAGCAACTGTGTGACGTTTGGGACAGCACTAACATTGGAAGCTGTGCTTCTGTTCCCACCAGGAAGAATTAATGGGTGCATAGGAATAAGCACACAAACACAGAGCTAGCACAGAATCCCACTGAATCTCTGAAGATGTAGTTTGACATTTTTGGAATGAAGTTTCTAGTTTGATGATAAAAGGCTTTTGGGAGCCTCCTAATAGATTTATTCAAAACCAAATCAAACCAACCCCAAAACTCATGGTTGTGCAACACAAAGTACAGTGTAAACTCACTGTGTCTTCAAACCTGCTCAAAACTTCTGAAGAACTTAACTTGGTTTGGGTAGGCTTATGAGGCATCACCTCTGTTTACCACTCCATGGTGGCTTGCCAGAAATAAAACATCAGTGATATCTTTTTGTAGCTTCTGTAAAGCAGGTATAGGAGTAGACACTCATGTCATGCACACCAGACAATGTCAGTATCATGGTTGCACACTCAGGGTTGGTCTGGATGAAAATCTGTGCATGTAAATTTATCTGTGAGGCCCTTCCAGGTGCACTCAAAGACAAACTTACATGCACAAGTATGTAAAAACAGAGACACCACTTGAAAATCCTTTGGTGACCTCCATTCCAGAAGGCACCTTTTGCATATGTGACTTATTTCTTCACATTTGTCCTGCAATTCAAACCTTCTAGCCCCAAGAGGATGCACTTGCTCACAGAATGGACCAAACTGTGTCTTAACGGTGGCAGATCAGACATTGCTGGAGCACCAGGTAGGAGCAAAAAATATTCCCATTGTAGAAAAAGTGAAGATGTGCTCTAGGGCCAGAAGAAGAGGGCATAAGTCTGTCATGCAGTGCTTTTCTGAGTGAAGGAAATAAAACAGCCTTGGGGATTCCTGTTCTGGTCTAGGCAGACAATCCATCAATCCATCCCTGCTTCCATCAGAGTGTGAAAAAACACAGCTGTGGTACAGAAGAGGTTTCACTTCCTCTGAGCTGAGCAACCTGAAAGCTTAGAGAGTGATGCTTCTGCTGATCATTTTAGTTTTGAGGAGCATAACTGTCTGATGATGCTTAGTCATGTCTTCCTCCTGCCAGACTGCCTGTACTTTAGTGTATCATACATCAAAGAGACCTTCTTAAAAAAAGAAGAAAAAAAAAATCAAAACCCTTTACCTCAGACAATGCAACTGTAGAAAAAAACCCCTTCCAGCAGGTGCAGAGCTCATGAGTAATTCCTCCCCACTGCCATTTTTAAGTGCAGATAGCTGGTAAATAATGGGGCAGAAATGATCTCACATCACTCCAACACCTACACTGTAGATATGTAGTTTGGAGAACCCATCATAGTCAGCAAGGAGAAATGTTCTGTCCTGTGTCATGATTCAGATTTAGACTGGGTATTAGGAAAAATTTCTTCATTGAAAGGATTGTCCAGCACTGGCCCAGGCTGCCCAGGGCAGGGGGCAGTCCCCATCCCTGGAGGGATGGAAAAGCCGTGGAGATGTGGTGCTGAGGGACATGGGGCAGTGGGCACTGGGCAGTGCTGGGGGAATGGTTGCACTGGGTGATCCCAAAGGTCTTTTCCAACCTAAATGATTCTGTGATTCTATGATTCTACTTTACATATCAGCAGTAGAATAAAATACCTCATGCTTATTATTCCACTGAATATATCATCCCTATCTCAGCTACCAATGAGGAAAGTTTGGGTGGATGACTCTTCTTTAGACACCCATGTTTGATTGGGTTTTCCCTCTGGCAATCTCAAACAGGTCCTTGGAAACACAGTATGTGTTCACTACGTTTTAGTTTTGTTTTATTCATGCCCAAAACATTGTTCCTTTGCTGAGCTGAGTTCCTGAAGCTTTGGTTCATACCTGAAACTGCTTGGGGTCAGTGTTCACTCTGAGTTACACATCTCCTGCACTGTAGTGTGATGAGTGGAACTGGACTGAGAAAGAGGATTTCCATGAACTGCCTTTAGAAGCCACAATCCAGATTTAGCCTGTACAGTTAACTTATTGTCTCTACAGCAGAGCAATCCAAAGCAAATTTCTGCCTGGATTCAGACCTTGAGTAAATTTTATGAAGACCTCTCTAAGGTCCCAGATATAGAACATCTATATTCCCACAAAACAAAACGAAACAAAACAAAACAAAGCCCCTCCTGGAGAGTCCTAAGACATTTTGCTGATTTTTTGGCCTTGTGGAGAGATGGTCTTGTTTGATATGGTAGTATAGTTTGATATAGTTTGATATAGTAATGTAATTCTTTGCATGGAAGTGGATCTTGGGAGAAACTGGGATAACCCAACGGGATTGAATTCTACCCATTGTTTGTGTGTATTTCTGAAGTGTCAGCAGTAATGATACCATATTAATAAACCACCTCCAGGCAAACATCTATGCATGCATGGAACAATCACAGTGCTGGACTTGTGGAGGTCCCCAAAATTTCCTTTAGATTGTGTCATCTGATACACACATGTCAACACAGACACCAAAGGCAGCAGGTTGGAGTGGAAGGATGCAAACACACTATGGCAGTGGACTGCAGGGATCTCTGCCCCATCAAGTCCTCTTAGAAGATTAATATCTTTTCTCTGGTTCAGCAATGAAAAATTCCCCCAGGAGGTCCCAGGAGGGACCCTCTTTTACTGTCCAAAAAATAAAGCCTCATACATTTTAAAAAAAAAAAGAAAGTGGAAAGAGAAAGCTGATGTGGGAGACAGCTGGGAAATGCAAAATATTTCATTAATACATTCCAGTATCACAGGCATGATGAGTAAAGCTCAGAATGAACAGAGGTGCTATTAGTAACTACAGCTCATCATTAATTGCTATTAATCTCTAAATCCCTAATAATCATTGTTCTTGCCAAGGATTACAGCCACTGATTGGGAACATGCTGTGCCTGATGCTGGACCAAAACAGAACAAAAAGACAATTGCTTCACTGTGCCATTTACAGTCTAGTTTCTTTCAAAACCATTGTTCTCATCAAAATGCATATTTATGACGTTTGTCCAATGATTCATGATACCATCAAACAGAAAAGTGAGCAACTCACCAAAAAAATACCACTTTAAGCAACATCCAAGTGTGCAGGAACCGGATGAAAAATGGCAGAGGGAAATTCTTCAAAGTCCAAATTTCCATGAATTTCTGGGGCCAAACCATAAATGAAAAGTAGCAGAGTAATTTCACATTTCTATTTTGGAGAATGGGAATGAATTCTAGTCTGGGAAAAGTTATCAACACTCCCATAAACTGGAGTTTTGCTTTCTGACACTTTTCTTTGCACCTCTCCTGCATCCACGTTACAGCTGATTTGCATTGTCACATCCTGCTCAGTGTGGGCATGTGGGCAGGGAGAACATTTCATCACCCCAAGAAATGTTGCCACGAGAGGCTGGAAACTACATGGTCTCCAGTTGCATGCTCAAAGTCCCTGTTTAGAGGCATTCCCAGAGGACAACAGCCCTGCTCCAAAGCTCTCTGATGCCATCCCATAGAGGATACTGTCCCTTAGGGGGTACTTAGGGACCAGAGCCTGTTGTTTGTGAACACACCCTGCAGGTAGTGGTGGGATGTTTTCATGCTTGCTGCAAGTGATATAATGGAGAATTTTTACCCTCCTGCATGAGCATGACCACTGGGCTAAAGGGAACTGATTCAAACCATGAGTTTGGGGGGCTTTTCCTGGGAGGAGAATAATTAGCCTCACTAACTGCAGAGTTTGGAAGGATGCTGTGGCCCCTCAGGGAGTCATAGGACACCTGAGACCATCTTGAAGTTCTCCTCATCCTAAAGAAACCAGTTATTTCTAACTATAGCTAAAGATACAGTGCTGATGATAAATGGGTTTGGGAGTCTAGGAGCAACTGCTATAGGGCACTGACACATACACATCAGAGCCAGCTTCCCATTGCTGCTATTTAGAACAGAGGTGATGGATTAAAGTGGTTCTTTCCAAGGTCAAAGCTGGAGTCTGTTTCAGAGCCAGGGTAAATATTTAAGAAACACTGACTACTGTCCAGACCCTGTTTTTATGTACACAAGCATTACAAAAAAATGCAATCAGATAAACATGAATAAATAATACAGAAATAACACTGAGATGCCAAATTCTGCTTCAACACCCACTTTGCCCTAAAAGCAAAGGTTTGAAATGTAAAACCCCAGAAAATGACTGAAAACATGTGCCACAGGGGACTGCTTTATATTTCTAGCAGAAGTCAAAAAATACTGTCTGAAGGAGTTTCAAGGTCAGACTTGGTTCACAGCAGACAGATTTGTGGGTGGCAAAGTGTGTGCCCTAGGCTGTGTTGGCAATTTTATGCTGCTCCCGGACAGAGCTTAAAATACAGCGACTATCTAGAAAGCTAAATAAAGTTCTCTCAGGCTGAAAATCCAGCCACAATTTATGGGAACACAGCAGAATAATTTAAGCCACATTGTTTTGTAAAGAGCAGCTTTGATGAAGATCACCTCAGAGATCTGATGAGCTGCTCCTGCTCGTGAGACCTGCAGGGAAAAGGTGCAGGACAAAGAAGGGAAATAAAATCAGAGGGTGCTTCACTCCCTGGAGTAATGTCACAAGGAAATGGGGATGGCACTGCTGCCATTCCCCTGTGGGGAGGGAGGGATTATACCATGTACCTGTCACCCCATGTCAGACCCTTTCCACATTCATTTATTGAGGACTTTGACTACCTGGATGCATTTACTGCCTGCTGTCCTGTGATGGCTGGAAATGAAGTGGGATTCTGTCCTGGTTCCCCAAGCACAGCCCCATGGCCCAGCCATGAGCAGCCCCAAGTGAGCTGGGAGATCCAATCCAGGCAGCTGCCCCAAGCTGCTCACAGCTGTATCCCATAGCAATTAATCTGCTCATTATAAAAGGAAGGAGTTTAGCAAGGGTTGGGGTTTCTCTTCCTGGGGATCTTCCATTTTGACCTTCTGTTCCTGCTGCTGACCCCAAGGACCAGGCTGAGTAGAACCTTGTACACTTTATGTTGGTGATGGTATCAGTTTTGTTATTTCATTCAATCTGTTTCTACTTCTTCAACCCATGGGGCTTCTCCCTTTTTCCCTGATTCCCCTTCTCAGCTGGGGAGGGGTCATTGGGTGGTAGGACAACTGTTATAAGTTAGCCCTGGGTGCAGGACAAATGTAGGCAGGTTCCTTGATGGGCAGTTTTGGGGCATCACTTTCTAATCATAGCCCAGGCACTAGCATTAATCATTTCTCTTCAGTGAACATATCCTTTTTCCTAGAGAACCTCTTTTCAATCCTTATCAGTAAGATGACTTTATGTAGAAACAGCTATTATGGATGCTAGTACCCATGTATCTTGTATTTATCTGAGTTAAATACATATATATGACTACTTGTGACTTTGCAACCAGTTTTTCATGTATCTCTGTCAAACTGTGCTGTGACTGTACTTGGTTCCCTTTGATGGGTGAAAATATATTTGGGGATGTGCCAGGTGTGTATGTCAATGTGTATTTCTATGTAGGTACCTGAGTCTGGATAGTCATAATATAGTGATCTGTGTCTCCTTTTGTGTTTATACAGGCAGGAGTGCCAGCCTGTTCATGTGTGAGACTGTCATGCTCACAGGGTAAGGTGGGTGAGAGACAGCAGAGCAGGTATATGATGCTTAAGATACACCCTGAGTAAAATTCATTTCTGAAACACATGGCAGGTCAGGTTATAGGAAGCATTCAACCAAACCATGGTGTTGAGCAAATCATGACCCTCCCATCTCAGATCTGCTTTCCCATTTCACAGATAATTGGTCTGGTGCTGCTCTGACTGAGCTATAATGAAAGAAGAAATGCTGACCTCAGTGTAAAAGGGAAATTCCAGGCCCCCCTCCTGCCAAAGAGGTGGTGTGGGTGATGGAAAGAGGTGAGCAGGGTCTCAGGGATGCCTGCATGTTTAGGGTTGGAAAACTCTTTAAAACGAAGCCATAGAAATAACTCACTTGTAATCCAGAAATCTGCTCCAGAAACTGCTCTGGGGAAACAGTGCTCTGGAGGCTTTGCAGGGAGGTGGGCTGCTGGGTAGGGAGCCTGAGGCTGTCTTTTTTCTCCATTCTCTTCACTTTTGCTGGCTACAGCAAGAATCAATTTCCTGGGTGAACCTCAAATCCGACACAAATGCTCCATAGACCAACACAAACCTCAGAAAGACAGGAAGCATCTAGAGACAGGGCAGCACAGCCAAAGACAACAGCTCCTGTAGACACCCAAAAATGCTCCAACACTCCCTCCCCAGTGCCACCATTAAAGATAATTTAGCTCCATTTTAGCTGGTTTTGTTGTTTTGGGTTTTTTTTTTTTTGCAAGAGGGCAAGATGCTCAGCCTGCCCCCAGCCTGCTTGGAGACTGCATAAACAAGAGAGAGATCTCTCACCCTCCCTCCCCTCCCTGAGGGGTGACCTCTCTCACAAACTCCTCTAGGAGAAAAACAAATAAAGAAGATAAAAGCTTAAAAAAAGAAAGGAAAAGGATGTGGGGATTTGACCAGATAGACAAGCACAAAATTTCCTCAAGAATGGGCAAACATTTCAGACTTGGAGGGACTTCTTGCAATCCTACCTTTGGCCTTCTTTTTACCCAGGAAATATTCCCCAGCCACAAAACCCTCTGAAAGTCCCCACTGTGCAGTGCTCCAGTGGAATAAACACATGAAATCATTTTCACTTTTACAGACAGGACTTTGCTCTTGGCTAGCCAAATAATTGTGTAGACCTACCAGTCACGTCCACAGCACCCAAAGTGCACGTGGCAGGCTCATCTCTCACCTTTCCCACAGTCAGACTTTGATAGTCTAGTGGCCCTCTCTCCATCCCCATCATTTCCAAGCAGTAGGTGCAGCTGGCTGGGCTGGTGGAGCTCAAGGGCTTCAAGAAAGCCACGTACGTGTTGGTGGGCACCATCATCCCCAGAGCCCTTCATGAAGGTTGAGCTCCAGTATGGGACTGGACATAGGGGCATCGTTCCTCCAGGGTGTCTCTGCATTGAGGGAGAAGGTACCTGAGGGGTCTGTGGAGCACAGAGCATCCTGATTTGGGCATGACACTGAGTCTGCCTGTGCCATAATTCACTGGAGGATGGAAAGTAGGAGCTTTTACCTGGATTAAATGAAAGGTAGTTTGATCAAGGCCATTTCTTGTGCTTAAATCTGATGAAATACAGGGACAAGAGTGGAAATTCCTGCTACTGAACTGGCAGTGGTTTAACTTGGGAGATAATTTCCCACTGTTTTCTTTTCTTTCTTTTTTTTTATTCGCCCCACCCCAGGAACTTCTGACATTGCCAATATCCAGACTTCCTCCTATGCCCTTCTCATGATACGCTCCCTTTTTAAGGCTCTTGACTTGAGGTTGTAGGGATCCTGAATTGGACACAGGGATTTGGTCAAGAGGGATATTTTTTTGACTTCTGCATGTGCACAGAGGGAGTATTTGTATTACAGACTTGTTTGAATTAAACATGAATTGAGTAGTTATCTGGAGCTGGGTGAAGAATCGGTTGCCATAAGAGTCCAGCCCTACCTATGAAGCCTTCTCAAGGTTTCATCTCACTGATATAAATAAAAAACCCAAATATACACAATTATTGACTTAGCTGTGAGTGTAAATTGGTACTATTGCAACTAGTTATTTCTTACTGGCTTTCTTGAAGGGCATAAATTGATGAAAGTCTGAGGGGAACTGTGTTGCTGAAAGCCAGTTTGTATTCCTCCCTTGCCATGTTCTTTCCAGGTGTGCTTGTCTGAGTTTCTGTAGTATGTGGGTTGATTTAGGGGCTGGATAATTTTCCTATGATTCCTGATTATCTGCCTCTGCACAAGAAAATATGTGGACTATGATTGTGATCAGCACCTTAAAAGCAACTGGCTGAACCACACAGATGTAATGAGGGCTTGCTGAGGTACTGCTGTGCCTGGAATGAATCTCCCCTCCCACAAAGGTGGCAATTTCTGAGAATAATATCTTTTAATGCTCTGCAGATTTCATTCCTCACATCTGCTACCAGATGCCAAAGCACAGAATAAATGTCCTTGGACAGACTCCTGTAGGACAGCAGTATATAATAGCTGCCAGGGAGTATTTGCTCTGGGATTTATATGACTAACAGTCAACATTTCCACCTGAGCTAGATGCTCTGAATTATTTTTATTGTCGTCAGAGATGTGTTCAGTACATTTAATAAACTGGAGTGGGTTCTTCTCATCTTAGAGTTTGTGTTGCAGGTAAGTCAGATGAATTATTTCCTAAAATCCCCATTCCCCTCTGCTGGCTGTAAGAAGGGAGACTAACTCAGCTGTACGTGTGGACACTGCAGACAGTGGGGCTCCATTTGCTGTCTGCAGCTATTTAAGAGCTTAAAGTGGGTGTATTTTTCCCCCAAAAAGCCAGGTGGGTTTGACAGCTGTTGTAGGTCCCTACTGCAGAAAGCCACAGGTAGCAGCCAGAAGTCAT
Source organism: Podargus strigoides (assembly GCA_028020825.1). NCBI lineage: Eukaryota > Metazoa > Chordata > Aves > Caprimulgiformes > Podargidae > Podargus > Podargus strigoides. Next base: position 56,766,058 of record CM051623.1, on the reverse strand, counting down.
TCACAGCTAGCTCATGCTGACCTCTTAGATTGCTTTCCCCCTGATTTATGGTGGTGCTGCCCACCTGGCCATGGCCCTGGTATGACTTGAGATGATGGAGGAGGCAGCAGGGGTAGGGGACTCCATCCCACTGCCATTCCACCACATTGTGGTTGCTTTCCTTGGCACTGTGACCACATGAGCTAGGCAGACCCACACTGCTGAACTGGTTTGCTGAACCTCTTCTAGTTGCTGAGACCTTTCCACAGCCCTTGGTCACCCAGCACTCATCTACTTGACCTCTGAAAAACCTCTGTGTCTGAGCATGCCAGTACTTTCTCAGTCTCTTTTGGCTTCTCTCCAGAAATAACTCTACTATTTTACTCTGCTTTTTTTTTTTTTTTTTAACACTAACCATAGCCTAAAATTATTTCACACGTACACACACATACATCACACTAATGTATATTTTCAGTACAATCTGGAAAAAAAGGCAAATTAGTCAATAGGAAGCAAGCCATTCAGCGATGTGAGAGGCTGGGAGGTGTACAAATCCCCTATTTAATTCTACATGAAATAACCAGCTGTTTCGTGACACAATTCAAATGTCCTGCATGCTGCTTTGGTGGAGTTTGCCTCCTTTCTTCATTAAGCTTTTCTGCTTTTGACAGAAAGCGTTGAGTGGGAAAACATATAAAGGAAAGAGGTTGGCAGGCATGAATTTGAGTGCTTATTTGAGAGTCCATTTAAAGTTGGCATGCAACAGGCTTGTAAGTGTATTTATGTGCAAGTTCCCAGACTTTTCAGTTTGCCATGGGATTGGCATTATCTATAGACATTTTCATAACTTCTAAAGGAGGCTAGAACATTTGCTGCAGCAATGCACTGAAGTTCTTGTTCCCAAGTATTAATAGATGGTTGAAATACTATGAGTGAGGTTTGTACTGAGTAACTTTAGACAGCTAAAAGTGATCTGCCCAAACCTGGTTCATCTTGTGTTAAGAGATATCCAGATACAGCTCAGAGGACTGGAGGGTCGGGACCTGCAGCAAAGGAAGATAAGTGAAGGAAAGCTTTTTAACTAGACATCTGTATCTCAGACATCTAACATCAGGTCAATTAAATCTCAGGGCCAGGTTTTCTTGTGTTTTCTGGGGGGGAAAAAAAAATGTAGCATGTGGGACATGTATCTATTAAGTAAAAGGAGGAGTGATGATTGGCTGTTGTTTTGGATCAAAATTTAGACCGCATCTAGAATATTGCACGTAGTTTTGGGCCCCAGTTAGAGCAAAACCAATCATAAACTGGAGCAAGTTCAGTGGAGGGTCACCAAGGTGGTTGGGAGTTGGAGCAGTTGTCCTGTGAGGGAAGGCTGAGGCTGTGTTTGTACAGCCTGGAGAAGACAGGGCTGTGTGGGGACTGAGTAGCAGCCTGCTGGTACCCATGAGTAGCTTGTCAAGAAGACAGAATCAGGCTTTGCACAGTTGTGGATTGACCATGGCTGGCCACCAGCTACCCATCAAGCCACTCTGTCACCCCCACTTCTCAACAGAACAGGAGGAGAAAATACAATGGAGGACTCATGGGTTGAGATAAAGGAATTTTAACAAACTAAAGCAAAGGAAAACAAAAATATTTATTCTTTGCTTCCCATCAGTAGGCAATGTCCAGCTCCTTTCTGGGAAGCAGGGCCTCTCTTCAGAAGGCCTGAATGATATCCTCTGGGTTATGCTGAACCCTTTCTCTCAGCCTTCCCTCAATTTCCCCTTGCTGTGGTCCCTTACCCCTTGAATGGATGGGGCACTCAATCTTCTTTATATGTAGCTCCTTCTAAAAGAGATCATTGCTGCCATCTCCACCTCTGTCACCAGCTTTGGTTTAAGGTCTGTGGTACTGACATCCATGGAGGGGTGTGTTTGTGGAGAAAAGGTATACTTTGGATTTCACAGCTGCAGGAGTTAGCGGGGAGGATGAGGGGAAAGGCCATATGGATTTCTTGTGGTTTGTTAATTTGGTTTTTTACAAAATATTTTCCTTTACTTTGACATCATGGTTGGAAGACCAGGAAAGAAAAAAAGGGGAAAAAATAAAATAAAAAAAAAAAAGAAAACCTCACAGTTATATATTTACCCTCAAACCACTAAATTCAGGCATGAAAGTATATTAGGCCATTTCAATGCACACAGGAAAGCTATTGTTGAGCAAAATTATTCCTTGGTTTTACTACTGTAATATAGGGGCATGTGTTAGAGTTTAGAGACTCCCTAAAGAGCAGCTGTTGGCCTGCAGCAATTTAATTAAGAATGTAGCTATGGCTAGCTGATTATATTTCTAAATATATGTCTTTGGCTCTCTTCCCTTTTATCTTTGATCTTGTAGGTCTGATTCAAGGGCCACCCTAGTCAGGCCAAATCTGCCTTAGAGATTGATGAGGTTTGGATTGGTCTTGGACAGCACAGAGGTTGCAGCCAAACATGTACTTAGTTTTATACTCCATCCTTGCAGTGGGTGGGAATGAAACCAAAATAACAACAGAACTTTCCATTCCTCAGGGAAAGAAGCTGGTAGAGATTTTCTTGAGCACGTATGCATCACTTGGGGTACATACGGCTGTAGCACTGATCCTGAAAAAGTCAGACATCTAAATTAGGGCCAGCACTAAGTCTAGATACCCCAATATTACCTTATAGTCAATGAAGAGAGAGGTTCTTTCAAAGAGTGGGTTAGAGGAAGGCTCCAATTAATTGTAATGAATTGCCCTCTCAAGGGACTCTTTCTCTATTAATTATAGAGAGAGCTCAGAAAGATTAGCTTCCTATTGTAGGTACTTGTCTTAGAGCCAGATCCACATCTAGACACCCACATTTAAGTGTCTACCTGTAAATGTCTGTGCACTGGATGTCCTACCTCCCATCACAGTGAAACGAGAGCCAGGACTCAGTATGGCTTCCTCAACATAGAAATGTGTTATTAGAAATCACCCAGGCCAAGCATCCTGCCTCCCAGAGGGCCAATGACAAGGACCAGGGGAAAATTTCAGGTAACTCAGGGTACCTAAAATGGCACTAGGAGTCAAATATTAGCCCCAGATCTACACAAACTATAACAATAACTAAGATACCCCATTTGAACACATTGCACATAGACACTTGAATTCAGATGTCTGAATCTGTAAGGTGAATGCCACTCCTAGACAGTGCCAATACTTTCTTTTAGTCCCTGGACTTGTCAAGGTCCCAGTCTCCCTCCAGAATATAACCTGTTGCCCTGAAAGTGAGAAGAAAAAGAACTTGTTTATACGTCTACTGGTGATCCAAGACATGATTTACCCAGGAAGACAATGGAGCAGCATGATCCTGAGCCTCCTTGATGGTTTCACCCAACACTGATGGGTTGTCAGTCACTACCATAAGGAGTTCCTGAGGTGACTCTCAAACTAGAGACTTGGTACAGTACAGAGCTCTGGGGAGATGCTAACCTGCATCCCCAAACACTGCAGTTGTATTATCTCAGCGTTATTCCCACACTAATAGGTCTGAATGTCATTAAACCAGATAGGGCTTCTAGCAAGAAAACCAGGACTTAGTCTCACATTTTTTAAAGCCATTTTCCTTAAATTGTACTGACTCTATCCCTGTTGACTATAATCTGCAGTGGAGACATCAGCATTTATGAAAATGGAAGCACTCTGCCCATATCCAATTCCAGTGCAAAGCACAAGCCCTTCTCAACAGCTGGGAGGATGTCCTGTGCTGTAGCTGGGAAGTCAACACTATTGTCCTAGAGCAAGCTCAGGACAGATGGAAGAAGAGAAGGAATGGTGTATTTATATGGTGGCAACAGGCATTTTTTGCAGAGCAGCTCAGTTTGAGACTTTCCTGACAACCCACAGTTGGAACATGCACAATTTATGTTCAATCTGTTGTCTTCTCTGTTGCACCAGCTCTTTGTTTCTCACATCTATTAAAACCACAGATGTTAAATAGGAAATAAGTCACAACAGCATTTCATTGCTTGTAGGTGATGCTTGGCTAGGTGCTTAGTGCTTTAACTAATCCTTAATGCAAGTACCTTGCTGAACTTGTGCAGGACCTGAGTCTCATCAAGGCAGAAATATCAATTCAGCTTTTAATAGCTGACCCCTTGTTATGATTTTAATAAGAAAGAAGTCAGGAAATGGAGACAAGGCAGCAAATAAGCCATTTGGAACACCTTTCTTCATAAAGAACTTGAGAAAATATAGGTCAGCATGCCAAAATCAGCAGCAGAGGACTGTTTTATACAGTGGTCCCTATTAAAACCTCTACAAATGCCTTTGCAATTACCCTGGCCACACCATTTCCCAGATATTCCTGAGGCTAAACCTGTATTTGATGCTAATTACAGGGAATATCATGAGGAATGTTAATTACTAGCCCCAAAACTGTAGAGAACCACATGAATGTGTCCACAAAGGAGATAATCAACATTTATGTGGGATGTAATAGTCAAGCTGTGAGCCATAATCCCTGTTCAGAACACTCCATGATAGTCAACATTAGCCACCTGTCATAATAACTTAGATTTTGGATGGATATTCATGGTTTTATCTCAAGATGCCTTTATCTGACTCAGATTCCTTCATAAACAACACAAGAAAACCATGGTGAGACCTAAGACCCTTACAAAGTGGATTGAACACCACCCTTTTCCTGATGAGGAACGAGAATCTATTGCCAATGACCCGAGTACAACGTTTTGTGCTTGGGGTATACAACTCACCTTCAAAACCTTGGCCAAGCCACCACTGAGAGACATCAGTGCTCTACATTTGACACCTGACTTGATGAGAAAATTTATTTTTGATGCTGGTTATGGCATTTCCCTTGGCCTTTCCTCTCCATGTGCGAAACACAGGCTACAAAAATTGCTTCGTCCATTCAGGAATGACTCATCTATCTCGTCTCAGAAATCTCATCACATTTTGGATGACTAAAGTTATTCCACTAGTTTCAAAGTCAGATGATCACAGGTTTCCCACTGGTCTTCTGTCACACATATCAGCTCTGTGCAGACGTCTTGGGTATCTAAAGGTGACTCAGAGAGCACTAGACACTGATTTTTAGATACCCAAATTGTTCCACTGGTGTGTGTTATTAAATAAACATCTGTACAGCACACAATGGGTCTTGTATTTTGGGTCTCCTGAGAAAGTCATCACAAGGAAGCATAACTGCTGCTGTCTTAGGGGAAAAAAAGGGTTCAAATGGTAAATAACTAAGCACAGAAATATATCAATTTTCTGATATATAGTAAGGGCATTGTTATAAAAGTTTGAGGAATCAGCTGTTCTCTGAGCCCACTGGGTGAAGAAAAATGTTATTACACAGAATCACAGAATGTCAGGGATTGGAAGGGACCTCAAAAGATCATCCAGTCCAATCCCCCTGCCAGAGCAGGAACACCTAGGTCAGGTCACACAGGAATTGGCTTTCTTACAGTAAAAGGAACCTTTGGTATTGAATACTGAGATTTAGGTAAGCAGTAGTGCAAAATATTTAAATATGTTATGGATTTCCTTTTGGGGAAATTACTAGAATAGTAATGAGGGAGATGTGAGGGGAAGTATGAATATCCTGAGTCAATGCAGTGCAGTGAATTAGGTGAGGTTCTTCTCATGCATTACTGGAACTTCTTTGGTCGTTCACACTTAGAATACTCTAGGGATGCTCAAATGATGTTTTCATACAAAAACCCGGCTTATTTTATTGCTGTTCCTTCAAGACTACAACTCTCTATTATTCTGTTGTCACAGATGATGTGTGCAAGTCATTTTGTTAATGGCCTGTATTTGAACAATTGGTTATGAAGGTTTTTAACTGCAGCTCAGAGAGCTCTGACAAGTGACATTGGGCAGCAATCTTGGGAAGGGAGATAAATCTTTCAGAATTTAGAAGGTGGCAAATTGAATAGGTATTGCAGATTTAACTCAGTGCTTAAACACTAGTTTTTAAGTTAATTTCCAATGTTCTGGGGTTTATGAGACATCCAAGCCAGGTTGGCAGATGTGACACAGGGTCTACAGGAGAGCTCTGTCTTTCTTAAGCTGCAGCTGGGGGTCATACAAGATAGCCTAAGACATTTGCAGTGGAAATAAATGATTTATGTTCAGGGAATTGAGTTACTCCTTCAGGCAGGGGTTCAACTTACACATTTAGATGTGTAACTATAGGTGCCCACGTATAGGAAACAACCAGTGGGCTAGGTGTGGAAACTCCCATCACAATCTACAGAAATCTTGAGCTCATTTCAGTCATCAATATACAGAAGCTTTATTTTAGGTGATTAACAGGATTCAATCTAGTGTTTCTCTGCTGGGAAGGCTTCTGCCAGGTCCTGTGCTGTGTTCACCACCCCTGCATGGATGTCATGGATACCAAAGGTATCTCAGATGGCAAGAATTGCTTAGATTTAAGAAATTAAACTAGCTTCTCAGATGAACTGTGCTCTACATTTCACTGAGTGCATTGACTGTTTTTTCCACTAATTGAAGTGACATCTTACACAATCATTTCACATACAGACACTTGCATGTTTCCACGTAAAGCTTGAGTTTGTATCTGCAGGCTGAAACCACCCTGAGTTCTGCATAACTGAGTTAATCAGTTGAGGTATGTGGTTAACGTTTCTCAGAAGTCCTGCAGTACCCCACAAGAGACATACTTTTTCACTGTCCCTCCCTGAATTTGGGTAAATTGCCTCCACTTCAGCAATTTCATGGGAATAATCTAGACACTAGTGTCTCAGGTGGCATTTTGCTTTGGAGTTGGGACAGGTTAGGAGCATGCATGCTTTTTGCCATGGGTCAGTGACAAAGGACATGTTGCTAAAGCATAACTTGATGAAAAATGTGAGCATTTGCAATCATACCAATGTGCTCAGGAATCTCAGTGCATCGCTTGGTTCCCCCTGCTGCAAACTTAAAGCCTGAGCTACCACGTCACCCAGATTCAACACAGTGCTTTGGCACTTGTTTTTAAGCATGTGATGAAGCAAAAAACCTATGCCCCTACTCACAGCTGAGTGAGTTTTATGTTCTGTACCAGCATTTTTTTTTTTTCCACATTTTGCTGCTTCATTTTTTTGCTAGTGGAAAATACCTCTAAAAATGCCTTTAGAGCAGCAATGTTGATTAAAAACCTCCTTGTTTCCAAGGGTGTAACTTAACAGCCTTAAGTTTGCAGCTAGAGAGAAGAAAAAAAAGCATGACTTTTTATTTCTTTTTTTTTTTTAATAGATGTAAATTGCAGGTTGATCCAGTAACAACTAAACTCAAAGTTGTTTCATCTTTAACAGGGGCCATTAAAAGCAATGTTCAAAAACAAAGGACATCATCTAGTTATGAAAGTTAATGGAGCAGAACGTGCATTTCAGTTCTGAGTTTTCCTCATGTCTGATCTGGGAATGCTTGTTTGTAGAGGCTCACATTTTAATGCAGAGCAGGTGCTGGATGGAGAAATTCAAGAACAAATTGACTAGACAGGCAGCTTGTCAAGGTCCAAAATAGACCATCAAAGAAGGAGGTGGAAGAGAGAAGGTTGCAAACCACATATCACCCTGGGGAAGATTAATGCTATTGTTCATGTGTGATTGAGAGACTGAATTTATGATTTCCTGAGCAGAGTCTGAGGTTTTTGACCAACCAGTTTCAGACTGCTCTGTCACTCACTGGAGTTGGTGTATTTTTTTTCTCCTTACAAACATCAAAAATGAAAATGCTTTTCTTTCAAAAGGGAGTATTTTAGCATTTTTGTATTCATATCTTTATTTCTTCTTTTGATCTCAAAAAAAAAAGTAGTCTTTCTTCTCCATTTGTTTTTCCTTTCTCCATTTTTTTATCCTTTGAGTGCTACTGATGGCAGCAAAAGCTGGGAGAAGACACACTGAGAAATATACAGCCATTAAAAGAAATACATTTTCAGAATATTAAGAAGTAACATTACTTTCAATAAAAAGTTTAGTAAGTTCCTTTAACAGGCAGAAGATGGACTGTGGTGCTAGGAAAATCACTGCATTAAAAAAACAAAACCCAACCAATAAAACAAACAACCCTGGAAGATTATCTGCAGTTTTCCCCTGACTTTGGGAGTCAGTGCTTCACTGGGAGCCAGTCAGTGCTTCACTGGGAGCCAGTCAGTGCTTCACTGGGAGCCAGTCAGTGCTTCACTGGGAGCCAGTCAGTGCTTCACTGGGAGCCAGTCAGTGCTTCACTGGGAGCCAGTCAGTGCTACTGGTGCAACATCAAAGTAGCACTGAATATTTTGCCACCATTGGCAATGTAATTGCAGACAATTTGGGAAAGGCTGAGGCTGAGATGCCTATCCTGGCATGTGCTTCCAAGTCTAAATACCCCACACCAATTAATTTAACAGAAGCACTGTAGGAGTTTGAGCACGTGCATTTCAGGTAACAAACCCATGGATAACCCATGTTGAGTGTGTGGTACAGGTCCTGATGTGCTGCTGTCACCTGATTTGATTACAGTTTTAAGGAAGCAGCTATAGTTTAAGCTCTATCTGAAATCTGAAGTTTGTGTTTTGAAATCTGCCTTTCCCTGGCTCAACCTTTCTTGTGCCAGCTGCCACAATGACTGTCCTAAAGGGACAAAGAAGGAGTTTACAGTAGTGTTCACTGGAAACCCTGGGACTTTCTTGCTTTAACTCAGAAAACCTTTTCCCTCTCCTGCTCCACCTTTGCTCAGACATTTCCTCCTCTCTCTGGCACAACGTCCTTCTACCTTTCTGCACCATTTCTGATGATTTCCATCTCCCAGATGCCAAATGTCACATTTCTGTGCCAGTTAGAGGCAAGCTGCTATTCTCTTCTGCTCTCAATTACTCAAATCACGAAGCCCTTTGATATGATAAACCAGATTTTTTTGATTACCTTGCCCTCCTTAAAACCCATGGAAAACAGAAGGGTGGAATGTTACTGTGCTGTGAGTTTTGGTTGTTCTGTGAGATAAATTACTAATATATCTATCTTTGGCTGGAAAGTCTCAGCCTGCTTGGTGCTGAACACTTTCCATGTCTGTCAGGGATGTGGGCACTGTGACCCACCATGCTCCTTACCATCCCACACTGCTCTGTCAGCATCTCTACTGATTTTGATTCACAAAGGCAATGAGGATTTTGCCTCTCACAACAGGTTGGTAGTGGACTTAAGTCATTATAGTTCTGCTGAGGACAAAATGTTTTTGCTAGTTTCCACACTAGCAGACAATTTTCCCTTACCATGGCATCTAACAGAATGTATCACTTGGGGTGTGTATTTTCTCCTCCTGCTTCTGGTTTAATTGCTTTATTTTTTTTACAGCAATCACCAGATAGGAACAACCTGACTTCACTGAACTGTGGGGTTTTTTTTTTTACCTTTAAACTTTTTCCCCACAATCATAACTCTCTGTCTCACCACTTGGACTTAGGAACACTAATATGGTAAAACAATTTGAGTGTTTCACTTCAGAGCTTTTGCCAGTGGGTTGGACTGATTCTATTTTATGCTGTGGTCAGTTCATTTTGCCAGGAATTAATCTATTATTTTCTGTGTCCACCAGGGACAGAACAAAAGGTCCTGGACTGAAATTGCAGCTAGGGAGATTTAGGTTGGATATTATGATAAACTTCTAATAGGAAGGATAATGAAGTACTAAAAGTGTTTGCTTGGGGATGAAATGGAGCCTCCAGCTTTGGTGGTATTTAAGAAAAAACTAGGTGCATCTTTTATGCACATCCAGACAGTCCACTTTACTAGGGAAAAAGAACACTGAGCCATTCTATTTTTCAAAGCCTGAGATAAAGAATACTGAACTTTTTTTTTTTTTTTTAAAAAACAAACCAAAACCAAAAGCCAAACAAAAAACCCCTCCAAAACAACAACAATAAAAAACCACCTTGAGGATCATCATCCAGCAGTTCTTATACTCAGCTTTAGGTTTCTTTTAAGCTGAGAATGACTTCTGGAAAGACACACAATCGATCTGAACATGACACCAATAGACACTTGGTTGTGAATTTGTTGTATTAAAACTAATCATGTATTTCAAGACTGAATTTGTTTTATCTCAGTGTTTTTGATGATCTACCTTAGCTGGGAGCTCAGTGACTCAGTTCCACTCAATGTCTTTTGGAACACTGTACACTCCCTGTAAGAGAAATCTGATGTTCAGACTCAATGACATATACAGGCTCACTAAACTTCAGAGGTTTTTTGCATCATGAGTACCAAGAGAGAATTCAACATGCTCTTGCTCTGTCAGATTTTGGCCCTTGTGCCTTCTTGGTAGACCTTTCTGTATCAAAGTCACAGTGTGACTATGCCTCAGACTCAGCCAAAGCTCATTAAAGTTTATTAAAGGGTTATCAAGCATTGGAGTAGGCTGTCCAGGGCAGTGGTGGAGTCCCCATCCCTGGAGCTATTTAAAAGATGTGTGGATGTAGTGCCCAGGGACATGGTTTAGTTGGACTTGATGACCTTAATGGACTTTTCTAACCAAAAAGATTCTATGAAGACCAACAGGATAATCCTTGTTTAAATGTGAGCAAGTGCTAGAGTGCTCTGTGGGTTGGGACCTTGTAATGTGCAGGGCAATGCTGGGAGCTAAAGTGGTGGTTAAATAATGGCAAAAAAATCACTGTATTATACAGACTGTAATAGGAATCACAGCTTACAGTACCAATGCTTTTTGAATGTTTTCAGGCACACCAAAACTCCTAAAGGAATAAACCCTTTAAATACATCAGTGTTGTGCCTGAAGATTTAAGAGTGTTACTGACTAGACAGCACGAGGCATGCAGAAAACCTGAATTGTACAAGCTGTTTTTCACTCAAGTGCTCTACAAAAATTGTGTAAAGACATATCTATGAAAAATACCCCAATGGAAGTCTCCAGGACTCCTGCTTGGCTGATAGCTGTACTGTAGCTGGTTAACTAATGATTATTCTTGCTGAGCAAGACTTTATGTTTGCTGAAGTTAATGTGTCTATACCAGTAAATTAAACAGAGCCAAGTCATGGATCTGGGCAGTGTCCCACAGCTGCCCACCCCATTACATTGTTAGCATAGCCCCTGGCATAGCTTTGACCTGTGTCCAAGAGCAAATGCTCAGACAATACTTGAGCACAGCTGGGGGATAGTACAAATGAGCTCATTCCCATGGGGAAGATGGCCTGTAGCTGCTTATTTTAGGGTGTGTGGGAGGGACATAATTTGTTTCTATCAGTTAGGGTCCAAGGATAGGCTCTGGCTGATATTGTTTACTAGCATAGCCATGGAGTCTTATGAGTTGGCCCAAATGGGGTTAAAATCACAACTTTTAGGCTTTGTCAGGGAAGAATCAGACAACTTGGTGTGAGGATGGAGAATGACAGAAGAGCTGAGCATGCACACACTCCCTGTCACATGGAGAAACCTAAAAACCAATGACAGGGCAGGGACACCCCCAAGATGGGTCCAAAGGAGGTGTGTCCCCTATTCGGTATTTAATAACTTCTATGGAAATGGCTGGGGCAGGCTGGTAGGAACAAACACAGTCTCTTGTGAAGGGCAAAGTGGTGGAGAAATTGGAGAAGGGGCAAATTATGCTAAATATTCTCTGTGCTGCTTGTATGATCTGAGCACTTGCTCACCTTGCCTTCAGCACGCTGACATTTACAGCTTGGTAGTAACTTTAATAAGAGAGGGAATAAAAGGAAAAGCAATGTGGGTGAGAAATGTCAGGTGTGAAAAGGAGGAAGATAGATTCTATCTGTCAGCAAGGATAGCTGTGACTGAAAGAAGCAATATCTCTGCAAGGCTTTTGGAGATGAAACTAATTATATTTTATGGTAAGACAGGGAAGGATAACCCCTAATAAAATAGTCTTTTTTCATAGGCTGAATTCCCATCAGAGAGGAGATTCCCATGGGCAATGCAGAGACCATTTCTGGAATGCAGACTCCAACACACAGACAAATTCCTTCCACAAGTGTTCTTTAAATGCAGGATTTAGACCTTTCATGGTCTTCAGTCTTCAGTTTGTCAGCTGTAAATTAGCATGTGCCAAACTGAAATTTTAAGATTTAAGCAAAACCATTCTAAATAAAGTTAAATTACCTTGTGTACATGAACCTATTTCCCAAGGGTGACCCTCTGGAACCTTTTTGGTACCCTGGAAGTGTTCTGAAGAAACTTATTTGGGAGCATGCAGAATACCATGTTTAAATACTTTGCCCTGAATAAAGGCAAGGGCAATGCTGAGGAGATCCTTTTCTTATAAACCCCTCTATATAATCATTCTATAGAATGATTATATAATCATTCTATAGAATGATTATATAATCATTCTATAGAATGATTATATATAATCATTCATGTACTAGACCTAGGGTTAGATTTCCAGTCAGAGCCAACCAGCTCTGCACCCGTGATGTTAGCAGAGCAGCATGAAGTTACACCAGGTAAGTATTTAACCACCTAGACCTTATTCTCAGTTTCAAAGAGGAGGCCCTGTAGGCTTTATCTACTCAGCTACAGAGAAAACATTTCTGTGCAGTTCTTCAAGATAACTCCTTAATGTATTAGATCACTGGAAGCAAGTGGAACCCAATATAAAGCATTTAATTCTCCTGTAAACTATATTCTTTATGCTTTTTGTAATCTTGATGCAGATAGAAATATCCAAGTAATCCAAATATCTTAAATCTGGATTTCTAGGTCCTCATTCACTTTGCATAAAATAGCAAATAAAAAGAATATCCAAGAAATAGAGCTGATATAGGTATGTCAAGAGCTGTTAAGGAGCTGTGTAAAATATTCTATATTGTAGTAGTATGATATTCTGGGTAGAGCTAGAGAAAGATCAAACACAGCCAACAATGAAAAAAAATGAGATTTAATGAAACCAAATTATTTAGTTTGATTTCAGGTTAGCTGTCCAAGGTGGGAACATGAAATTCCTCTGCAGAAGCAGGTTTTGAAGTTTTTTGGGCAGAACTCCACCCCATGTTACGTAAGCATCATCAGGGGATGGAGTCTGCATCGATCTGGAGGATTCAGATGGATTTATACCAGGAATCTGGAGAACAAAGATCAGAGAATTTCTTGGAAATGTGGTGGGGTTTTTTTCTATTCACTGACAGTTTGCGAGCAAATTTGTGACGGTAAGAGGGCAGAGAGGATAGACTTTGGCAAAGAAAAGCATTGTGAATTATTTTTGAACTTTTCTGAACTTGGTTCTTTTATTAAATATCATCAAATGTCATGTCATTTGGAATTTGAAAAGAACACACCAAAAAAGAGAAATAATTCTCATTTTCCAGGATTTTTTTCTCAGAAAATCCTTCCTATCGCCAGGAAGCAATTAATTAAGTGAACACTGGTTTGGGAAATGCCAATCTGCAATCTTCAGAGTGCATATTTTGCTTTCCCAGACTTCTGCTTCTCCCAGAAAATACATTTTGGAGTGAAATACTGCTCAGCTGTAATATTCATTCCCTTCTCCTAAGCATCCAGAGAGACACCAACTTTCCAGCTCTCTTTCTGAAAGGAGGAGCTCTGTACGGAGCAGCTATGATGCAGTCTAATAAATTACAGGCTGGGAAACAACCAGGACTGATTTCTTTAGCTCATCCTGTCCCTCCAAAATACCAAGTGTCAATGGATGACGTCGAGTCTGCGTGCTAGCTCTTGGTTTGGCTCACTGGGCTACTGTGGTCCCGTAACACCTTGGCTCCTTCAGGAGCTTTCACACCTTTGTGCTCTTGACCTTTTCATTACCAGTTTTGGCCTCAGCTTCTTTTTTTTCTTTTTTTTTCCTTTTTTTTTTTTTTTAACATGTTCATTGAACAAGATTAAATCCTAATACCAGGGAGCTGCCACTTAAAAAATTGGGTAGAATAAAATTTCTATTAAAAAAAAAAAAAAAAGATATTTCTGACAAGCTGTTAGCACTCTTGGGAGCTTTAGAGGTTCATTGTGTGTTGGGAAGCAGATGTTTCAGAACATCTGCTGCACACAAATGTGACAAGGTTGTCGACACACCAGCCTGCAGAAAACAGAGTAAGATTGCAGGTAAACAAGAAAAGGGTGGTAGAAAAAAGCAATTGCTCATTTGCAAGCTTCCAGCTTGGCTCAGGAATCATGCTGAAGGACGTGATGGCTCTTCTCTGCACCAGGCTTGGTGACAGGGAGTCCATTTGTTAAGAGGGATCAGAGGGAGTTAACCCAGATTCCACCACACCCTTGCCTGGTGTGTCACTGGCACTGCAGTTTGGTGTGCCTTAGCCATACTGACCCAGCTGGCTGCTTCCTTCCTTCAGACAGCTGACTCAGCTAAATGTTCTTGCTCGAACCAGCCAAGAAAGAATGCCCTCAAACCCACACATGGATGCCAAGTAAGCATTTTTGGTTTATCTTCTTTTTTTTTTTTTTTACCCCCCAAATTGACTGCAATGTCTTCTCCAGCCATTTCAGTTGTTTTCATTCGTTCTCATTTCCTGGAAGATCTTAGCTAGATATTCTTGCTCCAGAAAAAATGAAATAGTAATAATACCTCTGTCCTCCCCCTTGCCCAAACCACACACACCAGCACACCCAACTGGAAGATGGCATTTTGCTTTAGGTTTGCCTTTTTTTTTCCAGACTAAAGCTTGGAATGCAGTTTTACATTATTATGAATCATATTGGCATCAAGAAATAATAGATGAAATGAAGACCCTGTCAAAAGGAGCTTTGAATATCAAGAGGAACATATTCCAGACACTTGCTTTGTGTAGCTCTAACAATGTCACTGAGAGTTAGAATAGAATCCCAGAGTGGTTTGGGTGTGAAGAGAACTCACAGCTCATCTTGTTCCCACCCCCTGCCATGGCAGGGACACCTCCCACCAGCCCAGGTTGCTCCCAGCCCCATCCAACCTGGCCTGGAACACTGCCAGGGAGGGGGCAGCCACAGCTTCTCTGGGCACCCTGGGCCAGGGTCTCACCACCCCCACAGACAACAATTTCTTCCTAATATCTAATCTAAATCTCCCCTCTTTCAGTTTGAAACCATCACCCCTCATCCTATCACTACATGCCCTCATATAAAGTCCCTCTCCAGCTTTCTTGTAGGGCTCTTCAGGTACTGGAAGACTGTGCTCTCTTGCTCGACCTGAAAACACTGTGTAAGTGGATCCTGTGATCTAAACTCTGACTTGCTGTGGGTAACATCACACCTTGTTTTCCATCTACCAAATACTCCCGTTGCTGCAGTGACTCTTTGTTATCTCTGGCAGAAATAGGGTTTTAGAGATGACAAAGTGCTCTTAAACTGGAGTTGTTGCAACCACCAGCTTCCACTATGAACCAAGACCATTGGTGGACTGGTTAAAACAACATTATCTTGGGAATGCTGGGGAGGAGGAGGATACAGTTTGAAAGATTTCTTCCTAAACTGAACAGAACAGCCAAGAACTAGTTGCACTTGATCCCTTACTAATCAGTCCTACCTCACGTACTTGGCTGCATCCTCCAGAGTTAAAGTAGTCTTAAAATGGACTTCTGAAAGCTTATGAGTGCCATCAAAATGTCAGTTGTAAAAGCATTAAAGAATTGCACTGAAGTTGTTCTTCATTATTATTCTTGCAATTGTCCCATTTCTCAGTGGAGCATCATGGCTCTGTAACAGTCTCCTTTTATTTTCCAGCAGGAGAAAATCCATGTGAAAGTGAACTTCCAAGGCCTGATGGCTTGAACCCTGGGATGATGTTCAAAACAGTTCCTAGGATGCATCCCATGGCTAAAAACAGATTGGGAGATGTTTATTTGTATACAAAGAATAAAATGGTCATGGATATTCCAGAGCAGTGACTTACAGCCACTTTTTCTAACTCAAGTATAGGTCTGATCCAAAGTCTGTGGCCAAAGAGAAAGTTCTTGGTTGGTCTCAGTGGGCACTGAGGTCCCTCTGAAGTCAAATTCTTGGTCAGGGATTGCACTGCAGTTATGATTAGGTGCATTAGGTGGGAATCTGACTCCCCAGTTTCAGTGGAGTAATGCTGCCTTGCACAGGTTGAAAAATCTCATTTGCTGTCCTCTCTGTCAAATATTCAAATGAATATTATATTCCTGCCCATAAAATCAGACAAATTTCCAGCTTTTCCCAGATGAACAGTAGAATTGACCATCCAGTCAGGCTGGTAGATTATTGCTGGGAGGTTGGGAAGAATGCCTTACCTTGGTGAGCTGAGGTGGAGGGAAAGGGTGATTTAGTCAAGAAGTGATATAATGGTTTAGGTAGGTATTTCTGCCTCTGGAATTTTAGCTGCAGCAACAGCAGATGGTCTGGTATTGTGCTCTGAGGGTCCACTGTGTGCTTTGGGAAGAGCTGAACTTTGAGACACCTGGACATCATGGTCTGAGGGAACTGGTGAGCCTGATAGGAGCACAGCAGCCCCTAATTCAGCAGCTGAAATGGTAGGAATAGTGGACCCTACTGAGATGGCAACTGAGAAAATGGCATGCTTTAGGGATATAATCCACTAGAGTGTGCCTGGCTACATTCCTGACACTTTTTTTTTCCTAACAGTGTGATTCAGGGAAGCAGCATTAGATGAGAACATCTGTTCTAGAGATGCCTGGGCATCTCTTGCTGTGACATACATCCAATTGTATCGATGTGGCACCTAATGCTGAAATAAAAGTACGTATCCTGGTGTTCAGAAATAATCTCTGATGGGGTTGTCACATGGCAAAGCAGCCTGTGGCTACAATGACATCGGTCCAGATGTGAAGAAGCTGTGTTATTTCCAGCAGCTAACTTTAGTTTAACCTCATGAAAACAAAAATGCTCTCAAGAGAACAAGGTTTTTGTTGGCTCTGTCAAGCCTGAAGGCATCCCAGCAGGCAGGTCAGGCTTAGCCATCAGTATGGGAACCTTGGGTCTGATCCAGAGGCTTCTAAGTCAAAGGGAGTCCATCCATTGACTCCAGCAAGGTTTGTATCTGACCCACTGGGCAGAGGAGCAGAGACCTTTGTCCGTGTGGGAAAACGTTGTTTTCCTCCAATTCTCCAGTGTGTAACAATTTTAGAGCTCTTGCTTTTTAATTTATCACTCCCCTCCACATTTTTTTTTTATTCTTGTTTTTTCTCTCTCTCTTCTTTGGCAACAGCTGGTCTGGAAAAGTTAGAGAAGAAACATGATCAGGCTGTTTTCTTCGGTCACATGCTGCCCTTAGCATTGTCTCAAGTAACTGGGTTGCTGCTGGTTAGCCATCATTATCTGTTTCAAGTGGAGTTGTTATCTGGAGCTCCAGGTTCATCAGGCAAAACGGTGCAGTGTAGCAGATAAACTGCTTTATATTTGGTTGCTGGTTTTTAACACCCTTTTACAGTCAATGTGGGTGAAATCCAAGCCCCAGTCACTGCAGGTGTTCCACCAAAGCCCATAGCTGGAGGCAGGATGCAGATCATCACCTCCTGGGGTGAGCATTGTGACTGGGAATGTCACTGACTCCTTGTTCTCCCCATGCTTTCCTCCGCATACACAGAACTGCATGTGGAGTTCCTGCTGAGGTCCTGGTATTCTCTGATTGTCCGAATGGGAGACATCACAGTATGTCATAGCTCATATCTGGGAACAGCTCTGAAGTTTCCTTTCTGAACACCACTGAACCTTAACTCTGTTTTGACCCTATATTATCAAGGCCTATATCTGGATGAAGGAATAGGGAAGCAGCCAAGAGGTCTTATCTTGAATTCCCTCACATACCTGAGTGTCTCAGAATCACTGCCTTTAGCATCTTCAAAACAAACCATCACCATGCTCCCTGTGCTCTTTACCAGCCTGTAGGACAGGTGAAAGATGAGGGTTATTGCTGCAAGTAGGAAAATGAAAAAATTAAGGGCTCTACTAAGTTATGCATATACAGGAATCCTGTGTCATTGGAGATGCCTTAGAGACAACTTCAACATGGGATGGAAGGTATGACTGAAGACTTGCAGGAGATCTGCATCTACTGGTTGGTAACTGGGTGGTTAACTTTCTTTTGGACCTCTTGGCAAAAAAAAAAGGCACTTTTAGAATTCACTGCAGGATTAATTTCATACTCTCAGGATTCTTCTGCTTTCAGAATGAAGGCACACTCTGAAATTACCTTTGTGTCTTTTTTTCCATTCGAAAGGAAACTTGACCAACTAGTTCTAGAGGAGATGTGTATTTTTGCACAGATGAGTCCCAGCAATCTTGTCAAAACCCCTCAGATTTGTGGTTTTCCTGTTGCAGATCACGTGACAGCAAAGTAAGCCCCTATCTGAGTGTATGTCAAGAGACCTTGTATCACCACCCCCATCGCTGCTTGAAACACTGACTTCTGTCCCCAGGGCATGAGAAATTATGGAAGGAGCCCTATAGCCTGACTCATTTCCTTCTTTAAATGGGATCTTCAGGAAACAACCCTGGAAATATCTCAGTGGAATTTACAGTCCTTCATGCATCCAGGCTCTGGTCCTCCTGCTGAACCACTCTTGAGCTGAATAAAGTATGTCCTCAGGCTTTTTTTCCTCCCATTTGATTGCCTGCAGAGCAGCTTTTAGCAGCTGCACACAATCACCCCTGAACTCTGCTTCATTGCTACATGAGGTCTTGGGTCTGAACAATGTAGAGCCTAATTAAATCAGTGCATGAAGCTTTTGGTTTGGTAAGTGACATAGCTGAGTAGCTGCAATGACATAACAAGGTCTTGTTACTGAGCCACCATGTAATAGATGGCTCGGTCATGTGGGTGTTTCCCTGACATCCAAGCTTGGGGGCATCCTAGAAACTTCAAGAGAATCCACAAATCCATCTATTGGCAGAGATAAAACAGGGTTTTGAACTTTTTTATGTAAGTTGAATGCTGACCCATTGTGTAACAGGAGTCTCCAAGCAGTCTCTCTCCACCTCTCTGGAATGGGCATTGCCTATGGATGTGAAGGAGATGTTTGGTGGAGCAGAGAGGAGAAGCCAGGCTGAATGGGCTAACCAACAAGTAGCAAAGTCCCTTTTACCTCTTGACTCATTAATATTTATTATTTAATATATTTTACTCAGAGAAGCTACCCATGAAATCAAAAGCCACATGGGTGGCATTATGTGACTGTCAACTGACCTGGTCAGTGTATCTAATCAGACACATTCATTAACTCTGCTGGGCACCTGCTCTGGGCTGGTGACATTCCTCCTTTTGCAGAGTGCCATGGCCACGCTGGTGCTTTTGGGTTCAGTTCCTCCTGGGTGCTTCTCACTTTTCTGGGTAACAATAGGCTCAAGTCTGAATCATGGAGCTGGCTATGAAAGATGCTTCTTTGCCTGATCTGATTTAATGCAGGCTCAATTCTACCTGTTCCCTCAGATGCTGAAACAGATTGCATAATAATACAGATTTAGAAACAGGATTTGGCTTGAAAGCTTCCTGATATACTTGAAGGACCTGTGGGACAGAGTAACCTCCAGAAAGGGAAAAGCCCAGCAGAACGATGGCTGTAAAGAGCCTGGGATAATCACAGCACTGGATTTCTGAGTTTATTTGTTATAAAGGGATTTCTGAGTTTATTTGTTATAAATGGATTTCTGAGTTTATAAATTACAACAAACAGAATGCAATTCCCCTACAGTCATAACAACAGCAGGGCAAGCACATGAGGCTGGTTATGTTACGATGAGCACTGAAAGGAAAGGCATTTCACTTCAGCTATTTCTTCAGAAGAGACTTTCTGGATGAAATGTGAAAGTCAGCATGGCCTGGAAAGTGAGGCAATGAGCTGGTACTCAGGAGGCTGGTGTGTGTATCTGGCTTGTAAGACTTTTCAGACCAGAAAGCACAATTAAATCTTCTAATCTGATATGGAAAGCATGGGTTAGAAATAAAAATTATTTCCCTTCTCCTGAATCCAATAGCAGATGTTTGCCTTAGGAACTTCTTTCAGAAAGTCATTCAGTCCTGAAGCAAGAGAGTTGCCTTTTCTCTTAACAGATCATTCCAGTAGTAAATTACCATCATTTCTTAACCATGCTCCATTTTGCAGCTGAATTAATTTAGCTGCGTGTTCCAAACCCTGGGATTTATTACAACTTTCTCTGCTAGATTTTAAAAGCCTATAAAACTCAGTGTACTTTTTAAGAAGTCTTTGTGCATAAGCTTAGTAGGGTATGATTTTGAACAATAAATGTCAGTTGTGTACTCTTTCCTGTGCTACAGAGTGATATAGCTGTCTGCCTTTCTCTCTCTGGCTGTGGAAAGGCACTTAGTGATGATGCAACACATGGAATGTATAAGATGTCTGCATGGGTATGGCATATATGATAGAGGTCCTACAGAAGAGCTCAGGTATTTCCAGCTGGCAACTGCAGTCCAGGTAGGGTACCCTGGGTCATCTCATATGGTACCAGGCACCTTTGTTCAACTAATCAAACCCTTACCTCACAGGAGACATGGAAATTTTGGCTAATTTTTTTAAAATTTTAATTTAATTTAATTAATTGTCAGAATCTGAAGCTGAATCCAGCCTCAGCTGCCACTGTGAAAACTTAGACATTGACTCCAGCTCCTTACTCGATCTCTGACCCTGTTCCTCCAGCCCTCTGTGTATTTCTGGAAGGGTCACCTGGCACCAAACAGATGTACTAAAATAATATTCCTAGCAACAAAAAAATAGCCATTCTAACTTGTCATTGCTAAATGATAAGGGAATCTTGAAATGAAAAAATTCGTATCTTCTTGATAAAGTCAACAGCTAGCAAGATTTTTGTCACAGGATGCCCATGAGTGAAGAATTTGTTCATTTTTTAAAGACTGTAAATTTCTGCTTGTACTTCATTACAAGAGCACTAAAAAAAATTCTGGCCCAGTAAAGCATGATGTCATGTCATAAAATCACAATTTGCTGATGTCCTGGAATCTCTAAAACTGCTTATGCTTCCCAGATGATATTCCCAGCAAAGGTAGGAGTTTTTGTTGGGTTTGTTTTGTTCTGTTTTGTCTTGAGGTGCTAGATGGCAGTAGGCTTGTTTTTTACAATGTAAAATGTATTATTTTCACAAATTCAGAGAAACCTTGAGTTTAGTAAATACCCCTTGATCAGGACCATTGGAAGTGTCAAGTAATTCTGGTGTAATCCACACAAGGCTGAGACTGGATATGGATCTGAGCTGGATTCAATTCCAGTCAATGATAGTTTGGGTTCATTAGAAAACAGTAGAGTGACCCATGGGGCAATTTTGCTTTTCAAGTTCTGTTGTCATCACCAGGTGCTAAATCCTGTACATATAAAAAGCCAGGGAATACACATTTTAAGCTGGAAAAATCTGTTGAATATAAAAAACCCCAATAAATCCTCCTATATAAAAAACCCCAATAAATCCTCCTATATGCAGAAGTGTGGAAGTTAAGTAAATCAATTATTTTGTGTGTTTCCTGAGAGAAGATCAAAAGACTTGAGGTTAAAAAAGGCTTTCCTTAGGTATGATACTACAAATGCTCAGTTCAGTTATGTCCTGGAATCTCCTTCTCTGGTAGCATCTAAAGGCAGGTCAGAGACACGTTAGAAGTAATTATCCTGCCTCAGAGACTAGAACAGGATGAGATGATTTTCGAAGGTCCCTTCCAGCCCTAAATTTCTGTGATTATTTTATTCCTGTCCTCCTGAGATTTGGTTTGGAGTCTGTTGTTAGAGAATGACTTAATCTACTATTTAAGGACCACAGAAGTTTTATCTTGACCAACATCATAATATCTTGGTTCTTGAACTTCCTTGGATGTACCAGAAAGTTATGTGCACTGTTGCCTGGATAGTCTTACCCTACGTGTCTTACTGTTTATAGCTGTCTCTTCTACACTTCCTGCCATTTACTGTCAACCAGTTATCAGCCAAGTGGTTACCATTTAGGGCTAAAATGGGATTTTTTCTTTATTCTCCTCCAAAACTACATTCCCCCTCATTAGGCATTAATCTGCTATTTTGGATTACTTAGAGTCAATAAGATTAGCCAGGAAAAGTCAAAATTATCTTATGATCTTACAGGTTTTTCTCCTGGATGAATTGTTATAGGAAATGATCAGAGAAGAAATACAAGATTAGAATCATATCAATGGATCTCCAAAAAATGTGTAGGATTGACTTAAGGTCAATTTAATGGCTAGCAACAGAACTCAATGATAGTACATGCATTTTTTTCCTCCTTGCTTTCATCTGGAGTAAATTCACCAATCTGTCTGCTCTTTCGAGCAGGGTACAAATCAGAGTTCTGAAATTTGGTACTCTTTGCAATGTTGTTTTCAGGAGTGAATGGATGGTTGCAGTCCAAAAATGTCTTACCAAAGATTTAGCAGGTCACACATCTCCTCTTCTGTCACCTGGAATTGGGAAGGAGAAGTTAAGCAGGCAAATAAGTAAAACCAAGAGAGAATTTTATTGGTTGAAGACTAAGGCTGCACTGGGGTTTTTTGGGACTAGGATGGACCATATCTTGTGACTAAGTGCAGGTCCCACCCCTCCAATCTAGAAGCCTATGTCATAGCTGGCAATGTAAATTTACTCCTGTGTACAATCATATCTAGCTCTACCTTGAAGAGAAGTCTGGCTATTTCAGAAATATTTCTATGACACAACTTGAACTAGAACCTCGTTTTTGTGGTCTTCTTGTAGTTTCAGCCCGTAGGCATGAAACACCAGGTTGTACCTACTTCTCTCCATGGCAATGCTATCTTTCAGATCACAAAGCTCACCTCCTAGTGTAGCTTTTGTTTTTTCCCTTTGGTACATACCCAGGGAGTAGGTACATCCTGCCTCAGCCTTCCTCTACTGAACTGAACAAACTGAGCTTTTTTCCATTCTGCTGAGAAATAAATCACTTTTTCCAGTTACTACATGAGTGAGGGTAACAAAAGTAACCTAGATTATAATTCCTAGTCTCTTTGGTTCAGATGGCCTTTGTAGAAAACATTGATTTATTTCACTTGGGAAACCAGCCATGCAGTTTTAAAAAAGTGATTATCTGTATAGTTATTTTTTTCTGAATGATTCATCTTTGTGTACAGATATATATAACTATTTCCACACCCGTGTATCATTGCAAGGTGCTTGGTGTGGATATGGACATCCAGTACAATGTGATCTTTTCCATTTGCCTACTGGAGGCCAGAGGGCTGATGTCATGCCAGGATGCACATTTCTTTCAAGCTGAGTTGCCTAGAAAACATGAAAAACCCTGGGAGGTAAAGCCAGCTACAGTTCTCAAGACAAATACATGGCACTTTCTGTTACAAAAGGATCTTGACAGTTGCAGCATATCCATTACTTAGTACTTGCAAGGACTATCTGTACCCAGACACTTTGAATGGCAACCTTTGCTCTTTTGAACACATATACTAGAGTAAAATCAGCAAATGTCATGAGAAAACAACTTGTCTGTCATGGTGAGGAGTGTGAAAAGACTTTTCAAGATCAAACCCAGACTTTCTGCAAGCATCCTGAAGTTTTCAGATACAGGTTCCTCTTCTTCGGCGTTAAAAAGCTTTAAATACAACTCAAATATGTTTTAGCTGCCATAGTTTACACACACACTCCAGCCTCCCCTTCCCTGGCCATCCTTGATCTCAACTCAGTTCTGCTGTTTGTAGCCTGGATGTTTTCTCAGCCCTTTCTATTTTCCTCGACTGGGGTGGCTAAAAGCTTAGATCCTACCTACATCACATCAACAGCCAGAAACTAGGAAGAGGTTCCTATGTTCCTGAGCACCCAGTTGGTGGACTTGGAGCAACCTCAAGATAACTCAACAGCAATAACTCCAGCACAAAAGCTATAGCTACCTTCATTAATAAGCTGATGGAGTTAAGGGTTAAGCAAATCCTGTTCTTAATGGACGTGGATTATATGTCTGGATTTCAGTTTTCTCGTGGGAAACGCTAGGAAGTTTTAAAATTGGAAAGACTGAAAAGTGCTGGGTGGAAGTGCTCAGTGTGATGACATGCTGTAACAGAGGTAAGCAGAAAGTCCTTCACGTTCCTGGAAATACAAGTTTTCAATGACTTCCCTAAGAGAGACCTTCGAGCTTTAGTTTCTAATTAGAGACAACTGTCGACATATCCCTGGCTTAAGCCTTTAGGACCCAGAGAGTGGTGGGATTTAAGGTGAGTCTTTTGAGTATAATTTCCTTCTCCTTCTACCCCTTTGGCACAGGGATCTTTTAGACTGGCCATTTAAGCCTTTGAGCTTTGCAGAGAAACCCAGACACTCAGACTGGAGCAGATTCAGAAACCCAGACAGAAAAACATCTTAGATATGGCACCAGAGGTTATATGAACATTATGTCGGTGTTCCAGGTCGATTTGGGGGCAAATTCCTGCATCCAAGTGGCAACTGTTACTTATACCCTTATTGCATGGAGGGGCAGCACGGCTGCAGTGCAGCTTGCAGCCTGGAAAGCCATCTTTCTTCCCCAGACCAGGGAAGTGAGTCAACAGATAGGCAGCATGGCTGACCAGGGGTATGGGGCTGTGATGTCAGCTGAGTCCTTGATCCAATGTGCATCATCCCCCTCCAATAAAAGAATCTGGGTGAAACTTGGCAAAAGAACACAACCTTTCCTTTATTATTTAAAGAGTCAAAACAATTCTTGCTTGCCTCTCTCTTGTGAAACCGGCTGAGGGAGGGCCAACCTTGTGCAGATGTGTGACTGTTTTGAATACAGGCATACAGCGTTGAGAACTGCATCTTGTTCTGGTCTCCTGGGTCAAGAGAAGGCCAGATGGAAGGGTGGAGTGAGGGAGTTTCATGTCTTGGTTCTATAACTGGTAATTAAATAAAGATTGTCCTCAGATATATTTCTGGAGCCACCCAGAATTCGATCCCTGCCTTTACACAAACAGCAAGTTCTGAGCCTGTTGGACAGGGACACAGAATACATGGTCCTCTTCCCCTCTCTCCCTCTGGCCTTCTGAGCAGGAACTTCTTATCCCTGTGTTTCAAAATCCCCATTTATAAAGGCAGGAAATGGAACTCCCCTGTAAAGTGTTTTGAATTCTACTGATGAAAAGCCAGGTATTAATAACAAGTGCTAACATTGTTACTGCACAAAGGAGTTTTCCAAAAAGTGTCTTGAAGATTTGTGTCTACTTAGGCTTCATCAGCTTTTATTCTAGACTAGCCAGGACATAGTTTGGCTTCATTTGCACTGTAATTCAGACCCCTCTTGCTCTCTTAAACCAGGCAGCTGTTTAAAACTTTTTTGAATCTCTACCATAAACCCACACCTGGAAAGCCTCCATGCCAGCATCTTCTTTAGTGGAATCAGTGCCACTTCATCAGCTGCTGCTGTTCTCAACCTGGTGATGTCTTTGTTTTTCCTGAGGATGTTAATCAGGCCATCCAGTTCGTTAAATAAATTGAATAGCCAGTACTGGGAGACTATTGCCCTGTCAGTTCTGAGAATGTGTTTCTTGTTGCATCTCTGTCCCAGAAACCACTGACCAGAGGGCAGAAACCCAGAACATGTGCATTAAATTATCTGCCTGCTTCGCATAATCCCAGTAAGAATTGTTCTTTGCCCAGTGTACTTCATCTCTGCCAAAGCCCAACAGACCTAATTTAGATTTACTATTGCTACTATTATTATTATCATCATCATTATCATTATTGTTATCATCATTATTCTCTTGGACTTACAGTCTTGTTGAATAATTTATGAAGGCAATTCTGGGCTGTGTGCATCAGGACATCCTCAAGCTACAGGGAGAGAGGACTGCACTCCATCTGTAGCTGACCCTTGTGGATCCTGGAGCCAAAACACCACTGAGCAACTGGGAAGGGTTCAGCGAGTAGCAACATCAATAAGGAAAACCTGGATGCTGGGAAGAGCTGAAAGAGCTGTGTATCTCACTATCTCACGCTGGATTTGAGTATATAAAAGCCTCATTAGTGGCTGGATAGAAAGAGGTTTGTAGTTCAGTTGACCCAGTCTTGTAGACACACACAGAGTATTTGGTTACAAAAGTTATTTGCAAGCTGCAGTGGTCCCCAAAATAATAAGAACATTCTTGCCATGTTCCCAACCAGAATACCTAATAATTGTACCTTAGAAGATAGCAAATCTGTCATCAATTAATACTCATATATTGATATATGTTGCAAAGTGGTTTAGATATAAAAGAAATCATGTCTCAAATAAACCAGGTGACAGGACTGTGAAGCCACTGACTTATTTTCTGAGAACAGGCCAACGCTGTGCACTTTTCGTGCCATCTCCAGAAGACTTGCCATCTATTCAAGACTCCTGGAGAAGTGGAGCTTGGAGGGCTATCCAGCAGGCACTGTGGCTCACCCAAATGGACTGGCCATCCAAATGTTGCTCCCTGTGGGGAAAAAAATATTACTCAGGGCAACAAGTTTTTGCTGCACGGTAATCAGTGAACACCACTACAAAGTGATGCTCATAATCTCATACAAATCTCAACTTCTTCTGAAAGGAGTAACCCCAAAGTACTCCTCACTCACTGCAACATCACACAGAGCAGCTCTTTTCAGCTAGCCTTACAAAACTGTTAGACTGTGATCCACAGGAGGAAGCAGATCCAGCTGAAAATTTATCCCAGAGAAGAAAAAAAAGGGTCATGATTCACCACACAGCCACAAAATGAGTAGTGCTGACAGGAACAAGATGACCCGTTCCACGAGGCAGGTCTCATGACAGATTGAATTTCTATTTAACTGTGACCTTCATGATGACTTTTATTTGGGTTCCAGCAAGGGTTTGAAAGGACCCCCTTGGGGTCATGGAAGTGGTGGTTACCTTACTTCAACAGCACCTGCCAGTTCTCCCACTCTGGCAATGAAGTATATCTCAAGCCTGGGATTGTTTGGGCTTTTTGGGAGCTTTTATATTCATCCTCTTGCTTTACTTCAGGGTTGTTTTGGTTTTTTTTTAAGCAAGTATTGTCTGAAAGTAGGCTGCAACGGTTCTGGCACTTTGATTCACAAGAATTAATTTGACAAGCGTAGGTTTTGTTTTTCATTTTCACTTGTGTAACGATGATGGCTTGTTTTCCTGCTTGGCAAAGCCCATTTTGCTTGCAAAGGGCAATGTATCATCCACCGATGAGAAAAGTCCATGTGCTGAAACCACAAGTCCAGTTGCTGCAGGAGCTGCTTACATGGAAATGAGTCCTGTGCCCAAGTGAGATCCTGTGTTGTGTGAGCAGAAAGTCTGAATGCAGTTAAAATGGAGCGTGACTAATTTACAAAAGGGATGGATGCTACCATGCCTGTCAGCACAGGGTCCAGACTGAGCAACAGTCTTTCTCACCCAGAGCTGCTGTTGCACATGCTTACGTGGCAATCTCATATGTATGAGCTTGGTGGGACTTCAGTATACAACGCTTCATCTTGGAAACAGGTGGAAAGAAGAGAAAAAAAATCACTCAGGATTAATCTCTAGACTAAATGTGTGTGTCTACATATCAGCACCATCAGATGAGCTTGGTGTGTAAGGTCCTGTGAGAGAAAGCAGAGAGCAGCACAACTCTTCAGTTGACTAAATAATCTGAGTTCTATCCCTCAAATTTAGAGAATGGAGAGAAAAAGTAAAACCACATTATGAGTAGAAGGTGAGAGATCTCTGCACGTGACAACTGACCTGGAAGAAAACATGCAGATTTAGGAAAATCCTGTACAATAAAACAATGACTCCCACTCCCCTTCTTCTTGGTAATTCAAACTAGAATGAGTAGCAGAATCCAAAAAACTCTTCTTTTTTTCCCTTATTTTCTTTACCCTCCTCCTTCCCAACTGCATCCAAGGTGTCCAACTGAAATTCATCTTGGTTCAGCTCTGTTTAGAAAGCACTGCTCCAGCCCAAGCAGATGAGCATGAAGCCCATCCATTCCCATGCAGAAAGGTACCTTGATCTTTACAAAGACAGTCACAACACTGACCTCTCTCCTGTGGTTGAGGCCAAGTGGCATACACTGGTTTGATCCTAATGAGCAAAGAAGGGCAGACTATGTTCACTACCCTTCTCATCAACCACTCAATAAAAACCTACCCATGACTGTACAAGCTGGAGCAGGGTGCGTGCAAGGCTCTTTCCATGTATAATTAATCAGTGTTGGTGCTCACCTGAGCACCTGAAATTGCCCAAAAATGTGTGATCACGGCCCCCCGAAGCAATGACCCCTTCAGTGTTTGTTCAGTGGAGCGTGTGGCTCTCCATCAGGTTCATGCCACCCCCAAAGAGGCCATGTGGGACGTGACAATTTGCCCAGGTGCCTGCCTGTCCAGAAACAAAGTGAATATTGATGGAGAAACTTTCTTTCTGCATCAGAATTCAGGTCCACAGCCAGATCATTGAGTTTTGTTGTTAAAACACTCGTGATTCCCAGATGAATCCCATTGACCCTGGTGTCAAGCCACCAGGCAGGGTATATGGAAGGAACAGATTTGACTGTAAAGAAGCTGAGACTGGAAATTAAGTTTCCAACCACCAGTAGTGTGAAGTTGTGGGAGTTTATAGGGATCATGTGTCTACATGCTTTTAAAAGGAGTGTGAAAATTCTATGGAAGGCACTAAATGAACTCACTATGGGATATTTATGACATGAGTCTTTAAGCATCTGATTGGATGAAGACTTCAAAGAGTTGGATCATTGTTAATCACAGAGATTATGGTATTAAACTCATTCCCCTGAGCTTCCACTGGTTCCTTTCAGGAGGCAGAAAAGGACTTGCGTCCTCTTCATGGGTACCTTGGTTTGAAGGGAGAAGGACCTCTTTTTTAATTCCCTGGAAGCATCCAAGAACTACTACAGATAAATATAGCATGGGCTGGTATTAACATCTTGCAGGAGCCTGATGAATGCTTCTTTTTTACACATTCCTCATCATGCCAGTAAACAATCTGAAGTCAGATCAGATAGGTAGCAAAAACTAGTTATTTGTTTATTTGCATGTTCCAGAGGTTCTACACTTTGGAGAGCCATCAGCAAGACTTGCATCTCTCTAGGTCTCTTCCTGCATCAAATGGGACCTTATGATAGGCCCACTTTTTTAAGCTCCTTTTATAATGAGCATGATGAGGTGGTATGGGATACAGCTGTGAGTCAGCTTGGGGCAACTGCCTTGATTGGATCTCCCACTGACTCAGGGCTACTCATGGGGTCACATCTGCACAGAGCTGCGGGAATCCTGTGACACTTCAGGATGGATTTAGGACCTGGGCTGGGAAATAATGGGTCTAAATAAAGCTTGAAAGCTACATTGCATCTGTCATTCAATCTGGGAGGCCAAGTCCACTTATCAGGCTCTATCAGATTTCTAGAAAATGATGAGGCTGCCTTGTCTTACAGCCCCTGATAATGGAACAAGGAAATTAGTTTATGGCAATTAGACAATATACACAACCTAATCTCCCTGAAATGGCCTATAAATGTTTTTTAGATAGGCAGAGACTGTTCTTTACTAAGCAATTTCTTGTCACACTGGATGACTATCCCTGAATAGGATCATACTTTTACTTCCCTTTCAAAATATACAACAAAGAGGTTGCTTTCATTCATCTCAAAGAGGATCCTAAACTCTCAGCTCTTCAAAAAGGAAACCTGACAATTTTCAGGATTCATTTCTTCTTTGCTATCTTTTTAATTTATTTTTTTTTTTTAAAATGTAGTTGCAACACGTTTCAAAGTGAAAGAACATCTTTTAAAAGGGCAAGTACATTTTTCTACAAAGCCCAAGTTCCAGACTGGTTTGTATTATTAGAGACTTTCCTGTGTCTAAACCACTGCACAGCAGTACAGACTGCAGCTTAATGCAGGTAATCAATGAACACTAAAAGCATAAGGGAGCAGAAAAAGGTTAGGTTTCATTTGTACTTTTAGTGTGTTTGCCTTTCTGACTCCCTTGTGTCTAAAATCAAATAATGACAATAAAATAACTACATTTGGACTACAAAAAGCTCCAACGCAATTTCCAGTTTTAACAGCATGGTTTGCAATGATTTCATAGGGTGTTTGGTGGTCATCATCTTTTCACAGGGAGGCAGCATCACTTCTGCTGAAAAAGGCACCAAAAATGGCACATCCGTTGTTCAGGGGCAATGGTGTGAATCTCCAGTGACGAAGCCATTCAAGTACATGAATCATTTTGCATGAAAGTATTATTCTCATCCAGGGCATTCTCAAATAGAGATTTGGAAATTTCCATCCACTCTTCGCTGTGAGCTATTATTAGCTCTAGAAATGGAACTTGTGTCATTTTTTTGAGGGACAGAAACTGCGAGAGGTTTTAATGAAAAATATCATACTGTTTTGCCTCAATAAATCAGTCAAAGAGAAACATTTCAACCTTCCTGAAACTGAAATGCTCTGGTTTGACTTGTTGAAATGAAACTTTGTTTTGGGGGCTTTTTCATCATTCAGTTTTGTTTCTCTGATGTGGTGTGTTAGAGCTAGAGTCTCCAGAGCCGTTCGAATCTTTTTCCTTTTGTAGGAGGAAGGTTTTATGGTCAGATCACATCTCTTGTCATGCACCAAGCAAAACTTTGTCAAAAGAATGCGTACCTTAGAGTAAGCACGTGGTGAGCAAAGTCTTCCAGGCAATTAATTCCACAAGAGTGAATGAGATTTCAAAATACAAATCCCATAAAGGAATTAATTAATAGGACAATAGTGTTGAACTGGTTGGAAATGAAGTACGTCACACCAGACCAATGAAACAAAAACATTCTGATATGATTTACCTAACAGACATTTACCATCTTCTCCAGGATGTTTCAATTTTACATTTTCTGCCCAGAAACCATTTAGCTAGGGAAAAAACCTAACCCTCTTTCTCCATTTCAGCCTTTTGAGGGTTAAGCACCCAGGAAAGACTGCCAGCACAGGAACTACATGGAATAGTCTATAGACACTATGTTTCTATATATGTTGGTTCTACACACGTATGTATACATGTATATGTTAAGTACAGGACTTCAGGAACTCTATCTACACATTTGTGCTGTATCTGGCATGAGAGGATCATGATTCTGAATGGAAGCCATAAAGACCTCTGTAAAATAATAAATACTTTAGAAGTCAGACTCCTCTCTCTTTACAGCCAACAAGTTACTCCTTATTCAATGAACTTCCCTTTGCACCAGGAATGGGATTACTTAGGCAGAAAAAGGGTTTGAAACTCAGTCCCACGTTCTGGGGCTTAGACCCTTGAGCCTGAGGCTTGACACAGCTTTGAAAGGTTTGGAAGCAGATGCCTTCTGATGATGGGAAAAGACTTGTGGCCTGATGTGCTGGACAGACACTGGAATATGGCATCCACCTATGGCCACGTGTTCAGGAGAGCAGCACAGTTAGGAACATGTGCCAGACACCGTGTCCCAGTCTAACTCGAGCCACTGTCAATCTGCCACGAGCTCAGGGAGGGGGAAAATAGCATCACCAGGCAAGTTCCTCTCAGGTCACTTCATGAAAAAAAAAAAAAAGCAGCTGGGAAGGTGGACAAGGGGATCCTGGTTACAGCAGAGCATCTGAAGTGTTTCTCCTCAAGCCCTGCCAGGAGCAGGACAAAGTGTTGGATTTTGTTCCTATGCACAGAAGTAAGAGAGTATTGAAGCTTGGATTCCCCTCTTAAAACGTATGAAAGCTCTTGAAGAAAAAAACATCCACACACACAGAGCTGGCTGGCCCTTTTTTTCTAGGTGCTGGAAGTCAGACTCTCATCTGTGTCAAATTTCCTCTTGGCACCGGGGCCGGCTGGCTTTCCCATCCAAGCCTGCTGGCCAATGGCAACAGAAAATTTATCATGACTTGACTTCTAATTGAGTTTGCCTCTTCTTTCTGCTGCAGCCACAGCAGGCTTGGTCTGCTGGTTGTGAGTGGATTTGCTAACGACACCCAAAATATTCCAGGACACCAGATCTACACAAATAGGGCATACTTTCTTCCGTTTTTTCAGCCCCAGAAATAATAATAATAGTAATAATACCCTGGCTGATTTATAAATAGAAAGTGAAGAACCCTTTGGAATTGAC
This sequence comes from Podargus strigoides, assembly GCA_028020825.1. Taxonomy (NCBI): domain Eukaryota; kingdom Metazoa; phylum Chordata; class Aves; order Caprimulgiformes; family Podargidae; genus Podargus; species Podargus strigoides. The sequence goes on along the minus strand of CM051623.1, from coordinate 56,734,026 downwards.
TCCATATCCGCTTTGACTGGATGGATGTAATGTTTATTCTTGCTGGAAGCTTAAAATTGAGGAACATACCAGGATTTACAGCAAAGGAGAGGTGGGTAGGAGGAAGAGGGGGTCCTGGGTGAGGGAAGATATTTTTCTTCTCTGCCAGCTGGTGCTGCTGCTGTGGCTCCTACTGCCTGGAAAGAGGGCATGGAGATTTGTGAGACAAAGAGAAGGGAGGAGAGGAGCAAGGGAGAATGGGAGGTACCCTGAGGAGGTGCTCAAGGTGACGGAGCACAGAAGAAGAGGGGAAGATGTCATTCCCAAATGTCTTGCTACAACCCTGTGTGTGCATGGTGTATTCCTGAATATCAAAATTCCTCTCTTTCCAGGTGTGAGGATGAGAGATGCAAGTGGTGAACAAGGCAAGGATGATGTTTGCATCCAAAGCCAAGGGTGATCTACTTGGTAAATAGATTCTTGGGATGTGTGGGGAGCGGAGTGATGTGGGAGAGGTGTCAGTGCAAGAGGTGGGAGGAGAAGGAGAATCTTGCAGGTTCAAGCAGGGGCTGGGTGACAACATGGAGACCCACAGTGTCCTTCCTTCCTCTGCAAGTCCTGCTGGTAGAAAAGGGGAGCAGTAGCATTACTGGGACAGCTGCAGAACCAGGAGACTCTGCTGAGCTCCAGAACCTTCTCTGAGGCAGCTGAGAGGCAGGATGGACAAAGTGAAGAAGGAGAGGCACAAGGTGCTGCCCGAAGTCCTAGGAAAGGTCAATGGAAGTGAACAGTATGCAATCACACCGACATTTAACATGAGGCCATGGCATTTGGTTCCCATGCATGACCCCATCTCCTTCCCTTTCCCACTTCATTACGCGGTAAATAAAACCCCTCTCTGGGCCCTGAGGCCAAGTTACACATCATGACTCATGTCCACACACAGAAACTCTTTCCCTCCCCTCCCTCCAAAAGAGAAAATGGCCACATCCAAACTGCCCTTTGGGAATTGTCCCTGGCTTCTCCTAGCTCTTGAGCAAGGGATCTTCACCAGTTCACACAATCACGGCTGTGCCTATGTCCAGGTTATGCCTGGTTTATTTGTAGTGGATGTGTAAGCACTATGGTTTTCTTTCTCAGTTAGGAGGAGACAGTTGTGTATGTGGCCTCCCTGAGACAGTAACCCAGTTATTTAATCTCAAAGGTCTTCCAATGTCTCACAACAATGAATGAATGAGTACCATTGTCCTTATTTTATGGGTGAAAGCCATCAAGGGTAAAGGGATTAAGAGACTCACCCAACTGTAATTGATGGAGCAATAACTAGGACCCACCTCTCCAGCCTCTTAGACAAATCTTTATTTACTAAAGTGTATAAGCACCTTTGACAGCTCAGTGTTTCCCTTCCAGATTCAGTAAATATCCAGACTGGAATGACAAACTTCCTTTTTTTTTTTTTTGTTTTTAATTGCTTCTCTGCTCACATCCTTCATATAAGTAAGGATGGATATTCACATGGTTATATATGATTGAGAAAACTCCAAAACTCCACATAGCAAGTTGTACATTATCTCATGGGTGGCGAGTTGCTGGTATGTTCTCTAAAACTTTAGTATATGCACTTCAAATGCAGAGCATTGAAAATAATGGACTCTATTTTATGCTTGAAACAGATGAGGAAGATTTGCACAACCTATTTTCTAAGGCTTAGCTAACACTTGATAACCTGGTACGCAGCTGTAGTAAAATGGTTGGTGATGGGGGAAAAATGTACAAAGCCAGCAAGGAGTAAATAAATCACAGTCACTAAAATGAGCCAATTTTTGGAATGTCTAAGATAGGGCAGAACTACAAAGTCAAGATTTTTGGGGGAGTTTATGTGAATCATGAGAGATGAGAGCAGGAATGCAACTCTAAAATAAGAAATGAAAGATGGATTTATGCTGGAAGAATTTACATTGATTTTTATCAGTGTCTAGTTTGACTTTCCCCTGGATTATTCGTGGTCTGTTTGATGGCTTTCTCTGAACATGTGTTGCAATGACAGGCCAACCATGGAGGTACTCTTTGGGAACAAAATGAGAGGAAATATCAAGAGATGAGCGTGTCCTCACTGACAGCTCGTGATATTGTCATTGTTATTTAAATCTTAATGTTATTTAAGTGGCTCCCTTGCAAAAAGATGGATTGCTTGGACTTCAGCTGACTCGTGCCAGTTTAATCCAGCTGAGAAGGTTTTCTTGTTCCCTGTGTACTTGTCAAATATTTTCTTCTGATTGCCTCTGAGCCTTCCCCTCACCATAATTTTGTTGCATAATTTTCTGTCTTTTCCTCCATACCTTAAGACACAGCAGGGTTATCAAACAGGGAGCAGAAGCACAGTGAGGCTGAAGAACTTCACTGAAGGCACATCATAAGTTCTCAGCAGAGCTGGGAACTGGGAAAAGGGCCCTTTGGGGCCCAGACTGAGGTTTCATTGATTGTCTACACTTTCATCAAATCATCCAGCTCTGAGTCATTTTGAGAATACACTTCCAAGAGTGCCTGGAGGTCTTGCTCCCAGATGAAGCTGTTCCTCTAAAGCTCTTCAAAGAAGATAAATTAAGCAAATAAGGAAAACTGAGACACCAAAGGAAAATTTTTTCACTAAATCTACAAATAGAGTAGGAGAATAGAAGTTCTTCACTGATCCATTCCTGAATTTAAGCCTGTGGATACAATTTAAAACAATTCTATATTTAAAACAATTCTATGATTGAAACAATTAAATGATTAATGGTTGGACTTGATGATCTTAAAGTTCTTTTCCAACCAAAATGATTCTATGACACCAGCTCATCTCTCTGAGTAGTTTAGCAAAGGCTTTTCAGTTACACCTGTAGTTTCTCCTTTAAGCTTTAGTACTTCATAAGCCTTAGACCACACAATGTCAGTGCCCAGGAGGACAAGCTGAACAGAAAAGGAAGAGAAGACAAGCAGTCCAGGTTCCATGAACGCCCTGCAAAACTAAGCAGTGTGGATCTTTTTCATGGCCCTGCAGAAGAGCATTCAAAGTCATAATATGGGCTGCATGTCCAAAAAGTATTATTTGAATAGCCACTAAGCCCCCAAGCTCTCTTTGTTCTGCTGAGCTGGTAGGGCTGATCATAGAATCATAGAATGGTTTGGGTTGGAAGGGAAATTTAAAGGTCACCCAGTCCAAACCCCCTACAATGAGCAGGGACATCTTCAACTAGATCAGGTTGCTCAGAGCCCTGTGGAACCTGAAGAGAGGAGCTCTGAGCATCACATGGTGAAGTGCTGGGGTCTGAACCCCCAGCCCTGAATTAAGGTTGACATATTGGGTGGTCCCCATGGTCCTTCAAAAAGAGGGGATGAGTTTGCCTTTTGGCTTTCCTCCAAGGTGTGGCTGACCTTGCAGGGAAAGCCCTTGGGTAAACAAGCCCCAGGTGCCCCCCATTGGGTCAATGAGTGCCAGGTTCCTGCTGTGGGGATAAAAGCTGGGACCACTTGCAGGAAGGGTGCAGTGTCTGTGTGTGAGGTGGATGCACTGTGCAGAGTTTCCCTGTTGGGGAAGGACCTCCTGATTCTTCATGCAACTGGGCCCTGCTCAGGTTTGGTGTTTGTGAATGTGGGCTTTGTGGGGGAACAATATGTGGCTCCTTCTGTCCTCTATGCTCAGCCTATTGACTTGGTTGTCTCCCATCTCTTCTATGGGAGACTTTGTGTCTTTGTTTATTCCACCTATTATTGGTTGTGTTCCTGGGGTCATTGGGGTTGATGTCTGTTATGTGTGATCTGTCTTGTTTGTACCCCCAGCGATCCCCCATATACTGACTTCTTTATGTGCAATAAAATCTGGTTTCTGGTTTGTTTTGCTGCTGGCTGTGTCCTTTGTGCTAGGTGTAGTGACTGGCAAAACACATGGTCACAGTCTCAGCAGACGTTGCTGTGTACGTGTCAGTCCTAGTGACACCAAGCAGTCAGAGTAAAGACCTAGAAGACAATGTCCTCCATCACTCCTCAACAGCCTCGCTGTGCAGCCCCCACCAGCAAGCTGTTCTGTTTGCCAGCAACAAGGACCTGTTGGATGGCAGATTTCCCAAGCCTCACGCACTGATTAAGACACACTATCCATTTCTTGTTCTCCACAGGTTGGTCTTCTACTTGCAGTGGCCACTTACATGGCATGGTCCCTGCTGGGAGCCTCACCAGAAGAGCCCTCTGTCATGATTTTTGGCTTGTGCTGCACACCTCCCCGTTGCTTGGCTTGACAACACTCTCTGGTGGTGTAGAAGAATTGACACCAATGTGGTAGGTGGTTGCTTTACTCTAAATCTAAAGGAAAAAGACAGGTATTACTTTAAGCTGATGTGATATGTGTGCCTTTTTGTGAAAGTCTCCAAGAAGCTTGATCCCAACCAGTAAATATATACAATACCAACAACTGTCATTCTGCAACTACAAAACAACAAGGTCTGGAAAGTTCTCTGATGTTTCCAGCATGGATTAGTCACCCTTCTGGTAAGGCTTTGGCAGCTCTGATTGATGATCAGTCCAACAGGTGGGGCTGACATACCAGGGACCTTACTTCATCCCACTGCTCTGCCAGTACCAGGACTTATCCTTCCCAGGGACTGCGGGGTGAAAATCACACCAGCTTCCAGACAACGGGGTTTGGTCAGCACATACTCATGTTCAGGGTGTGAAAACACACATACAACACAGTCCTGCAGCCTGTCTGCTTTTCTCATCACATGCAAAGAGTTCCTTGCTTATTCATGGTTTTTAGTGCCTGCCCAGTGGGGCTTTTTTTTTTTTTCAGAGAATGGGTGATATTTCCCATTTTCTGGTTGAATTCAATTTTTTTTTTATTTCTCCTTAACTCTCCTGTCATTGCCATTTGATACAATCTTTTCTTTCCCTAGAAATTGTTTCTAAGGACTTAATAGGAGCTGCAAGAGCCCTACCAATTTAATCTGCAGAAATAATACATCTTAATATTAAGTGAGAAGGTGACAAAATTTTTCAGTACCTGCAATGAAAGTCGAGAACACTAAGAAGCCAAACTTAAATTTTGGTGACAGGTGCCTAACTTGTGACCACAGAATCATAGAATGGTTTATATTGCCATGTTTGTGTAACTCAGACATCAAATCAGGAAACACCAGAAAAAAAAAGGTTTCTCTCGTCATGATTCCATCTTCAAGCACGTGGTCCCTGTGTTGGTCCCTGTGTAAAGGGAACATCAGACTCTCAATATCTGAAGTACCTCATCAATATTAACTGGCTAATTTTCACAAAGCAATCCTTAGAAGAAGGTGTGTTATTAAATGTTGATGGATACCTGGAGACTGAAACTGTTCAGGAAATGCCCAGGACTTCCCAGGATTTAGGGTGGTGACATCTCTCTGATCTGTTGGTTCAGAGCATTGAGCTTTTGCAACACTTTCATTTGCTCAGAGCACAGGTCCCAGTTGAAAGCTGCATTTTTCAGTTTCCCATCTGTTTTGGAGCCGAGTTCTTCTCAGTTTCACTGTTGTGGTTGTCAGATTTAAGCATAGCTCTGCGTGGTTTAAACTGAGAAGGTCAATGGATCCAAGTGCAGAATCTGTTTACCTTGGAGTTTTTGAAATGTCATACAGTGTTTCCATTGCTTATGGCTTTCAAAGCTATGATTTTTAATAGTAACAGCTCTGTAGTGTACAAGTGTCCCACTTCATAACTCATTATCTTAAATTCTTACAATAGTGTCATCCATCAGTTCATGGAAAATAAGATATTTATCTGTAAAAGTAAAATGGGTGGGGGTTTTGTTGCTTTTATTATTGCTATATGCTTTTATTTTGGCTTATTTTTCAGTAAAATCATATTGACACGTAATTCTCTGCAACAATTGCACTGAAGTTAAGATCCAAGAAGGCATTTGGTCTCCTAAATAAAGTAGAGTTAGAAGCCCAGGTGTTCATTTGGTTCTGTTCATCTCATTTAATTGAAAACTGAGTCTGAATTTCTCATTCAGGCACTTGAGTCCAGAAGACACAGGGGTTTAGATTTCATCATAAAAGGTGAGACTGAAAGCTTTTACTGTTCACTACAAAAGTAGTGTTGCACTTTCTAGAAATACACTTGAAAGACGAGAAAGGAAGTACTGTTACTTAGATTTTCATGGATGGATCCTCCTAAGAGCTTGGTGTTCACAAAAGGCCAAGCTTTTTGAGCTATTTCAGGGCCTGAGGGATCATATCCACTTTTGCTTTACAGAGGCACTACTCTGGACAAACAGGGAAAACAAGAGTGAGAGATAATATTTCAAATATTTCAACCTAATATTTCAAAAAATTTCAGAAGGTTTTCCTGTTCTATTCCAATTGAGAGTGATGCTTGTCTACTTGTGTTGATTATGGACAGCAGGAGTTAGGCACTTGAAAGCCAAGGTAGAAATAACTAGGTAGATATGTGTCTGAGACAGAAATAATTAGGTAGATATGTGTCATATTAGAAATAGATGGATTTTTTTCCTCCTCTTCAGGATAATTTTGAGCATTTTCACTGCTGCAGTCTTCCCCTGCGAGGCAAGAGACCTCAGTCTGTGAAGTAATTCCTTTCACAAAGACCAGGCTGGTTTCTGCAAAGCAGCCATGGTCTACAAGGAAGTCTTTGACCTGTCAATCAGGTGCTTCGAGAAGGAGATGGCACGAAGTTGGGCACTGCCCTTAACTGCAGGTTCAGACTCCTTCCCTTCCCACAGCAGGGCTGGTGCTCTTTGAATGTTCATATTTTTAGAAATCTGTACCATCCTCAAGGCTCACACAGAAAACCCAGTGGCAGAAAATGTGATGGCTCAAAGCCACAGCTTTGATTTTTTTTTTTTGTTTTTTTTTTTTTTTTTTTTTTAGAACTGCAACTTCCTTTGTGTCTTTGATCCTTGTTCCCCATCTAATGAATTAAGCTGGTGAAAAGCACTTATTAGTAGTCAGAGGCTGGAAACTGCTCAGCCAGCCCTGAGGTTTCACTTGAAATAGTGTTCCACTGAAATCCATCATCCAGTACAGCTCATTTTCAGCATAAGGCAGTGACAGACATAGGGCTGCTGCTCAGCAGGAGTGAACAGAGTGGTAGAACTCATTCAGACATGGGAAGACCCATCCTGCAATATCACAGACAAGGCTGGTACAATATATTTGCCTAAACAGAAGTGTCCTGAGCTACTTTAAATGTTTTAAGACATTATCAGGGCATCTAGCTGTGTCTCCACATGGCATGGGTCTCTGCTCTCTCATCAGTGTGTGCAAAGCAGCAGGTTATGGACGTGTAGGGCAAAGGATCCTCAGAAAGACTTCCCATCTATATGGAAGATGGTGGAACTAATAGATGGGACACCATTAAAACCAGGATTAATTTGTTTAAATATCAGTTCCTGGTGCCACTCGCTGGGATGTTTCACCTGGCTTCCACCTTCCAGCCCCAGAACGATCTCAGGTCTGCAGACATCCCAAAAACCTTGGCACATCTCCAGTATTACCACAAGCTTGTGTGCATGAATCTGTGGGGGCTCCCTGCCCACTGGCACATGAGCTGAGTCACTCTGGGCTCTGCTCGTGGTTTTGTCTCGATCTGTGCTGACTAAAACTAGAGCTTAGATACCCCCTACGCATGAAGACATCCATACTTACATTTCTCAATCAAAAGCTGAACCCTGCATACAAAGGCCACCTTTTGCCATCTTTCTCAGAAATATTCTTGAAGATATTTTGTGCAACACATTTTCTCCATTGTCGCTTTTGCAGTCTGGTTTCTCACCTCATGAAAATATACCCAGAAGCTCCTCTGGTATTTAATCTGGTGATTTCAGAGTCATTAGCACTCCAATTAAGTTACTTTGATTTGCTACAGGTACATTTCTACATAGAGCTAATTTTGCTGTGGCACAGCAAACCCAGAAATGACAGATAACTGACTTCTATTTCTATTCCAGGCACTGCCTGAGTTTTCCTGCTCAGCAGATCGTGGCCAGGACTCATAGAATTTCACAAAATAGCAAAAAATCACCCAGATAACACCACCACAGTGAGATGTATATGGAAGGAGCAGCAGAAACTTGCTGACACCTGCTAGCTCTTTTATGCTTGAAATATCATCTTGCTCTGCCAAACCCATGCTTTCTGCTTATTGGGATGATTTCTCAGAACCAAAATGTATTGCAAACTTTCCAAATGTGCTGTTATGAACCTGAGTAGGGCCCCTGAACTTGTCAAAGCTTACCAATCTCTTTCAGTGTAGAAAGGAGCAGAGATTTAGATCTGTGGAAAGAATATGAAAAGGGGATTGAATTCTATGCTGAAAAAAAAAAAATAATCCAACAGAAAGTGCAAGAAATCCCAGTTTACTAACACTACCAGATTTTCCAGAAGTTCCTTAGATTTAAATATCAATTTAAATTGTGTTACAAAGCCCTGCCAATATTGTGAATATATTTTTACCTTTAAAATACCATTGCTTGCTGATTTTTGTAGGTGTTTCACTGCTGATAAACGTGCAAGTGTATGTTTACATAGAGATGTGTGAATGTGTTTAAATGCTGTATCCCATCCATATCATGGGGAATGGGACATTATCCACCCTGTAAATAAGCCTTAACCTCACAGTTCAATATTCTGTTCATACTGATCCAAATTTTCCCCATCTTTGGTTGTTGGTGGCTGAAAATTTTTCATCATGCAGACATGCAGGAATGTCAAGTTTTATAAACTCCTGTTGGATTCCTGCTGATTTTGACAAGATCCACGCTCTTACAATAAGTTGCTTGCATAGAAAGCCTTCTCCACTCACTCCATCACCTCTTGCTAAAGACACATAGTGACAGTTCTGATCAGGCTGTCAAAGGACACAAAAAAGTAGCAATCCCATAGAAAATAATTAGAATGTATGAATACAAATGAATGTATAAATGCTTTCTCTCCATGTCCCACACAAGTTTTGTTAATCATTTAAAATGAAGAATGCAGAAAAAAATGTTCATGTGGAAGAATGAGTAGGTTTGAATGGCTAAAATGCAAACATGGAATTATCTGGGATAATACTGGGATACCCAGGACTCTGAAACTTGCTAGCCAGTATAAATGAAATAACTGAAAAGAGTGGGATTTTGTTCTCTGGGCAGGTGATGAGAAGTTCACCACTGACCTCAGCAAGTGTGGGGGAAGTTCAGGTAACTGGATGACAGGAGGCAATGCTATTTCCCATATTTATAGAAAACATTTTTTTAATAGGAAGTAAAAAAAGGTATCAACAGGAATCCTTGAAAATACAGGCAGATATATATGTGATTTTGTACTTCTTTTTCCCCTTCCTTTCCTCTGGTGAAGGGTTCTTTGTTATGCAAAAAGTGCTGTTCTGTAATGCTCAGTGTGTGGAAAGCTGAATGTGGAAATGATGAAGGAGAATTTTGGCTGCCTGGCCTTCCATGTGTGAAAAGACTTAAGAGGTTTGGATGTCATCTTGTTTTTCCTTTGCTGAGTGAGGACTCTGATCCAATCTCTTAGAGAGGCTTTTTCCGTTTTAGATTGGCTATGGAAAAAAAAAAAAGAATCTTTTGAAGCATTTGAAAATTATTTTGCTTATGATTGTCCCATCAGTGAAGGGGATTTTGCACCTCTAAATAGGACTGGCAGACCAACCCAGCAGCCTTCCTGCTGGCGTGTGTGAATGTATCAGGCTCTTAAAATGTGGCTTAGGAGCACAAAAATAACAGCCTGCTATGTCTGTTATTCAGTGAAGTGGATCCTTAGAGCAGCAGAGGCTTGTGTTTCAATGCTGGGGGTGTAGGGCTCAGCTGGTACAAGTGGGTCAGATCTTCATTTGATAAGTCTCTATAGTATCCTACTTGAAGGGAGCTGCAAGTCTTGCTCTGGTGTTGACTGTAAAACCTTTCTCCACCCTTAGTTTATAGCCTTCCCTTCTACAGCATCCTCCTTATACCACTTTGTTGTCATTGCTGGCAACAGGGGTGAAGTGTTCTATCAAGTCATCAAGCCATCCCTGTATTCCAGTCCTCATATCTCTTTGTAGGATTATTAATTAGCACTGGGAACCAACCTCCCCATCTTTTTAATTACCATTGAGAAAACTGCAGCTAAAGAAGGAGATCTTTCTGAGTTACGACATGTTTATTTTATGAAAGGTTTTAGTGAGGACAAATATGAGGTTGAGGGCTATGCCAAGACTCTGTCCTGCTCTGTTAGCTCCCACTATTCTCAGTACTGTGGGTTAAAAGTGGTGGCCAAACCCATAAATGTGCAATAAGCAATCATTTTGTTGATGTTTTTATCCTTTCTATATGTCCTGCTTGCTTAAGTATTCCCTGACTGACCATCTTCCAGCAAAGGTGCATCTTCCTTGCTCCAGCCTTTCCCCTTGATTTCTGGGACCTGGGGTACCCAAAGGCCAGAATTCCTAGTAAAGACTAAGGCAAAGAAGGTGTTCAATACCTCAGCCTTTTCCATGCCCTGTGTAACTACATCCTCCCTCTCATTACAGTAACAGACCCACATTTTCCCCAGTCTTCCTTTTGTCACCTATATCCTTAGAGAAGCCCTTCTTGTTGCCTTTGAAATCCCTGAGCAGATTCAGCCCATTTGGGCTTTAGTTTTTCTAATTGCATCCCTGGATGCTCAGACAATGTTTCTGTATTCCTCCATCCTTGCTCCCACTCTCTGTATGCTTTCTTCTTGTGTTTGAGTTTGGCTAGGACCTCTGTTCATCTGCACAGGTATTCTTGCCTGAATTCTTATCTGTTGAAATGGAACACTCTTGAGGGTCGCATCACAGGTCTGTCCCTGTCCCAGCTGCTGAAGGTGTCACCATGCCTCAACTTGCTTCTTCCAGGTCCTTTGTGGCTAAGTGACATCTCAGGAGCCAAGAGAGAAAAGGCAGATTGATCGCCCTAAAATAGGAACAAGCAGCAGTCATTACATTCATAACCACATGGTCTGGAGAAGAACCAGGTCCCTACTGTTACAAACAGGGAAATGCCAGATTTCCTTGGCACCTTGCCTCAGGCTTCTCACTGCGATGTCCTGTTATTCATGGAGCTTTTGGAGGGAATTAAAACCTGAAAAATGTTGCACCATATCCTGGACAAGTGACATGTGCTTGTTGTGGTGGGACAGTGGAGGCCCTGTCCCAGCCAGCACACAAGGCAATTTTGGTTTAAGACTGATAATCCTTATGAGTTTACCATTTTCAGTAGTGTCTCTGTGCAGTGTACTCCGTATGCTGCTCGTGTTTTATCTGCTGCTTCATGCAAAACAAAGGATGAACACTACCTGTCACACAACATTTTAACTTCTCCTGGCTTCCTAAGAAAATGCACCTAATTGCACTGTCTGGTTCTGTCTGCTTATCTGTTTGCATGCCTCTTCATCCTCTACATCCTTCAATTTACCCTCAACAACCTTTTTTAGAAATAATAGTTAGTGTCAACTTAATTTGATAGGTGTGATCTCAAAGATATAGATTCCCCAGATATTTTTTCAGAAAAAGCTCTCCAAACAGAGGAGAGAAATCTTATTAATAGCTCCCCTAATGTAAGGAAGAATAACTTTAGCCTCTATATGCATCAAAGGATCTTCACAAGGAAGAGCCACTGTGAGCCTGACTTTCACTGCTGCTTGAAGTACAGTATTTCCAAAACACAACAGGGCCCCATTGTTAATCCCAGTCCTGGATGTCATCAACACACTCTCCCTGGGCTAATTTTTCAACACATTCTACCACCTTCTCATACATAATTTTCCTCTTAAAGACATTATAAGTGCAGCAATTTAGGATCCAGCCCACTCCTTCCTCCAATGAGGCTCTTTGGGCAAACTCTTCACACTTCAATGTTACAGTAGAGCCACTGAGAAATTTGAACTTCTGGAAATAACTTTAGCAGCCAACTGGCAGTTAGTGACAATTTGACTTCATACCATAGAAGCATATCCAAGAAAACAAGCATAATCTTATGGGCATTTGGTTTTGCTACTATCACTGGTTAAATCAAAATTTTTGTTGAGTTTTTTCAGCTTTCCTTGTTTCTATTTGAATAATGTCTGGTTGGTTTATTTTTAATTTCCTCCCCCTTTTTTCTTCTAATTATTTTTTTTTAAATATTACAGTACTATTTTTTTAAAGCATGTGTGAGTTTGGAGAGTTATTATTACTGTTTCTTTTTCAGGCCAAAACACTGAGAAAACGATACTTAAATTTGATAAAGAATAAACATTGTCAAGTAAATCTTTCATACGATTGCTTTATATCATGAATGGGAATCTTTTATTGTAATTCTCATGACAGCAAATGGTATATAGCCCAACCTTCCACAGATTTACACATTCCTCTTTGTAGCTGTAAATACATTTGGGAGCAGTTTCTTGTTCTTGTACTACTTTATAAGTAAAATTAGCTACAGCCTCTTTGATCAGCGTTTCTTCTGGAAAAATCCTCTCTGTTAGTAGATCTGTGAAGGACCTCTCTCCATAAGAGCATAAACTTGGCATTTTGCAGTGGTTCTTGTGATGTGAAGAGCAGCATACTCTCTGTTCCCTTGAGATCAAGAGAGATAAAGTCAATGCCAAAGGCTAGAAAGAAGGTCACCAGAAGAATATAATTCCTACTGCCACAGGGCTGTCTTGCCTGCATATCCTGCACCCTTCTCATCTCCATGGCTTGACTCTACAGAGCTCTCTGCCCAATTTAGAAAGGATTTCCACATTCATTCCCATGTTCATCTCTGCTGCTGAACATGAGAAGTATATCCTATATCAGTAGGAGGAGAAAGATCAATCTTAATTTTTCCGCTGGCCACCACTTCCTGAGACATTCTCTGATTTTTGGCAGATGGCATTGTATGTCTGTCAGATCAAGTGAAACTTTGCCTTCAGTCAAGTTTTACTGTCATAAGGTACAGGGCAGCTTGAGGGAAGACAATGGAACAGCCCATATATATTGGAAGTATGGATTTATGGTGAAAGCTATAGGCATCTTGGCCACCTCACGAACGTTGATTAGTTCAGTTCATGCTATCAGATCATATGATATTGTGTAGTACCCCATCTCTCACTTCCTAGGCATCCCATATACAGTTTATGGTACAGTATGGTGCAGATGATGATAATATCTTCAGCTTCTGATGTCTGCTGAGAGGAGGGTAATTTATTTAATCTAAATTTAGCTGTTTGAAGTGTAGAAAACTATGTCTGAACTCATCTTCCTAGGCTTCCTTCTTATTTGATAGCAAAGGCAATTTTAGCTCAGTTCACATAAGCTACTAAACTTCAGTAGGAGAGAGGCTGCATCCTAGATCCCACTGTCTTCACTGGCTGGATCATCACTGATGTCCATTTGATGGCTAAATGACCATCTGAGATGAAGATGCCAGAGGAATCGGTGCTTCATTTCTGCAATATGTGCAAAACCTTCTAAACAGTTGGAGCAGTGGGTAGAAAATCACACCCAAATCCTTCAGACAGATCAGTATTGTCTGATTTGTTCCTCCTTTTCCTCCTTCTCTCTCTTTTTTCCACTTCAGCACTGATTTTATTCTGCTGAAATAATTGTTGACTCCATTTAATTAATTGTCATCATCCTTTCCAAGGGAAAATTAATTTTGATTACAGATAAATGAGATCTTTGTTCCTTTCTGTAGTAATCACGATTTTTTGTTCTTTAATAGAGTCTAAGTGATGACATTTGCTCTTTTTCCTTTGCCCATCTACACCATTAATTAATGCCTTTTGCTGTTTCAATAATAGCACGATGTTTTTAGAATGATTGCTATTCTTCTTGATATGTTCAGCCTGGAAAATCCACCGTGAACAAAACTGATAACAATTAAAGATGAATTAGCTACAAAATGAGAAGAAGCCTCAAAAGACACCCAGAATTTGAGCATTCAGACACTTCAGTTACTCATTACCTTCCTTGTTTATGCACGTTGTTGAGAGACTGAAGTACGCAGAGATTGATGGCTTTCAAGGAGGACTAAAAAAGCACCAAAAATTTCAAGGAAGAGCCTGAAAACCTGACCTAGACTTTCCATGCTGATAGATCAAAGGCTTCTGGATAAGCATCTGGATTCTTAGGTTTTTCCATCTGAGTCACACTCTCCTTCCAGCCCTTTTGAGATTCTCCTGTGACTTGTAACAAAAGTCTGCGTAAAACTCAACTTGGTTTCCTCCTCTCCTGCTTTCCTCCCCCACTGAATAAATACAAAGACAGAGGCTGATGGATCCAACTGCACCTATTTTCAGCTTGGATCAAGGCCGGGGAACTCATCACAACTGGAGCTTGGCAAAGGAATTCCTTGCTGGCGGACCAAGAGGTTGGCAAGTGAATGGCTATGGCTGGCAGCTTTCCTTGCGTGGCTGAACCAGCCAGCAGTAGAATGTGAACACGGGAAGTAGAAGGTCAGCTCACGCTGGACTGTGATTCCCTTGGAGGAGGGTCAATGATCTTGGTGATTTGTCAGCCTAAGAGCCTTCATCCTTTGCCACTTGACTTTAGAGATGTGAATATTAGCTTAGAGGGGAAAAACAACTTTAAGAATCAGGACAGTGGGAGCAACATGTATTAGATGACAAGAAAAATAATACAGAAATTTGAAAAACCTTAGGGGCATTAGGTTATTAATGGTACAGTTATTACAGCACGAAACAAGCATCCTTTCTGATCTCCAGCTCTGATGGCTGCATCCCAAACTGATGAGAAGAGAGCCTGGATTAAGTCAGTAAAATAATTGATTCTGTGCTAGGGAACAAAACAGTTCAACTTTTTACTTATGTTTGAGGCCTTGACCAGAGAAAGGGCGTCTCCTCATGCCAGCTGACATAGCTGGTACCATAGCACGTCATGCCAAGATAACAGGCTCTGTACAAGGAGAAACATTTGTATTCTTGATAAACAAAAGCTTACACAACCACAGGGAGACAATACCAGCTGCCTACAGAAGAGCTGTCAAGAATAACATCCCTCCATAGAGAGTCAAGATTCTTCTCCTAGAATGACATCTAATCTATTACTTTTAATAATACAACATTTATTTTTTTTTTTCCCAGTGGTGATGTCTACGAGTTTTTGCTCTTACTAATTTTAAATGCATCTGTCCATCTTTTCATGCCATTTAAAATATTATGAACTCTTTGGTGATGTGTGGAGTCTTCCAAAAAACTTGGGAGTTGCCTAAATATAGGCAAAAAATCCCTGCTGCAAATAAAGTTAAATGCACTGACAAATCTTCAACCAATACTTGAATACTTGATCTCTGTTCCTCTCACTGTTGTCATTCCTGAATATCTTTTGTACTTGCAGATCAGAAGCAGAAAGTACTGAAGAGTAGGGGAAGCATGGGAAAATGCAGCTCCTTTAATTCTTGCCTAGGCAGGAACTGAAGGAACCTTTGGAAATGGACATTTGGGTGCTAAGCTTGCATCAACCTCATAAATTTAAGAGAATGAAAGCACCTTGATTTAGCTACAAGCCTAATTTGGTAATGACAAAATTCACCTTATTAAGGTTCCTTTAGGCATGGTACTTCTTTGAGCTTTCTGTGCTGCTACATCAGCTCTTTGATATAAGATATTACAGTGCTTTGTGTTAGAGTGAGCTACCTGAGGCCCTTAGTGGAAGATTATTTAATTACCTGGAAATCACTGAGTTTTCTGAATCGTGAGGTAACATCAGAAGCAGATTTTTCTTCAGCCTATCTTGTATATCTAGTAACATCCTCTGGAAACGAAATTAAAAGCCCCCTCTTGTTATTGGTCCTGCTGTCATCTCATTCAGACTAGAATTTTGAACTTGCCTGCAGATGAGGCAGTGCAAGAGCTGATCTGTGCCTCCCTAGGAACCCTCCAGAACAAAGCTAGAGTGCAAAAATGGGAATAGGACTGCCACACTGTAGCACAGGTCTCAATGGTCTTTTCTACTTGGATGGCTTCCTTCCACCACCTCAGCAGGGAAATGGATTTCATGGGATGCTGAGTGAAGAATGAGTGAGGTTTTCTAGAGGTCTGGTGGAGCATGAAACTCTTCCCTCAGCCAGAACATCCCCTGGAGCCTGAGTTGTAGGTCATCCTTCACATCCAGGCCACTCATTAGGGCTTCAGAACAGTGGTCTCCAGATGCCTCCAACAGTTTCTTGACCTCAGCACTTGTAGAAGGAATAAGTTCCTTATAAATTAAACAATTTGGCCCGCTTTACCCCTGAACAGCTGGTCCTGAATTACGTTCCAAACTTCAGACTCTGGTTAACAGGACTTAGGAGGATGACTGCTCCATGGGAGTGACCAAGCTGCACCACTGCATACACTTGCTTGGAAGCAGAGGTGCTGAAAAGGGCTGGAATAAGGGAAAGATACTTAATTTAACCCTTCCACCTTTGCATCCCACCTCCCTTGATGCACTGCAGCAGGTCTCTAGGAACATGCACCTTCAGGGGTGCAGGGCAGCTCTAACTGATGCAAACCCACAGGGACAATGTGGAAACTGAGCCTTCTGTGAGAGTCAACTGCCTGACTCACTGTTTCCTCAGAGGTCTTAATTTGTAGCTGTACCTACAAACTGCTCTCCTGAACACACAATCTGTTCCTCATTTCTTTCGACAGCATGATTCTAATTACCTTCTTCTCAGCCACTAATTTGAAGCTATCATTATTGCAACAGCCTCCAAGTTTGCTTTGAGGCAGGGAAGCTGATGAGTAATTACACACTTCAGCTCATCTTTAGAGGGGGAAAAAAAATGATTGCTTGAGGAAAGTGTCTGTGTGATGGTTTGGTTTGTTAAGCACATGCTTCAGCTAGCCTGGTGAGAAAACAGTGCTTGGGGAAACAATCAGCTGCATCCCAGCAAACCAGCAACATGGGTATTTCACTTCCATTAGCTGTGGTCTGAGACTTTAGTTTTGTTTATTAGTTATGAGTTTTATGTATGTCTCCAAGGTTGGCAGTCTAGGAATGGCAATGGATAATGCAGGACCAGAGAAATAGCCCTCTGGTCTATCATCCTCTTTGGAAATGGCTGATATCAGCTGCTTTAGGGGATGATGCCAGAAATCCTTTAGTTTAACAGCATCCTGCAGTTTAGTGAACAGCCTCTTTTGGAGAAAAGGACTTTTCTATTCCCACTCCTTTAACAGAGGAAGGCTAATATGTCATGATGAATGGACATTTCCTTGGCCTTCAAAGCTAATTTGCTACTAATTTCCTATTTCAACTCCAGACATCTGTCCTCTGTCAACTCAGTTATCTTCTGCCTCATACTGTAGTAGCAACCTACAGTTAACATTAAACTATATTGTCCCAGTGAATTCCACAGGTTAACTATTCACCATGGGCATATCTTTTTCCCATGAATTCTCATTTTTCTCCTTATTCTGCACTCAATTTCTTTCTGCTCCCTGCACTCCCACTCATGTATCTCTTGGCTTGAACAAAAGAGGAAGTAAATACATTAGTTCAGTGAGAGAGGAAGTTTTTGTGCTGCTTATCTCCTGATGATCAGCATGTCATGATGTCAAATCTAAACAGTAGCAGTGATATGTACAATAAAATTTAGCTCACAGATTGAGACTTAAGTTCAGTGTTTATGCTGGAGCTAGATGTCCCAAATTCCACTGCAATAAGTGCAGAGCTGGTCCACACAGTCAACTGAATGCAGACAACAATGCAATTCTTCCCAAAGAAGACAATTGTGTGGGCATTCAGTTATAGAATCATAGAATTGTTGTGGTTGGGGAAGACTTTTAAGACCATCAGGTGCAACCCTTAACCCAACACTGCCCAGTCCCCACTGCCCCATGTCCCTCAGCACCTCATCAAAATGTCTTTTCCATCCCTCCAGGGATGGGGACTCCACCACTGCCCTTGGTAGCCTGTGCCAGTGCTTGACAACCCTTTGGGGGAAGGAATTGTTCCTGATATCCAATCTAAACCTCCCCTGGTACGACTTGAAGCTGTTTCTTCTTATCCAGTCGCTTGTTCCTTGGAGAAGAGACCAACCCCCACCTCATTGCAACCTCCTTTCAGGGAGCTGTAGAGGGTGATGAGGTCTCCCCTCAGCCTCCTCTTCTCCAGACTGAACCCCCCAGTTCCCTCAGCCACTCCCCATCAGCCTTGTGCTCCAGACCCTTCCCCAGCTTCGTTGCCCTTCTCTGCACACGCTCCAGCACCTCAGTGTCCTTCTTGGTGTGGGAGGCCCAAAACTGAGCACAGCATTCCATGTGTGGCCCCACTGGTGCTGAGTACAGGGGGAGTACAGTTGCCCCTATCTAGGCATCTAGTGTCCATAGGAGATGCCATAGGGAATCTAATTTGCCTTCCAGCTGGCACTACAGGAAGGCATGGATCTCATTAACTCGTGCATAAAATCTGGCAGCCCTATGTGCATATCTCAAATATCCTGAGGTGTTTCAAATACTGCTAGATTTCCAAGCATAGGGAAGTGAATCTCTCTTACACTGTCACATCTGTTGAATCACCCTCTAAACTCTGTTAACTCAGCTTCCCACTGATGATAACGTGAACTTGCTCTCCTAACTCAGACATCTCCATGGAGCTGCCTCCATTTAGCTTTCTTCCTCTGCAAGCTGTCTGCTACTCCTTCAGCCCAAAGGCAAGCATTCCCTCTGCCCTGAAGTGCTGCTTCCCAAGTAAGTTATGTACAACACTGCAAAATAGCAATGGATGAACTCAAGAGCTAGGAGTTTCCCCTCTTTTTGGTAAAGAAGTCTGGACACCCATTGATGAAAAGCCCAAGTTGGTTATAGGGATTGATCTCCCCTCTGAAAAAAGGTTGTGTCTGTGTGGGGCCTGTCACCTTTGCCATATATGTAGAAGAGGGGATTTGATATTCCTCCCATAAACAGCTATCCTGTAGTTGTTTCAGGGCTGTCCCCGGGCCAAGAAGTTTTGGGATCCCAGATCTGTCTGCATTCCTTCGAATAGATATGACCTTAGTTCTGCTTCTTCCACTGGGTGTTGTCCTGCCAAATCATTCTGCTCTTTGGAATAAAGGCTGCCTCTAAAATTTTATTTGTAAAGCACCCAGCACGCTGGGCTCTGATCTTGGCTGGGGAGTTTACTTGTGGTTTCATTGAAGTCATCGCTATTATTTCATATACTGAAATATCTGTAGAGGAAAACAGGAATTACGATACACCACTTCTAGCTCTTCTTCTCATGGCTCTGTGTCCAGGGCTAGAGCCTCTAAAAAATAAATATCCGTGTCCTTCCATATATTGCATTTATTCCTTTTCAATCTGAGCAGTAATATAACAGAGAAAATTTGGAAGGGAGGCAATTAGACTCCTGTTAACAGAAATAGAGCAGGATTTTTTGAATTATCATTTTTTGTAGTGGCAGAAGAGAACTCAGGAGGGATTTAATTGTGGATCTCAAATGTCAGCATTATATTTAAAAAAAAAAAAGAAGGGGACACAAACATGACTGAGACTATTTGTTAAAGTTTGTTGCTCTATACTTTCTTCCTTAATTGGTTATTGAGTGTTAAACTTTGGAGACATGCAAACACTGAACCTGCTGCATAAGATTTTAATAACTGTATTTTATTTGTTTGTATTAAATCAAAAATTAACTCTCAACTCCATTCTTCATTATGTAGGTTTAGTACAGTATTTGGATAATAGCAGCATGTCATAGATTAAACAGTATTTGGGCACAATCCCTTCCAAATAATCTTCCTGGGAGCATGGAAAAATAAAAGGGTGCAGAAAAGGCCAGACAAAAGAACACAGATTAACTATCCCTTCTGCATGTTCCTACTCTCCAGATGATTATTTAATTATTCAATAAATTTTACATGCAAACTGCAGGAGCAGGCCAGAGAGGGGAGTCTAGGAATCAGAATATTCCTGCTGAGAGTCCTAATCTCTTCAATACCATCCTGCTCCACCTTCCTTGCCCTCCTAGGAAAATCATGTGTGCCTTTACAGTCAGAGGCACCACTTCAGCAAGGTGATGTGTGAGCTGCAGCTGTGAAACCCTCTTGGGCAAAGCAGGACACCTGGGAAATGTTACAGCAGCAGTAGAGGGGGTTAATTACTCACTATTGACCTGAATCCTCTTTTGGGTACCCATATGGGCATTTTCCTAACCCATTTCTTGATGGATTCCCAGGAAATTTAGGTAGGTGTCTACAAACACCACATCTTTCTGCAAATCTCCAAGTTTCCTCTTTCTTTCCCAGTCGAACCCACAGGCTGGTTTTGGTCAGCACCCAACTGGGAGGCTAATTAAGCCATGTATTCACACCTCATTAGACAATGAATATGAGCAGTGATGGCCCACAAACCCTTCAGACACCAGGCTTTATCCTGATGTGCACTGCTCTGTAGAGAGCTGAGAAATGAGCCTCGAATCATTCAGCCCAGAACTAAAACTGCAAGGCTGCCTTTTCTTCCTCCCAGCTGAGCAGGCAGAAATGCTACCTTGGTTTTCACCCTCATTTTTTGTGCTCTCTTTTAGAGTGGGAGATGTTGTTTCAGATAAGTTTAATGAAGCAAAATACTCACTCACCTACAATTCCCTTTGATGAAAATGAGAAGTCTACTGCATCCCCTGACAGCTACTATCCAATTTATTCCTTACACTATTTTCTGTAACAGCTCTCCAAAACAAAAATAACCAATGCAGCTTGGATTTATTATCAAAACAGAAGAGCAAAGGGTGGGAGAAAGTTTTCTCCATCATGTACTGCTGCCATGAAAACCCACATAAGGACCAAAGAACTTTGACATGGCACAGGTACTCCCCTTCTTGTGATGGAAACGTGTGTCTCCCATAGCATGTCCATTATCCAGTATGTGAGATACTGTCACCTTCAAAAAAACCACCCCAAAACTCCCCCAAACCACACCACCTGTCTATCAAGTCTGTTATTAATTCTTGCAGTTGTTATCTTTGTCACTCCCTGGCAAATTTATACCAAAACTCATACCAGAAGAGAACCTCCCTTATTCAGCAGGCTTGATCCAGTGTGGTACTACATAGTTCTATGAGGGGAAAAAAAAAAGCCAAAGAGCCTTCAGTTGTGTTTCAGGTCAGCTGTAGCCAGAAATCACTGCCAGCTGTGCCACATTTTTCTGTGACAGTGACCACAGATTTGTTTCTAGCCCTCAGCCTCCATATAAAACTGACCATGAGGCTAGGTCAGGTCACGCTGCAGGCCAGCTCGTTAAGGACCACTCATCAGCTGAAGGTGATCTGTTCTTGAAACTAAACCTTGGCACTGCTCCCCCCCTTTGTATGTGAAGTTTTCCCTTCTGGGCTTTCCAAAAATGTGTCTTCCATATATAATTTATTCTCTGCTTGTGCAGTGGGGAAGATGGGCTAATGCCTTAAAAAATGTTAGCACGTGGGAGATCTGCATACTTCTTCCCAGTTTCTTCTCAGACACATCATGTGACTCTGCCAACTCACTTTGGGTGGGATTCATCTCACCCAGCTTTATATGTCTGCAACACAGACGTCTAAAGCTTCACCAGTCGCACTTGGCTGCTTCCACAGTCCATGGAGACAAATCACATTCTTCAAGGATGGGTCATCTGACTTGTTTCGCCATCTACTTGAGGATGATGCCTACATTTGGCCAGATAAATTCTCCTGCTGAGTCTCAGCTCTCTCTTTAAAATCGGCCTGACGTTGTGGCTCTGCTCTTCAGCTGAGGGATGCTGTGAAAGCTTGGATTAAGTGTAAGGCACCATGTATAGGTAGGGTCTCATCCCAAAATCTGTTGTTTTGGTTCCTAAACTTCCAGTGGCGTTCGCTGTAGTAAGAAGTTATATACACCCTGGGCTAGTTGTCCCATTGAACTCTAGCAATTATGAAGTTCCTAGACAGAGGCATTGAAATTTGGAAAAATCAGAGTACTGGTGGCCAGCTGGCAGCTCTTGAGCTTCCCCAGTAGCATAAGGAGTTCGAATCCGGTACTAGCTAGAGCCCAGCTGGCACAGGGCACACAAAACCCTGATTGTGGGGGAAATAAGCCAGCAAAGGCTGCTGTCACTGGGCCATCCTGAAGCCTAGTTTCACACCTCACCCTGCTCCACCTCACCAAATACTGGTGGGGACCTGGAGAAGCATGGCCATCTCCCACCTGTGAACTCCTGGTCCTCTCAGTTCTGTTCTCCAGGGTGTGTGGCACAGGTCGAGTGATTCTTGGCAAACTCAGCCTTTAGGCTCGTACTGTAAGATTGGCTTGGTCCCCAGACCAGCCAGGAGCAGGGGAAGGTCATTAAGGACACCTACACCCCTTCCAACCTGATCCATTCTGAGCACTTCTGGAAAGTCCTGAAGATAGTCCAACACGTACATTTTCAGAAGAAAGCTGCTAAGCCAAACAAAACACTTGTACCCTCATAAATGAATTCCACATGCTTTGCAGAGTGTTACTTTAGGATGGATCCACAGACGGTGTAAATTAGAAGAATACTGCTGATTTTGAAGGAAAAGCATCAGCTGACCTCTGTGAAGGAAATGCCAGATCTACTTGTTGCAGCAAAACACATTTTGCACCAAAACTTTTATCTTTCTTTCTTTCTTTCTATCTTTTTGTAGTTTGTTTTTTTTTTTTTTCCTAAGAGAGAAGAGAAAAAAAAAAAATCTATATAAATAACTATACTGTACTGCTCCATCTAAAAGTTCAGGGAACATTTTACAAGCTGGACTTCTAGCCAGAATTTGTGACCTGTGTTTTTCAAAAGCATCTGCAGATGGGAGCCCTTTATGCAGTAGTTAAAAAAATGTGGGAAAATAATAAAATGAGGAATGTCTCAGCTTGGGGAAAGAAAATCCCCTCTAGTTTGTATTCCTGTTTTTTAATGATTTAAATACAGGGGAAGCATTCTTTAATTTGTGTGTGCTTGGAAGGGAGGGGGAAGGTTCTAAAGCTACCGGAAGGATTTGAGCGTTTAATTAAAAGCAGTTGAAAATAATAAAATTTAAAATTAGATTTTAAAAAACCCCAAAATGGTAGGTCCAAATGCTATCACTGTCATTACATTTTACACCAGTCTTTTTCTGCTTGGGATACAGGATGACCTGTAAACTCTCTTGTGACTATGACTCAGGTTCAGAGTGAAGTTAGCAGAAAGTCACCTTGAGAACTTGGTGGATCTCTGGATTGAGCATGATGTGAAGAACTTCTCCTCTGGAGCCTGACTTGGTTCTTGGATGGTTCAGGTCATTCAAGTGTGAGAGTGCAGAAGACAGCTTGTATCACACAAGACTGATTTTGGAGCAGCTGTCTTCCCAGGAACCCCAGTTAAATCACTTGGTTCATGTCAGGGAAACCAAGAGCAGGAACTGGTGCAATATGTGCACAAGAACTATCCAAAGCATCTCATGGGAACAAGATTTATCTTTCTCACTGGATTTCTGGTATTTCTTGTTTCTGAAAGAGACAGAATAATAACAATAATACAGGAATGGTGTCCCTTGTGCTATTTCCTTTGTCTGACCACAGCTGGGTTTTGCAGATGCCACCATAAAAGAGGAAAGCTACCTGAAAAATGTTAAAATTCCCTTTCTGCAAAGGTCATATCTCTTCCTGATTAAATAAAATAATCTGCCATTATAATGCATACTGTAACCAGATGGTAAGGTCTCCTTACTGTGCTTGTAGCAGTTTCACCTTTAATTACCAGAGATACATTTGAACCTCCTTAGCAGACCTTCAGTATTTGTTCTCCAGCACCAGTTATGCTGTATGAAAATAATCATTTTCCTTGCCAAGATTCCCTTTATCTTTAGATATTTATCTCCTCTTCCAGTGGCCTGGAGCAGTTGTATAGACAGACTCCAAATGTACAGCTTAGTGTGACTCTTTTCTGTGGCCAAGGTCTTCCAACAACCAAGGGCTTGGGCACTTCCACAGATGAAGCTCGTGTCCATCCTGTCTAACATAGTCATCAAACATTATTTCTCCCATTAATATTTCCAATTCCTTTTTTAGGACCATATTATATTTTATTCCCCAATATACTATGCTAACAAGAGACCACTGAATTATTCTTTATATGAAAAGAATTCTGTGTTTTGTTTGTTTTTAAACATAATGTTCAATAATTTCACAGATGTGCTGTCTCCTCACCCTATCTTTTTTAATGAAAATAGAAAGCAAAATCTGTCCTATCCATCTTCTCAGTATAATTTCTGATCTTGTATTACACCCATTTTAGTTATATTTTCCCAAATTAAAATTCCACCTATCCTGTTCCACCTATCCCATCACCTTTTTCTTCCTGAATACTTCATACAATTAGAGGACATTTAGAAGTCTTCCAGAAAAAGGAAGGAGTCACTGATACTCTGGAAATGTATTTGTCTACCCCAGCTAAGAAAGGTCCCTTCTTTTCTTCACTGTACTCTCTTCCTCCCTCTGTTGTTTTCCGCAACTACAACTCATCTATGTCACTCTAATATTTTTTCCCTGGGGACTTCAATTTATTTTTTTCCTACTAGCAGCTGGGTATTGGGCTTACCTAAGCCATTACAAATGCTTCCAGTATCCATGATTTCTGCATAGGATAGGCTTAACTAATCCAGTGGTATCCAACTCACAGGGCCATGAAATGTTTTTAGGTTAGTTTTTATTGACTGGAATGAAATACATGACTTTATTTTATTTTAAGGAGGCAGGATGCTTGCTTTACAATTTGCATTTTTAGAATTGAACAGGAAATGTCTTTCTGGTTCAGTCCTGCAAACAATTTTTGGTGTTTAAAAAAAATAATTCTTTGCAGTCAAGTGGAATGAAACAAAAACTGTGAGAGTATTTTAATGCAAAGAAAACAGAAGTCAGGATAAAATGCTGAGACTTCCCTGGTTGCCATGGTTTCTTGAGTACTCAGTCAGAAGGTTTCACAATTTTGCAGTGTGTAAACTTTTCTTTAGTTATAGACCCAAACCCATTTTGCTGTGGAGTTGCAATTCCTGACATAGAGAGTTTATTGACAATGTATTTGTATTTTGTGGCCTCTTAGAAGTAGCCTCTATATGTCAACAGCTTTATAGAGAACCTCCAAGCTAAATCTAGTTCTTGCTAAGCTGCTTTTCTCAATCTGAGAAAATATGGGATCTGCTTTCAGTCTCTTCTGCTGAAAGTATTCTATTTTATTGAAAGGACAAAATTATTTGAGCGAGGATTTATAAGCAATTCTCCTACAAACTTGAGGAGTGTTCTTGCCATCAACTTACAATCATCCCTCTAAGGCTTTGATCTCATCATGCAACCCAGAAGTAAGGTATCATTAGCAATGAAAGTTTAGAACTCTTAAATAATTAAATCATTTTCAACAAAATCCCCTTCCAAAGAAAATAAAACAAACAGAAAAATCTTTTGCCCAAAAGTTCCCTCATTCTGGAAATATTCTTACTGAAGGCAGAGCTTCTAATGAAGTGAAGATACAGAATGAGCCATACATCCATACCTTTCTTGATAGCATTATTGTTGCATTGTCCCAAATCTAGAGCTCAGAGCCCTGAAACTAATGTGTATAGAAAGCAAAGTCAATGTTGAAGGACTACTTAGTATTCTTTAAGACTCACAGGAGCAATTTCATGTCCTGTGATTGCTTCTGGGCACAAATCAAAATTTAACGAGGTGCAAGGCTGAGAAAAAGGAGTAAATGGAGGTGACATGTACAATATTGGGATTTTTTACAGCTGTTTGGAAAATTAGTTGGGTAGTAAAACTTTGAGCTATTTCATGAATGTGTCATGGCAAGATAGCATCCCTAGAGCAACAATCAATCTGCAAGCACATCAAAATGCAATTTTCGAAAAAGAGTCCTGTTTCTTTCCAGGCTAACTGCAACGAGCAAAGATTTCCACTCAAGCCAGCAACAAAACATGAGGTTGAATACTCACTTTGACCTGAGGTTGAGCTGTTCAGTGTCTAAGGAGGAAATTGGGTGGGAGCTGTCTGAAAAAAATGCAGGGCTGTCTATGAAAGTAAAACATGCCCTAAAGACTTGAAAACCCTGGATTTCATTCACAGTTTCCCTTGTTTGAGTCACTTTTTTTTTCAACTTCCCTATCGTTGAAATGCTATGATTACCTGTTCCCTGTAAAATTTCCCATTTTCATTAAAACTGCTGATTAAGAGCTTAAATCCAGCTCAACCTCAGTTTCATTATGTTGATGTTTTGGACTCTCTTAAAGTTAATTAAAACCTGGGAGATCATGTTCTAGTTTCTTTCTTCCTGAATCCTGGAAGGACATCATCTCTAAGCTCTCAAATTAGTGGTCCTACTTTCTTGGTCAAAGGCAGTCGATACCATAAAAACTGTCAGAGAAACCTAACCTCCATAGGAGAATATATTCTTTAAATAAACAAGAGACCATAGAGTGGCAGCAATGAAAGAAGCCAAATCACTTGACCAGAACTGTAGAGGATACCTGCAGTAGGATCCAAGTCCTCTCCATCTCTGTATTCTTGGGCATCTCTATATTATTCTCTCTGTAAGAGAGCTGTAAATAATATTTTATAAAATATGTTACCTACCAGTATGGAGAAAAAAAGAATTAATCTGCATACAAGGGCTTGAGATGATCTTTCCATCAGACTTTCAACTCATACCCTTCACCAAAAATGTTATGTTCCCTAAAATCATGGAATCATAGAATCATAGAATCCCAGGCTGGAAGGGACCTCAAGGATCATCTGATCCAACCTTTCTTGGCAAAAATATTAACCCTAAGTTTTCTCTTGAGGTGAAGCCTGTTGACTGTGTAGCAGGTAGGAACTATTTTGCTCACTATGTTATACTGAAGGTCAAGGAGTCAGCCTTTTCGCTGAACGCCACAAGGAATTTCTCAGGAAAATTCTCTGCAAAAGATCCAAAGAGTACATCATTTATTGATATAAAATTTGGTGGATTGACCTCAACATACAGCTTTGCACTTCAGCATTACATGTTGCCATGGAACTTGCATTCCAAAAACTCATCCCATGGCATTATTCTACAACACACAGTTTCATCAGTCTCTTGATATTGTTTAATAACTTGAGTAAACGTTATGAGAACATCTCACCAACAGACCAGCTTGGAGCTTTGTGTCCTTTCCTTTTGTTATAAACGAAACACAAGTAGTGCTGGTGTTTTGTGGGTGAAAAATGTGTTTGCCATTGCAGTCATTTACATTTAGTTGCACAGGTAATTACAGCCCAGGGTGCAGTTGTCAGAGGGATGGCATAGAAATGCTTGTGGTCTCTTTACAGCTGGGGAATGGTCAGACAAATAAGGTATTTCATTTGTGTGAGTTGTTTAGCAGGGAGATTTTCACCTGTGATCAATCTTCACTTGTAGCCATAAAGAATCTCAGGGAAAAGGAGTTATTAAAGAGCATCGCTGGCAGCTATGTGTTTGTTAATGAGGGAATCTTTATGGGGCTCCCCACTGCGTGAAAGGGACAAGATGGGGTTTTATTTAGTTGTGTAGGCTGTGTTTGGCAGCTGGAGATGAAATTATGGCAGTGAGGCTGAAAGATTAGGTATTGTCAGCAAGTTGGACACTGTAGAGCATAGACAGCCAGGAACTTGATGGGAGAGGGAGGGAAAGTGGGGGGAAATAGGGATTCTGGGGGTGAGGAGACCCTCAGTTCTCTCCAAAAGTTATCAGCAAATCCATGTTTTGCTTTTTTTAGTCTACCATGAAGATTTCAGCCTGAAGACCTAAAAACAGCGAGGAAGAAGTTGCAACAGCCAAAATAAGTGTTGCTTAGAAAAACTCTAGGAGATGGATAGAAGTAATTTTGGTATAGCTGGATTATTTTATTTTAACTCATAGTCAATTGGCTGAGGGAAAGAAAATAATTTTGGCTGGAGCATTCAATTTTGACATTTTTTTGGAATGACACTTTTTGCCATTTCTGTTTAAAATAGATTTTTAATAGGGATTATATTTTTAAAAACTAAAAGGATAGCAAACTGTGTCTTCTAAACACCTATTATCAGTTTGGCTCAAATCAGCTTTTTGACGTTCTGCTTTCATTTTGTCAAAGTCTCTGTGTAAGACTGCTTTGTTTCAACCCAGAACACAGTTCTCTGCTAATGTTTTGGTCCGTGTTTCAAGCCAAAAAAATAAACCATTCTTTATCTATGTCTAATTTGAAAGAACATTTTATAAAGATGACATAAATGAGTAATGAGGTGGAATTAGGATAAGAAAAAAATGAAGCAGAATTTCAGCACTAGACCTCTAAAGTTGAGGTTGGTTGCTATTAATCTCACAAGAGGAGATGCTGTGAAAGGTCTATGAAAGGAGTCCTATGAAAAGACTAATAAAACAGACTGTGAGAAATATCACTGATATTAATATAATATGGTGAACGATCTCAGCCCATCAGTCATCTTTGGGTTCTGCAGATAATATCAAATAAGTTGTGTCACTTGGAGTGTCAAGGGGGCATTATTCAGTGATTTACAGCATAGGTGCAATGATAAGAAACAATAGTGTTGAAGGCCATGATCCAACAATCCTTTATGTATAATAACTTTATTCACGCGTTTGTCCTCAAATGCTCTGATGAAATGAGAGCTTCGCGGAAAACTTATTCTGTCTTCTCCATATTCAGGTAGGAATGTCTTTTGGGAGCTTCTATTTATGTTTTGTTTGTTCTTTGGTTTCCATGGAAAGGCTTCCGTGCAAGTACTCAGTCTGACACATCTGAGTTCAGCAGAACTGGTCTTTGACTGCAGTGACATGCAGAAATGACAATAGCTTCAAGAAAGCATCCATGCACCAAGGCAGGGTGGCAGCCAACCTCCTCTGCACAAGGGGCTCTGCTATTGCTAATGGCCACAGCCAGTCATTCGTGTTGCGAAAAACAGAGTGCCAAAGGGATTGTGTCACTCTATAGGTTTGAATACCTGTAACATCCCCACAGTGATAGAACAGAAATGCCAAGCTGTGCCTTGCAGCCAGATACAGTTTTGTTAAGAGCAAACTGAAAAATGTATCATACCTGAATTCAATCTACCATAAAGGATTACCAAACAGCTTACACAAACCTTGCCTTTGGTGTTTTCACAGAATTTTGTACTGGATAGAGACAAATTTATTCTAGCTGAAAACTTAGGTCTTTTTATATACTACCATAATTGTTTATTTGGTGCAATAAAAAGAGATTAATTAATCAAAGAAGGTGATGGCCTGGTCCCTCTAAATCCATTATATGTGGCTTGGGGATTTTGTTTCAGATTTTAGTTTGGTGTCTGGACTGAATATAACCATTGCTCCTGTGGTATGAAGCTGGCCTAAGGATTAATTATTTGTCCAGACCCTTGCCATTGAATATTTTCAGTTGGAGGAGTCAGGTCTAACTCCCCACTCCGAGAATAATCAGTTTAGATCAGGTTCCTGGAACTGGTCTACTTAAGTTTTAACATCTAAAGGGCATTTCTCTTCTTTCAGCTGGTGTCTGTTGTCTTTACTCCTATTCCTGTGGACCCAGAAGAAGAATCTGCCCACATTTCCCCTTACTCCTATTAGGGAGCTGAAGACAGCAATCAAATCTTGAAGGGAAGGGAAAGGGAAGGAAAAAGACTGAGTTCAGTTCAGTACCAAACAACACTTGTACTGCAAAACAAAGCACTGTTGTTGTTTCCTCTTATAATCTCTACCTTAGTTTTGGAAACAGAATGGTGGTTGAGCACCAAACTATGATGCTGCCATGATCAGACTCAGTTCTGGCTCTTTTGAAAGTATTTCACTGCTGAAGACCTAAAATGCTGAAGCCACTACAAATGCTCTGACTGCTCAAAAGGCACTCACAGGCTTTTAGTGTCTGGGCCCTTGGTGATGAGGATGTGGAACTGCCTCATGGTGAGGAAACTGAGATGAATGTAAACAGATTTTTATGCTTCTGGGTTTTTTTTAAGCAAATCCTTGGCTTCAGTTAGTACATTCTGCTAATTCTGCCACTCCAGCTGTGGCAGAAAGGTCTCCTGTGATTAACAGGAATAGCTGAAGGGCATGTTTTCTTCTTACCCCCAGAACAATGCTGATCTGGACAAGAGTTGGGTACATGGAAGTGGCAATAGGATATTGCCTGGAGAACAGAAGACTGAGAGGAGATCTTATCAATGCTTATCAATATCTAAAGGGTGGTTGTCAGGAGGATGGGGCCAGACTCTGCTGGGTGGTACCCAGTGACAGGACAAGGGGCAGTGGGCACAAACTGGAACACAGGAAGGTCCATCTGAACATGAGGAAAAACTTCTTTATTTGAGGGTGGCAGAGCACTGGCACTGCCCAGAGAAGTGGTGGAGTCTCCTTCTCTGGAGACATTCCCAACCCACCTGGATGCCATCCTGTGAGACCTGCTCTGGGTGAATCTACTCTGGCAGGGGAGTTGGATGAGATGATCTCCAGAAGTCCCTTCCAATCCCCATCAGTCTGGGGTTTGGTGACATGCCAGGGACATTCTCTGTTGGGCACAGAGATGCTTTCCAACAGTTTGTGCTTTCTGAGCAACACTAAAGCAGGGTTCTTTTCCTTAATTTCAGACATCTGCATGTCATCAGATGAGTGACATGCAAAAAGGCCACAGCATGGAAGGAAATACGGTCCTCTCGGTATCACTGCAAATGTTCACAATGTTTTATCAATTCATAGATGTCAGTGCCAAAAAAGGATTATTAGACCATTCAGCTGGACTTATTGTATTACACAAGACCTATAATTTCACCCAGTTACCCTCATGATGAGCCACAGACTGATTTGGTAATGCACAACGAAAGCCCTGCTCCCAAGCAGAGCTCTGCAGTCCCAGATGTGTCCTGATGCTCTCATGAAAGCAAAGTATGGTAGCCAGAAATTAAGCTTTTGCTGTTTTTTTAACCTAAATATTTTGTGGTTGCAATATGAAGCATTTTATCCTAAACCATTTTTTTAAGATAAAAAGGTATATTTTGAGAAAAATGTTTTGAGTGGTTTACTGATTTACTTCTTTTAAAGCCACTAGTGTTTTTGGATTTCAATTACCAAAATCCATTGGCTATAAACTGCGAATACAAAATGTTGGCAACCAATAGCTGGAGATATTTTTGAAAATCCTCTTTGTTTTCTGCATTTTTGCATTCTTTTTAAATGAAAGCCAGAATCTTATTTCAGGGGGAACTTTTCTATCCGTTCCATTTATTATTTCTATGGACATAAGGTTTTGCTTTCCAATGACAGAAGGTGTATGTTCCAATGCCTCTAGCACTGCTAGGAAAGGGTGTTTAATTACTGCAGAAGGATTCAGTGAGGGTAGAGTACTCATCTTGAGCTGGGAGTAGTAGGAAGAAGGGATGGTGATGTATTCACACTGAAAGAGAGGAAAAATTAACTTGCATCATTTTTCATTATTTATTTTAAGTATCACCATCTGGCTTGTAAATCTTCCTCTTGGCTGTTAGGGAATGTAGCCTTCCTTTCTAAAGTTATACTTTTCTGGAGATTTAAAAGCAGTAGGAGGAGAAATACAGCTAAGAATGTAATTTGAATCCAAATACAGATGTCTATTGCATCTAAATCCGTTCTCAGCTTTCCAGAGGAATTGTCTGGAGGTTTCAGCAGACCTTTGGCTCTAATGACACTTGAGAATCATTCATGCTGAGGGCCTGGATTAACATTAGGGTTAGCATAACAGTGGTGGCCTAGATGCAGCTGGACATCAATAGGTGACTTTGCTTTCACTAGTGTGAAGCAAGAGACCAAGAACACATTCCTTGTAAATGGCTTCCAGCACAAATCTGATTCATTCATAAATGAACAGACATCATTTCCACTGGTCTGGGATCAGAAAATGAAGCCTTTTCTTCACACTTCCTGGTTCTTATTTGATCTCCATTATTAAAGATGACCCCCTTGAAGTTTAGCTGGCAAAAGATATGATGAATTGAAGGATGGAGAACAGCATCCAGCTGATCATCCCATCATTGCTTGGTTTGGGGGAAGCAGCAGTGACATATGACAGAGGTGGAGGTGCCAGCTTTCCTGGAGCCTCTTTGCCCAATAGCATTTTATTTTGAGAGTAAATACTGATTTTGCTTATAACAAGGAAAACCTCGTAGACTTCACCAATAGGAGAGATTTCAGGCTTTTACTCAAAAAACCCAAAGTTTTTTAATAACTTAAATACATGAAATGAAGTTCAAGTTACCTCCAGACATTTTGCTGTTATAACTGAAGCACAGGAAAAAAGAAGGTGCAACTTCAACAGGTGCTTAACCAAACCAGGCACTGCCACAGTGACCAGGCAGCTGGGCACTTAGAAGAAGAAGCAAAAGTATGGACACAGAAGCAAGAAATGCTTTCCCTTTAAAAAGTAAAGCAAGCTGGTCAGGTTAGCTTGGTAAGGAACTGTTTGTGTTCTCTTTTTCCTACATAACCCGTGCTTTCTGCTCTCTGTTTGTTGATCTCTCTTCTTCTTTCTCTCCACTCACAAAAACACATTTGGACTGAATTTAGTCCCATTTTGAAAATCAGATGTATTTATTAGAGAAGAGTTTAGTTCACTAGCTTATCTTAGGCAGATGCTGAGCCATTGCTATACACTGATGGGAAAGCAGCCCCCTTTCCACATAGACCCCTGCCCCAGCTGCTAAGGCAACCTTGAGCTGTGATGTCAATAAAAGTCTCAATCTCCTATTCCTTGCAACGAGACAGGGGCAGGGGGGAGCTACTGTTTCGAGTTAGTTTTGCTTTTCATTGACTTTGCATGAGTATAAATGGATAGATTAAGTTCAGATACACGTGGACTCAATTTTTTTGTTGTTGTTATAATAGAATAACAAGATTAAAGTGATTACAGTAGATATAAAATATCTGCTCCGTACCAAAGCATGTGAGACAATGCCTCATGAAGTCGTTCTTGCCACAAAAATTAAAATCAGCCTCTCTTGTGAGCAGCTGCATAGCCCAGTCATTGACTGAAACGCTGGAAACAAAGAACAGAGGGTAATGAATCATGCATAATATTACATGGCATTGTGGGAAAGCAGTTTAGTGGGATATCCACATGGATCAGTGTTAGTTAACATCCTCATTCATGATCTGGCAGGGAAATGAACACAAGCATGAATGAAATTCACAGATCATGCTCAAGTGGGAAGTGCCAAGAATATCCATGAGGATAGGGGATTTATGGTAAGAGGCCAAAAGAGGTAAGGAGAATGGGCAGCTAACAGGGATCCAAAATGATAATCAGAGAAAAAGAGAGCTGGGAATTGCCCATGCCAAAAGAGATGTAAAGGGGATCAAATTAAACAGAGCTGCAAAATATGAAAATACCTGTGTAGATGTACAGTGGAAAAGAGAAGCAACAACACCTTTGTGGCTCTATTTCTGCACAAAAAGTGAAAAGAATCACCAGAATTTAAATAAATACAGGAGTCACAAAGATGGTTTTAGTGCCTATTCAGCCCTTGAGCAGCTGTGTGTAGAAGGGGTTCCCAGCATTTGCTGTCCCAAAAGGTGAGTAAAACGTTGAGAAGTGTTTCATAAACATATGAAAAGTGAAAACATCTTAAGTTACATGTTTGAATGAAGAAAAAAAGAGAGGTGCTGCCTGATGAGAAGAGTCTGAAAGAATTTTGATGGCCATTGCATAGGATAAATATGGGTCTGAGTGCCACTGGGGTCATTCTCTCCTTGTCTGTTGGGCATCAGCTCTGCTGTGAATGCTAGTGGAAACTTCTGTTTAATGACACAGAGACTCCTGAATGTATTGCTCCTGGGAAGCTGCCATTGAAGTTGGAGGAAGGCAAGAAAGAGGAAGCAATAAGCTGGAAGGTTTAACAGAGAAACAGGAGGATGATTAATTATAATTTCCATGAAATCCCCTTGGGAGTTGATGATGGCTCCCCAGTGGAAGCTACTCAGCAGCTAGCAAGAAAATGAAAAAATTAGACTAAGTTTTGTCAACCAAAGGGCCACTTTCCACCCTTCAATTTTCTGGCAGCTCACCATGTGTTAATATCTTGTAGAAATGTGCCAAGAAAGGTGCACTGTTCAGTTTTTAGTCTCCCAGATTTATCAACTCATGAATTGCAGTTGGCAGTCAATGATGATGACACACAGAGGATAATAGGAACAGAGCAAGGAGAAAGGAAAGGACTGAAAAAAAAAGCCTGAAGAAGCTGGATAAAAGGAGAGGACTGAGAGAGGAAGTAAGGCATTGCTCATTTTGGTATTTTCTTAGACTAACTTTTAGAAGCAGAGTTCTCATTAATGAGTTCAGACGAGCACAATAAAAAGTCAATCTTGCTGGACAGCTGCTGAGGCTGGCTTTCAATAATGCTGGGAAATTAAAAAGAAAACACATTTATCCCTTGGTATGGTGCAGTCTGTGGAGACTGGCTCCTCATGCTTTGATCCTTTGGCTCTGAAAACACAAATGAGCACAGAAGTGTATTAACAATAAAAAGCGACCGAGACAGAAAGTTTTCACAAGAGAATAACTGTGTTGAGATTTGTGGGATAAACCTGGCTTTAAAATTCAAGATTTTCAATGCTTGAAGTAAGATTTTAGTAATGCAGTGCTCTAGCTTTTTCAAAATCAGATTTCTTTTGGTATCAATCAAGCAGAGCTAAAGCAGGGTCACCCCAAATCACTCTCGTTGATGTCAGCTCTCCACGCTCAGGGATCATGAGCAGGGGTATCTCTTCATCAGACATAGCTCAGTTTCCAGACTCTCACTAGAATAACTTCATCTGGGAAAGAGGGCAGTTACACCTGACTTTTATGGCATTAGGACACAGAGGTATATTCTCAAAATCCCTCGTGAATACACACGTAAAAGTGATCTTTTCCCTGGCTGCTTGGGTAGTCATCCTAGGGGTTAGCAGCCACTTTGTCTCACTCCATCTCCCATCTTCATCTCAGCTCTCTGTCTGCCCCTCTGCTTCTCAGCACTTCAGCATGTAGTCTTTCTCCTGCAGCCCTGCACTGGAGCAGACAAGTTACTTCTTATTAACTTCATAGAAGTTATAGGTTGAATCAAGCCTGTGGCAGAGTTTCCCGATTGCTGTAGCCCAAGTGAGTGAAAATGGCATTGTTATCTGCTTCTGCAAACAAGGATATTCACCACAAAATGTTATCAAAGATTTTGTTCATCTGAAATTTTCCAACATGACTGTTTTGCAATGCAAAACTTAATTTTTACTTAAATTGTTTTCTGTTTTGTAGAAAAATTGTAGTTTCCTAGTGTGTGTGTGTGTGTGTGTCTGTGCACGTGGATTTTAACATTCATTATTTTTCCAAGAGTTTACAGAGGGAAATAGGTAGATACAGGTAGAGATCTATTAATTATGATCATTTTGTCACACAGTCTAATCCAAATTTCTTTCCACTAGATAAAGGCTGACTTAGCCATGCTTAATGTAGCCACTCTATTTCCTTGGCAGACTGTCAGATCGAGCTTACCTCAGATCCCAAGCCTCCTGCTCCAAATTCTCTCATTATGAAAATTACAGGGTACATCTTGGCCTTGTTTGCCCAACCTGAATGGCTGTTATTCCCTCCCTCAAACACCCAGTTATGAAAATCCCCTCCTCCCCTAACACATACACTCACACACACACACACATTGCTCTATTTTAAATGCTAATAAATGTCTATGGCTGATTTTGTTTGCTTTTCTGGTTAACCATCTTTACTACTCCACCTCATCATACTTTTTTCCAGGAAGAATGTTCTATGTTGACCCCACAATTAAATTCCAGACAGCCTGTGAATTCAGCACTGGGGGAGTTCTTGGGAGATTTCAGCTATTATGAAAGATAGAAGGAAAAATAACAACCCTTGGTTACATCCAAGGTGCACATCTATATTTGACCACCCATACACAAGGCAATGTTCCTTCCAGTTATAGAAAAAAAAAAAAATACAAAAATAAAAAGCCCAACTTAGACACTGTGGGAGCCTCTTTTTTAGAAAAGGCAAAGGTTTTTAGTACAAACCAAAACCAGAGTTCAACCCAAACTATGAATGCAAGAAAAGAGACATATGAGGTTTGCTACTTTTAATAAGTTCCCACCTGATCCCAAGAGGCTTGTTTATATTTTGACTACATATGGGACATAGGATCTCTATCACAGAACAGTAATTTGCAAATTAGGACATCTACTTTGAGGAAATTAGAACTGGATTTAACCTAAGCATAATCATGCCACTGTCTTTTCTCAAGGTTCTTTATTCTCTGTTGGACTACCCTCCACAGTCTACTGCTAATGCAATGTGTCATTTTGAAACTCCAGATGATGGTATGACAGCAAAAATGACATTAATTTCCACCTAAATATCTTTTCACTTAGAGCTGCTGTACCCAGAATTACCTGAGAGCATGGGGAAAAGGGACTTCCACTTTGTCAGACCAAAGCTGGGACAGTCCTACCACAGGCATCAGCCCCACCAGGACATAGTTATGAGGAAAGGAGACAGGAGAACAGCAGCTTCCCCACTTTAACTCAGCACGGACACATTCCTAACCATGCATATCCTAACCACAGCACCTTTGGCCAATGAGGCTTCATTAGGAACAAAGGGGACCGATATTGCATCCATACTGTTCTAATCAGATGACAGCATGGCATGTTTTGGTCTTGAATTTCTTGATCATCTAGTCCAAGACCCCTGCTCAGAGCAGGGTCATCTACAGAAGTGAGTGCAGGGTCATGTCCAACTGGGTGTTGAATTTCTCCACGGATGGAGACTCCATAACTTCTCTGGGCAACCACTTCCAGTGTTTGCCTACCTCACAGTAAATTTTTTTATCCTGTTGAAGTAGATTTTTCAGTATGTTTACATTGCTTCTCACCCTGTTACTGGGCACCACTGAGAAGAGTAAGTCTCAGTGTCCTGGTTTCCCAGGAACAAACCCATGGGCCAGCCATGCAGGCAGCCATGAGTAGCCCCAAGTGAGCTGGGAGATCCAATCAAGGCAGCTGCCCCAAGCTGCCCCACAGGTGTATCCCATACCAATTAATCTGCTCATTATAAAAGGAAGGAGCTTACAGAGGGTGAGGACTTCCTCTTCTTGGGCTTCTCTCTCTTGGTCTTCTGTTCCTGCTGCTGATCCTAAGGATGAGGCTGAGTATAAGTTTTTATACTTTATGTTGGTGATGGTATTAGTTTTGTTATTTCATGAAATCTGTTTCTGCTTCCACCCATGGGGCTTCTCCCTTTTTCCCTGATTCCCCTTCTCAGCTGGGGAGGGGTCATCAAGTGCTACAACTACTACAGTTTAGTCCTGGGTATGGGACATTAAATGTGTCCTTTGGAAAACATTTGATCATTTCACATGTGTTCTCCTAGGCATAGTGGGAAGAGACTAGTATTTGGGAGGGGAACATGCTCAGAGATGAAAGTGATGGACATATTTATCAAAGAGGCAGGTAGGTTCAGAGATAAGCAGAAATAATGAAAGAGATAAAAAGATAAAGAAATATATACAAAGTTTTGTTACTGTCTGACTGGATATCCTACAAGAATAGTGTTGAAGATTGTCACAATTTCTACACCGCCATCTGATTGGAACCAAGAAGACCAGCATCATAGAGTAGACTCAAACCAAACTAACTTATAACAGCAGAGAAATTTTAGCTCCACTTCATTTAAAACTTCAAAAGAGGACATTACAAGTTCAGGCTAACAACTTGGCAGGGGTTCAGCTTGTGCCGTACGCCGTCCAAATGTATTCAACCCTTCTCGACCCTGAGTGTGCGAGACAGCTGGAAAGCAAGCAGTCACAGCATGGAAGGAATGAGCATCTCGTGGTTAAGCCATTATCCAAGGCCCCAGGAGAGCTGTTCTCATTCTTCAGTTTGTCCACAGAGTCCCCACATGAATGTAGGCGAGTGGTTTAATCAGTCTGGGCCTCCCTTGACTTCTGTCATGAAAACATACCAGTGATCCAAAGAGCTTAAAGACAAAAGGAGCTGACATGAGTGGCCATCGAGTCCAGTTCTGCGTGACGCAGACACTAACTCTTTTATTAAACCCAGCCTCTTTCTTGCCTTGCCTATTAAGAACAGAGTCTTCTCAATGGCAGGGCTTTCTCTTGTTGCTCGTACATGAAAGCCCTGAGTTATCCATTTGGCTGGGGGCACTAACATGAGATGCCTAAACTAGGACCTTACACAGTCAAGGCACTTTCCAGTTATTGGAGAAAGGGACCCAGGGAGTAAGTCTGATCTATAATAGCTTGAACCATCTTCAAAAGCTACTTGTTATTCCCCAAAGGGGGGAGAGAGAGATTCTGCTGCGATGGCACTCTAAAAACACGTCTTGGTTGAATGTGGAATACCTTCAGGGTGATGTTTAGCATACCAGCACCTTGATGTTTCTGTAGGACACACGTTGATGTGCACAGGCACTACATATGCAATTCAGGGAGACAGATAAAGTTGCAGACATTGGATGAAGTTACAGTACATCATGAAATCAATAGACATCTTTGGATCTGGGATTTTTTCCCAGCACTAACCAAGGTAGGAGAGCATGTGACAAATTCAGAGTCTGATTTATCAAATTAATAAGTTATTTTTATCAAGTGATTTAACTTCTTGGCTGTGAATAGGTGAGAGCTGTGCTGAGCCCACAGCCTGTTGAGCACTCCCTCTGTGAATCTCTAACTAGAACATACCAGTAAGGTCTTTCTCATTTTGAGGTCCTTGGGCAGGAGCCATGCTTTAGTATTGAGTACTACCCTTCAAGTAATTAAGTCCTGGCCCATGGCTGGAGCTTGCAGGCACAATGACAGTTTCAAACACATAACTTGGACGTGTGGATTTATGAAAGGGAAGAGCAGTTGAGACTTCCAACTCCAGACTATGAGAACTGGTTGCACCACTGGGGAAGGGTAGCAAGGACTTACTCAGACCATTTTTTTCTGAAATAACAGAGTGCCTTCACAAATTCTATAGGAAACACATTGAACCTGTATGCTGTAGATTTCTGATCATGGCTTTATGGAAAAGTGACTATTAATATAGACTCTTATGAGAGCTTTTAAAGTCCTATCTTCAACAAAAGTAGATGAAAAAAGGACACTTTGCTTTAGCTCCTTTCACCTCCAGACTCTAAGGACTCACCTACACTGAAGTTTGCAGAGTGGACACACAATATGTGCAACACATTGGGACCAGAAGGTAACATGTCTACACTGATGTTCTCCATCACTGTAATTCCTCTCTGCAGAGGACCCCAGGGCTGATTCCAAGATGTCTCTCTCTGACAAGTTGTCATGCCTCTAGCTCTCTTTGAACATATATCAACAGGCTGAGGTTTGCTCTCTCATCCTTCAGGTGACAAAGTAGCCATCCTAAGCTGACATGCTGTTCAAGGAGAGGTAGAGGTGATGCCATTAGGTGGAAAAATGCACCAAGTGGTCCCCTATCCATGGCAAAAGACAGCTCTCAATATTCCCTTGCTGATGACAGCTTAAAACACCTCAGGTCTCTCCTAACCACAGAAATAAGTAGGCAAGAATACAGTGGAAACTGAGTTTATTGCTGTGCCTCATGCTGCACTGATCAGGCACAGAGTTCCTGCTGCACAGGGACTGCTCAGCAGCTCTGTTCCTATGATGTGCTTCATGCTATATTCCCTTTTCCCCCCTGTTCTCCTCTGAAGTTTTTCCCTTTATAATCTCCAAGCCCTCCTATATGAACAGTGTTTCTCTGTATCTTCCCCATTGCCTCTGGCTGTGTTAATTTTATACCTTTATTTAGTATTTATGATAGTGTTTTACTGTTGAATTCCCTTTTTTTCTTCAATTCTGTTAATTCCCCTCTTCCTTTTTTCTTTCTATTTGTAGTGTCAGGGTGAATCATCTGCATATGTATGACTGCTCATCTGTTATCTGTAACATCCTGAAATTTCCTCATTTTATTACCTTCTTAGCTGCCCCCTTGGCCAGGATTTGATACCTGCATACCCTAACTACATGCACTTAACACAAGCATGAGCCAACCAGTTGCAACTTCATCTTTTTTCCTCATGCACAGAGGTCAAAGCTGATGCTCCTCAGTGTTCACATGGTGAAGAAGCAGCTTGAGCTGTCCTCTGTTAGGTGGGTCTTGCATAGGTGGAGGGTGATACGATGGGGCAGGAGTGACAGCACAGTGGTGCAAGTGAACCTAGGAAGACCCTGCTCTCAGAGGACTCAGCCAGGGCATCTTTCTCCCAGGTTCACTCTTCTGCCAAAACAGGTTTGAAAAGACTCATGAAGTGTATTTATGTGTCTCTTCTTCTCTCTCATACAACTGACATCCTGGACACAGCACCCCTGTCACATGGAGCTTTGCAATATAGGAACGAAGATGTTTGTGAGGTCTAGGAAAGGTCAATGCCATTGGTTGTCACAAAAACATTGTTACAGAAAGACAAAGAAACCATAGAAAAACTTACAAGTTTCAGGTGACAAATCCTGAAAGAAAAAGGTAAGTACTCCAAAGCAGCACTGCTGAGGCAGGTTCAGGGAAGCCTTTCTTTTCGTTGGCTTTCACTAGGTGACAGACTGGGACAGGGAAGGGTTGAGTCACTCCAAGTGTGGGAAGCTGTTGGCTGGATGAGAGAAAACAGAGGGCTGCCATCAGCGGAAACTGGAGGTGCACGGTGGTGGTTGGGAGCATAGGTGTGTGGTTGCCATGGCAATTGATCCTCTTTCATTAAATGTTTGCCTGTATCTGAATAGTCCCAATACAGATAAGGCTTCATGACCCTTTAATGTAAACAACTCATTCAGGTTTCTTAATGCTGATGCTGAATTGTCTGCCAGAAAGATCCTATGAAGAGGTTTAGCTTCCTTATTTAAATAGAAAAAGTGAACATGATCCAGCAGTTTCCACAAATAAGTTAAGGGAAAATATTTTGCTTTGCCCAAGTTTTTTTTTTTTTAAAAAAAAAATTTTTAAAAAGGAGAAATTAGAATTTGGAGTCATGTCTCTTTCTAAAGTAAAATTCACACACAGCTGGCAGAAACATGAGCCTTTGAAATCCATCCTTTGCATGAAAGATTTGCAACTATCACACAACTCCTCCATTTCTCCTGAGCACGCTATGCCCTTAGCAGACACTTCTGTGGTCAGCCATCTGTGGGATCATCTTCACAAGATCTGTTTGCAGCCTCGTGGTGACCCTTTGGGAGACTTGGTGCGTGCTATAGGCTGGCTGTTAAACAAATACATCTTAATAGTCTTTCTTTCATCCATCCTGGCTGTGCTGCTATGCATTGAGGATGGCTTCAAAGGACTTCCCTTCCCTTTTGCTCCTTTGTGATCACAAGGTTGCCCAGCACTGGGAGGAATGGGGAGAAAGCCTTTCTCTCTTGCATTCTCAGTGACCGCTCACTGGTGTCTACGTGAGCTGGAGAAGAGCACTAAACCTCAGAGATGAGGACAGAAGTCAGGGGAAGACAAGATGACAGAGGAAAAACTGTGGAGAGAGGCAAATTAGTAGGATGAAGAGCCCAATCAAGATAAAAAATGGACCATATCAAGACCAGAGCTTTGATATGGGAAATTATAATGAGGAGTATTCATGCAAGCAGATGTACAAATTAAAGCTCTGGCCTCCCTTTATGATCTACAGATACTCAAGAGGCGAATTCATCTCCTCTTCCCCCCTTGGAGTTATGCAGATTTGCCTCTTCTTTTGAAGATATCTTCTACTACCCAAAGTGGCAGGAAAGAAAGCAGCTTAATGTCTATTGGTTTGACTGGTGCTGACCTGCACATCTCCACTGAGAATGTCTGCATCTACAGATCCCCACTGGGCTATTTGTGGAGCAGCTGGTCATTCAAATCATGTCTTTTTATTAGCTCTGTGGTTTTCTGTAGGGTACTAACCTGGTTGGACACAACCTGACAGTGGAACCTTCTGCCTGAGGGTTGGCTGGATGAATTGGCTGGTCTCATCACAGAGTCATTGATGAGGTTTAGTGAAGACTCACTGAGCAGAGGGTGAGGTTCATCTCCTTCTACAGCAGACATCTAAAGATACCCCCAAAAATGTCTCAAAAATCATGTAAAGAAGGACACAATGAAGTCAGCTGGAGGCATCTACGTTATCAACAGCAAAAACTAGCTGAGATGACATTTTTGACAAGACCTTGTGCAGTTTGGTTACCACCTGATCACATGCACGTTCCTTTTCCCTGGGACTCACTTTTGAACTGCCAGGAAATACAACCTTCTCTGACATTGCCATTGGAAACCTCCCAACGTATGAGCTTGGAGCAACACCAAGCACCTGCTGGTGGTGTTTCCTCTGCAGGTTTGCTCCCCTGTGCCATGCCCAAGACAGGGTCAACTGGGTAGCAGCATTAACAAGGGGGAGGTCTGCAGTGGCTGTTGAACACAAAAGACAAATGTCACACAAGCAGGGACAAGACCCTAGGACTCAGGTCAGTGCTTCCACTGCCTGAGCTGGTGAACCAGCACGGTTTTACCCCTTTTCTCACTTCTCCCACTGGGTTCACATTCCTGCTCAGCCAGGGGAGTAGCTCTGGCTGTACCAAAGGAACAAGGCAGTCCCCAGCGCTGTGCCTTGCCAGGTGGGCTGCAATAAAAGTGTTTAGCAATTGCTGGAGGCAGTTTAGGCAGAAATCAACATATTCCCTCTTCCTTTTGAAAAGCTCTTTGCAGACATGAATTCACATGGCAATTTTATTTGTTTTTTCCCTTGAAGAAACCTGTCTTTTAACCAGTACTAATTTGGCCTAAGCTTTTTTTGATTACTATATAAAGGATCCCAAAGCCCTGTGGCATGAAATTATTAGAGACCAGCTGTGACTAATTACATTTTTCAACTTCACAGGACACAGCTCTGGTAAGACTGTTTATTGTTACTCTCTTTGTTTTTTTAAAGCCAAGTTGAATTTCAATCTGGCCTTGGAAGAGGTCAACTCTCTCGATTTTCCCATGTCAGAGAAGTGAATCCCATACTTTTCTTCACAAATAAAAGCTTAATTTCAGTTATACTGCCTAACCCTAGACTCCCTGATGCAGAATGATATGGAGAACTTCTAATATTTCCCCAGTAAAACATCTTTTCTTGTTGATAGGTTGACCTGGGCTCCAAAACCCACAGCATGTGACTGCCTGAACAAACCTTTCCAGGGTGGTGTACTCAGGTAAAGGGGTTTTGCATTTTTTTTCCCACTTATTCCCAACTGGTAAGTGATAAGACCATTCAGAACATGGTAAGTGTTGGGAATTGAGCAAGAAAATCATATTGTTGGCTCCCTCTGACCTCCATTTCATTGGATTATGCCTCGTTGTTCTTTCTTGCTGTGTGAGCTGGTTCTAACAGTGCCAGAGTTATTTTCACCAGTCTATCATGGCCCAGGTGTGAGTTTAGGTCTCTGTGTGACATGATTGTCCTGTTCTGAAGACTATTCCCCCATGTTACTTGTTGGTGAGTTATTTGAGGGGAAGAGATGGTAAAAAGAGTACTGCTCACTCAAGGTGCTGCTAACTAGTCAGTCTAGGATCACTACCTACTACATAATACAGTTTTCTTTACAT
Source organism: Podargus strigoides (assembly GCA_028020825.1). NCBI lineage: Eukaryota > Metazoa > Chordata > Aves > Caprimulgiformes > Podargidae > Podargus > Podargus strigoides. Next base: position 56,690,470 of record CM051623.1, on the reverse strand, counting down.
CCTCCAGGGCACAGGATACGTGATGGTATTATCATAAGCATTGGCTCCTCATACAAAACGATCATCTATTGAATTTTGATAACTTTTAATCATATGAGGTTGAGCAGCACACATGCTAGCAGTCCAGTGGCTCAAAAATTCTGTTTTTTATCATGTTCTGTATTTGAGTTGCTATTACACTGGGTCTAGATGTTTGTTATCAACAACTGGAACTGACTTGTGAGCACTGAAATTCACTTCTTCCCCTAAAAAGTGACACTGAAGGAGTTAATCAAGCCAGGTAGATGGAGCAGACATACCACTAACTTGTTCCCTTTAATTACTTTGCAGAGCATGAGGGAAGAAATATTGCCTGTAGGAGCAGAGCACTTTATGGCAGGGCAAGTGGAATAAACCAGGAAAGCAGCATCACTAATTAACTTCCAGTGAGCTGCAGCACAACCCGTGACTTTGTGAGGAGGAACTAAAATAGCTGATGAATTGCCTTCATGACCTTATTATCTGGTGTTACTGCACCGATGGGGGACAACGGGAAAGGGAAGGGCTGTTCCAATGTGAGTGAAACAACGGGTCAGCTATGGCATCTTTGGTCTGCATGGGTTTTCAAACCACACTGTATAAACTCCTTTGGCCTCCTGAACAGATGAGAAATCTAGGTAAACATGCCCATGCAGAGCTCCATGTTATGGGAGCTAGCTGGCTCCTGCAACATCAGTTAGTTTATAGTATGATGGTATGGGTCTCTCTATACCATGTCCCAGTCTTGGAGAAGTACCTGGGTGGAATTCATCCCACCTGGCCTCAGATGTTTGTGTCTGAGCTGTTGCCTAGGCCCCTTTTGTACCACTGAAGAGAAATAGGCACTCCCAAGGCAAAATTAATTTGCTTTGTTTTAGTTATATTTTCTTGGATGGAGTAAATCAGACTCTCAACATCTCAAACTAAATTCAGTTGCCCAGACATAAACACTTGGTATCACTTCAAATATCAGCTGAAACCCTCACAGGTCTGGCTTCCAGCTGCTGAAAAGTCCTTTGTCACATTTACCAGCCCTGTATTTATGTCTCAGTTCCATCTAACACCTCAAATGGCATTAAGCAAGTGAAACTCATCTCCTCCATTTGGATAACAGTTGGTCACCCATTGCTATGTACATGCAGGGTTCAGTTGCTTAATTCCATGTGAGATGCAATGTCTTCTCTGCTGACACAGGTTTTGCTTGCTTCCATGGTTATGTCAACAACAGGGCCTGATCTAAGTGGGATAAAGTCAGTTTGAGTGTGTCTATCTGATGACATGCTACAATTCTGATGTGAAGGCAGAGCTCCTCTGTTATAGAAGGGGTTAAATTGTTAGTCCTGGTTCTAAACAATAAGCAGTATACATTAATGGGCTGAGGTAGGCATTTTGAGCTGGCTTGGACTGAGATAGAGAACACCCATGTGGGGAACATACCAGTCTTCATACATATAAGAGGGTGCTTGAAGAAGAAAGGAATAACCTGTTCTCCAAGACCCAGGGAGAATAGAAAAGGAAGTCATGTTATTAACTTGAAGTAAAGAGATTAAGATTAGACTTTAAGTAGTCTCCCATATCTAAAGGAGTGAAAAATGAGGCACTGGAAATAATTGTGTGGGTATGGGTGGGAATGTCCCTTACCAAGTATTTTTAAGGGTTGGTTCGATGAACATCTGTCAGAAATAATGTCACTAGGAAGAAGGGGCTAACTAGTCCTTTTGAGGGTTTTCTTCAGTTCTGTGATTCTGCCATTTTTCTCCAGAAAAGGGCCAAAACTACAACAAATCCCCAAATGCTTATTTAGATGGACAGCAAGAGTATTCATCATGAACATATTTAATGCTGTTCTGAATTCTGAAAGGATTATTAAGCCTCCTGATTCAGGATTTACTTTTACTGGGCTAGTTTACAACTAGATCTCTGTTATGGCCCCATTTTTTTACATATACTGAATGTGAATGTTACAGAGCTTAACAAGAGATTGTTAATGAAGCACAGGAAAACAGTCCAAAAAAACCTTTCTTATTCCTTGCACTCTTCCCTACAGAAGAAGAGGGAAGCCAAGGTCATAAGATCAACCTAACTCCAAAGATGAATTCCCATCTTGGCAGAAGACTCCTGTATAGCTGGGGACAATGAAGAAAAGAGAACAGAGGTGGAGTAAGTGGGGAAGTTAAATTTGATATAGGCATAGATGATTCTTTCACCTTTGCCACTTACTATGTTTGTTTGATAGACCTCTGCTTTTTCTTGCCTTGATGTTCCATGTCTGCCTATCTATGGCTCAGAAAAAAAGTTAACATTGTCAAACATAGCTAAATGCTTATCAATAGTGTGCAGGAGCTGAATATTAATTTAGAAGGAGATCTTAAGTGGCTTTACTCGTAGCTCATTTTGACTACTCTGCATCCCAACAGTCTTTGACTTCATTGCAATTAGCTAGCAGTACCTATGTTTATTTTCAGAATTGGCTGAGGAACAAATATTCTTAAACAGGCATATTAAAGAACTGATCTGCTTCTACTTCAACGAACCAATAAAAACTGGAACAAGGCAAAGGTTTTGTTAAGGCCACAATTAAGAATGGTTCAGTAGATCGATACAGTTGAAACAGTCTAACTAATGTAGTAGATAATGAACTCCAGTTATGAGAACAAGACTAAAAAGCGTGCCATGGAGAATCAGAGAAGATTTTGAAAGGTTATGCAGTGTATGTCTACATCCTTAGGCAGGAACAACATTATAAGCCATCCTTGACCAACATCTACTCTATCTTTAAAGATGTCCAGTGGAGGCAACTGCTGCTCCAAACAATTGATTTTATTGTATCACTACCCTTTCTCTTATAACATTTGTCCTACTCACCCATCTGAAACTTTTTTTAGCAATTTATATCCAAGGCTTCCTGACCCAGCCACCATGGGCACAGAGAACAGACTGTTCTCTGAAACAATCTCTGAGACACTCAAAAGCTGGTTTTGTACATCCTCCAGCCAATCATCTTCTCCAAACTAAGAAAAACCCAAATTCTTTCAGCCTGTTCCCTTGAGCCATGTCTTATATTGGGACAATTAAAAGAGCAACCAGTTTCTTGTTGGCTAAAAGTCTTGGGCATTGTCACAGACTTTATTCTAGGAGTGTGTGTTCTTGCATAAAGTAGTAGAGGAGGCACTTCTCTTTCCCTCTCTTCTTAGTATATGACAAATTAGATAGACACAAGAAGAGAAAAAGCCACAGTCCCTCCCACAAGGCAATCCTTGTGCTCTAGGTCAAGGTGAAAATGCTTAATAAAATGAAGTCTTAACTCATGCCCAATCTTCTGGACCATGACCTGTACTTCACAAAATGGAAAAAAAAAACCCCAACCCGATAGTTCAATATCCAAGATGTGGAGACAGATTTAGATTTTTGGATGAGGGAATGGGTTTATAACCACATACATCAAGTCATACATCGTTTGTTTATATAAATATGCAACAAACCAGCCCGTACTATCTGGACTCTCTTATCACATACTGTTACCAAGGCAATTGTTTCTGCCTTCTTACTGCTGTACAAAACACCCCGAATTTTGTACTGACAAAGGGATAGAGAACTCATATGAAGTCATAACTGCCTTTTTGTCTTTTGACTAGTGTGATTGTTTTCTTTTTACATTTTTTATCAGAACACATACTACCCACAATGAAACAAATCAGACTTTTCCTAGAACCTGTTAAATCTGGGCTTGTGCCTGTTACAATAAATATTTTTCAGTTTAGAATTAATTTGGAATTCCGTTCTCTGTGGGATTTTAAAGTCAAATTTCTCATCTTTCTTAGAGAGTTTTCCAGGCTCCCTCTTCAGGCACTCACTTGCTTAGAGTACCTGGTTCCCTTCTGACTGTGGTGACTCTCATGCCTACAGAGTAGATCATCCCACTGGTTTCAAACACGTGTCATTGTGAGCTCAGGTATGTGCTTATCATCACTCCACTGACTTCAAAGAGTGTCTAGACTCATTATCTTGCACTTTTTTTCTGCCTAGCAGTTAGGCAATCTTAAATAAAATTAATGCCATCATAAGTTTTTATCTGTATGTTCCTTGTTTCATGCAATGGATGCTCGTCACCCCATTGTTTCCTAGAATAACAGAGATGGGAAACAGGTTTTGTAGCCTGATTGAGTCAGTCTGTTTTACTCTCAGCTTCTTTATCATCCAGGTTCTGTTTGAGAGATGGCAACTGCAGGCAGCAGGCAGGGGAAGAGCTGGAGGCAGGAATATCTTCAGATACTGTATTTAGATTCACCATGGCTCATCTGTTAAGGTCCATCCTTGTTTTGTTTTGAATTTGCCACCCACTAGTTTTTATGCTATTTCTAGTATTTATAACTCTTGTATTGGAAAAAATAGCAAACAGGAGGAAATAGTTAATCCTACTCACTTTCTGTGGGCCATTCATGCCTTCTGTCACATCCTCCTCTGTCATTTCTTTTCATGGAAAGAGAGATTGAGTACGTTTGAGCATTTCTTATGCAAAAGCAATGTGATACCTTCACTCATTCTTGTCAACCTATCCTTGCAGGCAGTCCTGGCTATAGTTTTCCTTAGGCTCTGACAGCAGGAAAGTTACTTAAAAGGGAAAGAGAAAGGTTTAATCCAACAGCAAGGATTATAAGGGTGAGAAAGGGGTCGGTCTTGTGGAGGAAGGCTGCCAAATACACTAGAAGAATATGTCAAGTGGTCCTACAAATTAGCCTGAGTCTCTCAGCATCTGTTGTTCTTTCACCCCCTGCTATTGTAGCAGTACTTATTCACTCTGGTTTTGATCAGAGACTGTAGACTACATGAGAAGGGATTAGACTGCAGCTGGGAAGGTGTGATGAAAAATTCCCATCTTGAGCTATCAGCATTTCTGGATGAACAACACAAAAAAAAACCCAACCAAACAAAAAGACCCAACGACAAACCAACCTGAAAATAAAGCAAATCACCACAGCAGCAACCTGCCAGCTCTCCTTGAGTCTTGCAGTCAGCCTTTGGGGACAAGGATAACTGCAAACCCTCCTTTACTTGGAAAGGGCTTCCTGAGTTCTTGCAGGGTTTTGATGAGATCATGCTAAATTTGATCTCTGCTGTGGTTTTGATAATGGGCTATAAAAAAGAACAGGAGAGAGGATAAAGAAAGAAAGAAAAAAACCACCGCCACAACTGGCTGGCTTCCACAAACAAACACAGCCCGTGGCATTTGTAAATACTCAGAGGTGAAGTGAGGCAGAGAACAAACTTCATCATTTCCTGAGCACTTGTCAGAAGCAGACTTGGCTGGGAGCAGATGAGCAGGATGGGGCTGATGGTCTAACCAGTCTGAGAGCCAGGCTCTGGGTACTCTACAAGAAGGGGAAAGATGCCCCCTAATGGGTCATCCTGGAATAACCTTGTTTCTGAAATCCCCCTTTCCCCAGTCTTAAACTCTTGTGTATTCACTGAAGAATGAGCCCATTATTTCTCGATATTCCTCTTTAGTGCCTGGAAAAGAAAAAGCAACCACAAGGTATCATTCCTCAGTCAGATCTCTTCCATTTTGTTGGCCTCAGGTCTCCTTTAGCCCCTGTTTTCCCTTCTAACCCCTCTACTAGGAAAGTTGGCCAAAGCCCCTTTTTAAGGAAAAAGAAAAGGTTGGCCCTGTGGAATAGCAAACCTCTTTTCATACAGGAAAAGTCATTTTCTCCTAATATACGTGACAAATTAGGGTGAATTCATACTGGGGTCATATGATGGCGAGGAGGCATGGTGTGAAGTTGCAGCAGGGATCTGATTTCTCAGGGTTTGCTGTGGGCATGTGGGTTCCCCCCATAGCAGGCATGGCTGGCTGATCCCATATTTGGTACAACTCATACTGGGGTGATGAGGGACTTCACATGTGGATGTCAGAAGTGGGAGCTGTGAACCTCCTTATGGATGCTTGAGATTTGAGAAGACTTTCTGGTGCATACTGAAAACCAAGAGACTTCTATACCTTTAGTATTTTGCACTACTAAGCAATCTGAAGGTGATTCATGGTCTGCTAGGTTTTGGACTCCAAAAATTTTCTTTAAATCTGTGCATTCATATGGAAACATGACAGCACCTGCATTCTGGCCATCACTGAATATCAAGTCAAGACTGCCTAGCAAGGATCCAGACACTGTGTAGAAGCCTTTCCTAACCTTGCATTCAAGTGAAAGCTGATTTTTTTTTTTCTTACCTGTAAGTTTTTTTCTTCCAAGTTGCCCAGTTGATTTTATATTGTTGAGCACACTAAACGTTTGCCATTCTGTGCTTTTCTGATTTTCTCTTCTTTCTTGTTGTCCTGTCATGATGCTTTAGGGTGTCTAAGGAAGAAAGCTAAAGTTTCTGGTTTTTTAGCTAAAGAATCCAACAGTAATTGTGCTTTCACACCCCTTCTGAGCAGGATCTGTACATCTGACTGCTGCCTTGCTCTAGCTGCCTCCACCAGTACTGTTTAATAGAGAAAAATAGAAGTGAACAGACACTTATTGTGTCACTGAATCAATATGTCTGATGGCATAAGTGTTAATATGCCTCTGATAATTTCTTTTTTTAAGGTTATGCTTTCCATAATCATCAACACAAACAGACAAAGGTAGATGAGATGAGCCAGATGGATTTATCTTTGTTTCAGGAGAAACTGTGTAACAAGAAATAATTGGCTGTGATTTCTTTCACTGCACCATGGGCACAAATCCAAAGTGAGACAGGAACACATTGGAAAAGTAATAGTCTGTTATGCATGGTCTGCATTTGATTTGTGTGTGTATCAGGATCCCCATGGGGATTAGAGGAAACTGAATTAGATGTTCAGCGTCAAATAATGCTTTCCCTTGTACCCTTAAGGTGACATTTTCTTTTATATTAAGGCTATTCTAAGCTTTTGGACAAGGGTCTTGAGGTAAGTGAACATGAAGCTGACACCTGCTCTAAGGCTTAGTGGTAGAGCAGTCTAAAGCAGCCATCAGGAAAGTGGAATCCAGGCTGTCCCCTTCCCTTCCCTTCCCTTCCCTTCCCTTCCCTTCCCTTCCCTTCCCTTCCCTTCCCTTCCCTTCCCTTCCCTTCCCTTCCCTTCCCTTCCCTTCCCTTCCCTTCCCTTCCCTTCCCTTCCCTTCCCTTCCCTTCCCTTCCCTTCCCTTCCCTTCCCTTCCCTTCCCTTCCCTTCCCTTCCCTTCCCTTCCCTTCCCTTCCCTTCCCTTCCCTTCCCTTCCCTTCCCTTCCCTTCCCTTCCCTTCCCTTCCCTTCCCTTCCCTTCCCTTCCCTTCCCTTCCCTTCCCTTCCCTTCCCTTCCCTTCCCTTCCCTTCCCTTCCCTTCCCTTCCCTTCCCTTCCCTTCCCTTCCCTTCCCTTCCCTTCCCTTCCCTTCCCTTCCCTTCCCTTCCCTTCCCTTCCCTTCCCTTCCCTTCCCTTCCCTTCCCTTCCCTTCCCTTCCCTTCCCTTCCCTTCCCTTCCCTTCCCTTCCCTTCCCTTCCCTTCCCTTCCCTTCCCTTCCCTTCCCTTCCCTTCCCTTCCCTTCCCTTCCCTTCCCTTCCCTTCCCTTCCCTTCCCTTCCCTTCCCTTCCCTTCCCTTCCCTTCCCTTCCCTTCCCTTCCCTTCCCTTCCCTTCCCTTCCCTTCCCTTCCCTTCCCTTCCCTTCCCTTCCCTTCCCTTCCCTTCCCTTCCCTTCCCTTCCCTTCCCTTCCCTTCCCTTCCCTTCCCTTCCCTTCCCTCTTCTTTTCATGCTCAGAAGCATGAGAAATTGAAAAGAGAAAAAATTAAGTTCTGTAGAACAATGCAAGAAACAGAGGAGTTTTTTAGGTTTTGTCACATCTCAAGGACACATCTCTAAGAAATTTATTATTAACTTGGGTAAAAGGATTAGTGGTTTTAGTCTTGTGTCTCATGCCTCATCACGCACTGAGTTAATCTGGAAAACGCGTGTGACTTCACTCCAAAATTAAGGGCTCAAAGTGTGGGTGTTTCTGTGCATATTGGGCATCCAGTCTCCACTGCAATCAATGGAGGTGCAAAGGTGAGCTGAGATGCCCATGCATGGGGATAGTACTGTTTGAATTCACCTCATGCACCCAGTCTGGCCTTCAGCTGTCAGTGTAGGACACAAGAGTGTCCGTATGTCTTGTGCCATACTGGACAGTTCCTTATGGCTGTCTCAGACACACTAGTGTGTCTAAAATGGCACCATAGGCAATAGAGTCCTATCCTGTATTTCACAAGTCATGGATCCTAGGGAGCAGTTCAGCTTGCTCATACATCAGCAACAGCATTTGATTGACTGTTTTGTTCTCCAGGCTTCATTGACTATGTGAAGTTGACCTCCAATGATTATAATGAGAACTTACACACATGTGGTACCACCAATGTTTAGCTCTCCATCCTTCCAGGGCCTGAGTTTAGGTGGTGTGAAATCATATGGTTAACAAGGGCTTGCACTGTGCTGGCTCTGGGATCAGCAAGAAAACTGGGACACAAGGAAATGCAATTCATTCTGCAACAGGGCAGCTCAATGCCTGTGAGAAATATGTGGTAGCAGCTCTTTGCCTTGCTAACTTTCACCTGAAAACTCATCACAGAGACTGCCTTGCTCCTATTTAGGACCTGAATCCAGGATTTGGCTGTGTCTACACCAACAAATTAAATTGTGTCAGGTCATGTTGCACAGCCTTGATCAGTTATATTTTAAAATTCTTAACATTGGTCACTGGCGTGATTTTGATCTGTGTCACATAGTGCTCACCCTGATAATTTCTGGTCCTGGTTTGGGTGTCAGTGCAGGACAGAGGACATTCCCAATAGGCAATTTGGGAATAACCTCATTTGGGAGGATAAGAGAATTTAATAATGTGGATGTGGCCAGGTCCTGCCAATTGGCATCAGGACAAGACAATGTGACTTGCCCCTGTTTAGTTTACTGTTATAGATGTCACCTTTTTGTTCAGCTGGCACAAGAAAGATGCCAAGATTGAGTGGTTGCCCAGCCTTCCTGAAGGACTGGAAATCAAGCACTGGATTCTGCTGTAAAAGAGCTGGAGACTTTCTCTACATGGGCACAAGGCAGAGATCAAGAGCAGACGATGCTTTTGTAAAGACAGAGCCTTTATTGCTGTGCCTCTGAAGCCTGCTGGTTCCCCACGTTGTTTCTTCACACCAGATGAGGAGTGACTTGTGTGACTTCCTGAGATATTGCTTAGCCCAGGGTGGAAACAGTTGGATGCCACCAGTGATCCAAGCAATACAGAAGGTCTGCAAAATTTCTCTGACCTGGATGAGTTTTTCAGTGCCTCCATGTTGTGAGGAATCAATAAGGTGCTGAGGTGCACTGATATCTGTCGAAGGTTGTAGCATCTTTGTATTATTTCACTGAAAGCACTATGGCTTAGAGTGGCTCTAATTGTGTTCTGCATTTAGGGGCCCTGGAGAATAATACAGGACTTGTGTAGGCTTCAGATCTCTGGAGCAATCTATGATTATGGGCTTCATAATAATCCAAGCATGTGTATCTGTCTAATGATAGGGTACATTTGGAAGGAAGATTACATGTAATTTTGTTGCAATTATTCTTATTTTTCTCCTAAATTTAGGATATCAAGAATGATCAGGGAGGAAGACCACACTCAGTTTTCAGAGGAACCAATCCAGATACACACTGGAGGAAGAAAGAGCAGTGCCAAAAAAAGTGAACATTTTGCAGCTCACTTTGGTGCTCTCTGAAGTTAGAACATTCCTTGACCATTTGTCACTCTGTGGCCACTGTTTCTGTTTACATAAGAATTCAATTCCATTTTTCAGAGCCACAGCGAAAGCCTCCTCAAAGGTGTTCATTCATAAAAATGGTGTCATGCCACATCTTCAGCGCTTTGTCCTTAATTTCCTCCTCCTTGAGTGAAAGCAAAAAAGATGCAAAAAGAAAGACAACAGAGAACCAATCCATTTTCTTAAAGCAATATGTTATTGAGGAGATGCTTCTAACTTACTGTTTGACAGTTTCCACAATATCTCATGAGAATAAGCCACGTGTTCTGTCCCACAGCACTGGAGATTATAAGGATATGGATCTCCCAAGAGGAGTCCTGTGTCACAGATGACATCAGGAAGGAGACAAACCACAGTTAAACTTCAAATTGCTCTCCAGTTTGCTGAGAAACTTTCTCTGGTGTGCCCCAGTCCTTCAGCTTCCCATCCTTACTCTGCTATTCTGTTTCTGGGTTCCTGATTTTTGACCTACCTTCTGGCTGTGATCCTGGTCTTTGCTCTTTGTATATTTTATCATAATTCCATTTGGAAATTTATACTGTGAGGAAAAATGATCATTTTGGTCATCACTGAATTGAGCTTCATTTAATTAAAGCTGCTTCACTTTCCTTTGATAAAAGAAACTCTAGGAAAGTCTAGCCTGAGATCCAGTGAGTTTGGTGAGCCAGTTGGGATTGAACCAGAAGAAGAAGTTGGTTTGTCAAATGTACCACAAGTCAGCTATGAGAAAAAAGAGGTGGCATCTTCCCAAAGATCTGAAGGGATATTTGCCACAAAATGATAGTCTGTCAGCGTTAAAGCTCTCCAGCAACGGTTTGATGGATGCACAGGGGCAGGTCTTGTACTTGAAACTAAGCTTGTAAAGAATGAGTAGAAAGACATTGCCAGTCCCATTTCTATCCCATAGAAAATATGGCCAAACTTTGCATTCTTTGGTGAAAGAGAAGCAAAATATTTTCTTGACCAAAAAAACCTGAAATTTGCCATCTCTGCATGCCCCCTAAAAAACTTTTAAATAAGTTGTTTGTTATATTCTCAAAGTTTCTTATTTTCCCCCAAAGCTGCTGAGTTTGGAGAACCCTTCACCTCTGAATATTTACTCTCCTTGGCTTTGCACAACTGGTTAGAGGACAGCAGTGGTGTCTGGGTGCTGAAGAAGCCAGGAAAGCAGAAAGAACTGTGACAGATACCCATGCAGCCTGTCAACTCAGGGAATAAACAAGGAGCAAAGGTACCAGTCCCACTTCTGTGACAGCAAACCCTGGTCTACTGTGGAAACAAGGCAACAGATTCACACTATGCCTTCTGCCTAGAGAGCTGGAAAGTTGGCAGCCTGCATCCTGGGCTGGATGTTACACGGGTGGGTGTGATGCCAGAATGCCTGGGAAGGTGGGCTGGCAGGGCATCAGCTGACTAACCTGCCCGCCTGCTTTCCACTTGAAGGAGTCATCACATTCCTGCAGAACATTGCAGCACTGCGCAGACAGCATTTTCCAGCGGAAACCTTCTGCCTGAGAAACTTGGACCAACTCTACAACAGTGGGAGGAGATGAAATTCTTGGAGGCCTGGTACTGCGTTGAGTTCGAACGTAGCTGCTTTCCACTTGCCTGCAGAACTGTGGCTTCAGGAAAACACTGGCAAAGGGCTAGTGAGAACTTGTATGTGCTGCTGGGAAGGGAAGGAGGTGGCTAGCCATAGAAGAGACACAAGCTATGGAAACAAGTGGAAGGGTGGGAGGTGGTGTTGGGGGTGAAGGTATGAAGAGTTGTTCTCCATTAATCATCCTACAAGAAAGGTGGAGAGGGACTTTTTACAGGGGCATGTAATGACAAGATGAGGGGTACCAGTTTCAAACTGAAAGAGGGGAGATTTAGAGTAGATCTTAGGCAGAAATTGTTGGCTGTGAGGGTGGTGAGACCCTGGCCCAGGGTGCCCAGAGAAGCTGTGGCTGCCCCCTCCCTGGCAGTGTTCCAGGCCAGGTTGGATGGGGCTGGGAGCAACCTGGGCTGGTGGGAGGTGTCCCTGCCATGGCAGGGGTTGGGATGGGATGATCCTTGAGGTCCATTCCAACCCAATCCATTCTATGATCTGACATGGATACAAACTGACACAAGTGCCAGTGAGTGCAGGGTCAGTTGTCCTCGTGGAGGAGTGTCTCTTCCAACCTGTGCCCAAACAATGCCCTCTCCTGCATATCATGGGAAAAGACTGAGCAGCTCCATTAACACCAGGACTGCTGTATCAAGTGCTAAATGCACAGCAGCCTTTAAGGCTGAGCATTTTCTACTCCAACCCACTGTGAGGGAAGGAGACAGACACAATTACCTGGCTCAGCAGGTACCAACACATCTCCCAGCAGCTCAGATGGATGAGTCAGTGAGTATGTCTTGGTGGACCACATGCCACCTGTGGTCAGTGTTGCTATTCCTGTGCAAAAGTGTTGTAAAGCTTAACAACCTGAGTGATATTCCTCAGCTAGAGCTTCTGGAAAGTTAGTGACTTATCTTGTAAAGGAGGGATTCATCAGTGGGGGGGAAATGCTCTGGTGTGTAGGTTTATTTTATAGCATCACCTTATGACATTTGCATTGGTTAACATGCATTCTGGCCAGCATCAAATTAAGCTTCCAGCTGTGATTACAGCTAATTTTGCTTGTGTTTGGGGCTTAGACACCGAATGAAAGAGTGGGCACTACCAACTTTCCAGTTAAAGAGAATGTTTGAATTACAGCACAGCATTAAATAGGTGAATGTTATGTGAAAAAAAAAGGTGCCTTTATGTGTGTTTCAACAAAAACAAGTCCAAAATTTAGCTAGGGTGAAAATAATGGAACGAGAGACTAATATAATAAGAGTGCAGTGAATTTCATGACTTGCTTTCTTTTAGCTAAAAAGTATTTTTCTGCCCCTGCCTGGTATTAATTTACATGAATTTGGATTACCCACTTACCCATTGCTTCATCAAAATAGCTCTTTTACAAATGAAAACCTGTTGTCAAGAACAGTTGCTGACAGTGCTAAACGTTGTCCCACTGTATTAAGCACAGAACATCAACTGCCCCCTAGCTCTGCTTTGTGCCCTGATTACTGATTCTATAGCAGAAAACTAGTTGGGCTGACCAAGCAAAGGTCAAGCTGACCAGGTGAAGAGAGAGGATGAAAGAACATTACATGGCAAGGAAGACCTCAGGTTTGTGCAGCTAATGGGCAATACAATGCTTTTAAACACCGAGGCAGTAAAATGCATGGGAACATGATGTTGGGAAACAAGTGTGTGTCTCACATTAAATGCTTTTCTGGTGTTCAGCTGAAGAGCTGGGTAAAAAGCTCCTGTTCCTATAAACTAATGGAGTTGGCACGCTGCCTTTAGTTGAAAGGTTTGGTGTGGTGGCAGAATTAAAAGGCTTTCATCTGAAATCTGCTTGAACGATCACGCTGGAAGCTGTTATGTTCTCAGGACAAGTTGGTTTTGGCTGCAGCTGCTCAAAACAGGAAGCAAAATGAGGTGACTTAGAAAAATCTGATAAGCTTTGCCTCTGCTTTTGGTCTGGCTGTATAAGCTGGGGACGGATGGTGGGAGGGAGAGCTCTTGCCACCTTCCTATGTAGAAATGTGAGCATCTTAAGATGAGTGTATCTGATAGCTGCTGACCACATCCTTCCCCTTCCCTGAATCATCACCTGCAGGCTGTGCTTGGGGCTTTCTGTGCCACCACTGATAAGGCACACGCATGGTGGAGCCAACAAGTTGGTGGGGTCCCTCTGATGCCTACCAGCACCCCATAACAAAGAAACAAGTGTTTCCATGCAGTCTTCATCCGACACAGCAAGTGCAGTGTGAATACCACAATGCCAGATTTATAATGTGTTTGACAGGGATTTACTTGGGGTTTAACAAATGGAAGAAGTGTAAAACAGAGTATCTGCCCCATGGTCTAATGAGCCCTGAATACTGCCTCTGATAACAGCTGTCACACAAATATGTCAGTGATCAAAGTAGGCAGCTGAGATACAGGGTGGGATCCCCCCAAAACCTTGTGCTCAGTACTTACTTTTAGCATTGGTCATTGGAAACGTGGTTGCTCTACACGTGATGGAAAGAGTCTGTGTGTGGTTAAGGCTGTGGGTTGGACTGCAGGCTCTGGGGTAACTCCTCAGCCTGCAGCCCATGGTCTTGCAATGATGAAGAATACCTTGATCAGGCCTTGGCATTATGGAGATATCAGGAGATACTCCATGCATTCTCTTAAAGGGAATGACTCTGCACCTTTGAACCTGGCCACCTACATGTTTGGGTTTCCAATTGCAGAAAGACACCTCAACATCAGTTGTCTGTCCTTCTGACCTTCTAATGAGCCAGTAGCTCTGAACACCTGTAGAGAGGAACTTCTCCACAGTTAACTCAGAAGATATTTACCAATGCTCTCCAATGCACCTTTCTTGTCCAGACTCGAGTTCAGATTCAGCTTAGAAGAAATATCACCTGTTAATTGTTTTTTGGAAGCATCCCACCCAACTAATTTCTCAGGACTTGCCTTGCTGAGCTGACTTGAAATAGGTAAATGATATATTGGTGAGAGTATGATCAATACAGCATGCCTGTAGGCAAAAGTACAGATTGGATACTTTCCTTCCCACATAATATATGCATAGCATGATCAGAAATAGCATATTTCCCAGGTGACTGCAGGGGGTGTAAAGAGGAGATAATTTTCTCTTGGGGCACCATTTCCTTGATAGTGTCTATCAACTGCTACTGCATAGGCAATAGTCAATTAACTGGCAGATGCAAATAGCTCTCAAACATCTTGCCTGTCAGTGGTTTTTTGACTTATGCTAAATTCAGTGGCTCAGTTTTCACCTTTGAAATACATAAGGAGGGTGAAATGGAGGGAAGGTGTTCTGGAAAGTAGGTTATGTCTCTTCCACTCCTCAGTGAGGAACAGCTACTGATCACCTAAACAGATGAGTCCAGGATCACCAGGAAGGAACTCAGAGGGATGGGTGTGGATAGAGGAAAAACAGAGCACAGTGCCTGCTATCCTGCTCCTTGGGAAAACTAGCTAACTGGCTGAGATTCAGCATCAAAACCATTCTCCAAAGGTGCTTGGCCAAATCCTGACTGCATGAAAGAACTAGGTTTTTATTGTCCTTTTCTTTTCTTGCATAAGATGGGGCATGCTGAGGGCTGGCTTACCTTAACCTGGAAGATAAAAGATATTGAAGGTCAAGAAGGTAAGGGAAGTAATTTGAAAGGTTCATAAGCACCAAATAGATTACTTAATGACTGTTTCTAAAGGTTATATCACCCTGAAAAAAGCAGTGTAAGAATTGCAAAGAATCACCAGGAATTACCAATGTCACCCAATGTCATCTGCTATGGAGATTTCAAAGCCAGGACCTTTAGTAAATGAAAGATTTGGGTATCTTTTTGCTTTAAATACTCAGATTTCTTTGGAAGAGACAGAACAAAACTGTACTGCAAAGGGAAAAGGAGAAGATTGCTTTGGCACAGAGGTTGCTCTAAAGCCTTTTTTTTTAACCTTATTTAAAGTTTGTTCCCTATTAGAACTTGTCCTCTCTTCTTCTTGTCTTGAAGAAAAACACAGGGACTTTGTTCTCTAGGGAATCATCTTTCTGACTTAGCCAGGACATAATGCATCAAAAACCAAAGCAACAGGAATGATTTGATTTGATTTCAAAGCATGCTGCATCACACAAGTGAATACTGAAGCAGCCTACGCTAGAGACACTATGGTTAAGCTGAAGATATTGGTGAAGTCACCATACCAAGTGTACCAGTGTTTTAAGACTACTCTCCATATTCAGTGTCCCTAGATTCAGTGCCATTAATTTACACAGTTTTTGCAGTCACAGTGACCACCTGGCCTTGAAAAGCACACAAGCAGGAGAAAACACAGGACAGGAAAAGTATGGAGAACTGGAGAGGGAAACGTTGACTGAGCAAGGAAGATGCTGCAGGAAATGAAGACAAACATTGCTACTTGTTTGGAATGAGCTGATCATCTGAAGGTTTCAGAAAGATTTCCTTTGGGGATCAGGAAGAGATCACATGCCAGAGATGATGGAGCATCTGCATCAAACCCTGCTCACCCAAGAGAGATCTCAGGTCTGGTGTTGTGCCTGGAACTGGAAATGCATCCACCACCATGGACCTACAGCCCTGCAAGATTTGGTTAGCTCAAGTGCTCTGTCACCAGCGCTCACCACTGGTACAACATGCTGCCAAGATGCTCCAGTCCTGCCAGCACTGACTGAAGACACTGTGAGGAGACCTGCTGTGGTCCCACGTGCCCTTATTATCCATATCAGTGGGATTATCTCCAGGGAAGCATGAAGAGATGCCCAGCAGCTGTGAACAGTGCTGTCTCAATACCTTTTCGCAGTATCCCCATTCCTAAACTTTCACCCGTTGGTCCCCTCCTGCCTCCCTTTCCAAAAGAGAGCAGGATGCATGCAGTTTGATGTCTGGTTTTCTGGTGTCACAGCCCACAGAGTTCTTATTAACTGGTTTGCCTTCTCAGCAGGAGGGCCTGTCGACTATTTTTATTAATGGGAAGAAAATGGAGACTTTCCCTGTCATCACTCACCGCCAAGAGCGAGGACCATAAGGAAAGCCCTGATACCACCAGACTTACAGCTGTGAGGAATCTGCCTTTCTTCCCTCAGGGCTCAACTAAGAGGCTCAGCTAACAACTTCTTTTATTTTCTCCTTTCAATCTTCCCTGCCATTTTCAATCAGAGATGTGATTTTTCACGCATTGCCCTTAACCCCAAGTGGCCAGGCAAGAGCTCCTTCGTGTGCAGCCTGACAAGCACAAGAAATCTGCCTAACTCTCTGTTATTATTCATGAGGATTGTCAGCAAAGGCACTACTAAAAGCCTCTTGTGGAAAAGACAAATGATTCTCCAAGTCTGGAGAGGTGGAGGCTTCAGAGCATCATTCAGAACTGGTGAGTGGCACCTAAGATTGATTTTGTCAAGCAAAGGTTGGATGTCTCTTGCTGTTGGCTGCTTGTAAGTGAACCCTGCTAATCTGTCTTAGTACATAGCCAGAAAATGGATAACTGATTCATGTCTGTAGGAAGTGGGCCATGGAGAGAGCAACCAGGCTTCACCATGGATCTTCCCATCAGCTGTAAAAGCTGGAGGGTTGTCCAGATCCCTTGCAGTTAAAGATGAAGCACAGTAGTAGGACAAGAGTAACTCCAGCTTGGTTTCTTTCCTGTAATTCACAGCACCATTTGTCCCCAGAGCCAGCTGGTTGTTAAGGACTGGGGTCTCTGCCTCCTGTACCAGGGCGTTCTGAGCCTCCTGAGTTGTGGTGCTTGCAGGAAGAAAATGCTGCTAAATTATTAAATTACTTGAATAAGGTCAATTAAACTCACCACTTGGGTTCTTTGAAGAGATATGTCAAATATTCAGGTGTTCCTCCTTTTTCTGTTTCTCAGTTTACTCACCCAAATGCTTCTTGGGGATCTGTAAATCATTGACTCACTGGATAAGCTACTGTCCCCAGAGGAGCAATTTTCCCTGATGCCTCCCACATCCTATGACTGAGGTCATCTTCAGCACCAAAAAGCATGAGAATGAATTAGATTTCAATGCTGATTTTGTTTTTACTGTTACAGCTTTATACAGTGCTATCAATCAATGGCACCCATCTCCCATGGTGCTCAGAGCTTGGATTATTCAGTATGACCTCGAAATACAAGGAAGTTTTGGCTGATGGGCTGTCTGTCTGCATGAATCACCTCTCTTTTCAAAAACCATTGTGGATTGATTTCAAACCTGAGAGGAAGACCTAGAAATCAGCAGTCCCTAATCCTGTTGTTTAGGGGGAGTGTTGGAAAATTCTAATTCCCTTCTCAGAGCTCTGAGAGATGACAGGGAAAGTCTGGCATTTCAGGACTATGTCAGCAAAACAGCTGTCAGGAATAGTGTTGGTGTAATTGATTCTAGCTGAAGAGGAAGAAGCAGACTGGATGAGTGCTGAGGTCCCTTCTAGCCCTCTTCTTTCAGCCCTTGCTGTGTGAGCAGATGATGTGTTCAACCCTGGAACTGGTTACTGGGAACGCTGTAGGCTGTGTATGGTCTGTACCAGCCACGTTGGTTAAGCATTTGTTAACAATTCTTTCTTTACAGAGACTTTGTATATGGCTTTTAATTTTAATTTATTTTTTTTTTAAATTAGCTAATTAACAAGTGTTTCCTACCTGATCCAAATTCCACTAAAGTCAAGGGAAAGTTTTCAATTTCAGTGAGTTTCCAAAAGGTCTTTCTATGTTTTCTTGTGATAAATATACTGACAGCATAAGCCTGATGCTAGCAACACTCCCTCTGTGGAAAAACTCCAAATGTTTCCTCTGTAATTATGATGCAGAATCAGCTTTGCTATCTTGTTACAGCATTAATGATCTTTGTATGGCCAGTCACTTCTGTGTTGCTTTTTTTCTTGCCTCCAGAGTTCACTTAGCATGGCTTTCACTGTTATGATTGCAGATTATTCCTAACTGCCTTCCAGCCATAAAAAGAAACAAATCATCAAAACACTTTGAGTGAGCCTAACGATTAGCTAAGTAGGAAATCATTTGGCTCTTACAAATGCAGTACCTGAAAGAAGATGTTTTAAAGCAGTGAAGTCACTCAGGAAGAACAAGAGAAAATGTGAGAGCTGATACGATTCAGAGCAAGGCTGTAGATTCCAAACCTCCTGGCACACCATGGGGGGGTTTGATCAACAGGCAAAATACAGAATTACAGTTTAAAGTCAGCTGCAAAACCAGGTCTGGGCATACATCTCATCTGAGCTAATAGTGATAGGTGTGAGTCAACCTGAAAACCACCCCCAGTCTTCTTCTGAGGTTGTTGCCTTACTCAGGTTCACCTACACACAGGAAAATTCTTATATAGAAAGTTATAGAAAGTTATATAGAAAGTTATCTAAAAGCATGCTCTTCCATAGGAAATGAGGCTGCAATCAGTTTCTGCCCTGCTTGTTTTAGTTCTCTGCTCCATCTGACATGTGGTGATCAGCCAGGCTTTTGTCTTCGGGAGTGATAGAGACATCTTTGTTCTCTTCTGGCACAGCACTCAATAAACAAGTGGATAAACTCACTTGTTTGGTATCCCAGGCCCACCATGTGGAGCTGTAAACTGCCAGTTGCCCAAATTAGAAAGGGATAAACTTTGTTTACCTCCGTTCACCCTTGGCTACACTTCTGGAGATAGATGACTCCTCAGCGGGTGCCAAGCATCACCGCTTCCTGAACTGTAATGAAATAAGATGTAAAGCTCCCACAACCAGTCATGCCTCCTGAGAACCAGCCTTTTGGAGGCATGTTTGCTTTGAAAGGAAGGCTGTTTTGGCTCTTCATTGGCAGAAGCAGAGCAGCAACATCTATGTGCTCCTGTACCTGAGGGAGTTCTTGCCATCGAGGTATCTCACCAGGGGAAATCCTTGCTTGGGGTGAAAATAGAGATACCCATCCTACCTTCAGAGTGCCTTTGCTGACCTTATGTGATGAATCTCCTGCTTCACTCTGCACTGTGGCACTCGTGCATAAAAATGTATTAATGAGCAACACCAAATGGGGGTGATTTTGGTTTTTTTCATCAGTAATATTCTGTAAGTCATGCAGTTCATTGGCCACTGCTGTAACTAAAAGAATTTAGATAAACAGGTCAATCATACCAAGAAAAAACAAAAACCAGAAACAGTCCTGTCCCCCCTCCCAAACCTTGGTAGTCCTCTAAAGCTACAGTAGAGTTCTGAACTCTTGCAAACAACAGAGGGAGAGACTGCAGGAAGTCAAAATAGCCAAAGTTAATATCAATTTAATAATTCCTATTGTATAAAAATTTACCTAAAAATAAGGAGCTGAAGTTAAAAACAAAGGAATACTTTTAGTAAATATTGCCAGCTATGCCTCATTGGTGCAAAGAGGTGGAGCTCCAAAAGAGGAGATGGTTTGGGCATTTTTAATTTTTTTTATTTTTTTTCAGCCAAGGGAGGAACAGTATTCTGTATTTTACCATGTTTTTTCCTCATTCTTTCCAAATCACACCATCAGCAAATTCTTCTTTCCTTGTATCATTTTGAGTCAAAGAGAACCAATCCTAGCAAGCAATTCCTCCCATCTATCACATACTGCATTCCCCAGGTCGAAATTGCTGGCTGAGATACGATACATACAGCTGAGACGATTCTTAGCCCACTTTAGCTCATATTTGTGGCCATGAGTTCTCATGATTTTGTGGGTTTGATTAGTATCTTAAACACTAATTAAACCTTCACAATACTCATGAAAAAAACCAAACCAACAAACATAAAAATTCTGAGATACCTATGTGCACGTGTTTGTGATTTATCACTGCATTTTACACTGAGTCTGAGGTCCATAAGAATATCCTGATGTACAATTTCATTACACGTCTACAACTCCAAACAAAATAAGCAGATGCTTGTTGACAGTTTGCCTGTTTTTATTTTTTTTCCCCCTTAAGTTTGCTGGTTTTGTCACTGTAATGATGGCAGGAGTCTTCTCTTTGGATAATTACCCTTATGCTGATGGAGGCTTCTTCTCATTCACACTTCAGGCCCCAGCCACTGGGTTTGTGCTGCTACCTGCTATTACTGTGAAACTTTGCAGACCCAACCTACTGTTCCATCCCCCTTGATTACCCATGAAAACATGGGAAAACTTTGATATTTGTCAAAAAAGGAACTGTGTCTTGGCTACAAGATTTGAAGTTTGCTCTTAGTCCGTTCTTTTGGTATCAAGAAAATCAAACAACTGATCAAAGTGGTGTTATCTGAGTTTGAGAGAGGCTGTAAAGAGGGAGTGGAAACTGCAGACTAAGACATACTTCATCTCTCTTCACCTCATTCTTTCCTCTCTGTGTAGAAACACTCAGCTGTGCATTTCTGCAGGGATTTTCACCCATAAAAGTGCAGGATGGGGACTGGTTACGATCTAGAGGGGAGAGCGGACCCCAGGCTCCACATACATCTGCAATGCCACAGATGTCACAAAATCTGACATTGCATTGAGACATACTTCAGGCAAAAGTGGTGTCTGCAAGACCCATACCAGAGTCCTTTATCTCTGCTCAGATTTGGGTGTGGCCTCGGATGTCGTGCCAAAAGCGATGGAGCAGCAGAAAAAATTATTTATGCAGCTGAAAGCACAACCTATGGGGAAAGATAGCAGGAATTGGGGTTGTTCAGTGTAGAGATACAACCCTTGGTTGAGTTACAAATACTTCTTAATTTCTGTCTCATTGATCTATTGCCATTTGTAACAGGGGATTCAACAGGGAGGACAAAGGGTCCCCTTGATCAGAGCTTTTTCTCTCCTGCTAGTGAAGAGGTGGCTTTGACAAAGCCTAGATTTCAAGGTTCCCCACACTGGGAAGTGCTTTAACCTGGAAGCTGTTAAAGAACAAGAGGACAGTCCCACCTCTTCAGCCTTTGCTTTGGTCTCACATCCATGTCCTCTAGGCTTTCCCACAGTGAATAGGCTCTCTGAGGTGAAAGCGAGTGTGAACTCCTCCAGCATTTGGATCTTGAGTGACTTTGATGAGAAAATAGTCATTTAGCTGTCTCAGTTCACCAGAGACTTCAGGGCTCATGAGCATGCACAGAGCAGAACATCAGGTGCAGAAAAATTTTGCCAGGAACAGGATATGCCTGTGTACATTCAGATGCTTAAAGTGGTTATTGAGCTTGCGTTCTTAGACATGAGACTTGTCCAAGTGCAGCAGAATTCAGTTCAAAAGGGTATCACAAAGTCTCAACAATCTCATTGCACAGAGGACTTAAGGAATGAACAGGCAAAAAGATATTTTTTTTTTAATCTCCTGAAATAAAAGTGAACTTTGTGCTCAGTGTCCATGTGAGTTCATTGCCATTGTGAGTTGTGAGTTTAGACCCCAAAGGAACCTCATCAGCCCTGTGCACTCACTCCTAAGGAGATGTCTGTGCAGTGAAAGAGTTCTGCTATTTTGCTTCAGATATTTCATTACAATACAGTTCCTTATGCCCCAAATGGAAAAAGAACTGAAACTGTGCTCTGAGGAAGATCCTTCTCATAGCAGTGGCAGCTCATGGAGAGCTAGGAGGCACTAAACTAGGAAGATCCAAACATCACAGGTTCAGACCCAAGTGATTGGGTCAATCATCTTTTGGCTGGCAGACAAACAGTTACTTTATGGCTGACACCTTGAAGACAGCAAAAGCAGAAGTGTTGGTTCTGAGAACAGCTCTGTTTCCACGTTTCCTATTGGTGGTTACACTCAGCCAAGCCAAAAATCTGTAGAGCCTGTCCGAAAAGAAAATGCATAGGGAATGGGTGGAAGAAATATGGAATGTAGAGAGTGATCCTGTGTCTGGAATAACCTCCCAGTATCTGACACTTTACAGATCAGATGCTTCCTGAGCTGGAAGTTGAATCCAGACCCTTGAATTTAATACTCCCATGAGATGGATCCTCCATGGTTTTGCCTTTATTTTACGAGTCTGTCTATATATTTGGACTCAACAGCTTCCTGTGACAATGAATTACAGGATATGAGCTTGGCAGAAAAAAGGCTTCCTCTCATTTGTTTATGAAGTGCATTACTCCAAAAAATTCATTGGGTGCTCCACTTAATTGGTAGAGGCTCCTGTCCATTTTCTCTTACCTCATCACTGCTCATGAATTACACTATTTAACAAGCTGAAGAGCAGGGAGCCTCTCTTCTGATGTGGCCATTTGATTGTCACCCTTCTTTGAACCTCTTCAGATCCCAAAGTGTCCTTTTCTGGGTGGAGGGGAGGAGAACCAAAATTGCCAGAAGCATTGTAGTTATGGTGCTGAGGGGCATGGTTCAGCAGTGACTTGGCAGTGCTGGGTTAATGGTTGGACTTGATGATCTTAGAGGTTTTTTCAAACCAAAACAATTCCATGATTCTGTGGTTCAAGATGTGGGTGCACTATTTAGCTATATGATGTTTTTGTTGTCTTCTAATATAGAGATACCTCTATCTTCTTCTCTTTGGCCCAATGTTTTTATAATCATTGCTAATACTTATTCTCTCCTTGATCACTGTGCTGATTTACAGAGAACTCAACACAAACTCCAAGATCACCTATCCTCTCTGCCTAAGTCTATTTAAAAAGAAAAAAAAAAAAAAAATTATCTTGCCCTGTGAAATGTTCTGAGTTAATAAGAGAGAAGAAACTCAAAAGTAATTTGGCTGAAGCAAGTGGTATTACACAGAGCACAATTCAACTCACAGTCTTATATTAACAGTGCTGCCAGGGTTCATATCTCCAAAAGATGTATTAATTCAGAAAAAGGGTCATTAAAGTAAGTAAAGTTCACTTCCTACTACATGACTCTGAAGCTGCTGGGGTGCAAGTGGCCATGGGGCCAGCTGACACTGCAGCAAAAGCATTAAAGACTAAGGAATACACTAATTAAAATGTACCACATGAATAATAAACCCAAGGTCTTGGGCTGATGATGATGGAGACAGGTCTGCAAGCCTGAACCAAAGAGCATTAACAGCTTTCCAGTTCAGCTGTGGCTCTGAAAAGAGACTTGAAGCCCAAGAGAGATTGAATGAAGAGAACATTTCTGAGCTATACACCTGCCTTTGGACCACCATCTCTACTGGAAATAAATGCACACACAATTTACCCTGATTTCCTCTGGAACTCCACGGCTTCTGCAGTGCAAGGACTGCTAGCTCACGTTCCCCATGTCACATGGGAAGAAGGTATGGATACAGGACACAGAGAGATGCATTATACTCACTGCCTAAATAACCCTGGTGTCCCATCTGACAGTGAACTGCAGAATCTGTTGTACAAGAAAACTAGAGAACTCTGCATAAATTAGCTAGGGCATCATCCACCCTAGACATGTCTTGGGCTCTTGCTACTTCAGTATGAGTACTAGTGACTCCTCATCCCTAAATTCTCGAAGTATTTCAACCAAGTGAGCCAGTTTGGCACACATGTCTTGCAGGTTTAGCTATGAAATGAACTTCATCACCCTCTATATATGGACTCGGTCAACACGTTGACTTGCTCCAGATAAGAGCCAATGAAGAAGATCATCAGAAGGAGCAGGACTGCAAGCTTGTTCCCTAGCCTAACACACCAATATAGACACAGAGTACTGACCAGTTAAAACAAAAAGCATGTCCCTCAGGACCCACTTCCAGATTTTCTCATTTAGCTAAAACAGCCTTACCTGTTCAGGGCAGGAATAATCACAGCCAGCTTCTTATTTAACCTAAGCTCTAGAACTAAGGACATTCTTGTCCTCAGTCCTAAATATCCTGAATACAGAGGTCATGAAAAAGCTCTGTAACGTCTGAGGAATCAGTTGGGGTTATTTCATGTTACTGTAGCTATCTAAGAATAAGATATCCTGCCTAAACTGTGATACCCAAGTTTTTCTCTACAATTATCAGAGAGAGAACCCTATTGCTGGGATTTTGGGTTTGTTGCTTTTACTTTGTTTGTTTTTTCCAATGGCAGTCAAGGCAAATTCACAAATTCTTTGACTGAAACATGAACTGCCCTAAATATCTCATCCACCAACTTTATGTAAGCTTACTGGATAAACCTTTTCTTTTTTTTTGTTGTTGTTTTTTTCCTATCCCATTGTAAACTCTCCTTGTGTGCACAGACAGTAAATGGAAAATTTGGGGATAAATCTCAGGTGCATTTCCAGCCACCAGATTCTGTGTTGTATTAAGGATCATGTTACTTACAATAGCACTTTTACCCTTGAGCTTCTTCAGGTTTCCAAGTGAGGGGATTTGCAGAAAGTCCAGGATGAAATAGTTTGAAAAAACATCAGTCGCTGATAAAGGTATAATGTTTGGGCACGTAGCCAACAGCAAGGCCATCAGGGTGGAGAACAGGGGTGGGATTTCTCTCCCCTGGCCACTGCTCATCTCTGAACACAGACCCAACCCCTACAGATGAGCACTTCAAAGTGAAGACGTTTCCTGCCCGAATATTTGGGGTTTTTTAATTATTTTTGCCATCCTATTTAGATTTGTAGCTACTCAGGGTAGAAGCCAGTTGTTAGTAAATGTTTATGCAACACAACATCATGGAGCCCAGATCCTCTTGGAGGCCTCTAGATGTTGTTGTGGTACACATTCTTATTTTGATATGCTCTGTGAAGTTACTGTGTGGTGAATGAGCCTGGAATAGACCCAAAGGCCAAATCATGTGCACACACACACGCACACACATAAACTGTTTGGATTAGCTCTGCTAAACTCACTGAAGAAGTGTCATAGCTGCTCTTCAGCCAAACATTGCTGGATGCTTAAACCTTTTCTAAACTGGTTTTCAAAAGATAATTTTGATCAGCTGCAATTTGCCTTTTTTAACTGGAAGATAAGTAGGTGGTGTCAGAATGGAGAGCATGTTTGTCTGTTGTTGTAGTCACATATGAAAGAAGTGATGGCTTAGATAATTTCTTGTCATACCTTTGGAATCTGCAATTAACATCAATATGTGTCTCTACAGTAAGGTACCCCACTAATGCACTTAAAAACATTAAGTGGCTAAACACCAATTTGCACTCTGATCCTTCTGGAATATCACAACCCACCTGTCAGTGGAGGGGATGCAGCCAGAGATGCAGTGATCACAAAGCAAGTTTGGAGTGTAAGGTGAGACAGTTCTCCATGCCACCACTGGAAGAGGAAATCATGTTTCAGCCAAGCATGTGGCAAGGACCTTCAAAGAGAATAATCATGTAGAGACATCTTTTCCATCTTTTACTAATTACCCAGTGGATCTGTGATGGGACTGAGCTTTCATGAGTCCTGGAGGAAGAACAAGGGGCAAGCTGCTACCACTAGGTTAGGAAAGGACCTCTTGAGTCACCACCTTCTCCACTGTTGGTCTGCATGTCCAGGCACTATGAATGTCCTCCTTAATGTGTAACTTCATACAGAACCTTAGTCTTATTTTTAATTCCTTTTAAACCCAGCTAGAAATACACCAAAGGAGGAATAAGAAGGTAGTGTTAGTCTCTCTGTTAAGCACCACCCTATGTAACAGCCTTTTTGCTTAAGGTGATAGACAGTAAGTAGAGAGGTACTCCTCCATTTTGGGTGGCCTCCTGCCTCATTTAGCTCCTCACTAGTCCCTACCTTTAACCACACTGGCTAACACACACTTAGAATATATTTTGTCTTCCAATAGAGAAACAGTCTTCTGTCCTTCCACTCTCTTAATGGAGTCAAGGACTTATAAAAATTCAAACAGTGCCCCAACCCTGACTGTTTTTAATTTTAATTTGCCTTTTAGTCAAGATCACCATTTTTTTGTAGAGGGAAAAAAAAAAATAATCTTGTTGACAGAATACTCAGTTGCTTGCTCCAAGTCTTTCAAGGCTTTTGGAGGTCTGAACCTTTGGAATCTTGACTGTCTGTAATAAGATACGTAAGATTTTTGCATACAACTTTGAGAACTGGTATGGTTATAGTTAGGAGAGTGATTCTCTAGGAACATAAGCCTCTTTCCCCAAAGATCTGTTTCATCGTGTCTTGAGTCATAGTGGATTCTTTAGCAAGCAAAACTAATATTTTACTCCTGTTGGTTCTGCAGAGCCAAAGCCGTTAATGGAAAAATCATCTCTATTCAGTTCCAGCTCATGTATCATCAACAAACTGGTTGGCCAGATTCCAACGGCAGAACTTTTGGGGAGGACTTCAGCGGCACACAAAGGTTTTTTCATCTAAAACTGAAGCTTGTGTCCCTGGTAATTAGGGGAGGGGGAAGCACGTCTTTCATTTTGCAAATTAAATGGATGCAATCTGGAAGCCATTGAGCGAAACCAGAGAGGGGAGAGACAATTTCAAACTTCACCATTTTTATCGAGCTGATTTTCTGACGAATGGCTAGACATCCATGTGAATTTTATTTTTTTGTGTTCTGGCTTGTGAAAGGCTGCTGGATGTGGAATGAAGGATGTGGAAATGCATCTGTGCCCAAAGATCGATGATATTTGTGGCTATTTTCTTTTTGTTAAGTTTGCAGAATGGTGACATTAAAGAACACAGCTGGGCCACTTAAGGTTTAAAGGTTGGATATAAAAACCTGGCGTTTCACTTAAAGGAAAAGTCAATGCTTGTTTTTTTTTTTGCAAAAGAATGCAGTCTATATCATCCTTCAAAGGCTTAAGTTAAAAGTCATCCCTGACAGCAAATATTGTGATTCTTTTTGTGGTGTTCAGAGTTTATGAAGCACTCACAAGTTCTGGATGCTTTAAGGTTGCTTTCTTCGCAGGGCAAGGCAGAGCCAGAGAACAACACAGAAAGGTCTGTAAGTCCACTAATTCCTCTGTTAAACCCTTTCTAGGACAGGGAAGGACCCATGTTCTCTAACCAGGTGGTCAAGGTTTTAGAGGGAGGCAAGTTCTCAATGGCAGTTTCTTTGGATCACCATGCCATCATGTCCTGGTTTCCCAGGCACAGCCCCATGGCCCAGCCATGAGTAGCCCTGAGCCAGCTGGGAGATCCAATCAAGGCAGCTGCCCCAGTCTGGCTCACAGGTGTATCCCATACCAATTAATCTGCTCATTATAAAAGGAGGGAGTTCACTGAGGGTGAGTTCTTCCTCCTGAGGTTCTGCTCTCTTGGACTTCTGCTGCTGATCCCAAGGACCAGGCTGAGTAGAACCTTATATGCTTTATGTCGGTGATTGTGTTAGTTTTGTTATTTCATGAAATCTGTTTCTACTTCAACCTTCTCTTCTTCATGGAGAGAGAAACTTCAAATGCTTTTATATGTTTACAGTGCACCAATACTCCTCTGATCTAGTGACCCTGGTCTCCTTTTGTAGTCAGTAGAAGGAAATAGAGCCCTTTAGGGTGCAATTCTAGTGTCCACCTTAGAATGAGAGGAGCAATGCCTTAGGAGCATTTATTTTGGCAATATGTAAGAGAAGCCTGGGCTACCTTCACCAGCTGTAGACATTGGCAAATCAGATGTCTGTGCTCAGTTACAGAACTTCTGTTCTTGTGCCTCAGTTTACCCAGCACCAGGAATCCAGAGACCCTAGAAGACACCAGAGACTCAATCAGTGGTTTTCTTTCTCTCTCAAAATTGAATTGATTACAAGAGCCAGCTTCATCCAGAACAAAGCATTTGTCTAGCTCACACTCCTGATGCAAAGAACTAAGGTTGAGAGCAGCACCAGGTTAGTAGTCTCATGCTGGTTGACTTGTTTGAAATCTCTGGAATATCTGGCCATTGGTTTAAACAATCTGATCCTTATCAACAGTTTTCCAGAGATGTTCATCCCATTGATTTATATCCAGGCAAGATTTAAGGTTGCTCAAAAAAAAAAAAAAAAAAAGCTGAAATTCTCCTTAAAATGCATTATTTACATCTTACAGAGGTCTTATCTCATACACTACAGTACACATTTCTCCTTATCTAGTTAGATTATTTACTTAGCAATTTTCTCTCTCTTGCTCCCAGGCTTCCTATCACTTATGTCAAGTTGCTGTTTTGTTCCCTGAGTGAAGTTCATTTTTATTCATGCTGAAGCAGTTCCTTTGTTTCAGTAAATGTATAACCCAGCCCTCAAACCATCCTTTACATCAGGTATTTACTGACTCATATCTAAGAGCACTGCAGGGAGCCAACCCTTATTACATGCTGTTATCTTGACAAACACTGTATTGGCCTCAATGACTGGTGGCATCTCTGGGATGTGAACTGGTAAATATTATGAGCAGGCAGTGCCCTGGTGGGTGAAAAACAGCTATAGCAGTCAGTTAAAAGCAGCAACAGAAGGTAGGCATGCTTTCCCAGAAGCATGTGCCTTTGTTACAGTTCAGCTGACTTGGTTTAGTCTGTGAAGCTCCAATCGACCTAAAATTTCACTCTAAAATGTTTAGGTTCTCCGTAGTCAGCTGGTGAAGAGTAATCCTTCTATACCCACATCAGTTTTAGCATGGCTATGGACAGTGGACAGCATCTAGGGCTGTATGTATATGCTGTTTCTAATTGTTCATCATTGTACCCACTGGATGTCATGATAACCTTTGCAGTCTGCTAGTGAAGTGTAATTGCTTCCCAGTCTGCCTGGGGCAAAAGCAATCAAGTTAGCCTGTGCCATGGCTTTGCAGCCATTAAAACCATGGCTGTGTGCAGTTGGATCAATGAGAAACTTCCATCTGATCTACACCATGCATGGACTCACAACCATATTGCTCTTAAATCAGCCAAGAGTGCAAGGTGTCCTTCAGCTGTGTGCATGTGTGATAGCCTCATATCAGGCTGGGAGGTGAGCTGACACCCAACCCACCCTGAAGTCTGCAGATATAAACCCAGACTGCCCAAATGGTCAGTCTGACAAGGGAACAACAGAGAGAGATATCTAAAAACCCCTGAGAAGCTTGAAAAGGTGTCCATTTTCACTGCCTTCTCTGCTATAAGAAGTAGGGGACAGGATATGAAGCCCACAGCAATGTTTTGAAATAAAAAGGCAGTGGTTCTTGACATAATGAGTAGTAGACCTGTGTAATACCTTTGTATCAAAGGGCATCCTGGATCCTGAAAGCTCACATATCAGGCATGACTGGGGAAAAATCAAGGTAAAAGACACTTTTGAATGTCCCAGATATGAAAATAGTTGGACATTAAGGAGGTGTTGCACAGATTAGACCTATTCTGTTCTTCCCTTCTACATACAAAGTTGTAAATTTTCCTTCTTCCTTTTCAATCCCTACATACTTTTCCATGCTTATGATCCTAGTTTGTCCTTGATCTGTTCTGTAGGAACTGTGTTCATGTAAGAGAACTGGCTTCATTTTTTTTTTTTCCTAATTGCTGGGAAGGTGACTTGTACAGAGTCCAAGATGCTCATGGATGCTCAGAAAAACACTTTCTAGTTCTTGGAGCAGGAACAGTATCCTTGTGCTGCTGGGTAGGGACACAAAAAAAATTAGATACCACATCCTATAGTATTTGGGACTCCAGAACCTATCAATATCCCTAATTAGAAATAGTCTTTGAAATATATGCTTCAGTATGGACTTGAGTCACAAAAGGAATCAGCATCAAGGACTGTTTTCATTTCACTACACTTGAGCATGTAGTGCCATTTGACAGGTTATGAGGCATTCAAGGCATCCCCATGATGTTAGCAGATCATGTGGGAGACTCAAAGGTACCTTATGACATGGTTGACCTTTCCTGGTCCTCCTCTCTGCTCTCTCCTATTTGCCTTTTTTCCCCCACATCTGAGATCCATCTATCTTTTCCCAGATAAGAAATATCAAATGTCTTCTACAAAATCCTGGTGAAAGAGGAAAAAGAGGTAAAACCCCTAAAAACAATGACAACAATGATGACCTCTCCACCTCTGAACATACAGGAGATTTAAAAGAGTGAAAAGCAGATAGGAGTGGTAAATAGACACAACTGCAGTCGGACTGGAACTGGTAGCAGCTGTAAATCACTTTGATGCCAGTTTCCACTTGAGGTTAAATTCTCTAACAAGTGGCACTGTATTTCATCCTTTTTATTTTGTCAGCATTTTATCCTTGAGTCGGTTTCACAAAGCATACATGTAAGGGATATCTTCTAAGGTTTCCTGATTCAGTTGGCAACTTCCTTCAACTCTGCTTTAATAAGCTGTGTCTCCTTAAAAGGTCGTGAGAGATTTATTTAGTGCCTATTCAGCTCTGTCAGAGTATTGCTGCTTCACATTTGCCTTTGAATTTCAAGGTTATGCAAAACCCTTTCCTTCTTCCTCATACTGTTGTGTAGCAGGCTTCCGAATAAGTTCCCAAGATAGTGAATATAGCTTCTGATATCTACAGTGCCTCTGACATTTGTAAAACATTTATCACTGTGTTGTGTGTGTCCAATACCAATGATTAATTTGGAAGAACAAAAGTCTGACAGCAGTAAAATAAAACCTTCTACATATATTAAGAGAATGGGAACCACTAAATTATACTGAGCCCGTAAATACTGAATCTGGCTTGTCCCTTGGAAGCACTCCAATGGTTTCATGGGTCGTGTCTACATTTGTAAAGCAAAAAGGAAGTTGAAGAGCGAGCCAAGACAGGAGACTTCTGTGTTCTGCATTCACATTCTTTGATGTGAACCTGACTCTGGATACAGATATATTTGAACCCATAAGCAATGTGCTTCAGGGTCTTCCCGTTGATCCTGAGGCCAACTGGCCAACCCTGCAGCTGAGTTCTCCTACTTTTAGGTCA
Source organism: Podargus strigoides (assembly GCA_028020825.1). Lineage (NCBI taxonomy): Eukaryota > Metazoa > Chordata > Aves > Caprimulgiformes > Podargidae > Podargus > Podargus strigoides. The sequence continues at coordinate 56,659,389 of CM051623.1, read as the reverse complement.
TGACAACCTGAAACAGGATATCTTCATGCACTGCGTATTAGGAACAGTCCTTGACCTGTGCAAACCTCAGAAAAGGCACAGTCATTTGCTGGAAGGATGCTAATTGGCATTGTCCAGGGGTAAAAGAAATTAACTATATGGATGACAGGATTCTTGCACTGGGGGAAGTTCCTTGATATTTTTTAACCTATTGGGATAGATGTAAACAAAACCTTGGTATTACCATTTTGGAAGGATGGGGAAGTTATTGGTTTATTCTTCTCAAAGTTCCAAGTGTTTCTATGCAGCAAGGGTGAGTTTCTTGGATAGCTGGTTGGGTTTGGTTTTTCTTATTCAGCAAAATGTCACTCAACAAATACAGCTTTTCAGGACTTTACAGGAACAACTTCTACAGCTCATTTTCTGCCAATACAACCATGCTAAGAGCGTGCTTTCAAGTGTCTTGCATCCTCAAATATTCTGCACCTACCTCAGGGATGATACTTAAGCTTGAGCAGTGACCATAGTTGAGGGAGTAAAGTGATGAGGCAGCTGGGTTGGGTAAAGGTTGGGTGTGGAGGGAACAGCAGTTCTGTAGAAACCTGTCTGGGAGCTTTCAAATGACTCAGGACACCTTCAGTCTCCCTAGGGGACACCCAGGAAAAAGCTGATCCAAGAAGGAGGATTCTTACCCTTGTCAGAGGGCATCCAAAACCCAAATGTAAAGGAGGTTTGGTACACAGGATATACATGCATAAATACATTTACAAGTATGATTTTAAAGATTCCTCTTGGTTATAGGCCAGGCTGATGGAGTGTTGAGTTCTGACTTGTGTTTTTGGAGCTCTTAGCTTTGGCAATGTGAGGCATCCTAAACCAGCCTCTAACAGGTGGCAACAAAGCAGGTTGGGAAACGATTCAGCAAGAACACGATATTTATGTCTGTAAAAGCAAAATGACTTCTGGGAAGCAGGAGGATGTGAGTTATTTTTAGGAAAGAAAGGACAATGAAGTCTTGTCTATGCTGTGAGTTTTCCCCAGCTCCCAAGCTGACCTGGAAGCTGTCTGAAATCGCTGTGTAAACAAATTCCCAGCTGCCAGAATCAATGTTGCCACCTCTTTAGTTTTAACCAGATTTCAGAGGGTTTATCTGCTGTTTGCCAACAGGACTGCATCCCTGAGCTGTAATGAATTGTTCCTCAGAAACAGCCTCATGGAACAGCACAGAGTTCTGTCTTTCCCCTCTACAGAGCTGGTGGTCACACACAGAGAGGAGAAATTAATTAAGAACAACCATGAAGCATGTGTCAGAACAGGGTCTTGACTCCAGGATTTGAGTCAACCCTCTAACCACTGCACTACCTTGTTCTAACTGTGCTTCAGATCTTTTAAAAACTACTAAAATTTTTGAAGGATGAGTCAGTTGCATAAAGAAGACATTATTTTTTCCCACAAAGAAGTCTGGTAGATTTCAAGTCAACTTTTAAACCATATTTTTGTCTATTTTCTATTGAAAGAACAAGGCTGGGAAATATGGAGTAAGAATCTGTGAAAGCAGGAAGTCCTAGGAAAAAAAGGGGTATCCCCAAGACTGCATTTTTTTTAAATGATTTAAAAAACTCTGATGACTTCTAGTCTGAACTGGAAACATGGCACATCTTTTCTGTAGAAAACTACCACCTTTCTACTCAAGACATTGTCTGGTTCCATGTCACAGCCCCAGTATTGAATCAGCTCCACCTAAACCATCTAACACCTAACCTGTTCTTAGAATCCTAAAGCGAGGGAAATTTCAATACTTCATTACTGGTCATTTGGAGTCTGTTCTACTACTTGCCCTAAATGTCTTTTTCTATAATTAAGTTTATTTTCACTCATTCTCTCCACAGTGGACCAGGAAAACACAGTATTTCATTGATGTAGTGATCTTTGAGGTTTTTGAAAACTGTTTACAGGCTTTTCCTTGGTGTTTTCTACAGTGAAACTTTATTTCATTTTAATTTGCAGGCCATTATTTCTGCTTCTCTGATGCTCACCTCTGTCTGGACCACTTTGACCTTCACCACTGACTACAAATGGAGTGTAGGACATATCAACTTTTTCAGATATCCACAGTGTTTTTGTCTTTGTTTCAGCTTTCATTAAACCCTTACCCATCATTTGCCATATTTTCCACTCTTTTACAACAAAGGAGTTACATTTAGCCACTCCTTTCCTATTGACAAACACGTGAATGTTGAAACAGTGTTTGGAGAAGTGAATTTAACTGGAGTAAAAGAACCAAATAAAACAGGAGTTTAATTTTCTCCAAATCTTTTTTAGTCCCTCTTAGCCATTATCTTCCTGCACCAGTGAAATGAGTCTCTGAAAGTCCTCAGATTGAACTGTTGTGTATATGCTCAGTAAGTAGAATAAAATGAGCTCTTCTTTCTGTTTGTCTCTTACCAGTACATAACAGGATAAAATATTCAGTTTGGGGAATGCGTCTGAAAAAGTTTGGCAGCCCTCTGAGATTTTTTTGGCCAGTGGGACAATCTGATTTGGCAAACGAGCTAAGAAGTTGTTGAAAGAATTAAACCATGTTATTGGATCAGATGTGATGGGGCTGTTGTGCCAGAACTGTGTTTTGGAGGTCTCATTTCCACTGGTGGGTATTTTTCAGATTATACAGGTTAATGGTTTTCTTGTATGTGTGTAGTTAAAAAGGTCCTCAGATCCCCCCTGCAATGAACATGTTAGTCTGAAATGAAAACAGAATAGTTTTCAAGCATTCTTTTTTGTTGTTGTTGTTTTCTCAGAAGTTCACATTCAATGTCTCAGTCATTAGATGCCTAAGTCATTAGGACTAAATCCTATTGTAAATTTGCACTTTATTTTATGGGTAAAATCCCAGCAGACAGCAGGTCAGTGCTTACATAAGTTGCATGTCCTTTATTCTTGCCAGCTCCTGTGCTTGGTCAAGATTTTCTAGTCTGCAGAGAATGATTGCTGTCTGAAAGGCTCAGCTCAGATGCTTTTACTTACCCCCTTTCTGTGGACAGCAAATCACCTCCTCTTGAAGATTTTCCATGAGGAATGTGACCCTCAGATCACTTTGATGTTTGCAAGGGTCCTACCTGAAAAAAAAGAGAATGCTGGGCACTGGTTACAGCTTCTATTGGACAATGAAGTCACACTGAGACTTTTACAGAGAGCAGGGGGACAGTGGATTCTTGAAGGAAGTCTGAAGTTCACCTTCTGAAAGCTTGGTCTAGTAACCTGGAGTTGAACTTATTGACTCTGGTAAACACAGGAGCCCTCGTGCATGAGTTAAAATACTCAGGTTAGTTTTCCCAGGCATCATTTTAAGTGAAGTCTCAACCTCCCAAGGAGAGAAAAGGCCACCTTTTGTTCCAGCGTGCTTCTACCACATTCAGCCTTGGCTTCTGTTCAGTCCTTGAGCTAATGCTTCATCTTCAATTAACATCTAGGTTTCATACGTGCCAGAATTATGTAAAAACATATATTCATGGAAAATCTGGTGTTATTATATACCTTTTTTTTCTGCTAGGCAGCCATGTTTAATGGGATTAACCTGGAAATATACATAAAGGCCACCTGGGAGAGGTGGATATCAACTCAGATGTGTCACCAATCCAAAGTCCTCCATTCACTAGTTCCCTGGTTATGATTTATGTCAAATCTACCTCTCTTTCTCTCAAGTATGCAGCCCACATTTAGATTCCTTGGAAACAGGTTATAACCTGCCCCACTCTCTCATACCTCTAGAATTGAGAAGAGTCAAATGTAGCCCACTTTCTGCATCATTCTGATGCTCTCCCAAAGGTTAGGTGTAAACCCAAACCTTAGAAATGCACAGTCTTTGGACCACCAAGGTGATGGACCTCACTCATCTCAGTGGCATGGTAAATATCCCAGCAGAGCAGTTTCTGAGCATCCTCTTTCCCCAGGTCTTCCTTGTGCATTGCACCACGCTCCTTGAATGCTGTTAAATCAAAATAGAGGCCACCTTCCCAAATCTTCACTGAATGCCCTGCAATTATCTGGCTTTGTTGTCTGGGGGAATGCATGCTTGCTGCTGGTGCCCAAAAACTCTGCTGACATCTGGGTGCAGGGATGGGAAACACAGCAGTTTATTCAAGCTCCACCATCTCTTTCACATCAAAGTAAGAAGGGTCTCAGCAGCATTTTCTTTCCTCTACAACAAAGCTGACAGTACTCTGAAAGTGCAAGTAAAGCTTTTCTATACAGAAATGCCTTAGATGAGAAATTTTTCTAATATCCAAAGTTGGTATGTGAAAATTCTGTGTCAGTCAAGGAAACTGAGTTACTGTTTCCAATAACTAGAGGACATGAGGTCTCAGAATCTCTAATTGGTTTCCTTCTAATCAGACCTGATCAAACAATTCAATTGAAATAACTTCCCATTTGCCCTCCAAAACCCCAAAATGTATTGTTGTTGAGAAGATATTTTTTTTCCAACTGTTTAAAAAAAAAAATCTGATGGAAATTTTAAATTGAATCCTCTTTATCTCAAGATTCTGTTTTATGATGCTGACACAGTTGCTTTTCCCAGGATGCCATCTCTGGCCTGTAAGAATCGATCTTGTGGGCATCAGAAATCACCTATTGTGTTGGTGTCAGGGCTTTGGGCACAGGACAGCTCTCACACAACTGAGTGAAAATTGGGAATTCAGTCCAGGATGCTTCTCTGGAGGAAGGAAAAGGAGGGGAGGAAAGCATGGCAGTTGATTTATGCTTGGCAGGCAGATATTTGTAGTATGGGCATATCTCTGGTAGGTGGTAGGGAGCCTTAACAGAGCTAAGGCAGGACTGATGTTACATTGCTCTGCAGGAACAGTGTGAATTTGCAAAGAACTGCACAAAAAGCAAAGGTTTTGTCCCAAAGTATAAAGGAAAAACATAACTGATGAGCTCACAAAAGAAGAGATAACCCCATAAACCAAACATTGCTCTAACACCACCTACGCTGTCAGTTTTGCAGCTCAGTCTCTAGGATGGTTTTGGCCCAGGTTAACTTATATTTTCCAAAACAATTCCTGGGTATTGTTCAGGCATTATCACCAGCCAGAAATCCTTCCAAGTGCACAATTTGAGTGTTTCAGATTCCAGCTGTGTGGATGTATGCCCTGCTGGGACAGGTGGCTGCTGGGCCAAGGAATGGGTGCTGGTTCATTTCTTTACCAGCATAGGTGTGTTCTGAGAGCAATGAGAACAGGATTTGTGCCCAGAGTTGACAAGTGTCTGTCCTAAATTGGACTGCAGTTAGATGTGTGATGCCCATAACAGTTGGACTGGAGGAGACAAAGTGCTGGATGTGTACATTCATGCTTCTGCAATTACCATATGTCTGGGTCTTCATTTTTTTGGCTACAATTTTTTTCCACATATATGTCAGGCTGCTTACTATCTCCTTCCTTGGATCAGTTGACTTCTTTGCCCTTTCCCAGCTGTCTGGTCTAGTGCACACTGTGACTTTTGAAGATGAAGCTGCAGCTCAGCCCCCTATAGCTCAGTATTTCTAGTTTTTCCCCTGTTGACTCTCTCTGAATTTCTAGCTTTTCCCTATTGCTGTCTAGCTCTGTGGGAGGTTCAGTTTTACCCTGCTCCTACACAGCTCTGTCTCATCTGGTGTCCCTTCTCCCCTGTAAACATCTCGGGAAGGAGCTAGGTGAAGACAACTAGTATTCCAAGCAAGATTTAGAGGTGGATACTGTCAACTGTGTTCAGGTTTGGGCTGCTAGCTACAAGAAAGACATTGAGGTACTGGAGTGTGTGTCCAGGGAAGGACAATGGAGCTGGGGAAGGGTCTGGAGCACAAGTCTTACGAGGAGTGGCTGAGGGAACTGGGGGGTTCAGTCTGGAGAAGAGGAGGTTGAGGGGAGATGCTGCTCTCTACAGCTCCCTGAAAGGAGGGGGTAATGAGGGGCAGTTGGTCTCTTCTCCCAAGAAATAAGCAACAGGACAAGAGGAAACAGCCTCAAGTTGCACCAGGGGAGGTTTAGATGGGTTATTAGGAAGAATTTCCTCACTGACATGGTTGTCAAGCCCTGGCACAGGCTGCCCAGGGCAGCGGTCTGGAGGGATTCAAAATTGAAATCCCCTGGAGGGATGTAAAAGACATGCAGATGTGGTGCTGAGAGACATGGTGTGGTGGTGACCTGGCAGTGTTAGGTGTATGGCTGGGCCCTGATCTTAAAGGTCTCTTGCTTTCTAAATGATTCTGTGATTCTATTCAAAGCAAATACAACTGTTTAGCCAAATGGAAAAGCTTTGTTTTCCCTCATTGATCACATTGCACCTAAACTTGACCAAATGAGTGGCCCTGAGCTCTGCCTCCCTGTCCCTCTCATACCCTCCCCCAGTAAACGAGGCTCAGTCCCATACTCCTCCCCCCATCCACCAGCTCCTCGGTCCCAAAGTCCTACCCACCTTCCACATCCCACATCCACCACGGACACCTCACAGTGTTTTTAGGTGCACAATCCAGCACAGCCACCACAACCTGCTGGTCTTTAGGAATGGAAGCCTGGAAAGGTCACATCTTTACAGCCCCTTAAATTATAGAACCCCTGAAAATTGTACATAAAGCAAGTTCTGACCTAGGTCCTGTTGGTTCAGGGAACCCTCTCTGCTTCTGCCTCTGCAGTGTCCATGCTGACTTGTGTCTGTTCCTTCCCCTCCTGCCCCTTGGAGCTCAAAGGTTACACAGCCTGAAGCTCACTTATCTGTCATGCAGCTGATCCTGGTCAGGGAAGATGGAAAAGGACCCTGAGTTGTGTATCTGGAGGTGTGGGAGAAGGGATTCAGGTCTGGTATGGATGACAGGCAGCAGAAAGCTGGTTGAGGCTCTGGTGTTTACCCCAGCAAAGACAGCATTGAACAATTAGCCTTTTGGACTCTGTCCCTCAACCTTCTGTCTCCAGGATGGTAATGGATAGCAACAAATTCCTGCTCTATTTCCAAACATGCATCTGAGATGGTTGGTTTTGATCCCCTAAAAAGGTCTTGGGCAATTCAAGCCATGCTTGTTTCTTGCACAAAGACAGTCCCATGGAGCACACATCTCCTGGGAAGCACTTCATGGAGCTGAAGAGTTCATACTCCTCAGGTTGTGTTTGCTGCTGCCTGTATTCCTCAGGAGAGAGGTTTTCTGATGGCTGTGGACAGCATCTCCCTGGTACCTCTCCTTCTCAACCACACGCCACCACTCAGTGGGTCAGCTCAGCCCAGATTTCCACCTCTTTAAGAGAGAAACTGAAAAGGGGAAATGTGTGCTGAACCCTTTTATTAATAACCAGAAACACAACACAAGTGACCCTCAGTGAACATGTCCCCCCCCCATCCCTGTATCTGCCATCCCCAACAGCCCCCCTCTGACTGCACATTCCAGCCAGGATGGGACTCGTGCCCTACACAGCAGTTCTGTCCCTCTCCCAGCTCGGACAGAAAGCCACAGAAATTAAAGATTAGTCTTTATTTCTATACACATGGGGCATTGATCCTAGGGTCTGTTTTATGAGCTGGGGAAGGGGGAAACTGGATGGTGACAGGGTGGGGGAGTGCATGAGTGCATTTCATTTATAAAGTCAAGCCCTGTTCTAGTGAAAATCGAACCTCCTGTTTCTTTCCCTCTGTATTAGACTCCCTGTCCTCTTACAGGAAGTCTTAATAAAGTCTCTAGGGATGTTTAAAAAGAATTTTTAAAAATCATAATCCCCGTATGGAAGCATTGGCATCACTGAGATACACCACTGTGTGATAGCATGGAGCCAGGGAATATTTGAAAGCCTGTAAAATAAACTTATTAAATTGGTATTCTGAATGCATTGCCTATGGAGAAATCTCCCATAAGCTACTTCCTATCTCCTGAGCAAAGAAAAAGATGTGACTGAGGTTTGGAGCCAACCAGAGATGGAGGGGGAGCAGAACTACATTAAGGAGAAGGGACAAAGAGCAAGGGACAGACCCTTGCTGCAAGGCACAGAGCTGGCTTTCTGCTTTGGGGAGTTTTGATTCAAAGTCATCCCTTCTCCTGTCAAGGAACAAACAGTCCAGAGCTCATTTGGTCAGCCCCAGACAGACTTTTCACGTGCAAGGGGTCTGGCAAGAGGTCTTTGACTGCTAGAAATAGTATCAGGTAGAGATCACCACAATGGGGCTCAGTTTTTGAGAGAGCAAGGGAGGATCAACCACCAAACAGTGCTTGGAAATGGTGGCCCCAGATGGCTGCAGAGCCCAGGCAGCAAGCAAGACACACTACAGAGGATCATAAAAATAGTCTGGCTGTCCAAAGGCCACTAAAATTCTGCATCCCCTCAGCATCAGCCTAGCCAAAGGTCCCTGCAGCCCAGCCTCTTGTCCTGGATGGCAGCACAGAAATGCACAGGAAAGGTAAAAAGAACAGGTCAGGTATGGACTGAAGATTTTCTGGAGGGCTCTCCCAGTCTTTCTGTCTTGTTTTCCTTTTCCACTTCACTTTCCTCAAAGCAAAATAAATTCCTCTAGTGCAGTGTATCACCTCTTGAGTTTCTCAACAGCAGATTTTGAAAGGGAACATGCATTTCTATTGTGTCTTAAATAGGAGAATGTCTATTGTGTCCTATGACCCCCCTGCAAATAACTTGGCTTTGACAGGCAGTTTTATAGTAAGAGAAGATAGCGAAGTTCAGGGAGGCTTTGCCACTATTATTTTAGATCAAATCCCTGGAGCATCTTAAGAAGGAAATGTGCACAAAGCCCTCTTTCACAAGATCAGTGCTCAGGTCCCATCTATTGTCCTGTATTTTGTCTCTGACATTAAGCAGATTGCATTTTGTGTCCCAGTTACCCTGCATGACACTGCCAAGTCTGCAGGAGGCTGGACTAAGGGGCTCAGTACATCAGGGACTCAGCAAATGAAGATGTATTTTGTTTAGCCAGAAAAGATTAGGACCATAAAAGTCTTTGGGGTTTAAGTGTGGAAATGAGGGGAGTGCCATGCAAAATGCCATATGAAATTAGGAACAGTGGAGAGCCAGAGTTATCTCACAGTTATTGTCTGATGCATCTCTAGGACACTTCAGGGGGTTTGGAGTTATACTTCACCAGGGTGTTCAGCTGGCTGGTGCATTTGCAGGAACATGCTCAATGGACCCCAGTTTCTCCCCCCACCCTGTCCCAAAAAAAAAAAACAGAGGGAAAGGAGAACTTTTTCAGCTCTTTATTTCTGAAAAATAGCTTTTCTTTAAGCCTGTAAAATTCTATATCTTTGAAAACAGCCACTCATGTCAGTGGCATAAAGACCAACCTATATGTGGAAATATTTGAGGGTTGATCCTTTTTTTCTTTTGGTCACTGGAAGGAAAAAAACCCATGGGTTTTCACAGCTCTGCCTCAGGTTTGGGACTGTCACCTGGTGGAAAGAGGAATCTCCCAGTCCTAGTGAATTATCTGTTCTCCATGGGTCTAAGCAGGTGATCAGGACAGTACAGGTGATCAGGACAGTGCAGGTGATCTGGGTTTCTTCCTTGCTGCATCTCAAAAGGGAGCTGGGCACGGAGAGTTTAATTTCAGAAGGTCGACCCAAGATGCTTCTAATATTTAGATCTGTATTATTATGAAATCAAGAAGAAGCAGCAGTTCTAATTCAGAGTCCCACTGTGTAAGGAAGTACACAAAGAGAGGGGAAAAAAAAAGGCTGTATTTTCCTTTGAGAGCCTCTGGGGCAGCTGTAATTACTCCAGAGGGTTTCACCGTTTGGAGGAACTGCAGTTTAGTTGTGACAAGGTATCATTAAATTCCCCAGCAATAGATGCACCTTGTGTGTGGTATCTCCTGGCAGAGCAGCACAGAACCTGTGCTTAGTTTTTCGCTGCTTTTCATTCATACTAAAAGCAAAACCAACGAGGAAAAGGGAGCAGGAGGAAAATAATGCAGATAGATAGCTTTTCCATGGGCTTCTTTCCCAAATGAACTAGGGATGAAATGAAAAAAACTTCAGCTTCTCACCTCCAGCTCACCACAACCCCTTGGGAACACCTAGATAGGCTGACTTAAACCACCAAAGCCAGTGCTGAACGTGGAAGGAGATAGGATGGCTCAGGTAGATAAACCAACGCCATCAAAGTCTTCTTTAGACTGAAGAAGAGAATTTGCCAAAGCCAGGCTTGATTTAACACCAAAAATAGGACAAAACCTGCCCAGCACAAACTGCTTTTAAACCGATCTCCAGCTATTTCAGAGGAAGAACAAGGTCCCCTCTAGTGGAAAGCTATGGAATATGTCATGGTGCAGAAGATCCTGCAAGTGTTTCCTTATCCTGGCTCTGTAGTACCTTGGTTTGTGTTCTCTGCACCACCTTTGCCATGCACACACCATCAGGCCCATCTAATGGAAGCAGAGCCATTGTCATTCCTACCTGGATGTTTGAGCCCTGGGTCTCACATTCTGCTTTTGGCCTCTGGGATTTGTTGCATCACTTCTGTTTTTCAGAGGAATCAGTGTACCCCCAGCCTTGGCATTAATGATTCGTTTTGCAAAGGGTCAGCAGCTGTGGATGTAAATTCCCCAGTGCAATTTCTCCATCTGGTGGTGTAAAAAGCAGCTCTGAGGCTGCTGTTGGTCACTGTGCTCCACTCCACTGGTGCTGTTTCACACCTACTGCCGAGATCTGGCTTTCAGATTCCACCTGACCATTGTGATACAAGTTAGAGGGAAACACACACCAGGTTTGGACCATCCCTGTCCATTTCCTTCCCTCCATACCCACTTCAGACATAATAAGTTTTGTCAGGCAGGATGTTTCCCTGAATGCCTGCAACCCCCAGTAACATATTCCCTTCATTACCCTCCATTATATCCAAGAAGAAAAGCTTATTATTTTTTTTAATTAACTCAACATCTTTTTTTCAGTAAGACATGACCACAAATGTGATCCAATACATGAGAGTTTGATGTATTTTCTGTGTGATCTTGGCAGGAATTAATTAAGATGAATTGTAAAGGCTCTAGCAGTCCCTGATGTAGTATTTTATTTTTTAAAGAAGTTTTTTTTTGTGTGTGTGAGAGAGAAGGTGGTTGCATTGGAGAGGAGGGGGTTAAGGAAAGAGCTGTTTTACTCGGTGATAGTGAGTGCAATGTGAAGGGGCAGATCTGTTTCTCTTCCCTCTCACCAAATAGGTACAGACTGAGTCAGCATCCTCATTCTGCACATCCTAAAGAGCATTCACAGCAGGACTAACAGCACTGAGCTGTGTTTGCAGGTGCAGGACAGGGAAAGAGCCTTTCCTGCCCAAATCACAGCTGGATCCCATCCTGCAGCTGCTTCACTTGGGACCTGGAGTTTGTAAGACATAAGCAAGACCCCCCAAAATACGCAGTGAGCTCATGCAAGCTTGTGCAGGTCCCAGGGAGTCACATCTCTACACACAGGCAAAGAATATGGCCTGAGTGCAATTTAAAAAAAAAACAACCTTTTTTTTCCTTTATTTTCTTTGTGACTCCTTATGGAAGAAATCCCAGAGAAGAGCAGAAAGCAGGTAGCTGGAATATAATGATTGACACCTGTCATGTTTGTGTGTGTTGGAATTGATGGGCTTTCATGAATTCTGCCACTAAGGGTCTCTGCAGCTCCCTGAGTGAAGGTGTGATACTATGACCTGACACCTCATCAGGTGTCACACACCACTGTAGTGGGTGGGGGTTGAGGGGTCCAACCACTTGTCTGCATATAGGGACAGAACTTCTGACCCTGGCTTCTCTCCACACTCCTCTAGCATGGCAGGTCACACCTAGAGACACTGAGCTGTCATACCTTCAGTAAATATTTCTGTGGTTGGGAACATCTTTCCCATTCTTGCTCCTCAAATCTTACACGACCCCTTCAGTAGCTCTGGTGCTTTTGGGGCCTTTTATGAGCTGACTGAATCATAGAATGATTTGGGTGGGAATGGACCTTAAAGATCATCTCATTCCAACCCCCCTGCCATGGGCAGGGACACCTCCCACCAGATCAGGTTGCTCAAAGCCCTGCCTAACCTGACCTTATTAACATCTAATGATGGTTAGGAATATGATGGGATAAAGGTTGGACTTGATGACCCTGGAGGTCCCTTCCAACCATCATGATTCTATGATTCTAACACAGCAGAACACTCTCTTTGTTCTGCTGGGTTCATTTTCTACCAGGATGGGTTGGGGAGGAGAGGAGAGAGGAGAAAGGAAAAGTGGGACAAATGAGAAATGTCATTGCAGTGACAGATCAGTTCTCTGTGTTGAAGCCACAGGGTTAATAGAAAGCAGTTGGATTAATATAGATCGAAATCATGTTGCCTGAGCTGAATAAACTACTTGAATAACTCCTTCCTTGCCCCATGGAGCAGACAAAGCCATGGCAGTGTACATAGAGCTGGTGTATCCAGCAGAGACAATAGGTAGAGCTTTAGTCACCACCATAGCTTGCAAACTATCCCCCATTAGCTATTTAGCTAAATATCTCCATGGCTATTAATCCTTAGGCATAAATTGCTGAGATATTCACAAAACACACCAGGAGAAAAGCTGCTCCTGGTAAAACTACTCTTCAAAATTTTCCAGGGGGAGAGAGAAATAGCAGCAAGGTAAAAGCGTAGCAAAACCCCTGGCTTCAAAACTGCTCAGGGAGAGAGCAAAGGCGTGAATGCATTCAGCCCTGCTCCCCTGAGACACTGAGTTTCTGCTGCAGCATGCTGAGCATCTTCACATCCCCTTCATCCCAGTGGGCTCTTGTCACCTGCTGCCTTTCCTGAAGGGATGATGGACTGAGGACAGCACAGATGCAGTCTGCTTTTTTTTCTTTTTTTAATACTGTGCACATCATCCTACAGCTTGATTTATGTCATTCATCAGAAAAGAGAAAAAAAAAGGGTGGGTACAGTTCTTTGTATTCCCTCCAGCAGTCCAGAGGAAGAGGCATGTGAGAAGGAAAGCTTTCTCCCATATCTCCAAGCCACATCTCAGAAGCCACATGAGCTATGACTTAGAAAACTCCATTCTTTGGGTTTTAGCATCCAGAATCTAATTAAAGCTTAAAATTACCCATATGCAAATACTATTTAGGAGGAGTTGAGTGCTAGTAAGTATTTATCAAACTCCTTAAGGTCCTTAAAAATAAAAAAAAAATAAATGAACCATATCCTCCCATTAGTTTAGATCTTCATCTCTGTGCATTTCCATGCTTATCCAAAGTCCTGATTCTCACTCCAGGTTGCAGTTTGGTTCCAGTTGTTACCACGTAGCTCTGCACAGTGGATTTTATTTACAAGATACTGTCTTCTAGCCAAATGGTCACGTTTTCCTTTGGTGGACAAAGAAACATTGACTTTGTCTTCGAAAGGAAATAAATCCATACATCCAGTGGCACTGAACAGCCTGAGTATATGGAGGCAGCACGTCCTATCTGCTCCTGGTGCTCACCCACAGCAATTGGATGATGTTCTCCCTGAAGGACTGCCAGCACTGTCTTTCAGCAAGGTCACTTCTTCTTTGCTGGGGCTTTGGCATTCCTACCAGCCTTGCCATTCGTTTTGGTGCTTCCTCCTGATTTTACTGCTTCACCTTCTTTTTCACCTTTTTTCCCATCACCTTTTTTCTTGTCAGTAGTGTCCTTTCCTCCTTTTTCTCCCTTTTCTCCCTTTTCTCCTTTTTCTCCCTTTTCTCCCTTTTCTCCTTCTTTCTTTTTGACTCCATCCTTCCCTTCTTTCTTGGATCCTGCTTTCTGATCCTTTTCACCATCCTTCTTCTTCTTGGAGCCTTTGGATCCATCTTTCTTACCCTGAGCCTTGTCCACTTTTCCAGAGACAGTAGGAACTTCTTCTTTTTTTTCTTCTGCAACTTGAGCTGTATGCAAGGATGGAGAAAGAAAACAAGAAAACAGTTAAGTTGGGTTGACATTACCTAGGAAGAGTGCAAAACTCCTGCTCCTTGCTTGCAAATTTTGAACAAGGGGTAAATACTTCTACTGGGGCTTTGTCCATACAGCTGTTTTCCTCATTGACCAGATTTTCAGGTCTCTTTCTTGCTTGGTTGGTTTTGGGTTTTTTTTGAGAAGATAGACTAATGATATAATCCAGAACTGGTAATTTCAAGATCTATTGGAGGAAATTGCTCAGAAATTAACAGATTCATGAACGCCATAGGGATGGTCCATAAGTATTTCCCAATACTGACATTTAAGGAGTTGTCTCCTTCCACAAGAAGGAACAGAGAGATCTCCCATTCAGATCAATACAGACCTGGATTGGGGTTTGGGTGGGGTTTTTTTGTTTGCTTTTTTGTTTGTTTGTTTTCTTGTTTTTAATTTTTGGTTTGTTTTCCTGTATGGGGTATGTCTCCTGCAGCTGAGAGTAGGGATTCTCTTGGGGATCTTTACTCTCAGAGACAGACAAGCAGAAGATGGCTTGCCCAGCACAGCACTACAAAGTAGATTTATCTTATCCAGGACTGGCTTCCTACCTGTAATTAACAGCAGCAACATACCATAGGCATATAGCAATTAACCCTAGTGCATAGTAAGGTCTGGTTGGATATGCTTTAACACACAAGCCATATCAATTATAGGAAGCTTATAATATCTTTACTTATCAAATATTTTTACTTGGAAATATCTTGGATTTAGTGCCCAAATTTTAGGTGAGAAGACTCATAAGTATCACAATGGCTTTGCAGACTAATTAATTTGACAAAGGATTTGGTAGCAGAAAAATTATTTCAAATAAAAGTTCTTTTGGAACTTCTGCAAATGCTTATATTTTTCAATATTCCAATTTATTTCTAAAAAATGAAATTGAAAAAAAAAAAAAACCAACCACAACTTGTTTTGAAAATATATTTTTAAATTCATTTTATATTTTTTAAAAAAATATTCTGTCCACAAACTGTGCCAAAAAAAGACAGTTTTGAGGAATGACTGGTCTGAAATCCTTGAGGCTTTTCTTCTGCTAGAAATGGTTGCTTTCTGGACAAATACAGCAGGTGAACTCCTAAAAATGTCAACTGGAGAAGCCTCAGGCCAAAATACTTGAAGATCTTCCAGGCCATGGAACCAGACTGTACATCTCAACCCAGAGCAAAGGCCAAGTCCTGCTTGTACTTCTCCCACAGACTGGGAGACAGAGCATAAATGAATCAATTTATATATAACATTTTATACACTGAACCCAAAAGTCCATTTTATTTATGCCCAGTAGAAGAACTTGCCATATATGACACTCAAAAAGTGCATGGAGAACCATTTGGCAGTTAGAATATTCCGTCACAGTAAATGTGAAGTAGGGTAAAATAATGCCAAGAAATGAGAGTGTTTAAGCATCGTAATATATTAATGATTAATCAAATTTGACACAGAAATCTTTGAAGCATTTAATGGCCACTCAGTAATTAAAATCACTCAAGTCATCTCTCTGGCTCTGACTGGGTATACCAGGGGCTGTCACAGTAAAAGTACATAAATAGTTGGCAAACTATTTATATAACTAAACTAAAAAATGACAAACATTGCATTTTGTGACTGTTTAAGTCAAGGTGGGTTGCCAAATGTCAGTGGGGCAACATGGCAGAGCATCCCACTCTGTACAGATGAAACGAACAGCCCAGAGAGGAAGCCCAAAGGTTTGCATACTTTCTGTGGTAATGCCTAAATCATGTAGTGATTTTTTTTTGGGGGGGACAGGGTGCACACTAAAGTCAGGAGAGAAAACCTAAGGGTTTAATCACACATAGCTTTTGCATGTACAGTTTAGGCATTGGTGGCTGAGTCAGTCCTTTTGGTTCCCTAAGACTGAAGACATACAGGCATTTTTAAGGCACAACTTACTTCTTCCACTTTAGCACCTCCCCTGCTGTGAAAGGAATCACATCCTTTTTATTTTCCACCATGGATAAAGGGATGAAGTCTAGACAGCTAGTGCTGATGCAGACTTCTCCTTGGATGTGGATAATATACTCGTGGATAGATGACTTCCACTCAGTACTAGTTCCTTCAGGATTTATATCTGCCCCCAGAGGACCAGGAGCTCCAGAGAACACGTAGTCATGAGCTATCACCAGACATCAGCAGCCACTTAACGACGTTA
Source organism: Podargus strigoides (assembly GCA_028020825.1). NCBI lineage: Eukaryota > Metazoa > Chordata > Aves > Caprimulgiformes > Podargidae > Podargus > Podargus strigoides. The sequence goes on along the minus strand of CM051623.1, from coordinate 56,643,298 downwards.
TCCACCACCCTCCTGCTCTGCCCCATGCCAGGACCACAGTTCTGGGATTCTCACAAGGTCAAAGGGTGGCCAACTACTCAACTTACACATTTAACAGGGTAAATGTTTAGGTAATCTTTATGGTGCAGCTGACTTCTTATAAATTGCTTTCTTGTGGTAAATTGTTCAGGAGTTCATGCTGCAGTAATTTACCATGGTCTGATTAAATCTACACCAAAATAGCTAGCCTTTGGATCCCATGTTTGTGGGATGCAAAGGCTGCTTACAAGAAATGAAAATTTATTAGCATTCTGGAGTGAAACTGCCATTCTGCTGCCCAAATACCCTTTCTGTGTCTTCTGGATATTCTCTCCATTAATTTATTGGTTTTCCAGAAGTAACAGCCAGGCAGGAAGAGGATGTAGCAGCAAATGAGTGAATTTGGCTTTCTGCTATCTACAGGCATGATCCTTCACACCCTCTGGGATCTGCTGGTGCTCAGAGTCAGAATTTGGTCTTTTGGGCAGGAAATGGAAGGATACAACACTAAGCACTTCCATGTGTGGTCACTGATACATGTAAGAGTGCATTAACTAGACCTTTGAGTGACCTTTAAAGCAAGTTAAGAGAATTTAACTGTATGGACAAGGGTTTATTCATGCCAACTGGGTTCAGTGCCAGAGAGTGGTCTGGCCAACCTCAGTTTATAGTATAGGCACAGCCAGATGTCTGAACACCTCTGAAATACTGAGGTATGTGCAAGTTCCTACTGTTAAGCACTTAGTTCTGTATTTTGCTTGTGTAGGACTAAAGTTCTACAATTATGTTATCTGCCTCTCTCACCAGTTTCATGGATGGAAGCATCATATTTTGAGTCAAGGAAACCCCCAGTTTCTCTGAAGCTACAGATCACAGGGCTTGCAGAGTCACAGGAAAGAGGGGGGGAAAAAAAATAATAATAAAAAAGTATTAAGAAAACAGGGGTGAAACGCAGAAAGGGAACTGAGAAGCATAGAGTCCAGGATCACATCAGAAAAGAGAAGCCATAGACAGACAGACAGGAAGGCAGTCCCCTAATTTCCTTGCAGGGCCATTTCATCTTCTTCTTTCACCACAGGCAGGGAGTTGAGAGGTCTGGACTGGACATGACCAGAGAGAGTTAGGAGAGTTTCAGTAGAGCCTAGGGTACAGAATCAGGAAAGATGAGTGAGAAGAGCAGAGACTGCTGACAGAAATACTCTTGGCCACCCAAATGGGGCAAGTCATTTATGGGTAATGTGAAACTCTATCAACTCTTTTTCTTCCTACTGACCCCACCACCTCCTCCCCCCCAACCCAGGAACTGGTCCTTAAAATGAATCAGACTCTCTGGAAATTTTGAACATGAACTTCAAAGGAACAGCCCTGACTTGTACCAATGGAGAAACCATCCCTTTCATCTAAAGGACCATGCCAGCTTCCAAGAATGCTGCAGGTTTAGTGCATGCAAATGGGAGGGGTTTACCAAGTCATGACAATATCTCAATGGTTGTGGCCAAGGAGCCACATGGGTCTGCACTAAGGAAGGACCTAGACCTTTACAGTCGTGAACAACCCCAAAAGACGAGGTGAGTCTCGTGTAGGTGTGGGCATGGGAAGTACCTCCAGGGATCTCTGTCAGCTCGTTGAGTGGTGGCACAGTCTCCAGCTTGTCTGCATATGTCTTAGCTGCTTGCCGCTGAGCATACCGTGCCTCGATCTCTTTCTTCGTCCGGGGAATCCGGCACTTGAAGATGCAGCAGAGTGTGATGACTGGGAAAGGAGAGAGGGAAGCAAGAGCATTCAGTTTAGTTAGTAGATCTCTGTCTAGTACAGGCTGGCCCATTTACAGTGGGGATACAGCAGGGAGAAAATGAACTTCAGAAGAGTTTCTTGCAGTGGGAACCTGTAGCTATTTCCATCAGTGGAAGTACCTGCCTGAAGGGTATGGTCACACAGCCTAAAGCAACTGAGTTACCTGAAAATAAAGAATAACCTCTCTTCAGCTGAGCTGTGGTAAAGGTCTGAGCATGTCCTCCCCACCAAAACCCATGTAAACCACTGCCTTAAACCATACATGCCAATGGTATTTCTCAGCATCAGAGCATCAACAACCTAAATTCACTATCTCTTTGGAAATGACAGTCGCAATTCAGATGTACTGCCACCCTTCAACCATGTGGTATTGCTAGAGGTTCCTGACAACAGGTCTTAGCCATTCATTTTTGTGGTAGGTAGATGTTGGGGCTGTGGACCTCTAGCTGAAGAAAGCAATGAGGAGTCCAGCATGGAAACACTGTAAACCCTTCAAAATAGATCCAGAACAAGAGTTCAGTATTTGCCTTTATTGACTTTCATCCAAACCCATTTAGGGTAGGTCAACAACTGAACCCAGGTCTCCTAAATCCCCCCATCATGAGCTTACTATTATTCCATCATGCTTCTTTCCATAAGCAAGGCTCCTTTACATGACTTAAGGATGCAGATGGTGCATTTACTCCTAGCAAGATATATTTTCCCTTCGTGCTTAAACCTATATATTACTTGAGAGTTTCCATCTGCAAATCTAATCATGATTCAGACAACTCATTGTAATGAAATCACTACTGGTTGGTTTCCTAGACTAGGAATTCATAGACTTGATCAGATCATTGGTTCATCCATGTACCACCTCTGACAGCAACAAAGCAGCTTCAGGGAAAAGGTCAAACAGAGTCAGAAACTGGTAATCATAAAATTAGTTGCCCCACAGGTTATAAACAAATGTCAAGAAGCACCAGATCTCATGTTTTCTATGAACTTTTGAGTTTCTTTTTTGTGGGTACTCCTAAAATAGTTTGAGGGATTCTTTTATTCTAAACAAAAGCTCAACTTTCCAACCTCCCTAAGTTCTTAACCTCATTTATACTTTGTGGAAATGGTTTCTGCAGGCAGGAAGAGCCCTGTGCTTGGAAAGATGTTATGTGATCAGTTTTACCTGCTCTGTCTCGTATTTTAACCAGAGTTCCTCCCTATGAGAAAGGAGCAAGCATCCAACTTTCTGTACACTTCAAAAGTCAAGTAACCTCCTCTGGCTTTTTATCACAATGAGCAACGTATCAGACCCTTGGGACCAATCCAAGGAAGTGAGAGGGATAATCTGTACGTTTTGTTCCAAGTGTGAGCGTTTCTCATTCAACAGGAGCAAAAAAAATTGCAGATCACTCCCCTTAAACAATTTGCTGCAGAGCTGTTGTAGTGGAATCACTCCCAGGGCCATCTAAATGTCACAACAGGATGAGACACCTGAAACTGAATTGCCTAAAACAACGTGAAAAGGTAATAACCTGTAACTGGGGAAGCAATCAGGATGCTCTTCCATGAGGGTCAGCAACAAGCTGAGGGTAATGGAGCTTTCAGTTGTCTTATGAAAGGAAAACAAGGTACCCATATGGTGTTATTGGCAGCCCAACATAGGCAGCTTGCAGGTGGGTAACAGACCACATCTGGAGAGCACACAGCTGGGTCTGTCCTGTTCAGGGCAGCAGGATTTCACTGAGCACCTGCCCACGGAGCCTGTTACAGCTATGTGACAACAGTGCATGGCACGGACCTTTTCAGGCTAGCAGACAAACAATTACCCAGTGGCTGGGCAAGGACTCAAGGCAAGGTCAGACTAGATATAAGTGTGCATTTTTAACAGTGACAGCGAGCAGGGAAACCATTTACTGGGGCGAATGCAGTACGTGCTTTTTATCTAACCACTTTTAAATCAAGATCTATAGTTTTCCTGAAAGCACATGGAGCTACTGGGGAGAGCCCAGCGCAGGGCACGGAGATGCTGGAGGGACTGGAGCATCTCCCATGTGAGCAGAGGCTGAGGGAGCTGGGGCTGCTCAGCGTGGAGCAGAGGAGGCTGAGGGGGAGCTCATCACTGCTCACCAACATCCAACGGGGGTGTCAGGAAGAGGGGCCAGACTCTGCTGGGGGGTGCCCAGTGACAGCCCAAGGGGCACTGGGCACAAACTGGGACACAGGAGGTTCCATCTGACCATCAGGAAACCCTTCTTTGCTGTGAGGGTGCCAGAGCACTGGCACTGCCCAGAGGTGGTGGACACAATGCTATTCCTACCTCCATCCCCCTTGCAAGCCGTGCTTAGTGTGAGGTTCAAGCCATGCAGGGAGCTGAGCATCAGACTGGATGCCATTATCTTTTGCCATTATCTTTTTAAAAGAATAGGCCAGTGAGTAAGATTTTGCTACAGGAGCTTCAGGACACTGAAAGTGATCCCTGGGGAGTTATTGCCTGTTGGATATCTTTGCTTTTCCCTCCAGGTCAGACAAAGGAGACAGTGTGTGGAATTCACCTGCTCTGTGTGTCCCAAAGCTAGAGGTGATGGTCTCAGACAGTCCCTCCAGGCTTCCAATGGATTTGGGGTTCACCTTCCCCAGGTGAGTACTTTAATCACACTGCTATCAAACAATATTTATAGAATCAGAGAATTGTTTTGCTTGGAAAAGACCTTTAAGATCATCAAGTCCAACCCTTAACACAACACAGCCAAGTCTACCACTAAATCATGTACGTCCCTGAGCTCCACATCAACATGTCTCTACCTCCAGGGATGGTGACTCAATCAATGCCTAATTCTTTCATGCTGTGGCTCTCCTTTTCCTTTCCAGGATTTTAGTTTTCATTTTAATTGTTGAGAAGGCTTCTCAAATGCAGCCTCAGTAAACCATGACCTTAATGCCTGACAGATGCTGTGATGAGCTTGAAGCAATCTCCATAAGATGCACCAGAAAGTCCATGAATGTACCAAGGTTTGAAATGGTGACACCATTCATGGTTTCTCTGCATCTTCTGTGACCTGCACTATTAAAATACAGGCTTTTACTCTTTCAGTATCATACTCTGGATTGCTTTGCTGTTTGGTTTCTAAAAACCATTTCCATACCTGTTTTCCTTTTCAGTTACCTGACGTATACAGATAAATTCAGCCACATATCTGAAGGAACATTTCTGTTTTAAATCAAAAAGCCAGGTCTGAGCCTGCACATGGTGTTCTCTTTCCACGCTGAAGATTCAAGCATACCAAATCATTTTGCATTGCTGCTGCCAGACTGATCATGTGAGGTGTAATTTTTCAAGCAGGAAACAAATACTCGATGATCCTTTGTGAAATGGGTATTTTAAAGGAGCCAACTTGTTGCTATATATGATGACAAAAGAGGTATTGGAAGTGATTTATGTCCCTTCTTCAGCATATACTAAAAACCTGGGACTTGGGAAATAAGGAAGATCCCTGAGGTTTGTTCATTTCTGAATTTTTAGCATGGTTTGATTATTTTTACAGGGGGCAATGTCTTCCTAATATTCATATTCAATACTATTCAGGTTGGAGGAGCTGAGAAATGGCCCCAAAACCCTCTCATCTGAAGTACAACAACAGAGCAAATGTCACACACGTAATTTTCACCATAAACAATTAGATGCTTGTGATTAAGAAACAGCAGTGTATTTATTCCCACTGGTTCAAACCAAATATTTTTGTTGTAAGTGAAGCAAGCTAAGAGCATACACAAAAGGCCATGAAAGGAGCTGTATTGGCTTGAACCAAGCATCCATGTGGCCAGGCTACCCTGTTCATGGTCTCTTTTTTCGTTTCACTTAAGTGAATTTAGCTCATCAGCAGTAACACAGTTGCTTCTACTTTAGCTGGGCAGTAAATTAAAAAAAAAAAAGAAAAAAGAAGGAAAGAAACAACTTGATTCTCCTAGGAGCTGGGAAAGATGTAAATGAAATACCTTCTCCAGAGACTGCTTGGTGTAATATTTTAGCAGAGCTATGTTTGAGAACTGAGCAGTTTTATAAATTGAATGGAAATTGGCTGCAATACACAGCATTTTTTTTTCCCCCCTTTGAAGCTGAAAAAATACACTCTGCCAATGAAGCTTTTAATTAACATTTAGCAAAGTGGCCTGTGCTGCTCTGAGTTAATTAGGCAGCCATTCCATTGTTAATAATGCAAGCAATTAATGCAGATGTATTCAACGGTGAGTTAACTGCAGCACTTGGGTTTAAATACTCTTTCAGAAGCCCAGAGTTGCTCACTACATGACCACAATAATGCTTTTAGGAAAGAACTGGCATATTTTGGCTGGTCTAGCTACTCAGGGCAGTGTTAATAACTAATTGTGCTAATGCACTGATCAGTGAGGGGCACTAAATTCTTAAGGAAATCAGTTAGTGCTTGGCTGGCTGCTGGTAGGACTGCTCAGATGCTGCTGCTGGTGCCTCAATGGCCTCGTTTAAAGATGTCACTGCTACTGTGGGAGCTATTGTTCTACTCCAGTGGCTCAGAAGAGGTCCCTTAGCTGGGCTGCAGAAGAGGTTTTCCCTCTGAAGGGTGTGCAGCCATTTACAGAGCATCCTGGCTGTGGTTCAGGTTTGGGATCAGGTTGTGGCAGTGGGGACTCAGGATGTGTTTTCTTGTGGAAAACAGAGATATAGATGGTAAAAATGTCAGGTTTAAAGTCCAGGTTGGGGATGGGTTAGGTGCTCTCTTAAAATCCTTCTTAGTCCTGTATTTTTTCCCACTCTATGGCTGTTTTTTCAAGGAAAACCTAGTACTAATTTCCCAGCAAGCAAAAATAGGAGCTGCAGAATGAAGAGGTCTAGATTGTAGTCCTAACAGTTGAACCAATATGACTTCAAGCAAAACATGTTTTTAAATATGCCCACCTTTGTAAAACACCCTGAGAACATGCTGAGAGAATTGCTGCAAGGGGTCAAGGCCCCTCCAATATTTGCTCAGCCATCGAGCTTCACTACACCCCTACAGGTGACATTGTCCTGGTGTCTGGACATGAAGGGCTGTCCATGAGATCACATCATCTGACCTCTCTGCACACCACAGGTTATTACACCTAAGTATTGCTTGGGTGAAATGTCTTGTGTTGGATTGAATCCCACCTGGGAAGGGCTGTCAAGGGGTGGGGAGTGTGGCAGTGGTTATTCACCCTCCTTCCCACATTCATTTCTCAAATTCTCATTTGAATTGACCTGGGTTTAATTTCCAGACTCTGCTTTTGTGATTATTCACTATACTGAAAAGGCCTTTAACGTTGTGGGGTTTTTTTTATTTTCCTTCTTTCTGAAGTGCTTCAGTTCTGCAATCAAATCTCTCCAACAAGTTAAAGTGCCTTCAGTGAGACTCTTGTTTGAAGACCTTCCTCCAGGCATCAGAGGTGAGGATTTGGGGGCTTTCTCCTTTTCCTGCAAGCCTTTGGTTTTTTCTGCATTTTTTTCACACACAGATAGGCACAAGCATCTCACCAGGACACCATACAGAGGTCAGCAAACTTTTCTACCTCTTGCTAATACATTTGAATAACTCCTTACTGCAGCATTACCCTGAACTGTGTTACTTAACCAATTGCTTGGCTCTGATAATACCTACTAAATTTTATTAATGATCATTTAGTCACTGAATGTTTTTTTTATTCTGTACATTTTTTAATTCTGTATTCCTTTCTCCCAGCCACAGATCCTTGCTTTCACCTGCATTCACTGCATGTTGTTTGAATGGATTCACCCAACTCCCTGCATTGCTCCTTCCACCCCTTTTTTAATTTAAAAAATTATTTTATTAATTATTATGTCTTTTATTCTTTATTCTTCTCTACTAGCAAGCAGAACAGCTTTAACAGCAGCTCCTTTGTATTTACTCTGAGCTCACCAGTAAAAAATATGGGTTAGGGTTGGACCTCTCACGAGAAAAATTGTTTCCTTAAGAAATTTTGGTCTGAGCAAAGTTAGATTTCTAAGCTAGGACAGGTTGTGTGGGACAAAAAGAAGCAGGGAGTCATTGGGAGCATCCCTGTAGATCTACACGGGGTACCCAGGGCACTTGAGGACAGGGGTCATCCCACCCTTAGGTAGACATCTAAAGCAAACATCAATTATTCCCACTTGTTGTCTCACGTGGTCACTCTAGATGCATGACCTGAAGGCATCTCTAGATAGGTGAGATGAATCATAGTCACAAAGTCCATGTTAGATGTTTTGGCTGGCAATCTAAGCTATTAATTAACACAAGCCCTAATTTAAAAAAGCTTCTGATTCCTTATGCATTCTGTCTCTTTCTTGAGGTCTTTTATGCCTGGTCCCACAGCTCCTGAGGCTAGGGTGGAGCTCTCTAACCATTTTTGCCCACCATCCCACCTTAAAGGCTGGGAGCAGGGGTGGGATTTATCATCCCAGGGAGTGAGAGATTTGGGACTGAATGCTCTCTCCATTGCCCCCATGCAAGGAGAGGAGCTGTCACAAGGAGAAGCCAACACTGCAGTTGTGCAAGGCCAGATCTAAGCACGATTGTGCCATAACAAGGAGGAATACCTTGTCAGGCATTTATTCAGAAAATAGTGAATAATCTGGGCATGTCTTTTCTGTCAAGCTAGTGACAAAACCCAGGATCCCAACATCCACAGCTAATCTTGTGATTTGGGAAGATCAAAACCAGATTTGTATATAACCTGTGCAGCTCAGACCTGTCTACCCCCAGACCTCATGTAGTCCTGTGGATACACACAGATTTCAAATCATAATTAATTGCAAGCAACATGTGGCTGTTACCTACATCCATTTACACTAGCTGAGAAGTAGGGATATGGGCTATCATTTACCCTGTTTTGGGAATCTGCAAAGTCCCTGGTGTTTGGTGTTAGTTGGATTTTGTGTGAGGTGGTGGCTTCTGCCATTTCTCCACACTGGGCAGAGAAAATGCACTTGGGCACGAAGCTGCACATGAAGGGCAAAGGGAAATTAAAATTATAATTGTATATTGAAATAACAACAGTAATAATAAATCAGAACATAGTTAAGCAACCAGGTTTGCCCAGGAGAGCTGCAAATCTTTCACTTTCATATCCATAAAGCCATCCACAAGTGATACTCTCTTATCCCAAGTGGATCTGTACCTGGAGCAGTGTGCCATATAGCAAAGCAACCTCTCTTCACAGTCCCCATCTCTGATGGCAGAGTCCCCCCATGCACAGATCTCCACCCCATTGCCTTGACCAGGAATGGTCACTGAATGGGGATGAAGAAACAGGTTAGGCTTCCAGCTGGTGGGAACACCCACACAGAGGAGCTGTTTTGGAGCCCCACCATGGTCCAACAACAGCCACCTCTATGTGACCTGAGAGCTGTCACCTTCAGGAGAAGCCAGCCTCAGGCAATGGCATCTCCAATGCTTTTTAGCTGATAGGGATCGAATTTTATAGTAGCCTTGGGGGTGTGTGTGATCATGCACAACAATGGAAGCTTAAGATAACATTGTAATGCAAAACAAGAACAGCATGGATGATTTGTTATCAAAATAATCAGGAAGAAAGACTATTTACTTGTTACTAATTACATACAAAGTGGTCCTCCGTGTGTGAAAGACACTTAACTTTCTCTTCAGCATCCCAGCTTAAGTTGCTGGTGCCAATAAATTTGGGGCTTGGGTTATTTTGTAGGTACACAATTGCAGGACAGGTCTAAAACAGAAGGAAATGTCTCACATGTGATAAGAGGTTTACAGGTGAGAACTTGGGCTGGGAGCAAAACAGAGGCTCAAACTATTATCCCTGTGTAAGAGCCATCCCTTCTCCCAAGTGATGTTTTCTGTGACAGAGGACAATACTCCCTCCCATCCCTTGCATCCATCTCTGAATGCATCATTCTCTGCACCCTCATGAGTTTTTCTGCCGTGCTGAGCTGCTGGTGGTGCAGTGTTTGAAGACAGATGCTAAAACCTCTGTCTGAAAGCACCAAGTGAAGCATCCCTGAGCCAGCTTAAATTATCTGTGTCTCACTGCAAATTCTGCACATTAATGGAAACATCTGGGTAGTTTTGCCAGTGAAAAGGAATGGTTATTTAATAGTATAAATCTTTTGCCTGACATTTATGCTTCAACACCCGCAGCAAGTTGGTAAACAAAACTTCTAACGCTTCAAATTAAACTGGGCTGAGTTAATTGCATTCAAGATGTTTAACAGCTTTGTTGGTGCTCACTAAATAACACTTGATTCCTGGGAACACGTTTGTTCAGTGTGACACTCCCTTGTACTGTCACACTATTTTATACTCCTCTTGAACCTTTTAGAGGTTCAAGGGAAAGACTCCCAGTTTATGCAGGCAAGAGAAGCAAAAGCTTTGCATTCATGACTCCCAAGCATCCCTCCTGAGGATGGACCTGCTGCTTCAAGCTTTCATGTATGTATGTCAGGAGAGACATTCCTGTTGCTCCTGTCTAGGGCTACATGTCACCATTTGACTGGCATGAATGAGAATGGGAAAGCATCTCTGGTAGGTCTTGCAGAAGTACACACAGATATGGGAAAAGAGATCAGAACTGAGCCTCCTACTTTTGCAATCACCTTCTGCTTTAGCCCACTACTTTGTCACTCCTCATCCAGGTAAGCCCTACTTCCCAGTAGTACTAGACCTGGTGTGGACTATGTGTAATGGTCCAGAATTGTCCTGGTGGCACTAAAACACCAGCACTGAATGATATCAATGAATTAAAGGTCTGCCACTCGTGGACACAAGGTAGACTAAAGTCCACCACCAGCTTTAGGCAGCTCAGCAGTTCTCTGTCATGATAACTGGGTACCATCCAAAGCCAGCTTGGTCTTCAGTTTGAGTCGAGCACAAGGCATGATCTCATGCCTGGAACATGGCAGTGGGATGCTGTAACACCACCACTTCACATGGGAACCCTCTGCTACAATTACATCCTACCTTCTCCCTTCCTCTCCATTCAACTGAGTAGATTCAAAACAGGGTGATAAGGAAAGGGGTCTCTCTCTGCCTGTGGTATCTGAAATACACCTGGCTGGCACTCTATGCCAAGCTGGCATGATACAGAAGGAGGAGTACCTCTTCACAGCACTGTCCCTACCCCCATCACCGTCTTCTTGCCCACCTTTCACTCCAGAGGGATGTGTCAGCAGGGATGTCGAGGCATTTTGCCCAGCATCCAGACCCAGTTGTTGGACTGTGCCTGCAAAAATCAGTGGGGCATTGCTCAAAGAGGTGCTGCCTGCACCCTCCCTGCTGGGCTGCTGTCAGCAGACCTGGGGGTGTACATAGCAAGGAAACCTTGAAACTGAAGTAACACCCAGAGAGGAAATTAAACAGCCCATGGGTCTGTTTTAAATGTTGATGGTGGCTGTGATGCCAAAGGAAAGGGTGAGTCAATGGAGAGCACACTGGGCAAGCTGTGGGGCAGCTGCTGGCTCTCCCAGGGGTGGATCAGGACCACCCTGTCCTCCATCACAGCACTGCAGTTTGCAAAGTGTAACACTTCTGGTGCAAAGTCCTCAGTCTTTGTGGATGAAACGGGCTGTGCAAGATTCCAAGGTGATGACTCAATCCTGCCCTAGCAGGGTGATGGTGTTGGGCCTCAGCTCCACATTTACAGCTTTCACAGGACAGGAAAAAAAAACTAATGAAAAAGGGAGACCAAGAAAGCAGATAGCAGTGCTCCTGAGTGAATCAAATCCTCCTGATAGGTAATCTTACATCAGTTGTTTGTTGTCTCATCAAAGTCTCTCCAAGAGAGAGGCAGATACAGCCACTGTCTCTGCTCCTGCCTGCAAGGGGTCTCTTTTCTTATCAACCACCACTCAGAGGGGCTGAGAGGCAGTCCTGATAAGGACCTCGAGGCACACTGTCAGGACACTTGCTCTACTTTGATTCAAATACCCAAACAGGAAGGTTTCCTTTAACCAAGGACAAAATGACCAGGCTAAAATCTTGGGGGCAGAAGAGCAACAGTGAGCTGACCTACTCTGTATAGTACCCAAGAAACTTTCTTTTTCCTCCCATCCTTTCCCAATTTTTCCCTGTTAGATTTCGTGCTTGCTTTAAAAAATGAGCTCCCATGTGCCTTCTCCAGTTGTAGCAAAAAGTCTTAGCATTCCTGATATTTTATTAGATGAATGAGAATTGTGTGATGATGGAACACATCCATGCAAGTTCTACCACCAGTGTCACCTGAATGATGCTCTGCATGTGCTACAAAGTTATAGCTTCTATTGTTTGCTGCTTTCCTCTGGTTTTTTTAATCTTGTGGTGTATCTTATCGTAGAGCAGAAACAAGGGAAGAAGATGGAGATGGATGGGTCCAACAGAGAGATGCTTCCATCTGGCATCTGAGAAAGTTAGCTATCAGCTGCTGCAGGAGAGGCAGCAAAGCCTTCTGCTAGCAGGTGTGCAAACACTTCATCTCCTCTGGGTACATCTAGGAGTCACTCCGTTTGCTTTGTAACCACCCACAAATCTTGTTATGGGTTAGATCTCCCCAGAGACTTTTTGCCCGTTTCAGTGGTGTGTGTTGACATATAAGATGCCCTTATGTAGAGTTTTTAAATATTTTTATTTTTCATTAAATAAGGAAATGTAAGAGTTTTGGATGTGGCTGTTTTTTCTGCCTTTCATTATGTGATGATGCCATCTTGTGGAAGTCTGAAACCACACCTCGGTCACATCTATATTTACAAGTCCTGTCACTCAGCAGGCACAGGTCTGTGAGGTGGAAGAAGAGTGTGTAGGATCTGCCACAGGTCTGTGAGGTGGAAGAGTGTGTAGGACCTGCCATCCACACTTGGTGGGGTTACTCTGGAGTAGCTCTAGTTTGGCCCCGTGGCTGCCTTTAGCAATTGTCATGCATCTCAGGGACCTTTTTGGAGCAGCTATGTTCTCTTTCCATTTCGGCTGAAAGGAATTCAAGTGCTCCACAATCACCCACACTGAGGTAGCTGGGGGCACTTTAAAAGCATCTTGATTCCTCTCCCCATCCTCCTTTCCCCCTCACCTGAGTTCCCATGACAAAGCAGACACACCCTTAAAGACCTGATAACGAGGTGAGGTGGAAAGCCAATGGGATCATGTGCAGGCCCTGAGAAGCCCTGGAAAGGATGCTCTTCCATCTCCTGGTGCTGAGGGTTAGTGTTGTTAGAAGGTTGTGCTGCCCTCCTGCACTGGCTGGGAAGGTGCTCCTGGATCCAGGGGAAGAAAGCCACACTGAAGATCATCTCCAGCTCTTGCCCCATTAGAAAAGTGGTACATTTTCTGGACTGATACCAGGGCAGCCTCCAAGAGCTCACTCACAGGACAACCTGTGTCTGCTCCTGAGACTTGAAACTTGGTTGGTAAAGCTGGGGAACCACCAGTGCTTTGGGGATCGCAAAGCCAAGGAGGAGGAAGATGTTGCTGGAGGAAGATACGAGCGATTGGTGAGAACTGGCTGCATGATTCAGTTATTTTAATGCCATTAAGGTTGAACCTATCCTGTTTTGACTTGGGTCAGACTGGGTTAATAGTTGCTGTCTTCACCAAATACTTGTTTTCATAAAAAAAAAGACTGAGCTGGTATAGTTGCTTTCTTCTGCTCACTGAGAGAAACAAATCTTCAAACTAAAAAGCTGTAATGGAGCAGCAGAGCCCTGAACTGACTCCATTCCATGTTGTGATGCACTGAATCAATTTGTTGCTCTGAGATGAAACCCTGTAATCTCCTAGCAAATACTTCCCTGTGCTTTCAGGAATATATATCTCTAGCAGGCTGACATAATGGTCTGATTTTGTTGAGCTACCTGTGTGTGTTCGTGGGAACTCGAGCCTTAAAGCAGATGTCACTTTATTGAATTGCACATAATGTATTTCTTTGCTTGTCTAAACACAGATCCTTAAAAGCATTTTAGTTTGCCATCACTCACTGCTTTCAGCACTTGCAATACCTAGGCAGTGCGTTCCTCTGTGTGTTGTTTTCTGTCCTCCATTTCATTTCTGGGCTGTAACTAGATGAGTAAATGTTTTTATGGGTGTTTTCTTCTTGCTACTGATATTTTGAGATAACAAAACTCCTTAGTTTCTTTTCCACTAGCAGTGCACCATCTGATGTGTTGATTTGCCAGCACGAGAGGCTTTCCATGCTCCTAACCCTAACCAACCTGGTGATGCCAGGGCTAAGTTTTAGTGAACAATAAACCAATCACGCCTACTGGGGAAAGCTTTATTTCAAGTTTGATGCTCCCAAACCAAGAAAAAGCAGCTAAATAAACCCTTTCACCTATCTGCTTGTATTCTAAAGCTCCTCTTAATTTTGATACCCATTTCACATGGTGTAGGGGGTGAAATACTTGGCCACTTTGCTCTGTGGAATTTCTTGTGGCTGTTTGCAAAGGGTGTTGTGGCATGTGATGAATTAGCATAAGCTTCATTGATTGAGATCAGGCAAATTGTAGGAGTAGTTATCCCTCAGACTTTGGGTGTAGGGTGTGGTGTTTACCCAGAAAGGGCAAGGAGGAGGAAAATGTGTGTACTTGCTTTGAAAACACGGATGTCTGGTTTAAACAGAGCATGGGAACATGATAGGAAGTCTACCAGGGAAGGTCTAACACAGGTTACCCACAGCAGCAAAAGAGGAGGCTGCAGCAAATGACTTGACTCCCCCATATCAGCAGAGGAAACAGCACACAGATTGCTGTGCTCTTTGATTAGATTAGGGCTACACCTAGATGCAGGTTCAGCAGCAAATTAAAAAGTAACAGGAAGCAATTGTCTGCAATACTGTGCTTTTAGAGCTGGCCCAGCAAATCCACGTTCTCCTACAGCTGCTTGTAGGTCAGGGTTGGCATTGTCTGTGGCTGTTCCTCACCAGGAGTCTTGTAGAGTGTCCATCACTCATGAGGAATGAGAGCAGAAGTGACACAGAAAGCTAAGGCACTCGAGGTCTTCCTTTAGTTGCTTTAAAATGCTTTGTTGCTCCACTTAGGAAATTCATTTTAACAAGCAATTAGAGCCACAAGCCAGAATGAGAAGAGAATGGTAAAAAAAAATGCATAGAAGCTTTAGATGTGTCTAAGTCCATGTGGTTGGATGATGTCCTTCCTGGAGTGGGGAAGGATTTGAGGTGGTCTCTGAGCAGATGGGATTCACCTTCTGGGCCTGGGGACAGGCTCTGTCCCTCAGCTCACCTGTCCCTCAGCTCACCTGTCCCTAACAGGAAAAAGAGGAGGTTCAAGGGAATTGTACATGAATTGGTGTAACTTTGTTTGCTGGGGGAAATTAATTATCTTATTATCTATTACACACTTTGCAAAAGTCTAGAGAGCAACAAGAAGATGGGAAAGAAACAGATTTATCACATTTAACTCATTATACTGATCTATTTTTTTTTTTAATTAAGTTATAGTTGGCTCAAGGAGAGAGCAGAGGATCCTCCCTTTGAATTTTGATAGGGTTATGATAGTGGCTAAGTGATACCTCGTAAGGAAGCCCATGGTGGTAGTTTACAAGGCACAGTGAAGCTGGCTTACACTCTTCCCAGAGAGTGAGCTGCTAGGGGATGGAGCTGGATGAAGACATTCAGGTGGGGAACCAGCCACACCCAGAGAGAACCTCAAAGTGTGCTGGGAGAGTGTCTGATCCCATCCCACTGCAGTCACCAGGTCTGAGCCAGTGGCTTCCTAGATCCTGGGTCCAAAAAAGTGTTTTTTAAGTCCTGTAAGCCCTGCTAAAATGAAGTGGGAGTCTTGATTAGGACTTAGGGACCTTAATGCCAGATCTGTCTGTGACTGCAGACCTCTTGAGGCTTCTTGTCTCAGCATGTGGGACAGCAGCACAAGAGGTCACATGGTTTGTATGGTTGTGTGATGGGGCAGGACCGTGGCTAGAACATGCATTTTGGGCCTGAATGTGGCACTGCAGCTGAAAACAGAGCTGGCTCAGCCTTTTATAGTCTCTCCTTTTCTCTGGGATGCCACCAGCTAGGACCTGTTCATCAGTATGGTAGAAGATGAAGCCATGGTGGCCCATCTGTGGTTCCTTCAAAGATCACAACTGCCTTTCCCTGCTGCAAACCCCCCTGTGTGTGTGTAGCCCTGTGATGGCAGAGCCCAAAGACCCTCAGCCTGTGACCTCCATGGCCATCTGGTCTGTAGTCCTCCAGGAACAGGTCCTGCTGCTTGGGGTGGTGTTGTGGTTGGTGCAAGGCAGAGAATTACAACTTACTGACTGCCAGGACAAAGATGGCAAAGATACCAATCACCTGCCAGAGGCGCAGCCCCCAGATCACCACCGTCTCCGAAGTGACAGGGTCCGGTTTCTTTTTTGGGGGTTCTGTGGTGGCCTGGGGAAGAAGGAGAAGGAAAAGTAAAAAAAAAGTGGTTTAAGGTTTGCAAGAGTTCTTAAAACAATAGAAGGATGCCAATAACGTAGGGCATGGTGGACCTGAGTTTACTCCCCCCTGCCCAACAATGTGGAAATCTTTGAGGAACAGAGATTTCACTCTTGTTTCTAAAGCTTTTGCCATTTTGAAATTTATCTGAAGTATATCCAGTTTTCATGACTACAAAGCAAATATTTTTGCTGTTATTTCTTAAAGTCCCAGCTTTTATAGAGAGTCCATCTCCTGGGGTCAGGAGGAAATTTCTTCTATTTTTGCATCCCTTCCTTTAAAACGTATTTTTCTCTTTTTTTTGAAAAGGCTTCTCCACAGGTTGCATTGCAGTGGTGTCTGCTCTGCTAGGGCTAGATGAGAAGGGAAGGAGAAAGAGAGCTAAATGTTGGGGTGAAATGAGAGTCAGCTGCTCTGTAAGGATGGGGAGCTGAAGGAGGTGACACAAACAGCAGAGCAGGGGGCTTGTCAGCAAGATCCCAACTCCTTTGGTCCCAGTGCAGTGATATGGTAGGGTCACACATGCCAACAAGCAGCATTTATTCTCTTGGTTTATGGCTTAGAAAATAAGGGGTTAACAACCCCTCACCACTAATGGGCTTCACATTATGATTGTGTTGTGCTGCAGCAAATCAGAGTTAGAACCTGCTTGTGGCTGTTCAGAAGGGTTGTTAGCAAAACACCTTCATTGCCTCACATTCACAGGACCTGATGTGAACTGGCAATAGCCTTTTGAGAGAAGCTGAAAACACTTAATTTCTAAAAAAAATAATACCTCCTAAATGGGCACATCAGATTCCCTGCAGTGTCCTTCTGCTCAGCCTGTGAAAGTGCTCTTAAAGCACAGCTGTAATGGATATCACAGAGTGAACTGGAGCTGGAGCTCATCTCCAATTACTTGCCCATTTGTGCAATACAAACCATATTTTAGTCTCTTCCTAATGAAGGATGCTTCCTGCTGTGTCTGGAGTGCTTTGCCTCCCAGGGGCATCCTATTCAGAGTCTGTGGTGAAGTTGTTGTCTGAGCCAGCCTCTTCCAAGCTGTCTTAGCTACCCAGCAGCACCCAGCCACACCTCGTTGCAGCTTGGTGTGGTCTTGTAGAGGCATTTGGGACAACCAAAGAGGTAGGAATCTGTAATACTTGGCACTGAAAGATCATCTTTTTCAACTGTAGGATTTCTTTCTACCCCTTACAAAGCATCCAGCAATAAAAAAATTGAAGAAGCTGCAGTAGACAGCAGCCCTGGGGAGGGATCAGGGCACTGTTTTGGGTTCAGAAAATGTTGTTTAATTGAAGTGCTGACCCCAGAGATGTGATTTTACTTCTTCCTTGGATTCAGCTTTCCTTCCTTGTTACTGATCCTGGAGTTAACCCCTAGGGTAATCTCAATCTGATTCATAGGAGATACTTCATTTGCAGTAGTTAGCATGATTTTGCCATTTTGTGAAGCTCAGCTCTCCAAGGGATGGGTCTTTTCTTCCAGACTTGTCTCTGATGGGCAGCTGGGAAAGAGTTGGAGCCAGATATAAAGAGGAAAAGCAAAAGATGGGGAAGTGAGAATGGTAAGGGATGTGCTGACATATCTGGTGCTACAGCAGTTGTGTGCCTCAATAGGAGGACAGTCTGAGGCTTTGGATCACTGCAGAAACGTGTGCTTGCCAACAGTAGCTTGTGATTGCTACCAGTTTATGGACAGTTCTGGAGGAAGTTGTGGATGAAGAACAGCATAACCTTAAATAAGGCTGAACTTGCATTGGAGGAAAGAAATAGCAAGGTTAAAGATTTCTGCCACTTGGTTTCACAAAAGCTCTTGGTGTGAACCAGCACACCAAGTAGTAAAATACATTGCATATTTAAGATAAAAGTGCAAAGGGAAGAAGCATGAAGCAAGACTGCTGCAGAGACATGACCATTCATGCAGATTGGTTTAATCACTGTAACATTTCTTCATATATTTAGAGTGCGTGCTGAATGCTAGGGATGAAGTATGCAGTGAAACTACTGTAGGGTAATGATCAAGCTACCACAGCTTACCAAATTATCACATATAAGCTGATCTATGGCAACTGCCTGTGTGTGTGCACTGGGACTCAGCAGCTGATGTCTAGGTTTGCATTATATACTGACCAGACAAGGTGTCTGCACTCTTAAGTCTGTTGAAAGATGCAGCACTGTCCCACATTTGGTCATCTCAGCTTTTGGAGATGGCACATAGAGTATGGAGAAAAAAGTAATGACACATACAGTCACTACTTAATGAAAGTAATTCTTAGTAGCTTCAAGAAATTGGAGCCTCTGATTTGTGCTTGGCAATAAATGTCAAGATAACAGAATGATTGGCTCAGGGGCAAAAGGAAAAGATGTATGGAGATGAAACACAGCAGAGATGAACCTGGGACAAGGTGATTCTTATGCAGCTCTGAGGGGGGAAGAAGAAACCCAACTGTTTCCATCAAGGGTGAACTTGTATCCTTGGCCACCAGTGTGGTTGGTTCAGAAGTAGAAGATACATGAAGAGGTTACATTTGGTATAAAGACTAACAGCATTTCTTTATCTATGCAAAGCAGTTGCACTAAACAAAAGACTCCAGAAGACTGAACAAAGTAAAGACTTCTACAAAAGATGTCAGGCTCCAGGAGTCATCCTTAGATGAAGCTGTGAGGAACACAGAAAATGCAAGCAAGAAGCAGCATTAGCAACACCTGGGTAATAATTCACCAGGGAATGACTTTGGATGAGAACATACCAAAGGAAATGAGGTTAGCCTCACTGCAGCATTGCTGCCACTGAGTTGTCTGGGCAGTGCCTACAGCAATATGGAAAAGTTGGGGCTCCAGGAGAAAAGAGAATTGAGCAGAAAGGAATAACAAGGAGGCTCTGGGCTGAAAGTATAATCATGCCATATATAAGAGAAATTTATGGCTTAATTTGGTAGCCTAAGCATAAATGTAAAGGAGACAATGGTGTAGGTATGAGTAAATATTCCACGTAACACTTATGGAAGGTGTGCACACAGAGTGCAGCACAGTGCCTAAAATAAGATTAGAGAAGTGAAACCAACTCCTAGACAACACCACTAAGAAATATTGAGACCAAAGATGGGGCTGTTGATTGGAGTGTCTCTTTCAGGACAGTGGAGTAGCTCCTTAGCCTCTGCCAGCACTGACTGCACCTCCCATGGAAGCTGAGGCACCCAGCTCATGCTGATACTGTAGACACATCAGTTTTATGTCTTAACCTTCAGGCTGAATCTGTCCCTCTAAAGAAAATGCATCTGCCCTGAAGGGCTTAAAAATGGGTGGTACAAGTAATTAAGCCTAAGCTATTTATTCTGAGGTTATTTATGACTGAGAGAAAGTGGTGCTCACACAGGGCTATTCATCCCATTGAGGAAACTTATCTAGCTCTGATGAATAAATTATTGTTTCTCTTCAGTGACTATTAGTGGAGCCTACAGTGACTAGCTCAGATTTGGGTGTCCAGTTTCTAGATGCCCAGTTTAGAGTAGATCCCACCCTTGACATCCAGTTCTTTGTTTGATGTCTGGGAGCAGGAGCAGAGAAGAGAGACAAGGGGATTTGGGGATGTTTTGAAGATCACATGGCTCCACAGCAGGAGCTAGGACAGGAACTGGTGGCCCATTATTGCCCCGTGCTTTGGTTTTCCAATGACTCAAACTCCATGGAGCTGTTTGGGGCAGAGGGGAGGATCTAAAGGAGGAGATCAGGCTGGACCATGTTCACAGGACCCTGGCCTCTCTTCTGCTTTATTGCCCACCATGGCATGTTCCTCTAGCTGTGGAGGCACAGCATCTGCTTCCAGTGAAGACTGGACTATGCCAGAAACTTGACCCCCAAGCCCTGCTGAATGGGATGTCCTCAGGTGTGGTGGAGCCCTGCCATGTCTCCTCCATCCCAGTGTGTCTCAGAGTTGCACTGAAGAAAGGATTTCTGCATTGTGTGCTGCCATCACCTTTGCAGCTTCTCCAAGTGCCCAGCAAGGGCTGGGAGGAGGAAAAACTACTTTGTAAGGAGCTGGATCTGAACTGACATTGGACACTCAGGGCTGTAAAGCATCAACTAAACCCCAAAACATTAAATCATTTCCAGGCAAATTGCATTTGTAGGTCAGAACAGTTTGACACTGGTTCTTCTAACCTAAAAAAAAAAATAAAATTGCTTTGTTTCTGATTCATTTCAGGCAGAAACTTGTCAGTGGTGATGGGGGGACAAGCAGAGGTATCATCCCCAGTGGAAAAGGAGATAGCTGCTGGAAGACAGGAGTTTTATTCACTTTGTTGAGCAGCAGAGAAGAAAAATTGTAAAAGGCATTGCTTTTCCAGGGTTTTTTTTTTGTTTGTTTGTTTTTTTAATGCCCCTTCTAATTAGGCTTAAGTGGTGTTGCTGCTTTGCCTGCAGCATGGCTGGGCTTGGAAAAACTAACCATGTTTATTCCTAATTGCATTTGATTACACATATCTAAAGGCCACAGATGGTTTGAGAGGACTGAGCTTTAAATAAATGCACACGTGCACTTTCTCCCTTCCCTTCCTTCCAAGCAACAAGAAGGAGATGAACGACCTGACCATGGACCTCCATGCAGGGAAACCTTATCCAGTGAGGCCAACAAAATCCTCTGCAGTGCTGGGGAAATCCTGGCAGGGTCCAGATGCATCATTAAAAATAGTGATGATCACTGATCTGTGGCAGGTCGAGAGCCAATATAACGTGATTATCTATTGAGGGGGAAAAAAAGAGTGATCATCATGACTGAATTTGTGTGATAACTGATCAATTTAGTAGTGTTAAATCACAATGTAGACATATTTGATCTCCTGGTTGTGAGGCTTGCTTGTGCCAGGGCTACTCCTTGTGGTCTCAGACCTCCAGTCTCCCTTGTTCCCAATGGGAACCTGATTTTTTTTCATACCTGGACCTGTTCCTGATCCTGGTAACAGCAGCTTCAGGCTGAACCCTGAGGCCTCTTTTCATCTGGGAGAATGATGGCAGTCACAAAATAGCCTCTTTAACATAGCTGTAGCATTTAGGGTTGCTGTTTATTAGCAGAAGCAATAGATTTAGTTACAGATGCAATCTCTCTGCAAAACTCCAAAATGCCCTAAGTTTTTCTTTAATGTTTATGTGGGTTTGGATCTGGAAGGGGCAGTGAGTTTGTACCCTATATGGTTTCTATCTCTCTTGAGCCTGTCTTTTCAGACAGACTATGACAAGGCATTTTCCAGAAAATATCTTTTGTAATTTTCTATAATATTTTGAATCCAGCTGACCCAAAATACTGGTATCTTCCTCTAAGGTACTATTCTTAAAGCTAACACTTATCTCTCAAATCATCATATGTTGCATGTGTATGCCCTCCTGAACTATTGTTCTTTTTATTGTCAGCTGTTAATTCTGTGTATCCACAAATTGACCTCAGGAGTTCACTGTAACTGCTGAGTAATTTCACTTACCTTCATTTGAACTACAGTCACACAGGAGTATTTTTAAATTATTGCATGCAGCATCTCATCCATCACATTCACCTGGAGGCTACAAATGAGAGTCCCTCTCCCTTGAGCCCAACAATAAGTGTAATATAAACTGAACTCCACTTAACATCCTGTGTCTCAAATAGATCATTTGTCTGGGTGGCAATTTGAATGTGGAAAGACTTGCAAAAAAATCTGAAAGCCTTTAATCCTTTTGTCAAAATGGCTTTCAATTTACCTGGCAGTGAACTTCTTACCCAACTGCATCAGGATCTGCCTTTGTTTCACTGAAGCTATTCAAACCAGTAGGAAAGATTAGGGTGTTTTAGTTTTGTGTTGTGTTTTTTTTTTCCCCTCTACTCTCAAATCTGTGTTGCAGCTTTTCCAAGGAGCCCAAGCTAGAATTACAGAAGACTAGAAGTACCTTTATTTTCTTTTCTTGTTAGAAAAAAGGGGCAAATTTTTTAGTAAAGGTCTGACAGATGCAGAGTTTGCCTCAAGAGCAGGATCACTGCCTGAACCACATGCTACATCCCAAACACAGGATGTGTCTTCCCACCACAGTGCCCAACTTCACACCCAGTCCAGGTCTCCTAAATGCTGACCCTGATGCAGGTTATTCTGCTCAGCTCACTTTGAGTGTTTTTTCTCCATGAGGAATGCATTTCATCTTGGGTCAGACTACCCTGTGATAACCTTTAGTCTTCTTGGTGCTACAGCATTGGGGTGATGCTGGAAAAGAGCATTCCCATTCTTCTAGGTGTTTGTTTAGCACCTGCTAATGTCTGAGCATGTGAATGCGTTATAAAGGTCAGGATATGGAGGCACTGAGGGGTGCCTAGGTTGAGTTATGTAGGTGTGTATCTTCACAAATCTGTACCAACCACAGTTGAACTTGGGCAAGGGGCTCCTGGGGAAGAGTCCACAGCTCTGGGTGGAGGGCAGGGGGTCCCTCTGCAATGGGGCTTAGGGGAGGGCTCTGGGTGCACTGGATGGGGCAGTGCCCAGGGCAGCCCACAGAGTTAATTCCAAATTTACCCAGTGCTAGGGTAGCTTTCTAATCCTTGGACAGTTAACTTTCAATCTGGGAGACAAAGAATTCTTCCAAAAGGCCTATGAAAGAGAAAAGCTTTTTGTCAATGCAATTAGATTCAATATGCAGAGGCTTTTATTGCCTCTTTGTTCCCAAGTGGAAAGTGCACATGAATCTGCACATTTGAAAACACTTGAACACCATTAAATGAGAGCATCTTCTTGTTGCTTTACTTCTCCTTATTCTGTGGGTGTTTCTGTTTTGGGTTTTTTTTTAGTTCACTGAAATGCTCTGATATCCAGTCCCTTGACCTTTTTCTCTGTTTGCTTTGGTGGGCTGGCTTAGGATAAATTGAATTATTCAGGGTAACTACATTGTATAATTATTTAAAGTAAAAAGTCTTGTGGAGCAGCCTGAAATTCCTCTGCCTTTAGAAATAATACAGAATCTGACTGTTCATCTCATCTCATTTTTGGATAAGTAGTAGTTAGCCAGCTTGTGTTTCCACTCTGCTCCTTCTGATGTGCTAGAAGAAGCAGGCAAGTTTTCAAGTCTAGTATAAGTAAAGCAGATCACAGAATTGCACCTGTTTTATACCAATTTTCGTAGTTTTGCTATTTTTGCTTTGCTTTGTCACGAGGGCAATTCCTGTGAAGTGTGAGTCTGTGAAACATGATGAGAGGGAACATCTTCCTGGTGGGGTGGTGCTGTGTCTGCACGTCACCCTGGGTTCAGTGAAGCATGCTCTGTGAAATGTGCATGGTCAGAGAAAGTTCTGCTCCACTTGTCACCTTGAGAGCTGCTGTAAGGCAGAGCAGCTTGGAAAAATGTGAAAAATGTCAACAGCAGAGTGTGCATGAGTTTGTGAAGGAGTTTTAGGTTCTTGGTGATGTTGTATCATAGATGGGATGAGTTGGTAGATCCATTTGAAAACCCTGAATTAAGTAACTTTAAAATGAGACAATCAGAGGGTTGGGTCAGAAGATGGACCATGGGGTGGGGATATGAACTCAGCATGGCTGTCACTCTCTCTGATGTATAATCATAGAGCCATTTTGTTTGGAGAAAACCTCTAAGATCATCACATCCAACCATTAACCCAGCACTGCCCAGTCACCACTAAATCACGTCCTTCAGCACCACATCTGTTGGTGATGAACTCCTAAAATCTGCAGCCCAAAGGCTGTGGAGATCAGACCTGGCTTAATGTGAGGCCAGGTGAGGGGCAGGAAGTTTTAAAATGTTGAAAAAAAATATAAAATGTTTTCTTACTTTGGCCCATCAGCTATGTCTGCACAGAAATGTTTTCAAACAGTTTAGCTAAACCCAAAAATCTGAGCAGAGCAAGCTCTTCTTCAAGAACATGCTGCTCATTGGCATGGCATCACCGGGGCTCTGACACTGGACCAGTGCAACAGTGGCCTTGGATGTGGCTCAGGCTTTAGGAGAAGTGATGAAAAGGCTGGAAATGGATGGGCTGCAACGTTTTTGGCAGCTGTAGTTCTGGGGGACTGTCCTTTCAGCTAGGCTCTCACTTCTGGAACTGCTGGTAGTAAGTTATAACTGCTGCCAGGGCATGTTCTTGGGTTGAGAGTGTAGTCATCCTTGGAGGTGAGCTCCAAAACTGAGCTGTGGGCAAGGAACGTTACCCTGAAAGGGAAGGTTTTTGTGGAACTGTGAGAAATGAGGGGAGGCAGAGGAAGAAAAATGCAGCCCTTCAGTTTAACTTGGGCAAGTACATCCAGGGGCAGGGTCCTTCTCTTCTTTCCATGAACTTCTGATGTGGGGCACTTGTTGGACACACAGCACTGGGCTAGAAAATGCTGTGCTGTGACTTTGGCCCTTAAAGCAGCCCTTAAATTCTGCCTGTCCTCAGCAGCAGCCACTGGCATTTTAAAAGCACCTTCTTTCTATAGCTGGGCCTGGAGAAAGCAACAAACATCTCTCAAAGAAGCCTTTAACTCCTTGGAGCCACCTTAAATTCCCTGCTCTCTGCTCTACCTGGGTAACACGCAGGGAGATAAAAAATAAACCATGATTCCTGGACACCCCCAATCCCCCCCAGTCTGTTGCTCCTTACCTCGATTAACTGTGCCATGGCAGCTCTCGAGCAGGACAGGAAGAGGGAGGAAGATTTCACCCAGGAGAGAGGATTCTGCAAGGGTGGCTCCCACGCCATCCTCTGCTTTCGGTGTGTCTCTGGCTTCTGTGCCACAGCCCAGGGCAGAGGAGGCTGTGAACAGCCCAGGCAGCTCTCAGCAGCGCTCAGTGTTTACCAGGAGCAGTCGTGTGCTGTCCTGGCCCTTCTTTGCTGCCTCCCCTTTCTAACCAGCAGGCACAGAGCTGGTGCTGGGGAGTCATTAATTAATTAGGCTGGTGTCGCTTACAGAGCGCTGCGCTGCTCCTGGGCTGGGAAACAGGGGACAGGGAGCAAAGCAGAGCTCAGAGCTCTCACTGCTCCCCCAGAGGAAGAAGATTCACTCTTTAAGACCCTGGATTTTTTTTTTTTTTAAACATCTGTGATTGATTCCAGCTCTCTTCTTCTTGTTTCCCTGCTGACCTGCTGAGAGAACTCTCTTCCCCTAATGAGAAAGGGCTGTAAGCCAAGCTGATGCATCATCAGCATCATAGCTACCCTATGCTAGCAGAGGGGAGTATCTGACATCTCAGGATTTGAAAAGCATCTTTCATCCCCAAAGGATCTCCTGGGTTTGTTGCTACAGGCTGTGACTTCACCTGGACTTGATCTCTGAAGGGAGCTGAAGGCAACTGGGAAGAGAAGCTAAAGGGGAAGGGCCAGCATCTCTGTGTCAGCTCAAGGAAATGATCTGAATCAGATGGGAAAGCAGAGCTTGAGGGGTTTGAGGGAGCACAGGGCACCAAGGTGGGCTGTCCTTCCACCAAGGAGCCAACGAGGGAAAAACAGGAGGGGAATGAGTGGATGAACCAGGTGTATACAGCCTCCCATACTCATAATTCCTTGTGATATCATTTTCTGTGAGAAGCCTGGGATTTTAGGCAATGAGATCTGGAAGGATCTAGTCACTTCTCACAGCACTTTTAGAGAGAGAAGCACAATTTGGGGATAAATAACTCCACAGTGAATTAATATTTTACAGCCTCACATAGGCAGGCCAGCTTTAGGGTTTGCTTTACAGATGAGATGGTGAAGATCAGAAGAGGGTGGAGTGATGCCAATGTGTGCATTGTGCCCGCTGCAGGCTCAGGTGGGGACTGTCAGCTGCTGTGTCCCCATGCATGGGACAGTGGGAGAACCAGCCCAAGAACTGGGTGGGATGGAAAGGGGACACAGGGGATGCTGTGTTATGAGGTCCTACCAGCAGGCAACACAGGGTGGCAGCGTCGAGGCAGGGATTTATGTCCTCAGAAGTGCAGTTGGTCCTCCTTTTCCCCATGAAAACCCAGCTCCCTCTGAGATCCCAAGCAGTGAGGGGTTCACCAAGCCACTTTGAATGTTTTTCAGCTTGATTTCTTAAGGAAATGGGGCTTTTGGACATGATATTTTGGTTGTCCCTCTTCTCCCTTCACCCTGCCTTCCCTCCTCTCGGCTTCTAAAAATTTGCTGTTTTAATTCAGCTGAAATTGGCCAAGGGATAAAAACCTGGGAGATACTGAATTTCTGTGCATTTAATTTAAAAAAAAAAAAAATGTCATTGGGTAAAAAGTTAAATCACTTGTAGTGTCCATGGAAAGAAGCCAGACATGTATGTGGACAATTTTTGCTGGACACCAGCAAATCCATGCTGGGCAGAGATGCTGTGACCAGTGGAGCTCTGCTTTGTGCCTGCATCATTCTAGATGCCAAAAAATGCAACCACAGGGTGTAAATCCACGGCAAACTGGGCTGCCAGTCCTGCTGCTTCAGAGGGCAGTGGAAAAGCACCTGCTGTGCCCTGGGTCAAACGCAGCATGAGCTCCCTCAGCCTCTGGGGTGCTATTCCCAGCGTGCAGTTTATTATTAGCCACCTTCCCCATGAGCTGGGAGTTCCACACTGCTCCCATCCTTTTATCTGTGGGGTCTGGGTGGTTTGGGTTTGAATGCACTAAGTGAGGCTGTGACTTTCTTGCAGCTGATGGGGAGCTATGTCCTCGTTGTGTGGCATCAAACCACTGCTGGGAAATGGTTGTGCCAAGAGCTGTGTAAAAATAGCACAAACAAACCTAATTGGGTTGGTTTTGGTGGTTTTTTTCCCAGCTTCCAGATTTCTAATTCTGTATATGGGTCATAGGAGTGGAGTGCTGCCTTTTGGGTTTTTTTAGTGGGGGAAAAAAAGTGGATTTCTGCAGACCTTTCAGAACTTTGTAACTTCATTTCAGCTTCTCTCCTTGGGACAATTTGAAAATACTTGGAGTAGCTCATAGCAGAATCTCTTGCTGAGATTTTGAATTATAAGATTTTGTGTTGACCTTCTGTTCCTTTGAGCTTTCAGACTTCTTTTTTCATTTTTTAATATATATTTTTTTTTAATAACATCTTTCATGACAAGGAAGACAAACAAGCTCTCTATATGCAAGCACTGACTTCTAATTTGATGACCTGACCCCTTGAGCTGGATATTTTGTAGAGAGAAAACATAGTGTTGCAAAACTTTTGGATTTAGCAAGAGTGAGGAAGCAGGCTTTGCAGAGAGAGGGGGAATTAGTTGTCTTTTCCCATATACAGCCCTGACCCCTCACTGGATGAGGTTACTCACAGCCCACATCACTGCACATGCTGTTATGTACTCACCCATTAGTGGATGACCACCAATCTCTTAGGGGAACCACATGTGCTGTTAAACTTGTCAGCTTCCTATTTATAGCTTGTGCCTTTTTGCATCCTCTTGGGAAATAAATGCAATGTGGCTCTTGCTGCTTGCCTGCGTTTGGGCTGATGGGTGAAGGGATGAAGAGCCATGAGGACTTGAGGTCTGGGCTCTCTGGAAATGCACTGAGCACACAGAACTGAGCAGGGAATTGAGTCTCCTTGCTTTATTCTGGCTTTATTGGTATTGATATCTGCCAAGTAACTGGGATTTCTTAACAGAAATTCCTAATGCAAATGTCTTTTGTGAGGAGGCTTCTGAAGAGAGAAGCTGTGTGTACCCATGCTCACTTTCATGTCTCAAAACTCTTGGATTTCTGTCAACAGTGCCTGCAAAGACTGGACCAGTGGGTAACTTATGTGTGAACATCACAGCTCTGTGATGCTGCTCGTTGTGCTGGGGGCACATGGATTCCTTCCCTCCATGTGAGGATGGGTGCTGCAGAGGGTTACAGCACCTGGGGAGAAATAACCCTTTGCCATGCCGAATAAATGTTCCTGAATGAGTGGGAATAAGGGATCTGGGGGAAGATGGAGGGTCTCCTGTCCTGCCCAAGTGTGGGATCACCTCTGTCCAGCCACCCCCAGAGTCCCCATGCCCTCCAGCAATCACTTCCAGGCTTTCTCTGCTCTCCTCACTCTTCCCCCAGAGCAGCAAGGTCCCAAGCTGGGTGTTTGGAGACTTCCATGGAGACCAGGCTCCCAGTTCCCCATCACTCTTCAGCCCAACCGTGAGCAAAGAGGATACAGCCCCAGGGCAGGGGAGGCGAGCTGGGAGCCAGGAGATGGGAGAAGCCAGGAGAAGGGAGGAACAGACCTTCTTAAATCACTTCAGCTGCAGTTTAATCCCCAGAGCATCATGAAATGGTTTTCCATTCCCCTTCGCAGCCCCCTTTTTACACATTTGAAGGTTGCCCCCAGTCCCTGCAGACTGTGGCTGGGAACCCTCCTCTGTAGAACTGCAGAGCTGAAGGCAAACTCAGGAACACCCCTACGGGGAGCGGCGGCCGCGTCGCCCATCCGGGGCTGTCGTTTCCCTTTAAATTCTCTAAAAAAACCATTCAAGTATTGAGTTGCTTGCTGAAACGTTGACGTGGAGACTGGCCAAGCGATGGCAGCCTGCCAGGGGTTTCCATGTCTACCAAGAATGTTTTGCAGTGCACCTTGGGAGAGGAACATTACTTCCTTGATTATTTTTTTTTTCATTTTCTTTTTTTTTTTTCCCCCCCTCCCCTTAAAGTGAGTAAGTAAAGTAGCTGAAAAGTCAGAGCAGGCAGCTTTCATCACCAGCTCTTTCCATTCCCATGGCTGCACGTCCTGGCTGACAGCTCGACTCACGGTAGGACGGGCTTTTTGCTCAGGTGGTGTTTGGCTGCTGGGAGATGCTCCTGAACTGGTGCTGAAGTGGTCTCGGGGGAGATTGTGTCCTACTGTAAAAGATTTGGCTCTGTGCTATGATGAAGTTTGGGGGTTACAGCTTTGGAAACGGGGTGGTGTTCAGTGTGTGACAGTGTGTCTGTCCCAAGTTCATTGCTTAGGTATTTTGTAGGGTTGGGAAAGGTTGAATCTATGGGGAGGCTGTGAATTAAACAAAATCCTGCCATCTCTGCCTCGGTAAAACAGGAATGTTGCTCGTTTCCTAGCTGCATTGAGACAAATATTCACAAAATGCCTCCCAGTGCTGACAGGGCGTGTGCTGGGAGCGGGATGTAACGGTGTGATTCACCACAACGCTGTGGGACAAGGGGCCTTTGTTTCTCCAGCACCATGCTGAAGGAACTGGGGTTGTTCAGTCTGGAGGAGACTGAGAGGAGACCTCATTGCCCTCTACAACTACCTAAAAGGAGGTTGTAGTGAGGCTGGTGTTGGTCTCTTCTCCCAAATTACTGATGATAGGACGAGAGGAAATGGCCTCAAGTTGCATCAGGGGCAGTTTAGATTGGATATTAGGAAGAAGTTCTTTCCTGAGAGGGTGGTTGGGCACTGGCCCAGGCTGCCCAGGGAGGTGGTGGAGTCGCCATCCCTGGGGGTGTTCAAAAAACAGGTTGATGAGGCACTTGAGGCCATGGTCTAGTGGTTTAATGGTCAGGAATATGATGGGATAAAGGTTGGACTTGATGACCCTGGAGGTCCCTTCCAACCATAATTATTCTATGATTCCATGCTGGAGAATGAGTCCAATTGAGTGGTTGGATTCATTATGTAGCCAACGTGCCTCGTGGTTGCAGGTGGCTTCCAGCTGAGTGTGACAGGGGTTTGCTGTCTCCAGTGAGCCACAGTGGTGCCATGGGAAGGTTGCTCAAAGGCAAGGAGAGGTCCACCCACCTCATCTGGCCACAGTAGGAAGGTCATCTCCTCCTTTGTTTGTTCTGTCTCCAGGGGCAGTGTTGCAGTGACTCGCCATTGCCTTTACAGTAAAGATGGGTTGCTGATGGGCTGTCTGGTCTATGCTGCTATCTCAGCGTGGGGTTTGGGAACTGGGGGGGATAGGAATAGAGGGAACATGGGCCAAGACTTGCTCTGCTCTTCAGAGTTGCTCACGTGCTGGCTGGCCCTTGTCATCTTCTCCCATGCTGCCTGTGTTTGAGGAGAGCCTTTCCCAGCCCTCTCAAATCAAATGAGGTACCCATAAAACCTATCTGGGTGATGAGGAGGGACTGGTCTGGGCCACAATAAATGTCTCATGCATTAAGAAAGACAATCTAGTTGACTTCTTTCTGATCTCCATCTTCCTTCAGTGAGCCTCTTGCCTATCTGTAGCTCTGCACCATTGTTTCTCTTTCATGTCTCCACGTGCCAGACGCCTCTGGCTATTGGATTCCTCTGATACACCGACTGGATGTATCTGATGTAGCTTGCCAAGGAGTGGGAAGAAGGCCCCAGCATTGCAGCTGGGGTTGCACCACCCTCCTCAGAGTGTTTGGAAGAGCCCTGATGAAAGCCACTGTCCTCCTGCAGTCAAGTACTGGAGACCTCTGTGCTGTTCCCCAGATGGGCTGTTCTGCAGCCCAAAAACCTCATGCAATGAAGTACTTATCTCACTGCTACCACTTCTCCAACTCAGACAAATTTTCATGTCATTATCAGAGCTGGAAGGGTTGTAATCGTTCTGCTACAATGCAGCAGCAATACGATACTTTTTTTTATTATTACACAGTTTTCTGGAAATTTATCCATCCAAATAACTATGGAAAGGCTCATGGTTACAGATAACCTTGCAGAGAGGAAGAAGCTGTTCTGAGCTGAAAGATGATAGCTTCGTGCTGACATAGGAAAGTGTTGGGGTTTTTTTTTGTCTGTTTTCCTGTTTTCTGGCTATTTGCATGTATAGGAGCTCCTATGGAATTAGGACTGACTGCCAGAGGCTAGTGTCTGTTTTCCTCTTTAGACAAGCTACCACAGAGCAATAAATAGTTTGCAATCATGAGTCATGTTTCATTCTTTTAACTAAGTGGGCATCATGTGTTTATTTAAATAAGGCTTCCTTGTTTCTGTGATTGTTACAGAAAAGTAATCCTCGAGTAGAGCTCCTATGCCTCTCTTGGAATGGCTGGCTGTCACTGCTGATGGCAGCTGCTCTAAGGACTGGTATTTCCCTCTGTTTTGTTCTGTGGAGTAAGAATTAGAATGGCTTTTCTGAGCAGTAAGTCATGGAATGCCATGTGGTAGGGTGTCCCAAGTGAGCTTGTGTCTTTGGATGTGATGTGGGCCTGGGTGTGATTGCAGAAGTGTTTTGTATCTTCCCAGAGTGGCTGTTAACCATCTGGGCTTTCCAAAATTCTAAGAGCAATGTAGCACCCCGATCTCTGGATGGCAGCTAGGGCCAGATGGAAGGGCATCCTCACTGGCTCCTCTGCCCTCAGGGTAGAGGAACATCCCACAGGTCACACAGAAGGGGGCACACCTTGAAATGGTGACCATCCCCACCATGACCGTCTAGTTCTCCTGCCTTGGCAGCCTAATCTTCTGTGCTGTGTGGGCTAGGGGGAGGATGGGACCAGTTGGTGCAGCTCCTGATGCACAGTTTCAGCACCACCTCGTCGCAGCTGGAGTTTGTCCAACGGCCTAAGGAACTGGTACAGCTTGACTAACAGGCACAAGGAGACCTGTTACTCCTAAGTACTTTTTGGTCCTTGGATCAGGACCAACGTTTTGCCCCTTATGCTGATGGCTAGTGTGCTCCTGGTTGGTTTTGCCCCTTCCCAGCTCTTCCTTACTCTAAAAGGAACCAGCTGCTACCTGGTGAAGGCCATCGTGCTTGGTGAAGGCATGTCAATGCCTTTTGGATGACCTTGCACTTCTACCAACGAAAGAAGCTGTAGCAAGCCCCTGCCAGTGGTGGACCTTCACCAATGCTGGTGTTAAGAACTGGCAGTGCCACAGACCTGGCACTGCATGGGTGTGTAATTAGAGACTGTAGCAGGACCAACTGTTGTCTTAACAGAGGAGAGTACAGGTGGGGTGGACATGCTGAAGGTCACATAAACAGCTAGGAAAATGGTATTTAGGTCGTCTGGCTGCTCCATTAAAGCTGAAATGTCTAGACTGTGCACATTTCCAGGGATTAACTCTTGACTCTTCAAGATGAGAGCCTGTGTGGGATCAGTACTGTGACATTTAGTTTGCATCGGAGCTCTCTGTCCAGCAGACACTGAGATTGGACGGTGTATGAAGAGTCAGTCTCTTAACTTTGCATGGGGCTTTCCTACGCAAGGAAATGAATGTTGCAGGGGAAGATGCCAAGTACATATAGACCTATTTTCCATGTCTTCTCTCCTTATGCATGCTCTGTGCCTGCCCTGCTCCTGGCCATTCTTGTGTTGCAATCTATCCCTGGTCTTTTCTGATTGTCATCTCTGTCCCTCGTGGACAGGAATACAAATGCAGACACATGGCTGTCTGCAGTGTGGGTTACCTGATTTCTTCTGTGCATCCTGACATGAGTCTCCAGAATTTCTGAAAGTGCTTGATTTCTATACTGGTTTCCTGCTGAATGGTTGTAGAAAACATGTCTGTGCCCATTGTTGATCCTGGTTGCTTGTTACTCATTTTCTAACCAATCCTGCCTTGCGTGCCTCTCTTACCCTTTAGGGAAAAGGCTGGTGTTGCCTCAGTGAAAAGAACCGGGACAAGTTTGGTTGTCAAGAAGATTGTGAAACTTCTTTTGCATGAGATAGGAATAATTGCACACTTAGCTCCTGTTTTCATGCATAGTTTCTCCATGGCATGAACAAATACTGTGCTTCTGGGCTTGCAAGGTACATGAGTTAAAGAGTACATGCTTGGATCAGACATCCACCTCTACATTAGAGTCCCTTGTGTGAGTGAATCTGAGTAGTCCAGCTTGTTGCTCCTGTCTGGGGTGGGTGCTGTGTCAGATCCCTAGTTGGCTGAAGTATAACAGTTTCAATGAGCTCCCAGCAGTTGTAACTACCCTATTCCCTGACAGAGCCTCAGAGGGTCCTGTGGCGTGCCTGTAGAAAGGCAGTAAAAATATCAAGTTGGTGCTAGCTGGGATTATGGGCCTGGTGCCATCTAAGACTTGAATTGCCTCCTCTATCTCCCAACTCAGCCCTCTTTCACTGGACAACGATGTGCATCTGAAACTCTTGGGATGTCGAGGGGTAAATGAAGCTGCTGAATTTTTAAAATAGCTTTTTGGAAGGATAAGAGAACTATGTGAAACTTGGATTTATGCTAAGAGGAGCTATCTTTCACTGGGAAAAAATAATAGTTT
Organism: Podargus strigoides; assembly: GCA_028020825.1. Taxonomy (NCBI): domain Eukaryota; kingdom Metazoa; phylum Chordata; class Aves; order Caprimulgiformes; family Podargidae; genus Podargus; species Podargus strigoides. Next base: position 56,610,000 of record CM051623.1, on the reverse strand, counting down.
ATTTTTCTCACATCTTCCACCAGCCTGTACCCAGGGGGGAGCAGGAGCTGAGGTTTCACTGAGTGGTGCTGAGGGAATGGGAGGCTTCAGGCTGGTTTGCTGCTGCTCTGGGGCAGGCTTCAGCACCCCCATATTGGAGCTGGTATAGTCAAGGATACTCTTTAAAGTGAGTCATAAGGCAGCTATTTCCAGAATGGTCACTTCTTGTAACATGTATTGGTATTCCCCTGGTGACAGAAAGATGTGCTGGCCAACAGAGCTGACTCAGCATCACTGGCTCCAGAATTTAAGAATCTGCCTGGGACCTAGTTTCAGCAGAGGAATCTGAACTATAAATAGGCTTTGGTTAAAAAAAACCAAACAAAATAAAAACTCCTTCATGGAAAAGACAACTTGTTTCAGGGAAGCTGTGTCTGGAGGAAATTGAGGGTGGTGGGACACTGCCACAGATTGCCCAGAATAGTTGTGGATGTCTCATTACTGCAAGTGTTCAAAATAAGGTTGGGCAGGGCTTTGAGCAACCTGGTCTAGCAAAAGGAGTCCCTGCCCATGGCAGAGGGGTTGGGCTAGATGATCTTTGAAGATCCCTTCCAACCCAAACCATTCTATGAAAGGAGACATTTGCCCACAAGGCACACGTTGAGGTGAGATTTGTGGAGGATCCTGTTCTCATGGCTCAAAACCCCAAGCAGGAAGAGCAAGGTGAACTCCCCCTCCTAGAGTTTTCTTGATCAAACTTAGTCTGGTATTTCTAGAGGGGTAAATGCTTTTAATTACCATAGGTGGCTGAATGACAATTTGTTGTACCCTCTATTTAAGGGCAGACCTCTTGGAGACATCATATTCATTGGTTCCACTGCAACTGCCTCTCCCCAGTCCCTGGAGTGGATGTTTCTACTGATGGTGTTAAGCCTAGGTTTAAATCATGTTCCCCAGGGTGATACATGCAAGCACAGGAAATAAAGATTTTAAACTGAAGTCAAGTAGGAGAGCAGAATGTAAATCTGAACCACCTGCTACTGCTTTATGTAGACAAAAGAATGCTACTAGCATCTCCTGAGGTCCTAGCTAGAAATGACATCATGTGCTCTATGTTTAAGATCTGTGGCTGCAGGTAGCCAGTGACAATTAGTAATGATCTGGTCAGATAATGGGACAGAGACTAAAGACTTCCATGGAAAACTGCTGTGTTCATTCACCAATTCCTGCTGTAACCTGTGGCAACCTGGTAACTGCTGCACCATCAGCTGAGTTGTCCATGCAATGGAGACATGTTAGTTGATGGTGGGAAATATCCTGGTCTAGGAGCTGGAGGTCTTATGTCTGTTGAGGAGAGCATGCACTGGGCAGGAAAGTGAAGATGTTCAGGGGAAGATAAAGAGAAATGTGTTGCCTGCTGTCGGAGGCATCCCAAGGAGCAAGGGTGTTTAGGGCTGGGGAGAAGAGGCAAAGGAGCAAATGAGTACTGAGAACTGGGTTGCATAGACCATGATTGGCCTTGTCCACATCCAGGAAGGATGTCTTGGAGCTGCAACAGAGACGTGCAAACGTCAGGACTTGAGGCTTCTGTTGCTGCTCATAGGAGTTAAGGCTGAGAAGCAGACTGGATGTCTCAGGCTGAACATAACTTCTGAGCATTCCAGGAAAATAAGCAGAGTGACTGGAAACAGAGTTCTGCTGAGGAAGCACAAGTAGAAGTAAAAGAGGTGTCCCAAACCAATCTGTTGCATCCCTGTATCAGCACAGTTTCAACTCAGCTTTACCAGACTGGAGTTAAAAAGAAGAATGGGGGAAAAACATGAATCTAAAGCACACACAGCAAGGCACTTGAGCAAAACTGGACAGAAACAAGCCACAAGGCCCAGATCCAAATGTATGCAGTGGGTTGAACCAGAAGACTTTAGATGTAAGGTGGGCTCTCCAGTGTCCATCCCCCCCAAGCATGGAGCAGAGCTCCTGGGCCTCTCATGCAATGGTGCAGGGGAGCTGGAGATCCCCAAACCTTTGTGCTCAGTAGGGAAATGCTCAGCACTGGGACTTCCAAAACCCTCTTCCCTTTCAGGAGGGTAGGCACTCTCATAAGCTCTGCCAGGGAGCAATCTCCACCCATATAGAGTCTGGAAAGTCCTCCTGGGCTCAAGCACCTATGCAAAGACTTTGAAAGACTTGATGTGCTTGTCTGCCATCCGGTTCCTTGTGGATAAACACTTCCTCAGGATGTAGCAAACCTGATTTCAGTCCAGATTTTGGACTAGAAGGAAAAGGTCTGTAATTGTCCCAAAGCCTTGATCACCAGTTCATTGACTTTGCAGCTTGCAGAGCAGGTAGGAAGCTGGCAGTGAGCTCATTGCTCACTCATCCTTTCCATTCCCTGGCTTCATCCTTCCCTGATATTGTTCCCTGCTGTGTACAAGGATTGCTGCTCTGCCTGCCCGTGTGGTGTAAACCATTGTGTTGAGGCAGACAGTGAGTTATGGGCACATCCTGCTCTGAAAAGACGCCAGGAGTCCAGGAAAGTGGGAAGGAAGTCAACACAATAGAAGAACCTCTCCGAACAAAAGGTGATTGAGACACCTCTTGTCTCCTGTTACATCCTTGCTAAAGAAACCCTCAGCCCACAGTAAGTTCCAGTAGTTTGTAAAAGTCCTTGAAATCATATAGCTGGGGAGGTGGTGAGCTGCTGAGCTGTAACATGTTGGAGTGCCTGGAAAGAATGGGGCTTTGTTAGTGCTCTACGGAATGCTCTGAAGCAGGAGGGGAGGGCATGTGGCTTATATCTCCTTTTTGTGATGTGGAGGGTGAGTGCATGGTGGTGGCTGCTGCTTTGACAAAACACTTCTGGGGATTTGCTGTAATGATGGATCCACTGGGGAAAACACTTTTGTGTTGTTAGGAGGTGGGGTGGTGGCTGAGCTCAAATGGGCTGGGGAAGGCTCTGGGTCCTCCTGCTAGATGGACGTGGGGCTTTGGGTTTGGTTTTTTTTGTATTTGATTAAAATAGAAGGGGGAAATAGTTATGCTGGCTGAGATGTAGCCAAGGACAGGCTTTGCATGCATCACGTGCAGGCTGCCACACGCTCTCAGCAGCAGGTTCTGAATAGAAGGAAACGTCCTGTTTCCCAGGGTTTCCATCTGCCAGCTACAGAAGTCACACGAGGGGAGAGGCTGGCAGAACAAGAAGAAAAAGCACGGGAGCTTCATTTGGCAAACTGCTACGGGTATGCTCTGTAGGTCAAAAGGAATTTGAGCCGAAAAACACCACTGAGCAAAGAAAAAAACACACCCTGTCCTTTTCCCTTTCAGCTTCCCAACGTTTTAAGTTCTCCCCAACGCACGAGCTGCAAGAGCACAGGTCATCATACTTCCCATCCTTTTCAAAAGGCAAATAACCAAGCAATTGCTTTAGAAACCCCTGTTTGCACGGGGGTTTCGTCACTGGGTGTCTCGTCCAACGAACGAGCCCGGAGCTGCGTTTCAGCAAACGAGGTGGCTGGACGTGGGAGGGAGAGATGGGAGGGCAGAGCTCTGGGAGCACGGGGTATTTCAGGGCTGGGAGGAAGCTCCGAGGAGCTGCCGCCGTCGCACGTACCGCGGGGGAGCTGTAATTGGCCTGCCTTGTGCAAGGTACGTTGCCCTTACACGCCGGTTGTTTCGGGGTTTCCTCAGCTGGTGTTCATTGGTTGGTTGTTTTCCCGTTGGTCCTCAGGCTCAGTTTTGTGTTTGGACATGTAGAGTAGGAGGGGTGTAAAATCAGCCTGTGGGAGCTGAAGGGACTGTTGAAGGCAATGTGCTCAGAGGAAAGTTTGGGAGTGTTTTCTAGAGGAGGAAATTTCACCTCTGCAAGTGACCAAAGGCGTGGAGTATATTTCCCTGCAGCGTAAAATGTGCTTGCATGCACCCCTGTGCTTTATCTAGGCAACACATTGGCCTTGGAAAGAAAGTACATTGTCTTAAGGGTACTTAATACCTGGTATGGTCCAGACTTGTGGCATTAAATCCTCTGCTTGCTCTCACCTTGAGTTTTCCAGAAAGGGATGCTGGAGAAGCGTGTGCACGTGCAGTCCCTCTCCTGCAGGCAGTAGCCTGATGGGGTGTGTGTGTGTTGGGGCTTGCTCCTGGTTTGAGGGAGGGATTTTCTACCTGTGCCAGGTAAGCAGGCAGCCTCACCTGGCAATAGGAGCCTGATGAAGTAAGGCTGGAAACCGTGCATTCACGCTGGGGTTGCACAGCTTGCCTGGCTGAGTAAAGAAACCAATACCCAACTAATTAGTCAGGGTGAGAGAGGCTGATAAGCTCTCCTGGGTTTCTGCAAGGGAGGGAAGCAGTCAAGCTTGCAGGTGTCTTAGGTGTTAAGTGAAAAGTCTGGGTCAAAGACCCAATTATAGGGGAGCAGTAACACATTTAAGACTTTTAAAAAGTGACAAACAACTGTGTGTTTAGAGCCAGAAGAGGAGGAGCTGAAGTTCACAGGAGGGACTGTTTTTTAAACTTGAGCTTAGTTTAATTTGGACCTGAACCAAAGCTGTGTCTCTTTGTCTGTGGAAATTTCCTATGGCCTGGGAGCTTCCTCGACGTTATATGTGGTAGTTTTATTACTGCTATTGCAATTACTTTAATTCTCAATGAGCTGCAAGATAAGATTTTTTAGGATCTGCAAGAAAACCAGGCAGAATTGTCTGTCAAGACCCTGTCTTCAATATACTAATACATTTTGGAGGTAAACAAAATCAGCAAGTTCAAGAGGGAAAAGACAAATTCAGGGACAATGGGTCCACTGGTAGGTACTAGGAATAGGGTTGCACCCTTGAAGATCTCTAATGCAAAAGTTGGGGGGAAAAGTTGGTTGTTGGGGGAGTACAAGAGGAATGGACCTCAGAGAGAGGCCAAGCTTATTGTTATTCTCTAAACAACAGCCCTTATATTTACTGCCAGACTAGGTAGACCACTGGCCTGACTTGGTCAGGTAGTGTTTACATTCCTGTTGAATTGGAAAGGGCTCATGTAAAGGGCTCATCAAACAGGAATTTTCTTGTGAAACACTTTTGTCAGAGCTTTGACCAGCTCTTCAGGTCATCAAAAGAGTTGGGTTTTGGCCCTCAAAGCACCTCAGTGAGCTGGGGCGTCTCGGAATGATGATCAGAGGTTAGGAAGCACTGGCAACTCTTTGCAAGTCTGCCCTGCCTTTGGTGGCTTGTAATTTCTCCTCCAAAGAGCACCTGAAGGGTTTGATGAAACATGAGAAGCTTCCTACTACACTCAGTCTTTGGTAAAGGCCTTGGGCACTAGAGGAGAGAGGAAGAAAGATTTGGCAGTTCTTCAGTCGGGATTGTTGTTAATATTCCTGGCCATGAGTGAGTTTAAGGGACCCAAACAGAAAGCATAGAAAGATTGGGTGCAGGGATTAAATTTATCCAAGCAAGACTTGTGGGTTTTTTTCTCCCCTCCATTTCTGTTCCTTTGTATGGACTTGAAGGCTCTGAAGTGCTTAGGTTTTGCATGGGTCACTTGGTAGGGCAGATCTGGGTGGTTCTGTAAGTGATATTTCATAGTGACACCTCATGAGAGTTTGGATATTGCCTCTAGCACAAGTAAATATCTGTGAGATGGGAGGAGAGGCAAGTAGTGGTGGCAAAAGGCAGGACAGCTAGAGGATGGATCCAGAGCCTCACTTGTGAATATCTGGTGGAGCCAGTAATCTCAAAAGTAACTATTGTCACAGTTTTGTGATGATCTTCTGTATTTTAGCACAAAGGAAGCGAAATCCCCTCTGGTCCTGCTCAAATTCTGGAGGTTGTGAGTGGAGAGGATGGTTTGGGGGGATGACATTACTGTACACTGAATTTCTTCTCATCTGTGAAACAATTCTGCTACTAGCTCTCCCATTGTCCCAAGGGACACTCCTCTGATATTGTTTGTATCTCTGGGGTGCTTTCCAGGCTGTAATTCAGACTGATACTCAGGGTCTGACTCAAAACTCCTTCAATGTGGATGGTATCATGTATTCTAAACCCCTGATGAGTGGCACTCTGTCATTTTTCTTGCTTTTTGAGGCCATGCTGAAATCCCATTTGCTTTGGAAAAGCAGAGTAGGCATATGGGAGCATGAGGCCAAGGGAGAGGACCTCCTGCTCCCAAAGGTGTGACACAAAAACTGTCCCTAGCTGTTATCTTCTGGCTTTCCCATATTTATGATCCAATGGAGAATTATTGAGTCCCCTTTTCTCACAATCTCCTTTCATTTGCTGCCTCCAGAAAACCTGTAGTTTTTTTCAGGTTTGGTTTGGGATCTCATCCAGTAACTCCAAGTCATTTTTTGCTGCATATGAGTTGCTGGGTCAAAATATTTATGCTTCTATACGCATATGCTGCTTGTGAGTGATAATGATAATGACAATGATAATGGGAGCTACAAAGCCATGAGGGATTAAACCACTAAGTAAACAGCATCTCACCTGTGGGCCTTATCATACTTGCCTTGCTATTTCCAAAGGGTAATGGTATTCTTGATTGTGGTGAGAGTAATCTTCTGTAGCCTTAGATGTCAACAAACAAAGGGTCTTATTTCTAATTCTGTAAATAAGGGAGAGAGACTGGGTATGCCCAAAGGTCCACTCATCTCCCTTGTGCTGGATTAAATTGAGCTGCTCACGTGCCTCTCTGCTGGTTACAGAGGGAGTCTGGGCTGGGTGGTTCAGCCTTCAGACACCCAGAAAGGGCAGATGGATTTGTCTCCTTTCGAAATCAACTAGAGGTTTATGGTTGGTTTTGTTGGGCTCTGGAGTGAACTTCCTAAGGAGGGGACATGAGCTTCCAGTTTGAGTTTGCAGAAGAAAGAAAAAAAAAGCAGGGTCAGATAAGGTTTGTGTAAAGCTTTTGCATCCCCTGATTTTGGAAAAAAAAAAAAAAAAAAAACCCACACCAAAAATACCCCCACACTCCCCTCCCCTTACACATAGCTGCCTGGTTTTCCTCAGGGGTTTTTTTGTGTCAAAGATGGAAGAAGACAAAAGTTTGGGAGGAAATAAAAAAAGAGTTCTCCTTGGGCTGAAGAATCAATTATACACCCATAGTGCTTTCCAGAGAGAGACCTGAAGGGTTCAGAGGCTCCTGGCCACACACTGCTGTCCTAAATTCCCTGAGACTTTAATGTGGTTGGTATTTTGACAGCCTTGCATTGTCTCTTCTTTCAGTGCTTGAGGTCCTGCAGTGCAGGTTACCAACAATTTTATGGCTGATGCATAAAACCAGCAGCATCAAGCCAGGCTGCCTCACCTCTCATAAAGCAGAGCAACATGTCAGGAGAAGGCCAGTAAAACAACTGGAAAGGGTTGTAGTAATACTTATTCCATATGTGCTTCTTGCCTCCTCAGGGACTTCCTGAGCTGGAGAGTTGATGCCTTTGTTTTTATTAGCTTTTAATAGATTTTTCCCTCTATGGACTTGTCCAGCTGCTTTTGAATGTGTTTATAGTGTTCTTATAGCAAGGACAGACTCTTGTGGCAGTTCCCTGGCTTAATTAGATGTGCTGAGGTTGGATGTCCTGCTGTTTGTCCTGTGCTGGCCCCATTGCTTGAGGGTAGAGGGGGTTGTGCTGTGCTCCAAACGTTTGTTGTGTGGTCTGTGTAGGAACCTGGATCAACTGAAAGCCTGAGGGTTTTGTGTTCAGGGTGGGAATCTTGATGGGTTTGTTCATTTTCTTGTGTTTTTAAATGATGTGGTGCACTGTGCTTACCTACTTTCATTGTCCTGCTCAGCAATTTCCCCACATAAAGAAAATGTTGAATGAGATCTAGCCTAGGTCCTTCACACAGCTGGCATTGGCGTGCTCCCTGTATCCCATGTTAAAGCCTAATCCAAGTAACTGCTACCTCTGTTCTTCTCTTCCTCCTTTTTATGCTGCTAAGGCCTGTTTTGGGATTGGGGGTTTTATTGTCTTTCTGCCCTGTTTATTCCCAATTACCTCTTAACTGGTAAATTGTGTCTCTGCAGTAAACTGAGTGCTAATTCATCCCGAGTGGTGACGGTCTGAGGCTTGACAAGAGCAGGCTCTGAATGGGAGAATTTTCTCCAGCATGTTGGTGTTGGTCAAACAAAGCCTGGAATTGTTTTTCCACATGAACAGAATGGTCTTTGTGCCAGCCTGAATGCAGACTCAGCTGGAGCGTGACACGTGAGGGCGGAAAAACAGTGTTTGGAAACACAATTAGGATGCAGGAGGATACTTGGACCCTACAGAAAATCAGCAAAGGTTGGGACAGAAGGAGGAGCAACGTCTGGTGATTGGCCACCAGAGTTTGCCCCCATGGCCTAAGGAGCTCCTGACTTTATGGACTCTGAGCTGACTGCTAATTGAATGAGGAGAATGAATTAAACTATGCAGGGGAACAGACCCAGGTTAAAAAGTAATCTGGAAAAGAAGGCTAGGGTCTACCCTCCACCCCTTAAAACCAACCCTTAATGCTAATCCATTTGTCCTCAAAAAAAAAAAAAATCTGTTATTTTTGGTTATGTTAATCATGAATATGCAGTTGTTGAGCTGACCAAGGGGAGGAAGCAGCTAGTTAGCTCTGTGTTCATTCTGGTTTGAGATCCCGAGATTTGTCTGTTGTGATGTAAAGTGCTGGCCTCTAACTCAGTCTAAAAATAACCATTTAATAAGTTTATCTGCTAATTTCTGAGGGAGAAGCTCCCTGCTGGCAGATCCCATGTAGAACTATAGATTATTCTGCCCTGTGATGTGTATCATTTAGAGCTACACACTGCTTGGGTAAAGACACAGTGCTCATGCAAAGGGTGAGTGGTCACCAGGGGAGGACTTCTGTGTCCTTCTGGGCATCTAGAAGACAGTCTGGCAAGAAGATGGTTTTAGATTTCAAATGCTTTAGGCTGTATCTTGCTACAAAGTGGAGGGGTATTTACCAGCCCAAGTGTAAGTGCTCACACTCTATATTGCATTCTTACGTGGGTTTAGATGCTTCACTTAGAAGCAATGCCATTTACCAGCATGAGAGAAAGTGGCCTGGAGAGTGAAAAGCAATACCTAAGGAAGAGTTTCAGGTTTACTCTGACAGAGAAGTATCTGTAGTAGCTCTTGGCTTGAATTTGGAATGCTTTTATTTACTTCTGAACAAGAGCTTGAATTATAGCAGCTTTAATCTTGCCTCTGCAAAGATGATGCACTCGCTTGAGACACGGGCTGTAGTAGGAAGGGACCTCCTCAGCTGCATGCCAGCAATAACCTGACTGCCCCTCAAAGGGCACAGAAGGGAGAACTTGGGCTGTTTGAGGACTGTATGTGACAAAAAGTGATGCACTGGTCTCATCTCCGAAGGAATTGGTAGTAGAAAGGTTATGACCTGCAAGGATGGATGAGATTGGAAGGGCTGCAAAGGCACAATGTCCTTCAGGGTGGCTGGCTGTGGCATTTATATCCCAGCACTCCCTAAATCTGGCATACTTCATGACAGGTTTCTCCCATCGGAGACGTGTTTTTATTGACTGATAATCTGAACTTCAGCACAGGGGGGGATTCACAAGAGGAAGATGGAAAATGAATAGTCCTTCTGTGGATGTCCAGTTTGTTCCTTAACGTGCAGGAGCTGATAAGATTGTTTGACTAGATGTGTGTTTCCATGGGAAATTTTGTGTCACATGTGAAATCTATGGGGCTTTCCAGACATTTTCTTGGTGGAAGAGCTGCCTCAGAGCTACAGACTCCAAAGTAGGAAGGGGTTCTAAGCAAAGCTGATAATGAGGCTCAGCATTTCACCAAAATGTCTTTTTTCTTGGCTTCCCATCTGTTCCATGCACCCTTCTGGCAACTTCCTGAAAATGGGCATAACGACCTGTTGTGGCTCGTGTATTTTCTTGCTGGAATTTGTGTTTAGCAGCTTTGGACAGACCCTATTCAGGATGAATGCTCCTCCAGATGACCCCTTTTGGATGCTTAGTAGATGCTTGATTGGTTTTAGCTGCTGCATCACTTCCTTCCTGCTCTCATTGTCATGCTTAGTGGAGAAGCCAAGACTCTGATGAGCCACAGAAATCTGGTGACTCCTACAGAGGTTGTTTCTCAAGGTCTTTTTCCTGTTTCTACACGAATACTACGCATGTTCCTTATCTAATTACAGACCTGTGCTGTACAGCTTTCTTGTAGGTTCATTTAGGGAGAAGAAACAGACATGTCTCATACTCTGGAAAATATTCTCCTAGGGAGATCTCATCATTCCTCGTGGGAGATGGAAGCAGGCTGGTGCCTGGTTTGTTTTGCCAGTGGAAGTCTTTATCCTCAAAGGTTGTAGACTTGCTGATTTTGCACATAAAATCAGATGCTGTTATGCTATATGCAGCTAGTGGACCCTTCCTTGGAGGTGTACATCCTTCAATTCTGCCCATCAGGAGTGAACCATCTGCAAGGGTCTTGACTCCATAGCAGCAGAGTCATCCATGAAATCTGGTGAATTATGTCCAGTTCCAGAGAGACAGGGAACTACTGGAGAGAGTCAAGCAGAGGGTACAAAGATGATGAGGGGGCTGGAGCATCTCTGTGTTGAGGAGAGGCTGAGAGACCTGGGTCTGTTTAGCCTGGAGAAGACTGAGAGGGGATCTCATCAATGCTTATAAGTATCTAAAGGATGGGTGTTAGGAGGACGGGGGAGACTCTTCAATGGTGATCAGTGACAGCCCAAGGGGCACTGGGCACAAACTGGGACACAGGAGGTTCCATCTGAACATCAGGAAACCCTTCTTTGCTGTGAGGGTGCCAGAGCACTGGCACTGCCCAGAGGTGGTGCAGTCTCCATCTCTGGAGACATTCCCAACCCCTCTGGCCGTGTTCCTGTGGGATCTACTCTGGGATCCTGCTCTAGCAGGATCTGATGAGCTCTGGATGAGCTGCAGAGGTCCCTTCCAACCCTCACCAGTCTGGAATTCTGTGAACTGGCTTCAGAGTGGCTCTGCTCAAGCTTGTCTTGCCCTTCACGGAGCAAACACAGAATTACAAACCCACAGAGCTGCGTGAAAGCTGTGCCCAAGCCAGGGGAAGACAGCATGTGACAGCCTCACGTTTCTGCTCAGCGCTCCCATCACCCAGCAGCACTGCAGGCTGCATTCAGTTCTTCACACGTGTGAATGCACAACGTGACCTCCCTGTGCCCTTGGACAGTCCTGATTATTTCCTTTGCTCTCTGTGGCTGAGCCAGCGTTGGTTTTGTTCACTAAGTGATGAACTTCAAATCTTTTTTTGCCTGACTGGGCTAGAATAAACGTGCAAATGCTGTTCTCACAGAACTGATGGAGAAAGCCTGGAAACAGTGGCTGAAACTCCTGCTTACCTTATTGGATGATGTGATGTGATGTGATGTGGCAATTTAGGTCTTTTTGTGGTGCCGGAAGGGCTGTTTTGAAAGCTATGACTGGTGCTGCTCGCCCATTCAGCAAATGATCCCTAACTGTCACCTTCAGGCTGGAAGTAGCCCAGAAATTTTCACAGGAAGGGTGAGAACATGATTGCTGAAAAGAAAAAAACCTACACCAAGCCCAAAACAACACACTGTGTTACATCTGTGTCAGGAAAAGAGTACCCAAATGCTTCTGTTTTTTGCAGAGTTAGCTTGGGTGTCTCTACAGTGTTGACTGCAGTGGTTTCTCAACCCACGTACTGCACCATGGGAATGATTTGATATCATCCCCATAAGGTCTGAGCTCAGGTCTTCATGGGTAATAGACCTTCAACAAACCAGGACTGCAGATGAGCGGGTTGCAAAGCGTGGGATCAGCTGATGGTTGGAAGGAGTGATGCTCATCCAGATCAGTAGATCCACCTTGGATATTCATAGTTCTTTTTCCAGGTGACCATTACAGAAGTAACCAAATAACACTTAAGCTGGGGCAGTGATGTTCTTGTGGTGTTGTTCATGTGTTCTTCAGCCCTGAGGTGGCTCTTCAACCTCCTGCCTCTGCTCATGGACTGTCACAGTCCTGTGGAGCAAAGCTGTGGGTATCTGCACCCTTGGTTTGAGTCATTCAGTTTACATTAAGCCATCTGTATGTAACAAATGGGTCGCTTCTCTGGTTGTTTTGATGAGAGCTTGGGGAAGACTTTCTGAGTTTGGCATCCAGCACCCATTCTTTCAGTTTTGCACAGGATAAAACATTTTCTTGCAGAATTAAACAAGGACCACATGGAGAACAAGCCCCTCTCATAGCAGAGCAATCTGAAATGATGCAGTCATCTTCTCTTCTTCTCAAAAAATATAGATAAAATAGTCAGGCTTAAAAAATATAAATAAAACCCACCAGACTGTTACTCAGTGAGCCTAAGATGACCCCACTGACTGCTTTTCTGTTGAAGCATTTAAAAATGAAATGCTGTTACATATCCATCCTGACTTCACTCTGATTAAACAAGCTACTTAATGCTTAGAAATTACTGAACAAGCTTGAGTGCTCTCTAGGACCTGGGAGAATCAACTTCATCTTTGTATCTACAAGACAGGGGATTAAGTGGTGGTAAAAAATAAACTTTTAAATCTGCCCTGTCCTCTTGGTGCTCTGGGGTAAGAGATGTCAGGCTGCTGTTCTGTTTTGCTTTTTTTCCCTGGCTCAGTTGCCTTCCCTGGGAGGGGCCAGGAGGAATTTGGATTCCAGCTTTTTGACCTGTTTGCATGCCTAGAGGTTTCCTCTGGGACAAATCACCAGTGTTCCTGCAAAAAATAACCTTATGGTCAGGCAGACCTTGATGTATTAAAACTTGCAGTCTATGAGATTATGGAATTTTTTAATGCTTCCCATTTTTCAGACAAATGAAATTTAAGAGGCGGTGGTTACTAAGGAGAAAACATTGTCATCCATCTGTGCAGTCAGTTGTGTCTGGCTCTGAACAAGCACTCAGAACCAGGCCAGCTAACCATTCAAACTGCAAAGCATCCCTTGTTCTATGACACCGTTTCAGCCTAAGCTCCAGGATGACCTGGAAAGGGAGTTCCTAAGTGGAGTTGGGTGACTTCAGGGAGCTCAAACTCTTATTTAGCAAGGAATCCACCCACGTGGGAAGCTTAAAAACGAGACATTCTCACCTAACTTAGTCACCCCACCCAGGTGACCTTTTTATAGTCTGTGCTGAGATGCTTGAGGTGTTTTTTTCCCCTGAAGTATAAAGTAGGGTTGGACTTCTGTGTCTTCCCAACATCTCAGCACAAGCAGAATGAATTTCACCTGCTATTTGCAGCAATCAGTGTAGAGGTTCAGGATATATTACAGTATGCCAGCAGCAGATGGCTTGAGTTCAGCTCAGCTCTTCCCAGAAACAGTACAAAGACTCTCATTACATCTCAATTAATGAATTCATTCTAGCCCCATAGCCAAGTGGTTATTGCATAACCTATACATAGCTAATTTCTCCTTACCTCCCAAAACAGCATCACTATGTGCAAGCTACCTGCTTCAAATGGTCCCTGGACCATACCTGAGAATTGTCTGGGAGAGGTGCTAGGTGGCACACGTCAAAACTGTGCCAAAGACCCTGCTGCAAATTTAGCAGTGTAAATCTCTGCAGCATAATGCCATACCCTTGCTTGCTTACTATTGTGTATATAGCCTTTGAGACTGCACTACAACCAGGCTAAGGAGAAATATGGACAGACCACATCCAGGCCCTTGAGTTTACTGGTTTGCTTCACAAAGTTAGAAGAATCTCAGGGTTTTATATTTTTATTGCTGTTAGTAATATCACCTGATTCTGCCCATAGTATCTTCCCTGCCTCACCTTTTTCCAGAGCAGACTTTTATGACATTCTATTATCTGGCTGTGTGTATTTCCTCTGATACATTTCTTCTGGGAGGTGAGACTGGGAAGGAGGAAGCTACTGGAGTTTGCTCACATGAGTTTGCTGCTTTATTTATTTATTTTTTTTAAAGTGCTGCCCACTTCCACTTTAAGCAATCTTTCCTTGTTGACGCAGCAGTTATGACATATGATCAGCAGTGCAGTGTCCTACTCAGAAAGGAGTAACACCAGATCTCTGTTTCTCTGGAAGGTTGGATGTCTGGCCATGGCTGGCACGACTCTACAGCTCCATACAATAGCTTTTAATGCCAGAAGGTGCAGACTGAGGCAGCCAGGCAGAAAACTGGTGAGAGATATGGGAAGAGATGCTCTGCTTCATCCTTTGCTGCCTTGTACTTTGGGGATTTTCTTCTGTGAGAATGAATCTGGCACTAAGCAGGATTAAGAGATAACAAGAAGTTTAGGGCCTTTGCAGGCATGTAGAAGAGGTTTTGTGGCCCACCTGAGAAGATCTTCAACTGGGGCATCAGGAAAATGGGTTATAGCCTTGGTGGTCTCCTGAGACACCACCTCATGTCGAGCCATCGAGTTTCTATTCCTCTTCTAACATTTTCAGATGCTTTTTGGGGACAGCAATTACACCTCTGTGTGCTTTCAAGAGCAGGAAAGGCTGACTGTTTGCAATGAGCACTGAAGCCTTGGTAGATGGATACTCTTGCAACGGAGTTTATGTGTACCTTCTGTGTTGTGTCCAGGACATGTGCACGGCTGAAGCAACTGCATCTCTGCTCCAAGTGGAAGAAACCTTCTCAGCATGCCTGGCACGGATAGATGCCCTCATCCTCAAGCCTCTGCTCCAGGCAGGTAAGTCAGAGCAGACTTCTCTTGCATCTAGTCCTAGCCTTGGAACTAGAGGAACGTAGGAACCCCTATGAAAGGAATTATAATTCAAACTCCACGGCCAAGGACTTTGTTGGGGGCTGGTTTGGTGGAATAAGTGGTATATAGAGTTGTTTCATTTAAGATAGTGAGCTCTTAAGGATGCTCATGGCCTTTCATTCAAGCCTAGGGCTGTGGTTCCTTTTGTTTTTAAAGATTAATCCAGTTTCTAACCAGTGTCAGCCTGTACAGCTGCTCCAAGGCTTGTTTTCAGCATGGTGCATGGCAATCCAAAATGCATTTCATGTATACACAACCCTTAAATGTGCCCACTCTGCCTTCCTGCTCTTGGTCCATGGTCACACCTGTCTGAAGGTAAAACTTGTGGGTGCAGGTTCTGAGCTGGCAGTAAATCAGAGCAGCTCCACTGAAATAACAAATCCCTATAAATATTCACTAGCCTGTCTGGCCAAAAGTGGTGCAACTGGATTGGGGCTGTAGGGTGGTTCCCTCTCATGTCACTGCCTTTGTTGGTCCAGCCTCCAAGGAGACTGGGAACAGCCCTTTGGGCCAGGGGCAGAAATTTTTCCTCTGGTGCTCGTGTCTGAGCTGGGGTTGAGCCTCACAGGCTGCCCTGACCACATGCCTCACAAGGATGGGGAGGACAAAGCCTGTGTGATTACTTGCAGGGACACAACCCTAAATAATCATCTCCTTCCTCCCTGGTATTGTTTTCCTATGAGAATATGTGCTTTACACTGAAAAACTGGGGTGAGTATAAGATAGAGGCAATGTTTTCCACCAGATTTCTTGGAGTCAAGGCTTTCTGAGAGCCTTTTCCCCTCTTCTTTTCCTCAAAGAGCCCAGTGACCAGAAGGGAAAGGAGAACTTTAAGCTCTTCCTGCTCCTAAATGATCGATTTCAAGCTCTCTGGAACCTCACAGAAGAAAATCACAGGATACTGAAACAAAAATGCAGCACCTCCGAGTCATTCTGCATCCAGGACATTTACACTGTCTGGAAAGGAGACCTCTTTATAAGCCTCTACATCCAGTAAGTACAGAAGCATTCTGGAGCAGTGTAAGGGACCAAATTTATCAACTAAGTGGTAGGTCAGTGCAATTAATTTGTGTTTTTAATTTGTTCACTCTTGTCCACTGTTGTTCAGTCATTAGGTCAGGGAAATGATTGCAATCAGTGATTGCAAATGCTACAGAATATAGCATCTGTGCAGACAGCATAATAAATAGCCTTTTTTTGTAGCTCTGAGGGTGCTTGTAAGAGGCAGAATTTTTTTTTCCTGCAAGTATAAGGTTTTTAATGCAACTCAAGCATGGGAAGAGGACAGGGGGAGAATTTGTGCCTGGGGAATTTGTGAGAGCAAAGCTTGGGCTGCCAGCAGGAACAGAAACACATGTACCAGCAGGTATAAAGGACTCACAGGGATAAAGAGAGGAAGATGGCACCAGACACAGTTCATATTATGTGTTTCTGCCACGTTTTTATGCTCTTGGCAAGGGATATGATAGCAAGTGATGGATGTAGCATGATGTGAGAAACATACTGCCCTATTGCTGTTTCTAGAATTAATTATATCTGCTCCCCATCTGTCTGCAACGCAAAACAAAATGTTTACCAAAATCACTCTAGCATGTATAACCTGTGTGTTGATGTCCTAACATGAAAAATGGTTTATGGACACTTGAGATGACATAAAGATCAGACAGTGTTCAATCCCTCATCCATCACTTTGGCCACAAACGTGGCCAAGCCCTTGCCAGATGGGCTTGTCCTGGCTGTGCAGTTTGGCACCCACACAGGGAGGTGGGACATGATGCTCACTCCTGGACACAGCTGTTCATCTTGTCTTGGTTTTGATGTTTTTTTTTATGCATGTGGAGGGAGGAGGAAGGAAGGATTTCTTTTTGTTTTGTTTTCATTCAAACAGCATCATTTTAGAAAGAGAAGCACAACAAACTTTGCCTTCATGTAAATGGGGTTGGGAACAGTGTGTGTTGTTTGGGAACTGGTTCAGGGAATTAAAACTGGTTTGCCTTAAAAAGGCATGTAAAAGACGAAAACTTACGCTGAGGTTTCAGATGACACAGAGGAGGAGTTTATCTTCAGATCTAATTTCCCCTCGTTTTGAAACTAAAACCTGTTTTCGCTGGGCGAAAAAAATAGAGCTGGTTCCTACCCACCCCTGCTGACTCAGAGTGCAGTCCTGATCCTACAACATCTCGTGCTTCTTGGAGGCATAGAGGAGGAAGTAAAGCCCTAGTTCAGGGGCCTGAAAATGAGGAGTAAATACATGTCCCTGGAAGATGTAATAAACGTTAATTGGTCCAGGCAGAACACAGGGTTTAGCTGAAATCACTATGGGGAGAAAACGTGGTATTTCCTCACAAAATATGGCTCTGTCTCCCTCTAGTGTGAGATACACCGACATGGGCCACCTGGAATTGAATTTACAGCACTAATAAAGTCCTGATGCTTTTATTTCAGCCAGCAGGAACTCACACGTCTGAGCCTTTGTAGATTTGCTTTCCAGGACGGTTGCGTAAATCTACTTCTGCTTATGCTAAATGCCAGGATGATTTATGCTTCCTGTATCAGTACGAGTGCAAAAGCCACCCAGGGAGTGACACCAAGGAGCTGGCAGAGGGGACAAGCAGGGACTGAGCCAGGGGCTGAGGGAGCTGGGTCTCTTTAGCTTGGAGAAGAGGAGACTGAGGGGTGACCTCATTAATGTTTATAAATATGTCAAGGGTGAGTGTCATGGGGATGGAGCCAGGCTCTTCTCAGTGACATCCAGTGATAGGACAAGGGACAATGGGTACAAGCTGGAACATAGGAGGTTCCACATAAATGTGAGGAAGAATTTCTTCCCAGTGAGGGTGACAGAGCACTGGCACAGGCTGCCCAGAGAGGGTGTGGAGTCTCCTTCTCTGGAGACATTCAAAACCCACCTGGACATGTTCCTGTGTGACCTGATCTAGGTATTCCTGCTCTAGCAGGTGGATTGGACTAGATGATCTTTTGAGGTCCCTTCCCATCCCTAACATTCTGTGACTCTGTGATTCTGTGAGAGGTACAGTAGCTACGTGTCTCTGTCCCCCTTGGAAAGATGGACCTGACACAGCATCTCCAAATGTGCTTCTTCTTAAACCTCATAGCTCAGGTGCACCTCCAACTCAGCTCATGCTTGTGTGAGTTTGCTTTATTTTTTTGTCTCCTGCCAACAGGTATTTCGTCACTTTTGCAAACTACGTGGTGGTGCACGGCTTCGAACAGGCTACGAAGAGCAAAAGGTCAGTGGGCTGAAGAATGCTGATTGAAGAGGCTGATAGGGACACAGTGATATGGGTTGAGTCACTAAACTGGAGTGAGCAGCACTGAGGACTGCACCTTGTGGTGGTCTCTGTTTCGTGGTCCAGCTGCCTCTCTGAACTGGTCATACTGGCTGCTCCTGTCATCTTCTGAGCCCATGGCAGCAGCATCTCTTCTAGAGATCTCTCTCCATCTCTTTCTAGCCACGCACAACTCCTTCTGTAGGAGAGGAAGCCTGTACATTTGGAGTTTGGGGGTTCAGATAAGGGATGGCATCTGAGAAATTACAATGTAGGGATCTACCAGGAAATTTCCACTGCTTGTCCCAGCTGTCAGTCTCATGGAAACAGCAAATGAGAACATGAGCACTGGCTACAAGCAGACCATCGTGAAAGTCATGCTATATTCTATATGTCTTTTGGGGTGGTTCTTATTTGCAAGGAGTTCTGGGCCAGAGGCAGGATGGAGGGAGCTCTTGTTTGCCTCATTGCCTTATTTCTGTGTGTTTGGTGTGCAAGCAGGTTTGCACTATGGTATCTCCTGCTCTTTCAAGCCTTTCCATACCCTCTCTGGGAGTGAGGTAGCACAGAAGGCACAACAGTGCAATTGGCAGGAAAAATAATTGATGATCCTTTGTCTTAATTCACCACCTTGCAGTGAAGCCTGGAAGCACCATAAGACAGTGCTGAAGCAATTCCTCACAGACTTCACCTCTGAGACTTCCATGTCACTGGCCTTGTACATTGTTCTTCACAAACCTCTCCGGGATCACATCGAGCAATATATCCTGCTCCTCACCAAGCTGAATGAGGTTCTCAAAGAGGTAGGAAGCTTTATGTGATGTTACTTGACTGGTTTGTGCTAAAATCTTATGCAGGCCATTCAAATTGGCTGGAAGTAAATGATTTCCAGTGGACAGCTGGGGGTGGTAGTAACCAGTACCAGTGGACTGCAGCCCACCTGAATGCCTCAAAGCAACTATCAGTGGCCAGTCCAGCACAGTACAAGCTACTCATCATATAGAGGAGCTGCAAAGGGTCAAGTAACTGTCCTAAGGGTGCTGGTGGCAGAGATAATGCCAGATTTGGGAGGCTTTCCTTGGAAATGGGGTTGGAGGGTTAACTCTCATTACCCCTTTGGATTCAGAACTTCTGAGGCTTTTCTGCAGCTGTAGTCCAGAGAGTAGATGTCCTGCACAGCCATGCCTCAAGTGTTGCTCAAGTCCTGCCTTCTTTTATCAGGGCTCTGAAAAGGATGTGGTTACCAGTGCCATCAAGGAATATGTGAAGCTGGAGTCTTTCGTCAGCCAGGTCCTGGATGAAGCTTGTTTTACCAAGTCCTTATGGAAATCCTTGGGCTACAAATTCACAGTGAGTCGTGGATGTAGAAAGTGGCTCGATAGGGAGCTCTTTTGAAGGTCTCATGCTTCTGCTTACACATGGAGGAAATTTAGTGTGGATCAAGAATTTGAGGCTTGGTTTGGAAGCCAGCAGAGCAGAGTAGTGGGGAAGCCTTGGAGAGACTATAAGGACCTGAGATGCTTTACAAGTTGAGCTGTGTCCTGTTCTGCTGTCACTGTCAGCTTGTGCCACAAGTCAGACAGTCTCTGGAGGAACTGTTGACTTGAGCTGTATTTTCTCTCCCAAATCCTGATGTTTCCTGGTGCTTTTGATGTACCATCTTGCTCTCTGTTGTTCCCTCTGCAGGACATGCTTTGTGTACCTGAAAGGAGGCTGCTGGAAGACAGCAAAAATCTTCCCATCTTTGCCAGCACGAATCGATCAGACCGGGTCTTGCTCTTTGATGATGTCCTTGTGCTAATTCAGGTGAGCCTTCAGCCTTTCATAGGGATTGGAAGGGCAATGCAGATGAATGACAGTAAAAGTCAGGTTTCTTTGATGTTGAAAATGTAGGAGAGCTTTGGCTGTTGGCAAAATTTTGTCTCAGATCCACGTGCTTGTGGTTTGCTCTGGAGAATAAAAGCAAGCCTAATGAAGAAGGAAAAAAGGAGCAACCACATAACTTTTTCCCCAGTAGATATGTACTATCCAACCACCACAAGCACCTTTCTATTAACCCAAGACCATGCCTGTATATGAATCTGTTGATTTCTGTCCTTACTTATTCAAAGGGGGGCTGATGGGTCAAAGATATTATACTTCAAATGCTCATGCATAGCCCTAAACATGATCTTTCATGGTTAACTCTGCTAGAGGCATGGGAGCAGAAGTTGCAGGTGTTCTTGGGGATATTTCAGGCATTTAGGGCCAGGGTGTGGGGCAGACAGGGAGTGTCTACAGCCATGGACAACCAGATGAATAATATGTGTTCAAAGCTGTTCTGCAGCATGTTAACTAAGTCCAGCTTACCTTGCTCTGACTGAGAGCACCTGTAATCCAGCACAGCTCTCTTGATGTGCACCTTTCTCTGCTTGCTCTTTAGTCATGTGCCAGACCCTCAGGTGTCCAAACACATGGCTGCCTTGTGAGCTGATGGATCTTCAGGGCTCTTCCAAACATGAGCCTTTATGATAATGCTGGGCAGTGCTGCACAGCTTGCAGGGTCTAGGCCTGAGGAAATAGGGTGGTGATTATCTCATCCAAGTTTACATTGTAGATTTGTTAGCACCATAGTGATGTCAATGTGAGCAAGTGCCCCCAGGCTCCCTTTATAGCCAGGGGAGAGAAACATCCACTGCCTGGGTATGGCTCATCTGACCTATTTTAGATGCCCAAATTAGTATGAGTTGAATCATGTCCTCGACTCCACTGACTAGGATGAGAGCACAGGGTAACCAGCTCACACAGAGATATTTACACTGTAGACCTCTCTGTTCAGTCAAGGGTTCCCACCCACGACGTCTCACCTGCTGCTATGACTGTTACTGAGGCTTGTGGGGATGTAACTGGGGGACTGAACTGGTTAGCTTGGGCTGCTAGGAGGGGACTGCTGATAAGGGCTCTGGTGCTGGGAATCTGAACCTCTCTCCCTTCCCTGTTCCCCCAAATCTGGTAGATATATCAGTGATTAACTCAATAGTGCTAGCACCTAACCTTGGTCAACTACAACCTTACAGACAGCAGCTCTGTAGAATGGGCACCTGGATGTTAGACAGGGAAGGGAGATGTAATATTAAATACAGTCTTTAATATTTCAGCTACTTCGCTTTCTTCTGTTTGGTGTGCTGTTGATTAAAGTAGTGAGTCCTTAAATGTTGTACTTGTGGGCTGCTATGTGGCTGTGTCATCTGGAGTCCAGATCCCAGGTAGATCATAAGCAAAACCAGGGAGTGCTGCATGCCAGGGATGGTTTGGGAGCATTGCCATGGGATAAGGAAGAAACTCTTGTAGAGATAAGTACTGTCTAAGAAGGTCTGTTACTGTTAGTTGTGGCCATGGCTTTACAGACCACCTCTTAAGCCATAAACTAAGAACTTTCTTCCTTCTACACTTCTTCAGTCTCTGAGGTCTGTCATGTAGTGTGGGATAGATATGTGGAGCACAAAAGAGGGAATTCACAGTGTGGCCAATCTCACTTTACCATTCAATGGATTGAGACAGTAGGGGCAAAGTGTGATGTTTACACCAATAACAGGAACATCTTCTCCCTTTTGTTCCAGGGAAACAGCTTTCAGAGTTTTGACCTGAAGCTTGTGTGGGTAGATGACAACTGCAGTGAGAAATCAGCTCCAGGACTGTAAGTGCAGAATTTCCACTTGGAGGTTAAAACAACATCAACAACAAAGTTTTCAATGTGATTTTGAAACTGAGAAAATGATTCAAAACTTTGTCCCATCTCCTTTCTAACCAGTGGGGTTGGCTCTGGGCTATGGGTAATTGCAGCACCTCTCAGATGGGATCACTTGGACTTGCATTGCTTGCCTTGCTAACGTATTCGAAGCAATCAAAAATAAAATGGTTCTGGCTGCACACCCAGAGAACAGAGATGATTTGACTAGTTCAGTAACTCCTGAGAAGGAAAAACTGTCTGCAAAAGCACCGTTACCTTCTGAAGAGAAATAGGAAGAGCAGGACCTGCTGTTTGACTGAGAAATGTGGTTTTCATAGTCTCTGTAATGTCTTTTGCTTCCCAGGTATGGACTCAGCATTATAACCCCAGAAGAAACGTTCTCTCTCTCTACCAAAGACCCACAGATGAAGGTGAGCAGTGGGCAGGGTGTTTCTGTTCCACCTGAAATACCATGGATTGAGCCTTGAAAGAGGGGAATGGCATAGAGGGAGGGGGTGGCTGCTCTGTAGTAGGGACAAAACATTGACTTCTCGAGGGGAAATTGAAATCTCATTCAGCATTAGGATATTAGCTTCCTCATCAGAAGGGAGATGAGTGAGCTCTGCACCTGCTTCAAATGCAGCTGAGGCTTTTCCTCTGTGATTTTTGCCACTTTTTAATTAATTAAAGCAGAATACCAAGCAGTGTGGTTTGGGTTTGGTTTTTTTTCCCCCCTGTGAAGCCAATACCTCATTAAGTGGCCAGAAGTGTCTTAGGCTGTTGATGGTAGATGAAAAACATCAGGGTGCTGTGAGTGATGTGCCCTGGGCAGTAGTGTATGCTGCAGAGCCAGGGACAGCACAGTCTCATCAGCATGGTCCTGTGCCAAGGCCAATTTGTAGTGGTGAGAGTCAGGCTTAAATGACATGGAAGTGCAGCATAGGACCTTCAGGACCCAAGATAACACCCCCTGTTGATGCTGTAGATGGGCCATAATTCAGCTGAATGGCACAATTGATGGGAACCCAACTTCTTGCAGCTTCTCCTGAAGTATCTCTTGTTGGGAGCTGTTTTGTTTTCTTCACTCCACTTCTTTTACTCCAAAACTCCTCTTCCTCTGCCCCCAGGCTGTTTGGCAGTGGAAGCTGAACCAGGCTGTTCGCCAGGCACTGAATGGGAAGCGAGATTTCCCACTGTGGGGCAAGA
Source organism: Podargus strigoides (assembly GCA_028020825.1). Lineage (NCBI taxonomy): Eukaryota > Metazoa > Chordata > Aves > Caprimulgiformes > Podargidae > Podargus > Podargus strigoides. The sequence continues at coordinate 56,587,070 of CM051623.1, read as the reverse complement.
CTGGTGAAGGCACCGAGCCCCCATCCTGCCGCTTCTTCACCTACGTCTTCAGGCTGGAGGGCAAGTTCAAGAGCGCAACCTACGAGGGCGAGTGGCACTGGGGAAAGCCACATGGCAAGTAAGGAGTCTTTTTTGCCCCTTTCCTAAGCAAGAACGTGCAAGGATGGCTCTGCTGTCTTTGTTTAGCACAGTCTGGATGCAGTGGATGCACAGATGGAAGTATAGATGCCACAGAGTGGCTGTGGACATGAGGTGGTCCATCCTATGATGAGGGTATGGTAATCTCCCAGGGTGTGTCATCCTCTCTGGTTCCTACCTCACTTGTTTCCAGGGGGAAACTTGATATTAAGGACATTCAGGAGGCATTTGGAACACATTTGCTTGCTTTCAGGGCTTGGTTTAAGCCCTGATCTATTGTATTGTAGATGTCTTGCTAGTGATACTGGTTTCTGCAGTACATTGTGGAGGCTGACCCTAATAATGTGGTAATGATCACATTGGAGGTGCTGCATTGGCTTATGCCTGTAATTAGGACTGAGAATTGAATTAATGTTTATTTTCAAGATCTCAGCCTGAGGCATAAAATCTTACCATCACAATGACACAAAAAAAAGCCCCCACCAAACCAACAAAAAGCCTTTGCTTGTGAGTGAGGGAAAAGTTTTATATGTGATACCAAAGTATATTTTAATATCCAAACTATTATCAAAGGAATTTTAAAAAAATCCTGATTCTTCCATGGAAGAGATAACTCCTTGACTCAGAATAGCATTAGATAGAGGTTTGGAGTAGAGCTATGCCTGAGGCAGTCCTCTACATCATCCCCACCTTCCCCAGCACCTACACTAACAGAGACTGGAAAACCACTGTGTGCAGACACAGAGGGACAAGCACCTCTCCTTGCTCTTCCTCTCCTCTTGTTTTAGGGTTGGAGAGGTTGGAGAAATTAGGTTAATAAATACTTCTGCTGCATCAGATTAAGTGACTTGACTGAGACATCCCAGGGAATTTGTGGCAGAACAAAGTGATTTTTTTAATTGCCTAATTACTAGGTTTTCTTTCCCACTCCTGCAATTACTCTTCTATGTGACTTGCTACTAGTACAAGAGCAGTGAGGCTGGCCTTGATGGCTTGTCCATCTCTGAGGGAGAGGCTAGCATGGCAGAGCACGTGAGCAGAAAGCTGCAGCAGCGTGAATTGGGGCTCTTCAGCAAAAACATCTGAGTTCTTCACTGTTCTATCCCAGTACTGATGACCTGATGTGGTGGAAGGAGATACTCCCACTGAGAATTAGATTAAACCATCCCCATGGCTGGAGCAGCCATTCTCTGTGTTTTGCTCTCCTTTGCTAACATTCATGCTAGCAAAGTAAAAAGACATGTATTTTAAATCCTCTTAAAATTAACCTTCCTACCAGAAAAAGAGCCTGTCTCATGTAGGTGCTCAAAGCAACAACCTCGGTGAAAGTCAAACTAACGCATCGTGGTTTTGGTGCTGCACCATCTTCAGTTGTCTCTGGTTGGGGAATGTGCAGGGAACTGGCTGTGTCTGGGATGATGCAAGAACTAAAACAGTGAGTGGGTGTGGGTGGAGTGGGAGAGCGGGAGGGAGGGAGGGAAATGCATTCACAACTGGGCACGGCCGTGCAGTAATCTGAATATCTCGTTGACCGTTTCAATCTCATTTTGCATTGTTAACTCGTGTAATCATTGCTACAACTCCCACACAAAACTGATGGAAAGATATCGTCCCTTTAGGCCAGTGCTTGTCTCTTGTTTTCATCCATCCATACATACAATGAGGTTCTGGACCGTGTTGTCGTTATGTTGTCTGTGGGTATGTGCCATGGTGGAACTTCAGGTTTAATCACATGCTGCACTGCAATTAAAAAAGGATCACGTGCAAGGTCTTAAATGGATGACCCAGCAACTCTACAAAATGTTTTTGAGATTAGGGAACTTGAAAGACAATCCCTCCCATTAATTCCAGGGCGTGAAAACATTATGGTATTAAATCCTTACAGTGCAAACCAAAGTCCCAGAGGTGCTTAGAGACTTTCTGTGTCTCCATCCCCTGAGGAAATGTTTTGATGTAGGTTTGTAGGTTGTGCCTTGATACCTTGTGTTGCAGCTGTGAACGTTGCTGGTGATCTCCCTTGTGTAACGCTTGCTTTGAATTGCAGGGGGACACTCAAGTGGCGTGATGGACGCAACCACGTTGGAGATTTCAAACAGGGCTTGGAGCATGGGTAGGTCTTCAAGACCAGGGTGTTTCTTGCTTTCAAAATAAGCTAAGAAATGGTTCCTGTCAGAGGTACAGGGACACTGATGTCTTGTAGAGGGACTCTATTCACAGTTACAGCCCAGTTCATCTGGTCTGTTCTAAACATCTGGTTTAAACTTGAGTAGGTTGTAACCTAGAGTGGGTAAGAGAGTGTGGGTATATGACTAGTGCAGAGGTAAACATCTGTCCAGGTGGATGAATCTGACCCCAGATCTCTAAATCTAGGTGAATTTATTCATATGAAATGCCTTGAAAAAGTTATTTTTAAATACCTTTAAAAACGTCTCTTAAATGAGGAGTTTTCAGGGGAAAGAACCATATTATGAAATTCAAACGTTATTTTTCTAGAACTTTTTAAGAATAAAACTTTTAGATTTCTCATTCCTACATGAATTCCAGAATAGGTTAGGTTTTTAAAGGGAAAAAATATCTGAAATACTTTGTGTTAGGCTTAAGAAAACAATTTGTTTGGACAAAAGCAATTGCTTTGTTAAGTCAGCCCTTAAACCAGGGAAGAGGTAGACAGGAAGAAAACACCACTGAAAGTAGCTCTGTAGAAATGAGAAACTGTGATTGCAGTTTACAAGGAGATACACTCGATCAAAGCAGGAGCTTATTGACACCTAGAAGTAGTGTGGGAGGTAGAGCTGACCCCAGCCATTTAAATCAGTTTGGGAGTCTGGAAGGTCTTTTTAAGCTCCATCTAGTACGACTGAGTTGCCTTTTGCCATGCTGACTTCTGCCATATGCACCTTGCAGGTTTGGAATATGCCTTGTTCCACGCCAGTCTGAAGACCGGTATGACTGCTATAAGTGCCACTGGTACGAGGGCAAGATGAGAGGCTATGGCATCTGTGAGTAAGTAAAACCCAAAGATGGATTCTGGAGAAAAAGGGGACTCCACATGTTTAAGGGGTGAAATGTTCCCACCCTACTGTGGAAGGCTCCATCACAGTGTAAAAACCAGAGTAATTGGGATGCCAGAAGGTTTTGCTCTGGAGATGGGCAATATGGCTTCTTCCAAGCCCTTAGTTTCCTGAGCATTAGAATAGTAACAACTTCTCTGCAAGCTATGACTATTGTAACTACCTGACATACCTGGTGAGGTGAGGATATAATTTTGCATTCATGGTTGTGGTTGCAGATCAGAGAGTGCATGGTGGACACACTTGGTGGAGCACACAGCTCTGTTTCTCCCCTGCCCATCTATCCAGACTGTATCTTGTATAAAGTAGCTTCCTTTAATGATGGGCTGGGAGTCATAGCTGTTATCCTGAACTGCTGAAGGGAGCTGATTCCCCCAGTTGGCTTTTTTTGCTCACTAGAATTCTGATCTTAAACCTAGAGCTTAATTAAAAAGAGTTCAAGGTTTTCTTTTTTACTCATCAAAATGCTTCTGGAAACAGTCATTTGCACATCTGTGTCTCTGGGTGCTGGGAATTGGTATGGACCCAGTCTGTCAAGCACTGTATTATGTCAAGCACTGTATTATGTCAAGCACTGTATTATGTCAAGCACTGTATTATGTCAAGCACTGTATTATGGTTGTGTCCCAGCCTTACCCACCATCTGCCTTCCATTTAGAAGCCCAGAAATGGCAGTGGAGGACTGCTCCACAGGTTGTAGGTATCAACATTTGCAGCCTACAGAGTTAAGTGGACAGGGCCAGGTTGCTTTGTTTATATAGCAGTGAGTACAAGAGCATCCTCATCTTTGCTTAGGTCACACGTGGCTGGTAGCCAAATGGGTTGGCCAGTGTGAAGACTACACTAGACTTTGTTATGGCACATACTGAGCCAACTATGGCAGAGGAAAGCACATAGCTCATCTTTCCAGCTGCTTACTATGGGATAGGCCAGACTAAAACCTGCTGGTTGTGCTCCTTATTTATGAATCAAATTCAGAGTACAGGACTGGCAGAACTCTCTGGGGAATTTGGAGCCAACTAAGCAGTGATGCAGTAGTGTCTCTGATGTCAAATGTGAGAGCATGTTGATAACTATAGATGATAGATCTGCTTAACATAAGTGCTTTCTCTGCTGTAGCAGTGAAGACCTTCTGGCCAGCATGGATGGAGCTACAGGGAGCTCTTCTCAGCTCTGCCCAGGACAAGGGTTGGTTGGCAAGTGTAGAAAGGTGAAGGCAGATCTGGCTTCCTGCTTTATTTTATCTACTCCTCCCACTCTGGATTAACCAGTGGTCACTGCAACCTGGCTGGTGAGAGGTCAAGGACTGAGTGGCCTCTCCCATGATAATTGCAAGCCTAAATCTTTTGTGTTCCTAGATAACATTGAAAGCTAACTGTGGATTAACTAGCTTGGGTGATGCATATTCCTAATAGTGAACAACTACAGGCTCTAGATCCATCAGTCAAACATCTGGAATATTTAGCAGGCAGATGAACCTAACTTACTCACTTTCCTGGCTTCCAACTCCAATAGCAGCTATCAAATATTCACAGTCTTAAATTCTGTCTCTCTCTCCCTGCAGGTATGGGAATGATATGGTCTACAAAGGTTACTTCAAAGACAATGTACGTCAAGGGTTTGGGATACTGGAGAACCTTTCAGCTGAGCACCCATTTAAATACACAGGGCAGTGGGAAAATGACAAGAAGAATGGATATGGAGTCTGGGAAGACAAAGACAGGTAAAGGTGCTATAGATCACAGCTGGGTTTAGGTGCCTGACAGTTTTGCCCCTATATTGGCAGGGGTAAAGCTTCATGTTTTGATGGGGGGACTTGGGGATGAAAGTGGGATGGGTTCAACCTCTGCTATAAAGCTTGAACTGCTGGGTAAGCAGTATATGGACTGGGTTTGTGCAGTATATCTGGAACTTGTGCTGCATAGCCCATTGTATCAGGTAAAACTTGCCTCAGTAAGTGCCACATCAAATTGACTGAGATCTAATATAACAGGGAAAAAACATAATTTGTTTTCTGTTGCATTCTAGAGGGGAGAGATACATAGGGACATGGCTCGATGGTCACAAACATGGACAAGGCATTGTAGTAACCCAGTCAGGTGTCTGCTATCAAAGAACATTTCACGCTGATAAAATGGTGGTGAGTACCTGTTTTCAGGGGAATCTCTAGCTCGGTGGGACATGCCCATTAAGGGCAAGATTAAGATTTCACCTCATAATTATCTTTGAGGGAAAACAGAGAGTAAGAAAACTTAAGCATTGATATTTTACCACGATATATTTTTGAAGAACAAGGCCTAGATGAAGTCTTGTTTCTTATTACCTTCCTGAGGTGCAGGTAGGAGCTAGATGTGAGACTGTCACTTCTCCTTGCTCATGCTGAGTTATGGATATGACTGTTTAACTATCAGGTCAGAATTATAGACAAGAACTCATGAGAAGTGATGTGCAATTATATATGATCCTATATCTGTCTTGGAGATCATTAAGTCTTTACCTTTTCAGGGTCAGCTTACCTATGACAAGTTGGCTGTGCAGTTCATTGAAAGTTTAGATGTTGGTGGGGAAAGCAAAAGGGCTTGGCATTGCTAGGACTGGCCTGGAAATAAAAGCATTTCTTCTCATGAAAAATACTCACTTAAAAAAACAAACAACCCCTTCCCCACTCACCAAATTAGGACAAAATGTCTAGCATGGAAACTTTGTCGGAAGGGCTTTCCATAAAAACTCCATCTGTGGGAAGCAAAATAAAGTTGTCTTTTGGTCTGCCAGCTGCCAAAGGCTCCTTTAACTTCACAAGGCTTCCGGGTGGGGAGCAGTCATTTCAGTTTTCCTAGTGGAAAATTGGTATGGCCAAGAAGCTTCCCTTGGAAACCTTTTATTTCTGCCAGAAAGGGCGCTTTCCACCAAGAAAAACCATTCCAGCGGAAAATGTGTTACAGCTCTAAAAGCAACCACATTTTCTGGCTGGTATGGGTATGTATAAACCTTCAGGCCCAAACCATGGGCTTAGCCCCAACAAGAAGAATCTTCCCCCATTGGTATAAATTATCCTGTGTCCGTTCTGCATCGTGGTGCTCCTTCCCTGAAATGTGTGCTCCTGCGAGCGGCTGTTGGAGCTGGGAGGTGATGGAACGAGTCATTTACAGATCTTTAGGAGCACAGCAAGGGACAAAGCTACTTCTGCATAGCAGCTGCCTTCCTCTTTTCTCTTAATCATCTCGCAAGGAATGACACGATTGGCTACAATCATCTAAAAGTCACAGGATTGGGAAGACCCTGAGTTTGACCTGTGTGGCAATTCTTGGTGACCATTCTTAGAACAGGAACCTTTCATTCCTTGTTCTGGGGAAATGAATAGAATAGTACTGTTGTTTAAAGCCTCCTGACTACTCAGTACTTCTCTGTGTAGTGATGCCTGATGGGTTATCTCTAGAGCACCTCCTTGCTTTTCTCTTGAGCGTTACAATGATATGTTGGGCTTTCAAAAGGGTTCATGGGATCTGCAGCCCATAAATAGTCCAAGCCAGTGGCTGTTTCTAGATGAACTTGAATAAGTAGGAAGTTAATGTCATGAATTCACTACTTCTGCTTTCAAATGAAGGGTTCTGGGATTCTGCTCTTGGAAGACGACTCAGTCTACGAAGGGAACTTCTCAGAAGATCTAACGTTTGTTGGAAAGGTGAGCACTTCCTTCATCTCAGCCTTTCTACACAGCTGCTTGCTTTCCACAAGGGCTGATGGATTCATCTTCAAAGTTCATCATCTCCTGCTCCACTTCCCCCAGTCCTCCAGAAAATAACTTTTTCTTGTTTTTTTTTCCTGTAATCAGTCTTGATAACAGAAGGAAGTCTGCAGCTGAGAGACTTCAAGTAGCTGTGGGCTGTGTGCATTGTCTTGGTTTCACTGTTTGGTTTACATTGAGGGTTTTTGGGGTTTTTTTGTTGTTGTTTATGGGACATTTTTGGCTGTGCTTTGCAGCTGCTGTTGGGATGCTTTGGTGTTCTTAGTACAAATGTTTTGGCCTTTGTAGTGGTTGGGAACACAGGAAGTTATGTATAAAACAAACAGAGCTGCAGTACCAGCAGTACACGAACGTAACCGAGATGTTAAGATAGCTGAGGGATCTTGGAAGCTTCATTTTGCAGTCTGCACGCTGCACTGACACCTTCAACATTTTTGCAGTTGCTCTTTAACAGAAATATCTGGTCAAAAATGTTAATGAAGTGCCCCATTGCAGGGAAAACTAGTCCTCTGGCTTGTTACAGAAACCTGTGACGAGTCTGACAGGCAGTGGGTGGTTGTATCAGACTGAGTGGATGTCAAAATAGACACTTGGGAGTGATGGCAAACCAGCCCTGTCATTTTACTGCCTTGCCACGGGAGGAAGAGTTTGTTGTGATCTTCAGCCAGAGGACTCAGGGTGGATTTTGTGGAGGGTGATTGTAGTACTCAGATACAGCTTCCTCCAAAGTTAATGTTTGGTTTGAGTGGTTAGTCTAGAAAAATCTGTTTTCTATCTGAAGATGGAGTGCCTCCTGCTATTAGCAATGAGGATTTCAGGCTTGTATTCGAAGCCAGACTAGTTACGATGTTGTTTGGTTTAGGATTTGATTTAATTAAAACTTCTAAGTCTGAGTCAAGCTACTGCATGTCTTCTGTATTTGCCTCAGAGAATTTAAGGTTTTTCTTGGTAGCAGCTAACATTTTGAAAGTGTTTATGGTGAATATCATATGATTCCCCCCTACCTGTGAGGCCAAACTTGCCTGTGGTTTTAACAAGCAGAGGAAAATCAGAGGAGAAACTGAAGTTTCATGTGTTCACTCTAGGTTAGAAATAACTATTGTCAAATTTAAGCCAGAAATTTGTATAACTCAAAGAAGACACTGGGTATTTGTAAAGCATAATGCAAATGTTTCACTCTGATTGTGGCAGCCTTCCCCATGCAGAATCCCACTTGTGCCATTCACTAGCAAGGACATGTTTTCTCCAGTGGCTGGCACCTTAATGACACTATTGCTTTGGGTGCTGACAATGTGCACCTCCCTGCTGGAAGCTGTTCTTCGTCACCGTTTCAGGAGCTGGCTCTGTTGAAAAGAGAATTTGAGATCTCGGTCCAGCTTGTTTCCTCTCACTAATGAGATCTTGGCAGAATAACCCTTTATTTCTCCGTTGCAGGGAAAGCTGTCCTTTGCCAATGGCTTCATTTTGGAGGGAACCTTTACAAACAAGTCAGGCCAAGGCCTTCAGACTCACGGCATCCTGAACACGTCGAGCGAGCAGCTGGATGAGAGGATAACCAAAGCGTGAGCAACGAGACCCGACCTCTCGGGTTATGGCTTGGGTTCTGACTCTACCCAAAGGAGCACTGCATCAATCCCTCTAGGCATCGAGGCAGTCCTTGTCTGATGAAGCTGATCTAAAAACTGGTTTATATGCAAGGAGAGGAGGAGGAAAGGAGAGCACTGTTTGTCATTTAATCTAATGTCCCATAGGAAGCAGAAAACAGATGTTCTACTCCCACCCTGCCACCATACACCCAGAGATATTCCCCTCCTCTGACTAGGGAGAGTTTTGGAGGCTACACATTTTCAGTGATTTCTGCACGTGTGTGTGCAGGCACAAATTTCCATGTACACACACAGAGGCACATACACAGACACGTCTGAGGCTACACAGGCAAAGCTTAAATGCATCACTTGCTGTGCTCCTTTCTCTCTGTGCTACTACAGGAATATTACCAGCAAGGTAGGAAAGCTACCAAAAAATCAAGGAGTCAAGAATAGCACATGAAGCTCTGAAGAGCTTGGACTGGGTAGTGAGGAGGAAGGCTCTGGAGCCAGGGTCAGAGCTTTGCAGGGTGCTGATGCTGCTTTGGCAGGCAATGGTGCACATGCAGGGCAGCAGTAACTGTGCTGAAGCCATCATGCCACATCCTTTGGTAGAGACTCTTATCCACAGGGCTGAACCCTGCAAAGGGATGGTCTGGTTGCCAGGCTGGAGAGCTTGGGTTCAGCTAGTTTAACCCAAATGAGGGAGTGGGAAAGACAGCAGTCTGTTCTCTGAGGGGAATTCCTCTTCTTTCCTCTTCAAAGCACTTCCAGTTCATCAGAATATCTATGTTGCAGAAACAGCTCCAGTTTCCTGTGTTTTTCAGACAGCACAAGCTACTGGTGGTTGCTCAACCATCCTCTTGCTCTCGGTGTTTTCTGTAGGCTTTCATAAGTAGTCTATATTTAGAAACATCCATAAGTGGAACAGAAAGCCTGTGATCAATTCACCAGCAAAGAGTCAGATTATTTATGTTCCTTGCACCAGGAATTTTTCTTCACCCTAAGTATCTCACTGTCAGAAGTACAGACTTGGGTTGCTTTTTGCTGAATTACTGTTAGGCACTGCCATCTTTATTTGCTCTCGTAGTTCTTGTGTTAATATCTGATTCTGGAGAACCTTTCATATTTGAAGGTGAAGTCTGAAATAATTGAAGAGGGATGCAGAAAAGCCTCATGCCATGTTATGTTTTGCAGTCAGCTGGGCCTGGAGGAGTTCCCAGTGGAGAAGAGATGGAAGGGAATCTACGACCAGTTCCTGGAGTTCATCCATTCTGGCTGCAAAGAAGAAACGGAGGAGTCTTTCATGGGGTTCCACATACAAACGAGCAAGGAGCTGAGGAAATCTCAAGAGTACCTCTTCTGCCAAAGGTATTTCATGCCCTCGTTGCAATAGAGGAGCCCATTGACCTAGAGAGGGTAGTGGTTTAGGTTAGGGTCTGCCATGTGTTGAAGTTATGAACCCAAGCATTATCTAGTTGTTTCAGCTCATGAGACAAGAGGATGACTTTTAAGCTTGAATTTAAGGTTGTGATGTTGAGACTCATTCTTATAAGTGAAAATTTTGGATGGGATTCATTTGATTAAATGAAAGCATCTGCACATGACCCAGTCATCACCAGCTCCTCTTGTATTTGAGGGAGACCTAGCTGACATCATCAGTGGATGAAGAACAAACTCATCTCCCCTTAAGAAAATATCTAAGTAGATCAGTCAGGATGCAATCCAGGCTGGTTGTAAGGGGAGCTGAAGGTGATGAATTTATATAATCACAGGTGGTGTAAGCCAGTGGAGCAATTCCATAGGAAAGGGTAGAGGAAAAATCATTTGTTCTAATAGTCTCATTGCCCCTGTTGTATCTGCCTGCAATACCAATTGGGATTTACACCAGGGATTCATCCCAGGGATTCACTGTGTGGTTTTCCTTCCTCACCTCTGATTTTTCAGGGGAACTGAGGATGTATCTTGGAAGATAGAAGATATTCTTGAAGAGCTTGTCCAGCACCAGGGGCTGGAGTCACTACAGAGTTATTTGGAGAAGGTAAAGTTTAAAACCATAATGATCCATGTCTGTCCACCAGGCATGGGCACAGGTTGTAGCAACTTTCTGTTAGCACATATAACATTGCCAGTGACTTCAAAAGTCTTCTCTTAATTATGTGTGATCCCTTATGCTTGTGAAGAGGGTTTTCCTTCACACTTTTTGGACACTCATTGTGTGTACAGCTATACAGGCCAGGGGGTGATGATAAAGCTTCATTCTTGGTTCTCCATTTGTGTCAGGGAATAACCAGCTACTGGAAATTTATCAATAAACTTCCCTGCACTCTCAGTTATTGTTTTTCACTCCGTCAGCCTTTCCCTGAAGCACCCTTTGCCCTCTCTTGAATCACAGCAAATCTCATCAGAACCACAAGTTCTGCTAAACATAGCTCTGCCTGATAATGGGAGGAGAATGGGCTTGTGGCAGCAAAAATAGACCAAAAATATAGCTGATTACCTCCAGGCTTGTTCTCCTGTGCTGACAAGAGAAGGTTGGGTGGCCTTTCAGTGTTATCCTCTACTAATGGCAAGGGCTTACTTGTAAAATTTAATTTTCCTTTATCATGCAGGCATTGAAGTCTTCCCTGCACCCACTGGGAAAGCTGCTGAAGGCCTTGATGATAGCTTTTCAGGCAACATATTCTGGGATTGGGGCCAACAGACACTTGCTGACTATGGCACAAGAAGAAGTCAAGTACTATGCAAAGAAAATATGGGAATTTTACCAGTAAGTCAAGCACGCTGAGCCCTTCCAATGGGTGTGAACATAGAGGGGTTGTGGAGTAGAACATTGGGGTCATTTTTTCAGGTGAAAGGGCTGCTTTGGGGGTGTTCAAAAAATGGGTTGATGAGGCACTTGAGGCCATGGTCTAATGGTCTAGTGGTGAGGGATATTATGGGGTAAAGGTCGGACTTGATGACCCTGGAGGTCCCTTCCAACCATAATTATTCTATGATTTTTTATTTCACAGCATATTTCTGGGGAGAATTGCTTCAGAATGGTGCTACATAAACAGTTATTTGCAATAGCTATGGTCATATGGACATAGGAAACCTTTATTATGCTTATTGCTCAGTACATGACCCAGAGGCTTTAACATGACTAAGTCTCACTGGGTTACAGCAGCTCAATGAGCTGTTGCGTGTAATAAGACTTCGTTTAGACAAGCACAAATATGAGCAAGAAACCTCACTGGGTAACAAGGACAGCAAAGTGTATCAGAGCACACCACAGTGGTGTTCTATATCTATGAATGCAAAACAGCCTAACATGTCTCAACACAACAGGAGTTAAGAACATGTGGTGTAAGCACGCTGCTGAGGCTCTCCAATGAGGTTGTTCAGTTGTGTGGTTGTGCCCGTGGTTAATTAAGGACTGGATCAAAGGCATGACTTGGGTCCTGTTGCTGTTGGAATATCTTTTAGGAGAAGATAGAAGAAATGCCACAGTAGGCAGAGCTGGGGGGCTGTGCCTCCAGCTTTGTTTGGGAGAGGTATTGCCTTAAATGGAAGAGGTTGGATGAAAGCTCTGTTGTTATCAGTGTAGCCTTGTGTGCTTAAAGAAGGCTGCCAGCTCTGTGCTGTGGGGTTGTCTGCCCTGGAGCAGTCTGAGAACAGCAGCACAGCTGGTGGGAACAAGTCAGACTTGATTCCATTCATCTGCAGTGTGTCTTTGTCACGAAACTTGGTGTAGCAGAGGGATCTGAGCTCTGTTCATGAACAGTACAACTGATGATCTGAGAGCTGGCTCATGTGAAGGCACTGCTGAGCTCAGTGCACATCTTGCTTCATGCCTCGAGACCTTTTGGGTGCAGTGTGGGGAGGGAGATCCACCTTGCTCTTCTCTGCCCTGGCTAAGTTTCCTAGGCTGATACTTCTACAGCCAAAAAAAAAAAAAGTGCAACCTATTCCTAATCCTCATTTTAAAATTATGAAGTTTTGGCTTGAAATGTCAAGACAACCCCAAGCTACTCTGAAAAAGTAGAGTATGAACATCCTCTGTTCATAGATGGATTAAAGAATCAGTTGGTATGACAGGTCCTGAAACATGTCCCTGGAGTGGGAACACAAGGAGATGGTGCCCACTGCAGACCACAGTTAGGATCTCCAGAGGGACCACGTTACTTTTCAGAAGCTGCGAAGACTTTTGAAACACTTATTCATTCCTGGTGGCTTCTCCTGGTAATGGAAGAAGTCCCCAATCTGTGAAACTTGAATTCTGAAACAACACTGCAAGGATTATAGAGAGCTTTTATTGATATCCCACTTGATGCTGGGACAGCTGAGCTCCTCACTTGTGAATAACAAATTACCCTTAAAAAAAAAAACAAACAAAAAAAGGAGGAGGAATGGAACTAAACCTTGGTTCTGCTCCTCTTCTAGGGGTTTGCTCCATCTGGCACTGGAACAGAAAGGTCAACTGCCTGCCAAGTGTGTGGATGGAGATACAAGGTATGTCTCACCACTGGTTGGTTAATTTTAAGCTGCTTGGACATATGGGCTGCTGTTTAAAATACATTAAGTGCTGAGCTAAGTATCTGAGTCAGGTTTAGTGCCCACACTTCTCTCTGAGTGAAAAGCTTTCAGTAGTTCTGCTTGTAGCACCAAGAGCAACTTCTAATCATGTTCTGCAGCAGAACAGAGTGGTGAGTTGGAGGTGTGTGTGGGACACATCCTTGCAGGATTACCCACACCACCAACTGTGCAGTAGCAAGTTTGTGTGCAGGACAGCAGTCCCAGCCCTACCACGTGCTTTGCATTAGTCACAGGAACTTGTTCATTATGGGCATGGTGACTTCCACACCACCACTGAGAGAAAGGCAGGCCGGGAAATAGGGAGTACATTGTGGGAAATGTGGTAGAAGAGGTACAAGATGTGATGTTCCTAGAATAAGAATGTAGGAATAACCGTGGGAGATCTAGGTTTATGTTTTTTGGGGTGGGAAGAAGTATATTTGCTCAGCTGTCCCCATTTGGACTGGATTCTTCTTTGCTGTAATCTGCAGCCATCCCAACATGGGCTGAATGAAGCCAAGAAGTTGGTGGAATGGTAAGCAGCTGGAAAAGGGCTTTATTTGGTCTTTGTCCCATAAGAAACAACAAGTGCTCTACTGAAAGAGCTCAGAAAGAACAGCTGGAGACATGCCTCTGGTGCTCCAGGAGATGTTGTGGAGAACCAGTGCCCTGTCCTCTCCTACAGCATCAGATGCACTTGCAACTTCAGGATGAGAGTGTTACATATGTCACTACTGTCCAGCTGTGACATTGAACTCAAAGACCAAGGAAGGGGGGAAAACAAGGAGAACACCTTTGCAGTCTCAGAAGGTGCCTCTTCCATTGTGCCCTGTGTGCCTCAGGGGTATAGGTGTCACTTCAGGACTCTGCTCTGCTTTTCTTTCTCCTAGTGACCAGAAGGCATGCAGCGTGGTCCTGCCACTGATCTTGCCCTGCTTCTACCCTGAGCTTTTCATGCTCTACATGCTCTACCATGAAAGAGAAGATGACCTCTACTGCCAAGGGATCGTGGACCTCAGTCTGTTTCCTGACATCAAGCTGCTGGAGTTTCTGGATGTGCAGAAGTAAGTGACCTTTTTTGTTAACTTTTATCATTTTTTATCAATTCCAAGATACCAGCTGAGAAGGTAGCAGCCAGGGAAAGCACTGATGGCACAGGAGAAAAGGACATATAACCTGGTTTTGGGTAGCAGAAGACCCAGAGTCCCAATTTGGCAATTTAATTCAGTCTAGACTCAGTGAGAGGAATTGAATCTGAAAGTGCCAAAGCTCTCCACTGATTATTACAGGAGCATCTGTGAGTAAAATGAACTCTACACTGAGGGCAATGAGTCTAAGCTATTAATTCTTCCTGTGGCAATGTAATGAGAGGAGCAAACACAGCCTCATGCACCTACAAGACTTTAGCATCACCTTGAATGAGTTAAAAACAGCCCAGACTGATTTAGGGTGGAGTTAAGACCTGGACATCTGCCTTCTAAATCTTCTCTCTGTAATCTCCTTCCAGACACCTCTGGCCTCTGAAAGATTTCACCCTGACAACCAACCAGGTAAGAAATAACCCTAAGAAGTAGCTTTGATGTGCTAGTGAGAGGGCATGGGGCTACATGTTGGCACCAATGATGGAGCTTCACTTAAGTGACTACAGAAATCAGAGCGACATGACATGTGTTGAGTAGTTATCATCTGTAGCTACTGCATATGAGTTTCCATGGATGGAATATGAGCTCTGCATAGAATCATGGAATCATTTTGGTTGGAAAAGACCTTTAAGGTCATCAAGTCCAACCATTCCCCCAGCACTGCCCAGTCCCCACTGCCCCATGTCCCTCAGCACCACATCTCCACGGCTTTTCCATCCCTCCAGGGATGGGGACTGCCCCTTGCCCTGAGCAGCCTGGGCCAGTGCTGGGGAACCCTTTCAGTGAAGATATTTTTCCTAATATCCAATTTAAACCTCCCCTGGCACAACTTGAGGCAATTTCCTCCAGTCCCATCTGCTCGGTGGTGTTTCAAAGACATCTGTGTTCAGAGTGGCACTGTAGACATCTGTTTGCAGAGCATCACAGTCTACAATAGCTTTATTTTGCCCTCCAAACATGTTTATTTTGGGTCTAGTGCTGCTGAGCCATGTGGTGGCTCTTGGAGAATTGCTCTTACAGAGGCACAACTCTTTGTCTCCCTTCCAGAGGCGGTCTCTTATCAAAGACAAGTGTTTCCTGTCTGCCACAGAGTGTTTGCAGAAGCTCATGTAAGTCACTGTCCACAAGCTCTGACTGACAACCAGGGATTTTCTGTTTTCTGGGAAACACCATAAATTTACACCCCTTTACAAAAGCACGTCGGGGTTGGCCTGCAATGTTATTTAAAGTTTTGTGATATTATTTCTGTTTTAAAGAAAAAGTAACTTCCATACATTTATTTCCCCCCCCCCCAAAAATAATATCAAGACAATGCTGATTGCGTTTAAATGCAACCCTCCCCTGGCAAACATCTCCCCTTAATTTTGCAGAGACATTCCCACACCAAATCTGACCTTATTGAAATAGAGTTTGCTCATGTCAGAGTGCAGAGCAAATTGGGCCTGGTGGTGACTGCCTGGTCATGATAAAGCCCATGGCTCTGGCACATGGAGCTACCTGAGGGCTGTCCATCCAGTGCAGCATCCCAAGAGGTTGATGTAGCAAAGCAGAGCTCAGTTTAAGAAGTTCAGCTTGATTTATTGGCTTGAGGTCCAGCCTAGGGGATGGTGCTGCAGTTACAAGATAAAGGGGAGCGGGGAAGTGCTGTGGGATCCATCAGAGAGGAGCTCTCAGGTCCCCAAGCACACTGCTCCTGGTTACACCATGCCTATGGAAGCCAACATGACTTCATTTCTGGGAAAGACAGCACAGGCTATGTGTACCTATGCAGGATGGGCAGAAAAACCAACCTTAGAGATATGACAACTGTATTAATCACTTGACAGCACTGCCCAAAGTGATTTGTCCCATGCTCTTCAGCTTTTATTTGAAGGACTGTCACTCAGGTTAGTCCTGTTTTAAATGAGAGATTGACTCTAGGGTGAGCAGGGCATACTGAGGACTTGGGAAGGCTGAAGGTCCATCTGGATGATGTTACACCCTGGTGATGCTCCCTGGCACAACCTTTTGGTGCAACCATCAGAGAGGATTGACAAGGCTTTTGTTGTAGTGTGACAGTCTGCTCTGAGTGTTTGGGGGTTTTTGTAGTTCTGCTGGTTCATTTCTTTAGCTGTGTAGTGGAAGCATCTTTGACGTGGCTGTTTTCACACTGACAGCACCACGGTGGATCCCCGGGAGAAGCTGGTGATCCTCCAGAAGACGTATGAGGAGATAGAGAGCACAGTGTCCCGGGTGGTGGAGAAGGACTACAAGCTCCCCATGGATGACCTGTTGCCCCTACTCATGTATGTCGTGTCCCGAGCAAAGTAAGTGGAAGATTTTCATTTCCCAGTCCTGTTGGTGAGTGATAACCTCAATCAAAGAAAGGGCAGCCATGTTTCCAGGCCAAATAATTTCAATGTTTGTGTTTTAACGTGCTTTTTCCTGAGCTGTATTTGGGTTTCTGTACTGCCAGCTGTGGTGTGATGGTGCAGGCCATGAGAGAAAGTGGCTATGGACTTCTTGGGTGTCCATCTCTTACCCAAGAGAACAGGGTTGTCATGGGAAATGCAGTCTTACCTGCATCTTGGATTACCAAAGAACAACAGGAACATGAAAGCCTTTAAAGGCCAACTGTTGATGCCTTCAAGTCATCATACATCAGTTTTCCATTCTTAACAGGGAACTGTGATTCAGTTCAGAGACCAGGAAGGTCTTGAACACTACCTATTAATTAGACTTTTAGTGTGCAGGAGTGACTGTTACACATCTCTGCCAAAGAGGCTCTGTTTGTGCTGCTTTCACTGGAACTGCAAGAACCTGCTTACATCCAGTAGAATGAAATCATCCTTTTTTTTTCCCCCCCTGCCAAATTTGAGTCAAAATCCTTGACTGACTTCCTGGATAGGCTTGGTCTCCAAAAAAGGGTGAAATGTTTAAACTTGGGGACATGAAATCTGGAAGCTTGTTTTTTTCCCTGCAGTCATGTTGGATGGTATAGGTTTATTTGCTAGGCAGCTTTCTCAACTGTAGATGAGGAAGGAGGGCAATAAGAGAGACTGCATAAAATGGAAGACTTGAAATTTTCTTCTGACTGAGCACCTTTGCTGAGCTCTAGTCATGCCAGGTACCTCAAGGACTCAGCTTCCAGAAGGTCAAGTTGATGCAGAAGGAATCAGTAATGGATTTCCAGATCCATGCCTCCCTCCCTCCCTCTCTCTAGACTCTGATTTCAAACAGATGCCCACAAACACCAGGACCCAGAGATTTGTTCTACTTGTGGCTTTTTCTCGTTTTTCCTAGAATTCAGCACCTGGGAGCTGAAATCCATCTGATCCGAGACTTGATGGACCCCACCAATCAAGGAGGACTCTATGACTTTCTGCTAACAGCACTGGAGGTAAGGAAATGTCTTCAGCAGCGACAGTTGGAAGCTGCATTAGCCTTTCCTGAGTAGCAGAGACACTGATGCATTATATTCTCATTTCATTTTAGAGGGCTGTTTATATGCCTACCAAAGGTTATTGTTCCCTCTAGTCTAAAGAATATGCTTATCTTTAATCTCTAATGTGCAGATTTAAGCTTTTGTCTAGCCTGTTAGGGCAGCATGGCTTCACTGGAGACCAGATTTTGGCTCAAAGTTCCAAAACTTCTCCTTAATGGGTTGCTCTGTTCCTTGCCCAGTCGTGCTACGAACACATACAGAGGATGAGACTCCACCAAAGAGAGAACTGCCACGTGACACACAGTTCCTGAGCCCCAGGACCTGAAGGGAGCTTCCTCCCTGCTGCACTTTCTTGACCAAACACTGTTGGATGAAGAAGCAATCAAGTCACTGTTCTGGCTGCCTTGAAAAAGGGAAGAACTGTTCTGTATCAGATGAGGGTTTCTTGGTATGATTGGAAAGCACAGACATAAGGATGCTGTGGGCTCAAAGCCTTCAATACACAACCTCAGCTTGTGCTTGGGAATCTTTTTGCAGAAAGTGGCCAAGGTTTCTTTTGCCTTCTACTTTTATTTCATTTCCCTGCAAAGGTTTTTTTGCCTGGAAACCTCATAACTCATCTCTCAGATGCCACGTTGGTTTTGCACTGGTGACCTGACACAGGGAGGTTATTTTCTAGAAAGTGGTCAGCTGAAACCACAAGAAAGGTTTGGTGGGACTATTTCTTGTTGGCAGAAGTGTGGCATGGACAGGAGAAGCCACCTCCATGCTCCTGAATGATCTGTTTCTGGAGTGAGGTGGCTTTCCCTGTATCCCTTAGAGGAAGGTTTTTCCATTCCTCTTCCTACCTACACCAAACTCAGGACCTCTCCCTTGCCTTGTAAAGCTGCTATTGACTAACTTCCTTGGTTTTATGATACTTACAGGTGTATATTTATACTCTGCAGACTCCTGTTGAATCTCAGGGATATCACACTTGCACCTTGAACACGCTAGTGCTTCTTTGTAATTCTGCAGGGGTTCATGTGTGCCTAGTAGAAAGGACATATGTCATCCTGGGGTGAGAAATCTCAAATCCTGGTGAGAGAAAACATAAAACCACCTGACTTTCTGCACTGACAGAGCTGCACAGACACTGATTTTTTTCCCCTAGGTGCACAGCTTTGTGCTGACAGACTGCCCACTGATGCCAGTGGGGTACAAATCAGATTAGAAGTGGGCTGGGTTTTATGCTGCCTTTATAAAAGGCAAAGGGATATTTAGTATCCTGTTCCTATCAGACAAAAAGACTCATGTCTGAGTTGCATATTTAGAGCAAAAGCTCTTTTGAAATAAGATTTTTAACCTGCCTTTTTTTTTTTTTTTTTTTAATGGTTTGACTTTTAATTGTCCAGGTCTGTGACTTCAGGAAAACAAAACCCCACAGCCTGTTTCCTCCTGTTTATCACAAGTATTATGCTTTAATAAATAGTACACTGATTACAATAGTTAATATATTGGTATGAGAGCATACTAATGTATGTTTTACAGTACTCTGTATTTAAATAAAGCTGATTGATTAATTTTTAAGAGAGACTCCAGGCTTGCACACTTCTTGTTCCAATCTTGTTCCTGTCTTCAGGCATTTGACAATTTTCTTTCCTCTCTTTAACTTTAGAAAATGTGTAGCTCCCTTACTGCCCTGATCATGCATGGGAATGGAGAATTTGAACTACAACTTAGCTTCCTACTGTAATTGGGAGAGAGATTGAATCAACACAACTAATTTTTGTGCTTCTGCTCCCTACTGAATCAGTAAGGAGAACACAGCTTAAACTTTAAGATCATTTCCTGCAATTAAATTGCTATTTCTTACCCCATTGTCTCACACTGACCACACTAAAGCCTTAGCAGCCTTGTCAAAGAGGGCTGTTAAACATCTTCAGAGCTGAAGATGCTGTGGTGCAGAGAAAAGGAGTAGTTGAGACCTACCTTCCTTTACTTGAACACCTCTTTAAGCCACCCAACCATGCTGGCCTATCTCCTTTCTTACCAGTGTTTCCCCAGGGAAGAAGAACTAACTGCAGAATTGATGCCTCTTCCCTGAGAACTGCTGCATCACAGCAAACTCGTGCCACCCACCCAAGTGAGGATGTAGTCTGCTGGACAGTACAGTGTCTAAACTGGTCCTGGGTATGTTGAGACACTGGGGTCTCAGTGTAAAAGCTGGACTTGTAGTTTTTAGCTGTTTTCACACAGCAAAACCAAGCAGCTTCAGCTTCATGGGACGTGAAATGAGAAGTACTGCTCATCTAAGGAACCCCCTTATAAAACTGCAGGGTTTAAAGTGGTTGGTGCCAAGACCAGTTGCACGGCATGCAGTGAGACTGGGGAATGCAACACCAAAAAACATGCTTTCTTACCCCCACACTGATTGTCAGCTTTAAACCATTGCTCCTCACCTCTATGAAATCTCACCTTATTCATGTAAGGGAAGCAAGCTCCAGCTGCCTGGCTTTGAGAATGTAAACAGCCATAAGTAACAGCTGGGAACTTTTAATTTCAGAGTTGCTTAAAACTGGCAGTTTTCCAGTCCAAAGAAACACCCTGCCAGGAGGTTGAATCACTGAGTTGTAGTCACAGCTGTTTTAAAAAAATAATTAAATAATTAAAAATCTGTTTCCTCCATGCTCTGAGTATTGATTTTAATTTCAGGTACCGCTTCCTACTCAAAATGTGGAATTTCTACTAGAAAATGGGACATGCAAAATGCATGCATGTACAAACTCCACGGGATTATTTAGAAAACAATGAGCTATCTCAGCCTCCTGAAGATTTCTGCTACTGCACTTTCTAAACACACTCTTATTCGTTGCTCTTACTGGTCAGCTGGTTGAAAAGTGAGGAAGTTCTTGAGCTAGAATTCAAGTGAGCCCTAAAAAGGGGCAACTAAGGTAACAGTGTGCAGCCATTTGTGCTTCTAGGCTTTCTCACCAACCAGTAAAAGCAAGGAGGATACTTCACTGGAAACACTCTCTTAGCCCAAGGGTAGTATTCAGGTTGCAAATTGTGCAGGAGTGCTATTTGGTGTGTTAACAGCATGGCTTTTTGTAGGAGATAACATCAGGCAACTTGCTCACTTCCCTGATTAATCAAAGCTCAGCTTGATAAAACACTATGCCTTGAAATAGTGGGTAGAAATGTGAGAGTACATTCAAGTTCCTCCTTTTGAGCTGGAGTGAATCACATGCTTAAATTATTAGTGGCAGATTTGCTATCATGACTCCAGCTTCCTGATATGTTAAATTTAATCCTGCAAGCCCTGCAGCAGTATGAAGGCTGACTCTATTGGAGACTTCCAGCTTTAAAGACATGCCACTGTACAGGAAAATAGCACAGTCAGCTCTTCCACATCCAGGCTACAGCTGTTGAGCCAGCTCAGGCTTCAAGGGAAGCTAATGGATTAGGGTCCTCTAATATTTAAAAAGAAAGGCTGAGCTGCACATGGAAGGAGGACAGGTCTTCAAGTAATTTAGGTGTGACCAGACAAAGCAGAGCTGAACTGCTGGAGTCTGTACACAGTGCTCTCAGAAGCAGAGCTTGATCCACAAGAGAATTTCTGTTCCCCTTTCCCAAATGCATACTCACCAATAGGGCTCATAATATAATACTAACATGATTTGGGTTTCTCCTTTATCTGAGATCTTTTTTCCTGTCCAATTACTCTAGATTACTCAAATGCTGTCAACTTCAAAAGCATTCAGTCTTATGAATGTACTCTCTTCCCCACTCTATATTAAGGCTCTTTGTACATAAACTGCACAAGCTGTTAAACAGGGAGGAGGCAGTCTTGTACAAACACCCATTCTGCAAAAGGTTCATTTCACAAAGAGCTGACCAAATATGAAGTCAGAGGAGTGCTGTGTCTATTGCTGCTTTCAAGTGGTGGAGTAATGCCTCCGGAGGTGGAGAGAGTGAGGTCAGGTCTAGTTTCTTGAAATCTTCATTAGCACTCAATGATGTTAACACCTTCACAGTCCTCTTTAAATCAAACACTGCATGGAGCATGCCCAAGGTGGAAATGGCAGCTTTGGGAGTGTTCTTTGCTGAAGCTTCGTCATCGAGGCCCTTTTCCAAGACAGAAATCCTGTTCTCTGCAATAACTTTGAGGAAGTTGTAGAACTCCTTGTAGTCTATCCCTGTGCAAGACTTCATGATCAACTAGGGGGAAAAAAAAAAAAACCAACAGCACTGACATGGAAATAACTCTATTTACAGTAAGAATTACAAAACCATGTTTGATCAAGATAGTAGCTATCTGGAATCATAAATAACCATGTTTAATCACATATTTTTGTAATTCCCCAAGGGCACTAAAATTCTTTACCTTACTTGAAATGCCACTAGCCCCAAAAGCAATAGTCTGTTTCTTCTAAGTCCTAAATAGTTGTGTTTTTTTATATAACTATTTTTGAAAGATATCAACCTAGCAGCAGTAACAACCCCCAGAAATAAACTTTAGGTTTGTTTCATGCTTAAAATCTTGGAAGCAGATGAGATGTAGCACTGCTCAATGTAGTTATGTGTTCTGAAAACATCACTTTGCAGAAACAGAAACCTGCTGCCACCTTCACATTAGTTTTGCTCATTTCAGATTCACTCTTTCATCATGAATGGACTTTAAACCAGTTCTGTGAGGGGTCTGTCTTGTCAGTTTTTCTATTTACCTGAAAAAGCACTTATATTTTATAACTGGGAAATGTCAATGTTACATAAAGGATTGGTCTAGTGGTTTAATGGTCAGGAATATGATGGGATAAAGGTTGGACTTGATGACCCTGGAGGTCCCTTCCAACCATAATTATTCTATGATCTAATAGTAACCTTGATAGCTGAAGAAGAGCAGCCAAAGCATTAGTTTCTCAGACAACATCCTAACCTCTCTGACACAGCAAAAACGGGCACAAGCCTTTCACTATGTTACTAAAGTAACATTTGATTTCCTGCAAAATGAAGCTGCCACCAGTTCCTATTTCTCTATGAAACATGCACTAACTCCAGGTATGAGGTTAAGGACCTGCATGTCTTAGAACTCATAAAGTGATGTAATGCATGGTGGGAATACATGTTCCTCTAATAAAGAGTCAAGCAGCTAGCATCACATTGCTATACCTGGCACTGTAGGTTCCAATCATCTATAGGGTCCTTCCATTCATTGATTTCCCGTTGCACAGCTGCTAACTCATCCTGCAGGAAGCACCACATAATAGCCACGTTGCAGCCATTCACCCAGTTGTGGTTAATGGAAATGGTATCCTCCTGAAGGGACAATTTAAAATGGTTAGTAGGCTCTACTGAGGGAAGTGTGAGAAAACAGCTGTAATAACACCAGTGCTGCAAGATATAAAATCATAGTCCTCAGCAAAGGAAAAGCTTATTTGGCCCCAGTACCACCAGTGTGCTGAAAGGATGTCTCTTTCTAATATCCCCTGAACAATCAAATCTTGTTTCCCTCTGTAAATTGGAAAATGTCTCTAGTTCCCCTGCCTGAGCATACCTTTTAAGGGCAAAAAGGTGGGAGAAGGTGGTAGGGAGAAAGCAACAAGGTTTTTAATTTTGGTTTGTAATCAAAAAGACCACTTTCTAGCATTTTTCATTATTAAATTACACAAACCAGCCTCACCATAAGTCTATCTCACCAAGCATCCTATTTCTCACTGACTAGTAGCATCTAAGGAGGGAAAGAGTATGAAAAGAGGGTGCAGACAGCTTCTTCAGTTGTACACTCTCCTAGCTTCTAGTGGTTAAAGACTCAAGGAGCTTATGAGCTCAGGCTTGCTTTTAGCTACTGTCTTGAGCAGCCCCTGATAGACCTTTCCCATCTAAATATTTTTGCAGCCCAGTTAGACTTTTGGCATCCACAACATGCTGTGGCAAGAAGAGTTTGATCTGATTCAAGCCTGCTGCCTGATTTATGTTTAAAATAGGTTGGTATCAGTTCTCTTACCAGATTGTAAACTTGATGGTGCCATCCACTGGGGATGAAGACGATCTCCCCTGCTTCCTGCACAATTTCAACAGGGGGTTGGCTTTGGTTGTAGCGAGGGTAAACACTCCTGTCCTGAAGAGTAGGTGCAGTCACATCAAAGGGCAAGTTGCCATGGTGGTCTTTAAGGTACTCCTCCTGCCCTGCAGGGTACAGCAGCCACTTCTTTCTCCCACATATATTAGCTGACCAGCTATAGGAACGGAAGACATCAGCGTGGAATGGAGTCCTGTGGGGTAAATCAGAGGTTCAAGTAAACACAAAAGCTGTAAGATGAATTAAAGTCTATGAGAATCAGATGTGCACACAGAAATCAACCCTTACTATGTAAACCTGATCCCAAACTGTCATCCTCTTTGTTTAATTTTGACCACTTTAAGTATTAAAAGGCCACTATATCTACATTCTACCACAGTATTTTATATCCTCTGTGTTTCTCCATCAGTTTTGAATCTGTCCCACAAATGGGACCTCAATGGCAGGAGATTCTGTATGTGAACAGATGAGAATAGTGTAAATGCAACTTTATCACCAATTCTGGACTTCATTTTCCACCTGCAAAATATCTGAGCAACTCATCAATGAGGATGAGTGGGGGATTGGAGCATCTCCCCTGGGAGGAAAGGCTGGGAGAGCTGGGACTCTTCAGCCTGGAGAGGAGAAGGCTGAGGGGTGATTCAATTAATGTTTACAAATAGCTAAAGGGGGGCTGAGGGAGGATGGAGCCAGACTCTTCCCAGTGGTTCCCAGTGACAGGACAAGGGGCAACGGGCACAGGTTGGAACAGAGAAGGTTCCACTGAAAGATGAGGAAGAATTTCTTTGGGGTGAGGGTTCCTGAGCCCTGGCACAGGCTGCCCAGAAAGGGGTGCAATCTCCTGCTCTGGAGATTTTCCAGCCTCACTTGGATGCAGCCCTGAGGGATGTGCTCAAGGGGATCCTGCTTTACAGCAGGGGAGCTGGGCTGGGGGAGCTCTGAGGGTCCCTTCCAACAAATCCATGAATGAGTGCTCTGAGGCTTCTGTTGACTGCAAATCACAAGTGGCTGATGATCCCCAGGGAGTTTCTGCTCTAAAACCTTATATAAGCTATCTGACAGCTTCTGCAGGTTTATGTGCACAATTCAGGGCTTTCTGAAGCACAAAACAACTTTAGCTGACTGCATAAGGACAGCTCACATCCAGAACCAAATGAGCTGCTTGAGAAACAACACTGGCTAGGTTCAGGTACAACACTATGGCCATACACTGCCTCCATAGCATGCTGCTACCCTGAAATACAATGTGATAATCCCCTGTCATACTAAATCTTAAAAATGAGTAGGTAAGAATGACAGAAACCACACTGCCTTACCATGAGCCTTTAGGTCCCATGTAGACAAACCTGTAATCATCCACAGCTATAGCATCCCAATATTCATTCAGCCAGTCAGATGAGAAATACACAGGGGTTGTATAAACATCTTGCTCAGGGAAAGCTCTTAAAAAGAGAATATGTTGGGAATCACTCTCAGAGAAGTGCAGCATTGCTCCTTCTACTTCAGTTCCCAAAACCCAGCTACAGAAACCAACCAGGTCTCCAGCATGCCATTAATACTTAGCTGCCAATCTCCTTTGTACGAGTTGTTCATCAAATGTGCACAACAGTGGTTTACTGCCTCCCAGGAAAGCTGTGAAGGTTAACTGCTATTTGGGAGATTCCTTTTAATTCTGGCAAAGGCAGAATTAAATAAACACCTAATAAACACCTTCTCTTTAGATGAGTCACCTGCAGGACTGGCTGTCCAGCTGGATGACAGGTTGGGGGTGTGAGGGAAGGTTTGAGGGTGTTGGGGCTAGGAGGGAAGGCAGGCTGTGGGATTTTGACAAGTGTGTGGCCTCTTCCCTCAGGATATGCTGCCCCTGTCCTATCCTAGGCTGCACGTGCAGACTTTCTGAAGCAAACCACAGCACTGGGGAAGCAAACAGGGGGACAGAGACCGACAAACTTGCTCTATTGTGAATCACTGGCACACTCGAAAATGAAACCAAGGTGATTACAAGAAAGCTGGGTTAAGAGCAGGATATCTTTAAGTTTAAGGAAGAAGGAATTTAAGCAAAAAGACATAAAAGTCCTACACAGACATGGGAAATGGACAATGCTTGCAAGCAGCAGGCTGGAGGAGGAGAGCCAGAAGAGGGTGAAGAGTACTTTAAAGACTGTGAAGGTTAACAGAAAAAAAAGTGGAGAGTAAAGGATTAGAATTCACACATGCTCACTGAATTAAATGTAGTTAGAAATGTCCCCTTTCTTTTTTAAGAAGTAAGGTTTGCTCTGTAGCAGGTCAAACAAAAGCCAAATGTTCCAGCCACACGGTTTCCATAGGATAACATCCAGTCATTTCAAACTGGGTGTCCCCAGTGCTCTCTTACCTGCTCAGGTGCCAGTCCTTTAGATAAAGGCACCCTCGGGATGAACGGTAGTCATTCTTAATATACTCTTTCCAGTACTTTATGTACTCCTTGAAGGGGAGCTGCTCCTTTGGGTTAGAATTGTACTCCTTGACATCACAGTTGGCAACAGGTACTACAGCCTCTCCTGAAATATAAACTCTTTGAGCCCACGTGGGGACAGAATAACTGATGTTGAAACTGAACTCCCTTAACCTTATCCACTGCAGCAGCCTCTAATATCTGCTAAGTATAATATAAACACATAAAGCAACAATCCTTAGCTCAGCTCTGACTCCCAACACCATCATTCTAGGCAAACAGGATTCAGACCAGAAGTTATTTATTTAATGTGACCTGAATTTTCCTCTTAAACCACATTAGGAGTGGGGTATTGATTCCTATTAAATATTCTAATATTTTACAGGCTGAAGAGGTATTTCACTGTAACTACAGAACACCTTCCTCTTGTCTGGGCAAATCACAGAATGTTAGGGATTGGAAGGGATCTCAAAAGATCACCTAGTACAATCCCCTACCAGAGCATTAGGCTGCTCCTCTGGTTAACATTAAGCAGGCATATAAATTGGCATGGTTAAATTATACCACGCTGTTTATTTTATTTCATTGTGGGAATAAATTTGAGATTGGAATCTGTGAAGCATAGAATGCAAGTGTAGAAAATGAATGTATTAACTCAGGAAAAAGCCTGTAGAATTGCTTGGTTTTGTCTAGTGGTCCTATTCCTAAGATTAAATAAAAAGCTGTGTCATTTAGCATACAGGTTTTAATTTGGTCTAATTAAAAATGCCACGGCTTACCAAACTTTTGCAGCAGATGATCAAAGTTAGGCTTTCCATCCCAGGTAACCCAATTTCTCCTGCTACCCCAGTCTTCAGTGAACTTAGCTGAGAAAATACAGGGATGGTTGGGAATCAAATAATCCCGGAAAAAGTCCGAGTAAGTGAACGATTCTACTTTTTCAATAAAATCAACGTGTCCTCCGGGGAGGCAGAACGCACCCTGAGACGAACTGGTGTAGTCACGGAAAAAAGCAGTGGAACAGGCAAATGTTGCCCTGTCCATGCAGGCAGGATACCCTTCCTGGCTTAGCCAAGGCAGCGTTCACCAGATGCTATGGCAAAAAAACCTGCTTTAAAACGTGACTTGAGTCTTTAAATCCATGAAAACACGCAGGAAAAATAGAAAAGGCCAGAGGTAAAGTGAGAAGTCGTGCAACCATATTGGGTTAATGAGGGTTTTCCATAGTTTATGCAATGCTGGTGGGATCTCTGACAGGAAAATCACCCTATGGGTGGTGAGGGTGTCGCTTTCCCTCGTCACTTTCTTGCCAGGGCGACCGTGCTCTCTGGGGACAGCCACCAAAGGCTGATTCCTTCCTAAAACAGCAGAAACATGGATTTCAGTGGGATATCCCTGCTAAATTAATTCATTGCAGGGGTGAAGGGAAGGAACACACACACCCATAATATTTGGGGCTCTGGCCCAAGGGCTCACTCTTTTGTCAGGAGAAGATATAAGTTCTGGCACCCCCCAACCCCCCCAGACCTTTCTGTATGGGCCAGGCAGCAATTATAGGGTTTTAAAAGAAAAAAAACAAACAGAAAAAAAGGTAAAAGAAGGGAGTAAAAGGGAAGGGAGATGTCTGGGGAGGTGGAGGGGACTGATCACAGAGCGGGAGGGAGGAGGCCCGAGGGCAAATGAGGCCACACACCCTGCAGGGACGGGCTCCAGGAGAGGGGAGACACCAGGGGTGAAGGGGAGAGCAATCAGGGGGCTCTGAGGGGAAAAGCGGCCGCCATGTGGCAGCTCACCCCTCAGGGGAGCTCCAAGGCGGCAACCCGGACACCACAGGGCGTCGCACACGCAGTCCCCGCTTCGGTCTCTCGCTTTGCCCGCGACTCGTAGGAGCGGAGGGGACAGCGGGAAACGAATACTCACCCCCGCCCCGCCGCGGGGCAGGACCCCGGGACGAGCGGCAGCGGCGGCGGAGGGGCCGGGCCGGATTCCAGCGGCCGCTCCCGGAACCTCTGCGCTGGGCGGGCGGGAGCCGGGGGGGGCGGAGAAGAGGAGCGCACCGGCGCCGCGCCGCTCAGCCAATAGGAACGCAGCGGCGCCGCGCCGCTCAGCCAATAGGAGCGCAGGGCGGGCGCAGGCGCAGAGCGGCTGTGCGGAGGCCGGTGTCGGGCTGCGCCGGTCGGAGGAAGGTGGGGGTGAGGCCGAGCCTGGAGCGGGCTGGGCTGGGCTGGGCTGGGGGAAAGGGGGGGTCTGAGGGAAAGGGGGAGCTTGGGGGAAAGGAGGAGCCTGGGGGGGTCTAAGCGAGGTTCGGGGGAAAGGTGGAAGTTGGTGTTACCTGGGTAGGGGGGTGTAAGTAGGGTGGTTCGGGCTAGGCCTGAGAAGAGGATGAGGAGTTTGGGGCTTGGCTTAGGGGGAGGGATAGGAGTGAGGGGCTGACTTAGAGTGAGGGGGAGTTATGGAAACGGGGGTTCGGATAGCTGACTTATAGATAGAGGAAGGATAGACGTGAAGGAGGAGGTGGGTCTGGCCTTGGGGAGGGTGTGAGAGTTGGAATAGACTATTGCAGTTGGAAAGGACCTGCAGGAATCATCTGGTCCAACTGCCTGGCCAGTTCAGGGCTGACCAAGTTATTAACGGCATTGTCCACTAAGCCTGTCAAATATTGATAGGCTTGGGGTATTGAGCACTTCTCTAGGAAGGCTCAGTTCACTCTTTCAGTATTTGACCACACTCTTGGTAAATAAATGCTTCCTGATGTTCAGTCTAAACCTCCCCTGGTGCAGGTTTGAACCATTCCCACGCGTCCTGTCAGTGGATCAGTTTCCCTCTGCCACAACTCTAGGGCACTTTTTATAAGGGTGTGTGGTGATAGAACAAGGGGTGATGGCTTTAAACTGGGAGAGAAGAGGTTTAGGTTAGATATTAGGAAGAAATTCTCGACTGTGAGGGTGGTGAGACCCTGGCCCAGGGTGCCCAGAGAAGCTGTGGCTGCCCCCTCCCTGGCAGTGTTCCAGGCCAGGTTGGATGGGGCTGGGAGCAACCTGGGCTGGTGGGAGGTGTCCCTGCCATGGCAGGGGGGTTGGAACCAGATGAGCTTTGAGGTCCATTCACACCCAAACTGTTCTGGGATTCTACGAGGCTTACAGTGGAGCCTGGCCTGGCAGTGAAAGAGAGAAGAGGATTTTGGGTGACTGATCTATGGCTTTCCCTAGTAGGACTCGGGAAAGACTGGGATTTTTTCTGGTGTTGGGAAAAGGACAGGGACTGGGAAAAGATCTGGTGTAGCAGGTGACTGTGTTGTGTTTGGGGTGAGAAGGAGAAAGACTGTACTGGAGAAAAGGAAGAGTGGAATGGAAACATTTTTCAGGTGGGAGGAGTTCTAGCTTTTGGAGTAAGGAAATAGATCTTAAGTGTTGGGGTTGATATTAGGGAAGGAGAAGGGAGTGAGTTGTAGGAGGAAAGAAGAGGGGCAGAGGAGGGTTCACCCCTAGGTAGGGGAGCAAGGTTTGGGAAGTGTATATATGTCTGTGTTTTGGGTTGGAGAGGTTGACACAGAGCGAAGAGTCAAAGGAATGCTCATCATGGTTACCCTGGATGCTGTAGGGGCTGGTGTGCATTAAAAGATGGAAACTAAGGCAGTCCTATACTTTTATATTACTATTATTTATATATTTGAGTGAGGTTGGTGTGACTTTGGTCTTCTATAAAGTTGCTTTGTATCAGAAACGGAGTGGGATCAAAGTTATTTCCATGAAAGGGTGGAAAGCTGTCGATGTGGAGAAGCCCCTCAGTCTAAAGCCATTCTTTGGGGGGGATTTATTGATCTTTTGAGGTGAGGGGGGCTGAATTTGTCTGTGTGCCATAGTAGAGAGGTGTTCTGCTCCTGAGCTGGCAGCACCTTCTCCCAGGGTTGTAGCATCTCCTTGCACCTGGGGTAACCAGTAACGCTTATGTTTCATTCAGTGACCTCAGAGCACTTCACAAGAGCAGGTGAGTCACCTCCTTTTTATAGAAGCAGCCACCAATGTTATGTGGTAGCTAAAGAATTTGGAAAACGTTGTGGTGATGCTGCCGGAAATGTAATCCATATCTCTTTGCTTCCAGTCCTAATTCCTGCTCTGTGCTGCTGTGTGTGGTACCACGCTCAGTTTGGGAGGCAGATGGGTCAAAACCCTATTCTTGACTGTGTTTACAAGTCATTTAAAGCCATCTTATATATTCTTGTCTGCCCACCTAGTCCTTTCTGTGGTATTTTAAAGGACTGAGTTACATCTGTTCATTTGGGGTTTTTATTTTTTGGTGTATTATTTTTTTCCCCTGGGTGAGAAAACTGAACTGGCATGTTTTATTGCAGCAGCTTTTTACAATGTGGTTTTTTTTTTTTACAAAAGCATGAATGTTCCATATCTTGTAATATAAGGAATTTCAAGTCGTGTTTTAGGAGGGATAGAACTGTGAGTGACATAATGCTGAACTTCAGGTGGTGGGGTCAAAATAAAGTGATGCAAGGAGGAGGTGAGAGAGATCCTGAGTTTTTGTAAGTGACAGAAGGCCTCTAGCTCAGTGTTTCTGAAAAGGGATTGTCAAAACTTTAGGAAATATGGGGGGAAAAGAAAACCCTTTTAATTCTGAAGGACAGTAGCTGAGCTGGTTCTTTGATACTGACTCAAGGAGATCAGAGTTACAAAAGAAATAGGATAATGATGTGTTTTAACAGCTCAGAAACCATCATCACAGCTTAATGCCTGGTAGAGAAGTGTAAGACAGAGTGTATGAGTGTCATAGGTGAAGTACATATTTAATGCCTTTTTCCAGCTGGTTTCAGAGTTGTGACTGTTCTTTTATTTATTTAACATGGTAAAATTCCTTGTGTTTTAATCTGACTCATTGAAGTCTCATGTTATAGTGTGCTGTTGAATGTTCATAAATAGCATATATGTTGTGTAGCATTGACTGTTTTCATTGTTGAATAAAATCAATCTTGGTTGTCCTTATGCAGATCTACCTTTTTGCAAGGTTTAAATTTCTTCACTGAGAAAGGAGAGAGAGGGAGAAAAGTCAAGCAGATCTGATGGTGATTAAAACATCATTATATTGGGGAAAAAATGAAAGGATTTAATTACAAAGTAGATTTTTTGCTTGGAAATTCTAGCCTTAGGCACAGAAAGGAGCTGACTATCATAGGTAAAGCCTTTAAGCTCTCAGGTGAGTCAAAAGTCAGTTGACCCAAGGCATGTACACATATATATAACAGGTCAAGTGACTGCTGTGCTTCTCCTGGACTGAGAGGACTTGTTTTACTCTTAGATCCAGGGTTAAATAGACAGTCTCTATTCTTTATATGTTTTTCCTTGTGATAACAGGCAGAGTAGGATTTTTCCTTTAGCTTCAGGGTTTATATTTTGTGCTCTTTTGGACTTTGAAGAGAAAGAAATACTCAGGAAAAACATTCTACCTACGGATGGGCAGTTCTGTAAAGGCAGCAACCCCCAAAAGGCTGCCTGAGGGTTCAGCATCTACAGATAGAGGTAAGGAGCTTGAGAAATGGTGGAGAAAAATAGAAAAATGGTCTTTTTTTTTTTTTTTGTGGCACAGTTGTGAGACTGCATCAGACATTAATATTTTTACAACCTTAATGGTAGAGAGCAGGCTTCTGAGAAAATAGTGTCTCAGTGGGGAGCTAGTGGTGGTTGGAGAGAGTTTGTGGAACTCTTAGTGTGTGAAAATGGGCTCTAGGCTGATATTCTTACAAAAGTTGAAGAGTTATTTGCTTGTTTACAACTTCTCCTTGCTTCCCTAGTGTGGCTGTGCCTGGTTAAAGGTGGCTGTTGCTGTTAGCAAGGTCTAGGAGTTGTTTTTTAGATGACATTAAGTTCTGTGGTGCCTGTCCCAGCAGTGTGAGCATTGAGAAACCTGCCTTTGGTTCCAGGTTTCCCTTGTGATCTTCTGCAAACCATATAATCTTTCAGTGTCTTAGTTTCATCATTATTTATGTGTGTTATTTATAAAATAACATCTCAGGGCAACAGCTTGTTGTGAGCTGCATGTTGATATATATGAGGTTTTCAGAAACTAAGTAGCAAGACTTATGCAGAGTAGGGGAAGGAGATATGAGCTCCTTGGTATAGACTGGGAGCATGTGATGTACTGTTTTAAGAAATTGGGAGGCTCTTGATTCATTTTAATTTCTTTTTTTTTTCTGGGTCTGATGCAAGCTCTTTCAATAAATTCCATTGGCCTCTGCAATATATTTAGGCTATGAGGAGCCTGAGGGTGTAATACAAGATGTTTA
Organism: Podargus strigoides; assembly: GCA_028020825.1. Classification (NCBI taxonomy): domain Eukaryota; kingdom Metazoa; phylum Chordata; class Aves; order Caprimulgiformes; family Podargidae; genus Podargus; species Podargus strigoides. The sequence continues at coordinate 56,554,623 of CM051623.1, read as the reverse complement.
TTTTTTATTATCTGTTTGCTGTTGTGTTTACTTCCTATCTAGGCAGTAGCAAACAGTTAAACTTAATTTGGATTTAGAAGTTGTAAATCCTGATTCATCAAGCTATGATGTGATTTAGTTTAAATTATCATTGATTTTTGGCACTGATTTATGTTGTTTAAACTGACCCAGTTGTCAGTTATAGTAACAAAAAGTATACCTTTATTAGCATATAACTGGGTATGGATATTAGAAACTTTTTCCACTTAAACAAACATCAGCAGTGGTATTCCAAAACAACCATAAGGAGAACAGAGGCTTTTATAGGATACTTTATCTGCAGTCACATTTGATTGTTAAAATGTATTTTTCGTTTCCCTGTTTCTTTGTGTATGACAGAAAGAAATGATGTTTAAATAGAAATTAAAATAATTGGCTAATCACAAAGCCCAGTCAGGCTGGGAAAAAACATTCTCTTTATCAAGTCTGTCTGATCTAACCTCATTGCCTTAGAGGAATTGCCTTCCTTTTTTAGATGGAGGAAATGAGGCCAGAGCTTTCTGCTCTTTCTCTAAATTATGAATTTATGGAGCAAACAATCAATAAAGCTGCTAGAATTCATATTTCCTAGAACTTGTTTTGTGGGCTATAGCTCCTCACTGGGAGATTTTTGGCATGTGCTGTAGGAATTCACACCAGTGCTGCCTGAAAAAGGACTACTACATTTTTTATTCACATTAAGATTTCTTTAAGGGGTACAAATCATACTGAAGTGAAAAGGTGTAAGTAGTGTCAGTGTCAACCTAGCTGGGGATTTTGTGGTGGAGCTCTCTGTTTTTTGTGCCATACAAGTAGCAGAACACCTTGAGATAAAGTTATGGAACTAATCTGTAAATTGTGCTATGGTACATCAAAGGCTTTGAGCAGATAATGAATATGTGAGTAATTAAAGCACTGTTGCATAATGGGTGTTCACAAAGCAGTTGTGAAATGTAATTGTCCTCAGTGTGAAAACTGCAGCGTTATGAAGGAGATGTTACAGGAAACAATCTGACCCTTGAGTACAAGAAGCCTTTTTGGATGTGTGGAGAGATGCCACTCCAGATATGTTCCAGTTAATTTACCATTCCAAATTCAAAATAGTTTTGATGTAAGCAAGCCAAGCCTGAGGCGTATGACAGCTCCATGTTTTCTTGCTGAGGTTCCAGCTACCGGTGAGCAGGTCTTACAGGATTAACATTATGTCATCAAACAGCATCACAGGCTCCTGGGAAAACATTACCTGTCACAGAGGTGCAGTGAAATCACCATGGCCCTCGAGGCTGTGTCCCTTGTGTACAGAGTCAGTTCAGCTGCTGCTTGCTCCGCTGTCACGTGTGTGGGGTTGTTCTGCATGCCAGGCCAGCAGCACCTCTTCCAGTACCACTATGGCATCTTTTTCATCTTCACTTCCACTTGAGTCAATCAGGGGTTTCCCAGCAGTGCTTCTAAGTGATTTCAGTTCTTCTCAAGCTCCCATTTCCAAACATCTTTGGTAGGAATTGAGAAACGATGAATATTTCATGGAAGAAATATTACAGATTTGGGGGGTTTATTTTGGTTGCGTTGTTCTACCAGAAGTTCTGTAATCCACTTGAGTTTTGTAAGGTGGGTGTTTCTGCACGTCTCTCCTGAGACAAGAGTGATGGTCTGAGATAGTGATGATTTCTGAGGAGTATTTATCCATTTGTGGCTGGATATTTCTGCTCTTCAAGGATTGTGAGTTCTGGTCAATGGTGGTTTTTGGTTTGACCCGTGCTGTTGAAGACATTGGATAAACATTCTGGGAGTGTCCTTAATGTACCTGGATGTTGAGATATCAGAGTGGAAGGGGGCAGGACCAGTAATTTATTGTGATTGTTGTAGATATATATTGATGAGCTTGCATTTTGGTATATTTTGGATTATTAAATACCCAGGGCATTAACACAATAGTCATTTGAAGTTTGTGCTGTTGTAAATCACATGCTGAAACATGATAAAAAAAGGGAGGCAGTGGTATTATGGAGTGAGCAATAACATTGATCTCCTCAGAAAGGGTGAGCCTTTCTGAAGGAAATATTTGGATGGTTAGGAATGGTTACCAAATTTGTAATCCATCCGTACCTATTTCCAAATCTGTCTTGGGTGCACACCTGAAAGGTTAAAGTACTGGAAGCCAGCTGTGGATGGGATAATTATGTAGGAAGGTTTATAACATCAGCTTTTATATGTTGCTTAAGATCCTTGCCTTTTTTTCCCCCCCACTTTTATTCCAGTTTCTCCTTCTGGCTTTGAGAACGTTGCTCTCGTGGAAGAGGATCTGAACGGCGAGCTGATGAACGAAGACCTCCGTATCCATAGCTGGGCTTGTTCTTACTACTTGGACACCAGCAAACAATGGGTCTCTGGCAGACTCTCACTGACTCCTGTTGCAATCAAATTTACAGCTGACAAGACTGGGGAGCTTTTGGTCAACTTCCATCTTTCTAGTATCAGTGAGATCAAGAAGGAATCTTCAAATTTAATCTTCAGCTCTCTTACCATCTTAGAGAGGAACACCAAGCACTGGTTCAGTTCTCTGCAACCCAACAGAAATGTGGTGTTCAACATCCTCGAGCACTTCTGGCGGGAGCAGTTGCTCTCAAGCCAAGGCGCAGGAGCAGAAGCAGCAGCTTTGCAGTCAACGAAGGGAAAAGAACTGACTGGGTTATTGAATGCATCCCAGAAACAACTGGAGGACACAGCAAAAGTGCTGCATTACCAGGGCGAGCAGTTTGATAACATCATGAGAGGACTCAACAAGATTGAAGGAGATATGGATGTAGCAGACAGGTATGGGCCTGTAGCATCCTCTGAGCTAAGCAGTGGTTGTGGGGTTGTATTTTTTTATGCCTGAGATCTGTGGGGCAGATCCAGAGAGGTCTCTAGTAAACTTAACTGTTGACTTTCACTGGAAGTTTAAGTCCCTGATGGTCTTTGGTGGATATAGTTCTTGTTATAAGATGTTTCTGTATTTCTCTCCTCCCTTCTGTGTGACACTTTTTCCACCCTGGTGTGAAGCTGTTTGTGTATGTGTCCACAACTGCCAGATATTGTAGAGATCTCCAAAATATTAACAACCTGTAAGTTTTAAAAGAGTAGGCAACTAGTTAGGGGAAAGAGATGCAAGTTCATGTCCTCACTGAGGGACAAGGTGTGGCATTCACATTTTCATTACGTGTCCTAGAATATGCATAAATGAAAAGTTCTGTAAGTTTGCTTAGGTTAATTTTGACAGTCTTGGACCATCCTATTTTGCTGCAAACACAACCACAGTTCTGCTTTTCTGGTTCTTTTCAAAGGAAATGTTGAATATGGCAGTGGGCTGCTGACTTGGAGACAGTTTCCTAGAGTTATGAGGAGACAGCTGCTGCTGAGTCTTTAATTCAAATAGATTTAGTCTCCTTTCTCTGCGTGGAAGTCAGCTCTTGAGGCTGCTTTTTGCATGCAGAGTGTGCTGTCGAGGGCTTTATATTTGCCTTTTCCTTCCCAAAAACTTACTTAGGTTTTGAACATGTTTGAGATGTTGCTTAGCTTTAGCTGTTACAGAACTCAAAGTGAGTAGTAAATGGTTTCTTAATCAGAACATTATGGCTTTACTATTTAATGATTAACATTCAAAGTGAATTGTTCTCTGCTGTTTTGTATGCTGCATGTTGGATTAGAGTGTAGTCCAAACCAGGCATCAAGGTTAAGAGTAATATTGTAATGTTTGAAGATACATAGCTGTGAGTGTCATTGTGAAAGCTCTGACACCTGCATGAAGAAACAAACACGATAAAGTTCAAACTAGTTGTTTTTGGAAGAAGCATCTGTTTTTAGACGGATATCATGTCTAAAAGAAAGTGTTGATTTCACAATGATTCTGGTGATATTCTCCATCCCCTTTAATGAGAAGCCAAGATAACTGAAAGCTTCAGCAATAGCTTTTAAAGTTCTGTAGCAATAAACAATGAGTTGGAAAATAAATACCTGCTCATTGTTTTTGGAAGAGAGTTTTGTTTTGGGTTAAAATGCACTGGGAGGTGGTATTTGTAGTTGTGAATCTGAAGAGCAAGATGCTTTGATTTCAAAATGGAAAAATAAAGGAAGGCATTAACCAAATGTTAGCTGAGATTCCAGTTTATCTACGGTGTGAAGAGTTTGGCCAGCTTGCTTTGGTCTTGAACACTGCCAGGGAGGGGGAAGCCACAACTTTTCTGGGCAACTTGGGCCAGTGTCTCACCACCCTCACAGCCAACAGTTTCTGCCTGATATCTAGTTTAAATCCACTCTCTTCCAATTCAAAGCCATGACCTCTCATCTGTCACTACAAGACCTTGTAAAAAGTCCCTTTCCAGATTTCTTATAGGCCCCCTTCAGGCACTGAAAGGTGCTCTAAGGTCTCCCTGGAGCCTTCTTTTCCAGGCTAAACATCCCAACTCCCTCAGCCTGTCCCCACAGCAGAGCTGCTCCAGCCCTTGCATCATCTTTGTGGTCTCCTCTGGACCCCTCCAACAGCTCCATGTCCTTCTGGTGTTGGGGGCCCCAGAACTGGATGCAGTATTCCAGGTGGGGTCTCATGAGAGTAGAGCAGAGGGGGAGAATCCCCTCCCTCAACCTTCTGGCCACATTTCTTTTCATGCAGCCCAGGACATGGTTGCTCTCTGGGCTGTGAGCACACATTGCTGGCTCATGTTGAGTTTTTCATCAATGAACACCCCCAAGTCCTTCTTCTCAGAGCTGCTCCCCATCCATTCCCCACCCAGCCTGGACTTGTGCTTGGACTATGCAGGATTATTTTGCACATGTAGCAGATTTTGTGCAAAAGGAAACTTCGGTGACAAATTTTTGTCTCCTAGTTGAAGGTTATGACCAGTTTGATGGTGGTGTCTTTCATAAAAAGAACCAGGCCTCTTTATCTACTTGGATTAACTTCATCATGCCTGCATGTGTGGGGTTTTTTGGATTGTTAATTCTGTTCTTGTGTATGCCTGGGTGTATACAGCTACTTTCAGTGGACCTGCATGCAGGTAAGAAGAGCTGAGTCTGATGTCTAGCAGATGTTCAAAGACCAAAAATAAACAGAAAGCCAGATTCACTGGTTCCTTTTTAATATATTACTGTTAGAGGGCAAGGTACTTTGATTGCATATTTTAATTTGTATATATACAGTCTTACAGTTTGTTGATACAAAGGGATGACTCCCCTGTGGATGGCCAGAGGAGTTGGCTGGAGCCTTTGTTAGGGCTGTGCAGCAGCAGAACCTTGACTGTAAATCAGACATCGCTGAGCCAACGTCAGTCCCTGGGGAACGAGGGGAGGAGACAGCTGGAGGGATAAAGTGATTAAAAATTAAGGCTCAAAGCTATCCAAAATAAGTTACCACAATGTAAACGGAGGTTTAGACTTGTCACATTGCAGCTGCTTTTCAGTCAGTGAACGTGCATGCTTTTCTCACGGTGAGTGTGACAGTGAACCCATATTGTGGTGGGAATTTAATGACTTTTCATAGGTTAAGACACAGGCATAAGCTGTTGTTGTCCTTGTAATCCTTTCATACATTGAGAGGACAGAAAAGGTGCTTTGCCTTCTATAGGAATGAGATCAGGTCATTGTTTCTGTTTAGTTCCAGCAGGTAGGTTAGAGCATGGTGGCTTTTAATTTGGAAGATGGTGTGTGCTAGCTGAGCTTAGGGCTTTTTCACTCATTCTCTGCATTGAACTTCAGTTGAACCTCATAGCTGCAGAATTCAGCCCTAAATCTAAGATACTGTGCCATTTCAGATTCTTTTAGAGTTTTTTTACATCTCCTTTGGTCTGTCTCTTTTTTTTTCTTTCCCTTTTTTTTAAGGAGCGTCGCAGCATTTTCAGAGGGCAGTGGAGAGCTCCAAACCCATTACTCATGTTGCATGCTATCTACATAAATATCTGATATTCATGCTTTAGTTGGGAGTAAATTCTTGGAACAATTCATTCTGCCTCTGCTATCCATGAATTGGATAGCTTGGTTAGAATTAGTTAACTCCCAGTATGACTTTTTGTTCTGCTTTATCTAGCAGATGAATTTCTTTAAGTAGATGTGTTTTGAAGCCAATGCAGAACTTTGATGGCTAGTAAACAAAGAGTGTTGAGTTAGAGCTTCCTCTTTTCAGATTAGACTTCTGTCTGCAGCCAAATTAAACAGGATTTTAAAATTGCAGTCTTCTGTTGGCACACTCTGGTTCTCTCAGGGAAAAAAAAAATCATTACAAAAAGTATCTGGAGAGCAACACTGTTGTGATGCATATTTTATCAGGTGGTGCCTTTCTAGAGGAAAAATAAAAGCAAATGAAATCAAGATGGCTCTCCAAAATAGCAATGAAGTGGTGGTACTTTGTATTTTGGTCTGATAAGACTTACAGCTCTAGGATTTAAGTCAGTAAATAGTCTTTTATAGCATCAGTAAGGTGACAGGGGTTTATTAAAGGTTTTATTACATGTGATTTGGCTTCATTAGAAGCATTTACTACAACCACCTCCTCACTGGGTAGGCTTGAAGGTATTTATGGGGTGGAATGGCACACAATTCTGATCTGGGTTGAACTTCCTTAGAGCTTTTTTTTTTGGTTGGTTTCAACATAATCTCTCCCCCCCATTAGTTAATTGAGAAGCCATTTGTGCCTCCAGAGGTGGCTTTCCTCTTCTGCTCAGTTGACTGATGGGTGAGCTGAGAAATCTCCATTTAAAACATCCTGGGTCAGGCTTAGTTGCCTGCAGACTGGTTTGGTTTATGGGATGCTTCCAGCCAGCTCAGTGCTGGATGGAGATGAGCCAGTTCAGCTCAGATGTGAGGTGGGTACCAGAGACTGCTGATGGGTGAGAGAGGAGGTGGGTGGTTGCACAGTGGGAGGGAGCAGGGGGGAAATACAAATTTACTGTTGCAGGGAGATGTAGTTGGCCTCAAAATTTCTTTCCAGCCACTGAGGCTGAGACATCCTGAAATAGAGGATCCTCTGCTAGCAGGATGGGTTTGGGTGATGGGCAGGGAGTGAGAGGAGAGTGGGAGAAACAGAACATCATAGGTGCTGAATGTGGCTCTGCCTCTAACTCCTGTCTAGACCTGGAGAGAGATGCGAACAGATAGGCAACACAGCACATGGAAAATTAAACCAAAACCACCACCTTTCCTCTCATTCCTATTATCTTTTGGGGTGGAAAGAGTACTGGTGAGGCTTAGACCCAAAGAGATCTATGATTATGGTTCTTTCTTGGGAGAGGACCCCAGAAAAGGGGAATGGGCTTTGCTGATAGAAATTACAACAGTCACAACCTTGCACCTGTAGTGTTATAACTGGTGATGGGAATTTGGGAGTGGGGGTGAAGCAGAAGGTGGCATCAGACTATGAGGCTGAGGTATAAAGGGAGTAGGAAAAGGCAGTGGTGGTGTGTGGAAATATTGAGGTAAAAGGCAGTGTTAGCTGAGGAGCAGATGGGTGTAAATTGGCCTGAATAAATCCAGTTGGAAGTTGGATTTCTCACATCAGTACAGTATGATTCTGGGACCACTTTCCAACGTGTGAGCAAAGGAAGAAAAGCTGGTGTTTGAAACAGATGGATCCTGGTAAGCTGTGAACAGGTTTGAAGAGTGAAATAACAGAGGGCTGGATTCAGCATTAAGAAATCTTTGTGTCTGTGGTAATTTGCTTTGAATTGGTGGGGTAGCACGACCCTCCTGTTGGCTTTGACTCTTCTAACACTCTTTTCTCCTCTAGGTTTTTGACTGAGCTCGAATCTCCTTCTTGGTGGCCGTTAAGCAAGCTCTGGAAAGCACCATGGGAACCCAAGCCAAAGGAAACTGCCACAGTTTCCGATTCGAAGAACCAGGAAGGAATCATAATTAGAATTCCAGTTATTATCACCCACAGAACAGACTCAAATGTCAAGCCAGGAAAACTCACGCTTTTCACTTCTGGCCTGGAAATCAGTGACTGTAATTCCCAGGTCGTTCACCGGTTTGAGTCGAAGGATGTCGATGATATCAGGGTTCACACGCCGTACGAAATCAGTGTCCGACAGAGATTTATTGGGAAGCCTGACACCTCTTACCGACTCCTGTCAGCAAAGATGCCAGAAGCAATCCCCATCTTGGAGATGCAGTTTAGCAAGAAGATACAGTTTTTAGAAGATGCCTTAGGATTTGTTGGTGCCAGGAAGTCTCCTCAAGTAGATTTGGGGACCTCCATTTGGCAAGCAGGTATGTGACACACAAAGCAGTCCATCTGTAAGGAGTGACACTAACACCAGGAGGTTCCAAGTGGTTTTCAAACTTGGAATAGTGTATAATATTTATAAGGCAAACCCTCTTCCTCCCTGCCCCAACAGTGGGACCATGCTGATGATCAAACACAAGAAATAATTACTAGGTGACTTTAGCCCCTGTTGCTAAGAGGGAGTCTAAAGAGTCCTCTGCCATTGCTATTTTTCCTTTGTCAGTTTGTATAGAATGCTAGAACAGCCTTGGGTGGAAGAGACCTCTAAGATCATCAAGTCTCCAACCATTAACCTCACACTGCCAGTTCACCACTACAGCTGGAAGCAGACTGATATTAAACCTGTTGGTCAGTTAATTGTAGAAAGCTTAAAACAAATCTCCAGTGCAGCAGATATTTAAATAACATATGGGTTAAAACTTATGTTAATTTTCATATCATAAAAATAGTTTTGTTATTTGAAAAGTTCAGGTGTTTAGGTTGGACTAGATGATCTTTTGAGGTCCCTTCCAATCCCTACCATTCTGTGATTTAGGAGATTTTTAGGTCTCAGATTAAGTGACTGCATAGGATAATTGTTTTAAGAAAACACATTGGAGACCAAAACCCTTTCACAACAATAAGAATGTCGTTCCTTACTACTATTACTTCTAAAATTCTGGAGGTTTTTTGGGGATTTTTTTTTTGTTTTGTAATCCAACCCTGGATTCATTTGGTGAATTTTTGTCTGTTAGGAATTTATTTCTATCAACACGCCCAAATCCTTCTTTTTTTTCCTAATTGTTGGTGACAAAAGAGCAAACTGTTAGATGGATTTATTGCCAGTATATTAAAAACAAGTAGAAATATGGTGCAATAAAACAATAGATGACCCTATTTCTGTGCACCAAGCTTCAGCAGGGAGGATAATGTCCTCTTGTTGACGAGTTGTCAAGGGCCATAGCTTGGAAAAGCTTGTTAATTTTTAAGGAAGTAAAGTCTTGGGCATCTGGCACTAAAATGTCAGCACAACAACTTAGAGGAAAAACAACCTGCTGGTTTCTTAAGCACTGAGTTATTCCAGCAAATTGGTGTTCAGTTCCTGATGGTCTTAAGGCTGGTTACATAAAATAATTGGTTATACAGCCCTACTGTGCTTAATTTCCCACTGCTCTGCTCTGTTTGCATCTGAGTCAGTGAGTCAAGGATATTGCTCTCCTACCCTCACCTGCATTTGAACTGTTTAATTTGGAAATGTCAGTAAAGAAAACTGGAGGTTATGGAAATCCTGACTTCTCCAGCTCCACCAAAACCCTTGTTTGTTCCTTCCCTGGAGTCTGTCACCGTCTGTCTTCTGTCACAAGGTGGCAGTCACGGACTGCCTTTTAACCTCTGGGGTTTTTTCATGGCTGCTTACATAGTGGAAATACAAAAATTTAAAAAATCAGTTGTGTTTTTTTTTTTTTTTCTCCTAAAAACAAGGGGAAACCCCCCCCCACCATGTTATACATCTCTGCCTTTGTGTACACTTAGAATATAGTTGTGTGTTTTCAGACAGTAAATGTCAATTCACAGACTTAGAGAAGAAATGCCCTTGCAGCAGAGGTACATCTGTCTCAGGAAGCTGCCTTGTTGTGTTCTTTGCCCTCAGTGGTGCAGCTCAGAGATGTGAACGTTTCCACAACTGTCATAGTCTCATCTAGACCCTGTCTGTATATAGTAATCCTGCCTTAAAGTTGTGCATGCATCTACATTTCTATAAGTATATCCAAAAAACCCTCATCTTTCCTAAGAGTTTTGGCTCGATTCCACCTAGAAGAGGAACTTGTGAAGAGTTTTATACTGACCAGATTATCTGAAAGTATTTTTAGCTGCTGTGCATGTCTTTTCTGACTGTATTTTTTTTTTTTGGACCAAGCCACAAGGCTGTTTAAATGTTCAGGATAGAGCAGTGACGTTTGTTTTGTAACTGAGGTTCTTCTGTGCTGGATCAAGCCAGTACTTCCCTAGTCAGTAATGTCCTCAAGAGTGGCTGATAACAGCTACTAAAGATTAAAAAGCACAAGAAATCTTACAGTGCAGCTGCAGTATAACTATGTAGGGAAGTGCTGTCTCAATCCTATAGCTGAAGAATGACATTCACAATTTTTTATCTCTTTTGAGGCTGCTGAATTTTCCCTCCTTACCCCTCTGAGTGTTCTCATTATTATGAATTTCCAGCACTTTGTGCAGAGATTCAGTAGCTTCTTGTCCTCACATTGTGGCAGTGAGTCTCATGGTCCAACTGGGTGTAACACAAACAGAATCACTTTTTAAGTGTTTCTGCCTTTCTATTCAATTCTCTCCCTTTTTTAAAAAACTAGGAAATTGTTGGGAAAGGCCAGATCTCCTTCCTCATCCCATTCTTTTTATGCAGCTTTGTCATGTCCCCCACCTGTTCTTGTCTTCAGTGAGATGAATGGAGTGAAATGGATAGACTTCTTGTTTTTAATGAAATAATTGGCATATAGAATAGAATCACAGAACAGCCTTGGTTGGAAAAGACCTCTAAGATCACCCAGTCCAACCATTAACCCAGCACTGCCAAGTCCCCACTGCCCCATGTCCCTCAGCACCTCATCTACATGTCTCTTAAACTCCTCCAGGGATGAGGACTGCCCTGGGCAGCCTGTGCCAGTGCTTGATAAACCCTTTCAATGAAGAAATTCTTCCTAATATCTGATCTAAACCTCCCCTGGCACAACTTGAGGCCATTACCCCCCCTTGAGAGGGATTTAGGGTTTGGTACTTTGGATTTAGCTTTCGTCCCCTTAAGATTCCTCTTTAAATGGGAGAGCTTTGGAGATGTTGGAAGCACTTCTAGGAGCCAAGATGTATGTCTCGGGTGTTTAGCACCCATCTGCATCAGAAATAACAACCTTTCCTTGCAGCACGTCCCTGCTACCCTACTGGGTCATATCAGATACTGCAATAAGAGCTGATGCTTTAAATAAAGGCTAGGTGGCATGTTACACGAGGGGCTGAGTCCACGCTGCTTAGCTGGGGCTGGCTGTTAGCGTCAGCATTGCCCTTCTGCTTCAGGGGTTTGCTGACTTGGCTTTTGGGCTCTGTCCCTGCTCCATCACTTGAAAATTCTTTGATTAAAAAAGATTGAAGAGAGAAGCAGCAGCAGTTGGAGAATCCTTTTTTATCTGACTGGGAGTGTGTTGCTGCTGCTGCTGCTGCTTCACTCTCTGTTCAGATGAATCCCCACAGCCCAAAATGAACCCATTCACCAAGTGCTGTCTAGAATAATAAGTCACCTCTCAGCAGCTTGGTTACCTCCAGGTGAGGTGTTGTACAAAACACAGCTCAAATCCTTTCTAGAAGAACACAGCTTAACTGGCAAGGTTGGGTTAGGCTTCTCTGAGTCTGCTTGTCCCCTCACAAACTGATGTTGAGCAAAGCAGAGGTCAGCCAGTTTGATATCAGCACTACTCCTCCCCGTTGGTACAGGAGGTGGCAGTCTGACCACGAGTATTTCTCTTGCAGCCACAGGACTCCTGGGAGGAATAGTGCAGCCTGACTCTCCAGTGGGAGGCAAAGAAGGGATGGACAATGACCAGGTGCAGCTGCAGAAGCAAGAGAAGATCTCCCAGGATGAAGCAAAAGAGCTTAAACAGGTATAAGTTGAGATAACTTTGATATGAGTTGTTTCACCCTCTCTGCTTCCTTAAGAACATACATTTTCCTCATCAGAAACATAATCTTTGTCCTTAATATTCCTCTGCCTAAATTTTGATAGGCATAATTTAAAAATGAGTTAATCAAGCCTGTGATTAAAATACACTAACTTTATATTTTAACTATTTTGACCAAATCAGAGATTATCAGCAAAATATATTGATAGGATTATAACCCAAGGAAAATCCTTAACTATAACCTGTTTTCTTTTTCCTGAAGATTAAGAAGCTTAACAATTAAATCACTTTCAGTTTTTTTACATTTTCCTTATGCTATCTCATTCTTTTTAGTAGGGAGTAGCAGTTCTATTTCAGAAACATCCACAAAGCTGAACAAAAGGGTTTATAAAACACACAGAGAGAACTTCTGGTTAGGAAATAAGTATGCAGTCCATCAGGTTAATAAAGGGGAAAGAGACTGAGGATTTTACTAGGAAAATTATTCATTTCAAGTAATCCAGTCTGATATTGGTCCTCTAAGTGGCTCTTTAAGGGATTTCTCTTACAGATGATGTTCAGAACTTTTAGTGAAGAATCCCTCTTGGTTGTACATGGTTGATCTGAAACAGTGAACTGACTGGAAGAGTGAATAAGTATAGTTGTAGTGGGTTTTCCATTAAAAAAGGCTTACTGGTGATGATAGCAGTCACATCAGAAGGTGTAATTGAAGAATAAACTTGATATCTATTTATTAAAATTAACCAACAGAGAGTTGGGTAAGAGAGTAACTTTTGCAGAAGGTTAACTTCAGAAATTTCTGGATTTCTCTGTGCTGGGTGAGGGACTAGAAACAGTGTTAAATGGCCAGTGTTACTTAAAACACTTTCAAGATTAGCTAGGGCTGAAAAGACAATTCTGGTATTTATTTATACCACACTAAGCCAAGAATTTTTAAGCCAGTTAATGATTTGGGGTGAGGATCTGAATGCCAAACTGACAGACCATGAATTGGCCTGAATTTTCTTTTTTCCCCAATAATTGCTGAGCACCTGTTCCCTGAGAGTCAGGCCTCTTTAATCAACATTCCAGTCATTAATAATTTTAAGGTACATGCAGTACTTCCTACAGAACTCCTGTTCCTTTGCCTTACTGGGAATCACAGCATAAATACACAGTTTTAGATCAAAACTTGCTTCTGGAACCAAAGTATAATCAAGACTGAAATATCTTATTTGAGCTTTTTCAAAACCAAAATGGACTATTCACCATTTAATCATTCTCCCTTCTCATCTCTGAAAGACCTTATCTCCATGGTCTATCACTTCATCAAAGAATAAGCATTTTTCTGAAGCAGCATTGACCTTTTGGAAGATTTTAAAGGCGAGTGTTTCTCAATTGTAGCTGTACAAATAGCAGCAATCTGTTATTCATGCATGCATACACTTTGTACAGCTGCTATGTATTTGAAAGGGCTAGTTGTTCCTTCCTTAAATGTCAGCTTTTCAGCACTCTAATTCTCTTTTGTAGCCAGGATCAGAGAAGCTAAATAGATTATGAAGGGTTGTTGGTCATGGACTACTCTTGAAGACATGTTTTGCTACACCTCACAAAAAAGACTCTAGGAATTGCTTCCCAGGGCCAGTCCTTGCTAGTTGAACTCCAGCCTTCGTTGGCTGTGACTGGAGAAGGAAAGGAAGGGTAGGATGGGGAGTTCAGCATCTTCCAACAAGTCTTGTGAATTAGGAATGAAGCCTTTCATCTTGTGTAGATCGTTTTCTCTCCAGCTGCTCCCAGGAGTTCTCCAAGCAGTTTTCTTGTTGCTCTAAAGCACAAAGCAGAGTGAAATAGCTCAGGATCTTTTGGTTCTGTTAGGAGAGAATGTGGTGAGGTTTAGAGAGGGAGTGTGAAGATGTGGAAGTGAAGGAAAGCATGATTGAAGGGAGGAGTTTGTACCAGTAAAGGCAGATTTGAAAGGTATGGAGGTTGGGGATGTATTCTAGTGGAGTTCAAGAGCAGCATCATGGTAAACATCATACAAAGCCTTTTGGGCATTGAACCCCTGGAAGCACTGAAGACCTTTATTATCTGAGCAAGAGATTTGATGCTTATTTAAGGTATGTCAAGGCTTTATCTAAGGTTATATTTGCCATATTGAGTCATTTTATAGTTGAGAAGTGGATTAAATCCATAAATGGAAAGCAGGGCAGGGAAACAGGAGCTTTGTCTTCTTTCCAGCTATGTGGCCTTAAGCAGTCAGTCAGGAGCTGGATTGTAGGGTGGTCTTTGAGGTGCAGCCTGCTGCTTTCTCCTTTTTTTCTCCAAACATGTCTTTGCCAGTGAGCAGAACACATAGTTGTTTCAGCCTGCAGCAAGAGCTTGTCTTTCATTGATGCAGTTGCTCCCAAAGAGCTTCTTTGCACTACTTTGGTTCGTCTCCCTGGGAATGAGCAGGATGATGGTTGATCATGTTTGCAAAGCATTTGGAGAGTAAAGGGGGAAAACAGAAGTGCAAAACATTAATGTGCATTGAAGACAATTATACTTGTGGCATCAGGCTTCCCTGAATTAATTAAAGGTATTTGAGGCCCTTATGTTGATAACTACAGCGTTTTTCTGAGTGGTTTCCTCTCTTGATGGTTATGATCTTTTGATTATCTGTAAGGCAAGCACTTGTTTTAAAAAAAACAAAAACAAAAGAAAATCACAAAGCCCAGAAGAGCTTAGCTCTGTCCCCCTCATTGCTTGTGATGTGGGTAAGTCCAACAGCACTTTTGAAGTTGGAGAAGTAAGAGGAATTTGTGATGAAAGACAAATAGCTGTTGCACTTCATCGCTGCTCAGAAACATATTTGCAAGTAATAACAATAGATGTTTTGCAACAGGAATTGTTGAATGATACCAAATTCCTTCCATTAGAGCTGGAAGCCCTGAGCATCTGCAGTTGTGACTGGGTGCCTGAGTAAAGGACCTTCACCAGGATTTCATGAAGGGACGTTTATGTTCTAAAACACAGTTTGTGGCAGCATGGGCTGTGTTCCTTAGCTGTGCTGCAGAGATGGAGAAAGAAGCCTACGAAGTTCCTGTGGTCTCTGGCTGAGCCTCTTGCCTGCTGCCTCGCTGTGGCTGACATAATGGCCCAGGGTGTGGGAGGGGATATGATAATATTAGTTTAAGGGCTGTGGTCCGGAGGGGTAATTCACTAAATTGGAATTCATTTTGCCAAACCAATGCTTTTTAATTTCCGAAAAAGGTCCTGCCAAAGAACTGTTGCCCTGATATTTGCTGTCTGCACATCCTGTATGCCATGAAGACAGAGATAGTGTTAAAGAAGTTAATTCTGTAAATTTTCTGGGGGGAAAAAACCCCACATCTCAGTGCATATTTTTGTGATGTTTGCTTCCTTGGTGTCTGCTCGAGTCTAGATAGTTCCATTTCAGTCCTTTGCTACTTTCAGAGCTGTTCAGTGTTTATTTACCCTTTTATCATGCCCTCAGCTCAGGAAATCACAGCCGTGAGGTCAGAAAAGAAGTGTTTTGTTGAGGAACCATTCTTTCCAAGTGCTAAATACCAAATTTGCTCATAGGGTGGCCTCATGCCATGGCCTGTAGTGATCTACAGACAGCTGATCTGAACAGCCATGTAATGACCATGCCCTGGGTTTATGTTTTAGAAGGCACAATATGGGGAGAGGACTGAGGTCCTCTCAGATAATGCTTTGTATTTGCTTGTGTGTAACTTCAATATTTAATGGTACCAAAATAAAAGGTAATAGATAAGCCTGTGGAGCAGCTTGAGTACTTTTTTTTTTCTAGACAAGACCAGTGGTGTGTCAGTGGCACCATGAATGCTTAGTACTCCCTGAGGCAGTAAATAAAATCTGACTTCTGTATCAGTCCAAGAAGAAATAATGGGAGAAATCAGCCACTAAGAGTAAGATAGTAGAGTGATCCTTCCTTCCTGTCTGAATAGCCACTGGCTTGAAAGAGCTGATGCTTTAAAATTTGTCTGCTTTTGTGTGCTTCAGATACAGGGGACCTGTGTGTCAAATTTGTCTAGTCCAGTGTTTTCCATGCTTAGAAGTTTTGTACTGCAAGAGGCAGCCTGATTTTACAAGAGCCTGGAGTGATAGGATGAAGGGTGATGGCTTTAAACTCAAAGAGGGGGGATTGAGATGAGATGTGAGGCAGAAATTGTTGGCTGTGAGGGTGGTGAGACCCTGGCCCAGGGTGCCCAGAGAAGCTGTGGCTGCCCCCTCCCTGGCAGTGTTCCAGGCCAGGTTGGATGGGGCTTGGAGCAACCTGGGCTGGTGGGAGGTGTCCCTGCCATGGCAGGGGGTTGGGACAAGATGAGCTTTAAGGTCCCTTCACACCCAAACCATTCTAAGATTCTTCAGGTGCTGTGACAAAACTGCACTGCATTGTTTAGGTCCCCATAGTCTATACAAAAACTTGGGGTACATAACCTGGGTGGACACCTCTTCTCCCAGCATGGCCCAAGTCTGCTGTAGTTAAACACTTGACAAAGGGTGGATTTGGAGAGCAGTGACAAATTTGCTTCCTTTTTTTTTAAACAGTGCGTGGGAATATTAAGTAACTTGCCTGAAGTTGCACAGGAAATCTTTGGTAGAGCCACGAGGATAAATCAAACTTTCCAAATTATAATCCAGTGGCATGAATGTGAGGCTGTCTCCCTGTGAGACTGACCAGTGCCTGAGGAAATGTGCCTTTAAAATGCCTCTTTGGGCTCATACCTGCTGCTTGGCTTTGTGTAACAGATAGGGTTTCACGCTGAGTTTTCATGTCTTGCTTCACCGTCCAAATTACGTGCTGGCACAGAAGACACTGCTGCCCTGAGCAGCTGACAGAACTGGAGCAGTGATAACTAGACATCTTGCCATCGTTTTGCTTTGTAAAAATAGTGACCAGCTTTGGCCACATTTCAGATTCCAGTAACTCTTTCCAGCAAGCTCTGTGGGCTGTGCTGGAAAAGCATCGTAACCATTTCAGATCCCATTGGATTGATAGCAGCACTCAGCTTGAAGATGCTGACAGACAAAGGGTTAAGGGGTTTCTTTACCAGACTCTCTTAGGCAAAGAGAATTAACAGATGAAAGCGAGCCGCTTGCCTTTTATTTTTGTGTGTGAGTAACCACATCATCGTTGCCCACTGTGTTTCAAGGCAGAGCCTAATTGGCAGGTGAACTGAGCAGAGCCCTGTAGCTGCCTGACTTTCCATTTTACTGTCTTCCTATTTTAAAAGCTTTACTGTTCTCAACAGTTGTGTCTTTTTTTTTTTATTCCCCCCCCCCCTATTTTAAATGTTAAATGTGCTCTAATAAATGCAAAGCCTATCAAAAGTAATCTGGTTTGAAACTAAAAATAAACTGTTTTGCATGGCACACCTGGGCCTTTTTTGGCACTGCTTTGATGTACAAATAAATTGGGTGCCTCTTGGAGTGTCCCTGCTCCCTTTCTGCATCCTCTTGTGCCAACCCCTGCTTTGCTGCCTGGCTCTCTTGGGGTCTTGCACTGCATGTCACTTCATTTACCTTCTGTGCTCAGCTCCATGGATTTTGCACTGTGATGTGCTGGGGGAGGACCTGGCTCAGGAAAGCTGAACTTACCACACTGCTGAGGGTGCTTGGTGATAAACCTCTAAAACCTCTTGCTGCAGCAGAAGGTGGAGGTGTTGAATGGCCAGAGGGACCGTTCTGCTCTGTCAGGCATGATCTAGAAACCATTAGCAGCTTCTGCTGCTTTTTTTTTCTGCTGGAAAAGAAACTGGGGTGTTGTTGGATAAAACCTTGGGAGACCTAATAGCAGCTTTCCAGTACCTGAAGAGGCCTACAAGAAAGCTGGAGGGGGACTTTGGACAAGGGCCTGGAGTGACAGGACGAGGGGTGATGGCTTTAAACTGGCAGAGGGGAGACTGAGATGGGATGTGAGGCAGAAATTGTTGTCTGTGAGGGTGGTGAGACCCTGGCCCAGGGTGCCCAGAGAAGCTGTGGCTGCCCCCTCCCTGGCAGTGTTCCAGGCCAGGTTGGATGGGGCTGGGAGCAACCTGGGCTGGTGGGAGGTGTCCCTGCCATGGCAGGGGGTTGGAACCAGATGAGCTTTAAGGTCCTTTCCAACCCAAACCATTCTGGGATTCTATTCTATGAAAACTTTTTTGTAAACTTGCTGAAAAAAATTCAGCATGGACCATCTTTAAATCATTTGCCAGTGCCACAGCACGTGTCTTTCCCTGCCATCCTTCAGGGACTGCTGAAGGAGTGAGGTCTCTCCTCCCTTAAACTAGTGTAAAGAATTAAAAGATTATTGGAGTGAAGGCTGAAACCCTGTAATCTTCTCTCAGCTGAACATTGAAGCTGGCCCTGCTCTTGGTTGGGTGGAGTAGACCACAAGACCTTCAGGGGTCTTTTTCAATCTTAATTATACTACAATTTTATGAGTGGTAGGAGTCATTTCATGTAGCTAAAACCAGGACAACTGGTTCCTTTATTTTAGGTATTTGTGTATGTTTGTGTATATAACATACATGCAGAAGAAGCTCAAAGGAAGGACTGAGGGAGAGCCACCTCTCAACATCCCCTTCCCAAGTAGTAAAGTTACTTCCTCAGGAGAGGCAAGACCTTAATTCCAGCCCATGTCCCAAATTATACACGTGATAGATCAGAACAAAATATTTTTTTTTGGTGCATATCCTACATGTTTACCACCTCCAGTTTGGGAATTCAGCCTCATTTTCCTGTTACAGTGTAAGAACCTGAAGTGTTTCGTTTGGGATGGAAACAGAGGAATTTTTAGCTTCTAGTTTTGATAAGAACAGAAAAAGGTAGATTATAGTTTGATCCAGGGTTTGTTTTGTATTTTTGCTTTGGCAGCCAAACTGCAAATCCAGTTATTCACACAGCTGCATTTCTAGCTGCTTGTGATTTATGGAAAGAGCTGGGAGATATTTTACAAGATAAATCCTCACTGCTGTAGCTGTCACCCAGCTTCTGTCAGAGCATTTTGTCTGCCTCAAATTCCCCTGGCATTCCAGCTAGACAGGATATTCCTCACTGCTTTCCTCAAACCAGCAACCTGCATAGCTGCAAGGGATGGGATTGCTGTGGAATTCAGCCCCACATATGGATCAAGGGGCTGCTGCTGTTTCTTCTAAAAGGAAAACAAGAAAACAGAGCTCCCTATAAAAAAAATATAAACGTGTGTAGAGTAAAAATCCTCTCCTGTTATACCAAAAGCCACAGATTTATTTTGTTAGACAGGCTGCAGCTCTGCCATCTTCACCTGGGTGCTCATGTACCACAGCAGCTGATGTTGTGGGATAGTGCTGGGATAATTTACTTTTGTGGAGACTATTATTGCAATTGATTTGGATAAACTGCTCTAATTAAGCAGGCAGTGTGAGGATATCCTCATCGACCCGTCTGTGGATCCCTAAGGAAGTGGGTCATGGAGGCCAGCAGTGACAGAGACAACCCTTTTATGATCTGAAGTGATTGAGAAGCTGGATTGCCAGTCAGTATGATATAGTACTTCCAAATCTCCCTCTGGGACATCTGAGGGAAGGCAGTTCAGGCTTGCCCATCAAGGCAGGTGCTTTCAGTTCATGCAACTGGGCTTATTAAGGGAGTAGCCACAAGAGGGAAGAAAAGGCAATGATATAACCTGTGCCTTGGACTGCTGCTGAAAGAAGCCAGTGTTACAGGGTAAGGAATTATGACAGATTCATGGAATCAGGGAATTGTTGGAGCTGGAAGGGACCTCCAGAGCTCCCCCAGCCCCACTCCCCGGCGGGACAGCAGGATCCCCTTGAGCACATCCCTCAGGGCTGCACCCAGGCCAGGCTGGGAAAGCTCCAGAGCAGGAGACTGCACCCCTCTCTGGGCAGCCTGTGCCAGGGCTCTGCACCCTCACCCCAAAGAAGTTCTTCCTCATCTTTCAGTGGAACCTCTCTGTTCCAGCTTGTGCCCAGTGCCCCTCGTCCTGGCACTGGGAACCACTGGGAAGAGTCTGGCTCCATCCTCTCTCAGCCCCCCCTTTAGCTATTTGTAAACGTTAATTAAATCACCCCTCAGCCTTCTCCTCTCCAGGCTGAAGAGTCCCAGCTCTCCCAGCCTTTCCTCCCAGGGGAGATGCTCCAATCTCCCACTCATCCTTGCTGCCCTCTGTTGGACTCTCTCCTGTAGGTCACTTTTTTCTTGTGTGTTTGGATCTCTGCTCTTGGACTTGGTCGTATGAGTGGATAAACATTAGAGTAGACCCTGTAAGTCACTGTAGGATACCATTATAGATGTCTCCTAGCCTTAAGAATGCATCAGCCTGGCTTTCACCATTCACTTTAGAGGCTTCTGTCCTGTTTGGACCAATATCTGTAGGCTTTTTCAGATGACAGGGTCTCCTCACAATCTTGGAGTAGCTCCTACAGTCCCACCTATCATACAGTAATTTGCTAAGTGCAGTGTAAACTGGTTGAGATGTAATATAATGCTTGCAGCCTGGAATAGAGCTGTAACCAGTGCATCTGTTGTGTCTTGTCTCAGGTACAGCCTAAAGCCTATTTCTGCCCCCTATATAACCCTAACACTTGAGATTTGATTTTTTTTTTCTGGTTTTTAGTTCATTGTTTAGTTCATTCAATTTATTGGAGCAAGACCTGTGTCTGTTCACCAAGCTTTGGTCATTTAAAGCCATGAACTAACTAATTGCCACGGGTCTGTTAGGTTTCTCAAAGAACTGGTCGCTGAAAGCTCTCAGTCCTTTCTCCTGACAGATACTGAAGAAACTGAAGGGTCTTGCCCTGGAGACAGAAGCTGAGCTGGAGAGACAAGACGAAGCCCTTGATTCCATCACTACCTCCGTGGACCGCGCCACGCTGAACATCGACAAGCAGAACCGTAGGATAAAGAAACTCACGTAGCCCCTGCAGGAGCCAGTGGGGATGGTCCCGTGAGGAAGAGGAGGATGGGGGTGGTGAAGCTGTGGTGTTCAAGACTGTTTCTTCAACAGACACTTTGATTGCATTGGAGGTGTTTGCAATATTGGGTTGCAATGCCATGCTGCTGTTGTCACCTTCCAAAATGTTTCCGGACTCGGATGATGTTTGTTGGTTTAGGATTGAAAAGGCCAAGATTTTTTTTTAATTGAGGTGAAACAATGCTAGTGGATTCTTTACTACAGAAAAATCTGTAAATATGAAGGGATGTGATATAATCTGAATCAACTTTTATGTGCTTTTTTTATGTTGCTGCTTTTGAAAGTTGGTTGTTTTTTTTTTTTTACTGTAACTAAGAAGTGAAGGAGGAATGAGCTGCATATGAGACTACTTTAGATGATTGCAACCTATTAATTCTCTCTCAAGGTCTTTCTTGAAAATAATTAATAGCTGAACTAAGGGCCAGATGTCCAACTGCAAGTCATTGAGGCTTTTTTTGGGTAAGTTAATGCTGCGGTGCACAGATGGTGATGATAAAACCTGAATGGGTTTCAATCATGCTTTTAATGTACTTAGAGATTTTTTTATAAGAGTTATGAAGACTCAGTGGCCACAACTGTCTGTTGCCATGTTCTGGGAAGTCGAGAGGAGATGGTTAGTTGATGTGCATGTATTGGTGGAGACATCTACTGATTGAGCAGATTGAGTTCTTGCCATTCAGTAATTGTTTTGCTTACTTAAGTCACTTATAAAAAGTAAGTGTGGAAGTTAAATAGATTCTTCTACCTTCCAAAAAGGGACTCCTGATCTTTGATGATCATCTACATGGTTTTGTGTGGTTTATTTTCCTCCTTTCAACTACACACATAGTGAAGGAATTGATTTTGGAGTGGAGAAAGTGAATTCTCCATGAGTGAATTTATTCAGTTCTTGGAGTTCACTGGGTCCCTCACTTGCACAGAGTGGGTTTGTGTTTTGGGTTATAGTCTGATATGGGATGCAGTGTCCTCAAAGCATCATGAGCAGTGTGGTCCCTAAATACCACGTTGATACCTGTGCTGCCACATCTCTGATGGATGTTGGTAGAAGGTCTCTTGTCCCTTTGCTTCTCTGTCCTTCATTTTCCAAGGATTTCCCTACCCTTTGTCTCCAGATCTCTTCAGTGGGAACTTCACAAGTTGCATGGAACACCATGTGCTTGTTGTGATGACTCCAGATTCACAGGCTGAGACACCTGTGGTCAGAGCTGGAGACATCTGGGTAACATTTGGTAGTCATGGTACATCCATCTCTCTTGTGGCTTTTATTTATTCACACTGACTGGTGGTAAAGCATTTCAAGCCTTCTTGTAGACCTGTATTTCTAAAATAAAAGGGAATGCTGTCAGTGGTTGTCTAATAGGTTGTGTTGAGTTTACAGTTGGGTCCATCAAGGCTACAGAGCAGTGGAGAGCTTTTCCTCTCCTAACTTACTTGATGCTGTACAGGAGAGATTGCAGGTACTTCATCCATTTTTTTTAAAGTGTTTTTATATTAAAAACTTTTCTTGTATTGCTTTCCAATACCCCACTTTTGGTGCAATATTTTTAACTAGTGAAGCATTGAACTGTTTGTTTTCCTGGTAGCTGATGTGAAATTTGCCTGTTTCAGAGTCATTCAGCCTGCCTTTTAAAGAAAGGTGCAGTAAATAACGTAGGATATATTGTTTTCAAGATCTTACTCCACCTTGTTTTCTCTTACTGCCTATTAGTTTGTTAATATTGGAGTAAAATGTACTTCTGCAGTGCAAGTTCTTAATTTACAGTTGGAATTGTTACTGGCATGCACTTTACCTACTTGCTGAGTATGGTGATTATCTATACCTACACTACGTACTGTGAAATAAAATCCTGTCTGGGGTTCTCTTTGTTTCTGATACCCAAATCACTGTTGTTTTGCTGTGAAAAGAAGCTATGTTTACACAGTTCATTTATTTCACCAATTTAAAAGTATACTTTGCACAAAATGAGTGTTAACTGAACCTGGTGCTGACTGGGAACTCAATCTCTAAACTGAATTAGTCCGAACCAGGACTGCCAAAAGTAAATACTAATTACACGTTGTTTGGTTTGGCATTCTTTGTGCCATGCTTTTTATTGTTGTGGGGTTTTAGCACCAGCTGTTGCATCTGATTTCAGTATTCTGTGGTCTGTGTTAGTCCACACTAAAGCAAATCATTGTAATGTTGTTTGTAAGAAGTGACCCATTTTAGAGATGTGCATTGACTGAATTTCACGTGCCTGGATGACTTTCAGTCTGTGATTTCTTCTTATTAAATATCTTGGAATAGTGACCTACTCTCTTGTATTCACTTGGCTGAGAAGTTGCAGTTTAAAAAAAAAATACTTTCTCCACCTCCTTGTCATGCTGTGGAACAGAATTTAGTTCAGAACTTCTTGTAGGGTTGAGTTTTCTGCCTTAAACCCAAGCACTGTTGTTCTCCAAATCATGTTGCAGAGCTGGACCAGTGCTCCGTGGGGGAAGATGCAGGAGGTGACACGTGCCAAACAATATTATTCTGCTTTGTTCTTCCTGGACATAATTGTCTGTGAGGCTTAAGGACCTACTTCTAGGATAACTTTTGCCTTTTATATGCATGGTTTATTAGTTCTTTGCAGGTCTTAGAGTGTGAAAAGTGGGGGGACTTTGGCTTGAAGAGACTGAAGAAAAAAAAAAACCTAATCCAGGAGATTCTAACCTAAAAAATAAAGAAAAATTTTACTTGGGAAGGCTTTTTCAGCTCCTGCAGAACAGGATTAGGTCATCCTGTCTCATGTGGCAGGTTTATAATCTGATGAGTGAGCCTGAAATGTGTTTGTGGATGGGAGTTTGAACGTCTTCTGTGGAATCACGGAAACGCTGGTAATAAACACGGCGCTTTGCAATCCTCAGACCAGTGGTGTAAGGAGGGGTTTGTTCAGGCAATTAATTAATTTAACCAAAGCCCTCTAATAGCTGTCTGTGTTGCCAAAGCCAGTGCTTTCAAACCACTGGTATGCTCTTCACAGGAGGAAGCGGAGCAAAGCTGCTTGCGAGTGTTGAAGCCTGCGTCTGGGAAGAGTCATTAGGAGATAATTGGCTGTATTTATATTTTGACAAACCAGGGCAGCAATATCCTTTGCCTCACCCACGGCGAGCAATGTCAAACCTTCAGCCTGGTAAAGGGAAAAATAATTGTGTAATGGTTCTAAGTCATGGGTTTAACAGCTGGGCTTTGTGGATTAAGCAGCGCTTGGCTCGCCTACCACCCTGGGCTGGTGGCTTTGCATCTCACAGCTCGCCACAGGGCTCTCAGTGGGGCTGCTTGGGTCCATTGGAGACCTGTTGGGAAGCATTCTGCCTTGGCCTTTGCCCACCAGGCCTTTTACATGTGGTGGAGGTGCAGCTCATCCCGGCTGCGTGCGAGCCAGGGCACACTGAAGACTAAACAAGCACCCTGGATTCGAGCTGCCTCCTGTTTGAAGTGCTAAAGTGTTTGTTTAATGGTTTAAAAGTCCAGCCTGGCTTCTGTCAAGTGGTTTAATTTGAAACCAATGTTTTTTAACCCTCTTGTGTGTGTGGTGGCAGGGGGGGGTTGAAGTAGTTCAATACCAAAATGAAGTCTCTTTTTTTTTTTGAAGTGAGTCATTTTGGGTTTGGATTTTTTTTGTTGTTGTTTTCTATTTTAACCTTCAAGCCCTGTTTCTCAGCCAGTGGAAAAGGTGTCCCATTCCACACCTGCTTTTGTTGAAGGCTAGTTGGTTCCTGCTATACCTATGGACAACTGACACCACAAACTATCTTTACAGCCCTCAATACTTTAATCCCATTTCTCGTTTGTAATTTCAGGTTGTGGCTTCATGCATTTTATCTAGAGCATCTCCCACTCTCTCAAGCTAACCTTCATAACCAGCCAACTGTTTGTTCCCAGGAGAGGAAGGAATTTGTGTCTAAAGTTGATAATTAAGAGAAATTTATATCCAGACACAGGTTGGTTAGAAATTTTCCATGCCATCTTCCCTCTGTATTGGAATGCCGCGTGCCTCGGTTCTCCCATGGGTGTTGTAAGTCATCCTTAGCCTGTCTTTGAGTTACTTAATGGTCCCCATTTGGGACATAAAATCACCTGTTCATTTGTAAACGTGTAGCACAGTGAGGCTTTGGTTATCCCTGGAGTCTGAGCTATAATCTCAGCTGAGTTATTAGTAAGTTCTTCTAGTGGTTAGGGAGGTGATGGGATAAAAGTTGGACTTGTTGATCCTGGAGCTCCTTTCCAACCATAGTGGTTCTGTGATTCTTGGCAGAGGCAGGCCCTGGAGCAGCTGCCCATGTCTGAGTGTAGCACCTTACCCTAAGGAGCAGGAGGATCTCCCAGACCAGCTGAGGAAGGATCACTTTTGATTTGTGTATTTATTCTGCTCGTTTGCTGCACAGTCAGTGCAGGATGGCAACCTGCAGCCTGAGTGGTGCTTACCCTGGTGTTAGCAGGGATGCCACCAGGTCCCAGCTGAAGGCCACAACCAAGGCACCACTGATGGTGCTTTTACCTCTGATTACCTGATCAATTTAAGGAGTCCTTCTTGAACCCTCCCTCTCCACAGCCTCCACCATCCAGCAAAACGAGCTCTCAGCCTGAGGTAGGGACTCCTTTGGATGCTCTACATCTGCATAAGAGAGAATCCCAGTTTGGGAATTAAACAGCAAAACCAGGGGAAGGGAAAAATGACATGGCACATGAAAGAAATTATGGGGTGACCCAGCATGGCTGTGCAGAAGGACTCATCCTGCAGAACCACGCTGTGCCTGAGTGCATGCTGTGGCAGCCTGGGTTGCCTGGATTTGCCTTTTTTTATTCATTTCTGCCTTCAGAAGGGTTTCTGGAGGACTTCAGAGATGCAGACTGTATCTCCAGCTTTCCTGGGCAATGCATGGCCAGCATTGCATGCCTCAGTTTCCCTGCACATCACATGCCACTAGGGTCGTTTACCTTCAGAAAGGGATTTAAGGCTCGTGGTTGACACAGGACGTGGTAGGATCTCAATCTTCTGATTTATTGTTGCATTAATTCTCTTAGCTTGCTGGGGCTATCCAAAGACTGTGTTCATCTATTCTTTTTTCACTTCCTATAGTGGCTGCAATTGCCCTGATCAGTGATTTTCTGGTTGCCATTGATGTATTTGTAGAAATACAAAGCATTGCAGTTTCTGCTCAGGAAATGAAAGCCTTCTCCATGCTGACTGGGAAATGCAAGCTGGTCAGCTGGACCAGCATCCATCCCCAGGTGCCTCCTTGGCACTGACTGATGGCAGGGCCTGAAATAGCACCCTCACAAACCACGGTGGAAAGTCACTTAAGGAGGTTTACAACGTCCTTTGGATGGATGGCTCAGCAGAAAATGAAGGGTTTGGGGTTTTTTTTGCCTTTCTGCCTGTGGCAGGTGGAAAGAATTTGCACTCCAATGTTAGTAACAGATGCCATTCTCCCTTATGGTTTTCTTTGCATGCTCAGGAAGGTGTTTTCAGCTAATGTTTGGTATGTTGTCCCCTTGGGATTCCAGGCACTTTTATTATAATAGGATTTTAATTTTAGCTTCTACTATGAAATTGTGCTGGTCTCCAGGTACATGGGAAAATCATTTCCACAGCAGCTCTCTTCCATGGCTTCGTAAGAACGGGCTGCAGCTGGGTGGGGTGGGACTGAGCAGAGGCCAAGTGCAAAGAACATGGAGCCAGAGGTGAAGTGCAAAAGGGGGAATGCATGACTGATGGGGCTTCAGCACCACTTTTGGAGACCTCCATCCACAGAGGTATTCATTCCTGCTCTTAATAATGGTGTTCACTCTCTCTGCAAGCCTAAAAGGTCTCACCATGCCTGGTTCTGCATCAAGGGAAATGGTCCTTGACGTTGCAAATGGATGTGCCTTAACACCTGAGTTTGTCCCACCTCACTTTAGACATATTTGAGGCATCTGCATGATAGCAGTGGTCACTTTAGGGTTATTGCAGAGTCAGTGGATGGGGCTTAGCAGCTCCAGAGGACAATTTAGCCTGCTCCTGCAGAGGGAAGGTGTGGCCTCTGGTCGTAGCTGTCTCTCCCCATTGACTACAGAAGAGCAGAGGATGCTTACAGCCCTAAAGCTAGGTCTTAGGTGAGATAATCAGACCCTGACTATCACAGTGTCAGACTTTTGAACTAAAGCAGAGGAGCTTGGCATCACTGCAGATAGTGCAGACGTTGCAAACGTTCCCCCAAGGGATCCAGACCTACTCCAAAGTCCAGAACACTCAACCTTTCAAAGCCTTGGCCTCCAAGTCAAAAGGGAGCTCAGAATTCTGAAGAATTAATATCTCAGGCTGATGTAATACGCTCAGACTAATTCCCAGCTGTTATTGCCATACATTTACACTCCCTTTTAAATTTCTCACTCTTATTAAATAATAAAACCTATGGGTTTACTGAAACATTAAAACCACTTCAACGAGTTGCAGCTATTGTTTGCACTGGCCAAAAATGCCTTGAATGAATCCAGGAAAGCTGCAAAGGATTGTATACACTTATATATTATTATATATTATTACTTATATATTATTATATTATATATTGGGGAGCTCAGCAGGACATGAAAACAGTTCTGTTATCTCAGTGTAGCTAACACACAGCTCTTCCTATCATGTGATTTTGTTTCCTCCTGACATACATGACCTGAAATTAAAATATAGAACTGTGCTATCAGAACATTTATAATAAAAGGGTTTCTAAAAAAAATACAATATTCCTGAATGATTTTCCAAAACCAGTGTGGCAGTTGGGTTTGAGTACTCTTTTCAAAGGTTTCATTCCCCCAACGTTGACATGTTCAACAGTGATGGAACACAACTCTGCATTTCTTGTAGTATTTTAAGAAGGATTTTCATAGTCCTGGTTGGTTGAGGTTTCCTGTTCAGGAAAATAGATATATTCCAGTGAGGGTTTTCACACTGGGGAATTTGGAATGAAAACCAGTCATGCAGAAAACATATCCTATGGTCTCATCCTCCTAGTCTGTGTGCTCCCTCGTTTCAAAGGTCCTACAGCTGTAGGTGCCAGTCCAAAATTACACTGCATTTCTCCTGGCCTTGCTTTTTTTAAGAGACTGGGAGGAGAGAGTGATGCATCCCCTTACTATGCTGCTTCAAGGACACTTGCAGGTCTGTAGGTTTGTTTGGTTCTGTCTTCCAGACGTTACTGGGCGTTGAGGTTCTTCACACATCATCTTGGAGGTCGTGGACTCATCATATTCCAGACAAACTTAGGAGTCAAAGGCTTATTTACCCTGGTTCTTCCAGGTAACCTGGACTAACTCCAGATCTAGTGTGTGTAATAAGATCTGTCTCCTCACATATTTTTTTAATTTATTTTATTTCATTTCATTTCATTGAAATTCACAAAGCAAGAAGGGGTTACTCTCCCCCCCGTGACATTCTTTGTGCGCCGCTCCTATCGGCCGCAGATCTCTGTGCCTGTTTTTGACCTGCATTCTTTATGCATCCCATGAATTTCCATGTATTTAAAGTCACTTGGCTTGACATGAGCTGCAACATGCATTTGAACCAGAATGTTTCAATCATCCTGTGGTTTGGAGCTGGCTGGTTTAATGTTCTCACTGAGGGCACAGTATGGAATCCATTGAAAAGCCCATAATAATGCTGGAGCTGAACAGATGAGAATATCATTATTTTTGTCAGGCTGACCAAAAAAAAAAAAATAAAATATTTAATAATTTAACTTAGTTCAGTTTGAATCAAGGGGACACCACTCCCAGAATAGTCTGGCATCCAGGTCAGCATCCAGTCACCATCCAGGTGGTGGAGGTGCCACCTTGGAAGATGACACCAAGAGGTCCTGTGCTCCAGCTGCCCTTTGGCAGATGTGAGGAGGGGTAAAGACAGGGCCAACAGACACGAGGACATACAGCACAGCATGTTTCATGTTATGCCTCAGTTATAGGAAGCCTTGAGCTTCACACCATGCCCTCCTGTCCTTGTTTTCTCCCTGTTGCTCACTGCCTCCATGCGGAGCAGCCATCCCCAGCAGTCCCTGCTGAGGGTTGTTGCCTTCACATTGCAGCTCTCCTGCAAATCCATCCCCTTTTGCTTCTTTAATCACCCTGTTTGGCTCCCCTGAAGCCACAAAGTGCTCTGATGGTACTTTGGCACTTGTTTTGCTGTGCCACTCTCTGTGCTGTGCTGGCTCTGCCCCCCAAATCTGCTGATCTGCAGCCCGGCTGGCGTGTGTCTTGGGGCACAGTTTGACAAGAGGGTTAAAAGCATTCTGTCTGTCCTGCCTGTAAAATCAGTGGTGGTCTTCTCCCTCTGCAGCTCCCAAGCACTTCACCTTCCTCACTTGTGGGGGGAGCCAGAGGAGGGAACTGACCGCGCTGCAACCTTAGCCAGGAAAAATAAAAATAAAATCAGCATCTCCCATCCCCATCAAGAACCTGATCCAGTGCATCCTGCAGCCACCTGAGTGGTAGTGCTGGTGCAGGGAAGTTGCTAGAATTAAGAGGGGAGGTGGGGAAGAAGCCTCACTCCATCCTTAGACAATTTAAAGCATTGTGAAACCAGAGGTTTCATGTCACACCTAATTTGTGTGAGGGGAATCAATGGCCTTCTCCAGCCACGTATTCCCTCTCTCTCCCTTGTGCTCCACCTACTAATTGCACAGGCAAGAGATGAATGAGATGGATGTGAAGCTCCTCAGTTTTCTGTCTGACCCACCAGTTACTCTGATCTACCACGTGGCTGCACAATTGCTGGAGCATCACCACTGAGAGTACCCGAACCATGCAGCTGGGGAAGGAGAGGGGGAATGGTCCCTGCCCACAGGAGCAATTTACACCAGATTCAGTGTAACATCAACCCCCACCCCACGCTGCAGCCACGAGGATGGGAAATGTCTGTCAGCTGGCTCAAGCACTCATGGAACAAGGTAGCTTGACAGCACAGAGCTCACCGTGGGCAGAAAGACCACGAGGCTGTGGTTGGAGGTGCTACCAGTGGATCTCCCACAGCCAGGTGCCCCAGCAGTACAAAGCTGACCCAGATTAGGAAATATTTAATGGTCTGGGTCATTGCATGCAGTACATTAGCAATCAGCTGAGACCCACGTCTCTGCCTCTTGGTCCTTAGGTCACTTCTCCACCAACTGCAAAGGGCCAGCCAAGATGCAAAATAAACCTGTGCACAATTAACCCACCCAAGGGGTTTTTTGATCACTTATATTGATTTGGTGCTTTGTGCTATGGGGCTGTGGTGGTTTCGACTCACCAGGGGGGCTGCTGCCTTGTGCTGTCAAACCATGGCCCCAGTGCATTAGCTCGTGTTTTATTGGGTGCTGCAGCAGGAGGAGATCTGCTCTGCAGCTCATCAGTTCAGCTCTATCTGTCTAGCTTGACTTTGTGACTCTGCTTTTGCTATATTTTAACAGCTTCACATTGTTATACATCATCTTGCACAGATGTTCCAGGCAAGGAGTCTCCATGCTCTGCAGTTAGGATGCTCAGCCCCTAATCTGTCTGGGGTCATCATGCAGCCTGTGTCCCACCCTCAACAATCTTCTTTCTCAAGCGCATTGTGGTAACAAGCTGTGGGCTGGATGGGTCCTTTTGGAGGTGGGAACATCTTGTCTTCAGCTTCCATAGTGCTTGCTGATGCCACAGCCTCTCCCTTAGGTTTATCTGGACCAGGAAATGGCTTGTGAAGCCCTTGGGAAAGGTGATAGCTACAAGCAGCCACCACTTCACTCAACTCTAACCTGCTAATTCCCAGTTTGTTCTTGAGAAAGATGGTGAACAGGGACAGCTGCAGCAAAATACCCATTTCTGGAGATCCCTTGGGACTGAGGGGCTGTTCCCTGGGCAAATGTGCAATGCTCTCAAGTGGCACACACAGAGAAGTTGCAACGCTTCTGGGAAGCACTGGCATCACTATTAAAGAGTTGTCCAGCAGTCAAAGTCTTGTGAGTATGTCCTGGAGTGAAGAAAAAGTACAAACCAAGGTGCTCCAAGAACAGCCAGCAATGTGCCACTTCATAGCAGAAACACTCTTGACATTTTCACTTCTGGGATCTTCCCAAAGAGTCAAACCCGTGGGCAGCAAGACATGAGAGAACCACAAGTCCTCCCCAAAGCTGCAGCAAAACAATCACTTGGAGGTCCCTTTGTGGTTGGTGGGGAGGAATAAGAGCTTTTGGAGCATCATTCATCTGACCCTGTTTGTACAGTTGCTACTGGATGAGGTGAAGTCAACTCATCATATGAATCCCACCCTTGGTACCACCATGGGGTGGAGTTAGAGCAGGTAACAAACAGGGTAAAGCTGGAACATGGAAAGACACGTGCCTTTGTGTCTGCCAAGGAAGCTGGTTTTCATTTTTTGCTAATAACTCCTTCTGTTTAAGAAAATATATGATTTTACATACACTGACAATGCTCTTCATCAGGGTAGTGCTGCTTAGAGACAAGTTTGCTCAGATTTTCTGGCTGATTGCCTCCCTTGATTGAAATTAGTGTAGAACTGAGTAGACCCAAAGTGGTATTTTTGATTAAAATTGCTGAAAGAAATTATTAATTTTTTTTTGCATTTTCTTCTAATTTTTTCATATTTTTGCTTCTTTTTTCATAGAAAGTCCTAAAATATTTTTCTTTCCAAGAAATAGCTATCTTACAACTGTGTCAGAAGTCTGGTGTTGGCTCACTTGTATCATTTCTTTCCAGAATAAAGGAGAAAAGTCAGGGTGTTGAGGGGAAAAAGCTTTTTTTTCCCCTTATTTCTGTCATTCAGAAAGTGAAAAAAATCAACAAATAAAATTTCATTGAAAATACCTTTTCACACAAGCTTTAAGACTTCAGAAAATATTTGCTCTTGGAGAAAAGATCTATATAAATTTTTGACACTTCTAACTGTAAATTATAGTCATCCAAAAAAGCCCCCTACTTCATCATCTCAAATATTTTTGTCCAAATAAAATGATTGATTATAGCACCTCAAACCTCCATTTGATTTATGGGTGGAGACCTGACTGAACATTAGATGCAGTGTCTCATTTCTGAGGGAAATTGACCCATAATATCCATTCTCCAATAAGTAATGGTATCCTCCTCATTTGAATTTATTTTTAACCTATTTTTTTTTTTTCAATGCAAAGTTAGATCTCCTATTTCAAGGTATTCTTCCAGGGCTTATGCTATGATAGAGAT
Organism: Podargus strigoides; assembly: GCA_028020825.1. Lineage (NCBI taxonomy): Eukaryota > Metazoa > Chordata > Aves > Caprimulgiformes > Podargidae > Podargus > Podargus strigoides. The sequence continues at coordinate 56,522,521 of CM051623.1, read as the reverse complement.
ATTTGTCACCATTGACTATTACACCCAGGTAATTAGTTCTGGCTTTGAAGATCAGTCTCACCTTCTGTCTCATTGAGGCATAAATGACAAAAATGTTGTGTTTTGACAAAGATATGTTTAATAAAATCATGTATAACAGCATTAGCAAATCATCAAGAAATAGTTCGTTGGCATGTACCATGTTCTTGACTCCTAATTGATGTAGAGAAAAACAAAGAAAGATTGGAGATTGTACTCAGAGAAAAACAACCATGCAAATTAAGGGAAAACCTCTATTATTGATTTAACCAATATCTTGATATAGTTTTTGATCTACCTCTTATATGGACATCTCCATAAGGAGGCTGAGTGGTGCCTGTACAGCACCTTGCAGAAGAGGACATCTGAAAACCAGGTCCACACCACTTCCAGTTCTACCTATCTGTCTATCTGATCTGGCTCTGGCTGTATCCATACACAACTTTCACCAGCCTTCTTTTTTTTTTTCCTCCCCCCCCCAATTAATTTGGCCCAAGTTATGTTTTTGTAAGTTTGAATAGATTTTTATTTTTTTTTCCTGTGCTTTATGTGTGTTTAAAAAGAGGTGGGGGGGATAAAAAAAAAAAAGTAGTGGTCAAAACCAAAGAGAGGAGGAAAAATCACCTTGTTCTCACTGGGTGTTTATTAGCTCAGGTTCTCTCTGCCATTTGTTTTTATGGCAAGGTGAAAAACGATGCATTTTAGAAGCTTTGTGCCTTTTCTCCTGGCCCTGCTTCAGCCCACTGCCCCCCTTTGCTTGTACTCCTTTCCCTAATGGCGCTCCGAAATAATAACCCATGGGCATTTGCTGTAATAAAGTACAAAGACCTTGTTCCAAACGAGTCCGACTGCACGAGAGAAGCCAAAACCAACTCAAAAATGAGATTTTTCTCACTCTGTGAATTTGCTATACTTGGAACTGGCAAATAATAAATTGCACAGTATGTGGAAAAACATGTGGCCCTGAGGATATGGGGGAATGGCTGGCGTTGGGTGAGGCCATGGGGCTTTTACTCTCTAGGTTACAACACAACGTGGCTGCCAGCCCCAGTCTGTTGCCTCTCCTTTTGGGCTCCATTTTGCAGTCTTGATTCACTCTTAGAAGTGCTTAACCACCTCAGAAAGGCTTCAGAGAGGAGAGGTGCAAAGTGGAAGGAGGAAATTCAGGACTCTCTAGGCTGCCTTTATGGTCAAAGACAGGTTACAGAGGACAGGGCAGCTCCTCTGTTAGGACTCGAAGTGTGCCCTGAGGAGACCAAGTAGCTCCAGGCTTTATTTCTACATCCATCCAGGGACACTGAATTGCCTTTTGGACAGCAATGAACCCTTCAAAGGACAGGACATGGGAAATCTGGGGCTCCCTTGTGTGGTTTTTACACGTTAGAGCAGGTGTCTCATGGGGCTGAGCAACCTGCTGCAGTAAAGATGTCCCTGCTCACTGCAGGGGGTTGGACTAGATGACCCTTGAGGGTCCCTGCCAACTCAATACATTCCATGATTACATGATTCTATCATCCCCTCCCTCTCTTTGTCTCATGCCACTCCACACACTGGTCTCACAGGCAATTTTGAGTGTCTTGAGTGTCCAGTTTGTGCCCGTTGCACCTTGTCCTGTCACTGGGCACCACTGGAGAGCCTGGCCCCATCCTCCTGACACCCACCCTTTAAGTATTTGTAAACATTGATCACATCCCCCCTCTGTCTTCTCTTCTCTAGACTGAAAAGCCCCATAACCAAGTAGGACTTTGACAGAGTGTTTCTGTCACATTCCCAGATCTGCAGACATGCCTGATACGCCTCAGCTGGGATCTGCAAAATCTTACCACCATCCATAAGCAATTTTTCACACCCTCAGTCCTCCTACATTATTAAGTCACAGTCAAGAAAAGCAAGGCAAGGCATTTTATCAGTGAGATGAGAGCACGTTTTTCCCAGTAGAGATGTGCATGGCACCAAATACAGCTGGATCAGAATCCATCACGTTGCAGCAATGATCCCCTTGAGCTGTGTATGACTTACAGAGGAGAAGAACAAGGGGAATGACTCAGAACAGTCACAGCTGCTTGTTAAGTCTTGCCCCTGTATCCAGCATTGAACTACATGAAGGAATTCAGGCAATGAAAGAGTGCTCTAACTGCTCAGCAGGAATTGCATCAGATCTGGTGCAAAAGGTGCAGCATGGTGTTCAGGGCAACCTGGTGTCAGTCAGCAGGACTGGTCAGTGTTTACCTAAATAAAAATGCTCCCACTGTAAAGTATTCACAATAACAATGTTCTTTGGACAAGGGCAGTTTTGGTGTTCCTCTTAAAAGTATTTTCTATTGGGGAAAAGTGGAAGGAATATGTTTTTGAACTGTTCTTGACTTAAAACTGTCAGCTAATTACCTTTTCAGCTAAAATCTTAATGGGATGGGAAAAGGTTTCTTTGATTAGATAATATGAAGCAAGTTTTGTTTCAACAAACCAGAAGCATTATTTTTTTTCTCTTTCAAAAATACCCACTTCCTTTTTAACCAGTTTGCCATTCAGGAGCTAAAGCTCAGAATGTTTTTTCCCCACAATTTTCAGTAGATATTTTGTATTTACTTTCCATTAGGAAAATAAAACAGTTAAAATCTCTGCCTGGGCACTTCCTAGAGGTTACATGTACCTAAATCAGGGCTCTGCATCCCGCGCTGGCCCAGATGTCCAAACCTCTGGCATCACAGCTCACTGGCACATGAAGGACATTGTCCTGGTTTCCTGGGGACAGCCCCTTGGCCCAGCCATGCAGGCAGCCATGAGCAGCCCCAAGGTAGCTGGGACATCCAATCCAGGCAGCTGCCCCAAGCTGACCCACAGGTGTATCCCATACCAATTAATTTGCTCATTATAAAGGAAGGAGTTCAGGGAGGGTGGAGTTTCTCTTCCTGTGGCTCTTCCATCTTGACCTTCTGTTCCTGCTGCTGACCCTAAGGATGAGGCTGAGTATAATAAGCTTGCATGCTTTATGTTGGTCATTGTATGAGTTTTCTTCTTTCTTTAAATCCATGTAAATTTTCCCTGGTTCCCTTTCTCAGCTGGGGAGGGGTCACTGGGTGGGAGAACAACTCCTACAGTTCAGCCCTGGGTGCAGGTTAAATGTAGGCAGACATACTCATGTGAATCCAGCCAGAGTGCTTTCACAACTCAACAGGTAGGGAATGGACCAACTGTGCACTCTTCATCTGTTTCAGTGCAAAGTTACTTGGCTTAGTTCAAGCTGTCAGGCATGGTAGTCTGCAACAACAACAACCTTCACTAAAAAGTTATTCACAGCTAGATGAAAAAGCTTTTAAAACTGTTGCAGATAAATTTGCAAGAGGTTCCCTGACTGTTACCTAAACCCATATATAGCTTCGGACTGAAATCCCATGTACTCTTTTGGTGGATGAAAAATTGTCCTTAGTTTCTTGGGAGCTACTTGTTATCATTGCCCTCGAAATCAGAGAGGCTTTATCGTAGGGAATGAGCTTTTATTGCTCAACAAAAGTAAATCTTCCCACTGAATACAGAACATGGGCAAATACAGTGTTTGCAGACAGTGAAAATGCCCAATCCAACAGAAAATGATACGTTTCAGAAAAGCTCCTGAGCCAAAACCATCCCAGTCCTATAACTCCATCACTTCGAAGCTCTGTACCCCACAAAATTGCCCTATAAAAAATGTCAAGCAATTTGCAGAAGCAACTTGGGAGGTTTTAGACTCCATTTGATTGTAAACACCTGCTAATATTTTTAGTAGTTTTCCTTCCATTAATATTCCCTCTATTTCTTTTCCCTTTCCCTGTCTATTTAAATTTATTAATTCTTTTCTGGCAGCTTCAAAATGGTGATAGAAAAAATAAACACTAGGGGAGTAAGGCAACCTTGGGTAGGCTGTGGAAGACGTTAAAAGCTGCAAAGTGGTCGTTTGCTGCGTGTAAGAATTTTATTGGTCCTATATAACTCTCATCTACTTCTTCAGTCTCACCCACTGGAACCCCAGCCATTAGCAACAGCTTTTGTGCATGAATAACTGCTTACTGGGGGCTTCCTAAAGCTGAAGTCCTTTTGAAAAAGAACCTAATATGATGTTCTGAGGAGACAATCCCATGAACACTGCTAAGCTGGATCTACTTCAAAAAAGTTCTGAGATATGGATCATATTGTTCCTTAGGATTGTAGACCAGAATGTCTTCCAATCCCATCCTGTGCAGTCACTTTGTACAATCCTTTCCATCAATTGAGCCCATTCCAGGTCAGAAAACTTGAGTATAAGCTGTGGTGCTCTTTTCACCATTTCTGTTTATCATGCAGGTCTTTTGTGGTCCCAGAGAACATGGATATTCTAGTAAAGGTCTATGATCTTGCCCTACCATCTCCTGTGATCTGTTTGGTGTTCCGTGGTTTCAACTGGGTTGAGCTTCAGAGCCATCTTCCCTTCCCTGTTTGCACCACATCACTGGGGTAGATCTTATTTCTGTTCTGTTGGTGACTTCATTCTGCTGGTGTCCTCAGGCTTTTGCTCTTCTGGCTTTCCTGTGTGAGACCTCTTAGGTCATCAAGCTCTACATAAGATTACTAGTAAACTTTTGGGGGGTTATGACATTTCAGCACTGCCAGGGCAAGATCCCTTCCTCCTTGGTGTACCTTTTTGTCAGTCTGTGGGTTTTGTTCCTGGCTGCTTGCTGCCTCGTGGGCACCAAGAGGAGATGTCTGCTCAAGATCCTGTTTGTCACTGCCTTATCAAAGTCTGCTGCAGAGCACTGACACTTTTTGTCTGTTATCCTTCTCAAAATCAACCTTCAAATTTCCAGAGCTTAATTATTGATTGGTACTTCTAGGAGAAAATGGTGGATAAATTAAACATTGCCTGGTCTGTTCAACCTTCTACCAAGTGAGTGTTAGGATCTCATGAGGCTGTATACTCTCTGCAGCTGAAAGATACGTTCTTTGCATAGTGTGCCCTGTTGGCTTCTGTCAATTAGTTGTTAATTACTGGCTCATTCCAAGCATGTCACTGTTCCCAGCTATGAAGGGTATGTTCATTTCATGATCATCAGGTCTTCTGTCTGCCAAACTTCTGACTTATATAAATGGAATCAGTTGCTGTTCACACATAGCTTAGTCTTCTCCTGATAATAAAGGATAAACTCCAGTAGAACCTTCTCTGTGAAAGGTGGCCAGTCCTGATATATAGAATCATAGAATCACCATGGTTGGAAAGGACCTCCAGGATCATCAAGTCCAACCTTTATCCCATCATCTCCCTAACCATCAGACCGTTAGACCATGGCCTCCAGTGCTTCATCCACTCAGTTTTTAAACACCCCCAGGGATGGTGACTCCACCACCTCCCTGGGCAGCCTGTGCCAGTGCCCAACCACCCTCTCAGGAAAGAACTTCTTCCTAACATCCAACCTAAACTTCCCCTGATGCAACTTGAGGCCATAGGAGCTGTTTAACTACCTGCTACACCTCTTCCATGCTTTTCTACATTCCCAGGAGTCTCTCAGACAGCTTGTGCCAGACCTAAATGTGATGTTGTGGACAAATATCATCTATCAGCCACACTCAGAATATTTCCATAAGCAGGTTATCTGCACACCTCGTGCTCAAGTGTCCAATGCAGTAGCACAGTTTCTCCATAATGCTGTTTTGTGGCTGGGATGCACAACTCCTTCCATGACCCTGGGAGAACCAAAAGAATAATTGCTCTTCTTCAATGGACACAGTAAGTTGTTCCTTCTCAGCATTTCTTCTTTGTTTTAAGAGCTGCTTGGTTTTCCAGACAGTCATGCTGTCTCAGTTGAAGACTGATGCCCTGTGTTTCATGTACTGGCTGCTAGGTGAAGTCAGGAGAAGACCATCTGAAGTAATTTCTATCCTAGCCACATACTGAAGGCCAACCACAAAGTTCTTTGCAGGCTTCCACAGCAGCTCCTGTCCACTTCATCTCATAATTTTAATCTCCTTTTAGCATGATTTTCTCCCAGATTTCTCATTGTGCCTCTGTCATTGACTTGCAGTGACTCTCTTCCCCATTTTGCCCAGCTTAAAGCTAGCACAGTTTTTTGCATCCCTCATTTGGCCCAGCATGGTCTGAAATCATGCTAGGATATGATGATGTGTGTGTAATTCCTTGGTTAGCTGAGGTAGTTTGCTACTCTGACATGATCTACCTAGTCTCAAGTCCCTCAGGCTGTGCACCAGAGTTTTAAAACAGTTGAAGGCCAATGTATCACTGAAGTTTAGAACTGGTCAAAGCCAGAACTTTGATCCAACCTCTTACCTCCCTATCTGTTAAGGTTACTAAGGAAAAGATGAAAAATTAGTTTGTTTGTTTGTTTTTTTTTTTTTTTCCTTTGTGCCCACTCTCTGTCAGACTGATAGTAGAGATCAGCCATGGTTTTGTGTTTGACAAAGAAATTCCATTTCATTCATCCCTGGTCTTCTGAAACTTACCACTTTATTCTGCATCACTTGAAATCAGATTTCTGTTCTTTACCTTGAGCTGTCATTCCACTTAACTGTGAACAGGAAAGAATAAAGAAGGTCACCATGGGATTTTTGGCAGACCACAGGAAGGGGGGGGAAAAAAAAAAAGTGGGGTTTTTAAGAGTCCTTTGCATGAGTCAGAATTTAATCTTAAAGAACATAATTGCTCCATTGCTCAATTGTGGCTTGGGGTCTTATTAGCAGAGGAAAAAAATGTGCTTCTTCACTAGTCAGTGCTCCTGCAGACTGCAGCAGCTGTGCCAGCTTCTCAGGGATACATCTGCAGAAGGGAACATTAATTCCTCGGTGCCTGTTTGTTATTAACACCCTGCTCTGATTGGGTACTGTGCTGGATGCAGTAGAGCTGCATTTACGTCTCTGACAGGGGCAGGAGAGGGAAATGAGGGACAGACATTGAGGAAATTCACTGGAGCAAGTGGAACCAGGCCACTACTTGTGCTCAGATCTTCTCAGTACTTAATATCCACCAAAACTGCTGATTTGGACAAAACCCCCTTGAATGATCCCACTTGCTCCCACTGCCTTCCCCAATGTGGTCTTGGAAGAGCAAAATGTGGATGCCAATGGTCTAACTCTGCATTCCTTTGTTATTCTTCTATGTGTTAAAATATTTGCTAAGTGAATAATACTGTGAGATGTGTCATGGTTTTGGTCACTGCAGAGATGCCTTATGGTGACCTCAGTGTGTGCCCACATTACTCAGTGCTGGTAATGTATTTCCCACAGGCCCTGAGCTGAGACCCAGTGTGCCAGGAGAAGTGCTACATGCACAAAAGTGGTCTGGGATTAGTTTTCTTACAGCACATTTTTTGCCCTCTTTCTAACCCCTTTCCCAGATTACAGTTTTGTCCAACTCAGAATATATCATGACATCAGCTTGGGTCAAAACCAACAGATCTTTCTGGTGTGAAGTGAAAAAATAATAAAGGGAGGGGGGAAAAAAAAAAAAAAAATAGAGCAAGTCTTGAAAAAAAAAATAATATTTGAGCTTTTCCAAAATGAAATGTTTTGACTGAAGGGCTAGAAGCAGGAAGAAACTTGCACGGTGTTTGCAAATAAAAAAAAGAAACCCTGAGCTACCTTATCTTTAGCTTAAATCATCAGGACCCTTGGTGAAGGGACAAGAGCACTGCTAGTGTGGTGTGCTGATGTCAGCTTGTACCTCTTGTGAGGCAAGGCAGGGGGTCTGCTGGAGGGAGAAGGTCATGCTGCATGGGATCTACCCCAGGATGTGCTTGAACTCTTCAGCTCTTGAATGAGTTGAACTTTCCTTCTCTGTCCCAGTGGATGTTTAAACGTGACAGAAAGTGTAATAGTTTTTGTAAGGGAGAACCCACACTCAGCAGATAAGATGTGTTCCTTGGTAGCAAAATAACAGGAATTTGGGAGTTTTCCACAGCCAAAGCAAATATTTCAAACACCCAGCTATAAGAGACTTCATGCTGGCAATCTTTCTTTGCCTGCTTAGGGTTGGACACCCAGGGCTCAATTCAGCTGCTTATGCATGAAGATTCAGGGCTGTTTCAGGAGCCATGGGGCTGTCGCTGCTGTTCCAGGTCAATGCAGCCTCCTATAGGTCCCATTTCTCATTAACCCCTCAGGGACCCCAAGGTATCACAAGAGCCCTTGATATTTGATGTGAGTAACCACACTGAGCCTCAATACAGGGAGTGAGGTCCAAGGTGTGGTCCAGTTGTGTAAATACAGATGTACAGGGCCACCTGAAGCCCCAAGTGACATCTGAGATATCCATACAAGCATGGCAGAGCCATGCTCCTGTCTAGAGGCAGATATGGGGCCATGAAACCATTTTTATTTATTTATTTGTTTTTAGTTTTCTGAAAACTAGAACTAAATCACTAGAATTAAAATGATCTCCTCCATCAGCACACAAAAGAATTGGGTTGTTTGCTTGTAAAGGTATTCCTTGCCCCGTGGAAAAATCAATCTATATAAAGAAGGTTGAACCAGTAAGCTCATTTTATAAATGAGGAGGAAAAAATAAGTTTTTTGTATGCATCTGTGTGATCTGGAATGAGGCAGTGTTAATAGTAAGTGAGATGAGTGGTCCAATAGCCAGCAAAAAAGAAACGTAGCACAGCAAAATTTCTTAATTGCTGTTTTCCCACACCAGCATTTTAATCATAAGGCCATCTTTCTTTTTATTCTTGCCTAATTCTGACAGATTTATACCAGTGTATATTTAGTAACTGGAGTAAATCACACTTGTACAGAAGTGAGAATGCTTTTTTTTTGGTAATTCCTGTGGCTATCAGCTGTCTCCCAGGGTTAAATATTTTGTTCTGAAGTGAAGCAGCTAACATGGTTTTATTTGTCATCTTTGTTAGTAGGACCCTCATTATTCTGTAGCACGCTGTGTTAATGTGAGTGATCGATTTTAGACCTTTCTTCTCATGGCAGCTCTCCTTTCCCCTCCCCCTGTATAAACAAGTCCGTTTCCAGACGTGCAAAGATACCAAGTTCACTCCCTTTTGTCGACAGCTGGACTTGCCAATTTTGCTGTCATTGTGCTTTCTGGTCCCAAAGGTCATGATTTTCAAACAGAGGAGGGAGAGCAGATTTGGATGATGGAGAAGCCAACCCACCTTGACACTCTGGCTTGGGAGCAACCTGATGGGAGGTTTCTGGAGGTGTAGCAGAGCCTGGGTCATTTCTCTGCCAGTTCTTACCCATCACTGAGACCTTTGAAGCACAGTCTGTAGTAAGAGGGATGGTCAACCTTGTACAAATAATTAAGATTGGGTTGAAGCACTGCTTCAGGCAGCAAGGTTCACCTCTTGGTCCACCTCTGCCTTAGAGACTGGCTTCATCAGATTCCCTGATGGGGTAGAGAAGATGGAGCATGTCTCTGTGTTCCCCTGAAATGGGATCTGGAGTCCAGGTGGGTGTCTGGGGGGCATCTCCAATAGTTCTACACACCTATGCTTTCCCAGCTGAACTGTACCATGGATGTCTACCTTGTCTGGGCTGGGAACTGAGACACCAAGCCCTCACTGATACCTGCATGGAGGCATCTGTATTTACATAGTGTATTCTGTGAGCTGGATCCCAGCCCTCCTGACACCATCCCATGGAACAGGTGGAGTTTGAGTCTTCTATACCTAAATATGCCTTTTTTTCATTAGAGAGTTTCTTTAGGGGTTGTATCACTTTATAAGTAGTGCAGAAGACACTGGGATTTGCAGGGTGTTTGTTTGTTTTTTTTTATAAGCTCTTATAAAACCTTTCACAAGAATCTCTTCACACTAGGGTAGAACAAAACAGTTATTTAACAGAGCACAGGAGACAAGGAATGACACAGGCTGACATTTTTGAGCAGGCAAAGACAGTATGGATGATGCAGGCTGCTTCTGGGGACAGACCCTTGGACCTTCCAGCCCAGCTGTGTAAGCCATGACTTCTAGGACCTTTGAAACCTGTTGTAGCACATGCACATCTCTTTGTAGGGATGTCTACTCACTCCTTTGCATCCTTGTCCTTCAGCTGAGCAGAAAACAAACAACTCATTTGTTTTCCATGGCTTGGTATCAGCTGGATCAGGGACCAACCAACCTGTTCTTGATGTTCAAAATTGCTGTGGCATCTTCTTTCCAAGAAGCCTACAGACCTGGGACTCTTCAGCTTGGAATAAGAACATGTCCATTCAGGCTGTGAGGGCTGGTATCTTTAGAAGATGTGGGAAACCTCACTTTGCTGACATGAGTAACAGATGTCCCTTGTGAAACTCCTACCTGTCACCCTGCACTTGAGGTGTGGGCTGGAGAGCAGAGTGCTGTGAACTCTGCTGCTCCTGGGAGGAAATGGAGAGAAAGCAAAGAGGAGGGAGGAGTGTTTGGTTCTTTTCCTTATCTCTCTGTTCTCCCACTTCCTCTTATCTCTGGGCCCTGTTTGTTTTTCCCAGGTGCATGCAGGTAGCTCCTCTAGTTTGTAATTTTTCCCACTAGGCTCTTCAGATGTGAGTGGAAAATGTAAGCACTCTGCTGAACTCACTGGCAAAAAGGAAGCAATGAGGGGATCTTATCTCAATTTTGCAAAAGCTTTTTCAACAGTCCCCATTATACTTGTGTGATGTGATTGAGGGCTTCATCCGGCCCTCAGGGATGCTTTTCCGGTGGTTTTAGAGGACCAGAAGGAGGTCTCAGCTCCCCAGTCAGGGCAATACCCAGGGCAGTGACAAGGCAAGGGTAAGTTTTGACTTTTTTGCCCAAGTTCAAGATGTTGGAGGTGATTAAACCCCTATGATCATAGGAAGCAGATCAGCTAGGTACCATTAGAGCTGTTGAGGAGCAAATCCATGCTGGAGAGGTTCCTGCAATTAGGAAAAATAGCCTGGACAATCCAGTGCAAATCCATTGTGTGCATGCTCCTAACCCTTCTTTAATATTTTTGGTCAATCTACCAATTTCCAGAAGGTATCAACTGGGATGGTCACCTTTTGATTGATTTGACCCTGATTTTGTTAGCAACCTTTTTGATCCAGATAAAACTTTTAGTAAATGAGCTCCAAAGCTCCAGAAGAAATGACAGTGAAACTTAAAGATGAGCTGTTCTTCCTTCCTCCCTGCTCTTCTTTCTTCCCAGTGTTTTTGCTATTGTGACACTTATCACTGTACTGTAATTACTGAAATCTCACCAGTCCTTGGAGGAGATTTGTCTGAGCTGTGTGGGCTAACTTGGGCACTCACTCACCTTATAAAAAGCAGGGTGTTCATACCAAGGGAGCCAAGGGATCTCTTCTACTTCCTGAGATGTGATCAAGGCCAAGCCCTGGGGATCTGAAACGCTGTCCCAGGGAGGATGAGATATATGCAGACTGGAAGTGAAAGTCTTGCACGGATGTGGTAGGGTGTCTTTTGGGGCAGAGTGGAAATGGTACCCTTAGCCCCAACTTGCATATTTTGTTGTGCCACGTATCTTGTGACTGTGACCAGGAGGGGCTACAATGGGGCTGAGGGCAGTTACAGGGAGAAATACTGCCTCTAGAAAAAAGGGCAAGGAGATGTAGAAAGCCTGATACCCCTGGAAGAGGAACCTTCCTCTGGCTTTTCAGGGTCATTGGACAAGCTGTGTGCTCTTCTGAGTACTTTACTCCAATTTCCCTTCTCCCTTCCCAGCACAAAGGGAGCGTTCATGTCACTCCCTCTCCTTTGGGCTGCAGCAACCAGTGATGAAAAGCCACCAAAATCTCTGTGCAAGAGCTACCTTTCTTTTACAGGCTGAGGTGAAGTGCCATGTCCTACCCTTGGCATTGATTTGCTCTGTCCTCCTCACCATATTAACCTTTTAGGTTAATCAGATGATGGCAAGAGATCATCTGACTGAGTCCTATGACACCTCATCCTTTCCATCCACGTGCCCAAACAGGAGAGCCACATCCATATGGTCTGTTAGGAACAGCTCCTGACTCGGGGTGACATGTCCTAGCCAAGGGTAACGTGTCTTTGGGAGAGGGCTGTCTGGCATGAGCAGAAGAGGGACTGTGACACGCTTTGTGGGAGAAGTGAAACACAAAGGCAGTATGTCCTGCTCCAGGTTAGAGAGCAAAGGGCTGAACAGAGCTGCTGAGCTGCAGGTCTTGAGTTTGAGGCTGAGTGGGATCCTCCTTTCTCTCCACTAACAAAACAGTGGCCAGATTGCCTTAAACCCTCCTAAAATCTTATTAACAAGTTTGAGATTCTCTTAGTTACTTTCTGGTTTTGGAGCTCTTCATGCTTTCAGGTGTTTCTTCATGACTATCAGGACTAGGGCACCTCTCCTTTGTTCAACAGGAGCTGGCACTGCCACATCATTGTATGATTTCATGCAATCATGCCAACCCAACAGCACTGAGAGCTTCCAACCCCTGAAGGTTCAGCCCATCCTGGAGGCAGTGCATTAAACAGAGACACAAAGTACTATCCTGGTCATTCTTCGAGGACAAGGGACCAAGTTTCAGGTGTTGCCTGGCCTCTGACCCTCTTTGGGACCCAGGAAGGTCCATATTCAAACACAGAACAGGAGGAAACATCAGCCAATTCCCAGCTTCTCCAGTGCCAAGGAGTTTGGCACTAAGCAGCTTTTTGCTGCGTGGTGTCTGGCAGTGCTGGGTCTTATTTTCAACAAGCCCTGTTAAAGGATTACAAGAGCCTAGTTAAAATAATGCCCTTTGAGCTTATTCATTACTGGAAAGAAAACAAGAATAAACAGAAAGGGTTCTATCATCCACGGTGTTATTGCTTGTAGTGCTTTGAAAGAAGAAAAAAAGAACAAAACTGGCAAGTATTGGAGAAATACATAAACACACACTTGTCTACAGATATAAAGTAAGTTTTGTTTCATTTCTGGTTTATAGCACTCTCAAAAAAAAAAAAATCAACAGCTCCCCCCACTACTTAATCTAATTACTCCTGATATTTTGCCATTGCATTAAAAGTTTTACCTCTAAGAAATAATTAAACAAGAAATGAAAAGGAAGAAATTCCAAAAGGGAATTGCTATATTTACCCTTTTAATAGACTTTATTAAACCTGCCTTTTAAAGCCAAGGAGTTTCACATCAGCCGTAACAGCGACAACAAAAAGTTAAGTTGTAAATACTGTGTGCCACAAGTGCTCACGTTTTCCAAATAAAACAGCCTTGCATGGAAGGCTGGATGGCTCGATGGAGAGCTAATGGGGTAGGGAGCCTTTCCCCTTAAGGCTGCCAAGATGAACTGCATCCAGACTGGGACAACAGCAAACACAGGAGGTCCCAATTCTGTTCACAGACCTCAGACCCTGCTGAGGTCTCCTGTGCTTTTCAGCAGATAAGGTGCAATTTATCCCTTCTGTAGATGGAGAAATTGAGGACCTTGAGTGAATGGGAGCTGATCAGGATTCTCTGGGAAGCCACCCCAAGGACAGCAGCTCAGAAGACTCTGAACACCCTGCTTGTGCTTCAGCTTTGGTCCATTTTCAGATCCATCTCCAGAGCAGAGGTGGCACCATGCTAGGTGATGCCGGTGCACATCAGGAGTGATGTGTCTGGTGCTCTGGGTGAAGGTTTCTTGGTGCTGTGCGATGAGGGCAGGAGTGGTGATGGGTTTGGTGAAAGTGCCATGCTGAGCTGCCATGAGGAGGGCAACAGGACAAGGATGTGGTGTTCTTCTCCCAAATAATGCCTTGGCTTCCAGTAATTCATGTCCAGAGCTAGGAGATTTGTTTAAGAGGTGTAGATAAATCTGCTTTTTGAGTCCTGCTGGCTCTAGGTATCCACATATTCTTGCAACAAGGAGTTGCAAAGCTTGTTCAAGCACTGGACATTCCATGTGCTGATTTCATTTGACCCCCTCTGGTTCTTGCACTGGAGGAAACCAGTAATAGTCAATCCATTACACTTTTTCTTTTCCCCTCACAATTTTATAATCTTCTATCATCTCCCAGCAATTCATCCTGAGTAGTTCTATTGTTTTTGATGATTCCTCACAAGCAGAATGTTCCTTCCTTTTGGTCTTTCATGCTGCCTTTACCCAAAAATATATTTTAATCTAATTTATTGACATTTTCGGATCTTGTTTAGCTTTATGACCTGCAGTGAACAGAAATGCTTGGCAGAAATGTACTGGTCTAAGGCTGACAGAAAAGGAGTTCTAATGTGCCTGCATCAGTCACACCTGCACTGGCATCTATTCCCACCAATTTCAGCTTTAATCAGATTAACAGAACAGGAAGAAAGGCTCACCCTTTAATTAAATTATGGATATTATGTTATGATCAGGCCCATTGTTTTCTTTGCTGTGCACAAGCCTGAATCCTCCTGGAGGTAGGAGTTCTGCCATGACCATCCCAGCCAGGCTCCAAGGTCTGCTTTCTGGTCCTGAGGCCATGGTATAAAGAGTTCTGCATTTTCACTGTTTAAACTCTTCTGTGCCTTTGGGTTCAGTCCCTGCAACATATTCCCAAAGAGAATCCAGGAGTGGTTTGGAAAGGTGACAGCTGACCAAGACTAAAGGTGTGCCATGGATTGTTCTAACAGTTTCCTAGCATTTAGCAGCAGTTGGGCACTTGGGAACATTCCTTGGAATGATCACTATACTAAAATTGGTGCAACCATCCAGCCTTGTGGCTGGAGAGGGAAAAGATCAGGCTGCTCTTCAGATCCATTGAGTTTCAGTTGGTGAGTATGAGAAGCACAACTGTGTTTTCCTCAAGCTTCACCACAGCTAGCTCAGTGAGCCCTTGGTGAAGGGGCAAACACGTGGCTATGCCCTGAATTGCTAATAGTTGAGATTTAGGCTGATCTAATCTCAGGTGCAGCCAGCCAGCAGAGACTTTAATCTGCTCATCACCTAGAACTCATTTCCTGCTTCTGCTTTATGGCTGCAGAGTAGTTCTCTGGCTGTGTAAAGGTTAGCTTCCAACTTTTAAGGTGATGTTTACACATTAAATTTCCTCTGTACCTGAGTAGTTCCACTCATTTTCATTCTTGTTGCATATCTTCCCAAATTTCTGAGGCCATATTTATTGTCTTGCCATGCCAGAGTATGCTAAATCAGAGTCCCTTGTCTGAAGAAGTTATAATGAGATGTAAGACCTCTGTTCTATTCTTTTGCCCAATATGAGGCAGAGGTAAGAAGACATAGGCCATAGCATGGAGGAAGATGGAGGTGCATCTTCACAAAAAGTGGAGTTTCACTGCTGGAAGAGCAGCCCAATCCTTTTTGATGTTCAGAATGGAAGAAAGAAGCCCTTTTGCCAAGCAGTATACAGTGCTGTTAAGTTTATCATCAGCCATGTATTGCTTACCAAAAGACCTTTGGAGTGCTTGCAGTTAAAAAAGAAAAAATCTGCAGGCAAAGCAAACCATTGTATAAGGGCAGGACAATATTTCTGAAAAGACAGTCTTTGGCTTAGTGTCAAATTCCTGCTTTGCACATTCAACAGGCATCCAAAGTCAATCCATCCACAAGTAGGACTGAAAAATGAGCGAGCTCCTGAGACCCTGAACTGCAAAGATGTTGAGGTGGCTGTATCCAGTAATCTTGATTTAACAGCTTTGCCAGCTAGTGTAAACATGATTGTCACCAAGGACTGGGGCTAATCCAAACCCTTCTGCAGCCAGTTGAAAGGACACCATTATTTCTGGGAGACTTTTTGCCTCAGCTTCCTTAGAAAAGGTGGGAAGGATGTTCTTGAAGTCAGGACTCAATCTATAAAAACTCCTGAAGTTTAACCCTGTCAAATATAAATATAAACAAACAAAAGTAAGCAAAGATGAGACAAAAGCAGAAGGAAAATTTTCTTGAAATTTGGCAGAGGAAAAAGAGTGTAAAAAGTGGAACATGGTAATGAAAGTTTTGGTTTCAATGGACACGTGGGTGGCATGATGGGATGGCTCCGCAGTCTCAGGGAAGTCAGTAGTACCATATGTTCTGAGATAAGCAAGTGCTTAAGCACTTCAAACATTCAGGATTCAAACCAGATCAGAGACAACAAAGCAAGCATGCGATACACACAATCACTCCTGAAAAGTTTTGAGATATTTTCCATTTCTTTTTGTTCTTTTCTGAGAAAATCCCACCTCTTGGAATCTGGTGATTTGGGGAAAACCTCAGATTTCATTGGGAGCCAGAAGCATGGTCCTAGGTTGTGTAATCATCAAGCAAGTCTCAAAGAGTCTACCATCAAAGCCCACAAAGTCTTGCCTTTTTGTTGATGAAAATGCTAATGGTTTTCAAGACAATCTTGTGACTTTTTAACCATGAGGAGTAAACCAGTGTAACTGTAGAACACAGAAAACACAGGGTGTTTCTTATCACTGAGGCAAGGAAGGAATGGGAGAGATGTAGGAGAGAGCAGGACCTCCAGGTTTTAGGAGTATGGATCTCTCAGGTCTGACAGCTAAATTATGACAGTTGTAGTGTTTAGGGTTAAAGTATTTTTAGGGAAGCATGCTAATCTCATGGGGGTAACAGAACATCCATTAAATTTCTTTACAGAGTAAAGAATGGAATTATCAGAGCCTCCTTGTAAAGCTAGAAGTTTAGCTACAGCAGTGGTAAGGGTTTGTTTGGGTCTAATTATAAATGGAGGTGTATATTCAGGACAGAGAGAACCCCTATGCTGCTCACATGAACTTGAGAAAAAAACTTTAAATGAGAGAACATTTTTGCTATCTGGACAGAGATTTTTGAGCTGTGCAAAAGAACCTTTTGCTGCCACATTCTGAGAAATGGAATCTTAGCTGCAGTCACTGTAAATTCACAGGTCTCATCCTTGCAATACCTGATGCTCATTTCTTAAAATCCTAAATATTGACTAGTTTCTCAACATGAAAAATGCCAGTGTTGGCACTGGCAGTGGGTTCTACTGTCCAAAAAGGGAAACTGTAGCTTGTTCTTCAAGGAGGAAATAATAGTGCAGCTCATGGTATGTGAAAGCATCAAAGACTTTATAAAAGAGGATTTAAAACTACAAGACAAAGAGCCTGAAGCTTTGCAGAAACAAAAAACAATTACAACACGAGCCAGCTAGGAAGAACCAAGAAAAAAATACATATTTAACCTGCAAATTGAGGGAGCTTGACAATCATAAAAAGGTAACAAAAGTATTTCTGTTGATGTCTGGGAATATTCAGAAAACTGGCTGTGAAAAGATGACATTTTTTTCCCCTTGAAAAAAAATTAAGGCTTACCAAGACTGACCAGCTGTGTCTAGTGTGTTTATGCAAAAGCATTCACCCAATTTAGGAAAGAGGCATAAACTGAAAAAAGTTAGATGGAAAAGTTGCAGCCAGAAGTTTGGAGGAGCAAGGGTTAATTGCAACTTATTTGGGCTTGAGCATAGAAGTCGTTCTTGAGGGGACAAAAGCTCCTCAATATTTAATAGATATGTGAAAGGGCAGATAAGCATTGATATTGACTTTGATTTGGCAAACTTTGGAATATCCCAAAACTAAACTTCTTGATTTATCACCAGTGGAGATGGTCACAGGGGAACGTGTGAAACTCCAGAAGTGGGGGAAAAACTGAGGCTGAAAGTTAGGCTGGTGCAATACGAGATAGCCCGACGAGGTGGTGAGCTCATAATCAGTCTGGCTTTGCAGATGGCTAATAACCATGTGGTTGGTGCCCAGAAAAGCTGGGGAAATGCCTGTCAGAGATGTGGTCCATTTGAAGCTGATGATTTGTAGGCAATCTCGTCGCAGTACACGAGTGCTCTCGCTGCCAGAAGCAGAAGCTGTTACACCAGGCGTGTTCAGGAGAGCTGGGAAACGCCAGAAGAACTCAGATTTTGGGATTTTTTTTTAAATGTTAAGATTCTTGCTGGCTGGAGGCAAGTGGAAAATCCAGTCTCCAGCCCCAGTGGATGGCACTGGTCACGTTAGCACATCTTTAGCTGCTCCTGATAAGGGAGCCAAGGCTAGCTGCACAAATGAGCCTAATTAATTTGAACTGAAACGAGCTAGGAAATCATCATATGAGCACCTAACCAGCATTTTCAAGAAGGAAAATATCCCTTTCATCTATGATAGCTGGGGGAGGTAGACTGTGAAGTGTCTGAGAACAATTCCTGACTCAGAGTAGCTATAACCTGCTGGTTGCTTAATACCACTGAACTTTCTTTTTCCTTGTTTAATTTATGTTAGATAAATATTAATTTAATATCAGGTAAAATGAATCAAGTCCTACTTAATTTTCACAATCCACCATCTTCTGGAGAATATGAGCAGTGAGGGACACTGAGGCACAGAGAAAGCAGGTGAGTTGCTCCAGCTCATATGGTAACCCAGTGTTAGGACCTGTCAGGGGACTCATTGCATGTAGAGGTCATCCCAGCCTTGGGTTTCATACCTGGATCACCACAGGTTGAATCAGTGTTTTGGTACCATATGAACACAGTCTCCTGTCCTCTCTGAAACACTTAGACATCTACAGGAAGGAAAGAAAATAGCTGTGGAGAAGCTCAGGGATTTTAGATATGGAACTCTAGGCTCTGCTCTAAGAGGTGTAAATCCCTGGAAACCTGTGCAGTTCCTCAAGGTTCATACCAAAGCTATTTGACTTTCCAGCCTTCACATTACTGCACCTAATTCCCACGTGAAAATGGGTAGTTTCACCCATTTCAGGAGGCTCAGGTCCTGGAGAGAGGGTCTCTCTCCTCTTCTCTTGATGTCACAGAGATTAAAGCAAGGCTGCTGGCTGAATACACCCACATCACCTCTGCCTGTAATGGGGAGATTTACAGCTCTCATTACATACCAGAGGAGTTAAAGGCCATGCACCTCATCAGGACCTGTTCCCAGTTTATAGCTGTTGCCCACCAGCCCCACTAATGATCCCAGATAATCGCTCCTTGAATGTTCCCAGTCACCTTGACTTACTGCTCTCTCCCTGTGAGTCATGCTATGAGTCTACAACATGGTATGCAGGGGAAAAAAATAATGCTTTTCTTGCATCTGGCTTTAATTACCTTCATTTTTAATTAAGTTCTGTGGTTTCAATATCAATAACGCTGGCCTGGAAAGAGTTGCTTTGCTTGGATGTTTGTTCTCCATACAGGCAAATATTACATTTCACTTATACCATCCCATCCCCTGTGACCTCTGAGGGTCTTTGTCAAATGCTACTGGAATTCACTGAGCTCCTCTTATTCACCTTCAACTGCAAAGTCTTCTCTCTCTCTCTCTGTCTTTTTATTTCAATGGATGATAATTCCTCATGTAACCAAAAATATTGATTAAAGCTAATGGTCCTCTCAGTGGATTTGAGAGCTGAAGGGGACAGCTGGAGTGATGAGTGAGCTTCTATGGGAAGGACCATATTTTGGCCTGTATTTGTATATATACATAGCATAAGCACTTTGATGCATGGCAAAAAGGCTTTGGTGATACAGTCAGCATCAAGAAAAGACAAAAATGCATTTCCACATGTTATGAAAGCACACCATGGAGAGCACTAACACAGGAATGTAGCAAGGTTGAAGGGCTGGACTTTTACCTGGCTAGAAATAACAGGCACTTCATCACTAAATATGAATACATAAAAAAGTTTTATTCAACTCAGGTTTGAGGCAGTCTTTATCTATGCAAGACCTGGGACAAGACTTAGGAGGTCATAGATTTTTCCAGAGCCTCCTCTACAAGAGCTGGCACTGCTCACAGTACAAGGGGGACTGCACTCCAGGACCAGACTCTTATGTCCCTGCGTAGTTTTATGAAACAGAGCAGACATGTCAAAGCTGGGCTCTTAAAGTCATTGAAGTGTAAAGAATTGTCTAAGCTATGACTGAGAAATTACACAGCACTTGGAAAGCTATTGTTCATTATACTGGAGTGCAAAAATCAGGTGGTTCTGCAAGCTCAGGGGACACTTTCATTTTCAGATGTCCTTCTGACACTTGGTAGCATTAGACTAACAGTTGAACTTGATGATCTTAAGGGTCTTTTCCAACCTAAATGATTCTATGGTTATGGTGGCCAGGCCTGTAAAGTCAGATCTGCAGAGACTACATCTCTCCTAAAAATCCCTGCTTAGATTTGCATCTCCTTATGACACACCAAGGCCATGAATGCACTAATGGACCTGAATTGCCCTGACCATCTGTACATCCTCCGCCCATTATACAGCTTCTGGGCTATAAGCTCAAGCTCCTGGTCAGCCTGATTTGGGTTGGATGTCCCAAATGTGGCTGGTAAGGACAATCATTAGCCATTGGTGTGGCCAGTGCCCTGATGACATACACTCAGGGTAGATTTAAGGAAGAGATTTTTTTTTTTTATGCTAAGGGTGATGAAAAGCTGGCACAGGTTGCCCAGAGAGGTGGGAAATGTCTGATCCCAGGAAACATTCCAGGTCAGGTTGAACTGCTGTCTGAGGAACCTACTCTAGTTGAAGATGTCCCTGCTCACTGCAGAGGAGTTGGACTAGATGGCCTTTAAAAGGTCCCTTCCAAACCAAACCATTCTATGATGATATGAGTCTGTGACACGCACACACAACCCATAGCATCCCCCAGCCATATCCCAGCTCAGGCTGTCCTGGTGACTGGCACATCCTGGGAGCACGACAAAACTTTGTGGGTTGTGTGGTCCCAGCTGGCCAGCTTCATCCAGGCATCCCTGGTGGGATTGGTACCTCTGAGGCTGAAGAAAAACTGTATTGGGAGGTGCCAAATATTAGCACTGCTGATACCAAACTGTGGGAAAGTGCCCCAGTGTGAATAAGCTGAGGGGATGGCAGAAGGGATTGTCGGCAGCTTGAGCTGTTACCTCTTAGTTAGCAGATTGCTTGTTGATGCTGTATCCTTAAGCTACAATCAAGATGGTTTCCTGACCCTTTAAAACCCTCAGCAAATGCCTGGGATGGTCACTGTGTGGTGTTACCTGGAGAAGCAGTGGCTCAGGGTACCAGACAATAAATAAGTAATTAACATGGGCATATCACTGTATTGCACAGTGCAGCACTCCACCCAAGTGGAAGATCAGCACACCTATTAACTGTACTATTATCATTATTTTATGGACTTGTGTTTACACCTTGGTGCAGCTCTGGGTGATGTAGAAGCAATTAGTGCAGAGATCTCTCAAAAGCGGTGGGTGATAAAGCATCAACGTGCTAAAGGATCATTTTAATGGAAACACCTATGGCTTTGGGATTATGGACAGTGCTGAGCACCAGGAAAAGGGCTGAGATATTAGGGATGAAGCAGAAAGGAGAAGCTGGAGGATGATAGAGGGTTGAGAAATGGGTTGAGAAAACCTTGCTGAACTTAAAAATGAGCGTGAGGGACGTGAGGGAGAACATAAAATTAGTGTAAACCTGCAATCCTTTGGGGCTTAAACAGCCAGCAAGCAGAAAGCATCTTTGAGAAACCATCTCTAGAAAAATCATTAAAAATATTTAGCAGCCAATGCCAGGAGTTCGCTGCCCAAAATGCCCGGGGGAAATTCCAGGGCACAACGGTTGGTTTCAGGTTCTCTGGGCAGCTGCATTTCGGCTTCCCAGAAGAGGTCAGTCTTACCCAAGGATTTGTGGTGGGTTGCTCACCTCTTCCAAAGGCAATCACTCCACGGAACAATGCCTGGGTGGATAAAAATTAGGAATAGCAAGGGCCTGCCCAGAGCCCAGCTGCAGCCTGCGGTGAAAGCGAGCTCGTTGCAAGTGTGAACTCACCTGGGTAATTTGACAAACAATTGACCTAATGTTCCCAGGATGTGGGAATTAGCACTGCCTCGGAGCGAGCTGAGGGACGAGATGGGAACAACACGCTCGGAAAAACACTCAAAATTCACACTTCCTTCCAGCAAAATCTGCTCTCACGCGGTAAAAATCCTTTCTGCACCTTTAGTGCTCTGGTACAGACCTGGAAGAGACTTACTCCAACAGCAAAGATGGGTCTTAAGAAAATATGATGAAGTCATGCTCCCCGTGTAGCAGTTGCAGTTATTAGGTCTGCGTTCTGCGTCGTACCCAGGGAAATGTCCTAGCACCCTGGTTCTCCAGCTGTGAAAACACAGGGCCCTTCCACCTGCACTATCAGGTAACACCTTTACCTTGTCCCATTCTTGTGTTTGCAGTCCTCCTGTGGGCCCTCACAAGTCCCATAGAGGGGATCCATCCTTCTGGGTTTATAGTTTTACAGTCTGTGGCTGCTGGGATAAACTTCTCCACAAACCAATACTGTGATGATTGCTTAAATTTGGAGAGACTCTGAAACCTTTTCTCTGAAAGATCATCCTTCCTCTTTTTCCATTGGTGTCTTGTCCAAATTTTAGCTTGAAACCCCTGGAAGTTCACAGTGATGTTACCTCTTTCAGCACTGGTGATTCTGGTGGCTGTAATGGCTGTAAAAATGGGCATGAAACTCATATGGATGTTGGGCTTACTGCAAGGAGGGAGACACAAGGAGAAAGTCCAATATAAGAAACAAAGAAGAGAAGAGAGGAAGATGAAGAAACAAGTGACACTCAAGGGGCATCACAGCAAGAACAAATCTTTTTTTCTGCGTGCACAACTGATCCATATATCACCAGGTAAATAATAGTTAAGAGCCATATTTGAAAAGATATTTCAGTCCTTAAACGCTGGTACAAAATATTTCACCTCGTAAAGGCTAATGCTTTCTCCTTCATCTCCAGATCTCCCCTTGACTCCAGACTATTTGCAGAATACAGCCCTTATTTGTACCCAAAACCATTTTGAATGCAGGATCTTGCCTGCTTCCTTGTATGGGTTGGCATTGCTGGGCAACCCGACACTCAGGTCACCACACGAGCTTGTCAGGATCTTTCAAACCATGTCAAAATGTTCCGTTAGGATATTTACAAAAAAATATTTCCTTTCATTTTAATGCTGTTCTCTTTTCCTCGCTTGTCAAAATGACAGTCAAGAAAAGAAAACGTTTCAAAACCTGTCTCAGCTATTTTTTCTCCCTTGTTATTCAAGCACGTTACTGTCAGGAAGACATTATCTTGGTTTGCAAAGCTTTATGTGTGGTTATCAGAATTGCATGAGCAAAGGTGATAGCTGTGTGATTTATATCTCTGACCTGGTTGTGTCTTCTTGTTCCATTTCTCTATGTATGTCACATGACGCTCTTAAATACATCTTGGCTGTGTGCAACTGTGAAGATCAGGCTTGTACAATGCAATTTAACTGATTAAATACAGACATGTGCATCTGCACTGATAATATGTTTCCCTCCATGTTGATGGAGCTCCAGGATGAGCTTGAGCCCATCGATGCAGCCCATTGCATCCTAAAATAGGAATAGGAACTGGATGAGAAGAGGCATGCTCATTACTCATTGCTCACTTGTCTTTGTAGGTCATTTAGGGAATCTACGTGGAGCAGCTTGTCTGCAGGCACCTGAATTTAAAGTTAGATGAGGTTAATCCCCTCCCAATCACCTTTTCCAATTTGAATATATAATTTTTCCTTTCCCTCTTTCTTGAGGGAAGTTGAAAAGAAGAACACACATGCCTTTTGGAAGACTCCCCAGGTTAGTTGAAGGGAATGTGTGATGCTCTTCAGCTGCTTCCATTGAGCATGTGTCCTCTGACGTGGTCCTTTTGAGCCCCTAACCCCTTTTAGAGACACAGCCCAGGACTTTAACACAGTGCTGAGGCTCTCACTGTGATGGGTTGACCTTGGCTAGCTGCGAGGTGCCCACCAGGCTGTGGTCTCACTCCTGTCCTCAGCAGGATAACAGGAGAAAAGAAAAAAAAGATGGAAAGCTCATGGGCCAAGAAGCAGGAAGTATGCAAAGTGGCTGCTTTGGAAGACAACCACCTTGATAGCCAAAGACCCCTCTCCTCCTCCTTTCTTTCAGCTTTTGTTGCTGAGCAGGTCATATGGTGTGGAATATCCCTTTGTCAGTTTGAGTCAGCTGTCCTGGCTATGCCCCTTCCCAACCTCTTGTCCACCCCTTGCCTGCTGGCCTTTGGTGGGAGGGTTGAAGAGATGGCCTTGATGCTGTTTGAGCACTGTAATCAAAACACTGAGGCTTTATCAACACCTTTCTAGCTACAAATACAAAGTACAACGCTACGAGGGCTGCTATGGGAAATGTTAACTCTATACCAGCCAGATCCAACACAGCCACCATCTACCTACCTTAGGGAAATCCATCTGAAGGTGCTGGTGCCATGGCAGCTTGCCTGGGCTATGCCAAGCAGTTACTGTGGAGCTTGGAAAAAGCAGCAAATTGCAAATTCAAGCTGTTGCTGTAAGCAGTAGTCCTCGTGGCCAAGAACCAAGGTTCATACAAGGAAGGGGTTAACTCACCTTGCTTTAAATCTCTGCAGCTTAATTATCCAGGGGGGGAGAAATGTTTAGGGTATGATGTATTTGACCTGCTTAAGATGTCAGCTTTGAGGTGATGAACTGCATTTGGTTACCACTGGTGTCTAACATAGTGTGGGATTTCTGTCTAGATCCATAAACAGGAGCTGAGGGAGCAGAAAAGCTCATTGAGGAGTTTCCACAGTGCTTAAAGAGTAAAAAAAAAATATATATATTTTTAGTCATTTAACAGTGAAAGATATTCTGATTTTAGTCAAAAATGAAGATTGAAATTATTTTGGTCCAAGATTAAACTTTTTTTTTTTTTCCCACAAGAAAAGATCCATTCTGCAAAGTGCAAGAGTTTACTTGCTAAAAAAAGCTCCCAAAAGTTCTATCACGGACTAGTTGGAAGGGGAAATTTGCAATCATCCTTAATTTTTAAATTTGATGGAGAAAACATGCCAGCTTTTAGTCAGTTATTTAGATAACCCACTCAGCAGCAGCCAGTAAAAGACCCAACCACTTGTGACTCACAGCTCAGTGGATCTCACTGCTGCGTAACACCCTCAGGAATGAGGGGTGCAGGTCTTGCAGGACCGAGCATCTCACTTGTTTTTGTAGGACATCCATCTCTGAGTGGCAATGTGCACAGGGAATGACTCAGTTGAGTCTCAGCTGTGGGTAACCCTCAGGTAAGTCTTTGTTATCCATCAAAACCCAGGTAAATACTGAGAGGCAAGGGTGTTCAGGCAGATTTGTGAAGTTTTTCTCAGACAAGGAGTTATGCTCACATATAGTTTACTTTCTTAGTCAACTTAAAGCCCAGGTGGTTTGTTTCCCCTCCAGCTTCTCTCTCCATGCCAGTCACAGGCACTGGCACCTAGTTTTCCAGAAGAGGAAGAAGCACTTTGGTTATGTTCTCAAAGTTGTCTTCTGCTCAGTCCATACAAGAGGCCAAAGGGCTCTGTGTAATATTCCTACACACCTCTACACCAGGTGGGCCATGCATGTAGTGAACCATCAGCCCCTCCCCTTTACCTTGTCCTTGCCACACCTTGTGCTCTACCCCTTCCAGGGTAGTTGGTGTCTTGCCCCCCTCCAGATACAAGCTTGGAAGCAAAATTTTATCTTGCTCTTTCTGGTACTCCCTCACCCCCAATTTGTATTTTTCATTTTCCCAGCACCAGGAACAAGTCTCTCTTTTCTTTTTTTCCTCCTTCCTGAAAAAAAGAGAATTGATTAGAAATTTAAATATTGTGAGTCACTCCCCTTTGCCCCCTTCCCTCGATTTTGCTCTCCCTTCCCCCACCATCCCAACTCTTGGAGTATAAATCTTTTTCTGTGGTCTGCAGCTCAGCTGGAAAAACTAACAAAACGGGTCTATAATGTCACCAGCATCTAATTTGGTGGATTTATGGGGTCTGGCCTTAAGCACTTGCTGCTTTACAGCCTGTGAGTTCACTCCTGCAGGAACTCCCTCCAGTCTACAGTCTTTATCCTTGACTGCTGCTGTCCACAGTCTCTGGAGCTTTGCAATGGGCAGATCTCTCTGCCTTGGAAAATGGGAGCTCTCCTTTCTACCCCACCCATTGCCCCTGCCTGCTGGACCAAAGAAGAGGATCACAAAACAATCCTGCAGCCAGGCAGGGCTTAGCAGTGATGATATGCTGGTTTCAGCAGGCAAATGTAGTAATGAAGCAAGGCAGAGCTGTTCAGGTTCACACACTGAGCAGGAATCACATGGCTGGCTCTTACACTGGGATTCCTGTCACAGAATCACAGAATGGTTTGGTTTGGATGCTACCTCAAAGTTCATCCCATCCCAACCTCAAAAGGACCTCAAAGGTCATCCTGTCCCCAACCCCCTGCCATGGGCAGGGACACCTCCCACCAGCCCAGGTTGCTCCCAGCCCCATCCAACCTGGCCTGGAGCACTGCCAGGGAGGGGGCAGCCACAGCTTCTCTGGGCACCCTGGTCAGGCACTGGCACAGGCTGCCAGGTGGAGTCACCATCCCTGGAGGTGTTTAAAAAATGAGTGGATGAAGCACTTGAGGCCATGGTCTGATGGTCTGGTATTTAGGGAGATGTTGGGATAAAGGTTGGACTTGATGATGCTAGAGGTCCTTTCCAACTGTAGTGATTCTATGATTCTGAGAGTTTTGCTGAGATCATGCTTGTTTATGAAGCCTTGCTTTCAGAGGACCTGGAAGGTGTCACTCCCTGTTTCACAGCTTGACTTAGGCAAAGGAAGGACAAGGTTTTGTGTAACCAGGTGGTGGCAAACATCCCTCAGCTGGAACCATTCTGGCTGCATATTTATTATATCCCAGGTATAAAACCTAGGATAATCCAGATCCAGGTTCTGAACTGAAGAAGTGTTGGCTCTCTTTCCTACACTTTCACTTATGTATTTGCAGGCTGGACATGTATCTGTTTTCCAATATAAACATACTTTTGGAGAGATGTAGAAGTATGTGCTGCAGCGTGGGTCAGGAAGGGGATGACAGCTCTGAGTTACATGCCATTTCCCTTGCCTTAGCATATTAAGCAGGTTTCTTTTCTGTCCACCACCCCTTCTCCTTGAGGCACTCGCATCTCATGGAAACCACTGATGCTTGGTGGAAAACTGGGGACTTCTCCCTCTCTGGGGGACAATCTGTCTTGTATTTAAACTCTGTGTGCCATGCTTCTGCCTAAAGTCCCTGTGTGTGTGGCTGCAGGGATGTGTGGTTCGGTCTCCTGACCTGCTGGAGAGCAGTGTAGGGGAAAGGGACCTGGGGGTCCTGGTGACAGCAGGGTGACCATGAGCCAGCAGTGTGCCCTTGTGGCCAAGAAGGCCAATGGCATCCTGGGGTGTATTAGAAAGGGGGTGGTTAGTAGGTCAAGAGAGGTTCTCCTTCCCCTCTATTCTGCCCTGGTGAGGCTGCATCTGGAATATTGTGTCCAGTTCTGGGCCCCCCAGTTCAAGAAGGACAGGGAACTGCTTGAGAGAGTCCAGGGCAGAGCCACAGAGATGATGGAGTGGAACATCTCCCTTATGAGGAAAGGCTGAGGGAGCTGGGTCTCTTTAGCTTGGAGAAGAGGAGACTGAGGGGTGACCTCATTAATGTCTATAAATATGTAAAGGGTGAGTGTCATGAGGATGGAGCCAGGCTCTTCTCAGTGACATCCAATGACAGGACAAGGGGCAATGGGTGCAAGCTGGAACATAGGAGGTTCCACATAAATGTGAGGAAGAATTTCTTCCCAGTGAGGGTGACAGAGCACTGGCACAGGCTGCCCAGAGAGGTTGTGGAGTCTCCTTCTCTGGAGACATTCAAACCCCCCTGGACATGTTCCTGTGTGACCTGACCTAGGTGTTCCTGCTCTGGCAGGGGGATTGGACTGGATGATCTTTTGAGGTCCCTTCCCATCCCTGACATTCTGTGATTCTGTGACATTCTGTGATTCTGTGATTCTGTGATAAGATGTGGGTTTAACACACAGCTTTCCGTATCAAATCATATGGATGCAGGTCCTCATGGAGCCTTCATCTATCAAGTCTCATTCTCCCCACCTTCAGGAGTCTGTGAAACTCCCCAGCCACATGAGAAAGGGTGTATTGCAACCCTCAAAGGATGGAGAAACTGTCCAAAGCTGCACCACAAATCTCTGGGAGAGCCAGAAGGCAAAGCCAGATCTGGGAACTCCCACAGGTTTACGTATGTGTGTAAACCACAAAGACCATCCAGACTCACTTTTGAAACCCACAAAGAGCCCACAGCTCCTGCTCTGTGCCAGCACCGTTCTGAATTATTTTCTTGATGCTGTTTGCCTTTTCCTGTCGTGTTCACGCCTGAGGGTAAAGATGGTCTTGTGGTGAGGGCACTGATCTAAGATTAAGGAGGAAAAAAGCTTTGGAAAATATTCTTTCTTTTGGTGATAAATTTTGGTAGAGCCAAGAAAGTGCTTGTCAACGTTATTTTTTTGTTTAACATGAAACATTTCCATTTTCTACTCTTTTAAAAATATCACCAGAATATTTAATTCTTTAACTCTATTAATTCTTTTACAACTATAAATTCAAAATTACAGGATGAAATAGTTTGGCTTTGTTTTCCCATCAATTTCTCTCCCAGTGAAAAACACTCAATGTTGGAATTTTATGCAAAAAAATTTCCATTGACAAATATACATATTTTCCTTTCCCTCCAAAATGTTAGTAACTCAGTACAGATAGTTTTTATCACTTGGGTTCTCATCAGGCTCGTTCACATCACAGAGCAGTTGCTCAAACAGACTCGTTAGAGGGAATGGCACTGCAATTTTTGCCCCTCCCCTCAGCCCCACGATTTCTCTCATCTCTGGGTCTCAGATTGTTTAACAAAGCTGAATTTTGCCAAAAGCTGTGGAAAAATTATTACTTTTGAGTATATGGAAGAAAAGAATTGCAATAATGGACTGGGATTCATCTTGCTTAGGGTCAGTTGTCTCAGAGGTAAATCTGAGCTCTGGGCAGCCAAGGGAGAGGCACAGGCACCTCCAGGAGATGATTTGCCCCATCTGCATTAAGGCAAGTGGCATCAAAACCCTGGGGGTCTCTTTTTAACTCCCTAGGGTGTGGAAGGAGGCAAAAGGACTGGCTTAAACTGTCTGCCTAGCTTCAGTTGGTTAGAAGTGGTAAGATGAATCCAGTTGGATGTGTCAGGGAAATAAGGGAGATGTTGAACACGTTACCTCACCATAGTTAATCACTTATTTCTTAGGATTTGTTTTCATTTCCTTCGTCCTGTTCCTGTTTTAGGGAGATGCTGCAGATGGGTTCTTTATTAGTGGCCAGTTGCTGACCTTAGGGTTGAAGTGAAGTGGAATGGAGTGATGTCCACCAGCAATAAGACTCAGTTTAATGTGATCAACTACACAGGATTCCACTTGTTGTGGCATTCATTTGACAGATCAGAACTCCTCTAGAGCTCGTCGAGGTGACTTCTGCCATTGCTGTGGGGTCTCAAGAGATGAACTTGCTCTTTCAGAACCCTTTTGATGGCTCTGTGATGATCAGGAGGCAGGAAGAAAAGACTTAAGAAGTGAAATGTCTCAACAAATCCCTTGGACACATCCTCCTCCCTGAGCAGCCCTTGCAGCAGCGGAGCGCCGGCATGCATTTTCCTGTCAACACCCTCGGAGAGAAACCTGAGCCCCGGTGTTTAAAGCCAGATGCTCAGCTTCCTTCCCTGCCTGCTCACATGCCAATCTGTTAGGCTGGCCTCCTGCCTGTTCCCAGGTGGGGTGCCAGGAGCAACAAGCCCCAGACACCAAGGGAAGAGATGTGGCCGGGGAGAGCATCTCGATACCCTCGTGCTGACATAGCCTCTGAAAGGAGATCCTCACGGTGACAGCTCATAGCAAGTGGCTGCCTCACGCTTCATGGTAAGGGACACGAGTGTTCTGCCAGCTCGATGGCCTGCTTTGCTATTTTTGTACCTAGCAAGAGCCCAAATTGCTGGAGGGGAAGGCCAGACTCTTTGCCATATTTGGGAAAACAAAACCGTGGGAGCAGACACCGTGCTACTGGGCTGGTCAAGTGGCTTCTTCAAACCCACTCAACGGTGTGCCTAGCTAGGACACTGATCTGGGACTTATGGACATGGATCCTGTTGTTTCTGTAGCAATGCAGTGCTCTTCCACCTTGATCAGTCTCTTCACTGTGCCTTCTTTCATACTATTTGTCTTTTTAGACAAGGTGGCAGATCCCAGATGCATTTTCTCTGCAGTAACTCACGCAGTAGGATCCAGATCTCAGTTGAGTTTCTGATAGGCTCCTCCAAGGAGCAGCCCAGAGAAACACAAGTATCAGAACACTTATGAAAGAGCCCTAGCTCCAGCTAACTAAACCCATTGACTTCTGCAGACACTCCAGAAATAAATACAGGAGAACAGAGTCCCATAGAGCCCAGCAACCTGTCTTGAAGACTCATCAGCAGTAAAAAGCTATGAAAGGTTGAATTACAGGAATCTTCTTCCTGGTTCATGTTCAGAAAATGAAAGGTTTAGGGACTTGCTGATAATATATTTACTGCCCCTCATGGACTCATCTTTTGGATGTATGTCTCTGCTTCTTAGAGATTTTATTTTTTTCTGGCCTTCAAAAATTCCTATATTTACAAGTGCCACAGCTTTCACAGAGCCATAGATTGCTCTGTATGAGATGAATATGGAATAACCTGTTTTCAAGGTGATTTTTATTCTTGCAGACAGAGTGCTTCATGCTGAAAGTAGGAATCCCCATAAGCTAGACTAGAGCTTCCTGCCTAGCAGTTAGGAACTACGATACCCAAACTCATATTTGCTTTGGAAAGACACTGCATGGGAGATAAAATTCTGATAAAGATGATTGTATTGGATTACCAAGAGGTTATCCATGATAATGGCTGACTTAACATGAAAATAGAATGGGAAGAGTATAACTTGTATCCACATGGTACCAAAACCAAAAGAAGAGAAAGCTCCATGAAGATCTGAAAATGAGAAAGTGCCTTATCTGTTAGGTTTTCTCTAGTCATTTCATTGGAGCACAGTAAGGAACTACCCCTTTCAGTATGTTGGCTTTATAGAAGACCTAAAAAACAAGTAGCAAGATCTGTAAGAAGGGAAAGGAGAGTAGAATAATGCACTTACAGAACTACTGTTACTCCTTCCAAGCTGAAAAATATTATGAGCTAAAGTAACTTGCTGAATCAGCAGCTTCATCTTTCTGTGCAGGGTATATCTCACCTAACTCCAGCCAAATTAAATAGGTTTCCTCTAAGTAGTTGTCCAGTCCTTCTCTGAGACACCTCCAGGACACAAGTACCCCTACCAGGCTCAAATACATCTCAGAAGATGGGATGAACTAGCTCTCATCATTTGAGCTAACCTTACTGGCTTTCAGGCTATGGTACCTGGGATGTCATTTTCTTAAGAAGGTATCTAAGGCAGGACAATTGATTTTCTCCCTGGACATCCAGGGAGAGAGCTCCTCCAGGGAGCTTATTTCTCTCTGGTGATCACAAAGGGAGCCCAGGGTGATTAGTTCAGCCATGTTGTAAATACCCATACCATGAATCTCTCATATTTCACTTCTGCCTCAGCCAGAAGGGACTCAGAGACAGACTTTCTGCCTCTACCAGGCAACCTGGTGTTGCTCAAAAGAAGAGCTCTCTGTTGACAGCTGTGTCCATCCACTGGGACAAGTGTACATCCACTGGGACAATACTGGAAGCTTACTGGGAGTACTGACCTCTGCTCGTCTTCTTCCAGAGGATACGAGACCTCTTTCTATTGAACCATTTCTGGATTTCTGATCAGCATTTTAGGTTTTCTGTTTCTCATCAACTGCGCATCATGAATCTGACCAGATAGTTGGCTTCCTTTTTAAAACATTTCCAAGTAAAAACAAAATCTGAAGCTTAATTATACAGTAGTAAATTACCCATTGAAAACTTCTGTTCATGAAAAACAGAGCAATTTCATCTCCCAACACCACCACCTCCACCCTTGGAATAAATCCTGAGAAATATAAATAGTGAGAAGCCAAAGAATTAGGGGGGATGCTAAACAGTGGGACTCTTGTTCTGTAACACTGAAGTGTGAGAACTGAGGAGGGTGAGTCTGTCTGGGTGAATCATGAGCTGACCGTGTTTCCCTTACAGCCTATTCCTTAATGTATGGTCTCATTGCCTTCACATGTTAGACTGTTCCCCTGCAGACAATCCAGGGAGGAGAGAATTCAACACCTTGGTATTTTCCTGAAATAAAATAAATTGAGCAGGTTAGATATACCAGGTGGAGGGTGAAAATTTAATTAATACCATAATAGTGGCATAGGCCAGGGGAGGGTACCATTGATTGCACCTATACCAATTAAATATTTACAGGGCTGTTCTCTGGCACTAAGGCCACCTGGGCTAAGATAGGCTGTGTCTGTACTGTTAGAAACACTTAGTTCTCAAATCAGGATGGCCTCATGCAAGCAACCAGTGTGAAGCAGTCCCTATCTCACACTAATTTCTAAGCATAACTTAAAATTAAGCTTTTTTCCGTGTTTTTATGTGATGCTGGGCTCACACAGTAGATACATGCCTTATGAAGACTGGCTGAGGGAACTGGGGTTGTTTAGTCTGGAGAAGAGGAGACTGAGAGGAGACCTCATTGCCCTCTACAACTACCTAAAAGGAGGTTGTGGTGAGGCTGGTGTTGGTCTCTTCTCCCAAATTACTAATGATAGGACGAGAGGAAATGGCCTCAAGTTGCGTCAGGGGAAGTTTAGATTGGATATTAGGAAGAAGTTCTTTCCTGAGAGGGTGGTTGGGCACTGGAACAGGCTGCCAGGGAGGGGGTGGAGTCACCATCCCTGGGGGTGTTCAAAAACTGAGTGGATGAAGCACTTGAGGCCATGGTCTGATGGTCTGGTGGTTAGGGAGATGGTGGGATAAAGGTTGGACTTGATGATCCTGGAGGTCCTTTCCAACCATAGTGATTCTATGATAGGTTAACTCACTGCTAACTAGAGTCCAGAGTTTCACCTCCAACTGGCATGGAAAATCAAGCTATTAGACATGATAGATATCAAAATAGATAGATAGATATCAAAGTATTAAATATGAGTTCTGGATCTTTGTCTTCAGAAAACCTGGGTGTGATTCAGCCATCAGAGGAGATTAATCTATTTTAAATACTTATTTTAGGATTAATCTTCCTAACTAAAGACCCTACAAGGTGTGTATCTTGAAGAACCTATATATTTAACCTCCCTCTGTAGCTGATAAAGGAATCTGCAGATGGCAGTTTGTCCTGCCAGTGATGATTTTTAAGATGTATCAGCCTCCCATATTCAAAATGAAGGTGATTGCAGTGTTTTAATTGGGGTGTTTTTTGCATTTATTGTTGATCTGGTTTAGAATATAGCTACCAAAGAGAAGTATGAGGCAGTAAATTGAGAAGGAAAGGAAGAACAAGTGAAAATGGGCAGGGATATTTTAAATCAATTTTGCCTGGGCAGCAGTGACAACATGATTGTTTTGGTAAAATATTGAGGGCTCAAATAATAAATTAGTGTTTTTAAATTACTGAACATACAGAATGGGGATTTATCTCTGCTACTCTCAATGTCTTCATCTTAGTAAGTCCTTCCAGGCTTATTTACAGCTGATAAACACTAGTTAGCACAGCCACAGAAATACAGATGTACTGTTTGGAAGTGATCTTTGGAGATCTCTAGTCCAACCTGCCACTCAAAGCAGGAATAGATAAAATTATTGTTGGTATTGTCATTTGACATATCATCCAGATCCAGATGAAG
The DNA here is from genome assembly GCA_028020825.1 of Podargus strigoides. Lineage (NCBI taxonomy): Eukaryota > Metazoa > Chordata > Aves > Caprimulgiformes > Podargidae > Podargus > Podargus strigoides. Next base: position 56,488,900 of record CM051623.1, on the reverse strand, counting down.
GTTAACATGGAAGAATCACAGGCTTATGCAGATGGACTTTATGTGTGCATAGTCTGTATGATACTGGGATGTAGCTGGTTTGCATAAGAGTGAACAAAACCCATGAGCTCAGGGCTGAAAAGTCACAAAACATCATACACATAAAACCACTGTGCTCCAAACTGTTTTGCTGCTTCTTAAATCATGTTGGCCTCTTCTCCCTAACCCACAGAGGGACTATTTCTGAGTGCCCTCCTTTGCCAATTAGAAAACAGAAGCATATGGAAAAATAAAGCCCACTGCAGCTGTACATCTTTACCAAAATATTTCCATTATGTATCTCTTATGGTTAGGTTAAAATACATATTTTTAGTTGGATTTTTTTTTTTTTCTTTCTTTTTTTTCCCCCCACAGGAAGTAGGCACATTTCACAAGTCCCAAAACCAAACTCCAAAAGCCCAGTTTCCCACTAGGAGTCGGTTTTGATGGAGCATTTTGCCACGTTGACAAAACTGCAGGGCAGAACACGGCAGTGCTTTTGCAAAGCAACACCAAGCACAATACCTAGCAAAAGGAAAAAAAAAAAAAGACTAAAAAAGACTTGAGGAACACCGACTGGCAGGAGACAAAAAGAGGTAACACGTCTGACTTGCCCTGTACCAGCTCTTGGAGAGATTCTGTCTAGCCCGAGCTGTCTGCACGGCTTTACTTCACAAAGCCAAAATCCCTGCCCACCATCCTTTCCCAGCAGCCCCCAACAGCCTTTCTCTCTTCTGCCTTTCATGTTGATGGGAAGGGCAGGTGGGTGTGTTAGCAATCCTTCTGCAGCTCTGGTTTGATGCCTCGCTGAAGGGCGATAACGTTTCGCCGCTGAAAGGCAGAGGGGTGATTAGCAGGGATATAATGAAGGTAAGTGTGTGGTAAGGAATGCTTTGGTGCAGTTGGTCACCCATGTCCTCAAAGCCTCTATTGTTGCTCATGCTGGGGCTGACAATTTGTCCCTCTGAAGCACACAGATACTGATCTTCTGCCATCTCTCCGGAGAGCCGTCCGACAAGGGCTGCCTGAAGGAGATACAGGTCAGCCTCCACGACTCCTTCAGCCTGCTGGAGCGGCTTCAGAGGGCATCAGATGTCAAAAGCAGTGTGGAGCCTCCCTGCATCATCACATCTTGTCAGCTATGGGCTCCAAACGGGGCTCCTGAGGTTCAGTTATGCAGGGACTGCATAGAATCACAGAATAGCCTTGGTTGGAAAAGACCTCTAAGATCATCAAGTCCAACCATTAACCAGAGGCTCCAAGCTTCATGTTGCAGTTATATCCCCAGTGATCCCTCCAGTTAGAACTTTCTTTGGGGAAATACTTTATTGTGAGATTTTTCTCTGTATTGGTGTAAGCCAGGTGAGAGTTTTGGAAGTCTAATTGACCATGTAATTGTCCAGCTTTACACTGCTTGGCTTGCTCTGACTTGGGCAGAATGAAACCACGGCCAGAATAGTCCTTGTACTGCTCCTCTTTGCTCCAGCAACGTTTGCAACTTGGCAGTCCTGCCTGTGTTCACCAGGACATTAATCTCCATGGGGGCCTTACACACCTGAAATGACTTGATCCAACACACACCCAGCACTATTTCTAATGCAGAGTGTGAGATTGAAGTCTAAACCATAACTCCCTTGGTACCAGCTACCTACATGGCCAGACACCAAAGTGGTACCTCCAGTTTTTACAGGCAGTGGGAGATATGATCTGGTCCTTGTGTGCTTAGAGGCTTTGATAGCATAGATGAGCATAGTTTCTGCTGTGCTATGTTTATTTTCACCAGCTCAGGATCAATCCCTAATACTTTGTAAAGACATTCAATGAAATTTTGGCCACCCGGGAGGCACCGTCATGGGATTTCGTGTGATTTACCATCTCTCTTCCAAGGCAAGCAACTTAAAAAAGGAAAAGAGTGAGAAAAAAAATGAAAAAGGACCCATTAAAGTGGCAAGATCTGGGTTTAGAAACCAGAGAAAACAGACTGAATGGCTTTGCAACGTGTCCCACTTCAGAAAGTGAAGGAGGATGTGGTTTGTCTTCGTTTCATTCGCATCGCTCAGTGCTATAGGTTTGTCCCAGCTTGGAAAAGGGGGATATTAGCTCTACTTGAGGCATCAGTTGAAGGGGTCAGAAAACTCTTCTGGTACTAGATTAACTTTCTCTGAGTTGTGTGTGTGTGGTGGTTTTTCTTTCCCTCGGTGAGAATTTATGACTGGTGATTCAGAAAGTGAACCGGTGTTTATTTTCCTTTTCCTATGATACTCCACACTGCCTATGTTCCAGGAAACATGACATAGCTGTTATTGCTAGAAATGAGCTTTCTGCCAGTGGTTTACATTCACAACTGGCTTCTGAAGGAAGGAATTCCTGGCAGCGCCCCTCAAACTGTATAGTTTTGTCCCTTGCAATATTCCTGAGTTGTTGGGTTTTTTCCCCAGATTTGCAAATCTGAATAGAAGATAACTAAGAACTGGCACTTAGACTGGGGGTGGGTGTGTGTCTCTTTTCCTCACTTTGATTTATCTCTGAAACAGCTTAACCCATTCCCCAGTGTTGGCATTCTGCAAGATCCAGAAGAATTTGCATCCATTTGTGGCCGTGTTCTACACCTCCTGGTGATAGAATGGCACCACTTCATTGACAGACACGTGAGTAAATCCTGCCTGTGCAAGCAGATGCAGCTCCAATTCCATCAGCAGTGTTGGATCCACAAGAGATGCAAGTTTTATAATAGTGCTGCCCAGCATTCAATCGTTTTAGGGAAAAATCTGGCTGAAGAGGGGTATTATTACTAGTGCACTTGAAATGTGCAATGAATGACCAGTTGAATTCACTTTGTGTGTTGGTACAACAGCAAGAGCAGATGAAATGCACCAGAAACATTCAAAGTCAGGTTGGATGGGGCTCTGAGCATCGTGATCTAGTTGAAGATGTCCCTGCTCACTGCAGAGGGGTTGGACCAGATGACCTTGAGAGGTCTCTTCCAACCCAAACTATTCTATGATTCTGTGAAAGTGATGTATTCTCAGGAAGATTCATGAAAAGGCAGCTTGTGATGTGGTGGTTACACTCTTACACTGAAGCTCTGCATGGAGATGAAGGTGAAAATGAAGAGAGAAGGACACAAGGATATTTAAGTAAGTCTGGATTCTATTTTGCATTTCTGTGGCCAACAGGAGGAAGAATCATTCCACATACCAACAGAGGGGGACGATGTTTTCTCAGTGCTTTTTTCCCCACAGTTCTCATCAAAATCTCGAAATTTGCTGGCCTAGAACAGCAATTCACTAAACACCATTTGATTTTGCTGGTTTTGGCTGGCATCAGTCTGCCCCGTGGTGTCTATCTGGGTCTTAAGGAAATTACAGGCGGTTAACAAATAAAAGCCTAATTGTGCCAGATGTGGGACATTTTGGCAGTCTTTGAGTTCCAACAGTCTGATTACGATCCCTGTATTCATTCATTTCAGGGAACAAAACCTTGTAACAAAGTCTTCTTGGAAACACCACCAAAAATCGATGCTTTTAATTAAAAACACAAAGAAACCGAGCAAATGAAAAGAGTAATTGCAACTGAGGCTTTTTGGTCTGAATTTTCCTACTGGAAAGTTGGAAAAGGTCATTGAAATAAACAGTTTTCTGCCTGTGTCTAAACATTTTTATTACAAAGGATAAATGTATTTCCTGGACTATGAAAAGAAAAATGTAAGGCAAAGCAGCTTCGCTTTCAGTGGTGGTGTTCTAAGGCAGTTAAAGCAGATGATAGACATAACTCTTCAATTTGAGCACAGGTTTTCTGCATTTTGTTGAATAATTTAGCACTGGGCTATAAAACTGGCGCTGCTACAGTCTCTGCTAATGCTGCTCTGTGAGAGTTTGTATGCATTTGTACTAAAGGATGAGGTTGTGCTAAGCCTGTTTATCCTGCAGTGCTCTCTGAACACTTTAGCACCCCTAATTCAAGGGCTTGTGGGAACTTGGCACCACTGGGATTAGATGGGATCTGGAGAATCTGCCTTTCTGACATGGGCTTATAAAAGGTATGTCTGTATTATACATTAAATACACATAGACATTCTTTGGCTCTTAACTAGCATAGGACAACCTGAACTTATGCTGGAAACCCACTGTCCTCCAAAACAAGGTGGTTGGCTTCTAACAGCAAGTTTGTCACCACAGAACCTGCTTGGCACCTCCTCACTTGCCAAAATGATGTGGGCTAATCCATACCAGAAATGGGGATTGTTCTTTGACTGTGCTGAGGAGCTGTTTGGGAAAGCACTGGTTGACCTGCTCCAAAAATGTGCTAGGGAGCACATAGACATTTGCATACCAGTGGTAGTGGTTGATTTATTAGCATGGATGTTACTAGGTGGTTTTTACACTGTTTCAAAGAGCCAGACTCAAATTTAGCCATTACCATGTCAAGCATAAAACAAGTGAAAGGAAAATTCCCAAGCTGTAGGCTTAGACATCCAACTCAAGCACTGGAGAAGGCAAGTCCATTATTCATTTCTCTAGGGGAAATGGGTGGGGAAGGAGGTACCACTTTTAGCACACCCAAGTAATGGGAAATCTGGATTCAGGTCTCTGCTCAGCTTGAGATGGTTCAACCTTTGAACACCTCCATCTCAGGAAGGTAAACTGGTGTGCTGAGGGTTAAGAGAGGGGAGATGTCCCTTATTTTTTTTCTTTTTTTTTTTTTTTTATTTTAGGTGAAAGGCAGGCTTTAGGGATGGAGGGATGGAGCAGAAATCTGTGGCCCAGAGCATGAGAAGATTTTTCTGGGAGAGTGTGAGATGTATTCAAAATATGCAGTATCCTGGTGTTTATGAAACCAGTGAAAAGCTGAAGCTGTCACTTAGAGGGAGTTGTCAATGTCTGTGCTTGTAAAAAAACACCAGGCAGAATAAAGTCTGATGAAGTAGCTGTGAATCCTAATAAAATCCTAATAATAGCACTTATGAACATCACTAAGAAGAGAAGCCTTTCAGAGCAGTGATTCTGATGTGATCTGCACCACCACAAAGTTACCATTTTTGAATGAAAGTCGATCCACTTTTTTTTGCAGCACGATGGAGATTGGTGGTGATGAATAAAATATATGTATTTTTTTTACATCACTAAGTGGCCCTAAGGCTATTTGCCATCTGGCTCTTGCTTGATAAACAAAATGGATCAAATTAGACCAGCAGAATAGTCAAGGACTCATTTGACTTTCAGATGGGGTTAAATACACACATCCCTCAACATCCCAAGGAGAAATATTTTCAACAAAAATAGACACTGGAGAAGGCTTTCAATGACAGCTTTCAATTTTTATTTCAGTGGAGAATTACAGGGAAAAGAAAAAACATGCCTTGAATTAATCATGTTCAAAATAACACAGCAGTAAACACAGACAGGTTCAAGTGGACGTCTGATTATTATATAATTACGTAATACCCGATGAGAGACATCCAGAAATATAATTACTCTAATTCCAGGTTTTAGGGTGAGAATGTAGCTGTTGATTGTCTTGTCTAACTCAATGTAAACCACAAATATTATGATTTCACCCAGTGATCTCTTCATTGGACCCTATAACTTGTGGTTTTCTCATCTCTGTCTTCCAGAAAGGCACTGGTCTGTGTAGGTTAATCTATACATTTTCTGTTATCAACCAGACTCCATCAAAACACAATATGGTATCATCTGAAAATATTTTTGCTCCTTCTTTAAACTCATGCTGATGGGCACCAGTGGTAATCTCATAGATGAATTCCTTATCTGTTGGACCCTGTACTGTCTCTTCTGAAAGCCTTCCTGAATTAATGTCAGATGAATTAGTGCATAGTTATGCCAGTTACTCCACTTTTCCTTCTTGAGCATGGAAGGAGATCTTAGGAACCAAGTTTAATATAAAAACCTAAGAATGACCATTCTGAGTCCAGTTTAAGGTGTCCCCTGTCCTAACATCCTCGCTGCAACCGTGGCCAGTAAGAGTTATCTAGGAGAGAGTGTAAGAATAAGGGAAACATATATTAATGCTTTGCTATGATATTTTCTCTATTTTCTTCTCTGTGATATGCACTAGCCATCCCCATCCTACCTTAGTACAAGCAGCAACCAGACTGGTTTTCCAGGGTTCAGGCCCAGGTAAATTAAAAAAAAAAAGGCAAGGGAGTAGGAGTCTATTTATGACCCCTGAAATCAGTTGCACATGCCTGGGGAACAGCTTGCTTTGCTTAAGAAACTGCCAAAGCACCAGTCCTGCAGTCAGTCAGCTCCCTGGGGAGTGATCTGGGCTTACTGACTTGCAAATGTATAACCCTAGGAGATGATATTAAACACCATTTTTCATTACAGGTTGGTCAGAAAGTTGTTTCTTGTGATATGAATCCAGCTTCCTGCGCCTTGCTAACTACAGAACACAAATATGTATTGAATGCTCCGCCATCATTCCTCAAAGCTTCATCATCTACGTCTGGAAATGGGCATTTATTTTTATTACAATGTCTGTCTTTTCTAAAAATATTCAAAACAAATTCCTAGGGTCCTGACAGCTGTGGAATGTAGCTTCTCTCATCATATTTCTCCCTTTAATGCCTTCAGAATTATTGGCCTCGTGCCTTCTCCCCCTTCCCCTCGTTAAATTTTAACCTGGATTGTGCAGGAAACGGGGCTGATATGATCACGTTGGTTTTCCATCTGCCTGCCTGCCTCTCCTTATTGCTGGTTGAACCAGACAGAGGGGTAGAGCTCTCCAAGGAATGAGGTACCTACAAGACTCATGAACATTGATGAGTGATTAGAGGAGTGAGGAACAGGACATAGGCAGTTATATTTCACTCCTCCATCTTTTCTGAGATGGAAGCTGAGGGGTCAGCAAGCATGGTCCTCCTGGCTGATGGGTTGGGTCAGCACGTGGGGTGAAGAGGAGTTGATGGAGTGTGCATTGCAACAGGGAAAGGAGGGGATGCTGTGTGCAAGGGAAGGGCTGTGGCATCACGGTGAGTTGGGTCAGTGCAGAATCCAAGTCCATGAGACCTGGCTTCATTTACTCCACTGATAATGCTGCAGTAAACACAAATTATCAGCTTGTTTATATATTTTACTTCTTGCAGTGTTCATTTCCTCCATAAACCAGCTGGGGTTTTGTGAAAAGGCATTTTTTGGCTGAGAATTTTGACTATTTAATACGCTTGTTTTAACAGCTCCTAGCTCTGAACTGCATTTATTCAGTCTCTGTCTCATGGTTCAACACGCCATTGGCTTTCTTTAGCACAGACATATTTGCTCTTCTGAACCACAGGCAGTCAAATCACTGACAAATATAAATGTGTAAAGCAGATCTCCTGCTTTCACACTGGCTTTCTACACTCTATCTCACATAGACCTTAGAAAACATTTTTTTTTTTAATCAAAAGTGATGTAGCTGCAATAGAGAGAAAAAGAGGCCAATATTTATTATCTTCCCTTCAGCCACTTGGAAGAGCTGAAAGAAGAGACCAGCTTTTGGGGTGCACAGGCTTTTCTGGGAGAGGTCAGGATTATTGTTGGATGAGGAAACTGTAGCAAAGCAAAGGGAAGCATCTTGTTGATAGTCTCCCATTAGACTGAGAGAATCAGTCTCCTGTATGTCTTTAGCTTGAGTGTCACACACCTTCCTCCCTCACAGACAAGAGACCACTTGCACAAGTCACTTATTGGCAGATCAAAATGGGTAAAAATTCATGCTCATAAGAAAGACATCGTGCTGGAATAGTGGGAACTGTTCAAACCATCGTCTTAAATGAGGACACATGTCCCTGTCGTGATTTATTTATGCTGTTAGATTGATACAAACTTTTTCTCTTGTTGCCTATGAAATACAAATGTTTCACATTAAACAGGGCTAGGACTGAGTAAGCACAATGCTATCACCACCCCTCCATAGCTGATTTCCTGAAATGAGCTGTGCTGTAATACAGTACAGGTGAGCAGCATCTCTTTGAAGGTAGGACATTGCACAGGCAAGGAGTGTTCCTTTGGAGGCTGGAGGGGGCTGCTTTCAGGACAGTGTCTAAGGAGGCAGGAAGAGACAGTGTGCTGACAGGAAGGGGCTTCTGTCATGGAAAACTGGAGAAAAGCTCCAGAATATCTGAATTCCCAGTGTTTCTCAACTTTCACTGGGAAATCTAGAAGCTGGCTTAATTTACAGTTATGGTTATGAATATTTTAGCTCCTTTCTGGATTTCATATGACCATTTACATAAGCCTGACACTTGCCCATGACTCCATGAGGTCAGCCAACATGAATCACTTCCCAACCTGCCATGAAAGCTGACACATGGTGAAGAGTTGCATTCCTGGGCTTGTTTTCCCTCTAGCAGATGAGAATGTGGGTGGGGGACAGAGAGGACACACCCAGTGACATCAAGGATGGAGATGATAACAAGTCTGTCTCCCAAGGACTGCAAGGATTTCAAACCAGCCTACCAGGCCACCAACTTAAGAGCCAGGGTGGTTTGATGGGTAGGGATCTGAGAAGGGTGAAGCTGCCCTAAGATGCCCAAAACCCACAAGGGACTTGATGACACTCTTCCTAGGGATGGTGTCTTCACTAGGTCAAGTGAATTGCTGATTTCTGTATATTGATTGCCAAAAAAAAAAATCTGTGTAATCAGCTCAGACTTGGGGGTCTAAATGCAGTGAGACTATTCCTGCCTCAGATCTTTTGTGTCCTATTTCTTTTTTCTTTAGGGTACAAAAGGTGAAACCTTCCTGGTTTTATTTTTCATCAGCCTTGGGTACAGACTAAATGTGGACAGTGGTGTTTGGGGGTGTTCAAAAAATGGGTTGAGGCACTTGAGGCCATGGTCTAATGGTCTAATGGTTAGGAATATGATGGGATAAAGGTTGGACTTGATGACCCTGGAGGTCCCTTCCAACCATAATTATTCTATGATTCTATGATTCTAATGCAAAAGATAATAACTATAGAACTTCTACTGAGGGACACTGTGAGCGCAAAAAGCTTGTGTGCTTAAGGTAAAACTGGACAAATAATGGAAAGTAGAATCTGTGGTGAATTACTAAGCAGAGAAACCACACAAAGCTCAGGACATCCCCTCAGTTGAAGATACTTAGTTATCTTCCTTGGGCATGCTTTCCTGACTACTGCAAAAGGTAGAACTCTTGATTGGTCAGTGTGGTTGTTATGAGATGGCAATGGCTGTCACTGTCACCTTTCAGCAAATAAATCTTAATTAGCTGGACATCACAAGGTGGAAATATCTATGAAAATGAGCAATATAGGCTTAACATTTGTAAGAGTCAATGATGTGTTGCATTCTGCATTTTTCTGAGATGTCCATGCTAGTAAGGTATGATGCAGGAGTGGGGCAGAGCAAAATGCTGTAGAGCAAAGCAGTTGGTGCTGTGGACTTGACATCCACATTATACATTTCAGGGCATTTTACTGTTGTCTAACTTTACTTTTTGTCTTGATATTTGGTCCCAAGATATTTGGCTTCCTGACCTTACTCTCTTAGATCTAAATCAGCATAGACTTTTCATAGACCTAAATCTGTTCTTGTTTATGGTTTGTTGTTGGTTTTTTTTTTGGTAACCAGAGGGTTTTGAATGGATCTGTAGAAATATGGCACACATGATGTTATTTTTCATGAACGTAAAAATTGGGACACGAATAATGAATTTTCCTCCTTTTGTTCACATTCTGTCTTATGAATGGTCAACATTTTAACCTGTTTAGAAATGAAGTCAACAAGTCAGTGGAAATTCAGTGGAAAGAAAGCTGAAGAGAGTGATCTAGGAGGTCAATACAGTTGCCCAACCATTGATGGTCAGCACTATTTAGGACACTCTAGGGGATTCTGCCTTCAGTTGCTGCATCAAAAGAGCACTGGTCTCCCACTGGTCATTTGACATATGTGGCAGCCTAATGCTAATGTCACCTTGTAGTGATGCCTGTATCTGTGCAATAGATTTGAGACCCAAATATTCCTCACTAAGCCATGAGGAAATTGTCAATAGAGTCACGAGCTGAGGGATCTGCTGAACTAACTCAGGCAAGGAGCTTGGATATTTTTTTGTTACTTAAAGATGGACTGACTGTCTGAGGGGAGTGTCCATCAGGCAAGGCTGTAGTGATTTCAATCATCCAGGACTCATGTTTGATATCCTAGGAAATTGTTCTGTCTTGACAGAGATACCTTTAATCTCTCTGAAAGGCATACCTGAGTCATAGAATTTGGAATATGATAAAACAAGCCCTGGCCTTCAAAAATCTCTTTAACTCCTTTCTCAGACAGAATACAGAAAGGTAAAAAAGTGGAGGGTGGAAAGCAAGCAGCCTTCTGGCCCAGAGGTGCCTGGGAGGGCTTGAAGGAAAATCAATCCTAGGGTGGGTAGATGCTTCCACCCTTCCCCCAGAGGAGCTCTAGTTGGTTCTTGTCAAGTTTGAAAAACCTCCTTCCAGCTCTTATCCTACTGTTTAATTCACGTGGAAGCTACCCATGAGAGTGACTCAATGATCCTTTTGCACTGTGGAGATGCACAGGGCCTAACACAGTGAGCCAGTTTGCTGGCATTTGAGAGGCAATGCTTATAGGAATATTACTACACCTATTGCTACCACAGCCAGGTTCTTGTTCAGATGTTTTCCTGAACCACAAAGCCAGCAATTCGCAGGTTTCTGACATGCAAACAGGGAGTTTGTCCTTCAAGGAATTAAGTGTAGATGTAGCCATTCATAACATACTTAACACATGGATTTTGGGCCTCTGGAAGGGTAAAGAAAAAAGGCAGAATGATATAACTCATGACTGAAGTTGTTCAGTCAGCAGATAGGAAAACACAATGTCTGTATGGCACAGAACAACAGGTCTCTTTCTTTGGAAAGGATCTGTACGTGTTTCCTCCACTCCATCACATCTAGATAGTAAGCTCTGTCCCCTGTAAGCAGTGGGGATAGAGCCCCTGGTTACTTGTCTTTCCTAGGTGAATTAATCTGAACTCGAATATGAATTATTTTTTGTACAATATGAATTTTTCATCACTTCATAGATAAACACTGATTATTGTAAATTGACTTTGCTGGCCTATGCACGAGCATCCACAGTGTCTCTGCTGAAATGTGGAAGCTAACACACTTAAATGTGCAAAATGCACAGGTATCTTTCCAAAAGGTTTGTTAGGGCCCCTGTCTCTTGACCATCATAACCAGGAAGCCTGGATAATTTTTCACATGATTCACAAGGGCACAATTTTCAGACTGAGTCAGCTTCTTGCAGCATATAGGGAGGGCCTCCAAAAGTCCTAGTGTTGTTCACAAGTGTGGATGCAATAAATCTAATTCCATAATGGGGGTTGTCTTGAGAGAATGAATATAGATGTAGATAACCAAGCTTATATTGCAGTAATAGGAGATTAAATGTTGTGGCTCTGGCTTCCCCCTTCAAAGGTGATCAAAGGGTAACACGAATCTGCCTAAGAACAGTCTGTACAGCACAAAGGCTGTTTGTCCATGGGGGAATTAGAAAATGAACGTCATCCATTCCTGGGAAAGCACCGAAGCGAAGAACTGGGGTTCAGGATCAAAGACCCAGAACTGAAAATCGGGATTCATTCAAAGCAATAGCCCCCAAAGACATTTGCATTCCAGTCCCTTTATGTCAAGATCCCGTGAAAAACCAGATGCAAAAATATTTCTGGCTTCTAACATCATAAAGAACTGAGTATTTAGCTCCTAGTCCTGAGAGAACATTGGCAGCAGGGGTTATCAGGGAATCAGATGGGGGTTGCATCCCTGAGCGGCAGCCTCGCACTGATGTTGGCCTGACAGGGCAGAAGGAATTGGTATGCACAGAGGAATGTGTTTTCCCATCTGTAGAGCAGACGTGGGGTTGGGTTCGCTCCACTAAATGCCAGCTCATGGCTCTGGCACACCAGCTGACCTCAGCGCTGTGAGTCCACCCTTTGAACAACGTCGTTTCTGCTGACAGCCCCCTGGCCTCCCTCCATCCCCAGCATCAGGTGTCTGGAGGCTTTTCTTTGCCTCATGCGCGGTGCGTTGGCTCGCAGGGTCTTGAAGAAGCACAGCAGGAGGCTGTGATAATACTGAGGAAAGATCAGGTGATGTGGCTGGTCTTCCACTTCAAGGAGAGTGAATGTGACTGAGATCATCACATTCCTTAGACACCTCCTTTCCAGTAAAGGAAAACCAAAGTCTGTGGAGGGAGTTTGATCAGCTTGGGCCAGACCCTCAGGAGGTTTAACTCAGCATCATTCCCTTCTCATCCATGGGACCGTGCTGGCTGCCACCAGCAGAGAGATCGGCTCCACGGGCTGCAGAGGAGGGTGAATGCTCTGGAGAGGATTGGTCAAGGCTGAAGTGCCATGGTGAACCAATGACACAGCTGTAGGGAAGCAGGGAAGTCGTTGGAATGGAGACCTGAGTTGTTGTGTTCAGGTGTGAGCAGTGTAAGCTGGGGGTGCAAAAGGGACGTGGGAGCCATGTGCCCACGCAGACTCTGCTTACATTGAGTTTAAACTCCCAGGGAGTATTCCTAAGCACTGGAAGATGGCTGAGTTTATACATTTGAATTGTTAGCATGTTTTTTCAACTGAAAAAGGGTAGATTTAGATTAGGTATTAAGAAAAAAAAACCTTTCCTGTGAGGGTGGTGAGACCCTGGCCCAGGGTGCCCAGAGAAGCTGTGGCTGCCCCCTCCCTGGCAGTGTTCCAGGCCAGGTTGGATGGGGCTGGGAGCACCCTGGGCTGGTGGGAGGTGTCCCTGCCATGGCAGGGGGGTTGGGACGGGATGAACTTTGAGGTCCCTTCACACCCAAACCATTCTAGGATTCCCTGTCACAGTTTTGTCCTGGGCCAAGTCACGGTCTTTCAAAAAAATCCCTATGGACAATTTGAGGTTAGTATAAGCCAGTAACCATTACCAATACACAGTTTGAGGTATTTACCACCACCCTGTGTTTGTAAGACAGTTGAACTCGAAGGACATGGGCCATTCTCTGCCAGCTGGTATCACTGGCAGAAAATTATTTTTGGGTGCATATAATTATTTTAAAAAGTATGACTGTCATGTCAGATAACTTGACTATAGGTTGAAGTTGACATTAGCTCAGGTAAAAATGTACTTGGGGAGCCAGGCTGGCTCTTCTTGGAACCTCAGTTCCATGTGTCACTGTCTTGCAAAGGTCAGATCTTTGTGCCCTCCCTGTTCATGATGAAGGGATGTCCAGAGGGAGTGTATAACATGCCTAAGACAGGTACAATACTGTTCTCCATTACTTGTAGAGAGAACATGGGCATGAGTACTAGGAAGTCATCTCCCCAAAGTGCCTTGGAGATAAGTGGAAGATAAGTGGGTCTCCCTCTGTTTCTTCTGTCCTTGGGTTTCCTCCTTCAGCCCACTGAAATCCTGGAGTGGAGAGTATGATTTACCAAGCAGTGTGATGTGAAGTGGGTGGCTGACATCTCTCAGAGCCCAAATCTCAAAGTGAAAGTCAGTCAGAATTCACAGATATTCAGGAGATTTTATCTAAATTCCTAAAAGTATTTATGTTCACCCACAAAAAAAGCCAGTAGTCATTAGAGACAGTGCTAAATCCCAGTGTGTCACAACCTTTGCAACATTTAACCAAGGTGGTGCTAAGGAATTAAGGAGGCAATTTATAATTTAAAATAAAAATTGTTGGAGAGGCATGAATAATTCCTCCCAGAAACACTTTTCTGGCATTTCTGCATATTAAGCCATGTTGTAACTAAACATGGTAAGAGTCACAATCTGATAAAATCTAAGTATTTGCATACTTGCAAATGAAATCAGAGTTTTCAATCAACATGCCACTTGGCTTAGGCATTGATGAATTCCCACTTGTAAAACATTTGCAATGTGTAGCTCTGTCTTAAAGTTTGGGGTCACTGGGGGCAAAAAGAGAAAACTGAGAAGTGCTGGTACTCCTGTGGCTTAAACCTTGTATGATGGCTACAGCTGAAGCATGAGAAAATAATACTCCAGGATAAAGCTAGTGGCTTTGGATGCTCAGGGAGTTGCAAGCTTTCACTGCAAATGAGTTTCACTTATGCATCCATCTTTGGGAAACTCAGATACAGTAACTGTTGTCTGTACTAGTGTTGCTGCAATTATTATTATTATTTTTACAGTAATGCTTTGAATTCATCATCACAGAGTAGAACCCAGTCAGGGAAGGTGCTGTGTAAGGAAGACAGAAGCAATGCAAAGCCCTTTTTCCAAAATGAACTTACTCTGCTTGTTCACATACGTAACTGTAATGGGGAGAGATGATGTATAAATATAGTGGGGAAAAGAAATTGAGTAAAACTGGGCAAAGCATTATGATTTGGGAAGGAGAGGTAGATAGAGATTCTGACAAATCAAAAGGATTGAGCACAGGGGTGAGAAATAAAGCATCCTACAGGTTCACTTCTCCTTTGTTTTGAAAGAGAGAATGAAATAAAGGTATGTGAGGAAGGGATGGAGGGGTAATGAAAGGGCTGAATGCTAATAAGGCATCCCCTTGCCCCTCCACTGAAAATGCAGCGGTGCTGGTGAAGCAATATATGATTTCCAGTGACCTCATTAATGTCTATAAATATGTAAAGGGTGAGTGTCATGAGGATGGAGCCAGGCTCTTCTCAGTGACATCCAATGACAGGACAAGGGGCAATGGGTGCAAGCTGGAACATAGGAGGTTCCACATAAATGTGAGGAAGAATTTCTTCCCAGTGAGGGTGACAGAGCACTGGCACAGGCTGCCCAGAGAGGTTGTGGAGTCTCCTTCTCTGGAGACATTCAAAACCCTCCTGGACATGTTCCTGTGTGACCTGACCTAGGTGTTCCTGCTCTGGCAGGGGGATTGGACTGGATGATCTTTTGAGGTCCCTTCCAATCCCTGACATTCTGTGTTTCTGTGATCCTGTGATTCTGTATGCTTTACAAATATTTTTCCAAGAAAAATAACCTTGCAGGACCATCCTTGTTTTGCCTTTGTATTCAAATGAACTATTTCTTAAAAGGAGCCTTTGTGGAGACAAATCTTGGGCAAGACATGGCCCACTGTTCACCAAGGATTTGTTTCTGATCCCTTGCAATTCTTCAGGTGTCTAAATGGTCTGTCCTTAAGGTAGCAAACAGGCTGGTTTGTCCAATAAAGAGCTTGGTTAATCTTGAATTGTCAAGGCCTTTTCTTCATCCAGTTATTGGCAAGGTGTCCACAAAGCAGGACGTGCTGTCACAGAAGGAAATAAAAAGATGGATGAATGTCTTTGAGGAAGAGCCAGATGGTTAAGTGAGACAGCTGGCCACAGGCAAACAAAAATTATGGCTAATGATCAAGCCAGGTACCAGCCAGAGTCAACAAACTCCCTACTGGCTCATTCCAAATTTAGTGGCTAAACTTAGCAGGGCACCCTGATGTGCATGTAAACCTCCAAACTCTTCCTCTCCTGGAAAATGTTTTCCCTTCTCTGATTTCATGCAGCAGACATCTACGTTTCCAAGAGCAGCATTAGTGGCATGTTTGAGAGATTAAATAACAGGGGGAAAAAAAGAGTATCTCCTCTGCTTATTCTAAAGTGCATGTATTAAATAATATCTGAAGTTCAAAACTTCAGAACATTCAACTTCCATCCACTGTCACCCAAACCCTTCCCTTTTGTTCTGTTGATGGCATCTTTAACTCTTTCTGATAAAGGAGGCTGATGCAGACATCCCACCTCAGACACCCAGCAAAGGTGGCTTCTGATCTCATGGTTCATCCTGAGGACACCTACATTGAAGGAAACCACTCTGTTGTGTAAAGAGGTCCAAACTGGAAATGTTCTATTTCTGTAGGCAAAATTATATATTTATAATGAAGGAATGTCTCCTCTGTGTCATAATTTCTCTGTGTCACAATTTCTTCTTCTTTATTTTTTTTTTTTAATGATAAAGAAGTTTATTACATATAATTTGATTCAGAGTAGAGACAGAGTTAGGTTTAGACACTGTAAACACTTGGCTCATTTAAATCTGATTTTCTGGCTCATTTAAATCTGATTTCCTCAACAAAACCCCATAACTTCTGTTTCAAGATGAAAAGCCAAATCCTGTCATCTGGACTCACAGAATGACACCCCTCTGCAGTGGAGTGACCTCAAGTGACATTAACACACTTCATGCCAGTGCAACTAGTTCCTAGGTTTAAGGAGTTTGATCTTATTTCCTTTTACATAGTTCCCAGCCTCTGCCTTCTGATTCTCCCTTTTCCTTTCAAGATTAAAGATTTCTTTGCCAGACCCTCCTCTGTAAGGCTTTGCATAAACCAACAGAAACCCAAACCCACCAGCAAACAATCAGACCCCAAGCCTGCCCTTTACCCTGCAAATGCACACGTTTTCTTCACCAACACCAGGAATCCCAGGGGTTGCCCCCTCTCTAATAAAGGTAAGTATGTACATAAACATTGGCCAGGGCTGGGGGGGGAGTGATGAGGTGTTAAGTGGAAATTTCTTTACTTAGCAGTGTTGATTTGTGAGTCTTAGGGGAAATATGCTAGGGGCCTCTAGGAAGAAGCTCTGGATTGATTTTACTCTTATCCCCCCTTGTGTCAACCAGAATGGTAATAAATAAACAATAATAATGATTATATTTTTTGTGCTGTTATGGCACTATTTGCCCAGAGAGCCCAGCATCTATAAAATAATTGCTATCTCTATTTAAAAAAAAAAAAATAATCTATAGTTTCACAGCAAGCTGCTGAGGATAGAGCCTAGGTCTCTCCATCCTGAAGCTCTGGACTCCAAGCAATGAGGGAGTTATTAAAATGAGGCTGCTTGCATTTAAATAAAACTTATCATGCATACTTCAGCTCTTGAAACCCAGGCTGGCTGGAACGCTGGGGTTAGCCAGGTTACATTTCGTACATGCACAACTGACAATTCCACTTACCTAATTCCTACAGTCAAAGAAAAAAAAATCTGCTGGTGCCTCTTTCACCCAACAAATGGATCTTATTAACTCAGAACAGCTTTGATTTTAACTTTATAGTTTCAGGCTTCCTGGTAGTGTATTGTAGGGTTTATACCTCAGTTCTACATGGTGAAGTAAAAATATATGGCCAGGTTTTAGCTAGGGCATGCAGTTTCCTTTTGGGGAAGGGGGGTTATGTTTGTGCATTTGAAAAAAAAGAATAAAAATAAATATTTATGTGCACAGTTTCAGTGCTTCAAATTATCTGGCTCTCTGGTAGGTCAGAAGTTCAATGCAGAAATCATCTGAGGTTGAAGCTTTTGTGTCTCTGGATGTGTTTGGTATGAAATGGACTGCAATTTTCCCTGTGCTGGTCCCCACCCATATCCTGGTGTGATTAATCTGGATCATATGCCTCTGCACTTGCCTGGGTTCTCAGCCCCTGAGAATGTGCTTTCATGTTTAGAAGAGATTAGCAAGGGGGTTGAGTTGGGTCAAGTTAACAGTGAGAGAAGATTGTCCCTACCCAATTCAAAGGCCATCTCAAATGAGTTGGGATGCACTTAGAGATGAATAGAAGGCCCTTTCCAACCCAAAACATTCTATGATTTCATGCCCCACAGATAGTTTCTCTAAATGTCCCACCATGATAGTTGCAAAGATAGTACAAGTCCTCTCACTGCTTCACTTCTCATCTGCAAAAGTGTATTGGGTTTGTTTTATTGCAGAACAGGCTCATCCTGCCCTCCTGAGCCAAAACTCTGGGGTGTATGTGGGGTGAAGACCATGGAAATCCCAAAGACAGAGCAGGGTTTGCCAGTAGAAACATTGCTTTCCTTGCTTTGGGATCTTCTCTGCCATCTTCAGCCACTCTTCCATCACCCATTGGTGGTGCCCTCAGTTTGTGAAAGCCCTTCACTGAATTGCTGTGACTCCTGACTTAGATCAAGTGGGAAAGAGTCAGGCCTTGAATCTGCACAGCCATTCTTCAACTCTCTTTAACAAAGTGGAAGGTTTGATGAACATGAGGATATGGAGGGACCCCCACTGAGCTCCTCAAGGAGTTGATTTTTCAAAATACCACTGTGGCCAGGCTTCCCCTTTTTGATAGCTCCATCCATGGGGCTGGGGAGCTCTGAAGAATAACAAATAAATGGCTTTATCTGCACTGTTAAACTAGGCAGAGGTAACTCTGCCCCAGGCATTTCTCTGGCTCTGAAGCCAGCTAACACGGTCTGACCCTGTTTAAATTGTTAAACTTCCACAGTCTACAAATCAGGTGTCTGCATCTGAATTGTCCATGGGGAAATGGTCCCTGGACATTGCTAATTTCTGAAGCATGCTTGCTTGGGAGAATACTTGTTAGTCTAGGGCGAAATCATGCTGGGGATAGGTGCAGCATGGGGCTGAATTCCTGAGAATGCTCCATGGCACTGAGATTTTTTTTATTTTTTCTTGGCAAGATGTATCCAAAGTGTCCTTACAGCACACTAACAAGAAACTCCTGCATCCAGGTTACACTGCTATGATTTATTCTCTCATTTCACAGACCATCTGTGGATGAACCTAGCAGTGAAGCTGGTTAGAGAAAGCAGAACTGACCTGGCTGAGTCCTATCAGCAACTCATTTCATCTTCCATGGCCAATACCAACTACTTTGAGGCAAGACAACAAGTTTAACTTGTTAACCAGCTGTCTCTGGGGGCTGGTTTCTCTTGGATGCTGACTTCTAGGAGCCATGCAGCTGTCCCAGGTCTCTTCTCTGTTGCCCTGTGCTATGGACTACCTTTTGAACTGGGGCAAAGCATTTGCAACCCACCTCTGAAGCAGGAAAAGTGAGTTGTAATTATTTTGTTTTAATTCATTTTATTATTATTCCCAGAGGAATGTCTATGTTTTAGTCAGTTTTAGGTGTCAGGGCCAAGACTGGGTTCTGTTATGTTGGGCTCT
Organism: Podargus strigoides; assembly: GCA_028020825.1. NCBI lineage: Eukaryota > Metazoa > Chordata > Aves > Caprimulgiformes > Podargidae > Podargus > Podargus strigoides. Next base: position 56,469,958 of record CM051623.1, on the reverse strand, counting down.
GGAAGATAGGAAGACTGATTTTGTCTGGTAAAGCTGCCTGTCTAAATAGTGCAAAGACAGAGGAGAAAATTAAAGAAAAAAGGGATTTTCATCCCTTCCCCAAAAGACTTTCACATCCACCCAGCGATTCCTCCATCTCTGATTCTTAACCAAAGAGCAGATATCAGAGCAACACTCACTTCTCATTCGATCCGAGGAGAAAACAAAAAAAAAACCAAAAAAAAAATAAAATAAGAAAAGATGCCCAAAAAAATCCCTCCTCCAGCCTGAGCTCTGGCAGGGCGCCAGGGAATGTGGGGAGGACCCGAGCTGTGGGGTTGGAGGAATGCAGGCCTTCCTATCTCTTTTCCCAAACATTCCCTTCTGCAGCAGACTAAATATTTTCACATGCTGCTGCTGGAACACCCAGGTTCGTGGTCCAACGGAGGCGTAGCGAGCGAGGATGGCTTCACACCCCTGGGGTGATGGAGCTCGTTACAGCTCGGCCTTGGGCCAACTGCCTGGCACAGGGTATCCACACTGCACTTTCTCTTCCTTCATCTGATGTTTTTCAGGCTTTCATCTCCTTTTGTTTTGTTTTTTTTCCCCCATTGCTCTATTTCCAGTCTGTATTGCTTGATAGCAATTGGTTGCACCCCACTTGTTCCGTGGGTTTTGTTGTCCTCGGTGCATCTGGTAGGGAAGGAGCCTCTAGGAAAGTCTTTGTGTGACCTTAGAAAAGCCCACATATATCAGGTTCCTTCATCCCTCATATGTGGCTGACCACAATTATTACAGCTCCAGGAGTTCAAGGTGGGTCGCTGTGTGGGAATGGGCAGAATGAAGTTTGTTTTGCAGCTCCCTGCCAAAGACTTCTTGACATGGTCATGGGCAACTCAACAACTTGCACTCATCTTGTAGGACTGAGATGAAAATGGCTTCCTTACTTTATAGAGGATATTCTAGGGCATATTTATTTATGACTGTGAAGTGCTTCAGTGCTATATGGAAAAAGGCAGAGAGATGCTGGGGAAGCCTTATCAGAGCCTCTCTTTAGGGCATGTAAAATAATGACCAGGAGTGACCATCAGTGATAACCTTTACCTCCTCATGTGGGATTCAGCTAGTGTATTCACCCACATAAAGGTAGCTAGTAATATGTGGGCTATCTCTGACCTTATTATGGTTGATGGACATCTAGTTAATAGAGTTAAGCTGAACATCTCTCCCTAAAGCAAAGATCTACATTTTGTCAGCTGAATTCGTCTCTGGACTCCACTGAATAAAATTACTGGCTTCCTACCACCCATCTAAGATCCATAATGAGTTTTTTGAGATTCAGTAGCCCACACACAGGTGTTTGGGACCATTTAAAATACCCTGGGTTATTCCATCTGGACTCCTGCTACTTGCCAGAGGGATGTTTTCTATAGATCCTCTGTTATATCTCAAGCCCCATGTAGATGACTTCACTAAGGTAAGGTATTTCAAATTGCATTAGGTACCAAAGTGTAGGAAACAGTGTCATCACTAGGGCATATGCAGACATTCCCCTGTAGGCACATTTAGGTGCATGTGTCTGTACAGTAACTGCAATGCAGTGTTAATAACTGTGCTGGTTTCCCAGGAGCAGACCCATGGGTCAGCCATGCAGGCAGGTCATGAGTAGCCCTGAGTCAGCTGGGAGATCCAATCAAGGCAGCTGACTCACAGGTGTATCCCATACCAATTAATTATGCTCGTTATAAAAGGAGGGAGCTCAGTTAGGATGGAGTTCCTCCTCTTGCTGGGGCTTCTCCCTTGTGGTTGTCTGTTTCTGCTGTCAACATCAAGGACTGGGGTGAGTAGACCCTTCTATACTTAATGTTGATTGTTGTATCAGTTTTGTTATTCTATTAACTCTGTTTCTAGTTCAACTCACGAGCCTTCTGCCTTTATTCCTGATTCTCCCTCTCAGCTGGGGAAGGAGCATCAGGTGGTGGAGTAACTGCTGTGGTTCAGCACTGAGTACTGGCTAAATGTAGACAATAACAGAGCAGTGATCACCTGGATCCTTTTGGGCAATGTGTGCTCAGTGAGAGCATGATTGATCTGTTTGGAAACCTTTGATTTTACATGCAACATCTTACAATACATCGCATACTTTTCTTCTGGAGGCCCAGCAGGATGTGTGTGTGGGTACCTAAAGCAGCATCAGGCATTTAGGCAATGAATTGTCATCTGGAGGAAAATGCTGCTCCAGATTAAGACACTTTTATACTTCCATGTACCAGTGTTTGTGTTTAAACTAGATTTCAGAGCTCTCCTCCCCTTACCCAGTCCCCAAGTGGAGAAGTAGTCTTGTTTTGTTTGGATGGTTTGAACCTCCTGGAGTGGATGGCAGTGCAGTGCTCAGTAGTCCCTTATGACTGCGGATGCTGGTTCCCCACTTTCAGACAGGCTTTTCTAAGTCTAGCCTATACTTCTCCCTCTCCCCAGGATATGTGTTTATCCCTTAAATTAGTAATGAAGAGAGGTTTCCAGAATCTTTCAGTAAGATACAAATTTTCCTAACACAAGTAACTCACTTCCCATAGTAAAACTGATTTCCTGCTAGGAAGGGAGCAGGGAATTCAGGTAGAAAGACTTTCCATCTAGTGAAACTTTGTCAACATAGAGGTGTGACTGTGACTTTACATGTGACTTGGTAACTGTCATCTCTTTCAGGACTGCTGCACTGGCAGATTTCCACTGATTTATTTCTGGCAAACCAACATACAATCCAAGCTGTGCCAGGGTGTATCTGGATGGTGCCATATTATGCTCCACACATAACACAGTCTGAGGCCATTACATCTTCCTTTGGTGCACCAGGCATTGCCCATTCTCAGAGAAAGATGGGTCCACTAGATGGGTCCACTAGATGGGTCCACTAGATGGGTCCACTAGATGGGTCCACTAGATGGGTCCACTAGATGGGTCCACTAGATGGGTCCACTAGATGGGTCCACTAGATGGGTCCACTAGATGGGTCCACTAGATGGGTCCACTAGATGGGTCCACTAGATGGGTCCACTAGATGGGTCCACTAGATGGGTCCACTAGATGGGTCCACTAGATGGGTCCACTAGATGGGTCCACTAGATGGGTCCACTAGATGGGTCCACTAGATGGGTCCACTAGATGGGTCCACTAGATGGGTCCACTAGATGGGTCCACTAGATGGGTCCACTAGATGGGTCCACTAGATGGGTCCACTAGATGGGTCCACTAGATGGGTCCACTAGATGGGTCCACTAGATGGGTCCACTAGATGGGTCCACTAGATGGGTCCACTAGATGGGTCCACTAGATGGGTCCACTAGATGGGTCCACTAGATGGGTCCACTAGATGGGTCCACTAGATGGGTCCACTAGATGGGTCCACTAGATGGGTCCACTAGATGGGTCCACTAGATGGGTCCACTAGATGGGTCCACTAGATGGGTCCACTAGATGGGTCCACTAGATGGTCAAATGTGTGGGTGAATATTTCAAGTCCTGAAGCCCATCAAGCTGAGACAACATCCCATGATAATCATTGACATATGAGAGGGAAGTCTGAGTTTTCACTGCATGCTTTCTATATTGGCCAGAGGGGACATTAGAAATCAGGGACATGTAGCACCTTGTTTTCCCACTTCCCTCCTGTGATGTCTTCATCCTGATACACACTTGTGTACGAGGAAAGGAGAAAAGTAAAATAAGAGCACTTTTTGGGTTTCCAGGTATTCTTGTCATAGCGTCATTTGCTAGGATAGCTCTCTGAGGTGGATTTCTTCACATTCCTTTGTAGCCTTTGTTCATTGTAGCTCTGGAGATTATCTGTAACCATCAGGAAGACATCTCATCACAGGCTAAATAGTCAGAATGATTTTTCTCTAGATTTCTCACAGCTCAGGCACACATCCTGAAACTCAAAAAACTTTGTGTGTGCCTGGCTAGAGACAGCAGTACCAAACTAGGAAGGGAAATATTTCTGAATATTGTGAGCTGTGCTTTTGCACACATGCATGATTTACTTTTATTTTTCTACAGAAAGGAGATCTCTAATATTATTAAAGGAAAAGCAGTGTAGTGGGGTGTGATCATGAGTTGGAACATTTTTCCTGTTGCAAAGTGTTACAGAGAAACTTTAAAGACATATCTGTGTACCAACTGAAGGTGAGTTTGTAACTACCATGAAGTACTTGTATTAGCTGAACCCAAACACAGGAACTGGGAGTTATAAGGATGCAGTTATTCAAGTTGATGTGAGAAAACAGATGACATGCCCAGGAGGGTCTGTGTTCTACATTACTGCTAGATAAAACCTTTACCATCTGTATAATCTTTTTAATTGTCCACTGTAACCAGTGCCACCAGATTAGAGCCACCATTTGTCAACCTGGTGGAGCACTAGTGGCTACATCAGGAAGCACATGAACACAGGAGACCAGATTTTCCACAGAGGAGAGGCTGAAAATCCTTGAACAGTTGCTGCAGCTCAGAAGTTGTCACACTCTATTATGTGCAGTTCACCCCACACTCATTTTTCTTTCCAAATTCACATTTTTTGCATTTTTTCCCCTCCTATTTTCAATCTGTTTGCTATTTCTTCCATGTTCCCATTGTCAGAGTGGAGCTCTGGAAAAGGGGAACATTTCCCACTGGTTCTTCCTGCGCTTGCTCAGGACAGAAGCGTTCTGGCTTTGACTTCTCTTGGGAGGATATTTTATCTTAAGCAAATATTGAATTTCTGGGATTAATATACCAGCTGGTTAGGAAACAAACCAAGCCAGTTCCAAGAAGCATTTGCTTACTGATAGCGAGCAAGATAGTGTGTTGATTGGGTCTTGATGACTTCTAATTATAGAAGACCAAGTTATAAACATCAGTAATCTGCAAATTTGAAATCAGTGCTTTAGCTAGTCCACTAAATCAGTACAACTATAGTTGTAGCATTATATAGCATTAAATGGCTCAGTCTGCAGGGTTAGTCAGGTACCTTACTCCTAGCCAACTGCATGGAGTATTGAGCATGAGAACTAAAGTCACACACAGACATAGATACAATTCCATGGCCCTAAATGTACCATCAAGTTGAACTGAAGGGTAATTCTGATGCAAAAGTAAAATTACCAGCCTAAGAATAGATGTTCTGCTTATAAAAGCTAAGGGTTTCTTCTTCATATTGCCACAAAGTTTTGTTTTTTTTTTTTAGACTCTAACAAACTGTTTCACCTTTTGGAGGAATGTCTTCCACATCCATGAAAGGAAACAAGCAATATCTTCCTGCCTTACATATTCCTGCCATGAATAGGCTTAATGTGACAGTGATCCTTGTATTCTTATTGCTGGTTTTGCCTGCCTGAATTCTCCTGGCTTCCAGTGTGAGTTTAAGCCTGTAAAATTCCCTGGGTTTTAACAGGTAGCAGTTACAATTCCTCTTGAGTTGCTTAATTAAAGTCAAGAGGACTGGTAGAGTGTTTTCCTCTACAGCCATAATCTCTCTCACATTTTGTTCTGCTGTGATTGTATTGGACACAAGTGGCCTGTGAATGTTTGTGCTGGGTTATATAGTAGATGACAGGCTTTGGCTCTATGGTTGTGGTTAGGGAGTGAACATATCTCACAGCAGACTCCACAAAAAAAACCCTTGCAAAGTCCTCTGCTCCCTTGTTTCAGTAAACCCTGCCTTATAACATCCAGGGAGCAGCCAAAGGGGCTCATCAAGCAGTTGTGCCTGACCAGTGGGGTTGTGAAACCCAAGTGAGACCACATCAAGGCCAAGATGGGAAGCACAGGTCTAGTTGGGTTGGGTCATAAAGCAGGGACCATTCTGACATTCTCATGTGTAACATTACATGTTTCGTTGGTATTTCTGCACTGAACTGAAAAAAGTAGTATTTTGCCACAGAAAATCTAAAGCACTCAGAGTTGGGGGGAAAGTATTAATCTCTGTGTAGAACTAGCCCACTTACAAAGCTCAGAGAAGTTCAGAAACTGCTCTGCCTTCTATTGTTTCACTCCACCTTTACAAAGCAACCAACCTCTTATTAATTTTGGCCAGGCAGGTCCCACTCCTACAAGTGGAGTAACTCAGAGGAAAACATTGACTGGACCTCTCTTTATTTTATTACTTCAATTAGATAAAGTTATACCTGAAATCTGACATTTGTATGGGAATGATTCAGGTCACGTGTGGCCATGGGGAAAAAACTCCTCTAAAAATTGCACATGTCTACAGGGGAGTCACCAGAGACTGAGACACCAGGTCCTTCATATATCTTGTAGAAAATAGAAATAAGTACTTTAGGATAAGATTAGCTCAACTTCAGACATTAGATTTAGGAACAATGCCCTCAACTCCAATGACTGAATTGAATAGATCTCCCTTGGCTCTAAAGGGAGCTTTGGATGGCTGTCTTGAGTGGTTGTATCTGCATTGTAGGCTCTCTAAAGATAAGTGAAACAAATGCTACTCTGAACTCTATTTCAGCGTGAATTTTCTGCATGCCAAAAGAAGTGGTTGGGGTCAAAGTGTTTAGAGTCTGATTTCCAGAAGATGTTCAACCTCAGAGCAGAGCAGCATGAATGGATGACATTGGGGAAATCGTATTCTTCACATTCCTCAACTGGTGAACAGAAACTCTTTCCTAGGCAGCATAAAACCCTGTAGCTGCACTGAAAGACTATTTGTTACATTAATTATCACCTGGTAAGGTTTTTCTTCAAGGTTCCACAGCACACTTTGGAGAGCAGCTTCTTTTTTGAACTTACATACACAGCAAACTTACCATGCCATCATGAAGCAATTCTTCTTATTGGCTGGATGTCTATAATTCCTTCCATGAGCTGTAAAGTTACACATATGGCTTTACTGCTTGGGAGTTATTTTAATAAGGATTCCCCTTAGGGCTGTCCAGACAGCAGATGGCATCGTAGGTGAAAATTAAACTCCTGAACTGAGGCTCCAAACCTATTATGAGGCTTATAAAATACACCTGGAGGCTTTAGGTGAAGTGGGAAAGCCAGGAGGTTCTCAGTGCAGAGATTGCTGAATACACAGATAGAAAAAGTCCCTTTTTATTTCCCAGTGCTAGCCCAAGGACTGACTTGTCTCTGACTTCTTTTCACGAGCCCCAGGACAGAGCTAAACGCTCTCCCATTTCTTGAGCTGCTGGTGCTTTGTGCCATATAAATTTCAAGACAAACCCCTCACTTTTTGTTGTTGTTGTTGTTGCTGCTTCAGTTCTGTTTTAGTTGCTGGAGGGCAGATGTGGAGTTGGGTTAATAAACAAAAATTCTGCAGTGATATTGAAAGTTTGCCCTTCCACACAAAACAAAGAGCCTGGGAATAAGCAAATAAATACTGATCTGCCTGTATGGTTGTAAGCAGAAGGCAGCAGGTGACATCTGAGCCTGTTAGCACCAGAAAGCTTGCAATGCCCTTCAATGTTTTATTTTTTTTTAATCCAGAAATGCTTTTTTATCAACCTCTCCTTCCACTTTGCAGCTCTCTGTTGTGGTTTCTGGGCTAAGTTAGTGGTTAAGTGTAAGGAGTGTGATGTGGACAGCAGCAGGCATTAGACTATCTGCCCGGGCTTTCAGATAGTTTGCAGGGGCTGTGACAGTAGCTTTATGGAGTGATCCATGCAACAATTGTTCTTTGAATTAGCCATAATATAAAGAAGAGGTGGCCCAGAGGGCTGTGCAATGCAGTGAGAATGCCCTGAAAACTGTGGAAAATAAAAAATAAATTAAAAAAACCCAAACCAAAACTGAAATCACCTATTACTCATCCTACCTCCAGCCATCTCTCATGCAAACCAACACAAAATTCATGTGATTACATAGAGAACTTCATTTTCTGATCACCACTTTTACAGCCTACTCTGGCCCCAAAGTTTACTACAAATGCTGTGATGGAGTTTTTTTCTTCAAAGTAGTAGAAGTTAGTAACCCAGAGTGGGATTTAGCTCAAAGAGCAAGGTTCCTAAATTGAGATGCCGACACATAAAAAGTGCAAATCCACAGTGTAGTTTTCTACAGTTAATCTAATTCACTGTAACTTTTTATGGTGAGAATTAAACACTGCTTTATATGTGCACCAAGAACCCAAACACTCATGGTAGTCAGTGGAGACTGAGTGTCAATAGTCAGACATCACTATTCCTGTAGTGTTTCTAGAATCCACAGCACATTGCAGAATGTAGTATAACAACTGCTCTGCAAGATAAGGAACTGTTAATAGAGGTGGTATCATACAGAGGATTTTTAAAGGTAAAAATTCTACAGAATTTTCAGTAAAATTAGGACGTAGTGTCCACAATTGCATGTCCATTGGTACTGTAGGTTTCTGAGCTCTTAAACCCAGGGTTTATCTGGGATGTTGGTCATCAATGTCCATTGCAAAGCTGTGTTCTTTGCTTAAACATAGAAACAGCTAGTACCACAGAAATATCCCCCCTGACTTCCACGTTTCCTCACTGCAGGGGTGAGTACAGTCCATAAACCCTCTGTCATTCTGCCAGCTATGACACCTGTGCAGGTGTCTTGGACCCTCTCAAATGTCATTAGGTGGTTGTATTTAGACAGGTGATTGAGCTCTTTTGTGTGTTTAGCAGTTGCTTGCTGGACTCCATTGGCTGTGTGGACTGGCCCTCCACTAGCTACGATGTGAGCCCAGTAGACACCTACACTAGAACTTGTTTTGCTCTTTGAAATCAATCCTACACCTGGTGTGCCATACTACTGGAGCTGCTCCTACTCAGGTGAACCAAGCTCTTGCTTAACATCCCAAACAAAATATCTCCTGGAAACACAGGAAATTAAAATTATTCTCTCACAGACTGAATGTCAATTTGCAAAGGGTATTGGGGTACATGGGAAAAAAACAATGTTATATGAAGGAAAGGATCAAATATATCCATAAAATTTTGTAGTAACTCAGCTGTCAAGATCTGTGCTAGCTGTTGAACAGAAGATGTGCTTTTAAAAGGTTCCTGCCTAGTCTTGTGGGCATGTAAGTATTCCAACTTACAAAAAGTAAGAGGCATGTAGTAATAGGATGAGGGGTAATGGTTTTAAACTGAAAGATGGTGGATTTAGATTAGAGATTAGGCAGAAACTGTTGTCTGTGAGGGTGGTGAGACCCTGGCCCAGGGTGCCCAGAGAAGCTGTGGCTGCCCCCTCCCTGGCAGTGTTCCAGGCCAGGTTGGATGGGGCTTGGAGCAACCTGGGCTCGTGGGAGGTGTCCCTGGAACAAACAAATTTCCCTGGTGCATTGGAACAAACTGGAGTTCCATGTGCTTGGCACCAGCTATCCTTACATTAACCTCCTCAGAACCCTATGTAGCTGCTGTGCCCATGTCAAAGAAAATTCACTGTGAACATCAATGAGATGTCAGCTGATAGTCTTCTAGCCATAAATCACTCAGCCCAAGGATGGATCTGTCTTTCAGACTGGGACCTATGGATCACAGGAAATGCTGGCACAGGGCAATTACAGCAGCAGTACATAGGGGGATGTAATGGCAGGAGTGAGACACCATTTCTTATCATGTCTGATGGCTATTTTCAGCAATGTGGTGACACTGACCTCAGAAAGGAGTTTTACAGAAAAACCAAACCCACAAATCCATCCTTTTCTCACCATTCCTCCACTGCACAGGGAAATTTTTATCCCCCCTTTTTAATTATCATCTCCAGCAAAACCCTCCCAAGAGGATGGCAGCGCATTTGGCGATGCTTCAACGAAGCTGAAGTGACACACACACACATCCCAGATAGGATAATGAAACTTGAGGGCAGAAGATCACACTGCAGATATTTCAAAGGATGTGGTTTGTACAGAGACATTCACCCTGTTTTTTCTTGGCAGCTTTTTGCATTAGTCTTCTCCACACTCATTGGAGTTTATTCTTTAATTTTTATCCTTTAAATATGCCCAGGCTTGATGAGATAGAGGAGGGGGCATGACAGAAGTGTAGACTTCTACTTAAGCATGGTTTTCCAGCTGAAATAATGATATTCTCCCCCTATGTGTGTGTGTATGTATGTATGTATATATATATATAACCCAGTTTTTTATTCTACCATGATGGTGCTGGATGAATCAATAATGATTGACTGATGAATTGAGACTGATATGAGCAGGTTCATGCTGTAACTCTGAAGAGACTCTAGTGATCTTACATGGTCCACATGTATCTAAAATTTTAACTGAGGCCACTCAGATCCATGCCATGGCCTTGGATAACCAAGTCAGCTGGGAAACCATGGTGTGGGAGAAACCTAGGTGCTTATCAGTAAACTGGGAGCATGTTACATCACAGCTTCTGACACTCAAAGATGAATTACCAAAAGCCTCCCTACCTTCATCTTTGGCATACAAAATCCTAAAGTAATCAGGCTTAAACACACACATGTGGAGTCCCTACCTCTCATAATGGCAGAAGCAGTCTTATGTGTGTCTGTCTTTCCTGACACTGAATGTGTCCTTCATGGTCTACCAGTGCCAGTCAGCTCGTTAAGCCTTCAGTATTTCAATACCTGGCTCCAATGCACTGTGATTTTTGAAGCTGGGCACATTAGAGGAGGATTTTTAATGGTAAAAAAAAAAAAAAAAGGGAAAACAGATCTGAGCAAAACAGCTATGTCACTTAAAAATATAGATCTTAATCTTTGCACATCAGTTTCTCTTTTGGCAGATCTGGATAATGACCTTCCCCTAGGCAGAGTCACGGAAGCACCTTAGACTGACACAGCCTGAATTCTGCTTTTCTGCTGGGTTTGGCTGTCACGTGCAAGCTGTACAATTCCAATTCACTGGAGATATTTGCTCGAGGGCAAATAATGCAAGCACAGTCTATTTTGACTTTCCACTGGCAGAATTCAGAACTGAGATTTTTCCTTGACACATTTGAAGGGCTTGCCAGGAGAAATTCCAATCCCCAGCATACTTTGTGCAGCTAAATAAATACCATAACATGAATAAACATCATTAGTAATTGCTGATTGAATTCAAGCACCTCCAGTTTTGTAGGGGAAATGTTTTATTATAAACTTCTGTGAAGTCTAAGCTCGGACTTGGTGACTGACTTGAAGAAAAAAGAATATTTTTTGGCAGTGAAAATTGCTAGCAAGTGAATACTTTTCCATCTTCTTCCCTAAGTATACCAAGATTTTACCATTAAAATGTGCCTGCTTCTGGAGTGAGAAAACAGTAGCAATCCAGTAGCAGTGCTCTGTGTTTTTATAGTGCTGACCACCCAATGGACCCAACATGGACAGGACACAGTCCTGTGCATCGTTCATCCCACTGGAAGGATTTTGCTGTCTTAGGTGTGCTGTAATAAATTTCCCTGTCCTGTATAAATTCGAGATGGCAAAAATGTCTCCAGTTGACATGAAATGAAGTCTTCTTTAAAAAATAAAAGATAAGAATCAAGTTCTCAACATATAGGAGCCCAGTAGTTAATTACATGAAGATGAACTATGAGACAACAAGGCTGTTCTCTGTTTTCATTCATTTGAAAACTGAAGCTGTGTCTTCCACATTTTGGCTATGTACTCTAACCACCACACTTCTAGCTGCTTTGTGATGTGTCTATTCCCCTTTGTTTTTGATTATAAATCCCAGCCTGGAGTATTGTGACCTTTCCTAAGAAAGGCTCTGGTGAAACTGGCACGCTAGAATCGTAAAGAGCTGTTTGAGATTGTGTTAAGTGGAGGGACATTGCCTTTCCAGAACTTATTAATCCAAATATTAAAACAGAAAGTGTAAACATTATGAAAACTGGAAATTGAATTTCCATCCCATGGGAAATCTGGATAATTGAATATTTACAGCACTTTAAAACAGGAATGAAAAATCCAACGGCTCAAAGCTTTAACAGAACACAGTTCTAACAATTCAGGCTGATGGTTTTGAGGCCTGATTATCTCCCTGAATCACTGCAGTGCCCTGTCAGACCTGAAGTCTCCCTTTCTCCATTGTGAGCAGTAGATTCTCTAGTTTCCAAAATGTACCTTAGTTGTTGGTTGTTGATATTTTTCTTTTTTTTTTTTTTTTTTTTTTTTTTTTTGGGGTAAATAGACCTAAGCTAAACCAAAACAAGAAGCAAACAAAACTAAATCCATGATTTCTTTGGGAACATTTATGTTTCCTAGCAAATTCCATGTGTAAATTCATGTGACCATGGACTTAATTACCTACATATATATAAGCCAGTCTTCAACTGGTATATTTTGTTTGCCTCAGCCTTTTCTTAATGTTCCCTTTGTCTTCTGTTTTTAATTTTATGTAGTGTAAGAGAGAACATCATCCTGTCACATGAACAGTTCCTGTTTCACCCACAAGCTTAACCTAACCACAGATAAACTCATGCCGTGGTATAAAAGCTGCTGAGGTTCCATTCAAAGCCAGCCTTGGAGAAGAGGGGCCATCACAATTCTTTGTAAACCATCATGGTACATCATAGATTGGCCTTCATATGTCCTGTATGAAAAAAGGTAGTTATTTATAGAGGGTTGGAACCCCAACCCAGCTGCAAACCCCACTACTATCATCAATGAGGCTATGCTAGAAAATTGCAGGAGTAATATTTAGAGGATTCCTCTTTGCTAAAGCTCCCTGCCTGTTGTCAAAGTGCCTTTGTCCCACAAATACTCACACCTGAGAAACATGAGGTCTATTCCCAACCTTCTCTTCAGACACTGCCACAGCCAACAAGGTGAGATCAGCAGCAGGTTTGGAGTTCAGTGCTCTGACCTCGGGGTAGAAGACAGGAAGAAGTGAGGACCATCCTCCCAAATCCTCCGTTTCAGAAGTCATTGTCACCTCCAGGACCACGGGCAGAAGAAACTCACCCACCTGCAGTTGTACCAGTAGGGAATGAGTGCTCAAAGCTTTCAGAGAGAGTCTTGTGTTGCTTTCCAGTTTGCTCCATGACCATTATAAGCTGTGTTCCTGGTCACTGTGCCCCTGCCTTGGGAGGATCAGTACTTCCCACCGTGGATGAGGCATTTCAAAATCAATAGTGTAACCACGTTTCTTGACAGGCTTTGCAGACAGGAGTTGGTGAGCCTGCCAGCACTGCACTAGGGATTGAACCAGAGCAACACAATTATGTATTCAGAAATGAATATGATGTGACATCTAAACTTGTTTTTCTTCTAGGGATATCATGACAAATTATTCTGCTCTTGTTTATCTCAGCGTAGCCTGCAAAGCCATGAGGATTATTCAAGTCACTCTGGATTTTTTTGTGGGACAAAGAACGCAGGATGTGGCTAAATCCAGCAAACATATTTTTCAATCAGATTTCCATAAAATCTCCCCCACCCCAGACACACACAAATAAAATAATCATAATATTGAAATAGAGCTGGTTGTGAAATTCCCTTTTGTCCTGTGAGAACTTCAGCTTTCAAAGGTTTTCCTGTCAAAACTTGACAATTTTTGTAGTCCAGTAATCTGTGAAAAATTCAGGATGGGTCATTTGAGATATTTTTGGGCTTTTAGGTCCCCTTAAAAAATAAAATTAAAATTAATAAGAACATTAAATCAAGAGCCATTTCAAAGCAAAATATATTTGTCACAGAAGCTCGAAGCTGTATACAACAACTTAAAAAACTTGTTTTTTTTTTTTTTCCTTCTAGTTTTTAATGGCAATTTTTTAGTAATATGAATGAAATGGCTGCATCTCAGTGAATCAAGGCTCTTTCTAGGAAAAAAGTCTTAGCAGAAAATTCTCAGCCAATTCTAATCCACAGATTCCGTTGTTCTTAATTTCCTGAACAAGCAAGTGTGAGGAGAAGGAAAGAGAGAGAAAAAGGCACCAAGGGTTGCCAATGAAATGAAAAGTGACAGTTTTAGGCTCCTTCTTTTTTTTCTCCAGTGACCTAATCTTCTCCTAAGAGCCCCTTTCCCCATTTTCAGCTGCTCTGCAAGGGAAGGGGAGCGGGAGCTGTAAGGAAGGACTCTACGTGTGAGACTGAAGTCTACTTGAGCACCTTCTGGAGAAGGAGCAGTGGAGCAGGGAATTAGCAGTTTGCACCAGTCTAGAAGAATTTAGCAGGGACCTGAACCTCACCTGGCATTCAGATTAACAGCCAAAGCACAAGAGCAGTCATCCTCTGCAACTCCTGTCCCCTCGCTATTCATGCTTCTGGGGTAGCATTATTTATACTGGAAAGGGGTTGCCTCCCCTTTCCCCATGTTGGTTTTGTACCTTCATCTTATTCCTAGCCCAATCTATTCAAAATGCCATCCCAAAATGAAGCAGGAATTTTTTTTATTAAGCAGGTTTTGAGAAAATGTGAGGTTTGTTGAAAAATCCAATTTCAGTGGATTTTTCTCTAAAATGCAGGCAGGATCCCAGCATTAACCAGGCTGTTTTCCTTGATAAACTGCTAGACTTCCACTCCTCAGGAGCCCATTTCACCTTCTGTCCCAGAACAGGGAGTTGAGGAGCACTTGGACACATCATGGTGGAGATGTCTGTATCCTGGGAACTCAGTCATGGTGAGGGCTTTGTTATTGCAGTCATCAATAAGTCTGGACCTTTCTGCAAAATGGAAAGAATTTTCCCCAGCTGATCAAAGGCACTTTAGGTGTCCAGACTGTGTCTTCAATGCAGGAACAAGCTGCCCATCCCATGGAGGTGGCTTAAGGTGCAACATGAGGAATCAGGAAGGAAATTACTCCGTTGGCGGTGGGAGGGAAACCAACCCACACACTCTCCAACAGAAGAAGTTCAATTTTTCCATGTTTCTTTCCCTGGAAAGCTCAATTCAGAGGCTGTTTGAAAAACAGTCTTGTTTGTGCTCATGTTCAGATTAAACTGTGTTTTTACCAAATGCTGGAAACTTTCTATATTGGACTAATGTAATCGTAGACAATATCTTGCTCATTTGCTCAAATATTTTCTCCCTTTGAGATGGTAGAAAAGGAGTCAGCAAAGAATAAAACCAGAGATTTTAATAACTAATTAACTAAAGCCCATCCCCAACAATTATATGCCATAGGAATCATTCAGTTGCAGGTTTGAAAGAAGAAAATACCTGTACCTTAAATTCTGTGTGCTTTATAAGTTCTGTTCTAACACTAAGACAGTCCTGGTGTACAGTAAGACAAGGACTGAGCCTGTCCACATGACATTAATGGAAGGTGAATCCCACATAATTGCACTTGAGTAAAAGTACTCTCCTTACCTTGGCCCTTCCTTTTGAACTACAGAGAACATTTCCAGCAGACATATATTAATAGCTCCATTTTCTTCTAATTTCTGACCAAATCAAGGGAAAGTACATACTTTTAAAAGACTTCATTTCACCTGAATTTGTAAAAATAGTTTTATTGGATACTCTTAAGAATATCTGAATACAAACCCAATGTTTTTCAGTCTGCTCCATTGTGGATGGAGGGTGTCCAAGTCACTATGAGTGCATTTAATGCAACATATGGAGGTTTTGAATCCAGAAAATGAAAATTTTAAGGTAACAATTTACAAGTGAGCTGCCTTGAGATGGCTGGTCTCTTCCATCAGGTTAGTGCAAGATTATTTAAAGCAGTGAAAAACCTCAGTAAAAGAAATCCAAGCTGCCTTGCCTTTTCTGTAGGACTGGAGTCTCACAAAGCAATTAGCTCATCCTGAGTCAGGACTTAAGCCTGGAAGGAGGCAGAACCTGTGGGCTGTTAGGATGAGGGAAGCTGGAAACGGCCTCTCCTGTCGGATTTCACTCATTCGTGTTAACCCAAGGTTTCCCCAAAGGCTGCAGAACAAATTCCTGCTGTGCAGGAAGAGCTCGGGCTGCAAAGGAAAGTGCTAATCCAGAACTTCAAAGCCTGTGTGAGGAAATTTAATGCTTCCTCCAGAGACTTTTCAGGGGAGAGTGGTTGACCACAAGAAAATAAAGGCTCTTGCAGCTAATCGTGAGGCTGTGTGAGAGAGCTGTTGAGGAGGCACCTAGGAATGACTGACGTTCCAGTTTGTGATTCAGCAGGGAGGGAGCAGCCCAGGCCAGCTTTTGGGAGATGCCTGGGCTGTCTGCCACCTCTCAGACCATGGAAATCCTGCAAGGGAACAAAGGGGAGACAGAGGAGTCTGGGATCTGTGGGAATTCAAGGCACTATGGATTGTGATGATGGCTAGATTGACACAAGTGCTGTTTAGGCATGACAGTGCCTGCTGTGAGCAGAGACCTGAGCTCTAAGCCAACAGTGCTGTGTCAGGTAAGGTGGCATTTTGATTTTCTTCCTCTTCTTGGTATTTAAAGACAGAAATGTCTTGTGATTATGAGTCCCCCTTATCTATTTCTGTATAATGTCTATTTCAGTGAAGCTGAATTTCCTCCAGATTTTCCCCCATGAGTGGAAAGCCATATGGATCCTGACCTGTTAAGCTCCACATCAGCTGGCAATGTGTGCTGGCAGCCTGGGAAGCCAACCTTGTCCTGGGCTGCATCAAAAGAGGTGTGGTCAGCAGGGTGAGGGAGGGGATTTTCCCTCTCTGCTCTGGTGAGAGGTCCCCAACACCAGAAGGACATGGAGCTGTTGGAGGGGTCCAGAGGAGGGCACGGAGATGATGTGAGGGCTGGAGCAGCTCTGCTGTGGGGACAGGCTGAGGGAGTTGGGGTGTTCAGCCTGGAGAAGAGAAGGCTCTGGGGAGACCTCAGAGCACCTTCCAGTGCCTGGGGGGGACAGGAAAGCTGGGGAGGGACTTTGGACAAGGAACTGGAGTAATAGGATGAGAGGTAATGGTTTCAAACAGAAAGAGGGAAGATTTAGATGATACCTGAGGCAGAAATTGTTGTCTGTGAGGGTGGTGAGACCCTGGCCCAAGGTGCCCAGAGAAGCTGTGGCTGCCCCCTCCCTGGCAGTGTTCCAGGCCAGGTTGGATGGGGCTGGGAGCAACCTGGGCTGGTGGGAGGTGTCCCTGCCATGGCAGGGGGTGGGAACGAGATGATCTTTAAGGTCCCCTCCAACCCAAACCATTCTATCATTCTATAATTCTATGAAACCTAGAGCTCATCCCATTAAGGGGACTTCAGTATTCATTCATAACTCCCATAGCTTCAGAGGAATTTCTTCTCATCATCAGTGTCAGGGTGAAAGTTCGAGAAATAACTTACCTCACCATTTTTTCCTCCTTCCAGAATAGGATCAATGGTACCTACAACATGTTCCATATGTGTTTTTTAACCTGCTAAAACCTTCTGTTCATAGAAGGTTCCCAACAAACTTTGACACGTCCGCGCTGGACAGATGAATCCAGCCCTGTTTGAGAAGGATGGTGATACTGTTTAGAAATGTGTTGACTTCATTGTTTTGGTCTGGAAAAAGGTGGATGTGTTGAAATGGATTCTAAAGGTCGTGGTGAAGCTTTCTTCATGGAAGGGTTTTCCAGCTGAATTTCTGAGCACAGGGGAAGTACGAGATTTTTCCCAGGAACAGACATTTCCTGCCTGTCAGGGATCTCAGTCATTTTTCTGTGTAGGTCATCCCTGCTCAAGCTCCTCTCTGCCTAATTCAGATGAATTACTTGAAGCTGAATCTCTTGTGACTTGGGTGAATATTTTACCTGCGAACCTGTTGCCTTCTTTTGGTCAATTTAGTTTAAACTCAATATGGGCTGAACACCAAAGGATTTCCCTTTCTAAATAATTTATTTAGGTTTGATACAACAGGGCTGATAGCATGTGGCTTTTGGAACACGAGTCACAACACCTCCAAAACCATTTTTGATGTCCCCTTTGGGATTACACAGGTTCGTCATGCGTTGGCTTGAAGTCTGGGCTGAAACTGTTTCAGCTCAATTGAAATCAACTTTCCAAATGTATTTGCTCAGAGTGAGATCCATGAAGTGCAAACACCCCAGGCCTAATGGGGCATGGAAAATAAAAAACACAACTCCTACTCATTTGCTGTGATAAATGATCACCTCCGAATCCTAATGGCCATGGCAGTCTATCAACGTGTTCAGCTCCTACCCAGCACCAGATGAATGGTGGTGGTGGGTGAGCGTGGAGCTCAAATTATATTGCTGATCTTGGCAAGGTCTGGATAATTTAACAAGCCTGATTAGATACTAAATAAATATTGGCTTTGCAATATGCTCACCAGTGTTTGACTTGGATAAAAGAGGCCACAAATACTGTTGCACTGGGTGAGCTGGCAACAGGCATAAACACTCTAAAAGATCCATTCAGACTGTGACAAAAGTGTTTGAGAAGGAAATTTTGGTGGAATCATGTTTTGCCCTTACCAACACCCTCTTTTCTGCAGTAACTGAAGAAAATCAGCTAGCTCTTGACCTCATTAATTCAATTTACATGCTGCTGTAATTTGCAGAAAAACTGGTTTTGTGGAAAAATGAAGCCCCCCCAACAGCCCCTGGAAGAAAGGTTAACAGCTATGGACAGTTTCACAATGATGCAGAGAATTCTATGATCCCACTTATATTACAGAGTGCACTGGAGCAGGGAGGTGCAAAAATGAAGATACCATCAGAAATGGGATTTAAGAGACTTGCCAGCTGCAGTCCCTTTGTGTGAGTCCCAGCACCCTGCAGGTGAGCTCATTTCTTTTAATGCCATATTAGTTGGCTTTGGTAAAGTTTCCAGTGCTGCAGATAAGATTCACCACGTCATGCTGCACACACAGGATCATTTGAGGTGTCTCTAAGTTATCTCAGATGCAAGAGTGGCAGATAGGATAAAAATACAAGGGAGAACCAACACTTTTTTGGAGCAGTAAAGAGCAGAAAGGTACTTTAAGGCTTTGAAGATGCCTAAAAGCATTTAAAATGTTTTGTATTTAGGCAACTGAATCCTGCTCTGTGTGTCTCCACTTGAGCTGGGAATTTATTACAGTCTACCAACATTTAGCCAATATTGCAGCAAAGCCTAAGAGCATTTTGTAAGAACCACGTTTGGATAAACTCAGGACTAACTGGAGAAAGCCTAGGAGGGAATTACTGGGAAGATCAGAGTTAAGAGAAAATGATGAGGTCAGACCAAAGGAGACAGGGCTTTTAATCTAGAGTGTCTGAAGGAATGGGCAAAAGTTTTTTGCACAGAATGAAGTAATCAGCTTTCCAGATACATGAAGTCCTGAACATCAAATTCAGCTAGTGAAAGTGGGCTTAGAAATAATTCTATAATAATAATAATAAATAATAAATAATAATAATAATAATAATAATAATAACAACAACAACAACAACAACAACAGTAGTAATAATAATAATAATATTAAATGTCCATGCAGCACTCATACAACAGTAAAGGTATGAAAGGTGTGGACCTGCCTGCCTGGAGAGGAGGAGATGGTGTCTCTTTGTCAGCATATTTAGAAACTAAGTTACACTTGTGCCAATATATTCCCACCATAGGTTTGCTCTCAGGATTTTCCCTATAATGATAGCCAAGAAAAGACAACTAATGTGCATTTTTAAACTATACATAGATGCTTTCACCTACATGCTTTTATTTCCTTACTCAATGAAGAGATGTTGTCTTGTCTTCCCATTTTCTCAAATTCCCACAAAAAGTGAGTGAACCAAGTCTTCCACTGACATCAACCACTGAAACCAGTTCAGACTTCTTTCAGAAGCAGCACTTGCTCACCAAGACTTTAACATGATTAATATGGAAACATCTGAGGTCAGGTGGGATGGGGCTCTGAGCAATCTGATCTAAGTGAAGATGTCCCTGCTCACTGCAGGGGAGGTTGGACCAGGTGACCTTTAATGGTCCCTTCCAATCCAAACCATTCTATGATTCTGCAAGATTTTCATTTAAATCACCTTTTCCTTATTACAGATTTTTAATTCATTGCAATGTATTTTTTTTTTCTTCCCCCCCAGCTTCTTTGAGCCATCCCCCATGCCAGTATAAATCACAACGAATTTGAAGGGAACTGCACCCTGCTAGACCAGCAGAACTTTTAGCACACTACCCTTCCCAGTCAATTTTAATTCCAGCTATCCACAAGGGGAATACCAATCAACAAACCTGTGCATCAAGGTACTCGTTGTTTCAAACCTCCCCCAGATTTATTTTCCCAGAGGGCTGTGCAATGCAGCACTTTATCCCTGCTCCCAGTAGTAAGCAAAGCCAGACCTACAGCACCCTGGGTGCTTGTCAGCATTTAATCCTACCAAACTAAAATCTCACTCTGGTTAATTAGGTGCTGCTCCAGGTGTCTGGTAACCATTTTCTTAGGCTAGCCCCTCCAAGATCAAGAAATGAAGGGGGAGGCTCCTCCCCTCCCTCATCTCATCTCCAAGCTCCTCTGGTTTATTAGCTCTGGTCCACAAGGAGTGACCCAGTACAAGCTGAAAAGATGTGTGTGCTTCCACTCCCCACGGCACTATAAATTATATAGGGTAAAGCATTACCTAATTCATTTAACTTGTCATGGTTTGCTCCTCCCCAAAGGAAAACTCAGTGATTTTAAGAGCAAATGTTTAGGGCTGTGATGGTGGAGGTTTTGTGTTAAACTGGAAAAAAAAAAACCTCAATGGGATTGAAGGAAGAGCTGGCTATCAGGTAGGTCTCAGAAACTTGAGGTTCAGTAGTTTCTGTCTTACCCTGGAGAAGACCTACATGGGTGTTGGGACTGACAGTGCCAGATTCATGCTAAATGGGGTCACATATAGTGTTAATGTTCATATCTCCACTGACTACTTATAAATAATTGTATGTACAACTGCATGTCTGTTTCCACATCCCCACCCAGGCACTAGGCATACTTCAGCATATTTTTTTTCCTTTAACAGTCCAATAAAAATTGCAGAACCCTTTCCTTTAGCTTTTGTGGCTCACCAGCCGTTTTATTTCATCACACCATGGTAATGCCTATGGTTTCACGATCATATGAAGTCTTCCTTTGCAGAGATCTTCTTTGTAGCCCTTAGAAGCTGCCCTGTAACTCACAGGTTTTCTGTAAAACTCTCAAAACCAGAAGCTTATACACAGACTCTGAATTTCCCAGCCCCTAGCTGTGGGCAGCCTCCTCTTTCCCCCAGTTTCTCAGTTGCACACAACCTCACTTGTGCCTGACCCCTCTTTCTGGGATGCTCAGGGGGAAAAAAGCTGTGAAAAAGAAAGGCCCAAAGGGTTCAATGTGTTTTCATTTGTACATAATTCACAACTCACTTCTCACGGGCTCTGGTGCAGCAAAAGATGAACTTTCCCCACTGACAATCAAAATCCTGCAGGACTTTTGAAACCAGTTGCAAGACACCAGGCTTTTCTGTCTCTCTCCTACAGGTGACAACAGCTCTACCCTGAGATGGAAAGAACCATCCTACTTGAGACAACACGGTGTGTGGGGTTGGAGTAACTTGAGAGACCGTATTCCTCATTTGTCATGAAACTCCCTCCCATACCCTCATTCCCTCATGCAGCCAGCACTTGATTTTTATTACCAGGTTAGTTGTCATGGAAACAGCCTAAAAAAAGAGGTTAGGTAATGTTTCAAGGCTAAATATAAGCGAAGCATTGAAAGAACTTAGGCTTAGGACTCCCTTGTGGCTGCCCTCAGAGCTCATAGAGCACTGCTGCCGAAATGGGACTCAAGGAGAGTGGTCAGCTGCAGGAAGCCACCATGATTTAAAGCTATGGGGAGAAGCAGCTAGCAAAAAGCTTCCCTGGATTTAGAGAACTTCCAGTCTGATAGGCAGAGAGTGGGTGGGAAAGTCCCACGGAAAGGAAGAATTTTTGGGTTTGTGTTTATTTGCTACAGGTGAAAGTAGAAGCCATGGTCATTGTTCAATGGAATGGTGTCTCAGGATGTTTCATAGCACAGCCTCATCATGGCCAGTGTCAGTCACACTGACCTTACTGGTGCTACAGAGGAAGTGTAAGACCTTTACAACAGATAAATGAAAATATGTGCCTTGGGAAGAGAATGGTAAGGAGAGTCTATGGGACTCTTGTCCCAGGGAATATGTGAAGAAGTGTCCTGATGGTCCTGTGGGCTTTTCCTTTGCCTTCTGGGTAACCTCTGTCAGCCAAACTGAATATAAAAAGTCCTAAATAAAAATGACCATGAGGGATTAGGGTGATAATGATGAAAAAAGTCTTTCCCTGAGAGGTTTTAAGGAGCAAATGAGAGTGAATGCCACAATGATGGGATAAAGGTTGGACTTGATGATCCTGAAGGTCTTTTCCAACCATAGTGATTTTATGATTCTATGATTAATGAGCATTTAGTCCATGGAAAATGGGACTTGCCTGTGACAGCAGAGCAGGTCTGGCTCCATTGATGAAGACAAATCTGCTGACACCCTCAGGCATTAAACGGGGGTGAGCTGTTCTGAGATGTCCCAGAAGAAGGCGACCGTGTACACACGATAGAGCACAAGGCAGCAGCTCACTTCTGCTTGGCCATAGAGGCCACCAGTTGGCATCCTCCCTGGAGATACGAATTAATGACCCCACCACTGTTTTTCTCTTGGGACTGGATGCTTACACCAGTCATACCTCCTTCTAGCAGCTGGCCAGGTTTGGTTTATGCACAGTTTTGTGTTGAAAGAAATGGAGCACCTGACTGACAATGGAATCCTTGACTCTTTTGGCTGCCATGTTACTTCACTTGCAACCAGCCCTCTGAGTCTCTCTCAATTTGTGGAGAGCACTGAGTTCAAGCAGTCAGGTGATGTGCAGCAGCCCACCACGTGGGAAGCTGAGAAGGAGCTCTGAGGGTATCAGTGGTGTCTCATTGGTGAATTCAGGCACCTAAAAACCAGCAAGGCCATCAGTTGTAGGAACTAAAACTTCAGCATTCTTCAGGGCTGCATTCATCAGGACTGTAACCAGCCATCCTGGCTTTGGAGCTGGGTCTGGGGGGGGTCAACTCTTCTGGTCAGAGCCACACACAGTGTCCAAAGTATAATTTTTTTCCCCAGTTCGGCAAGTTGCCCAGACCATGCCCTCATTTATCCTGTAATAACCTCACAGCATTAGCAAGTGTCTCCATAGGGATCTGAGGACATTTAGCACCTCTCAGAGGGGACTGAGATGTTGCCAAATCTGGCCCTTAAGCTTTATTTTTCCACGAGAAACCCTTTTAGCAAATGGTTTGCGGAAGCTGTCAGTAACCCTGATGGGCTGGAGGTTGTTAGCAATTTAGTTTAACAGCTCCTTGTGGTTATTTTTTTTCCCCTCTGCCCCTTAATTGAAGTGGAAAACAGAAATTCCTGTCAGCATGTGTGCATCTGCTTCTGAAATCTGCCAACAGCATCACATGGCATTCACTGTGTCTTGCAGACCTGAAGCCTTTCCCAGGAGTTCTTTTTGGTGAGGATGGTACAGGCACTTCTGCAAATCCCTTCCTGACTAAGCTGTAGTAGAAATTAGGAAAGAAATGGTGGGAAGAAAGATCTTCTGAGGTCACATCAGGATTTATAAGGGTATTTTTTTTTCCCAGGCTCAAAATAGATAACTTCTATAAACTGCAAAACAACTAATGTGAGGTCTTGTGACTATTGGATAGCTCTCAGGAGATGTCTGTCTCTGCCATGAACCTGCTGAAAGGTCTTCAGTGACTCATTTTGCATCCCTGGGCCTCTGTTTCACCATCTATAAATTAAGGGTAATGGTAACGACTTCCTTTCCAGGGTTTTGAGAAGTATTTACAATACAGTTCAATACACAAGCCCATTGGCAACTGCTGTGATTCTCTCCCCTCTCCAAATGCATTGCTGTGTGTTTTTCATTTCATGTGCCTGCACCAACGTGTGGAAAACAATATGGTCTGTGTAGTGCTTTTCAGAAGGGAAAGAGGGAGAAGAAAAAAAAACCAAAACAAAAGAGAGAGCTCCAAGAGATGATATTTGGAGTTGTCCAGCTGTGTTTCTAATGTTATGTCTCAGATACTGGTCAGGTTCCAGAGGAAGAAGTTCCTTCCAACCCTATCTGGAAGGGAAAAAAGCCACTGTCAATAAACACATTTGGGGTACTTTTCTCTTAATGAATTTAGAGAGAACCTCTTATTTATTTTTTCAGGGAAGTTTTGAAGCAAGCCAGCTACAGGCTGCAGCTGGGTTCAGGTGTGTGCATGAAGGATCTCGAAAGAAAAAGCTTTCTCTGGAAGATCTATTCTGTACATGGTGTGTAGACCCAGCTACTACATTCTGTGAGTTAGGAGAGCATAACATGGGTCAAATGATGGATGAGAGGCTGGCACAAGAGGCTGTGTGCTAAAGGAATGGCCACTCTCTGAGGCTGCAGAGAAGTCATGCCAGCTGTGAAGAAGTCTTCTCTGTGAGAGCATCTGTGGTCTATGTCCATCTTCATGAACAAGCTTGCCAAGTGCAGTGGGTGGTGACTTAAAGAGTGGGAGAAAATGAAACACAGCATGAGGATGCACAATGCAAGCTTGGCTAGGGGAGCTTGAACTGCAGAGCTGGTGTGGGTGAGGCTTACACAGGATGACTCTCATGCAGTTATCAGATTTGGATTATGCCAGTTCAGATCA
The DNA here is from genome assembly GCA_028020825.1 of Podargus strigoides. Classification (NCBI taxonomy): domain Eukaryota; kingdom Metazoa; phylum Chordata; class Aves; order Caprimulgiformes; family Podargidae; genus Podargus; species Podargus strigoides. The sequence continues at coordinate 56,445,486 of CM051623.1, read as the reverse complement.
TTTTAGAGCTGCTCCAATTTATGGTCTGTCACTGGGATCTCGAGGAGAGTCATCCACCTCTGAAAAACTGTCATCAGAGCCTTGTCTGGCACTGACTTTATTTTAAGGCTTACATCTTGGCTGTGCTAAAGCCAATGAGGGGGTTTGCTACTGGCTTCAGAGTGGTTAAGCACAGGATCTCTCCTTCTTGAGGAAGTTTCCAGGCTTGAACAAAAAACAGAACAGTAAGGCAAAGGAGCTGCTGTTTTCTATAATTGCCTTCATTGCTGACATTCTATTTTTCTTCAGTCAATCAACTCCTGCCTTAATTATACGTCAGAGAGCCTATGGTCACCAGTATTTGCAGGGCTGATTCCCAGAAGCATTTACCAACCTGCCTTGTTTTTAAATGGACTGAATTGTGTTGCTTGTTAAAATAAATGCACTTGTCAAATCCCTTTCTTCAACAGCCTTGCCTTACACCTCGCCTTGACAGTGTAATAATGTCTGTAAAAACAACCTAAAGGGCACTTTCTACCTACAGCCACTTCTCAGCCCTCAAATGAATGGTAAGAAGAGGGTGGGGGAGTAAGAAATAATAAGTCTGCACTCTGGGATAGCGTCACAGGGCTCAGACCCATTGGCATCACTCACAAAGACTGGTGAGACCAGGAGAAGTGTATGCTCTTGAGAAAATGCTGTGGGAAAAGAAGCTAAAATGAATTAATGGAAATAATCCATGCAGATTATTAAGGGGAGGGGAGAAGCCATGTATTCTCTTGCTGTTGCAAGGTCTGGGGCTCTGTGGTGGATGGCACCTGATGGATCCTCTGAGTGATGTGCTCTGCCTAGAAGCTGGGTGTGTTTGTCTGGTCCCAAAGATATGGTTTACAGCTTCGCAGCAGCTCAGGAAACATTGAGTTTTCCCCTCATGCTGGGATGAGGGGAAAGGAGAGTTTGAAAATGGATTTTGGGCACAGCTGGCAGGAAAGCCCAAGCATCTCAGCCTTTCTTCTCCTGGAGAAAAAAGTCTCTGGAGAGTCATGCCCACACTCTACAGTTGCTCCATTCATGAAAGCAGTAACCAGACTGCTTTTGAGGGCTTGCACGTAGGCAAAGCAGGCAGTAGAGCACAGCCATTTCCCTGTTCCCCTGCTGCCCCCCCCACTTTAACAATAACCTCACTCTACACGTCAGGAAAGCATGGGTACTACAGGGAACACCTTCTTGGCTTGTACTCACAGATAGGCACAGCCAGAAATCAAACTGGAGTATGGTTACCTCAAACATAAAGGAGCAAGTTATGCAAAGAGACAAGGAACCATCCCTTGGAGTGGTGTTGCAAACTCATTTTCCCAGTCTCTTGGGACCTGTGGATTTTCCAGACTGTTTCCCTTCTCTAGCTGTTTGTTTGCACGAGCTCTGTAGGTGAGAAAGGTAGATGTCTAAATGTCTTCATAAACACCTCGTAGTGTTTGAGCCCACTGTGACTTTGTGTCAGTGTATGTAGGGTCCATGTGCTTTGGGATGGGAGTCTCCACTCCCTGTTCCTTGGAGGTGCTTCATATTGACTGTAAGAGTCACACATCATTGGCCTATAGGAAAAGAGTGAGCACCTCATGTCTTAAAGACATGGGGGATTTTTACTTTGGTTATTTTCTGGTGTCACCAGTGCTGCTGTACCTTGGAGGGTGCTTTGGTTCACAGCACACAACACACCAGTGAGGCTGTGATACACGTCCCTCTGTGCCTCATCCATGTGGTGCTGGAGTTACTATAACCTCCCTCCTTCCCCTTTTCCCCCTGGTCTTGCAAGACAGGACAGCCTGCAGCATCCCCATACAGGGTTCATGGCAAGGACAAACCTACTGGGGATCTCAGAGGCATGGGGTGAGCAGAGGAAGCCCTCAGCCCTGCAATTGGTGTATTTCCCACATCCCTTGCTATTCCATCAACAGAGAACAGGAGGGCTGACTTTCATGGAGGGTTCCTCACTGGATGGTCTCTGCATCAGGACTGTCTCATGCTTGTGCTGCCTGCATACAGCTGCACATTGGCCTTGTGGACTCCCAACAGCCCGATTTCAACCTTGCTGCAAGGGTCTCTGAGGCTGAAGGGCCTCTCAGGAGGGTTCAAAACTGTGCTTTGGGGCAGAGTGACAACAGCAGTGACTGACTGTCCTGGAGCATTCTCCTTCAGTAAATTCCTAAGAGCTTTACATGGGAGAACTGAGTCTTCACAACAGTGATGGAGAAACTGAGGCATGGAAAGAAGACATGAGTTGCCCAAGTTAATTTAGGAAGGTGGTAGCAAAGACAGAAAACAAGTCTGTTTTCTCCTGCATCCCAGTCAGATGGAGCTGAGTGCCTAAGTTGCACGTTATCATTTGCTTTCTAATACAGCTGTAATGTAAAGGAAGAAGAGCAGAGCTCTGGCCAGCCAATATGGATTTTACCCATTCCAGATTTACTCTGGGTCCTCTACATCTACCAGCTTCTGGATTTAAAGCCTCCTCTTGTGTTCCTTCAAGAACAAGGCCCAAAGTACCACTCACACTCTTCCTGGTGCAGCCAAAGAGTTAAATCACTTCCCATCACTCCTTGAGTGGGACCGAGAAACAACTGTTCCTACTGCTGCCAACAGAACTCAGTGACAGCTTTATAAATCACACCTGAAGCAAATAAAAATGCTGTGCTCGAAATGAGCCCTTATCTCTTCTTGTTTGTGTTTGGCTGTTTTGTTTCTAAAGGTCACGGGTGGAAGCAGAAGGAGCCGTCACGGGGTGATGTATGTTGCCTTTGGCACTGGGTGACTGATTTGCTGTTAGGGCACAGTAACAGGAAAGTGAACAGCAGAAGTGTGGGGAGGGGGAGAAGAGAAGAAGTGAGAGAAGTTATGAAGCAAGCACATATGTTAAAGTGAAAGGGAAAATAAAATAAAGAGATGTATCTGCATAGCCTCCAAAAACCATGAACCTCCGTGTGGCTGTTGAGGAAAAATGAGAAGGACAGGTGAAAAACAAGTATTTCAGCCAGCTCCTGTCTTATTTTTCAGTAAATGATGGAGAATCTCTTTTTGTGTCCAGGAAGGGAAGGTTTCCTTTTACCTGGTACCTCTCAGATGCCATCTTAATCTGGTTTGGGCACTTGCTGCACATTTTATCAGGGGTCACCATAATAAAAATGTGATTTTTACTCATGTAATCACTAACCTTTCAGCCTGGAAAGGAGGTGAGAAGTGGGATGGGAGCTATTACAGCAGCCATTACACTTGCTAGTAAGGTAATAAGAGAGTCCAGACCAGATCATTTCCCTCAACATCTGCACAATGCCTCTAAAAACTTCTGTCTGGGCTGGGTCACCACTTCCAGAAGGGTGTTTGAGGCTGGTTTCAAAGCATTGGATGATGCAAACCCCATTGCCCCTTGGGGAAATTGTTTCAGTGGTTAATATCTTGGGATTTAGTTGAACCTGAATATGCCAGCTCTGCGTCCTTCTGATAAACTACAGCATCTGCTGGTGTTTGGACAACAGCAACTCAGGGCAAAATCTCAGCAACCAGCTCTTTCCTAACTTGTCTGAAATTGAAACTATCTGCAGTTCTTAGCAGATTTGACTAAAAGGAGGTTTACCTAGTTAAAAAAAATAAATTCTCCGGGAGAATCGGTGAAAATGGATTTTGCCCTGGTGCAAGCAAACTCCTCCCCTCTAAGCCTGATATCTTACAAACACACACTCAGAGTACATCACTTGTCCTGAACTGCAAAAATGTCTAACACACAGTGATTTGTATTTTTAGAGATCCACACCCTCTGTGGCAAAACTCCTTTTTCCTATTCAAAGAAAAAGCACAATTTGCTTAAGGTTCCCTGGAAGCCTTGGTGTTGAAGCAACCAAGCAAACACAAGCAAGACCATTTTAATATATGTCAAACTGGGCACCACAAACCTTAGTCACCCGAGGAAATTTAAGCCAGTTCTCACCCAGCTCAGGAACAGAAAGCACTTTGAAAACGTGAAGGAATGAAACCACATGTCCTGAGATAGGTGAAGTATTTTTATCCCCATTTTATGGCTGGGTAAGCTCAGAGAGCAAGAGGTTAAGTGACATGTTCAGTGTGACAGTTGGTTGGGGAATGGAAGAGGTGAAACAACAGGCAGAGGTCGACCTGGGACATGTATGTATGCACGTGTGTTTGTGCACTTTTTCTCCAGACTTTCTTTCCCTATAAAGCACATAACTACACAGAGTGCCAGTTTAAAGAACATGCCTGGTGCAGGGGTTGGGAACAGAGGCTGTGGCTGAAAGAATAAAGAAGAGGTCAAAGAGGAACACAAGGACAAGTTGGCACAACAGTGGCTGGATAAAAGGATTAGGGAGTTGACTGGGTTGTAGAAACAGGAAACACTGTCTCTTGCTGAAGCAACTGGAATCAGTTCAAAGTGCCCTGCATGGGATGTAAAAGCCCTGGGCTTTGAGGGGAGCAGGCAGGCCCAGCATACATGTTTAGATGTGACCCAGTGGAGCTAGAAGCAGGATACACCAGTAGTTTGGGCCAAGACTCTAAAACTAAGGAGCTAATTCAGCCTCTTGCCTCTTTGGATGACTTGTTGGGTAACTTGAACAAGCAACTGACAATGGGAATCATCTGCTTTCTGTTAGAAGTCTGAAATGGGCATGGATCAGCTGCCTACCCTTGCCCAAAAGCCTCTGGAGGTGCCAAAAAGCATGAGACCTTGATATGGGTCTGGCAAACACAACACAAGACTTACAGGGAACACTGCCCTCTGGAGCAGTAGCTTGAGGTCATGTTGACACTCCATGGCTTATCTAAATGCCTGTTTAGGCCCCTGATTTTTCACTTTTACTGTATGAAGACCACACAGGTAAGTGTCTCCATGTGAACTAGATCTGTCCATGTGTGTATGGCCAATTGCATTTGAGATATCCCAGCTTCCAGCTGCTGATCTATCTTATCATGGGTCCTTGGTCATTTCTGCCAGCTCCATGTCGGTGTTGACTGTTTTTTTCCACACTAGGCACCTCTATTAAGACAACTGCATTAAACCTCTAATCAATACAGCCAATGTATCCCAAATAATGGCTCAGGTCACCCTACACACCTACATTTGGTCTATGCTGACTTTTGACTGACTCTTAAACAACTATATGGGGAATGTAGCAACACAGATGGACCTACATCCAGCTGCCTAAATTTGCAAGCTAAATGGCACTTAGAAAATTAGATGAGGTGAGACCTGCATTTACACACTTTACTGCTCTATTAACATTTCCAGACTTTGAAAAGTGCTTGTTGTAAATACAGCAAAAAATAGAGGAGACTTGCATTCATCCATTCAGCATCTGAGTAGCTGCAAGTGCTCTAACATTTGTTTCAGGAAGATGAATTATCTCAAACAACAGTTAAAACAAGTCAGTGGAGCTGGTCATCACCCAGACTTGGGAAGGGATTGAAGAAGGGGTGACCATTAGCCTGGACAGAGAACCCAGTACTCTAGTACACAAGGACATGGAAAGCCTATCTGCCTATAGTGATCTGCCATTTAAATCTCATACCACTCTGAAATGTTGACCAAAATAACCTGTTCTCAATAAGATATGTTCACTCAGTGGAACAAAAGCTATTTAAGTATCTCCTACACCAGAAAGGAAACTAAATTATTAAATGCTTTCAATCAGACAAAGCAAGCAGAATGAGTATGGAGGTCAGGAGCAGTGCTGAATAGCCCTTTGTTCATACTTCAGGATAAAACAACCCCTGGTGAAGGTGAAGATTTACAAAGGGGACTGACTACAGGGAAAGAGGCCCAAAGGTGATGCCAGTTCTCCTCCATCTCTTGTTCTTCTTGTTACCCTTTCTCCCCATCAGCACCACGAGGCCAGAAATAGCATCAGCATCATGCAAAGAGAGTGCAGACTGTGGTACATGAGAAGAGACTGAAGCTCCTTTCTGTGGCTGTTGGGTTCAGGGTGTCTTTGGAGACAACTGGGATTTGTGCACTGCTGGCTGGGATGTTCCTGACGTGTCTGGAGCTATGGCAATTTGTGTGCCCACCTCCTGTGGCTCCAGGGAGGGGCCACACACCTCTCCTTACATGACTTAACATACAGAAAATATCTTCTGGATGTACACTTACATGAATGAAGGGGAAAATCTGAAATAATTTTTGGGGTGTTTTAGATATTATTTAAAACAAAAATTGTAAACACATGATACTTTGGCACCTAATTAAAAAAACCTCACCAGCTGGCTTAGGTATGGAAGGAAATCACTTCATTTTCAGCCTAAGAATTATTTTTAAGGTAGTGCTTTTTTTTTCAGCAAGAAAAATGCCTAACAGTTCACTTTTAAGTTAACTTTAAGTAGTTTCCCACTCTTTATTGCACTTCCTTTGCCCCACACTCCCTAACTCCAGTTCTATAGCCTTTGTTTTGTACTTTAAAAAAAAGCAACACACCACATCCTCCCCCAAATGTAACAGAACATACAAGAAAAAAATAATTTTGCCAAAAAAAATCATTTACGTGAGACTAAACCTTTTCTTTCTGGAGTAATCATGGAGTCAGTGCCAGGTTCCCTTCCCAGGAGCAAAGCTGAGCATGCAGAAGACAGAGGAGTGAAAGGGCAGATGCAGACTGCAGCATGGATGGAGCCAGTCTAACAATGGGTGGTTGATGTGCATACTGGTACCCAGGGGATGTGATCCAGTCTGTGCCTGTGTGTTTATGTGGGTATCACTGCCTTGGAAAGATCACCAAACCAGCACAGAGAGAAGTAGAGGAATAAAAAAATATCAGAACTTAGGGAGCAAAGATTAAACAGGGCATCCACACCAGGCTAAATCTCAGCTTTAACTCCAAGATTTTGGGTGATATTTAAGCAAAACTGAGATGTTTGTGATAATGGAACCTGGTATGGAAGCCAACAGATGCTTGGAAATCCCTTCAACAACCCAAAAGATAACCAAGGAACACTAAAATGGAAAGCAGGAATGATAATGAAATGAATACAGTGAAGGTTTGCATTTTGCCTGGGCCGTTGTGTTTTGGGGTTGTGATATTTACTGGATATTTAAAAGCAGAAGGAAAGGCATTATTGCACTGAGTTTCTAAATGCCCATATCCAACTCTTGCCTCTACCCCAGAGGCTGTGATGTGGTTCAGCATCCTGTCTGGAAAAAGGATATGCTGATTTCAGTTATCTTCTTCCACCCTTTCTTTGTATTGCATACTCATCCTGGGCAGAAATTATTTTTACATAACATCCAAGATGCCCATTCAGTTGGGAATTCAATTTACATGAATTATGACTCAAGCTGCACATAGGTGTCATTTAACTTATGACCAGTGGTATTCACTCCTCTCTTCTGTTTGATAGCTTTCTCAGAGCCATCACCTACATGAACCTGCTAAGCCCAAGCCTAACTTCAGCCATCATCCTCCCACAGGGATGTCAGTTTGCTGCTATGGAGATGATGACGTTGTGAGGATGTCCAGCAGATTTCAGGTGATGGAAAAGCAGCGAGGATCAGATACACTTCTCTGAAACACAGATCCTGTTTGATTTTCCATGCCTGTTCCGAACAGAAATTGTGCATTGTAGAAGAAATATCCCTTTTTAGAGAGAGAGGGGGAATATTTGGGTTTGTGTTTTCTGCATGTCTGCCAACTCAGCCATAGGGAGATATTTTTTTCTTAAAACAACAGTCCAGAGAGAACAAGAGACAGCTTCAGCAGATGACTGACTATGTAGAGAGCAATGCTCACTGGCAATACCATCTCTCCTTGGCTGCAGAAGAATCTTTGGAGCTTGTTTCAGTTGTCAGAGTGTGGATAGCAGCAGCCAGTTGGGTTCCTTCAGGTGTCTTTGACATGCACAAACTGCTGACAGACCTGACACAGGGCCAATGGGAGACCTCCAAGAGCTGGTGACCAGTCAGGCTATCCAAGGACATCTCAAATGGCCTCATGTGTGAGCAACTCAATCAGACTCTTGATGACTCATCTAAGATCCCACAAAAGGGCTGTGGCAGCAAGCCCTGGTCTCTGCTCCGTTAAGATGTTAAACAACATCTCTGCTCATATCTCTATAACTCCTGCCAGCCTTGGAGGAATACCTCTGAACCTTCCTCTTTGGCAAAGTCCATACCTTCACCCACAGGAAGAGGGCTCAGATAACCACATGAAAGGGGTCTCAAAGATCATAATCCATACCTCACCCAAGGGCAGTATCAAATATAGAAATTTTACCCCAGAAGATATTCATGTAACTCGCACTTAAATTTGTAATAACAAAGGCTCCATGCCTTCTCCAAAGGGACATATCCTTCCACTGTATTGCAGATGGCACGTGAAAGTTTTCCCAAAGATAATATTGACATTGCCTCTCTGTAAATTTGTGCTGTTTAAACATCTACAGATGAACTTGTCCACCCTGGGCTCCCTTTGCAGTCAACAGAGGTAAACAGGTTCACTGGACCCCTTCTAAATGTCTGTGTCAGGACAACATCTATCCTTGACTCCATTGCTTCTGTCACTATCTTCAGTAGCACAAATAAATCCCAGTTATTTTATCATTCCCCTGGAAGGACTATTATTCTGCTTCTATACATGGCCTTTGAGAAGTCTCTAACATGTCTAGGATAGTTCTTTTATTTCCCCTCCATCTTTTTACTTCCAGAATAAAGAATTATTTCCTTCTGTCTTTGATCACATTGCTTTTTCAAATACCTGATAAGTTTTGCTACACCCCATTCCTAACTGATCTCAAGACCATGTTAGAAACAAAAATAATGATAAAAAATACTCAAAGATGGGTTAGAGGGACAGAAAAAGGACATATGATCTAATAGCAGGGTCATGTATTCATGAATGTTGTAGATGTGGCCTAAATCTTGCCTGTTGGGGTCTTCCATATAGGCCACCTTCAGATCAGAAAGGTTTTTGCTTTCCTCAGAAACACATTTAACCCTTGACTTTTCCACAGAGGCTGCCAAGGAAATGACTAGCAGCTCCAAAAGACCAGTAGTGGTTTGGACATGACAGACATGCATCTAGGAGGGACCACCAGCTTGTCTTTATGGAAGCCAGCAATCCCAGCCACCTCCAGTAACTGACCTTCTGATGCTGTTGGCCTTTAGCACCTTGCAACCACTGACCCAGAAGAGTGGATAGAACTTAAACCCCATTTACTAAACATTGGGCTTGCATTGGTTTTGCCTGAAATTCGCCATTGGGATTCCTAATTGAATTACTTGCGCCGTGTGTAGCACCAAGGCAGTAATTACAGAAGATCTTGCGTTCCCCTTTGCTTCTGCTGAGGCTGAGCAAATAGGATTAGAATTCTTCCCCCCAGATCAGCAGTGCAAATTAAATGTTTATTCTTTCATGTAGGGAAAATGTCAGCTGTTCCAAATTACGTGCAAAAGATCTCAAATGATTAGGAGTCGTGAAAGATAAAAGTCTGACATTTGACTGAAAATGTTCTGTAGGTTTGGGGTTTTTTTTCCACCCTTTTTCTGTCTTTGGATTGAGCTCAACCCATTAACTGAATACATTTACGTTGTGGGTTTTTTTATTTTCCCCTCTTCCTTTTTTTTTTTTCTCATTTGTTAAAGTCAGTAAGGTGCTCTAGTCAGAACTGATCATTTTACTTGTACAGCCTGTGAAATTCCAGGCTGAAAAGGATACTGTCAAGTCAAATTTGACTCCAAATTAAGTTTTGGGCTGGGAGTCAAGAGACATGAATTCTAATCCCAGTGACCTGCTGTGTGACCTGTTTCACCTCCTTGTGCCTCTAGGTAAAATAGATATAACGTTCCTTTCTGCAATGATCTGCATCTCCCATGATGGCACCACAAGACAGCTTTGCCCCCTTAAAGAATGACATGGCAAGAAAGCCTACTTAGCCAAAGAAACAGCCTGCAGAGCTACTTTCAATATTAAGGGACCAAAGTTGTCCTTATTGCAACTTTGCTGACGCCAGATGGTGCTGAACACAGTCCAAGGTGTACACTCCACTTCCCGAGGGACGTCAGCAGTGAAACGCAGCCAGAGAGGAAATGCAACGCAAAGAAAATCAATCTCTGCCCTCCACCTGCCCAGACAAGTTCACTCACATCCTTATCAGTGCTAGTCCCAGCTCTGACCTCACACCATTTTGGAAGTTAAGGCTGTGGGAAGGACGCCAGCTTTCTGAACCTACAAGATTTGACCTCTTTTTCTGTACCATCCTGCATCCTTGTCTTGCTCTCAAGGCTAATTCCAGAAGGCACACGTGAAGAATATTTTATTGCATGATAGTGGCAAACCAGCAGGTATCTTCTAGAGCCAAATCAAACACTTTTCTCCTTCTCCTCCCATAAACAAAGTCTTTCTCCCTCTCTGTGAATCCTGCTCCATGCAATAAGAATAATTGTCAAAATAAAGGAGTATCTGTGACTAGTGTCCAGAGCATGGAGCAGAAGAGAGGCCACAGCCCTACCTGAGGTTGGTTTCCAGCTGCAGAGATTGTGGGAATCAATAGTATTTCTGAACTAAGCTTGACCACTGCCAGGCTTTCACCCTGTAAGAGGACATGGCTGTATATGAATTAATTCCTGCTCACTCAAGCAGTAGAAACACCCACCTTGTATCTACCTGTAGATTGAGGAAATCAAATTCAATTCACTTGAATTTGGCTTTCTAAGGCACCCTTACCTGGCCAGAGATGGTAAATGTTATCCCTGGTGGAGGCATGCTAAAAGGTAGGATGGGGTGTCCCCCTCTCAAGTCAAGGCCACTGGGGTGATGGACCTTGCAGGATGCCAGATATATGCATGCACCAGCCCCAGTGAGAGATGGTGACTGACTTCCTCTTCCTACTCCAACAGATCATTGCTTTGCCCATCTGCAGAGAGGGCAAGACTTCACATCCCCCATTGCTGGAGCCATTACCTCTGCTCTGTTTCAGATGGAAAAAACAGGCCGTTTATTTTGGGGTAGAAAAGATGAATGTGACTACTGGGATTAGGGGAGGTAACTTTCCAACAGGCAACCTGTTTCAGTGCATTCCTTCATGCTCCTGTGATGATGTTTAAGCCTCTGCAGTGTCCTACCCACCCAGACCAGCTACCAACTGTCCACCCAAAGGGGAAATCCACCCAGGTTTTGCATCTAATCAGTGGTCCTGCCGAGCTCTGCTGCACCCCAATACTCTGAAACCCCTTGACAGACATGGCTTGGGGCCAAGCAACAGCTTGAATGGCGGTGATTTTACAAGCCCTTCCTTGTGTGGCTATTTTCGTGCCCCCTTTCTCACTCTGGGAAACACTAGGGGACAGCCATAAATTTGCGATACATCATCGCTTGCGCTCTAGGCTGAATGCAATATTCCCTCAGCGAGGTTTCATTAAGAGGAAATTCATGCCTTAAACACCTTGCAGCCTGCATTTTTGACAAGTCATCACATTTTTGTGTGCCCTGCTTTATTTTAAAGCCCCTCTAGTAATGACATTCCTGAACAGGGGCTGCTTTGCAGCTTGCAAAAGGGGAGCCTTTGTCATCTAGGAGCAGTGGAGAAGGAAAAAATGTGATGGACAATATGTAATACGATGCAAGGGAACGACCTCTTGTGTAATTTTGTCTTCTTGAACACCCATATTCCTGTCCCTTTTTGGTAGGCAGGTCATGATAGAAACTCAAAATTATCACACATGAGCAGGATGTGCTGAAACTTGTATGAGAGCAGAGTTTTGCTTTATCTATACAAGACCCTGTGGTGAAGCTGTCTTCAAACTTCAGAGGCCTCTCTAAACCATCTTTGTCACTGCCATGTTGTCCCTCCCCAACAAACCATGCTAATGGGTACCAGAGGTGCACTCCAGTCTTGCACTCTTCAGGATCACCTGGGAGAGCTCTCCCTGACTGTTGTGCTATTATTTTCCTTGTCCATTTGCAACTGTCTAGCTCGCAGCCCACAGCAAAGTTATGGCACAGAGAGATGAATAGCTTTCACCATAGACAGAAAACTGACTCCAAGGATTCTCCCCAGAATTAAATCAGCACAAATCAGGATGGAATGAGAGATATTTTAAAAGAAATATTTTTCTCTGAGAGTTAAGCAAACAGGTCAGTGCTTTCCAGCTTGGATGACTACGGAGGACTACCCAAATCTGTGGGTAGACACCAGAACAGTATGATCTGTCCTCATGGAGATCCTGAGGATCTCCACTGACTGTTGGATTGGTAAGTGATAAACAAGTGATTTTGATTTTACCTCTATTAAACTCTCACACCCATAAAAATGAAAGAAATACAAGGCCTCCTACCCCCCAAATATCCATCATCCCCTACCAATGCCTTTACCCAATACACCAGCAAGACTCCAGGGAGAAGAGTCTGCTTTAAAGGTTTGAAGCTCCTACCACCTCTGAAAGCAAAGCAATCTGTTGTGTCTTGAAGGTTTAGACAAGCTGTGGAACCATTTATAGTGATTTAAGGTTATCATTTCCATCCAATGCTTTTAACCAGTGTATCTCCTGCAGTGATTACACTCACACAACCCATTAGGTTAAGTCAAACAGATTTACTTAAGATAGTTTCATTAGTAACTTAAATTAATCCTATTGATACTGGACTGAAGAAAACAAAGCTGGGCTATGAGTTAGGAACCAAGAGCTGTAGAGCTATGTTATACACCTGCAGGCTTTCACCTCTTCAATTGTAGCTGATAACTTTAGACATCATCTGACTAACACCCTGTCTACTTTTAGCCTGTATCTGGGGCTAAATTGCAGCAGTTGCTCTACCACCCAATGACCTCCCCCCCAGCCAAAAAGGAGAATCAGGGAAAAAAAATGGAGAAGCCCTGTGGGTTGAAGATTAAATGGATTTAAAGAACAAAACTAATACAAACAGCAACATAAAGTGTACAAGCTTATACTTACCCTGATCCTTGGGAATCAGCAAAAGGAGCAGAAGGCCAAGAAGAAGCAGCCTTATAAAGAAGATCTCTCCACCCTCAGTAAACTCCCTCCTTTTACAATGAGCTTGATGTCAGTGGTATGGGATACAGCTGTGAGTCAGCTTGGGGCAGCTGCCCTGACCATTTATTCCATTTATTCAGGACTGCTCATGGCCTGCCTGCCATGCCAGGCCCATGGTTCTGCTCCTGGGAAGCCAGGACACACCCTCAAGCCACATGTCCCCTTCTTCCTGCTGAATTCCCTCTGTAAAATCATTTAATAACAGGACAATTGTACAATACATTGAGAAGTCTGCCATGTCAGTGCTCAGGTGAATCAAATTTAGGTGAGTCTTCACTTCCAGTCCATCCTCTGTCCAAACTGACCAAAAGAACCAGGGTAACCAGGATGGACTCAGCAGGCAGAACATCACAAGTTGAGGAAAAAATATTTTTCATTGTCATAGGTTATCCCTACAGAGCTCATTACTGTGCATAGGAGATTTACTGAGGTCTGAGTTCACAAGCTCCGTGAGATTCACACTGTGCAAGTGGTTTCCTGTCATTCAGGTTGAACTCAGTGAATGGTCTGATGGTCAGAGAAGACTGATATACAGCCTGAACTTAGCTTGGGCCCAGGGAAAGGGCAGGGAGTGCACAGAAATTAAAATAAGTAAGGATGAAGCCCAAGAGGCTCCACAGGGGAGCAATCACTATGGTCACTCTCTGCTGAAACACGTGGAAGAAGTCTCTGCAAGGAGGATGGACAGGAGCAGCAGGTGGCAAAGGCATAGGCTGGAACACAGAATGGTTTGTCTAAGGTTTGCAGGGAAGGACAGGAGACTCAAAGGCTGACTCCATACCTTTTGGCTCCTCAAGCTGTGCCCAAGTTGGCAATCTACTTCCTTTTCAATCTTGCTTCACGTTTCCCTGAAGACCTGTTTGGGGGTGAATACCTAAAGGCTGCTTGAAATAGCTTGTCTTCCCTTTGAAGACATTTTAACATTTGCTTTTCTTCCACTTCATGGATTTATTCATTTTCTGTCCCTTCTCTTTACCTTCAGACAAGAGGATGAATAAATTAGCAAGCAGCATGTGAACCTCTGCTCTTGTTAGTTACACCTAAATACTACTAAGCCTATTAAGTTTATTCCTGGAACTGTCCTGTGCTACCACTCCCAATAACTTTTCTGTTCAGTAGGTTTCATTTCCTTTGTTCTTACTTAATTTACTTGCAGCCAGGGGCTCCAGCAACTGAGCCATTAGCTTGCTGCTAATTAGCTGGCACTAACAGCCTCTCGTTATTCAGGAGGCTTGGAGAATGTTTGTTCAGAGTCACATGGTGGGACAGCCTTTTAATAACAGCCACCCTGTCTAATCCTGCCTTTCCCCTGGCTCCTCATATGGGGATGCAAGCTGAGTCCACCAGCGCTGCTGGGGGGTATTTTTATAACAGATGGAAAAGGAGAGGAAGCTATTTGGTGACACTCTTTTCTCTGGAGATTGTTCCTCCTCCGGTGTGTCTGCGAAGGGTCAGGGACAATGGGGACAATGTGAGATGTGGCTGTGGCACCTGTCACTGCAGAAAGGGAAGGAGAAGCAATTGCCTCCCTCCCACTTGTCCCTGCTGCAGCAGGAGGTCCGTGATGCCCCCCACGCTGTGCATAAAACTCATCCTGTTTTCTGCCACCATATGCTCCTCACAGAGGTCCTTGATTTGGGCATCATGGTGCTACTCTCTCCTGAGGTGCTGGAGCGAGTCCAGAGAAGGGCAATGAGGCTGGTGAGAGGTCTGGAACACCGGCCTGATGGAGAGTGGCTGAGGGAACTGGGGTTGTTTAGCCTGGAGAAGAGGAGACTGAGAGGAGACCTCATTGCCCTCCTCAGCTACCTAAAAGGAGGTTGTGATGAGGCTGGTGTTGGTCTCTTCTCCCAAATTACTGATGATAGGATGAGAGGAAATGGCCTCAAGTTGAGTCAGGGGAAGTTTAGGTTGGATGTTAGGAAGAAGCTCTTTCCTGAGAGGGTGGTTGGGCACTGGCACAGGCTGCCAGGGAGGGGGTGGAGTCACCATCCCTGGAGGAGTTAAAAAACTGAGTGGATGAAGCACTTGAGGCCATGGTCTAATGGTCTGGTGGTTAGGGAGATGTTGGGATAAAGGTTGGACTTGATCCTGGAGGTCCTTTCCAACCATGATTCTATGATTCTATGCTCTGGGATGTTAACTTTAATTGCCAGTGGGCTGGCAGACGAATGTCCCAGTGCTGGGGAGGACAACACACCTCTACCTGGAGGGTTTCCCATTCTCCTCCCATCACCATATAGGCTGGGGAAGGAGGTCCAGGGTGCCACCCCACCCCATGGTGTGAGAGGTGTCATCCTGTCTCACAATCTGGAGCATGAATCTTGAGTATCAGGCTTCCAGGAACTGCAGGGTTTAGGACACACGCCTGCAGGCTGCAAAGAGCTGCAGACCTCTGAGCATTCTGCCCCACTTGTCAGTAGATCAGGTGGTGTTTTTCCTGGCAAGTGGAGAGGTCTGGTGATCCAGGGAACCCAGTCACCCTCCCCCAAACCCCAAAGATGCAACTTTTGGCACTTGCTGGTCACCAGGTGCCTCTCTTCTCTTGGTGGCTGAGCAGGAAGTGAGTCAAGCAGGGAAACACACACTCACACGAGGAATTGCCCTCGTAAGGCTTGAGAAGAGACTGCCTCAGAGATGTTTGTTATTCCTGGGCAAGGAGGATGCATCTGGACACCATTGCCTGAGGTGACATGCCTGTGGGCTGTCAGCAGAGGGTGAGGACAGGGGGAAAAAGCTGGTGTCTTCTGACACCTTGTTTACTCAGACCCTTCTAGCTCATGGTGATTCCTCTGAATCCATTTCTCAGCCATCTGGAATGAATGTCCACTGCCTGGGATGCTCTGCAGTTCTCAGAGACATGAAAGAGGGTGCCAGAGGTGCAGCTTTTCAACAAAAGCACAGGTACCTGCTCTGTGAGATGCCAAAATCCTTCTGGGACACACTAGCCTCTCTCCAAGGAGGAACAAAACATTATTTTTTAAGGTCAGCTCTTCAGTGCATCACACAGAAGGAGGCAGCACCTCTGGGATCTGGCTGTCACCACATCAGCATGTCCCTTGCACCATGACTTGGCTCTCCTGCTCATCTTTCACATCTCCTCCTCTGCTGCTGCCCTCTGGCAAGGCAAACTGCGTGCAGAGGAAGGAATGACATCTACTCCAGCATCAGCTTGGGCCTGCCATGACACTCATTTCTCTGTCAACCAGCCTCGTAAATCCTGTGCCCTTGGACTAAGGGACTTCTACAGCCTCCAGAAAGGGAGCAGCAGCACATGTGGCTGGGCAGGGCTCTGAGCTGTGGCTGTTTCAGGGTTGCACTAGGAATGAGAGCAGAAAACCACGGTGGTGTGTGTTTTCAAACATGCCCTTCCTCTCCCACCCTCGTGTCCCTCTCTCCTCAGAGAAGTTGAACCATTTTCCCACGTTCCTGGCTCTGCTCCAGCCTCTTTGCAGGATCCACATCAAAGTGGGAGGCTGCTTGTGTGCCCATTTATCATTTCACTGACACAGCTCCCAAAAAGGGAGGAAAAAGCCAAGTGTGGCCGTGTTATCTATACAGCTATTATCATCCCCCCATGACCTTGATCAGAGAGGCATAGGAAAGAAGTGGGGGGGAGCACAGCAGCAGGAGAGCAACACAAGCTTTGCTGCCTGGCAGACCCTGTGCTGTTGCATCCACTGCAGGTGGAGAGGAACCAGCCCAGGAGACCTACAGAATCTCCTTCTGCTGCAATTCAGAGGTTAAAATCACCCTTCCTGACTTGCACACAGGATGATCTGAGCATCACTGGCCCCCAGTGAGCATCACAAGAGAAGAGGGCCCTCCAGTCTGTCAAAGATCTGTCTGCTGCTCCCTGTCACCTAGGCAGGCTCAGTTCCACATCCTCTTCCTCCCTCATTGCAACTTTTCATCCACAAGTTTTGGTGGATTTGGTTTGTTTATTTTTTAGCAGAATAGAACTTTTTTTTTTTTAATTTTTCCCCCCATTTCTTGCAGGATTAAAAGTTTGTTTCATCACAGCCAGATTGGACCTTTGCTTCAAAGAATATTTATGGCTGAGATGTGGCTATTAGAAAAAGCATAAGATTTAGTGTCAACATGTGTGTGTGCATTTATCTATGTGCATATACATATGTATTTACATATATGTGTGCTGTGGACACAACTGCCCTTTTTGTGGGGTGAGGGAGAGAGGTCAGCTCTGCTGGGGTGAACGACTGAAGTCCAGTTGATCTTTTGCATGCTGGAAGGAGGTGGCAATCCTAGTTACTGTCCCCCTGATTGAGATTTTGAGTTCACCTGGGCACTGCAAGAGGCAGGAGCACAATAACTGTAAGTTGGAGTGTGATCAAGCATTAGTGTAAGTGTGTCCTGCATCCTGTAACTTATATTCATCTCCAGTATAGCACCTGGGATGCTCATGAAAGGACTGCATATCTCTTCTTCAAGACATACCATAATAAACTATCTAAGCTGCACAAGGTAGAACCTTTCATGAGGGTTATGTTTCCACCCAAGCCTGCAAAGGACAGACAATTTCTGACAAGCAAAAACCTGCATCAGGCTACATTCCCAAGCCCATATTCAGAGAAAACAAGCAACCTGATTTCCATCTGAGTGACATCAACACAAGCTGCTAGGCTGCTTCTGCACTGGCACTAAACCTTGGTTATTATTGCACTGCCTAAATGTGGGTGTAGGACATCACACTTAAGAGGTATTTTTTTAACATATGGCAAGGAAAGCTAAAATAAAGAAACAGCAAAAAGTTGCTTTAGCACTGCTCTCCCAAGTATTTAAGAGTGTGCCAGGGCTGGTAGTGTGATGGAAGAAGACTGCAGTGTGTTGGTACATGAGAAAGGAGAGAGACTAAGAGTAAGGGCTGCAGAAGGTGCAAGACAGATTGATATTTGCTCTGTGACTCCACAAACCCAGACTGGATGACTGACTGTTCATAGTCATGCACGAACGTGGCCACCTGAGCCTCGCTGTGGAGAAGCACAAGGGGATGATCTCTGCTAATTATGCTGAACTGGACCAGTATTTCAAGACCACTCATGCAGCACAGAGTACTAATCTGGGCTCAGAAAGCACTCCTGCTGATGGGCTGCATAATTAACCATGCCATGACCCATTTCCCCTTCAAATGAAATGGGGTGAATGCCAATGCTTGCACTGCAAAAGCATGAGGACAGTGGAGACAACTCCTCTGAGGAGGAGCCAGAGTGAGTAGGAAACTTCACTCTGAACTGCAGGCAGGGCAGGGTTTCCAGCTTGTAACTGATAGACCAGAGTCCAGATGAGGATGTTTATCCAAGAATTAGCATGTGTAAATCTCCTCAACCCCTGTTTATCTGCCCTTTTTGCTCAAAATCATGTGTTCCTTCCTGCCTGTCTCACAATCTGATTGCTGAAGCCTGGGGTCTGACAGAAGTGTCTCATATAGACATCTAATGCAGGAGTGGAAACACCACAAATGCCAGCTGAATTTACACCATGCAGGTAGATATTTAGCCTGGTCCCCTGTTTTTGTCCAGTAGAGAAAGTCAAACAGCCAATGTAGATTTGAAAGGGAAATATTTTTTTGGCATGAACTCCAAAACTTTAGTCAAACATGACTGCTTCCCTACCACACTCTGTGATTTGCACTTTTGGTTTATTTGTGGGGTGTTTTGTCACCATGTGACAACAGGGCAGCCTCAGTTATCATTGCCTGGAAACGCGGTGGCATTTACTTGAATTTTAAACATTTTAACCTGAGCCAATGGCTCTGGGTTGCCTTCATGATTAAAGGATGGAAGAAGCAGTTTAAGGAAGAAACTTCTTCCCTTCCTTACGAGGAGATGAGGACAGCAAGTCCTAGACTCTTCTATCTCTGTTATCATTGAACGCTCAGGGTGATCACCTCAGGCAGGGATGTCTGCAATGGAGACTGTTGTTGGAGGCTGTATCTGATGAATGCCATCCATATTATCTCTGATTTTTCTGTAATTAGGATTTCAAATCCTGCAAGCAGTTTCTGAAGTCTTCCAATAATTTCTCCAGGCAAGGTTCATCAAAATCCCTGAGGAACTGAAGTTATCAGTTAACTACCTGAATAGAGAGGAAGGACACCTACAGATAAGTCCTACAGAGAGCAGAGAATGTATAATTAAGATGTGAATTCCACACCATGGGATGTTTTGGATACTTGAAGTTGACATGGGCTCAGGGCTGAGCTGGATGAGTTCATAGAAGTAACTCCATGGGGAGTTATTAAGCAGGAAAGCAGCCCCTGTATTTCAGTGTCGTGGTTTGAGGACATTCAGGAAGGACTTGAGCTGTAAATTCTTGGAAGCTGGGAGAATATTTGGAGAATTATCACTACGTGCTTGGTCTACCCTTGCACTCTTTCCGAGGCATCTGCATTTAGAAATGGTATTGGCCATTTATGGAAACAAGATATTGGGCTGGAGGTCTGTGGTTTGAGCCCGTACAGCCATTCTTATGTCTCTAGATATTAGCAGCAGATGGGCTTATGGAAAGGAAGGACAGGCTGCTGTTCTAATAAATAAGTCCCTGATAAATACAGAGTGTATAAAAGGAGCAATTTTAACATTAAATTCATAAGAATTGAGGTGAGTACAAGGTAGAACTGTTAACTCATGGGATTTTTTTAGTTTTTTTAAGTTTTCTTCTTGGTGTTTTTTTTTTTTCTTTTTTTTTTATCCAGTTATCAGCTTCACAAGTGAATATTGCTTCCAAATGCTGGACATTGCCCAAAGCAAGGGGATCATACCTCTCCTTTGGGAGGTAGAATGATGGGTGAGGAGGGTAACAGCATATCTTGAATAATCCCAGAATAACAGAAAATGACAAAGGTAGGGCTTGGTTTATACTATACCACTTAAGGCAAGGCTACAGCGTGAGCTCAGTGATCATCAGCCACCAGAGAGCCCACACATCACCTCCCTAAGGCTTCATGAGTTCCTCAGCTGGCAGTCTGCTATCAGCCCTGCAAATTCCTCTGCTGTGAGGATTTCCTGACAAACTGTACAGCCATAAAAACGCTCTTTAGACTTCTCTGCTAAGCAGGTTGTACGTGTGTGTCAGTGTGAGTGCATCTGTGTGTGTGTGTAGGACCTGGAGGACTCCTAGGTGTATTTCTCCAAGGCAGGTGGTTGCTGGTCAGCAAATGGTTAGAGGTGCACTGCAGTCATCTCCTTGGTGCATTGGCGCTTTGACTGAGAGACCAGGGAGCTCCTGCCCCTCCCTGCACACCACAGGATAAGGCAGAATGATTAGGCATTTAGTCACCCTATATATCCTTATCAATGACTTTACTATTTGGGTATGAGAACATGCAGAGCTGGGATGGAGATATCATTCATATACGGTTACTAAAACTCATCTGCCTTTTCACATCTATCCCCTTAGCTCTTCTTCCGTGTTTAAACTCAAACAAGGCAGATTTCGCTTCAAAAATTGGCTGTGGTTCAGCAGTCACTTCTGCTTAGAGTGAATTGCTTTACATCTTGCAAACAGCTTGTGTTACACAGTCCATATGCCTCAGATTCTCAGTTCAGATACTCTGACTTTCTCATCACCTTGCTCTGCAAAGCAAGGGTACGGCTCAGGAGCAGCTCGGTTTGTTCAGTGATGGAGCAGCACAGCATTAACCATTGGGGTTAGTAATTACAAACTTATCTTAATGAGCAGAAAGAACTGAGCTGCTATTTGTAATTATGGCCACGATCAAGGTATGCCAAATGGTATTTATAGTCAACATACAATGTAGACAAATTTGAAACAGATATAATATTCAATAGGGAAGTAATCAATAGGTAGAGTGTTTGAGGATCAATTTATTTTCTCCAAATAGAGTAAATCAGATACTTTTCACCCTACCTGTCTCTGTGGACCATGAAGTACACCAAAAGTGTCTAGCTCATTTGTAGTTACCTTTATCATAACCATCTGAACTTAGACAGAACATTTCCCAGCCTTGTACCCAGCAGTTACAGTCATTTCTCATTCCCATATCCTGGAAGTGCTGACTTTCTGCAATACAATCTCAGAAACTGTGAGAAAGATGTTAGTACTTCATCTTCTTCTTTGAACCTTTCCATGGCCTTCAAGGGCACAGTGACCCAATGATTAAAGCTATCTGTTAACTGCACATCTCAATTGATAAGCAAATGAAAGGTATACAAAATCTAATGGACTTCCAAAATCAAACCATTACTTTCTGGGGAAAATGACAAGTACAGAAGGAGAAGCAGAACTAGGAACATTCGCCAGTCAAGACATTGGTAAAGAATAAGCCGTTCTACATGCCTCAATTTTTATGATGCATGCACTGTGTGTGCTCGTGTCTTTGCCAATTCAAATGGACAGAGCTAGGCAATGTTTCAATGGTTTTTCAACGCTGGATTTAAGTCATATTTTGTTAAACTCCTATAACAGGGTTTGATCTTTCAAAAAATATCTTGGATGTCAGTAAGTGGCTCATAATTTCAAGGAAAAGAACCCAGATCCTATTGTTTACAAACTGCTTCAACATAAGATGGTATTCATTGGATTGTTGCCAGAAAGATCCATGACATAGCTTCAGACCAAGTTTATTCAATATACTAGAGGTTGGGCTGAGACACAGAACTAATGGCCAATGAATGAAAATTTTAATAGAAGTTCATTCCAGATTCTCGTTATCTAATTAAAGGAAAGTCTCTGCCCCTAATGGACTTAAATGCTTAACAAATCACAGAATTAATCCCATTGAGTAGGTCACGTTTGACTGTACTGTAAATTCAAATCTTTTTCCTGGATTCTACCAAAATGTTGCCCTCAGATGACCCAGATACATCTGAAGACCCAGTCATTCCACCATGGGAACCAGTGTCATCTGACATGACTTTTAGCCATAGGGCTTCTTGGTTTATGAGTGTCTACAGCTGCTGGAGTATATTAGTGATAGCTGCTTCCTGTGCCACCTGCTTTTTGGAAGGACTTCAGGCTTGGATTCTCATTGACTTAAAAGGAAATTATTATTTGAGGAAAGACAGGAGGCAGGCTTGAGCTTTTTTTGGGAAACCATTTTTGTCAGCACCATTTAAACACCGGTCCCAAAGCATTGAAAAGTGCCAGAAGAAAAACAGTCTCAGCTAACATGTGTAGGCCAGGGAAATTAATTTTATTAGGTAAGAAGATAGCCAAGCTCCCTGGGAGCTATCTCAAAGGCATTTCCTCCAATTGTTTAGTCCTTTGCTTTTAGCATCATGCATTCTCCCTTCCCCTCCTACTGGAGTGTTTGCTGGGAACCATCCAAAGGCTGGAGGCATTTGTCATGGAAGTGGCACGTCAAAGGCAGTGTGCCACAGTATCCACTGCCTGTCAACAGATCTCTCTTTCAAATACTTTGAAAACAGCTTGCCTTGGTGGCTTCCAGGTCAGAGAGGGGGTTTTTTGTTGTTTTTCCAAGCATTTAGTATCTTGTACATTTCCTTTGTCATGTCCCATGATAGTCCATAGCACTTTGACATTTATTAGCCATGTGAAGCACATTTTGGAGGAATCATTTAATCATTTCTGACCTCTTCTCCTTCCTCTCTGGGGGTATAACCTTCACATCTACTGTTCTTCACTGTTGTCTGTATTCATGCTAGACTCCTGCCCAGATGCCACCCAGTGCTCAGCTCCCCTTCAGATCAGAAGAGGACTGGGACCATCTCCTTATTTGTAAAACAACCTCAGCTGAGGATCAAGGCACTATAGGGGACACAGTGAGAGAGATTTCATGCCTGAAAAACTCACTGTTCAAACGGCCTAAGGATAGGTGTTCACAGTTATTGAGTGAAGAAGCTAAGACACAACTTGTTAAGTTGTGTGATCCCACAGTTGAATGACAAACACAATCATAGGAACAGACTTTATATGTGCTCTTAGCCTCTCTCTGGTGGTGGCTTATGCAAAACACATCATGCTTGACAACACCATTGGGTTGAAAATGCAGTACTGGGCTATTGCTGTGACTCACCTCATGAAAATGAACTTGTTAAGTAGAATTCACTAGCTGGTTTGGTCCCCTGGCCATTTCCAAAATGTGGTGAGCAGAGGGTGGAGGTCCCAGGTGAGACTGGCTGGTGCCATGCAGGTGTGTTAGTGTACTCAGGGCCCTGGCAGAGGTGGACATTTTAGATGTGCAAGGTCCCCCACCCTATATGTCTTGTCAGGCTGGAAAATGCTTGTAAAACTGAGACTAGAACCTAGGTCTGCAGTTTGTTGTGAAATCTCAGCTATAAGCTGTCAAGCATAACATCTGGTGAATGAGTTCCACAAAGGTTCTCTGGTTTCTGTTTTAATCCAAACATTTAGTGGTCATTCTGTTTATTTGTTATCTTGAAAAATGACACCACTCTAATGGACATCATTAAATAAAAAATAGTCTGGGAAGAGACTTTCCTTTTCACCCAGTTAAATCCATTTAGAGCTGCTGTGCACAAAACCACCAGTGAAATCCTAGGAGAGACACAGTACAACATTATATTGCCTACTCAGGCTTAGTCACAATTATTACTGCATTTTTGCTTTCCAAGTTATTGTCCATTTTAAAGAAAAATGTTGATAAATCAGAGATATTTTAATTTAGAGCTTAGTATGTTTATTTTCTCGGGAGAAAATCAAGGGATAATGTGGTTACTGTTTTTAAGTGCATGAAAATGTCTGCAAATAAGCCAGTCAGACTAGATTCTTTGCATATTTAAAAGGTATAAATCATCTTCATTAGTACTGTTGATAGAATAAGAGTGAAGTTCACCCCTTCCTAACAAATACCTAAATCAGGTCAGGTGAATCACCATCTAAAACACCCTTTTTTTCCTCCTTTGACCATAATAAGGGAAATTAAATACTAGGCTGAGGTGTTACTGAAGGTAGAAGGTTATTATCCTACACTGATAATGGTGCTTGTTTGAATAGCTGCTATTTTCAACAGATCTGCTTGCAGTCATGCCCAATTCACAGAACAGCTTTGGTTGGAAGAGACCTCTAAGATCATCAAGTCCAATTCAGATTATTACAAAGATGATGCTGAAATAGAAATCAAGAAGCAAAGGCAGTGCTTTTGTTAATCAAAGGAAAGAAGTACTTATATAAGGCAAAACCTTGCTGGGAGTTTGCCATCCCTTTCAGATTTTCCACCTTCTTGGCCTGCAAAACAAGGTAAGTAACATGCTCAAAATGTCATAACAGTAAAATCCAACAAATTACACCCTTTTAGCACCCAGACTGCTGGATTTACGTACCCATTTACGGCAGTTCAGAGACACCTCTCTCACAACACCCATTTTCATTAGCTGAACACCAGTTCATACGTATTTACGTCACTTCCACGTTACCATTTAGGTCACTGTGACCTTAAAACTCAACAAAATTCTCCTTGTCTAAACAGCTTTGGCTCAGAAATTACTCAGGAATTTTTCCTCACCACACAATGCCAGAACATCCTCAGTACTGCATCTCAACACGTGCCAGACCAACAAATTAGCACATCCAATAGCTTTCCTGCCTCCTTACCCAATTAACGAAAAACAGATGCCTTCTCCTGTGTCAAATGCAAATTGTTTCCCACATCCCATTATGCCAACAAGCATCACTTCCAAGCCTCTGGGCTCCCAGGGGCCCAATTCCCTTCCTTTGTACTGATATAGTTGCCCAAAGCCTTAAAGGGGTTGAGCAGAGATAGTGTGGTCCTGAAGAAGATGGTGAGGTTGACCATGACTGTGATGGTGAACAAAGCAGTAATGCCATGATGACATTTTCTTCCTTATCAACCAGGGAGCTTTGCTGTACCTCAGTTCCAAGGCACAAAAATACAAGAGAAATCAAAATTAAAGGAAAACCCAGTGCCCTTGGCTATGCTTGAGCACCTCATTCATGAGGTGAGCTCTTCCCTTAAAATCTGATTCCTATGAAGGCTTTTTAACCAGCTCCTTTCACAAGAAGGCTTTAGGCTTTTTGTCCAGCTCCTTTTTGTTTATTTTTCATTTCATTTTTCTTTTTGACAGAGAGCAGCAGAGCCTACTCTTTCTGTCCAAATTAATGTTTCTTGAAAGTTTTCTAGGAGAATTGTTTTACATATAAAAATAATTTTAAAATAAAAAGAAAAGATCCACTCTTTTAAAGCACCATCTGGAGTACATTTTTTTAAATGCCAACTTTTAGCTTAGTAAGTCCTCTAAAGATGGTTTCTTAGATGGGGAGGAGAACTGAATACAACTGATCACTGCTTCAGGCATCTAGGTCTCTCAGAGAACCCAGAACTAAATTTTAAGTCAAGTGACACATACATTAGATACACCCAGCATTTATACATATGCTTAAAATCCCTCTAGCCCAAACTTAATCATTTAAGACATTGTTTACCATAGCTTTAACAACTTGTATTTTAAATACCTCTTCAGGAAAGCCTGATAATGGCCACACCTTCTCTTTTTCCAAACACTTTCCTTACACAACCTCCATGTAAAATGCTAAATTAATACTAGTTGTGTTTAAGAAGTACTTAGCAGGAGCCATAAATTTCAATTAAGTGGAAAAGAAGTGACTATTTTCATGGCTTGGATGTATTTGAGATTGTGGATATGCCTTTTTAGTTAAAAGACACCTTAGGTCTAAACAGAAAAAATAACAATATCAGGAGAGTCAGTAAAAATTAAAATGAAGGCAGACCAGCAATCTGGAAGACATTTCAAAGAATTATAGAAAAGGACTGGACAGAAACTCAAGAAGTCATCTAGTTTAAGGCTGGATTAAGCATTTCTGATGTGGGTTTTTTTTAGACTTCTACAACTGCCAATGATAAATACTCTTCCTTTCACCCCTACCAGTCAAGTTCAGTTCTTCTCATTCTCTACCACTAAGATAATGAGCCTTGTATCTCACCTGAGTTTTCAGAGGTGCCTTCCAAGTCCATGACCTCTCCTATCCTTACCAAACAGAGAAATTTGTCCCTCTCCTTTCCATAGGAGAACTGCCATTGTTGCAGACTGTTGTCATCATTCTTTTTTTCTAGGTTGCTTCTTTAATTCATGTTAACTAGACCATTATCTTTTCAGGGTTACTGTGGACAGAGTTAGATGTAGTGCTCCACATCAATGCTCAACAGTGTCTTGAAGACTAAAGTTTGCTCTGGGTTTTATTCCCTTCTTTCACGTACACATCACTTGTGCTATGCCCAAATAATATCTAAAAGCAAAGGGTAACATATCCATAACAATCTGGTTTTAAAACTCTCTTTGTGCACAAAGGAGGATTATTTGGATGAAATTACAGGGTTTCTGCTAGATGGGTTACTAGAAGCATCTGAGAATTAGATGTCTCAGTCTGAGCTAGACACCCATGGCACACTGTAGTCACCCAAGAGGAATGGGAGAATATACATCAGAGTGATGCATATGACTTATTTTAGAAGTCTGCTTTAGGGTGTTACTAATTGCCCTCCAGATTTTCCTTCGGAAATCCTCAAGCCTGCCTTATACATTTAAGAATTCATCATCTGATATTCTTTCCTTTTGTCTTTTGTCTTCTTTTTTTTTTTTTTTCTTTTAATAATTGGGCTACAATTGTCTGTTATCTTAGGAGAACATAGTCCTAATTTTGCTTGATACTGTGCCAAGAATGCTGATCAGTAGCAGCTATGATTCGTAGTTACAGATAACATAATTAATTTTGGAGACTGGATCTAATTATGGTTCCAGTGTCCACTGGCTAAGAACTCTTCATTAGACAGCATTAATAACACTGCCGTTGGTTTGAACTGATAGATTCACTTAGCACTGCACACTGTAAGGTTAGGGCTCAAGCTGTGAGGCTTCTTCTCATCTTGGATGAGAAGTTTGGCTTCTATCATCCTTTCAGGTATGCTAGTGTATCCCACTTAGCTCCCAACTCTTGATCCAGAAGGGCACAAGCCTCCTGTAGATCCTCTGTCCACTCTGCCAGCTCCATCTGGGTGCTGCAAAGACTATAGGGTATCTCAGTTTTCAGTAGACCTTATGTTGATGACTGAATCCCACCTAATATGTCCTAAAATGCAAGCTGAATTACTCCCTGTCAAAAATATCAGTGTGTATAACCTAGGCTTCTAGCTCCCAACACGTCTGATGGCAATCTAATCAGTTGGTGGAGTTTAGATGGTGATTTATCTTACACTGCAGCAGACAGCCTCTGGCTTAGCTGCATGTCTCTGTAGGCTCTGTTACTGCACTGGCTGGTTTCCCAAAAATCCTTTCCCAAAGCACTGCCTTTATCTTACTCAATATTAAGCATCTCCAGTCTGAGTGGCTACATACAAGCAAAGCACCCTATATTCCTTTAGAGTTAAAAGAGAGAAGTAGACACTTTCAGGACACAAATTGTCCCTCTTTAATTTAGACTTTGGGCTGAAGAGTCACAGAATCACAGAATGCTAGGGATTGGAAGGGACCTCAAAAGATCATCCAGTCCAATCCCCCTGCCAGAGCAGGAACACCTAGGTCAGGTCATACAGGAACATGTCCAGGCGGGTTTGAATGCCTCCAGAGAAGGAGACTCCACACCCTCTCTGGGCAGCCTGTGCCAGTGCTCTGTCACCCTCACTGGGAAGAAATTCTTCCTCACATTTATGTGGAACCTCCTATGTTCCAGCTTACACCCGTTGCCCCTTGTCCTGTCATTGGATGTCACTGAGAAGAGCCTGGCTCCATCCTCATGACACTCACCCTTTACATATTTATAAACATTAATGAGGTCACCCCTCAGTCTCCTCTTCTCCAAGCTAAAGAGATCCAGCTCCCTCAGCCTTTCCTCATAAGGGAGATGTTCTACTCCCTTAATCATCTTTGTGGCTCTGCGCTGGACTCTCTCAAGCAGTTCCCTGTCCTTCTTGAACTGGGGGGCCCAGAACTGGACACAATACTCCAGATGTGGCCTCACCAAGGCAGAATAGAAGGGGAGGAGAACCTCTCTTGACCTACTAACCACTCCCTTTCTAACACACCCCAGGATGCCATTGGCCTTCTTGGCCACAAGGGCACATTGCTGGCTCATGGTCAGCCTGCTGTCCACCAGGACCCCCAGGTCCCTTTCCCCTACACTGCTCTCCAGCAGGTCAGCCCCCAACCTGTACTGGTACATGGGGTTGTTCTTCCCCAGAGTCACTGTCTGCACACTGTCTCTAGTGGGACACCTGATGGTTGGCTCACAGGGACATGTCTGCACTAAAATATAGATTTATGGAGTGAGGGGAGATGGCTGCAGCTCTGGATGTCTTATGCTGTTGGGTGGAAACAGCGTGTGCTGATGCTAGGAAGCAGCTGATATTGAGAACATCAGCTCCTGCCCACAAAACTGGTGTGCAGTATCTGTTACCCTGGAAGATCCCATGTCACCCCATGCTCCCTGCTGCACAGCACAGGCTTTTGCAACCCCTTACATGAGTTCTCTTTGTCCAAAACATCCCTGTGGTGGAATAGCACTGCTCTCTAAGAAAGTCTTTGGCTGGTAATGTTGAAAGATATTTGGGTTTTGCAATGGTGCTGAAAGGCTGCCAAAAGGATGATTTGAACGTGGAGAAATTTTTCTTTGTTTTTTTGGTCCTTCTTTGTTTGCCTAAGGTGGTTGTTTTTGGAAACGTAGGCTTTGAGGAAAAAAACTGCCTGGAATTCAGTCACAAACAGGAAAACGGAGTGGGAAAAATGAGAAGTTGTTCACATGGATGTTAGAAATGCTGCCATCAGAGACCATTCCTGGGGAATTAGAAATGTCCACAAGGCATGTGAGCCAGTTCAGCCTGGGAAGCTAACCCTCCCTTCAGAGCCTTTCAAACATGAAAACAGAGCCTGAAACCCAAGTGTGCTCCAGAGTGTTGGTTGAAAACCTGTTTTGGAGGAGTGGTGTGGCCACAGGATGGTGCAATGTGCCAGGACTCAGGAAGCCAGGTCTACACTCCCTGAGGTGTGACTAGCCAGCAGCAGCCCAGGAGCCATGAACAGATATGTGTGCTCTGATTTCCCCTTCTGGAAGGCAAAGATGATATAATAATGTCCTGTCTAAAAGACACAGAAATTGCAGCAAGCTCCTGGTACTAAACTCTGTGACTTTGAGTGCCTCAGCCCCATCCTGAGAACCTCTGCAATGTTTGACCCACACTGCAAGTCCCTGAAAGCAAAAATAGTTTTGTCACCAGACTAATGCCACACTTCATGGTACCAACAGCACAAAAGCTTCAGGATGGTCAAAGAAATATTAAAATAATGGTTCTTATGCCAGAGGTGAAGGAGAAAGAGGTCACCCACAGAGAGTGGTTGGAGTGCACGCAGGTCTCACTATGCACAGGTGGGCTCCACCCCATGTACCTGTAGGCCACCTCCAAGATTTTGCTCCCAGTTTTTAAGCTGTATGCTGGAGATAGATAGCTTGTTGGCATGGGTAAGGTCACCCAGCTACCTACATGTGGGTCTGTGTGACAGGGGAAAGGACAGTGGATTCGGCTGGCTGCTGGGAAGAGCTTACCTACAGGGTCTGCTTTCCACTTCAGCATCACCCATGGCATGTCTGTGCCAGTGACATCTGTTTGTTCTGCTAGTTTGATTCACAAGTGCCTCACAGAAAGGGAGGAAGGGTTCATCTCAGTGTTTAAGAATACAGTGCCTTCCTAAGGTCTAAGCTCGACTTTTGCTCCAGTGTAACAGAGGTGCATTGGTAGGATGCACTTCTTCTCTAAGAAGCATGCCTGAAGTTCACAAGTCTGCCTGACCTCCTGCAGGCAATGAAGGCAGCCAATAGGAAAGCTGAGGCTCTTGATCCTCTCTTCCTCTGCTCTTTGAGCCCAGTGCAACACGATGAGTGAGGCAGAAATGAAAAAGACAAATGACCAGGCACTGATGCATGGCAAGGCCTGAAGAGTGAAGGAAGACCACATCAGGCTCCCTCCACCCGGAAAGGCATTTATCTTCTGCTTGCTCCTCCAGCTTGCTTTCAGAGCAGTTGAAATCTGAACATGATGAATAAAGAGGAGGACAAACTGTCCTGCTAAACAGATTCCCCCCACACATGACAGGATTTTGCCTGTGAGAGGAATGGAGGGCTGAATCGGTGGCAAGAGATAAACTTGTCAACTTTGCTGCTGATACACAAAAAGGTCACCTCACCCAAGGGAAGTTTAAATAAACAAGTGGTGTCCAGGGCTACAGCAAGATCAACAGTTAGTCACAGACTGTTCTTCCAAAAAGAACATCGTAAAAGCAGGTTCAGCTAAGCCAGAGTCACCAGAGAGCAAAATCTAAGAGTTCCCTTCAGATGTGAAAAGTCTCAGGGGTTTTGTATCAGTCTCCATAATTGGTTTCTGCCCCTCCTGCAGTTGGAGAGCACTCACCCTTCTGGTCAAGTGCTGATGCACTGGTTGACCCCTAACCTTGACCACATCCAGGACACCTACCTGGGAATCTGGGACAGGGTGAGAGCACTATAGAATAACAAAAATAATAAGGAATATCTCCTTGGGGACCTCCTGCCCAGGAAACCCCCATGACTTGACACTCTCCAGCCTCCTAACTGTGCTGATGCCCCATCAGATGAGCTGTTGTGGACTCTCCCTCATCACATCACCCCAAATACAACTTATGTGTTTCTCTACACCCTGGGAAAAGGTAGGGCTGTGCCTGGAGGGTCTCCCTTGTCAGCCCAGCACAGAAGCACAGGAAGACAGGTTGTCTGGAGTAGTGGAGCAGAGCAATGAGCTATAAGGAAAGCTGACTAAGTCTTGTCAAGTGTGGCTAGCACAGTTGACATTGATGGTAAAGGGATGTTAACTCACCCTTGAATTGGGAAAAAACCTGCCTTTCTAACAAACTCATAGCTTAATGAGAATTTTTTTCCTTTTTTTTTTTAAGCACCTGGGAATGGTGACTCTCAGTGTTGTGTATTTGAAAACTACATCTAAACACACAAACTTAACCATGACTGAGAATGTCCTTCGGTACAAAATACATGTCCTTGGCAGACTGCGAGGAGCTCGTATGACTCAGGGACCATTTGTAGGAGGTAGCTGACATGTGGCAGCCCTGTTTTGGGAGACAAGTTGTTCCGTGCCAGCTGGTTTCTGGGCCACTAAATGGTCACACACATTTCCCTAGATCTATGGTGGAGGAAAGCTCTCAGAGCTCTTAGTTCAGTGTAAGAGGCCTTGAGGACGGCAGAGAAGCAGGAGATATTAGCTATAGGAAGGCTGCAGACACTGTTTCACATGTTATATGAGCAAGAGAGGGAAATAGGACCCAGATAAAACAAGGAGGCAGAGATATAATTGTATATGAAGATAACTAGTAAGGGTTTGCTGTCAAAACGGAAGGATGCATCAAGCTGGGACATGTTGGCATCTGTGCTGGCTCTACTGGTATTCTCACTTCCATTCAGCACAGGGGTGGTGGAAGAGGGAAGGATCTTATTATATTTGTGGATGACACAAAGCTGTTCTGGACTGCGAGGTATGTTCCAAAACAGGATTAAAATTCATATGACCTTGGTACATCGGAGGATGGCCTTTAAAAAAAAATAAAAATAAAAAAATTAGAGCCAGTGGGCTGTAATTCAGAGGAGCTTCTTTCATTTTTTTTCCTTTTTCCTTTTCAGTTCCATTTGAAGCAAAGGGAAACACTCACTTAATTGCAAAATGCAGAAATTTAAAGGCAAGTGGCAAGTTCAAACCCAAGCAAATAAGGTGGTTTCTCCTAGCTGGGTGTGAATTTGGGTTCACTACATGGACAGTGAGTGTGCAACTCCCTGACACCGAGTGTTTGAGACACACAAAGTTTTCATGAGTTCATGAGGAAGCTAAACAAACCAGTGGAAGAGAAAACCATTAAAAGGTACAAAATGCACAGAAATTATGTCCAGCTTGGGAAGTCCCAAAGGCAGAAATTGTTCCAGGCTGTGAGTGTATTTGATGGAAGCATTGCCATACCCTCACTGCATTCCTAGAGCCATTTGGTGTTTGCAACTCTCTGAAATAGGATATTGCGTTAGGTGGATGCTTGGTCTGACCCATTTGGCTGATTTTATGTCCTAAACCCCCAACAGGCTCTGAGCCTCAGAGCAATATCTCCAGCCTGTCAGGTAATTTAGCCTAGCTCACCTGCAGCCCACAGCACCCAGCAGAGGCAGGTCCATTTATAAGCTGACAAGTTTCAAACAGGGATTTTTTAGCAGCTGTGAACTTAAATGGTAGGAGAAGCTCAGGTAAATGATTTTAGCAATGAAAGGACATGATTTTTTTTGAAGAACCTGGAGTTCATCTGCCTGCATCTGTTTCTCCCTCTGTGGTAGCTCAGCACCTTGTCTCCAGCCCAGGATGTTTGACTGGTAGGCTGGGTGAAAACCTCCCTCAGGTATATTAGGGAATTGTGTGTTCTTCCACATCCAGCTGTGGGGAAATAACACACAAACTCCCACAATGGACACTTGCTATCCTACAATTCAAGCTGTTTTGAAGAAAAGGACAAATAAATATTGAGGAAACTCAACACTGAGAGCAGTCCTCTGAAAAATCCTGCTGCCATTGTCCAGCAGAGGTTTCTGGCCTCATAAAGGAAGAACAAAACACACTTATCATAGTCTCTTTTGCTAGTCTAAATACTAGAAGTTAATGCACTAAAGGACTGGACAATAATTTATTTCTGTCATCTCTGCTGCAGGGATGGCAAGGACTGTGCAGGCATAATAAACTAGCCAGGGAATATTAATCAGATAATTACTGATTGTGCTCTTTTGGGTTGGAAATCATATTCTCCTTCTCTCCATGGGTACAGCACCCCGTGATGAGCTCTCCTTCCAAAGATGAAGTCAAATGTCCTGCCCAAAGTCACCTGGTGGCAGTGCCAAAAGTGGCAAGTGACTCTCCTGGAGAGGTAAAAATTTACCCTTATCCCATTCCCTCCACTTTTCTCGTGCTCTTCTTCTTCATTCAGTCCCTTCTGTCATTTCCTTGCCTCTTCCCAGAAAAGGATGAGCATCATCTCAAGAGGAGGCATTGGGAAATCACAATAAAAGGTGAGTGAGCCTGCTTGCACATACTTGTCCAGAAAGTAGAGGCTTCCTTGGCCTTTCAGCAAGCCTTCCACTGGCTTCACTTTCAGGATTAGCTTTGGCAGCTGCAATGCTTTTGTTCTTCATAAATCACACAGAAAGCTACAGCAGACCTAGGCTGGCCATGTGTCCCCAGCCATCAGCTGGATGCAGTAAGCACCACTGGGAACACAACTGACCTTCAGATGCCATCGATAGCTATTCAGGGAGGAAAAAAAAAATCAAGGAGGGAGATGTATCAGGAGAAAAAACATTTTCTTATCACTTCTTCTGGGCTGTGTAACACTGCACTGGAGCTGAAATCAATAGCTCACCACCAGCTCGTGTTGGATGGGGATCTGATCATACCAAACAATTCTTGCCTATTATGTCTGGCCTGAGGCTCGGATGGAGACCGTGCAGTTGCTCCAGGAGAGTGGGAAAGAAACTTTGTACCCTCCTACCCTTAGAGGCTGAGCTTTTCAGTGGTGTTAATCTCAGCTGGCAATGAATCTGTCAGTAGCACATAACTTACCAGTGGTGTAAAACAACAGTGTGAGCCAGGAGGGCTGAGAGGACCTGGGAGTAATTGCCTCTGGGTTTACTTTTCTTTCCCTCCTTTCCTTTTAGGCAGTTGGTTCTGGGGACAATGTGTTCATGTGTCTTAGCATACTGGGACATCACTGTAATAAGGGCTATAATAAATAATAATGCCAGTGCAAGCGTTAGCATGTAATGTCTTTAATAAAGGTACTCCACTAAGGCCTCTGGAATGAATCAGAGATGCACTGAACTTTCAGCACCTAAAAGAAGAGCATCCTCATGATGTGAGCTGGCCATGATGGTCTGCATCCCCTACCTCTTTTTGTCAGGTACAGCTGCTGAACCGCTGCCCTGTTGCTCCCTGGACTTGGACATGAAGTGGTTAAAGGGGATACTCTCATTTTCTTCTAAATATTCTGTGGATGAAAGACCATGACTGAATGACATAATTATAAATCATAAATATTATTTGCCGTATAACTGTGATATTATGATTATTTTTACATGGAAGAAGGAGGAGAACCCCAAAAACTAGGCTTTCTGCCTGGTAGTTTGTGAGAAACCAGCAAGCACAATCTTGAATTTCAGAACTGGAGGCCAGGACCCAGGCATGATGCTGTGTGCCAAGCAGAAAGAGCCCTAGACTACCAGAAGGGCATCTGCAGCTCCAGCAGCATGGAATGAGCTACTCCACCAGGTGCCAACATCTCAGCTTTCTGCTCCCTGCTCAGAGCAGGAGCAGCCTTCAGACCCATTGGGCTGCTGCTGTCAAAGTTGTCAGGTATACTTGTGAAAAATGTAGATCTCTTGCTCAGGTCATTGTATCCTGTCAGATGTGGATGAAAAGAGAGAAGTTTGCTTGAAAAAAAAAAAAAAGCAAAGGTGGATTGAGACCAGCATCTTCTAAGAGTGTGAAATGGGCTGTATCCCTAGCAAATGTCCCATTTGGAGCTCTGGGGTGCATAAGGTGGCATGTAGACCTTTAAGTCCAGTTCTTGATGCCTGTTCCACCAGAGCCTGAAGAACTTCTCACAGATTTTTCCCATATCCTAAATGCAAAGAGTGCTGCCAAGATCCATGACCTTCAGGAGCTAAAATCCAGTGTGATATGCCCAGAGAAGAGAGCAGAAGAGACTGGAAGCGTTGCCTACACCTGAGGGTCCTGCTGTAAGCAGCAGTTTGTTAGCTAGAAGGTCCAAGATAAACTCAAGGGATTCCCACCAAGGAGAGCCACTACTAAAGGTGACTGAGAACTTCAGGGGGAAGCTGATGTGAAATAGGAGATGTTACATGGTTTCTGCAAGTGTGGGAAAAATGATGTGAGAGAAACCACAGGTTCTGTATTTCCACCTGTAATCGACTCCGTGCAAAAATCCCATTCCCTTTTGCAGTGAATTTTACACACTCAGGTGCTGAGTACACGTTTGTTATTCCATAGTCACTATGCAGTTCTCCTGGACTGAAAGAACAGGCTTATTGTTTTCTGTTAATTAAAATGATTTAAGCAATCATACTTGCTGCTGGAGACTATTGGATGGCTTAGGAATGTGTAATGGGCTTTAGACTCTTTTATCTCTTTTTTAAACAGCTTAAACAGGAAGAATTATCTGAGAGGAGAAAAAAAATCTCTCTTCTCTCTCTGGCAAATTAAATGAAATCTTGGAAATGTGTCTCATTTATTTAATTGGAATTAGATTCTCGAACTTTTCAGCTCAATCTTAGGACATATTATTATAATGAAATCCTGGGGTGGTTTTTTTTGTGAAAATAACAATGGCATTGTAGCAAAATTCACAAAATATGAAAAACAAGGAAACCCCAGAATACACAGCGAATCATGAAAAATGAAGAATTTTGAGCTTTCATTTTCCAATTCCCTCTTTAAGCAGTACTTCTAGTGTGTGACCAGCTGTAGTTATTTCTATTTATCCAGCCACAGAGATTCTGAGCATCTTGCCAGTCTAGAGCCCCATTGCTCTAAATGCTCTATTAGCATCATTTAAATATATTTTTTTTTTCCCCAAATACCATTTTGTCTGTGAAAAGTGACATAGATTTTCTTGCATTGTTTCATCTATTCAGTCTGAGCTTGTTCTTGCTAGGATTCTGTTCTAGCATACTTTAAACAAATATTTTGACTTGGTGTAGGAGTGTGTTGCTAATCTGCCTTTACAAGGGCTCAGTTGCTCCAGCTTTAGTTTTATGATGCTGAAGTAGAAGCTGAAGGTGTAACATG
The DNA here is from genome assembly GCA_028020825.1 of Podargus strigoides. Lineage (NCBI taxonomy): Eukaryota > Metazoa > Chordata > Aves > Caprimulgiformes > Podargidae > Podargus > Podargus strigoides. The sequence goes on along the minus strand of CM051623.1, from coordinate 56,409,601 downwards.
GCCAAAACATGTTCCTGTAGATTGGTCATTACAATCCTGTAAGAATTAAAATCCCCCAAGGAGCACATACTTCATCTGTGATGTATGGCAGAGAGAAATTTCAGTAGCCCTCTGTGGCTTGAACTTGAGTAAATTAAATTCATTGGGTACCTCTGCCCTTAGGAAACAGCAAGTTGTTTTTTTTTAAGCTTAATGTGATAGCAAAGACATGGGATAACTTCAGTGGAAGTTATCATGCCTGCTAGCAGAGTTATAAAACCTCTTACCTATGAATGAAGGATATGACCATGCCTGGTGGCTAGACTGGCATTTGGAAAGTTTGTGTAGTTTGATGTTGTCAAAATCTGAAGGGGAAAATGGTGAAATTAGAAGAACTGGAGCAAAAGGTCTGATGAAATTCTGCCCAAAGCAGATCATGCCTGCCCTTCATCCCCAAAGGAACTAAACCCAACCCAATCAGTAGGCCAGCACTGAATGGCCTCAATCCCAACCACTAATTCAGAAAATTCCAAAAAGGGACAGTGAAAAAATCTGTAATAATTACTAAACTTCTCATCTAGTGTAGGAGATTTTGGATTTTAACCTTGCAGTACCTATTATTCCCATTTTGGGAAACCAGGAATCTGAATAATGTTGCCTTAAACAGAGTTCTGGACCTCAGCCGTGGACTTTGAGCCTTTTTTTTGGATGGTGCTGGTTTCTTGTTTTGTCTGTACAGCACCCTGAGAGGTTCATGACTGGGGCTCTGAAGAAATAACACAATATATATATTTTTCTTTTTACTGTTACGTGCATTATTGGCATTATTATTAGGCTGAACTCATTTTTGTTTGAAGAAGCCTTTGAAAACCTCTGGCAAAGGGTTCCATGGGGACCTGCTGACATTCAAGCATTTCGTATCAAATTCCAAAATGGCAAAGAGCTGTTATGAGCTCAAAGGAAGAGAGGGAATCTCCAAAGGAACCCTGCAGACCCTGCTGACTCTCTGAATCTACGTAAGTCAGGGAATTGGGTGATAAAACAAACACCCTGGGTTATGGGGGTGTGAGGTTTGCCTGATGGAACAGACACAGTAGCACCCCTAGGCAAGGGGGGAACATCTGCAAGTTGCTTTCCAAGCAGGGGAATACTCAGGAGGTATGAAACTGGCAGGCAACTGGCTGATATAATGTGGGCTGCCCTCTGATTTCCCTTTCTCCCAGGCCAGCTCTTTCCTGGCTGACTGCAGGATATCTCACCACAATCCTCTTTTTTTTTTTTTGGTCTGGCTTAAGCTAAGCAAGGCCAATGGGAATGGGGAGTTTCATTGGAGACCTCCAAGGAACACCTATCTGCTGGAGGAAACTGTTCTGATGATGCAAGAAATGGCAAATTTCCCTCTGAGTCAGAGCTGGATTGGTCCAGCTGGCTAGGAGGAGGGAAGTTGGAGCTACGGAGCAGATAGCAACAGGGACACCAGGACATTTCCTCTCCAACCAGGTTTCAGGTTCAAGAAGGGATGCCAATGCCTTGTCCAACCCACATCCCAAAATTCACATTTAATGTCAGTGTAACCTATCACCATGCAAGTCTCCTGCTGTGTCACATCAGCAGGGTGGTATATGTAAAACCCTGGGTAATTTCAGCCCAAGGAACCAGTAGGACAGAATTTTTAAGGTCAGATTCTTCTTACCTAACTTCAGATTCTTAATAAAGGCAGTTAATTGTTCTCTCCCTAGAAACAGGAAAAAAAGAGAAAGAAAAAGAACTCCAGGTTGCAATGCCAGTCTGAGATCTTCATTGACTGTAAGAGCCTGTGTAGCACTGTTCAATAACCTCATTATCTCTGTTCTAAACCTAAGGTTAACTCATGTTTCTTAAGACACAAATATAATTTCTATTATGTGATTTATTGACCTTATTGATTAAGAGAAAGCTCTTGTGTTTAACTTAAGACAGGTTATCCTCTTTTCTATTTTATGGGAAACCACAGTTTGATTGTATGTCTTTTCTCCTCAGCCATATATTTTTGGGAGAGTGCAAGAAGCTAGTGTTTGGGACTGTCACCACTGAATAATCTGTATATTCTGAATTAAACTGTGCCACTGCCTTGTGTGATTGCAGAAGACCAGAGCAGAAAACCCACTGGATTCACAGCTAGGGTACAAAAGCCTCTCAGATCTGATTCTCATGTAAGAAAATGTTTAACTCTTTTGCATATTCATGGCCTCAGAGTGCTGTCACTCAAAAGAGACACATTTCTGCAGCAGATAAAGTTAACCTGACCTAGTTCATTGTCCCAGGCTTCCCTGGATGCCACATCAGAAAGAACATTGACTACTGCCAGCCAGCAGCAAACTTCAGGGTTTGCAGCAGCATCTCTCTAGCCTCTTTATAGAGCATTAATTGTTTTATCAAGTATTGAGGATTTTATGAAGAGGTCAGAGGGTGCAGGAATAAAGGGTCACAGTAGAGGGAAATGGTGGAAATGCAAATTTAGGATGACTTTGCTGGTCTAGACTGAGTTGGACTGCAATGAGACTTACACTGAAGGTCTAAATCAGGCTTTGCAGACTCAAACTGAAAGATACACAACTAAACTGAATAAGAAGCAACATCATCACAAGTTCAACCAAGAGAGCTTCATAGCTATCTGTGAAGCTACACCCATCTATCCAGCTGAAGAGTAGCTCCAGAGGGCTGAAAACCTGTGACACCATTCACTTCTAGTGTCTGTCCTCATAGGGGGAGCACAGCAAGAATTTCACTAAACCATGTATAGGAGCTTAAAATAGATGATATTTGAGGCTGTTCTGTTGAGCAAAAGTCTAACCTGTGAATCCACAAGCAAGCCCCAGCTCAGTGGCAGTCTCCTGCACATCCCAGGCCCAAGTCTTTCACTTTTTCCAGCAATTTCTATTTCCAGATTTCATGAGGAAGGCTGGGTTAAAACAACCAGATTCTTCCTCTTATGTAACCTAGGTGTAACCACCATGTTGGGTTCCCACTAAGGTTGTAGTTGGAGTTTTTTTGGAATTACCCAGCAAGGATCTTGCATCAGCAGATCTAGTCTGTCTTATAACCTATTCTGCACAACACATGTCTCAAGGATGTAGCTGGAAAAAGCAAAAAAAAAGGCTTGTGAGTTCAAAATCTGAAACCTACCCAGAGGACTGGTACACAGTATAGCTAAGTCCATCTCCCATTCCCATTGTTGTTCTTGAGCCCTGTTATTGCACCCCAGAGTGAGGTGTATGCACATGTGCAAGGCAAACATCATGAAGGGAGAACTCAACTGGGCTTCCATTTCCTTGAGGAAATCTTAATGAGTCAGTAAGGGGGTGAATAACTTCTTTAAAACACAAGGGATGCCCAGTGTGAAGAAAGGGGAAGAAAAACATCAGAACATGGGCAAGGCAGATTATTTCAAACATTCCCAAGACAATCCCTAATTTACTTTACATTCCAATTAAAATTAGGAAAGGGGGAGAGGGAAAGGAAGAAAGGTAGAAAAAAAAAAAAAAAGGAATGTTGCTGATGTCTGTTTTCCAGTTTGGTATTGACCAGGGGGGGAAAAAAAGCCACCACCCAGACCCTTTTTCTGATTAATAAAAATGTGATGGAAATTTCATATGTTGTCTCAGCTCCTAAACACTTCTCAGCCACATCTGGCACCGCAAGCTCCTTCCAGCCTGTTTATATTCACAATGAGAACATTTTTTCCAGCCCTGTCAACAATTATTGTTTCCCCTATGGGGAGGTCAGAGGTGGTCCCTCACTTCAGTCATTAAAAAAAGTCTTGGCTTTGAAGTGCCCCCCTGGTCATCATTTTTTTGGTGCACGTCTGAGCTGCAGAACAGAATGAGGACAAACACTGAGAAGACCTGGACCTCGCTTGCTTCTCTTCCAGCAGCAGATGAGAGGAGGTGCTGTGTGGAAAATGGTTGCTGCTGTGATGGGGTCGAGCCAAGGGTTCATGGAGGGTGAGTGGAAGGGTGGATGCACATCTCACCTTGGGGGGCCAGGGTGGATTGCAGCCCTCCTAGCAATGCAGCAGAAATGAATCAGTGCCTTTAATTCTGAGATTCTGGCTCCCCTTCACGCCTCCCTTTGATGTCAGGGTTTGTTTACTGATAGGAGGTGTTTTTATGGGCTCTCTTGGAACTCGTATGACTTCCCATTGGAGGCCAGGGGATGAGGAGTGGGGAGGGGGGAGAACAAAACCTAACCAAACCCCCTGAGGCTCAAACCACAGGAGCTGCAGGTGAGCCAGATCGTGTGTTCTCAGAGACCGAAGGGAAATCAGCCACATTCTTTCTTTATGCAATAAAAGGCAGCTTCAGCAGCACAGCCAGCCCCTGCACAACCTCCCTCCAACTTTGAGGGGGCAGGTGGTGGCCCCAGGAACTGGTCATTGCCCTCACTTGACATGCCATTGCTGGTGAGGTCCTGCAGCCCTGAGCAAGGTTTGGGGTACACAAGCAACACATTTGGATCGGTGTCTCTTCCCCCATCACAAAGTTAATCTTGAGGTCTCACCCTGGGCTGATAAGGGCAATCGATCCTGACTCAGTCTTTAGCCCAGTTTTAGAGAGGAACATCACAAAGTGAAGTGGTGCACCTAAGGCTGTGATGAAAATCAGTATCAAAGCCTAAAGTCAGCACCAAACTCAGCTGATGCCCTGGGATTTCAGAGTTAGCACTGTCTGGTCCTAATCCATTCACAGCACTAAGGAGAAGAAATGCCAGGATCAGGTCTTTTCATGTCTCTCCAGCTATTCCTCATTCTTGTGACTTATCCAGAGGGATTTGAGGGGGAGGAGGATCAGGAAAGGTTGGTAAGAGGGAGCTCTGCCACTGATGCCATAGGAGAACTGCAGGACAGTGCCTAAGTTTCCCTCCTATGTGAGAATAGACATAACACTACCCTGTATCATAGGGCCATCAAATAACTGCAAGGACAATCATGAGAGAGGTCAGTAGGTGATTCTTGAAGTTAGGGACTTGTTCTGAGCTCACATATCACCAAGACAGTCAGATTGGAAATGTCCTCTGGACATAGAATCACCATGGTTGGAAAGGACCTCCAGGATCATCAAGTCCAACCTGTAACCCATCATCTCCCCAACCACTAGACCATGGCCTCAAGTGCTTCATCCACTTGTTTTTTGAACACCTCCAGGGACAGTGACTCCCCACCTCCCTGGAAGCCTGTTCCAGTGTCCAACCACCCTCTCAGTAAAGAACTTCTTCCTAACATCCAATCTAAACTTCCCCTGATGCAACTTGAGGCCATTTCATCATCTAGTCCAACCCCTTGCTCAAACAGAGTGAGCTGGAGCAGGTTGCTCAAGGTCTTGTTCAGCCAGCATTTGAATATCTCCAAGGACAAAGAACCCCATAACCTCTCTGCTCCAGTGAGGTTAGCATTCAGTATCCACTCTGTGGAATGTAAGGGCTCTTTAATTTATTTAAAATTCACCTTCAAAAACTGAAAAACTGCTCCCTTCCTAAGCTTTCTGCCTTCAATAGTGCTGCACAAAGTGCTCACACCCACCAGTAGGTCCACTCTCCATGCTTTGTGTGCATGCAGAATAGATAAAAGGTATCTTTGTCATTGCTATGGCCATTAGCACTTCATTTGGATTTTTTCTTGCTGAAGAATAGTTCCATAGAGAGATATTAAACAGTTCCCAGAAGGAACTAGTATCACTGTTTGATTTTTTTTTTTAAAAACAAAAGGAATGGGTTTGATTTTTGCACAAGGTTAGAAGAAATGTACCTTGGAAGTACCTTTTTCTCTCCACTGACTATAAAGAGGAGTCTGGGGTTGATGGACTCAGCTGAAGTCTTCTATGGAGTACAGGGGGATAAAACAAAACCCCAGAATGAAAAGAGATCCCTGAACATAAAATGCACCTCAGTCTTGCAGCTTGTAATTTACCTTTTCAATAACCAAAGCACATCTCCATGTACCGTTGGGAGAGCCATGTCCTCATATCCTGAATGATAAGAAAAGATAACCTTCTGCTGCCTCTCTCCCATTTCCAGATCTGCCTTCATCAGTGGTTAAATAAATACACAATACAGACGTAAGCAACCACAGGCAGTTATACCCACACACTGCCAGCCTCAGCCAGATGGAGATGCTCTGATTCCTAGAAGGGATCTGGAAGCCCCTTATCAGTTGTACCTGGCTGCACAAAGAGAGGAGTGTGTGAGGCCAAATCCCATCAGTGAGTAAGGAAAAGGGCTCGAGTTCCTTGACAGTGCCCAGGAGATGGGCTGGGAGAGGCAGCCAAAGCTAACTTGACCTTTGAGTATGCAAAGGCATGAAAACAAATGCAAATTTGGCACGAGGCAAGATTGCTCAGCCACGCTCCTTGGAGGGCACAGCTGTGCACCCAGTGCATTCGAAGTCAAACATCAAGGGAAGCTTTTTTCCCCAGAGGTCAATGCTTTGTCAGTTCTCTTCTTATCTTTGGTAGCAGCTCAAAGAAAGTCCCATTTGCTGCAATTCTCTCCTTCCCTCCTCTCCGAGTTATCTGTACACACAACAGTTATTCCTCAGTAACAAATGTAAAACCAGCTGCAGGTTTTTCCAATCTTTGAATTAGCATGAAGGCCAGCCCAGGCTATTGCAAAGATCATGGTGACTGTTTATTCAGGTGAGGTATCTTGCTTTTCCCTGTTCAGACTCCTACTAGATTAAATGAGCTGTTTATTTTTAGGGCTTTGCAGACATTCTTACTGTGATTCCTATCCTTAAATCCCTGGGTGGGAAGGTTGTCATTTTTTTGTGTAGAGAAGGAAAGGAATCTGTGGACCAGCAAGATGTTAATGATGAGTTCCTATTTTATACAGAACAGCCAGGGAATGAGAAGTTAATTAGTGCTATCTCCATCCTGTTCCCACCTCCAGGTAGCCAAGCAACCCTAGCAATTCTTTCCCTTCCTGTATTTAGAGTAGGTAGGTGTATGGATGTTATCAATCTGAGAAATAATACTCTGATGATCATACTCTGTGTTTACTTACCTCTCTGTTGGTCTACTTACCCACCTACCCTTCCACCCCCTTAACATCCCACAGTGATTAATGATTTTCCATGGCTCCATTTTAAACTGTGGCATTGGCTGCATATATTCTGCTAATTAAATAGGAGCAGGGAGTAAATTTTACCATGAGGCCAGGAGGCACAGATGGCCACATCTACACTAAAAAAAAAAATCACAGAATCACAGAACAGTAGGTGTTGGAAGGGACCTCTGGAGATCATCTAGTCCAACCCCCTGCTAAAGCAAGTTCACCTAGATCAGGTCACACAGGAATGCATCACAGACACAGTTATCTGGGCCCTAATTTTCAGAAGATGGGAATAGAGTATTGCATTGAAAACTGCTCCTGGCAGAAGTCTCTTTTAAGCTCCAAAAAGAGAAGGGATGCTTCTCCCTAAGCCCCTTGCTAGACCTGTCATTACCCATAAATGTTAAGCAGAAACAACACTCCCTCAAGGAAGCTTTTTTTTTCCTTCCCCTGACACCAAATCCTTCTTACTTATCAGTTACAGGCAAATAAAGCACAGCCTTTTAGTTAGAGTTGAGGATGCTGAGCCTTGACAGTTGAATTTCAGTGTTTAAAGTGTCTCCATGCACTCCTCTCTGATCTCTCAAAACCCTCTGGGAGCGAACGGTCTCAAGCAAACGCTTGAGGCTTTGCAGTCTGCTCCCAGCTTGAGCAGTGGCCAGGACAGCTGGCTCCTAACCTCTGCTCTCCGAGCAGGTGTGTGCTTGTGCACAGTTAAAACTGATTCACAGCTAGATGAGTAAAGAGGAGCTTATTTATCACCTTCAGCCATGATATAAACCCACCCCTTTCCCCTGGGATTGAATATGGTCCTATTTCATCCTCGGTGTTTGTGTGAGGAGTGCTTGAACAGATCACTGTGACCACAGATGGAACTGGCTCTCACAACATGGGATGTAGGGAAGTGAACATATTTGTCTGTCGAGATTGCACATCATGGTTTTTTGGCTCAGTGGAGGAGGAAGAGTAGAAAATGCCTTTTTGATGTCATCCCTGCACTGTACCTCCTAGTTTATACCACCTGTCATACTCTACCCTAAACCCATTTTCATTTCAGCACAGAACATTAAAATTATTCTTGGAAAATCCCATATTTTCAGTGTAGGTTGCCAGCAGGTGAAGTCAAGAAGGCAATGTCATCCTTCAGAAACTGAGCATCTGAAAGTTTCAAGCCCCTTCTACCCCACACATAGATAAGGGAGAAAGAAGGGAAAAAGGACCTTGCAGAAAAGGATAGATCCCTATAATATGTTTGTTTTTCTCTTGACCATCTCATTCACTGAAAATCCTTGACAGCAGACAGGTTGGGAATCAGGAGACAGGGGAGAAACTAGTGGAACTTGCCTTCATTGGATTCCACATGGCATGCTACTCTAATTAGCAGAGATAGGAATTAAAGTCATAATTTGATAAGATCATGTCATTGGGCTCTGGTGGAATTTTCTGCCTTATCTGGCATGTAATCTTATCCAGTTTGATTTTAGCAAGGGATCAGGAATTAGGAAACATAATGAGATTGTGTAGTCTAGACTAAACAAGCCAGAGACCATGGGCAGCTGCAAGGGAGGGGAGGAGGGATAGGGGCAAGGAGTGTTCAATCTGTACCTCATCTCAACTTGCAGAATCTGCAAACGTGATATTACTCACAGCAAGGTTCTCATAGCTTCAGTTCGAGTCCTGGAGCTGCAGACTTCATCCCTCTCAGTCAGAGGACTGGGCTAAGTTCAGTTTCCACTCTGACATTATTGAAAGTCAATGCTAAGATTTGGGACCTTGGTTCAAACAATTCAGAGCCCAAACCCTGTTCCCCAAATTATGGTTTGCATCTACTGAGGGACAGGAAATTCTCACTGAATGACTTACCTAACAGAGCCCTTTTGATTTTGATCAAGTCCTTGACTTGATTCACCATTTTGGCATTCCTGTGTTGTGCTGAAGTTGTTCTCCTGCTTTCTCTGGCACCAGAATGAGTTAAACCAGTGTCTAATTTTATGGCCCTGTTTCTCTCCCTACTTCTGCCCACTACGGGTTGATGTAATACTTCTGCTAGTGTAATGCCAGTGATGTCAAAGCTATTGGGTAGTAAAGATGAGCTTTGCCCTATGAATTATATATAAGGCAAGGGTTTGAAGGTAACTCACTGACACCAAGCTCCCCCCAAGATGCCCTCCACACGTGATCCCACTTACAAACTTAGAACATTCCATTGTGCAGTTACCTAAGCACTTGGATCATCTTTTTCTCTTCAAAAAGGCCTCTTTTTCCTTTCCAACTCATTTTTTTTCCATGCCAGAATTATCATATGACTTTGGTAACTGACCTTGTTCCTTGAAGTTCACCCACAACATTTCTCCTTGCTGCTTTTACTTTGCTAGGCTGAATAAACCAAAGCCCCACAAGTTTTCTTTGGTAAGAGAAGCTCTCCAACTCCTTGATTACAGCAGGAGCTATTCTCTCCAGTCATTCCTGCCATAATTCAGCTTTACCAAACATAAGCTGATTCATTCTGTAAATCATCTACAGTCTCAATGTCATTCAAGAGCTACTGCAGTTTCAAAACCAGGATTGACCATTGCTCTTGACAGGGAACAGACTCAAGGATCCTGAAGACTATTCTTCCTGGGACAAGACATCTGTGAAAGGACTCATTCTCAGGTAATTATGCCAGCACAACAAGATTAGATGAGCTGGCCAAGGTCATGATATGAATCATTAGCAAGGTTGGTAATGGAACATAAGAGTCCTGATTTGATGCTACTGGGTTTTTTGGGGGGGTTTTGGGTTTTTTGGTTTGGTTTCATTTTTTCCCTTCAGTGTTTTACATACTTTTATGTCTCATCAACACAGTGTTTGGAGTCATCCAGAATCCCCAAGGGGATGCCTGTCCAGTCAAAACATGCTATTCCTCTGCCCGTGTTCCAAACCAGTTGGCCATGAACTAAGGTCTATCCACAGGACCTGTGCTAAAAAGCCAGAGGATACTTAATAAAACTTTCAGCAGTGTTGAAGTGTCTACACAGGATCTGGAGGTGGGATGGAGCCTGTTCACACCTGTTTTCAAAATGCAATGCCAACAAAACCTACATTTGCAAACAAAATAGAAATGAATCCCCGATACTTGTCACTGGTGTCCTGTATTGACTGTTAGCAATTAAATTGGACCTGTTCCTGTGTAAGCCTCTCATCTCTTTCCCTGTCTTTCCCCCCTACCAATGCTAAATGAATAATTCTTACCCTGCTTAGAGTAGAATTAATGTTTTGTAGGAAAACAGATTGTTTTCTGTTTCCAGTTGCATCTAAAGAGTTTCTGGTGTTCATGGGCTGTTTTATACAAGAAATAAAGAAGGAAAAAGAACTCTCATTATTTTTTTCCCCACTTTCTTCTCATCTTGGCAAAAAAAGTGAAACCTGGGGAAGACCGGAGGGCCCATCAGGAGGGAGTTCTGCCAGCAGCTGGCCTTATTTAAAGGACATCTTACATGTTGAAGGAATTAAGGAGGGATCAAAATATCTGGAGATGGCTTTATGGCATCAGCATCTCCCCAATCCAGAGAAAGAAGTAGTTGTAGCTCATCCACCCAAGAGGTGATCCCAAGAACATATCTGTGAGTGCTTATTGAGAGAAACTGTGAAGGACATTTTTGCTGGCTTGCTTGAAATCATCACCTGGATAAAAATCTTGCCCTTTCCTTCAAGAAGGAAAGATTTGTATCTCTTGTGGTTTCTAGTGCTCATGCCTTTTTCTGACAGTCATCATGGTCCACATTTTTTCAAAGTGACATCTGAGAACTATAGGGTAGAGGTGAATACCCCGAAACTTTAGGAATAAATTCATCTCTTTAATGTTAGAACACCTGTATCTATAAATACACACATAAATGTTCAGAGAGAGGTCCATCTGCAAGGCTACTTTCTGGCATTGCTCCAGAGAACCCTGCAATTGCTTCTCTTCTGCCCAAGAAAGGAAGTTGGGAGCGAGAAGAAGTGAGAACATGAGGGGCAGGAAGAGATTTTAGGTAGCTGCTCAGAATAGACACCTGTATGCCTCAGCTCTATTCCTGCCTGCTCAAAAGAAATAGAACCAGAGAGATGACCTGTTCTGCAGACATTGGCAGTGGGGTAAGATCTACTGAGGAGTAAAACTCATATGTCCAATTTTCATACCTCCAATCAGCTCACAGAAGATCATTAACTCTATGTTAAGAACAAGAATAAGGGGGAAAAAAAGCCTTTTTTTTTTTTCCCCCTTGATGGTGAAGTTTACTTTTCTTTGAGTAATATCTTCACTCCACATATAAACACAAGAAAGGAAGGATAAGACATCGGTCCAAGCTTTGATCTAGACCTCCCAAGGGCCTGGAACAAAGGATAAGACATCAGTTCAAGTTTTGATTTAGATCTCCCAAAGGCCTTAACCCTACATTTCCTATCTGACCTTAAGCAAGCAATTTAATCTCCACACACTAATTTATCTTAGTGGAATATTGCTCGAAAACGATTTCCACTCCTCCTCTTCCTTGTTGTGTCTAATTTAGTTGGGGCAGGTGAAAAATATTGATCCTAGACAAGTCAAAATATTTCACTAATTCCAGCTCCACTGCCAAATTATCATTTGCTCAAGAAGCTCTGAACCAACAATCTGGAGGGGTTTTAGAATATTTTCAACACACATCCATCATGGCTGATTTAATTTCAGTAGATTTCCTCTCTATCTGAAGGACTGGTTGCCATCTCCTCAGGACATTTCTAACCCTTTCCAAACCAAATGGATATCCTTGGAATAGATTGAAATATTTCCATGACATGACATATGGGGGAAATATTCCATTATTTCAAATATAGTGATTGCATTTGAAATTTTCTTCCATTTTATTGTACAAATCATCATACAGATAATAGCATAATTATGAAGAGAGAAAAATAACTTCTGAGGTTTGATCTGGATGTTGTTTTAACTCTTTCTCTTTCTAGAATCAAATATTTTCCTCTGCAATTTTATGAAATTCATAGCAAAGTAAAAGACTTGTCACTTGACTCTGCTAAAGGCAAGCCAGTTGTATATACAGTTCAACCTAAGGAAAGTCTGAATCCAGCAATTGGCTGTTGATATATGACGACTACAGCCTTTCTGAAGAGAGGACATGGATACCATTTCAACCATTTTTTTGTTGGGAGTACTGCAGGATTTGGGGAGGACAGATATGAAACATTTTAGATGACAAACTGATGCTGTTCCAATTAGAAAAAAATGATTTTTCCTCAAACTGATTTTTCATCTACAAGAAAATTCAGCATCTATTTTCTTTGACAGACACTTACTGATACAAATCACCACTCTGAAAACATTTCCTATCATCACTATATTAGTTTTACTAGGTTTTGTTAACTAGTAAATTTAAATTTAAAATATTTATTGTAGCTTTAATTGAAATTTCCATGTCATTCAAAGCAATGAGAAATAATTCTTTTCTAAGGCTGTTTTGCTTTAAATATAATAAAAAACCCAAGAGTTTTTATTAAGCTTCTTGCTGTTGCTATTAGCTTATTATTTATTCATTTATTTTCCATACAGATCACCTCTGAAATAAGGACTTAAGTTTTTTTTTTTTAACAGTGTGACAAAATGAGAACAGCATCTTATGGAAAATCTCTCAACAACTCAACCAAAACTCACATGTTCGAATTTTCAAAGTGCAGAGCTGCCCCAAATTGTATGCAATAATATTTGTACTTCTTGCCTAGGCAGGTGGTAAGCAATATATCTTTTGGGATATGCTTGCCTTCAGCTATCATCACATAGTGCATTAGTTGCCTTAAATCATGTATAATTTGGCAGAAGCTATTGATATGTGTCAGCAAGCAATTCATTCTGCTTCAGTGTTGCCTGATTGGGGAGGATGCTTTCCTCGAGCTAAAAACCTACTTTTTAAGGGGAGGAGGTTCCCATCCCCTCCAACCTGAGCACAACATGTCTGGAAAACGTAGTAGACAAACTGCTATTCCTAACTGCTTCTTTTAAGGGCATTTCCCTTACACAGGAGAGTGTCCAGGTCAGTTGAAATCTTGCTTAGTTCCCAGTTTAACCCAGTTAGCACGAAGATGTTTGAGTGACCTGTGCAGACTGTGAACCTACTGGCAAGGAAAGGCTGTCACTGAAATATGTGATCTTGTCAGGCCTGGCCACAAAAAAAAAACCCAAACCTTCAGTGAAGTATCAAGGGAGTGCCTTGCAACCCAACTCTAAAGGCACAGGAATGCTGCACGGTGGCCACTGCTGGGGTGTAGGATGTGTGACAGAATTACAGCATCACCACAGACTGATGGGGGTTGGAAGGGACCTCTGGAGATCATCCAGTCCAACCCCTCTGCTAAAGCACCCACTGGGCAACTGCTCAGGTGCCTGAAGATTACAGCCTGTTATGACTATCAGTTAATGATTGTCCTTCAGCTCAAGAGGTGGCAGCCTGTATTCCTTCTGCTCGTGGTCTTCTTGGCCACCTGTAGGCTCTGGGGGAGATGCATGGGCAGACTACCAGAAGGTAAATCAGATTAAGCCAACCTGGGATAGTCTAAGAGATGAAATTTCAGAGAGGAGAGGAAGTAACTCAGAGCTCCAGTTGCTCTCCATTAAGGCTCTCTGGAAACTCTGGCAGTCAATAGATTTGCCTTTCAAATCATTCACTGGAGCTGTAAAGGTGAGAATGGTTTTTTTTATTAAACATCTGAGATTTGAGCCTCCTCTCTGTCTCTGAGAGTGATAACTCCAAGCACAGGTTCATGTTACCTTAATGCAACCCTTTAATAAGGAGAAAAGTCTCCCCTTCTAGCTGATCCTGAGTTCCCAGCTGACCAGACCTCTCCTGCCTGTACATCTGCACGGAGGGAAATGACAAAATGTTCCAATCTTTCTAAAATGTCAACTTAAAAAAACACATGCGTGCAAGCCCAAATAGAAAACAGATGCACTGTGGCAGCCTGGGAGATATAAATTTAAGGCTTGGAGCTGTCTTCACATCCCTCACTACCGCTTTTATGGTCCTGCTTTCAATGGAGCACACCTGAGACCTGCTGGCAAGAGACTTCTTCGGAGTGTGGGTGACTCCCCAGTTGAAAATAAGCCATGAAAAAGCCTACTATGTCTGAGGAAAAAAAAAGGTAAACACAGAGACACTCATTGGCATTGAATCAGATCCTGCCAACTTTATTCCACGTTGGCTCATGTTCACCCATGGAAGGTCTGACCCGTTATCTTTAGAAGAGCACATAGAAAACATCTCTCCTGTAGTTTCTGGTTGCACTGCTGTTCAGTTCTCCCACTCCATAACAGGAAGAACAGATTAGACATGGACCTCTCCAAGTGTCCCACTAACAGAGACTCATCCATTATCCTTGCTGTTGTTTATTAGAGTGTTCTTATCCGTCCTCACTTTATTTTCTTTCCATTTCTTTCCTTTCCCCATTACACATTTCCTCGTGGATCAAAGGCAAAACTCACTGGTGGAAAGGAACATGAGTTCAGGTCAACATGTCTGGTGCATTCATTCATAAGAATTCAGCATTTAGTAACTTTTTTTCAATAATTATTGCCTTGGATCAAAATTGAAGACTCTAAGGCTTGCCTTGTCTCCAGAATTTCTTGAGTCATGGCATTGCTTTGTTTCATTTCTACTGATGGAATTTTAAAGAGTAAGCAGCAACATAAAAAAGAAAGGATTTGAGATACCTGAACAGAGGTAAGGTGCCAAAATACTCCCTGGAGAAAGACCCCATGTACCCAGAAGCCCTGCATGTCTAAGTGCCTCGTGTCTAAAGTTCCCAGCCTTCCTGAACATGCATCATGCATTAAACCAGCAAAGCTCCAGGACTTGGTTACTAATAATCCTCTCAGTAATCCCACAAAGAGCCAGAAAGCCTGTGAATGATAACACTGGAGCCTCTGGCAGACTGCTCTGCAGTTTTTTTGAAACTGAGTGTGGTCTCCACTAAAAGCAACATGAGAATAAACCTTCGCTCATCTTCCACCACTGCCTTTGGCAACTCGTCATCAAAGAGGAACGTGGGGATGAGGAGCCTATCAGGACTCAGAAAAGGACTGGAAAGTTTGTCTTGGCAATAAAGTTGTCCCAAGCTCTGATAAACAGGGCTCATAAATACTACAAGAATTTCAAAAATAAATCAGCATAAGCTATAAATACGTTGTGTCAGTCTTTCCACGCGCTCCATTTGTGGTGCATGAAGGAAAAGGGCAGGTTAAAATACTGCTTTTTCTCTCAGCTCCAAGTTTCCTAACATATCCTTTACCATAATGCCTTGGATATTAAGTGCAAACTGAAAGATGATGAATGCTTATTACTTTAATCCTCCTTTTAGGCTTTTTTTTTCTCTTTTCCTAGTATTTTTTCCTCTTTACAGCCCCCAATCCCATCTTAACTCCCCTTTTGTCTGCCTCTTGTTTCTCTGATAAAACACCTCTTGGGATTTCTAGAGATATTTTCCACTGCCTTCTAGTGACTGAAACTCATTAAATGTTCAGGGCCATTCCCCTCTCAGGTGCATGGGGCATTGCCGTGCATTTTGGGAAACCAGTTACCAACCTCACAAGTACTTTGTGATAACACAGTGGAAAGGCCAGAGCAGTGAAAGCTGGAGATCTGTACAGCTTGTGCTAGGTGTCAGCTCCCCAGATAGCACATGAAAAACAAATGGCAGTTCACTGACAGGGCTCTAGCTCCATCCAGACTGTGAGTAATGGTGCCTCATTAATTCTCTTAATTCAAATATTTAATTATTTATAATACACAGAGTGCTTTCCTCTGCAGTTTTTCTTTTTCTGTCTTTCCCAATCTTCTTAGGATTCCCACCAGCTGCTGGAGCAGCAAAGCCGAGACAACACTATAGTCTATACCTCTCCATTCCTCATCATCTCCTTCCCATCTCATCCATGAGTCTCACATTGATGTTGAAAACTATATAGTCCCTGCTCAAAGTGTGCAGCTACAGAAGAGACAAAATTTCCCAAATAAATAGCTCAACATCCTGAGCTATTTATAAATAAAGCAGATCAAACTATCCCACAGGAGACATCAGTATTTACCAGGAGTTACTACATCTAAAACAACTGAAGAGAGGAGGCAAATCCAGATTTTGGCTCTGAAATGTCAGCTTACTTCAGTTTGTTTATTCATAGCAAGTAATGAAGAAGAAAATACTATCCTTAAAAATATTCATAGGGAGAGGAATAATTTGTGGATAGAAGATGGGAATTACCAACTGAAGTGTAAAAAGGACAAAATTTGATCTGTGCTGTTCAGTATATCACTAAATAATCTGGAGAAGAAGGTAAGAAATGAAGCAATTTTCCAGTGACAGAAGAAACTTTTCAAGATACAAAACTCAAAGGCATACAAAGAATTAAAAAAAAAAAAAACAAACCAAAAAACCTAAAAGAAACAAAAACCTAAATCACCTATTTTAAAATCCAAATAGGTTGATGGATTCTAGTAGATTTTACTGTTCAGGAAAATGATCTTTGTAGAGAAATCTACAACCAAAACTTGCTCACAGGCCAGTGACTGTCCCAACAAGGCAATGAGATTGATAGGACTAGGAAAAGACTAGATAATAAAACAGAACAGCCTGGTTATGCTCCTGTAAGGATGAATCATTTCTCTGTGTGCTCAACACTTGAATACATCTCTTCATGCACTCTCAGAAATGCATAATGGATGTAAAAGTGTTATGAGTATGGAATAGTTTCTGTATGAGAAGAGAATAAACAGAACTGTTGTCTTGTTCCTGGAAAAAAGGTGTGTGAGAAGCATATTGCAGAGCTCACAGAATCACAGTATTGCAGAAAAGATGACTGTGGAATTAGTCTTTCTCACAGGAGAAAAGCTATGGCACTGCTAATCAAGAAGAAAACCTTAAACAAAAGGATATATTGCTGCAACACACTTCAGCATTCAAAAATACCTGTGGGTTCAAAACTCAGATATATTCATGGAAGCAAAACTTGCCAAGACCCTTTGGATGCAAAGGTACAGCTAGAAATGGTGGTTCACGTAGCTCCTTGAACAAGAAATTCACAGCAGCTCTGTGTGCATGTGTGTGCACACATCTGTGTATGTAAGGAAGGGGTGTCCTCTTTTTCTGCTCTTTTCTAAACCATTTGCTGCATGTCACTGATGGGAACAGGATGACAGACTACAAGAACTCATTCAGACTCAGAATGGCCACTCTTATTTTTCATGATGTAAGCTGAGGATATTTTTCTAGATTTTTTAGCATACATTTTATTTTAATTTTATCTTTCTATCTTGGTTTATCAGGGGTATTCATGTTGCATAGCTCATTTCTCCATGCCAGAGGTAAATCATCTTCCTACCCATGCATGCTTACATAAAAGTGACAGAGGCATGGCAGGAACCATCACAATGATCTTTCACCTGGTCTTTACACCTGCAGAAGACCCAGTGACCTGCAACCAAGCTCCTCTCCCCACTGTCTTTGTGGGCAGTGGGACCTAATCAGGACTAACCATACCCCATTCATCTGGAGTATCCACTGGATGTAGTGTCTGTACATCTCCCACAATATATAGCATGACTCCCACATTCAACAACCTTCTGCCAGTGATAGTCCACTCAGAGTCATGGTAGGACACTGCCTCAGGTTCTGTTTGGGACCCATTTGAACATCCATAATGGGACAAACCAGCACTTTCTTTAAAAGAGAAAGAAACCCCATATTCCCTGTGTCTCTTGATACATCTCAAGCTATTTGTGCACTATTTAGCTTCAGCATGGAAAAATAAAAGTTGATTTTATAGAGGCCTTATAAAATGAAGTAAGAATGTTACAGAATGCATTACATGTGGACCACTGGTTTCCATCTATTCTTGTGACACTGTTGACTATTTTTGTGGGCCTGGCAGCTTTCTATATAAAAAACTGAAGAGTTTGATGTTCTTATTAATATCTTGGTTAATAAAATGCATAAACTAGTCATTTTGCTTTGCTTCATCTCTGATGCCCAGCATACTCCCAAGCTTCTACTGAAGTGTTACAGCTCAGGTCAGGGAGAGGAAAAAGCAGATAAAACAAAAGAAAGGATGGGCAGCAATACCTAGATTAGCTCACAAGTTGAACATTGCATTCCACCTGTCTTTTAGCTGTGTAGCATATGCTTAAAGGTATTTATTAACAAAGGTTTCTTTCAGTGGACAGGGAGGACTTTACTAGGACTGCAAGAACCAAAATGCCTTCAGGCAGGAGAGCATTTAAGAGGTAGATCATCACTCTATTCTGCTTGGAAATAGCAGCAAACTGCTCCTCACCCAAGATCTAAGGGCAAATAAAGAGAACAATGAAACAATGTAGAGGTGGAGCTCCTCAGAGCTGGTAGAGTATCGCTGTGGAGGGCACATCTATTCCTGCTGCCTTCCTGAGCCCCTCACCCTCAAACTAGAGCTCTTTTTTAAAAAAAACCTACAACTATCTGAATACCTGAAAACTTTCCTTTTCTGCTTTAATTGGATCTTTTCTCCTGCTGGTTGTCTCTCTTGACTTACAGATAACCATTCCCATCTTGTGCTTTCCTTCCTTCCCCAGCCTGTTTCCTCAGACAATTTTTCTTAGTTTCTTGGTCTATCTCATCTCCTGAGTCTGTCTTGGATATTTCACTCCCTTCTTGGAAGATGATTTGCTTTTTGCCTGCTTCAGGGTATAGTATCTTCTTCTCCAGCTCATCCAAAGCAGAAGCAAGTGAAAGGGAATGGTGGAAGGTGAAAGTTGGTTTCACTGCATGTTTTCACAATTTCCTTCTAGAAAGAGTCTCATTCCCAGTTCTGCAATGGGATGATTCTGTAAACTCAGCATAAAGCTGGTATTATTACAGGCTCTGCTTGTAGAGCTAGGACTGACCTATGGATGTCTGGTGCTAAATATTTTAACCAAGAGGTTTTAATAACTTCTGGAACATGAACAATTAGGAATACTCTCAGAACCAGAATATGGACCACTTGAGACTTCCCTAATTCAGATGCAAATTTTTCTTGGGAGCATTAGTGGAGTGCAATGAAATAAACCTTTCTTTACTCCTAACCACTTAAGTAGAAATGTGTGGCCTGAGGGATGAACAGATCAGACATTTTATTCTATTACATCTTAGATTTTTTTTCCTGGGCCATGGATGAAAATGTTTACTTCCAAACATTGCAAACTGGGAGAGAATTCTGGCTCTATTGTTGCAGTTGACTTAGGATTCCTGTTTACCTTACCCATAATTAATTTTATCATCCTGGTCTATTTCTGCTCTAGTACTTGAACTGATTCTCTCCTATATGTTCTTGCCTTTTTTTGTTTTCTTCCTCTGCTCAGCTGTTTGTTCTATTGAACATACTCATGGCAAGGCCCAACAAAGCATATTCTTGCATACAGTTCTTGTATTTTACAAGAGTTATGAAGAAAGAAATGAGGACTACAGAAAATTTATCCACTTAGAGCCTAATCAACTCAGTCTATGCAAGCAGATTGACAGCTGACTTGATTATAACACCTATGCACCTTTACAGGCACACAGTATTGGTTAATGATAGAATAATAATAGAATTATAGAATATATATATATAATATAGAATATAATGATAGAATAATAATCTAGATAGAAAAAAGACAAAATGAAAAACACTTGTAAAAGCTGAAGCCAGACAGGTTCAAATGGGAAACAAGCTACACATTTTCAGGGGAACCTTGCCAGCAGAGAAAACCCCTGAAAGAGAGGATAAGACTTCCAGTAATTCAAATTGCAGATTAAGGCACACTGAGATGTCTTTCTGTATGTGAGCTGTATCTATATGTGGATCTAAACTCCCATGATAGTGAATGCAGATTTTTTTTTGCAAGATTCATTTGCATCTACATAGATATCTAATGTCATTTTAGGTGCTGTGAGGTTTTCTACTTGCTGTTCAGACTCCAGCTTGAGAAAGGAATCCATATCCTGAACCTCCTGTGTAAGAGCTGCCAGCTCTTGTAGGTGTCTGTGACACAATGTAATTGCTCTGGACAAATCATTAGATGCTTTCTAAACTCCACTCATTATATTGACTCAGTTGCACCTTGTCCCATCTGGGACACTCTAAGATAACCCTCCTGGCCACCAGCTGTGTCATCATTAGCACATGGGTCTCCTGTGAATCACACATTAGAGGCAGGGCTGTGCAAATGCCCTGGCTATGCTAGGTTATCTCAAATTGGATAAAGCATCTGTGTTTAGGCAATACATTACATCTGTAGCCAATGCAGGCAATTGAGCCTGGAGAGTTATTCACCCAGCCTACATGTGATCCACTCCTTTCTGGAGCAGCATCTGGAAACCAGGCAAGATACCCCACAGTGCCAAAACTAGACACTTCTATTTATTTTCCTACAATTACAGGAAGTTGTGGGATGGGAACAGTGGATTTTAACTAAGGGAACTCTGAAAAAGCTCAGCTGCTTGAAATACATGCAGACCTCTTAAGATTTTGCAGGAAAGGGCCTAAGAAAAGAATTATTCAAGTACCAAAAAATTCCGAGTGAGAGAACAAATTCCTGGGATGTGAGGAAGCTGTAACAGTTTACACCTGTAGGTGGTCTTAACTTCAAATCCCAAAGGTGGCATTAGATCACTCCATGTCTCTCAGGTCATCAAGTTTCACCCAGTCACACTGTAACAAACTCAACGAGTTTAGTTGGACCACAGGATTTTAGTCCTCAGCAAACAAAACCACATTTCAAGGCTGGGACAGGAAAGTTCAGTCTACTACAGGGACCTGGTAAGTGAGTTATGCCAGCAGGTAAAATATGTCTCATACCAATGAAAGCTGAAACCAGTCTGACAAAGGGGACAATTTCCAGACCAAGGTAAATAGTGTGGTTGGGAGCATTGTGGCATACAACACCAGAACTACGTTTGCTTCTGACCCTTGTGAAGTTTGATGTTTCATGGGAAGAAAGGAAAGGAATCCCCAATACCTTTACAACACTTTTGCACCCTTGGTTTCAGAAAGCTATGACATTTTGTTTCCACACATTACACATAATTTCCTCTAGATTATAGAGGAAAAAAAGCCATTATGAATTAATAAAGAAAAATAAAGGTCAAAACATAACTTCATGTCCATAAGATTTGCCAGTGTCTACCTACCAAAATGGAATGACTTAACCCAGTAAGTTCTCAGACCAACATTCAAATTTTCTGTTTCCAGTTGCTCAGCAAGAAAACCAACCAAAGCTAACCACAATAGTGTGAAAGATTAAATAATGAACTTTGAAGTTTGTCCTTATCCATATTCTTTTGCTATCTACTGTATCTTCTCCTTCTAATAGGAAACTGTTTCTTTGCGGCTAACAGCAGGATAAACCTTTCTAGAAAACAACTCACAAAGATCTGTATAATGCTTAGTGTATTAGTCCCACTAAGCCACTTTCAAGAGGAGTAAATCTCTAACTGCAGAAGAATTCTACAGGTAGTAGCTTTAAACAATGTCTACATTTAGCCTGTACCCAGGGGTAACCTATAGCAGTTGTTCTACCACCTGATGACCCCTCCCCAGCTGAGAAGGAGAATCTGGGAAAACAGGGAGAAGACCCAGAGGTTGAAGTAGAAACAGATTGAATGAAATAACAAAACTAATACAGTCACCAACATAAAGTATAAAAGCTCATACTCAGCCTTGTCCTTAGGATCAGCAGCAGATGACCAAGAGAAAGGAGTCCCAGGAAGACAAACTCCTCACCCTCACTGAACTCCCTGCTTTTATAATTAGATTAATTGGTATGGGATACACCTGTGGGGCAGCTTGGGGCAGCTGCCTTGATTGGATCTCCCAGCTCACTTGGGGCTGCTCATGGCTGCCTGCATGGCTGGGCCATGGGGCTGTGCCTGGGGAACCAGGACACAACAGTAGAGCATAGCTCTCCCTATCTTCTGTAAGCAGACAGAAGAAATCTGTTCTGACCTGAAAGTAATGTTGCTGAGGTTTCCATGATGCTGTGTTTCAGTTAATAACCCAGTGAGAAGCACTTGGCTTTCTGTCAATCCTGTGCTGCTTAGTTGAAAGCTAATGTGTGAAGTTCAGGTAGAAAAAGCATGTGACTTCCCACAAAAGATTATGGTATAATGCCCCAAACTCATGTTCTCTTCAAAGGCTGAGGAAAAAAGAGGTGGACCTCATCTCACCTAACTTTAGCATCTACTCTGAGCAAACCATCAAGTCTCCTTCTGCAATCAGTGGACAGCGAGGGATGCTTCCAGGTTATGAGTCACCCTGTCCTGGCAGAGGTGTCCAAAAGAGCTGGAAGGAGATGCCTCTCTCTCACTTCATTGACTATGAAGGAAATCTAGATGACTCCTTTGAACCACAGACAGACATTTATGGTGGCTAAAGTTACATGGGATGAATCCAGCTCTCACTTCAAAGCTTTCAAGAAATTTATCTTTCTTTTCATCACATTAAAGAACCAACTAAGAACTTCTCCACAAAATCTGGCTTAGAAAATATACAGCTGTTATTTAAGTACATCTTCTGACAAGAAACAAACAAGCAAGAAATAAAATAATCTCTGTAGCTCTGAAGGTGTTTTGAAACATATCAAGCAGGAGTAAGTTGCAAAGTTTTTAGTTTTGTTTTGCTTTGTTTTTCGTAAGAATTATGTTATATTGTGTCTTTATATATTTGTTAAATCACAGTTTGGTGCTTTGGATTAGTTAGTGTATTTTAGAGGTACTATACTGCAAACACATACTCCTGCAGCAGGGCTGTTTGCATTTTGTGTGTCAAATAGTTTGATTATTGAGTTCTTATTGCTTTTCTCCAACTGGAACTGAAAGAATCAAATGTCTAGATGATGGCAGAAAATTTCCCTTTTAAAGGTTTCTGTCCTTTTAACAGAATAAAAATTGTTTTTTGAAAAGGAAAATCCATGGGATCTTCATGATTTCTGAGAATACTACTATGTTCTTTACTTTGACTTAGGACATTTCTTCCCAAATAATGGAATATTTTAATCTGTCTCTTGCATTCTGCACCCCTACTCTGACAAGAGTAGGTGCCTTCCTTTATTTAGCTTCGAGGATTCTGCACAGTCATTGCCTCCTAGTTCCTATGGCTGTTGCTATGACACAGTCATTGCTGGTGAGGGACAGGCCAAGACTCTATTTCATATTACTCAGCTGTAACCTGAGACAGAATTAACTCGCAGTTTAAAATAACTAAGTTTGGCTTGTAGGGAGAAGATACACTCGTCTAAATGTAGGGCTTTAGTGGCAGTTGACACATCCTGGTATATTCCATTTGATGCTCCTAAATCTTCAAAGTGTTTTGTAGATCCTATGTCCAATCTGTAAGCCCCATGTGGAGCTCTTAGAAAACCATGTGTTGCAAATGCTGCAAGACACACGTGGTTAGGTGACTGAATTAATTGCATCACAGCAGCTTACGTGAGCAAGGAGTCCCAGGCTGCATTATAACAACTTCAGATCTCATCAGTAGGATCAACTAAGTTGAAAGAACATTTTAGCTCATGAAATGTAGGTGTTTGGTTTGTCTAAATATGCAGGTGTAGGTGTTTAATCACTAAATAAATATCTGAGGTTTATGCCCATTCTCATCCTTGTTTGGGGAGGTAAGTACCTGTATTTTAGCTCTTGCACCCTGGAGACAGGTACCTAAATTGGATGGTTTGAATATCACCTTCATAGTATCTGGGTACACAGAAGAGGACAATACAGGTAATACTTCTGACCTGAGCTTTGGTTCCCAGCTACACTGCCTCCATATTCATCAGTCTTCATGTCCTTCCTCCAAAGTCTGAGCATGTCTTGCATTTCTCTAGAGATGTTTCCTTAGATTGACCAGGGAAGTTGTGGCTTCCCCCTCCCTGGAATTGTTCAAGGCAAGGTTCGATGGGGCTTGGAGCAACCTGGGCTGGCAGAAGATGCCCCTGCCCGTGGAAGGGGGGTTGGAACTAAAGGTACCCTCCAATCCAATCCAATCCAATCCAATCCAATCCAATCCAATCCAATCCAATCCAATCCATTCTATGATGCTGTAATTCCTCCTGTGTCATGTGGGCCATGATACCTTCCCAGGATCCTCTAGGAATCCTACTGAAGATATTATTTTAAGACTTGGCATACTACTGGTTCTCCTTGCTCACCCCCATCTCTCTTCATAAAGCATCATATTACTCTGAGTTTGGAATATTCACTACTATATCTAAAGAATACTCTAAGGCAAGGTGGCCAGTTATAAGTGAGCACAATGAAGTGAATGCCTTCTTGCCCACCGAGGGCCATTCTCTATTCCATGTCTATGGGGACTATTCTTGAAGATACAGAGAATTCCTTCTAGTTCCATTTCCTGATCTATTTAAAACTACTCAGTGTCACAGGGAAGTGTAACAGGAAAACCAAGAGCAAAACAAAGTCTGTGTCTCATTCTTCTGCTTCTAGTGGTCCAAGGACTACACTTGCACTTCCAGTGAGATTATAGACCTGCATAAGACCTCTTCATCACAGAAAGCAGTCCTCCTGCTAGCATACATGCTTAGTCTGCTACAAAAGCCTTCTGTGACACAACTGTTGCATAATCAAGCTAATCGACCTTTTCTTCATCATTGGATTTCTTCCAAGAGCGACAGCCATCGGGAATCAAAACTGGCCCAGGGATGAGGTTGTAGATTAAAGGCTAAATGAAAACACTGCACTAGACTTATGAATACATTGTGAAGAATCTAGGCCAGGGATAAAATCATACAGCTTAAAGAAGGAAAAAAACTTCTATATATTACCCACAACTTCATGCAAAACAAATTTGCATGGTTTCTCCTATATGTAATTTCTACTTCCACCCACTAGATGGAAGCAAACATTAATTTATGTGACCGTGACAGCTGTGCACGTTATATTTAATGTCTGAATGCCAACGTGTGTGGTCTTGTGGGTTTGACTTACCTTTTTAGTACTGTTTAATAAGGGAAATGCATAACTTTGAGCAAATCAGTTCTTGGACATCGTAAAAGGTGCAGAATGGCTAAGGACCAAGGAACCACTTCAGTACAAAATGGGAAGGAGTGGAAACCTATGGTATCTTCTCCTATAGACTAAATCAAATGTACATGTTTGTTCATGGGGTGTGTTATTTTTATGCCTCGACTAAGCATCTAATTTTTTTTTGAGTCTGCAGTGAAAATATTTGGAATCTGGACCTCTGAATGTTCACTCACTAACACCCTGATTTTACTTTCTGACCAGTAGGCCAAGAATAAAATCATGTGTCATGGAAGGCTGCACCATCAAAAAGAAACAATTTCTAGAGTTTTATTGGGTATACACGTGTCAGCTTTCCAAGAACTGTCTGTTAAGTGAACCACACTTTCTCTTGCAGCAGTGAGAAATATGAGTCTTGCCTCTCGCTGTTTGCTGGGCATGGTCGATAAATGAAAGTGTCAACACAGTTGCTCCTGAGTCATGACAGCTTGCAAGAAATTCAAGCAGAGCTCCCTTGTGGGGCATATATCACGCGGTAGATAATGAGGTGATGCTTGCATAAGGGCTTCTTCATAATCCAAATGCCCAATGTGGGGAGAGAGTTGATGGGCAGAGGCAGCTGAAACCCTAACTGAGATGTTTTCCTGGAATCCAGCTCCTCAGTCCACCCAGCCCCATCCTTTAGTGAAGAGGATCCTTAGTGAATCTTTAGTGTTTGTCACTGTGATCAACTTTTTTAGGTCTCCCTCAATCAACTCGTAGGAGTCCATAACATGTCTTGGCCTCACTTTCCAGGTGCTTTGGAGAGTACTGGTAAATCCCTGTGGAAGGTCTGTATTTCTCCTGCTGTTGTAAGATCTATTTGCCCTTATAGTTGTAAGGTAGCCTAGGATAACTAAGTTTAGACATAGGCATTTAAGTATGTAAAGTTAGGGGATATATGTGCCACAGCTGTTCACTGCCTGATCACCAATGTGTAGGAAGCAAATAAAATTTTACTATTTCACTTTGCTTTTAATACTTGAAGTAGGAGCTTCATAGGTATTTGTCCATTTCAGTGATGTTCCAATGACTCATCAGCACCAGATTAAATACTATAACCTACCTACAGAGAAGTGGAAACAAGGGATCCTATTTACTCATATTCCACATTTGCTCTTTGGGTTTATTGTGGTTGCTGGTTAGTTTGACAGACATGCAATTCAGTTGCCTTAAATCATCAACAAATTCGTGATTTCAGACCCAGATACAAAGTCCTGTGCTGTAACAACACAAAGAACATGGATGACAAATACTGTGCAAGTAGGAAAGGAAGGACTGAAGGATGGAAAGATGGAAGGACAGAAGGAGAGAAGGAAAGTTGGTTCTCTGATAGTACTTTCCATGTCACAGTACTGGAGAAAGAGCTTTACAGAGGCAATCATCATTTTATGATCCTTGTTTTACAGGGGGGGAAATGAAGCACAGCTGATGTGCCTGTTTAGGGGGCATCTCGCATCTAGCAGGCTAGAAGTAGAGCAGGGAATAAAACTTAAGGTTCTTTGAGCCCTTCCCAAGTACTTTATCAACTAAAGAACGTAGTCTTGGTGTATTGATTACAAATTGCTTTGTGCTCTTTGCACAGAAGGAATAAACTCATGGTTTGTCCCTGCTCGTGCTATGGTTCACTGAGAAAGAATATGACAAAGCTGCAGGATTTTTTTGGAAAAAATGGAAAATTCTGGGAGAAGAAGAAAGCTGTATTCACCAGCACAAAGAAGAAAATGCCTACCAGAAAACTTAAAAATCTGGGGTCTCAGCACAGTATCAGGGAGATAAAATCAGTTCCATCCCTTAACATTTAACTGCTGAAATGAATTAACTTGTCCTCTAATAATGAAATTTTGTCTTGTCATTTAAGTTTCTTTAGCTAGAAAGGGAAATATTTTTTTTTCCCCTGCCTATTTGAAGTCTCCAAACAAATAAAGTCATGTAAAAATGTATTATTTAAATTACACATCACATGGATTAAAAGAA
Source organism: Podargus strigoides (assembly GCA_028020825.1). Lineage (NCBI taxonomy): Eukaryota > Metazoa > Chordata > Aves > Caprimulgiformes > Podargidae > Podargus > Podargus strigoides. The sequence goes on along the minus strand of CM051623.1, from coordinate 56,382,490 downwards.
GAACTTGGCAAAAATAATCATCCATCCAAGGCTGCTCTGGGATAAAAAAAAATCTATTGCAAAGGACAAAACTGTTTGCAGTGCAGAAAAATAGGTCTATTTGTTGCAAGGTGGTTTTATGAGTCGATGGAACAATGTTCTGGAGTTTATGATGGCAACTGCATGTTATTTGTTGAGTTTAGACTCTGTTCTGCCTAATTTCCTCCTCTTCCTCCTCACTCCTTTGCAATCCTTGAGACTACCACTTTTCTGTTTATTAGAAGTGTAAGTACCATAATTTATTGGTGTGTGGGACTCCTGAATATTTCATGACTTCCCCCTCCCTGCTGTCCTCTTCTTGCAGAGGCATGGGCTGATGTGTTGGGCTGAATGACCTCAGGCTCTTACTGGGCTCTTACTCTTACTGCATCTGTGCATGTTCTCAATGTTCATGATTTAACTGCAATTTTTCATGAGTTCAACAAGTGTTCAGTGCTTGAATTCATACAACACTGGGAAATTAATTTTTATTTTATTAAAAAAGAAAGTTCTTAGACCTCATGATCTAGAGCAATGGCTGCTGAGGTGATTTCAGTGCAGCAAGGAGCAGATCTAACAGAAAGGAGAAGAAAGTTCCTAGTGGATGGTAACCACTCATCGACAGCACCCAACATGTTACAACAACTAATGATCAGGTGACATGAGAGCAGCATTCCAACCTCATCGCTCTCCCCTGTCATTCATGTCAGCCCTGAGCATGTCCTGAAAGCACAGGGACTTGGAAAGCATATTATTATAACCTTAAATGCATTTACTTTACAATTTCCTGACATTTAAAACCTCAAAGTTGCCGAAGTCTTCTTGTCAGTGACACTGACTTCCAGCCACATCATCATTAAAAAAAAACCAACCAGAAAAAAACCCCTCACATTTCTTCATTGCAGGCCCCCCTACTTTAATGAGAAGAGCAACTCAAAGGGCACCTAAAATAAACCAAAGAAACAAGACCACTTCTTTTTAATTAAAACTACACAAACCCCAGAGCAGCTTTGCTCAGGGCATGGAAGTGACAGCAGAGAGTGGTCATTAGTCCTAGAGGACGAGCTGCCAGGAAGCACACAGACCCCTCAGTGAGAGAGCTTTAGCTTGTCATGGTGAAAGCACATTTATTACAGCTAACGAATCTTGGCCAGGGTCTATAAACCAGTGGTATCTATCTGAAGAAGCCACGACTGCCTTCTCCAGCAGTAACCTTGTCATGTGCACTGACAGAGGCCAGAGCAGTTCTGCGGGACTCTCAGGAGGTTACAGGGTCTCTGGGCTGCTCCTTTAATTAGCCCTCAGATAGCTCAGGAGAATTTCCTGCTGCAGTTCATGGAGGGACAGGGCAAAGGCCTCTGCAACAGCCCTGCAAAGAGGAGGCAATGTTTATGCAAAGAGTTGACCCCCATAATCGCTGTGTTGACTTCAGTACGCGGGCTGGGAGACCAAAAGGAGCACAGCCATGCCTGTGACTATTTATAAATGACAGCAGGGGGTGGGAAAAGTGATGGAAAGGGATGGGGAAAGCAATACCAAGAGTGCATGCTATGAGGATGGTAGATATATTTTTTTTTTTCCTCTTGGTTCTTGCTTCAAAATGCACAGGAATGGCTGAACGTGCCTTGCACGAGGTGATGCACGTTTGGCCCGTCACCCCCTTCCAGCCTGCACCCTGCTAAGCTGCACCACAGAGTATCTGCACATCCCTCCATACTGTCACCCTCTTACTATTCCTGCCAAAGTGGAATAACCCCTCGGTGGGTTTTGCACCCAACCACCACACTTCAGAAGAGCCCTGCAGCAAAACTGGTTGATGCTGGAGGCTGCAGAAACCCCCGAATGGTTGTAAGATCAAACAAGAGCAAAATTTAAGCTGAAAGGCTTTAATTTGCTTCTTTCTCCACTGAAGTCATGCTCATCCCTCCCATAGGCTCAGAGGAGGTGAGACTGGGCCTTTCACTGGGTTATCAATGCAAAGATCTTGTTGTGCTCAGTGCTGCACAAAGAAATGATATGACAGCTGTCTTAATGGATTCAGAGCTGGAGCAGACCAGACAGAGACAGCAAGCATGTGTAGACCCTTTTTACAGATCTTCATGTGAGAGCCATAGGAGGTGATCTATCAAAATCACACCTAGAGTCTATTTCTGAATATATTTCCTAGTAACTTGGCAAAGTAGAGTATTAATAGGACAATCATAAACTTTATTAGCTCTGTGGATCATCTTAGGTGCTCTCCTTCCAAGTCAACAGGATTTAAAATCTAAAGAGGGATGATATTTGCTTTATACACACATTTTCCAATGAAAATATAGCTGTTAGATAAAGAATAAACATATTCCAAATGACCAAGAAAACTGATGAAGTCCCCTCTTGTGTAGAAAGATCAACCAAATGAGTAAGCTGCTACTTGTACCTTGCTTTGAGAGGTTGCAGAGGACAGCACCAGAAGACTGATAAATTTTACCAGTTTGACGTGGGATGGGGTGGGATGCATTCTCTGTGAAGCTAAAAGTTCCCCTCGTCCTCTGAAAAGTCGTAGCTACCTAAAAAGAGGTCTTATATTAATTTGTTTTACATTGCATCTGCACTCTACTGGGAATCTAGCCCTTGTGGTAGCCCCTCAGAAACTTCCCAGAGTCTTCTATTTCAATCATTTGTGAAGAACTAACTACAGCCTTCATATATGTTGGTCTCCATCTCCGTTGACCTACTGAGATCACGGGTTGTCTTTCCCCAGAAGCTGAGAAAAGGGAAAAAGATCATTGCCCTCTTGACAGACAAGATGCTGGGCTAAACTGACCTTTCCTCTGACCCAGGGCAGCTGTTCCTGTGTTCATTAGCAGAACCAGGACTTTTTAACAGCTGCTGTAGTAGCTACCAGGTTTATCTCTGGAGGTTTCCAAGTGCAATTTCTGCTGCTTGGGATGACAAGGTAGTTATCCCAGCCTTTTTGGGATACATTTAAGTCCAAGAACACCCTTCAGACAGCATGTTAAAGATAAATCAATGACTATGCATAAATTCTTGTCCCCTCCTAAAAATTTAACCACATAATACAGGGTTTGATGAAGATTCCTGTGTGTAAATAGTACTCTGGAACTCGTTGTTCAGGGTTTTTTTGGCAGATCTTTACACAAGACACCCCAACTCTAGGGGTAATGAGATTATATCTTAGAATCTGTGAGGGAAAATGCATTTTTAAAATTGTTCTTAACAGTATTTTATAATGCTTCATTCTTGGAAGGAAAGGATGAGAAAATAAAATACAGTATTTTCTATGGTTCTCATTTAGATACCATTGCAGTGCGGTGCCTCAGGCTTGTTCCAGCAATTTCACTTGTAGTCAGAGGTATTTGGAGAAGATATTTACAGACTCACTGTAGAAATCCATTGAAGATTGTTTATGGTTTCCACTGGGCTATGGTCTCCCCTCCCTTTGGAACACAGTTTACAGCTTGAAGCTCTCAAATACTATCAGTAGTAGAGTAACTCTGCTTAATGGAGACATAATCTTTTTACTTAGGTTAAAGGTTATAGCTCAGAGTTTAAATCACAGAATCACAGAATCACAGAATGTTAGGGATTGGAAGGGACCTCAAAAGATCACCTAGTCCAATCCCCCTGCCAGAGCAGGAATACCTAGGTCAGGTCACACAGGAACACATCCAGGGGGGTTTTGAATGTCTCCAGAGAAGGAGACTCCACAACCTCTCTCGGCAGCCTGTTCCAACCATCTCTTGGCCCTACCATTTACTCCCTAGGTCTTTCTACACTACCCATTAAGAGTGGTCCTGAGGCAAGTTCAAGATTTGTCCTTCATCTGTAATGAAGACCCAAGCATGTCTGGACTGTGCTATCAATATTGTCTGGTGTCCTAGAAGAGCCAGCTTTGCCCAGACAGGCTGTGAAGGAAGGCATTGGAACAGCTGATCAGTGAGACATGGGATGAACCATGCTGAAGGCTGCTCTAAAGGCTTTGGCTTCACAGAAGTAGCCCCTTTTTTGATAGAAAATTGAATATCTCAACGTCCTGAGAGGATGGACAGTCCAGTGTTGGGCAGGAAGGGGAAAGGAAATGGAGGTAGGTGATGAGGAAAGAAACTCTGGTTTCTACTGAAACACAAACAAATCCACAACTATGATCTTAGAGGAAAGATTTTTATGGTGATTTTTCATACTATATGAGCACTGGTATTGCCATTGAGGGAGAGCTGGATGGGTGTGGTGGATTTTCAGAACATACTTTTTTTACTTTCACAAACAAATTTTTTACAGTGAGAACAATCATTTATTGGAACAACCTTTCCAGGCATGGTGTAGACTCCTCTAACAGTAGAGGTTTTCAAGATGTGATTGGACAGATTGCTAGATAATCTCATCTAGGCTCCTTCTCCCATGAAAGGTTGGACCAGGTGATCTTTCAAAGGGGGGTGTTCTGTGAATCTCTGCTTCACCAAGGTATTGAAATAGCATTTAAGAATCAACATGAGGTGATGAAGATAGGCAACACTTCTATTTCTCCCTCCCCATCCCAATGAATGCTGAGTCCTCTCCACAGTGCTCTTTTACACTCAGACTGTATGCTCTTAGTGGCAGGGATTACATTTTCATGATGTGCAAAATACTGTAAAGCAAGACCATAATTTTCTTTGTGATGTGTGCAGACAGTGATGAAAATATTAAACATTGGTAGGCAAACCAATAGCTCTCCTGTACTGGACAAACCTTTGCACTGTGAGAGTGCACAGCTGTGTGTGTGGTGTGTGCATATGTACATGTGCAATGTGGGTGTCTGCATGTGCATGTGTCCCTTCTTGCTTTGTGGATGCCTGGCCAAGCTCCATCAGCTTCATGCACATAACAAAGTCTGCAGATCTGGTCCCTCACATATTATTCCCAGCTTTCACGAGCAAGTGCGATCTGTGTGGTCCAGCTATGGCATGAAACAATACCTTGAGGGCACAGTAACAATGCTGCTGATGTCAGAACGCCGAGTTGTTCTGCACAGAGGTTTCTCAGACCACAGCCCTGTGATCCAAAGGTGAAAAATCAGGGTTAATGCTTCGAGAGGACCGCTGTGTTTTGGTAAAGCAGAATGTGAGCAGTGCCACATAAAAACACCACTTCATTAGTTCGTTCATTTTAAAAGCTCAGATCCCATTTTCATGTCTTTGGGTTTATATCGACGTACTATTGAATCTGGAATTCCCCAGACCTATTTTAAAGGCTTGCTTTGCCTCTATAAACCCACATCTGTTTTGGCAGGAAGTTCCCTGTTCTTGGCATGGGCTTCAATTACCAACTTGCCACCTATATAGTCTGAACATATAAAGCTTTGAGGTTGTTGCTGCTGGAGGGAGGATTTAATTTTTTTATCTGTTTGTATTCATGGAGTAACCCAGCATTCTCTTAACTCTTTCCTTTTTTTTTTGCCATCTCTCCAAAAACCATAGCCCTCCCCAGTGATTTGACATGCCCCTAATCCCTTTTTGGATTGGTTGTGCTGCTGTTGCCATGTTAACAAAACCAGAATTTCCTCTCTCAGACATTCCAGTTTATAACAGCAGCTATCAGAATTTCCAACTGGTTTCAAGCTCCAGTTGACAGCCAAGTGCTGGTTTATGTTGCCAGCAATGCATGTCAATCATAAGGAAGCAAATGAATTTGCTTGGCAGAGAGCCTCAGACAGAGACTAACCCTTCAATATTCCACAGGGACTAACAACTTCCAGTTGTTTTGTTTTCTCTTGTAACAATTGCAGTGGATGCTGCTACGAGAAAGAGTGAGGTTCTCCAAACATTTTGGTGTGTTAGAACAATGAGAGAGGAAGTGGGGAAATGCAATCAATCTGATGCAGTGCACGTGTTTGTATGAGTGGAGTGATCTTCATAACATCCAATGAATAACTGCATGCTTCAAACAGTCAAGAAGCAACGTGGTGTGGATGTATTTGCCTTCTGAATTCCTCCTGCTGTCACTCCAGAAACAAAATGCCTGCTGCCAGTGCATGAGAACATCATTTACAGCAGCATACATCCCTGATCTTTCAAACACTTCAGTACATGGATGGTTTTATAAGCATGATATAATACCTGATCTAGGTATTCCTGCTCTGGCAGGGGGGTTGGACTAGATGATCTTTTAAGGTCCCTTCCAATCCCTAACATTCTGTGATTCTGTGATTCTGTGATCTGAATTTTTGTGGAACTGTTCTTCACGTGCTTTAAGTGTTTCCTGGTTCCTGGTTCTTTGGTGGAACAGGTCAGTAAAGAATTAGGAAATCCACCATCATTTCTTAGTTCTGAGAATTATTTCCTGAATGATTTCTCTGGGTCACTTACATCCTGATAGTAAAATATTTAGGGAGGTAATTCCCTGGGAAATAATTGATGATTAGGTGTCTATAAACTTCTGATAAAGCAGACTTTTATTTGCCTGTCCAAACAAATTAACAATAATTGGTGAAATACGGGCTTGAGTGGGCAAAAGCACTGTGCTGGTCCTCTGCCAGCAGTTCAGCTATGCAGTTGGCATTAAGATGACTGATAATTAAACAGTGTTTTAAAGGCAATTTGAATCAAAAGAACCTGCCATCATATGACATTTCTCTATCCATTTTCTGTTACTAACTCCCAGAAAAGGAAATCAGAAGAGAAGTAGGACACAGGAACTCTCTCCTAAGACCGTGTTCTCTCCCTTCTCCCCTGAGGAATCAAAAAACTCCTCCTAGTTTTGTTATTTTCTCCCCATAACTCACCACAAGTGCCTCTATTAGGCTATATAAGCTTCTTACAATCTGTGCTGTGACACAGCCTCGTTAATGAAGCAATAGGAAGAGCAGATGTGGGATGTGGCCAGCATCTTCAGGCCAGGCTCTTAAGTTCATTTACTCCAGAGTCAGTTCAAAGTCGCATCCCTGCTGCCAGTGGTGATATGAATTGTTCCCAATTGACATAAATCAGTTCAGGGCTTTGACCCTTTCACAACTTCTGCTGACAAGTCACACAGTAACATTTCAGTTCTTCATCTGCCAAGCAGGTGAAGTCCAAGATAGACTTGGTTTAATCACTATTTTCTGTCCTTTTCAGGTATTTCAAGGTATAAAATTAAAGGTTTATTTGTTGTTGTTTTGGTATTGCCCTCATCCACATCAAATATAGCTGGTTGAAACTGAGTGGGTGCCAGTGTTTTCCATTAAATCCTTCACATGCTGATTCACCAAAACAAATTTCTTCTGCCAGATAACATCATGCCCATCAGGGTGTCCTCAGGTTCCCATGTGCTAGGTTGAATGGACTATCCCAGAGGGTACTAATTTATATGGATTTCTTGTGATGCTTCTTATCTCATCACTTCACTGTGGGCTGGGGACTGGGAGCATGTAGACAGGTGGGCAGAAGAGGAATGTTACAGTACCAGGTGTCTGAATTTCTAACAGTTCAAGCATGGAGAACAGTAGATGGAGTTGAGGTCCTGTTTTGGACCATGCATCTAGAAGAAATTCAAGGAGGGCAAGAGAGATCTGGTTAGAGAATGATTTATGGTAAATGAGGAGAGAAGATGGGGATCATAGTATTGAAGTCCTGCTTTGGGTGGATGCATCATGGGATAAGGGGTCTACTTCAGAAGGTTGGCTAGGAGGTAGAAGGGGAGAGGAGGTGAAAGGTGTGGGGAGATGAGGTGTGGCCAGACAGGCAGTGAGTCCAGGAAGAGTTAAGCACCCAGCCAGTCCCTGGTACAGCATTCAGTGCCTCGCTGCCCCTCCTCTCAGCTCACTGCCTTCCACACTCTACAAACTCCAGTCTGCATCTTCATTATCAGCCTCTGGTGATGACAGTTTGCACAGCAATGTTTTCCACTGCAGGGCTGTGTAGTTTGAGGTATATCAGTGGTGCTGCTTCCCCTCACAAGGGCTCCTATCTTCCTGCTTTTTCTCAGAAGCTCTCCATTAGGGCAAGGGCAAGGCCCAGGCAACAGGACTTTCAGCTTGGTTTGGAAAACAAAACACACATGCACACAACATGAAAAACAGACCCACCCATTTTTTATGAGCCTGTTGTTCTGCAGGTATTGCCAAAAAATCCAAGAAAGATTTGTGTGCTGTAATTTGAAGTGTAGTCATCATACGATAAAATGTGTGTGTATGTGTATATTTATATGTACAACAATCCAAAACTTAGCCAGAGATAAATGGGACATTATTACTTTTACTTTTTCTTTAAAGAAAACTATGCTTACAGGAAAAAATATCTGTGATTGCCATTTCTCCCTGGAACTGGAATGTTTGGAGAGATCCACTGGCTGGACATTGATGGCTACAGCTCAGACCCACCTTACTCCACCTGCCAAGAGCTGACTTCAGGCCTCTGTGCTTCCCTCACCGTAGCAGCTGATGACCTTGCTGATACCTACAGTGAGTCAATACCCCTCCTGGCTCTGCGTGAGGTGTGAGTGATGCCATGGGGCTGCGGGGGAATGCACAACTCAACTGTGAGCTTAAGCCTTAGCAACTGGAGTATTTCTCCTAACAGAGTAAATAAAAGTAAAATCAAAGGGGAAAAAAAATAAATGAAACAACCCCACACTTGTGCCTTTCTGCTCTTTATGGTTCTAGGATTTTGTCACATGAAGGCAGGAGCGATGTATGGGTTCCTGAAAATAAAGGATATTGTTTCCCACAGTTTTTACCCTCAAGAAATAGAGGCATCTTATCTTGGAGACATTCTCAGGGAGAAAGAGCCCCACAACTCATTTCAGCAGTGCTCATTGGCATCCAGAAAACAGGGCTAGGGAGCTAATATGGTGTCTGATGCACATCTACCGAGATCTTTAGATATCTGCCTCCTGTTATCACATTAAATATGTGCAAGGTTGTGGGCTTTCTGTGATTTAAAGACATACAATGAGTATGCAAAAGAGAGAAACTTTGTAGAGTCCTAAGAGGGGGAAAGCAACTATTGCTGTCCTTGGTGTAGTTGTGAGCCTCCTATATTGCTGATCATGGGGGCTTTTAGTAAGAAATATTCCAAATATGCTGTGCCTCACCCCTGGCTTTGGGATGAGGTGTTCTTTATAGGAGATACAGTGGCCATTTTCTGCTGCTGAGGTCTTTTCTAACTTGGATGGACTGGCTGTTGTCTGATATGCCCTTCCATAGAGGATGGAATGTCATTGAATGCCTCGAGGGGCAGAAGTCCCCATACACTGTGAAAGGATGGGCAGGACCTACAGTGTAAATCAAGGCAGGTTAACCAAAAGAGTCAGAATCACTTCTGCCATGTATGTCAGCATGGCCAGAGCAAACCCAGCTTCTCATTGGAGGTAAATCTTTACAAGTCCATTACAATGAAGAGGGTAGATGATCATCTGAGGAAATACCTGTATCTTCATCTGAAGGAACAGGGCAGTTTTCCTGGCAATGTAATTCAGCTGAAGCAAGGGTCAGCTGCCCAGGTTCACAGATTTGGTACATTGACACTGCTCAGCTGATGCTTGGAGATGTCCTGTCATCCTAGATGTTGATTTGACTCTGTATCACGGCTATTTTTGCACTCTTATTAACTGAAGAAAATACTAAAGTTTACTATTTAGAGCCCTGTCATCACAAGACCCCAAAGTGATAAAGCACAAACCCTTCCCCATCTGGCTCTAACACCATCCTTCCTTTGTGGTTGTGAGGCCATTGCCTTCTTGCTGATCTCTCACAGCCGTTTCTCCCGTGTCCTTGACCACTCAGACTGGCTGCTGCAGTGCACGCCCAGACATTAATTTACTCTTTGCTTCCTCCCATGATCACATCTGAGGCCCCTGTTCCCCTGCTCACTCCCACCACCACTCCATGTGAAACTCAAACATTTGCTGTGTGTGTTGACAGAGCTGCCTTCACGCATGGCATCAGCTCTTCAGGCTGACTAGCTTTCAACTGGAAGAACTGGTGTCTCAATGAACCAATGCTATTCCTTGGCATCTTCCCTCTGTGAGATACAAATAAAACCTGTAGCATTAAACAAATACAGTAAACAGTCACTTTTGTAGTCCATTCCCTTCCCATCCCCATGGTTGACCATTGCTTCAGACAGCTACTTGGAGCTGTAAGCCCTCAGGCAGAAGTGTTGAGTGTTTTCAGGGTTCACTATTACAAATACTCAGAGCTCTGGAGAGCCAAGGTCTGCTGGCTAGATTTATGAGGTAAAGACAAGAAAATGCTTCAGCTAAAATGGCAGATTGACTATGTCTCACTCCTGGCTGAAATGTAAGTGTCTGAGTGGCTTAAGCACACCAAGCCTCTTGACCTGTGTGCTGGCTGCCAGCCCAGGTATATCTCAGGCTCAGAGGCAGCATCTACAATATATAGGACTGCCTGTACAACACTCCCAAGGGCCTTCTTAAGGTCACATTTCTTGATCCACCACACAGACTAACCACTGCAGTGCCCTCCAAGAAGTCTGAAGATCACCCGTGCTGCTGTGATTGACTGTTTATGTGTACGTGCAGAAAACATACCTCAGGAGTGCCATCACATGTAATCTGGAAGACAAAGAGGGATATGGGGGTGTTGATTGATAGCCAGCTGAACATGAGGCAGCAGTGTGCCCAAGTGGCCAAACAAGCTAATGGAATTCTGGCTTGTATATGAAATAGCATGGCCAGTAGGGTCAGGGAAGTGATCTTACCCCTGCACTCAGCACTGGTGAGGCTGCACCTCGAGTACCGTGTTCAGTTTTGGGCCCCTCACTACAAGAAGGACATTGAAATACTTGAGCATGACCAAAGAAGGGCAACAGAGCTGGTGAAGGGTCTGGAGCACAAGTGTGATGGGGAGTGGCTGAGGGAACTGGGGGTTCAGTCTGGAGAAGAGGAGGCTGAGGGGAGACCTCATTGCCCTCTACAACTCTCTCAAAGGAGGTTGTGGCTAGATGGGGATGAGTCTCTTTAACCAAGTAACAAGAGATAGAACAAGGGGTAATGGCCTCAAGTTGTGCCAGGGGAGGTTTAGGCTGGATATTAGGAAGTATTTCTTTACAGAATGGGTTGTCAGACGTTGGCACAGGCTGCCCAGGGCAGTGGTGGAGCCCCCATCCCTGGAGGTGTTTCAGTCAGGTTGACACAGCTCTCAGGGATATAGTGTAGTTGAGGACTGCCAGTGTTGGGTTGATGGTTGGACTAGGTGATCTTCAAGGTCTTTTCCAGCCTAGATGATTCTGTGACTCTGTGGTTCTGTGGTTTAGTGGGAGGTGTCCCTGCCCATGGCAGCGGGGTTGGAACGAGATGATCTTTAAGGTCCCTTCCAATCAAAAACATTCAAGGGTTCTAGGATTCTATGAAATAGAGTGCTTACTCAGGTGAGGACTTGAATGATTTTGGGAACAAGCAGATAGATCTCAATCTTGAGTAAAAAGCACTGCAAAACTTGCAAATCAGTTTGTTTCCAGATGTATCCCCAGTGATGCTAAGTGATAGCAAAACTGAGGCCAGCAGATGAAATCAGCTGAGATCACAGAGTCAGAAACTATAAAAGAATTGCTTCAGTCTGGGTTGCAGGAGTTTGAGCAGCATCCAGTAATTGCAGGAGGGGATCCTCTGGTCTAAGTTACGCCAGCAGTCGGATGTGTGACCACAATTGCCCCCTCCAATCTTAGTAAAACAAACAACAACTAATGATAATACTTAAGGAAGTCTTAACAAAAGGAAATTGAATCAATGGATTTTTTTTTTTTCCCCTCTTTCTTTTGCCTTTTTTTTTTTTTCTATTTTCTTTAATCCAAAATTGGTAATGAGAGAGGGGCAGCTGAGGAACTCACATTGTGTTCATTGCAAACAGAAGTTAGAAAAGGCACTAACCAACTCTGGAGAGGAAGCCAACCACTTCAGAGGGCTTCTTCAGACAGCCACCTTCTGCAAATCGAGGGGGCTCCTCTGTTCCTCATTCAGTGAATTGCAGCTTTGACTCTTCAATGGATTTATGCTTGAGGTTCTTTCAAAAGCATTTATAGCCTCTTTAGTCTGCTACTATAACTTTCTTGAGGAGCTGAACACGGGGAGATTAATAGATTTAGTTTTCAGTGCCCCAGTTTTGCCCTCGTTGAAAGCAGTAACACAAGTCCTCAGTAACTTAAACAAACCATGGGTAGAACTCGAGCCTTTCTGAAGAATCAAGGCTCAAAGCTTTTCAGCAAGTAATCTAAAATGATAAGATGCTCATGTAAAGCAACCTTTTTGACAGACCCAGTGATTTCCAAGGCTAAAAGCAACCAAACACTACTGAGCTTATACTTTTAAAGCAGAATATGTAACTCAGCTGCTTGATGTGGCAGCACATAGATCTGTAATGCATTCACAGTAAGTATGGAGAGAGTTCATTCATCACAGCACCAAGGGCTGAGCCCCATGTTCTTAAACTGAGTGCAAGAGTCAATGGAAAAGGAACCATTTTTCTTGATAATTTCAGTGTCACTAACCTAGTCATTACTAGACTAAAAATCCAGTTGTTCAAGTCAGGGTCATTGGTACTGGAAATGAAAGCGTGAAATTCAGAGGTCAGAAACCTCACCAGACAGAACATTGACAAGAAAAATATGCAGAATGGTTTGACCAGTTGCTAGTGAAGTTTTTTTGAGAAGTGGGGACCTGGTCCAAAAACATTTTATTGGCCGAGCTCAGGAAAATTCTGTGGTTGGTGCAGGGTATGGGCACAATATTGACCTTGTTTTGCAGACCCCTGCTTCCAAAAATGAGTCAGATGCTCAAAAAATTAGAAATTAATAGAAAAACATAAAATCACTAGTAACAAGAGCATCCCTTTTATTTGACTTTTGATTTTAGAGCCCTTAAAATCACATTTTCAAGTGTTTCTTTACTCCTGCAAGGAAGAAATACAATCTTTGAAAAAAATAACAGTCTGAGAGTCTCACACAATCACATGGCTCTTGTAGCTGGGAGTTTAGGAAATAAAACACTAAATATGGGAGCCTGTACCAAAAAACCCACAAGAGACACCACAACCACTGGACTCACGCTGGTGTGGATGTTGTGATAGCAAAATATTTTACAACTTCTAACCAGAGGTGAAAAACAAAACAAAATAATCAAAAAAGCTTTGTTCTTCTGGGCAGTTCTGGTTCACCAAAAGGTAACACTTCAGTTAACCTCTTCTGTTTAAAAAGCACAGTTATTTCCCTTGTATGCTGATGAAAATGCCTTTTACTTGTAACCCAAGGAGCAAGATATCATTTGCACGTAACCTCCGCGTTGTAATTTACAGCAAAGACCTTGGTTGGCTGCCAGTCTAATAATCCCAAACCCTTCAGAATGAAATGAAGACATTAATATTATTTTTATTAAGCTGGTAATAAGGCAGAATGAAGCAGAGTTTAAAGCAAATGCAGGTGGAGGAGATTTTATGCCAAAGCATTAAGCATATTGCTTGAGCATGGCCAGTCCCAGCTCTAGGCAAGACACTTGGGAGGTGCAAGTGAAATTCCTTCCTTTTAGTGTTGAGATACACACAGTCCTTCCTTTTTCACTGCAGTCAATGGCAGTTAGGTTCAGCAGTGCCTTGAAAAGCTTAGTTTTCATGACTTCATGGATTTAATGATGCTCATCAGAAAACAAAACACAATACAGTCAGAAATATCAGATCTAACAATTTTTTGTGTGCCTGTGAGGTGACCTTAGTGGTTAGCCATGAGCTTTTGAGACAGCTTAGGTGTCTCACCTCTGTTTCATCTGGCCTTCCAGAGCTGCACTACCTGCTTGGTATTGTGTTATAGCTGTCATTTCTTTGCAGATGTCTTCAGAACACAGGGGCAACTCAAAGGTTACCAGCTTGTCTCTCTGGGCACCTGAATCCCACTTTTATTTTGTTTTCTGGGCATGAATTGGTACAGAATTCCTCTTTCTTGGATTCAGACTGGAGATTAAGACAGTTTAATTTAGATGTCCAAGTGTAGAAGGTTTTACACTCAGAGACTGTAGTTAATGGAGCTCAGTCCAACACATGAACACAACTGGTGCCATTTGAGATAACGAAGTACAAGTCTCTCTCATATCCCACATCAAGTGTGCCACACCTGTGTGGATGTCTGGGATATCCCTGAAGTACCTGGTACCACACCAGTGTCTCTAAATCCTTTATATATGAAGACAAGGAGTAGGGTTCATTGTAGATGTCTACAACTGGACCAGTCAACCATATCCCTTCCCATAGTCAGTGCAGATATACCTGCTATAGCAAATCAAGTCTACAGCATAATTTGTCTCATCCTAAAGTAAATTAAAACAGATCAGATGAAACCAGTTCCTCAAAAGTGATGCCTTTTCTTCTAATCCAACATAAAGGGAACCCAGATGGTCCAGTTCAACTGAAGAGGTATTTGTTGCTATGGAAAAATCAGTAAATCCAATTCTGACTTATTTTTAGGTTGTAGGCTCCATTTACAAACTGGAAACCACATCCCCAGTAGAAACATAAAATTCCACATATGTCATAAAGAATTGACCCACTCTTCACAGCTGTAGCTCTGTCACCATCCCCACTCAGCAGAAAAGATTGGAACACACAAGCTTTTACCCTCTTTTGGACTTTAAATCAAAGGTCTGATCTGGAATGAAATGCCTCCTGGGGTTAGCAGAAGCACAGCATTTTGTGGACTGTGGTCCACAAAAGAGTGAAATAACAGCAGCATGTGGAGACACTCGAATCCTGAAGGACCATCACCTTCTCAATATGTGGGTAAAACAGAAGCAGCTTTCCAGCCCATTTGCAGAGCAAGTCCTCAGCTCACAACTCTAAAGCAACAGCAGCAATGTTTAAACTGCTCATTTGGGACAGTTTAAGGGCTTTCTGATCCTTTACATGGCAAGTGAAACCATAAGCAATACGCACCTCTCTTCTGTCATGGGTAATCATGTGTTTTTCATGGTATTGATATAACACCTTTGGGTCTTGAAGTGCTGGGGTCTGAACCCCAAGCCCTGAATTAAGGTTGACATATGGGTGGGCCCCATGGCCCTTTAAGAGGAGGGGATGAGTTTGCCTTTTGGCTTTCCTCCAAGGTGAGGCTGACCTTGCAGGGAAAGCCCTTGGGTAAACAAGCCCCAGGTGCCCCCATTGGGTCAATGAGTGCCAGGTGTCCTGCTGTGGGGATAAAAGCTGGGACCACTTGCAGGAAGGGTGCAGTGTCTGTCTGTGAGGTGGATGCACTGTGCAGAGTTTCCTGTTGGGGAAGGACCTCCTGACTCTCCCTGCAACTGGGCCCCGGTCAGGTTTGGCATTTGCAAATGTGGGCTTTGTGGGGGAACAATATGTGGCTACTTCTGTCCTATATGCTCAGCCTATTGACTTGGTTGTCTCCCATCTCTTCTATGGGAGACTTTGTTTATTTATTCCACCTATTGTTGGTTGTGCTGTGTTGTCACTGGTGTTGATGTCTATTATTTGTGATCAGTTTGACTTGTTTGTACCCCCAGCAATCACCCATATACTGACCTTCTTGTATACAACAGAAACTGATTACTAGTTCATTCTACTGCTGACTGCATCCTTTGTGCTAGACCCAGTAACTGGCAAAACAGGTCTCCAAGAAGAGCCTTGATTCAATTTTTAGTGCACTCTGTTTCAGGGAGCACAAGAAGTTAGGATGGCAGAGAGGTTCCCTGAGCTGTCCCACAGAAGTGTTTGGTGTACTTGCCTACAAATCAAATCCTCCCCTATCTGGGCATGCCCTGACATGCTGACGCCTCCTTTTGGGTTATCTGCAGGTCATGGGAACCATAACATATATTTAAAACCCAGCAGGTCTGCTGAAAAGCACAGGGTAAGGAGTTAGCCAAGGGAAATTGTCACAGTGCCCTAATCTCCACTTACAATGTTGATTTGAGCTACTATTTCCACTGCTCCAGAAGTGCAATTGTCAGTGTGGTACCAGGTCATGGTATTTATATCCCACGCCACACACTTAATGTGTCATGGAAACAGGCTACAACATCTACTCACCACCCCTCTTTCCTTTTTTTTTTTTTTTTAATTCTTTTTTTCTTCCTTCTCCTTCTTGTTTCCCTCGACTCCTTTCAGCTCAGAAGGGTTTTAAATAGAAACACCCTCAGCACAGCACATTGCCTTGCTGTGATAAACTGTTCAAGGGTCAGAGAAGGAGCTTGCCAAATCAATGGCCATTTTTTGCAGGGAATGCTTCAGGCCAGGGCAGGACTCTCAGGTCTGTGAGCAGACTGACCACACTTGGAAAATTCATTCTAGGAAGCATCTGAGGCAGCACTGTTGGGCAAGCACCAGTTGCAAGTCACAAGAGAAGGTGTAACCTCTCAGGCTGAGGGGTTACATGCCCATGGTTACCTCTGTTAGCTCCATGCAACCAAACCCTCATTGTGCTAGGTGAACAAGAGAAGCCCTGAGCTACAAAGCAAGAAATGAGGAATCAGGAGATTCACTCAGGAAGGCAATGAGATTTTCTTAAAAACCGACTTTGGTACACAAAAAATAACTTGGCATTTTAGTGCACACTTTGGTCAATTAAACATAAAATGCAGCAGAAATAACAGAGGGGATAGAAAGCTGGTTGCAAAGTCAGCGTCTCCAAGTTAGCTTAGGATAACACATTGGGGTTGTGTGTTCTCTTTACAGTCCCCCATCCCATTTACTGTGAAATTATCTAAATCAAAATTATTTTTTTTTAAAAAAAAAAAAATTACAGATGACCATCAACCATGTTCATGGTCAAGGAAAAAAAAAAAGTTTTATTTAGTTATTTTAAATTTGGTGAGATTTTGGATTTTGGTGAAATGCTTTAACTATTTCTTGCTTGGAGTGAGACTAAATACAGAAATAAATGCTGACATTGATGTAGAATAGTCCTGTGAGTATCCATCTCTTAAGGAAGAAGAGATACTACTTGAAATTCAATGATATTTTGTTCCCATGAAATTTCCAGCTTGGTTTTCCAGCCTTCCCCAAATTCAGGTAGGCTCAGTCAGGTGTACTGGCTTGGGTATGCTTGCTTTAAGTGATGTTTGCAGATGCTGTTGTATTGCACCAGAAAGTATACAAGATGATGATAAATGTATTTCTGTTTTCTAATACTCAAGATGAATCCACTTGGTGCTTGTTGAAACCATGGAGGAGAAGGGGCCAAAACCACAGGTTCTTCTTTGTCATTCCCAACTCTGTGGACAGCAAGTGAAGACTGAAATAATGGAGGATGTTTCCTAGAGAGGCAAGATTGCTACTGAGACCTAAAATGGTCCTTGAGGCACAGAACTGGCCCCCAATGGGGATATAGAAGGTGACATAGTATCCCCATCCCTGTTGACACCATGGTGGAAAGTCCACCAGTCCAGGTGAATTGGTCAGCAACTAAACCATCATATTTTGTATTTAGATAAAGACAGTTACAAAAATCCTTTGTCCCTCTAAACATTTGGTTTGGCAAGATTGGAAAATCTTTCTATTTTCATTCCTCATGAGCAATTAGAAAGGTGCCTGCAACTGCAGAGAAGGGTGGAAGAATGCTCCTGAAAATGAAGTCATCAAGACTGTACATCAAACCAATATAACCATTATACACATATGTACAAGCACAGAAGAGGGAGAAGAAAAAACAGTCATGAATACTAAAATGAGGAAAAAAACCAGACAGAATCTGTAAGGTGTTCCCAGTTAAAGAATTATGATATTCGTGGGTTTGTAGAGACTTTATAATTACAAATGGTGGGAAAAACAAATACAGGTGCTTTTTCAAACATCAGTTCTGTGAGCCCGCTTGAGCCAGAATTTTGGATCAACACCTTATGAGATGACAAATATCTAAGAAAAATAATCTTGAGTTTCTCACTTTCAAGTGCTTCAAATTTGCCCATTCTCACGATGGTGCGAAAATCAGCTGTTAGCTGCAATTTTCTACTGCACTGTCTGCTAGCTAGGAAATGAAGTGACTGAACTTCCAATCTTCGTTCTGCCAGTGACATTTCCTGACAGCTGGAGAACTTGTATTGCTGGCATCTTCTTTTTTCTTGCACATCCACATGCATGCATGAGTGTAGATGTATGTATGTTTTTTTTCCCCCCTCATTTTTATGGATCTCTTAGCTAAAACTTTTCATACTCCTGCTGTACATTTTCCTTCTTTTAAAGCTATCCACTCTTTCTGGTGCCCAGTATGTTTTGTTAACCTCTCTCTAAGGATACTTCTTAGAAAGAATCGTTATTTGTCCTGTGGTTGTACCCTGGCTTGGGACCTACCTCCTTCAAGGAGGTTAAAAATGCCAGGTAGGACCTTTTGCCAGGAAGAAAATACATACAAGGGGCAGATAAAATTTTATGTGGCAAAACATAAATAAACTTTCCCTTTTCTGCCTAAGCAAGAGCTACCACACATGGATTCATGTTCTTGCTGAGTTTTTTCTAGAGAAGGCAGTGAGAATACATGTGTTTCTCCATGTTCCAGGAAACCTTGGTTATGGATGAGCTGCTATGAATATTTAGATGTTTATTGTCTTTTCATTATGTTTCTTTCATAAGAATTTAAACTCCTCTTGTGTCCTGGTTTTATACCCTTTTCTTGTTTTCCTTTTGGAAATATCATAGTCATGGCTGGGAGAGAATCAAAGCACTCTGTTTTTGTTGATTTTCATGCACCAATGCAAAGGAGACCACAATGGTCTGAAGTAGAAGGAGGAAAGGGATAGCAGGGGAGGGGATGGTGATGTATGACTCTGCCCAGAGATGTGAGGTAGCATGGGAGGAATCAAAACAACCTGCAAGGTATAGGAAAACAGGGAATGAGAAAAGTAGGAAGGATTCAGGAAAGGCAATAAGGGGAGTTTTCAGCTGGAAAAACCTCTGACATTATTCTGTGGACTTGAGCTCTAGCTGAAGGCACTGTATACAAATGTCCTTTTTTTTTATTTTTTTATTTTTTTCTCCCTATGTAGTGCTCTTTTTGCTTTGAAGTGAATCCCAAAAAATACTTGTTCAGTAGGCTGAGAACCACTGGAAATACTCAGTGAGGCAACAGAGAGATCCACAAAGAAAGAGGGGGGGGGGGGGGGGAACCAAAATACCAAGAAAAATTGTCTGAGCTATGTTTGGATTCACTTGGTTTATCTTCTTTCTCTTTCTGCTTCTGTGTTTTCCTTTTTTATGCCTGTTAGCTGTGGTCAATTTATAGTCCAGACTTTGCATATTACCATGCTTTGTAAGCTTTCTGTATTGCATTTTCTGAAGTAACTGAGTTCAAAGTGAAATAATTAAATTCCTCATGTGCTTGACTGTGGGTTAGCTTTGATATGCCATGATACAGAAAGCATTCTCTCCTCCCATTTGGTAGCAAGGAGATAGTAGGCTTCTACTGGTACATTTTAAACCAGTTTGTGTTGTCCCACTAAGAATAAAGACCCTTTGCTAGCCTTGAGTATAAGCAAATTTAAATTAAGTGCCTTAGAGCTTGAATTAATACTTAGTGTCATGAACTGGTGACTTTGCCTCCAGTAGTCTCATTCTGGTCTTCCTTCTCTCTACATAATGTCTATTTCTTGAATATCCTAAGATCCAGCTGTGCAGTGTGGTACTGTGAACCTTAAAGATGGCTAAGAGAGAGAAAATTAAACAGGAAGAGATGCAGATATAAAGAGACTGTGGTCCTTAGCAGAACACCAGGAACAGTTCTGGGTTTACTGTAAGCAGCTTGTAGCCATGTATTTAATGATAGTCAAAGAGCAAGGAAGAGTGGGATGGTCTGTGCACCTCCTGAATTTTGAAAAAATAAGAAAAGGAGAACATCAATAAAAATGGTCCCCTTTCAGAGCGGTTTTCTTTGACCTTAACTGCAGAGAACTCAAATTTGCAATGCTCTGGGTGCAGGTCTTCTACTAAAGCTGCCACAAAGCTGCTGCCCACTCTGCGATATGAGATGTAATGTTGGGTTTGGATATCGTGGATAACATCCAAGCAATCTGGAGACAAATTGAGTGGTCCAGAGTGAGATCAAGTATCCTGGCACTGATGTCCTTATGATCCTGGGAGGGTCTGTCAGTTCAGGAAAGTGTATCATTGCAGGCAGTGTGTGCCCAGAGCAGTCTTGTCCGTAGTTTCCTGCATCTTGAAAATTTGTGAGGCAAATCCAGTGCCAATTCTCATGCAGCAGCACCCTGGGTCGGATCAGGGAGCCAATCTGGATCAGCACTATTTTTTTTCTGTGGCTAGCTTCAGCCTCTTCTCTCGTTCCACCTCGCAGATACATAAATGTTTGGGCTGGCAGAAGGGAGCGGGAGCAGCCATTGGTAGGGGGGGACAGAATCACTCCTTTCTGCAGTAAAATGCCAACTTGCAGTGGGGTACAGAGTTCATAAAGCTATATCCTGCATTAAAAAACCTTGCCAAAGCCAAGCTGGTCTGCTTAGGGCCAGTCAGGTGTCTCTGCAGCCAGGCTATGGTTTATTCACCAAAAAAATGTGGAGGCTTGAGTGTATACTTAAAACCTTTTTTCCAAACATCCGGCATTAGAAAAGTATGTATGAGTGCTGCCCAACAGCAGCTCTGCAAACCATATTTTCCACGAAGGCGTTTGATCGTAAACATGAGAAACGTGTGGGGATCTGATGCTTCTATTTTCCTGGTAGGGGGGGAGAACAAAGCACAGAACGCACATATCAAATAATCAGGATAATTACTGAATAAATACAAACCAGCCAGTTGGCAAGCACAGTCATTCAAGAGGTATTTCCAACTAATGCTCTCCAGGACCACTAGCTGAATGTTGTGTATTAAAGAGAAACAACAACAAGAAACCACAAGCACTCGTGTGACCTACTATGGTAGTCTTGCTAAAGAGAATAATTTCACATTTGCTTTGAATTATTCTGTGCGTGGTCTGAAAGGTCGTTTCTTTTTTTTTTCTTCTTTTTTTATCTCCTTTCCTCTTTATTTTTGCATTGTTATTCAATGTGTTTCATATTGTTTTATGTCTCTCTCTCAGAATGCTTAATCCTTCTCTGTATCTTCCAGTCCTATTACAGCATTACAGTAATGGGCTGCTGAATGCACCTCTCTGTTCAGTTTATAACTAGTCAACAAATGTTTCTCTCCCCACCACTTATGACAAAGCAGCACATTCTGGAGCAGGGAATAATGCACGAAACCCAGTGTTATATGCCTCACAGCTGAAAGGAGCACACCCTGTCTGCAGAGACTTTTACCCCTCAACAGGCTCTCACATCTTATTTAAATTTCACCTAAGAAGCAGTTAATAAAATGCAGTAACTTAGGTTATATGCCCTATATAAATTTATAAAATTTCAGTATTATACAGCCTGAGCAGCTGCTTGCTGACTTTCACATAAAGATGCTATGAGCTGCAGCGTGCTGAATTGCAGACCCACATCACTTCACATACTTGATTCCCTTAACTAAAGGAATGTTTCTACTACTTTTTAGATTTTAAAGATGATGAGATTTGGGTACTTTATAGAACTGACTTATTTTGTACCACTCAGGGTTGATTGAGATGTAAATCTCAGTTCTTGAGCTTACCAGTCCCTTCCTCCAATCACTGGGCCATGTGGCTTCCTTCCTAATTCTTTCCCAAATAGTCAAAGTGCTTAAGAATATAAGGATTGGAATAATTATCCTTCTTTGTCCATTGTCCTTCTTCCAACAGTGGTCTGCAATAAACCATTTTAGGGAAAGTGTAAAAAAATAAGGAAAGCAGAGAGTTCATATCTTTCAGATGCAGCATCTTAATTCCAAGCATCTAATGCAAAATTTGTGGTAAGACTTCAACTTTACCTTCTCACAGTTTGCCATTGTTTTATACTTCATGAATAGTCCCCATCCCTAAAAGTGTTTAAGAGCCATGTAGATGTGGTGCTGAGGGACATGGTGTAGTGGTGACTTGGCAGTGCTGGGTTAATGGTTGGACTGGATCATCTTAGAGGTCTTTTCCAATCAAGGCTGTTCTGTGATTCTGTGAATACAGAAGTAGGTCATGGTTTGTAACTGTAATAGTCCCCTATCTTGACTTCTCTCAGAAAACATGTTTCAACCAGGGACAATAATCTGGACTGAAAACAACAAAAGCAGCCATTAATGAATTACATTGATTTTTGAACTCTTGGTCTTATCTCAAAAAGCCATATTAGGTGAGATTCAGCTCAAGATGCAGAAGTCTACATGTAGGTGTCTGGCTACATACTAGAAGATCAGATCAGTTGCTCAAAGAACAAGAACCGTTTTGGATGACAGCTCCAGAAGGGCATAGGACCACAGGACTTTGTGTCTTATCTACCAACTTCACACACGTGCTGTAGAGTATTCAAGTGGCACAAGGCATCTAAGCTTGAGAAGGAAATCCTGACTTTAGTGATATCAGCAAACTTGAGAATCGTGGGATCAAGATAATTCATATTGGTTAAGTCCCTTGTTGAATCAAGATATTCTTTTACCATGAAAGCTCAGCTTAGGAGCAACTGCTCAGCTGTCAAAGCTAGTTTTAAGGAACTGGTACCTGAAGATAAAATATTAAACTGTTTTGAATGTGTTTTCTATATTTGAAGAAAGGAAATATTATTTCTGCTCAGAATTTCTGATCTCCAACCTCTTTAAAGGCTTAACAGTAAATACAGAGGTTTGGCTGGCACAGCAATTAAAACATTTCGTTACAGATCCAGGGGTAAATGTTCTAACCTTGCACAGGACTTGTTCCAAAGATTTCCTCAGCTAATTCAGCTAGAAATGAGTGGATGACCCTTTGAATTGAGTAGTCAAAGGTGGTCAGAAACTCCCAGAAATGATGACTAACATGGAGAACACTCCATAAGCCTTCTCCTTGCTAATGTATCCTGGTAGCCAGGCATGGCTGCTGGGATTTTGTCTAATTGCACGGGGTGAAAGCCAAATCTCCAGTTATGTGAAAGTGGAACCATGGCAGGGCATGGTATCAGTCAAGAGAAAGAAACAAGCCATCCTCTTTCTTCTACTCCATTCAAGATTTCAGTAAGCCCTTACGGAGGTCAAAAAAAAAAAAAGTACTTTTGGGAAGGGCAATTTCTGATAAATTTACTGTTATTAGAATCAAAGAACCATGGAAAAGCTGTTTGGAAGAGACAACCAGAGGCCTCCAAGTCCGAACTCCCAGCTGGGGCAGGACTACAGCCATCCACAGATCAGGTCAGCCAGGGCTTTGCTGGATAGTCTGCTCCAGAGCTACACTACACTGCAATGATTTTATTTCTAATGTCCAGACTAAACCTCTCAAACCAAAACCATTGCCTCTCGTATCATGCAGCACTGTGAAGAAGAATTTTTATTTGTTATATTATTTTTTTCTAGCTGCCACTGAAATAACTGTAGGAAGCTATTTTCTTCCTTAGTCTCCATCCAACATGCAAGTCTAGTTCCACTGAAATCTTCTCACAGGACAAGGTGCTGATGGCACGTTGGGAGCCCTGTCAGGCACCCCTCTAAATCCACCCTGAGCTCCATACACAAAACTGAGTGCAGTACTACAGATGCAGCCTCGACAACACTGAGTGCAGAATAATTGTTTCTTTTGGTAGACTGGGCATGCACTTTCTGATGTGCTACATTATCATGTGGTGTGCCTCATTTACAGTGGAGTGAACTGGTGGCACTCAGATTTATTCCTGCTTTGTGTTCAACTTGGCATCACCATTACTTCCAGGTCCTCCTTCTCCAGGCTAATATTTAGCCTGTCACTTTGCAGACTATAATCATGCATGGCACTAATTCAGTTTGACATTTCCAACATCAGAAATGTTTCTGATTGACTATGAAGCTAGACTCTGAGATTGCATTTATTCCTATCTCCCTCTTACAACATGAGGAAGCTCAGTTACTTTTTGGCCCTCCAAACCCCCGTGGATTTCACTGTGGAAAGTCAGTACTCACAAGGAATATTTGCTGCAGAAAAATATGAACTGGGCCAATATGTCTCACTCCTACTGAGAATCCCTCTGCATATTTTTTGCCTTGAAACAGCATTTAAAAAATAAATAAAAAAATAAGAGTAGTCTTCCTTTCCAAATGCCTCAGTCTTTTATGACAGAAGTCTTGCTTAAGTGGTTTTGAAAATCTGATCCCAGATTCATATAAACCTGAGATCAGCCCTGAAGTAATTCCAAGGCAGAGTGAAGGAAGAAGTAATAGGGTCTTGCTGTTCAGAAGGATGGGGCTAGGAGAAGAGGACAATTAAATGGGAATTACTTTGCTCTGTGGTTAGTCACAGGGGACCGATCTGATTACGTAACCTCACCTAAGTGTTGACCTTTATGTTGTCAGTGTAAAATCCAAACATATTAAACATGGCCTTGGGTTCCTGTACAAGATACAACAAATTGAGGAAGAAAGGAAGAGAGATTGAATATTCTGGGGCCAAAGGAAAGAGCTGATTGATAGATGAGGCTCTGGGGAGGGCAGTGTTAAGATTTCCTGTCTTTTCTGAAGACCTCAGTGTTTCTACCTTAAAAAAAAAAAAAGAGACTTTTTCTATATCTGTGTGCTTCATGCATACAGGTTTCTCTTTTTCCCATTTTTTATTTTTGAAAGAGGTGGGGGGGAAAAAAATCCCCCTCAGATTTCTATCAGGCATCTTGCCAGACTTCTGTCATCACCAGGAAAATGGTTCCTTCAGCAGACACATCTGGGCAACTTCACGCCCATTCCTGATGTAAGCTGTCAAATCCTGTCCCAGATAGCAATGAGAATGGTGCACCATTCCTAGAGGAAAAAAGACTTATTTAGTTGGAAAGTGGGTGTGTTAGGAGGAGAAGAGATAATTGCTTAGAGATGACATCTTCAGTGGCCCATCTATTTGTAAGCACTGGTCTCTTCCTCATTGTCCCACCTCTTGTCACAACTCCCTTTTCCTGTTTTGTTCGTTCTGTGCCTGGAATCACATAAATATATATATTTATATATATTTATTTATATATATAATTATTTATATATATAAAAATACATTTATATATATTTATAAATATATTTTTATATATATAAATGTATTTTTATACATTTATATATATATAAAAACTTTACAGATTTATTGAAGTCTCTATATAATTAAAGGTTCTGTGTCCAGACTGAGAAGGAAGGAGACATAAATCTATAAGTACATAGTATATAATGTACATGTGTGTGTATACAAAAATCAGTGTGTTGTCTAGATACACATACACTGCAGTGTATGGCTTAACAATATGTGTGCATAGCATGTGCAAGCTGTGTTTGTGTAGCTATAAGAGATGGTATCCAATGGCTAGGAGTGTGCACAGGTCTCCGTTGGGTTTTTTACAGATAGCTCCAGAAGAAGGGTTGTCTCCTAATTGCACAGCCTCTGGTCAGGGCCAGGAGATTTAATTGGACACAGATGACCCCTGTCTGACTTCCCTCCACGGGCAGTGATCCATCTCAGCCCACGAGCCCTCCTTCACATCCCTGCCTTCCCCTGGCCGTGAGATACAGGAGTCACAACCCCTCTTGGCCCTTGCTCTGCCCTCCTGGTCCTTGACTCCTTGCCTGGACAGTCAGGAGCTCTCACAACGTGCTTGGCCAGGCGTGCTACGAGGCAGCAGAGGGGTCCCTTCATCTCTCCCCTCCTTCTCAGTGTGTGTCCAGAACTCGCTGTGAGCTGTGTCCCATCAGCTAGATGTTTGGCAAGGCTTGCTTTGAGCAGCACTGCAGGCCCTAATTGAAAATGCATGTTGCTTTATAATCCCTTTTATTGGCATTTATTTTCCCTGTGGAATAGCAGGATAGCAATAACATACAGTGTATTACTGGTACAAGGCAAAATGGATTTCCACTTACCATTAATTTTTTTTTTTTTCTGTCTTGTTTTCAAAGAAAAGCAAAGTAATTACCAGCATGTTTAAAATGCATATTAAAACAATATATTTCATCTTTGTAACTGAACTACCCAAAGTGCACACACTCCACTTTCAAACAGCCTGCATTAAGTACCAGATCTCTCTGAAAAATCCTGCTGACAGGGGCCATGTCTCCAGCTGCTGCAAACTAGCAAAGCTCTGTTGAAGTCAGTAAAGCCACAGCAGCTTATGCCAGTTAAAGTTTTGGCCTTTGGACTTCCCTTTGCTGGTTCCAGAGTAATTAACAGGAGGAGAAAGAAGAGCTCCACAGGCTTGAAGTGGTCCCTGTATGCATAAGCTGTGATCCTCCCCATTGCAACATCAGGCAAGGTCACACAAACATCAGGCTATCACAGACTCAGAAAGGGACTCTTGGCCACGTAGGACAGCAGAATCACAAGACAGTTTTTTGGAAGGAGCTATGGAGATCATCTGGTCTGGTCCCTGGCTCGAAACCAGGCTGACTAAAATCAGGGGGCTCAAGATTGTGCTCAGTTAGGTTTTGAATGAGATCTCCTCTGTGTAATCTGTTCCTTATGTGTTTAAAATGGAAGTGGCTTCATTGTCTTGATCTGCACCCACTGAGGAGTCAAGGCCTCTGGATCCTGCAGCTTCCTTTGCCTTTACGAGCGAGAGAGAATCACACTGGATTTTGTGATTGGGGTGGCAGTGGGTTAAGTGATGGAGATAGAGCACAGGGCTGTGTCTGAGGAAGACAGCTTCCTGTAGAGCTCTGCCAAGCAGCATCACCATAGTAGTGTGGAGTTACAACCTTCTACAAACCTGCTATAAGCAAGCTCAGTTAAGGGGGATGTGGGAAGCAGGGTTGACTCTTGCCCCATGCATTCCAAAGGAGATCCAACAGACTTGACTGTGATGGTTTTCAGCTGCTGAAGATCCCATCCCAGTTAATTTACTAGAAAGATGGTAAACATTGTTTCCAGATTTCACCTCACTGATTGCAGGTTTGTTGTGCTAATTAACATCAAACAGAACCTGAGCTATTAACTTTCAGTAAGGACACATCAACCTATACTAGGTGAGGAACCCACCCATTTCAGCAGCTTTAGGCTGAGAAGAAAAATGAGTATTGACTTCTCTGACCACCCTATCTCATCTCTTCCCATATCAGATGCTACTGTTCATAATGTATTCTTTAAAAAGAATAATAAAAAATTGGAAAGTGTTAAATAATCCAGATGACAACCATTCTGTAACATCTCCAGGCTCTTCCCTTAAAAGTGATCATCATCTGAATAATAGCTTTGTTTCACAGCATCCTTCTGAGTTGGAAATATTGTAGTTTGGCTCAGTATGTACATTTTTGTGAAGGCAGTTCAGAATTCCCCATGTCACAAACCGTATCCATTTGTAGGTGCATTCCTCAGACCTTTCTCCTGAGGAGGAGGGAAAGTGAGCTGGAGATGTTTCAGGCAAAACAGTGCTAAACTTTTGGAAGAGGTTAGCAGAATTATTTACACAGATAATGTGGACATTATATATCCATTCTCATAGCATACAGTAGCATAAATCACATGTAGCTATGGCATAAATATTATGTAAAAATATATATGTTGTGTTTGGAAAACACAAAACATCTAAAAGTTTTGGAAGTGGAAGGTCTAGCAATCAATCCTTGGAGATGCACTTGAAATTCAGTTTGAATGACGTTCTGATGGTCATTTAGAGGAAGGCTTTGGAGGTATACACATGCTGAAATCCACAATGAGCTGAAGGCAGTGTACATGAAGTGGCACACCCTGTTTCTTCTCTTGGGTTAGCATGTTCTGTCCACCTTTTTCCCTCTGTCTCCTGAGCACAGTCAGTGGTGCCCGAAAAAGCAGAGTTTTTAACTATATTTAGATTTTCTATATCACACAACTCTGAAACCCTCTAGGAAATGTGTGCTCTTAATATGAACAGTCCAAACCAGCACTTTTTCCATGGCAGTCTTCATTTTTTCTTACTCCTTTTCAATGTGAGTTTACCTCCCTGGGTTATGTGTAACTCTAACTACAGGAACCTGGATGATGAGTCTGTTTATCCCTCTTATTTTTCTGAATTAAAAGCAATTTGATGAAAAGTGTTTGATTGGTGACAGTGACTGCAGCTGTAAATGCTTTAGTGCTGTTCATGGGGAAAATGAGGATTCCCCAGTGAGGGAATGAGGTTGCTGCAGGCAAGAATGGAAAAAGTCTTCCAGGATCCATCTGAAGCAGAAGGAAAAGGCTCCAAATCCTTCCCATGGGGAGGCTGTACCCTTGCTTTATTGAAATATATCTGGAAGCAAAGGTGAGCCAAATGTACCCAAATCTTCATCAGGTCTGGAGAAATAACTGTATTTTTCTTGAATCCAAGCAAGGGACAAACAGGCATGGTAGATGCTTGTTCTCTCCACAATTGAAAAGCTCTCTTGATGAAGCCTAAGGGAGGAACTGAGCCACTGGCTTTCATGAGTTGCAGGTTTTTACTGTTCCCTCAAACTCAGAGCAAGAAAAGAAACCTTGGAAAGACCACATCTGTATACCATGATTATCTAGCATGCCTTACCTCAGACTCAGCCTACAGGATTAATTGAGCCCTAGATAGTTTGGAAGAAGCTTCCTGAGAAAATCCATGCTGAGACTTCCTCCTCACATCACTTTAAGAACTGCTGCCTCCTTATACATTAAATTGAGGCCAGTCATTGGGGACAGTTTGAAAGCTCAGTGAAGCCTGTGGGAGTCTTTGCATGGGTCTTTGGATTGGCCCATAATCCTTTCCTGGACAGGGGTTTGTCATGAAGCACTAGACTGGGAATGAACGTGCATTTTTTAAGTGTCTCAGAATATCACCAATAAAAAAGACATATCACAGCAGCCTTTCAGATAAGCTATACCACTGTATTCTAGGCTGACAGAGCTCCTAAAAATCCTTCTTGAATATTTCTCAGCAGTCATAACCGGGACTATTGGCCTTGTAAGTTATTTTCCCCATCATTATTACAGTGCACTTGGGGTCCATAAAGCCACATTGCAATAAATAATGTATGTAGTACTATGGAAAAATAAAATAACAAAAATATTCCCCAAAAAACCCTAGGACACAAAAAAATACAGGAGGAAGAAAAGAATTTTACCACTGAAAAAGAAAAGTTTGAAATGAGAGGCAAGTGAGTTAAAAATATTGTTATATGTAAAGTGTTTCTTAAACTTGAATATTAGGTGCATCTGTAATATGGATGGGTAGATGAACAGATCATCTTCTAGTGCTTAGGAATATATATGGAAACTTCCAAACCAGAGAGCTTTGTAAGTCTTCCATCATGTGATTTGTTGTTGGTGTGCAGGTCTCAATAAGCAGTTCCTAGCAATGGAAAATACAGTTCAGCAGAGAACAACTCTGCATCCAGAAGTTTGAAGCACAAAGGACTTAAATCAATGCTGGGAGGCAGAAATATCTAAAAATGGTATCAAAAGCCATCAAAATGGTGCACAAAAATAATAATATTCTGATTCCTTCTTTTAAGATACAAGAGAGGAGTGAGAAGTTTAATTCTTCCTCTCTCAGACTCAGATTTTAAAGGAGCAAAATAATTTTGTGCAACTAATAATCTTGTCCAGTAGTTTCCAGGTACTGAGAGAACCCCATGGAAGTTTTATTTCATCATCCTATCACTAAATTTATGGATACTCTTTTTTCTGGATACTCTTTTTTTTTTTTTTTTCAAATATATACTTTCTTTGAGTATCATTTGACATTACAGGTAGATGAGAAAGAAAAATCTCCATTACCTTTCTTTGGAAGCTATGTTTACAAACATTTGTATAAATGGCTTTTTAAGTTAAAGGAAGTTACAGAGACAGCATATGATGTAAGGGAGAAATAATTATGAAGCTAGCAGTGAAAGTATAAAGCAGGACAATTTTAAGGTTAGCTGACAAGTGTGTGAGGTTAGACCTGAGGTCTTTTGAATGGGAGTAGAGGATGCTTTTGCATGCACTCATCAAGTGCCTAGGTACTGTGTTCCCAAAATTTGCAAATAGGAAAGTTTGACAATCAATCAGAGGCCAAAGTCAGCAGGCAACCATTCATGGAAGATTTATTATTCCTTTTTCATGCAGACCTCTAAGGATAGAATTATTTCATATTTCTATGAAGCCATGCTCTTCCTTGCTGAATAAAGTCCATTTCAGGACTAAGAGTTGGGGTGTGAGCATACATGTCATCCCAAAGGACTTCAATGCACCCTTAAGGATGTTATTAGAAAGTTTAAACAGTATGCAAGCCCTTGGGTGGGAAAATCTCAGTTTAGGTATCTCCAAGTTTGATGCCTAGTCTGAGCCAATGATTCGTTTACATTATTCCATTGGAAATGGAAAAAGATAAGGACCTTGAAACGTGAATTTCACACATCCTTCTTAACTACCTAGATCAAGTATGGTATCTTCTCTAAAGGTCTTGACCCAAGTCACTGGCTCTAGCCTATACAAGTGCTCAAGTCTTTCCTTAGACAATAAAAGCCAGATTAAGTGAATTTAATTCTCTGTTCAGCTTTTCTTTACTTTGGTGCTTTTCACCCGTGGATAACCTCGTTGATGCTGATCTAGCCAGCTTAGTGAACACTTAAATTGACTTTCAGTACCTGAAAAATTGAGGTTTGGGCCCAATGAATACTGAAAAACTCTGAGGGTGGTAGATATCAGCATAAAAAGAAGGAGGAGATGTGAAGCAGCTTTCATTAAAAAAAAAATTTAAAAATAGTTTAAAGATTGATTGGAATCTCTTCATTTACAGGTCAAAGCAAACGCAGTGTTCCTTCAGTGTCCAAAACTCACAGACATTTCAATTTTAGCACGAGGGAGACATTACCAGACACTATAAATCAAGGCCCTGGGCTGCAGGGTAATGTCACGCGTCCAACCATGCAGAATGCACGTCGGCGCGGCGGGTAACGGAGCGAGGCAGCCCGGCCAACAGAGTCCATGTGCCTTGTAAATATTATTGCTACATAGCGTGGAGCCTCAGCAGGAGGAAAGCTTTAAGTTAGGCTTGCAGTTTGTTTTCATAATTTGCAAGCCCGTTGCTTTTAGTCAGGAATGTGGTTTTCTGCGTGTGTGCGGTGGTGGATGCTGCAGATGCCTGTCAGGAGTGTCATCGTGAAATATTTTGGAGGTTAGGTCATGGGGTTGAGTAGGTTAATGAAGCTGTTGTGCAAAGGCAGGGACTGGAGTGATTCTAAAGGTGAACCATAGCACAGGTATTCTGTCCTTTTCCCAGGAAAAAAGTAAACCTGATTGTGTAAACCTGATTGTGGTGTGTCTGGTAGCTGATGTTGATTCTGCTGCACTTGCTGGTATGCAATTGCATCTAGAAGTGGCTGGTGTATTCGTGCCCCCCTGCTCCCCAATTTAAAACAGCCTTTGTTGGAAAAAAAAGCATTGCCCCCTCAAAAAGGAACAACCAATCAACAAAAGACAAAACCCTTTTCATTGTACCTATTTTTCAGTGTGATCTTTCAGCAGATGTAATGCTTTCATCAAATGAGAAGACCTTGGAATAAGTGACAACTTATTGGAGAACTCAGTGGTGGCCAAAGAATGCTTTAAAGCTGAATCTCTCTCATAGTTCAGGGAAATAATTAACTATTTTGGTTGCTCCCTCGTAAGTATCATGAGAAGAAAACAAACAACTTCTAACAGCCTTCAAGTGTTGTCTCCCTATTAAAAAATGAATAGAATTTTTTGTGTTCTCAGAAGTTTCTCTGGGAGTGGGAAAACTCTTTGAGTATGCAGAAACTCTGTTTAGAGTCAACCTGTGCTATAGAAGAATGAATAACTGCCAATGGACACTAAGTTGAAAGAACAGTGATTTTCAAGTCGACATGAAAGGTTTAGACTGGTCAGTACAGCAGTCTATTCTTAATCAATACAGGTATGGATTCTGCTTCAGTTTGTAACAAGTTGGGCAACTATTTCATTTCTACTGCAATGAGTTCCTGCAATTAGACATTAACTTTAGGGAGGGATCCCTGAGTGCCTAGTTGTAACTTTATTATTCTACCATTCATATAACATGATCCAGTTTAATTTATGGTGAAGATGACAGCAAATCTTAACCAGCATATTTTGTGTAGAAACCTGTGTGTGCCAGAGAAGTCTTCTCTTTATATTGCCCTTGTCATAAACATTTGTGACTAGAGACTGTCTCAAGTCAAACCTTATTTTCTTTTGCAATGGACACTTCTAGACCAGAGGATTTCTGGGAGTCACATATTTCATGCTAATGGGTTTTTTATGAAGTCCAGGTCAAATTATCTAAAATTTTTGAAAGTTCTCAGGAGGTTTCACCATGAAGTGGTGAACAGCTCATCACATGCAAGTTTTTACTGGTAGGAGCAAAATGGTAAGAACTATTCTAAAGATTTCACTCTTGTTGAATCTGAACTCAGATCACATCCTTGTTTTAGCCTCTTATTGCAAAAGCAAATTATTTGATCATAATTCAGATAAAATTACTCCAACTGTGTTTGAATCAACTGATGTTTTACCTGGTTATAACACTGATTTACACTAAGACATCTTTCTGCAAAGAAAGGGAGCCAATGAGCAGCACAGTTATCACATTCAGATTATGATTAAGTCTGACAATCCCTACACTGAAAAGCCAAAAGATCATGGATGTCTTGAGCTGTCATTTGGGCTCACCAGTGTCACTGTGACATGGATAGCTTCCTGTGATATTTTCTATCCAAGGGGTTGAGTTTGGAGGATATATACAAATTTACCAGATATTTGCCTGTCCTACTTTTAAAATCCATTTGTGTTAAAGGGCACAAAGATGCCTGAACTGAGTTTTGAAGCCACTATGCAAAACAGAAACACAAGGCTAATCTCAGTGCTTGCAGGTTACAAAAACAGGCCAAACCACAGGTGAGAACTGCTGGTTTTTTTCATCATTTCAAAACTTTAGCACCAAGGGACTAATTCAAAGCCTGCCAAATGGAAAGCAATGGAAAGCTTTGTATTGAGGTCAGTGGGTTTTAGATCAAGCCTCAGAAGCAGCTGAGAGATGCAATGACCCGCAAGTGAACTTCATGCTCTGGTTGAAATATCCACACTTGCCACGACTGCCTACCCATTGCATCGTGTCTTTGCTCAGCCTTGGTTCTCCTACACGGAATTACTGCTGCCAGCAGGCCAGTCAGAGGAGTGTGTGGCTTTCCAGTTGCTATAGGCTGCTGCCCAGTCATAGGTTTAACCTTTTGAGAGCCCTGCCCTGCACTCCAAAATTCATAGCCGCTGAGTCACACCCATGACCTCAGCTCCTGCACCAAAGACATAATGACTGTGGAATTTCTCTGTCTAGCGAAGGAAATACTGGAGTCTCCATAGTTTTATGTCCTTTGTAACTGGGGAGCACCAGTTCTGTCATTCCATCTGATGGACAGTCCCAGTAAAGGAAGCAGTGAGGTGTCTGCTCTTCTCACAAGTACCCACCATACTATTCTGCATGTAGAGGCAACTTCCCATTTTCTGATCTCCTAGAGCTATGAAAATATTAATTAAACAAATAAAAATTGTTAAATTCTCATATATTTTAATACTTCTTTCCATATATGATAATAATAACTGTTTAGCAATCCAACTACTTAGTCAAATATATAAATAATAACTGTTAGACAGCAAGAGTTATCTGCCCAGTGGATGGTGAGTGTCTAAAGGGGACATGGATACTAAATCTTGCAAGTGGTTTACCTCTTTTACTTTCTTTTTTCTTCTAATATTAGCTGTTTCTCATGACAATCTGATTTCCCTATAAACTAGTGGTGATGTATATTCATTTATACTCCTGATCATTTTTCTGAAAGAAAGTACTTGCAAACACTGTAACATTTATTCTAAGTAAGCAAGTAGACACTGAATACAGTAAGAATGACTGCTCTATGAGGACCTGGCCAAAGCCCATTGTAGTGAAAGGAAGGAATCCCATTAACTTCAGTGATCTGGAGAAGCCACCAAAGCTTCAACATATTCTTCTGAGGTTGCCCTAAGTTGACTCAGCTCATGGTTATCTTGTCTGAACTTTCTGCTGGTCCAAAACTATTCGTATTGTCTTGTTATTGTGAGTAAGAGACCTTCCAGGAAAGTATCTGTAGATGGTTTGTTTTCCCCTCTCTATATACTTTATAACCTCCAGAAAGAGGAAGAGGGAGCTCATAAGTCAAGGAACAAACTTTTTTTGGATTAATGCTGTAGAACTTTTAATACTAAAGCCTTGAGTGCAACCTTGAAACTCACCTTAACAACCTTTGTCATTCAACACTTATAGCCAGGGAAGAACTTCATTCAGAAATAGATGTAAGTTTCGTCATAAATAGACTGGGAATTTGCATCATTGAGCCAGGAGTCATGGATAGCCTGTAGGTCCTGCAGCTCCACTTCAGAAAGATGTAGGTCTCCCAGAGGTCCTGTGTCATGTTTGTAAGCCTTGTGCAGATGTCTTGGATACCCCATAATCTCTACTCCCTATATGTGTTTGGAGAATGGCATCTTGCCTGTAGCCAGTTGAGTTATGCAGACTGAGGGCAAAATTCAGGTCATCAGCTGGTGGATGTCCATTGTAAGGCCATCTGTATTGCTCTTCAGCATCCACCTGGCTGCACTGAGTAGTTCTCCAATGACTATAATGAGAACTTGCCCACCAGGCTCACATGAACACACCAGTACTGCAGACAGGAGGTGTTAGGGCTCTGAACCAGTGTCTAAATTCCACCCTAGCCATTGCCAAATAATTTCACCCCCCTCTCTAACAGCTTCTCTTTGCACTTGGCATCTATATCTAGCCAGTAAATACTAAAACAGATCAACCAAATTGCCCTCTGAGTGTGCCTGACTCTTTATTGACTATAAAGAAGCCCAGAAAACTAAGTTAGGCTTAAAATTTTACTTTCAGTGGGCTAACATTAGCTGAATTGAAATCCCATCTTAAGTACACAGGGATGTTATGAGCATTAGTTCATATTTTGTCATTAATAATCTGCAGCTTAACTCTGGAGAAAATTTGAAGAGGTTAGAGATTTATAGATATTTAGGTGAAGGGTTATAAAATGCATATATGTGTGTGTAGGCTGTGGGTGTGCATACTTTAAAATATATGTATATGCACATGTTTATCTATACCTGTATATTTATACAGGCAAAGAAGGATGAATACTTTCCATATAGTTCATTCAACAAAATGAGCAGAATTTAGAGCCAGAGGGATTTGTTATGACCATTTACTCTGGTGTTAAATACAAGATCAGATGTAGATACACAGGAACTTAAACCAAAATATTGTCTGTTTCACTATTTCTGTCTTCTGTGGAGCAACGTTGGCTCCTAGCTTGATCTGTACTGATGATGCCTGTAGAGTTGCAGACAGCAAGGAGGGGAGGGTTGTGATAAATGAGCATCTGAGAGGTGGGGAGCTTTGGCTCCTCACACTTGGAGTGAGTCACCCAGTGTGGAAGAGCCATCGCAGTCCCAGCATAGAAGCAGGAAGCCTTCCATAAAAACATGAGCAGCATTAGAGACAGGGCTAAAGGCTGCTGCTGTTTTCTTTGGTGCTTCTCATGTGCATGCATGCTCTGTCATTGCTGGATGGCTATGAACGTGTGCTAGATGTGTTGTATGTGCTTCTGGCAGCAAAATGGACATTTCACAGCTTGTTGTTTCTCATTATTAAATGATTAAATTATTTTTTCTATGTCCTACCTGTAAGTAGTCACACAACTAAATCTGGTGGAAGGCCAGCCTAGTAGTGACAGTCTCTTTGAAGGAAAACCAATGTCTATCATGGTGATCTGGAGTGAATTGGTCTGGTTCAGGAATCCCCCAGTTCAAAGAGGTGCTGGGAAGGATTGTCAAAAACAGGTAATTCCATTTCATTCACCCAAAGCTGCTGAGGCACTTCTGCAAACCCAGCCCTTAATCTCTCTGATCCTCAATTCACCTCATCTGTAAAACAGGATAAAACTGATGCTGCCTTTCCCTATTTAAAATGTAAAGTGATCAAAGCAGTGGCTGACTCTTAAATGTCTGTGCACGTTTGTCTGCATGGAGTCCTGTGTGTGCATGTGTCAATGTTTATGATGTGCTTTGTGTATATTTTTATAAAGCAATATGTGTGGGACATCTTAGGGAGAAATACCTATTACAAACAAGCATGACTTTTAGCTGACTTCTTTTGGGTTTGTGTATGAAGCACTGGGACATCAGCTCAAGCTTCCAGCACCTTGGGAAGATCAATATATGCATTGTACATTATTTCTAGATGGGAAAAAGGGGTGTGTTAAACACATATAAGTTCATAATTACCTAGAGGTAAGCAGGGAAGGTAATCCAGGGAGCTGTGAGTCGCATCGCAGGGACAGCTGTTTCTCCTCAGGATTGTTGGGATGGGGAGTGACAAGCTGAGGACACACCAGGTCACTGCTATCTCCCCTGGGAAAGCCAGAGTGGCTCCACAGTGAGTCCATGGGAACCAGTATCAAAGCCCAGGACGGAAGTGGACGGGGAGCTTGATCCTCATGTCAAGAGCGGGGAGCGAGAACACGCCGCTCTCCACCTGCCTGGGATCCACAGGGCTGGGCACGGAGACAACTGTCACTGCACGTCCCTCCACGCTGACAGCATCCTCAAGACTTGGCTTACACCCTCCTGCCTGTAAGGTCTGACGTTAGGTATCACCTGCCAAAAGATGGAGTGGAAGACCTTGCCACCTCTGGAAAAACACTCAGCGGGCGAAGGTGCTTGGGACAGGGTGTTCCTGCCATCAGTAACTCCTGGGCAGATTGGGAATCCACTCCAACTGCGGTGTGTGTGTGTGTTGCCTTGCTGAGGGAAGGGTAGAAAGATCAGGCAGTTTCAATTTAAAATCTCAGAACCTGACCCACCTGCAAAACTGCAGGTTAAAACCCAGTAGGCAGAGAGTTTGCTGGCTGCCTAATTTATTTTTTTTAATAAATATATATATTTATTATATTTATTTATTTTTATTATATTTTTATTTATTTATTATATTTACTTATTATTATATTTATATAAATATATAATTTTTTAAATATATATATAAAATGATGCTAGACTTTAATTTTTTTAAAAAAACAGTAAGGAAAACAGGAAAAGTAAAGCTTTGAAAGCTTTAAAAATAGAAAACACTGCATTATTATTTTTTTTATTAAAAAAAAAAAAGTAAACTAAACCCCTTATTTTATCAGTAGGAAAAATGTCAAAATAGATGCCAATAGCACCATAAACTGACAACCATGGGGAGGAAGAGTGCCAGCAAGCAAGCTGTGTCAAGTGGAGAAGTGATTGCACGGTGAAGAAGTTGTTTCAGAGCTTCGTGGAACTGCAGGTCAGAGGTGGTGGTTCAATGCTCAAGTGCCTCTCCTTGGATAGGATCGACTGCCACATTTCATCAAATACCCTGTACTAAACCCAAAGCATTTCAGCTATCAGGGCTGAGGTTCGTGTGCCTTAATTGTCCACGCACCAACAACTGTGCATGAGCAGAGTCAGCCTCTGGAGGTGTCTGCTTTCATCTCCTGGCTGCTGGGAGATCTGCAGGTGACTACGGTCCTCATTCAGACATTTCAGTTTGGTGCCCACGTTAGATGAGATGAATCTGGGCTAAGAAAACTTAATGATGAATGCAGACAAGGAATGGGAAAAACAAGAGAAGTAAGTTGGGAATGACACCTCTTTGTAAGAGGGATTTAGAGAAGGAAGAAATGTCCAGGAGTTCTTTGCAAGAGCACCATTATCCACATCTCAGAGGAAGAAATACCCTTTCCCCACTCTTCTTTCTCTCCTTCCCATGTACCAGTTTAATCTATGGAAAAGTTCTAGTCTCAAATCAGCCTACAACGAGCAAAACATCTACAGCTGGTGATATGCATACAAGCTGCACAGTTACAAATTAATTTTACACAGTGAACCTTATTTTTTCTCAGGAAATGAAAGAAAACAGGAATAAGAAAAAGGCATTATTTACACTTCTGGTTTATTCCAGACCAGAATACATATGCTCTCCCTTTTTTTTCATAAAAGTCAATATTTCAGCAACTATCTTATTCATAGTGGTTAACAGGTGGGTGCATGATTATGCTGCTAATTTAACCTAATCTGAAAGAAAAGGGTTTGAGGCTGAACAAAGCAGAAAACAAAAATGTCGACCAGGAAACAAAGAGCAAATGCGAGTGGAAGATGTCTCAGTGGGAAATAGAGGAAAGTAGGGTTAGGCACAGTGTAATACCCTGTTGAGTGGTGGTCTGTTGGACTCAGAGAACTTCAAGTACCTGGATGTTAGTGAGCCCTGTGCCTTGTTGGGTTCTAGGGCACACGCTCTTATCCATTAGCATTCCAAATAAAGTCAAAATTTTTGGCTCATTTGCATGGAAAAAAACTTTCATGATCCTACAGCTGTTCTCACCCCAGTATTTATAATTTTATTACTCAAATATCAACATTTGTTCACTGTCCAAGTGCAATGAAAACATAATATTTAAATATAAGCCCCATTTACCTTTCAAGTATTTTTCCTGTCCAAAAAATTCCTAGTAATTTGTGTCTAATTCAGGCCCTGAACTCATTATTCATCTCTTCTGTGCACCTATTCATATTAATAGGTGCTAATTCTACCCTTGTGACATCATCACTGTTCCTAAGGCAACGGCCTGTGATGTCAGAAACACAAGACAATAGCCTCTGGTTATGAATAAGCAAGTGGGGAAAATGAGTAATGAATTCACTGAAAGGCTCGTAGACTGTAGCAAAATATCTCAGGATCCAAACTTCCCACAAATGTTTTAACATACATTACTAGCTTAATTTTCAACAGATTAGGTATTGGCTGGGTGCACTGGGTGTGGGCCATTTGTGTGTGTGTGTGTTGGATTCTTGATGGATAATGTTATGTTAGGTGAATAGTATTTAGTCATGCTGTGCTCTAATGGCTGTCATCTTATGAGCTTGAGAGGATTTAATTTCATAACTGAATAAAACATTCTCCTATCCGAGTCTCTGGGGCAAAGATATCAGTGTAGCCTTGTTTAAAAAAAAAAAAAAAAAAAGAAAAACTAAAAGAAAAAACTCAGAAATATCTACTTGGTTGTCTAGTCCAATATCCTTGGTACTGTAAATAGTTTGTTTTATTGTATATAAGTTCAATATGGTTGCTTTCCTTGGGAGAAATTTTTACCATGGGCCAGCTAGCAGGGAAGGCGTTTTCTTCTCCCTGCCTTTGATGTAGATTACTAGCTGAATTTTCCACCTTCTCCCTATCTTTTCTTTAATTTTATTTAACCCCATGAACTAATTTTAGCACTTACCACTCCACCAAATAATTCCCTGTGCCATCTTTGCTTCTTTTTCACTAAACACAACAGAGTAGATCCACAAAATTATTCAGGAGCTTAGCTGAAATTTTTAGATCATGAGTTTAAAATATAGATTCCTGACACACAGCCTTTGCTCCCTATCTTTTATTCCTTAACTCACACTGTCTCCACTGCATCTGCTTCTGAGTACTTACACGTAGAGCCCAGCTTGAAGGGCTCCCAGTCACTACTGACAAGTGCAGAGGTTGGTGAGGTCTCTGCCACCTGAAGCAGAGCCCAAAGTATTTCAAAGGGAGGATAGCCCCATCTCTAGGGCCAGATTGCTGTGCACGTTTGAAAAACTGGCTGAGAAATGAAACCCTCAATTTTCCTTCCCAGGCTTTGTTTTCCACAGGAGAACCGGCTTCACGACGCTGTCTGCTTTGCAAGGTCTTGAAATAGATGCAAAAGAACACCAGGCAGCAAATGAAACATCAGCTCATGGTTCCTTGGGACATCTGTTTGAAAAAAAACCCCAGAAACTCCCCTGACTGCCAACAAGCTAAGTTTTACAATACTGAGACATGCCAGAAGAAGGTCGAAGGTCTGTCTGAATCCAGATGGCCTACTGGGCTAGTGTGGTTAAAGCATGCCAGCTTCTGTAGCCAACAGCACAGAAGGGAGTGATTTGGCTAGCATTATGGCCATCTGCCTCTAACTGCTCGGCCCAAATGACCGGATACCCATTGCAGCTGAATCAACAGTGCAAGTGCACAGCAAAGCTCAGATTTACAGTGCTGGATCTGTATCAAGATGCCTCAAAATGGTGATCTGAGCTGGGAAGTCAAAGATAGATGGGCCAGATGCTGGTGACATCCCTGAAGCGCTCTACGGATTGTTGCCTTCCCTGTGTGTCTCTCTATCCACCTACTAGGAATATTTTTTGGTGGTGTTTGCAGTAATTCTCTGTTGATATGTGCATCCACACTCAAAAAAAATTAATTAAAAAATAAAGAAACAGGAAACCCTAAAGCAAAATTCATTGTAAAGTGGAAACTGAGTCCAAGCTTGAAAAGCAACATTAGGATGTTATAACGATTCGTGGCAGTGATTCAAGTTGTTACTCTTGTGGTATGGGTCTTGGTTTGCTTTGGTTTGATGTGCTTTCGTTTGGTTATTCTGGAAAATCTATAAATGTAATTAATCCCAATTTAGAGTCAGGTATCAGATACAGTTGTGTTAGGAGACATCTGAATGAACATAGAAATATGAGGTGGAGTTTTGTACATCTGAAATAACCACTCCACTCATCCTCTGTAGTTTCTTGAAGACTTGGGATCAATTAGTGAAGCCCAGAGCTCATTAATTGTTCTGTAAAGCCAATTCTTCTCCTTTTAAGATAGGAGAGTATGGAGTGGCTTGTTTCTCTGGAGACATTTACACTCCTGAAGTTTAAAGCTAGGGAAAAAAACCTTCATCTAAAAAACTTCATCACACTTCTGAAAAGTAATTACTAGAGAGGTGAGACAGATTGTTCAGTCATCCTGTGGTTATTTCTGAGATTATTTTTTTTTTTTTTTCAAATGTCCCAAATCTGGCCAAAATAATCTTGAAGCAACTTATTTCAATAAGAATGTATGTGTAGACATACCAGCTCAGACCAAAAAGCTCTTCAGGAAGAGACCCACAGGAGATACCTAAAAATAAATATAAGAAAAGGGCAATTTCCCTCACATATCCTCTTTGATCTTCTATGGGAATGGCAAAGGGAATTTCACAAGAACAGGGGCTGCTGACTTTGGACATCTTTAATTTCAAATGTCAAAATATTTGTCCAGAAATTTTTATAATGTTTTAAGAACTCACTTTCCATTCTCAAAATCTGTCAAAAGTAACAGTGGAGAGTTACTTTTTAGGGATTTTTGCCTTTTAGGAGAAAAACTATTTGGATGCAATTTCCCAGTCAGTTCTAAGAATTACTAGGGGAAAAGACTATTTAAATACACAGCATAACTTTTCAAGTTTCTAAATTGATCAGAATATGGTTTAAACAGATTGAAAATGCTGAAGTAACAACATGGAATGACCACTCACACAGCCCATGTGTTAGTACTCTTTGACATATTATTTGCCAGTCCTGGTCACCTTCCATTTTGGTGATATTTTTAATCAAAAAGTAGATAACACCAGGAACAACTCAGAAAGTTATGTGGGGCATGTAATATGGCTGAATAACTTTAGAGAAATAAAATTTTGAGGTGATATATAAGTTTCAACTAAAAACCTTATTATGTGCATTTGGAATTTAAAGTCAGAATTTGTGTTGACTTCTTGTCTGATGGACAACCCAGCAATGGTTGAGATCAGACTTCATTATGGCATTTCTTCTACTGGGACATTCTGTGAGTGTTGTAGTAAATCTAGCAAGCATGGCTATGCAAATGCTGATTATTTTAGGGAAAATTTCTGTATTTGGAAAAAACCCCACATACTCTGGAGAAATGAGAGTGCTTGGAGTTCATGGCTAAGACTACAAAATGAAGGAAGTAAAGCTGATGCACAGCTCATCCAGGCTCTACATTGCATTTATTCCTCCAAACAAAAATTAAAAGCGAAGGAATTGTGTAATTATTTATTAATGTGATGCAAGGGCATGTCTCCATGGTAGCTGCAGTCACCTGGATTTCAGGTAATGATTTCAGTGTACATCAAATGATGCTCTGCTTGAGTTCAGGGCATTTGTGTGCAGCCAGGCTGTGCTGGTGGGACAGGTGCTTCATAGGTAGGACATGATGTACACCCCCGTGTAATAATTTCTTCCAGAGCTGTGTTGGATTCAAAGGACAAAGGGAGTTACAGTACTTTATCAGTTTTCTCATGTGAGGAAATTTTCTGCTTAGAAAAGGGATTTGGAAGCTCTGTTTTGGGGGGAAATCAGTTTTTGCCTGTTT
Source organism: Podargus strigoides (assembly GCA_028020825.1). Classification (NCBI taxonomy): domain Eukaryota; kingdom Metazoa; phylum Chordata; class Aves; order Caprimulgiformes; family Podargidae; genus Podargus; species Podargus strigoides. Next base: position 56,340,277 of record CM051623.1, on the reverse strand, counting down.
CTGGGTTTTGTGGGTTTCACTCAGACCTTTAAGCCCAAAGGGCACAAAGCATAGTTCTATTTAAACAATCCACTTGTATATTTTGTTCCATGAATTCTAATTTTATTTTTCAGAATTACGTGCTTACAATGCTATGTTTTGGGTGCCACAAAATACCATTAAAAAGAGGGGTTTGCTGAGCTTTTTTTTTCTTTTTCTTTTTATTTTTTTTTTTCAATATAAGACTGTGGTGGGTCTCTGAGGTTCATATTTGGCTCTAAGAGATCAATCTCAGTCAGCTCTGATGGATCCAGCTAGTTTGGCCAATGATTACCCTTCTGCTAATTCATTTGTGGGGAGAAAAAAAAAAAAAAAAAGTAAGAAAAAATGAAAAAAAAAAAAGAAGAAATAAGAACATCATATGGTGGTTCTAAAGCCCTCCCATCCATTGGATTCATCACATCCATACACACTGAGAATGGAATCCATCCATCCTTCAGTATCATGAGCTTGGTTTAAAGAGCTGCATGGACAGGAAAGTTTTATAATCACATTCCCTGGACTGAAGTTATGTGGTGAAGATCAGGTTAACCTGGGTGTAGCTGGCTGCCAGAAAACACAGAAAATGCCGTAGGAAGCCAAGCTTTCTGCTCTGCCTGAGCTTTAAAACACAGTATATGTGTGCATGTGTCTATTTATGCAACGAGGGAGAGGCACACATACACACATATACACGCCTCATTTAAATGGAGACACACATGCATGCACACTTACACCAAAATCCATCCCCAGCAGGAAATTGATTGGTGTCAAGGTACTGATATATGGGACAAATGCAGGCATTTATCATAATGAATAGATTAAATCTGTCACTTGAAGTCTGCAGTAAAAAAAGATTCTTTTTTATTTTTTTCTACATATTTCACATTGGATAAAATGTGGACCAAAATTTGAAAGAAGTGGGTGCTCACACCAGTAAAACTTCGGTTCCTGTCTTAGCTGACTCAGCTGCTGAGATTTCCTGTTGTCAACAAATGTGTTGAGCTTATACTGGGATGATTCAGAGCAGGAGCCTGGGTAGGTGCTGTAAATCCTCCTTCTTGCCTGCTCTCTTTCTCTCCCTGTGCATTAAATGTAGAAGACTAGCCAGTGGAAATCTACTTGCTGAGTATCTGAAGTGTAGAAGATGTCTGACCATACCAAATGGGCAATGAGATCTGGTAAAAAATGGGAAGCCTCACGTCGTGAACAATTTCAGTATTGCCACCTTATTACCACCTTAGAGTGCTGAAAGCCAGTTCCATTTTTCTAATGAATTCTTTCCTAATATCTTTTCCACTAAAATTCTCCAGCCTGTTTTTTAATTTTTTTCCTTTTCTGCTTTTTTTTTTTTTCTTTGCTACTGAAAACCATTTTTTTTTTTACTACTTAGAAGGTAGATTTCGAGTAAACCAAAAGATTTGATAGCTTCCAAAAATATATTGAACTGAAAGTACTTCATGGTGGGTTTTTTTTGCCTAAAAACTGTAATATTTTTATATTAGTGTAAGAAAAGAAAGCTTCATAGTGATGACGTATTTTCACTGAATTTGACATTTTTTGAGTTAATAATATTATTTTTTATTTAAAAAAATATTAAATTAAAATAATATTAAAAAAACCCTATTCTATTATAAAGCAGTAACTCCCCACATTAAAGAGCACAGACCACCAGTAATTCATACAGACCATTGTGGTGGTCCACAAAATAAATGTTTTGGAAAGAAAGCAGTAGGGGATCCTAATAGTTTTATGAAAAACGGTCCAAGAGAAGTTTTCTCTGCTGTTCAAGTCTTCATCAAATGGAAAAATTAAATGAACCACTGCTTTGTGGCATGGCTGTAAGCAGTACTGAGAAATCTGTACTTGCTGAAAAGTTACCAATATCGATGCAGCTGCCTCAGAACAAACTTCTTCATGGGACAAAACTCTGGGAACTTTCTGAGACTGCCATAGGGGGTTTTCCACCTCTTCTGAGCTGCACATTTCAGCAGTTATTTCAAGGTTAGCTAGTTTCAAATCAGATCATATAGTGATCAAGAACTTGCAATGGACTTTGATTTTGGCCTTAAAGTCTTTGAATCACCTGTGTTTACCAAACATACACAGTTCTGTGCTCTACATAGACACTGTAAGTAGACTTAGTCTGTAGATTAATTTATGGATTAAGCAGAAGTAATTCAGAGATGAACAATGGCTGTCAGATTATGCAGAAAAAATGGAAAACTTAAAGATGCAACATAGAAACACAGAATATCCTTGGTTGGAAAAGACTTCTAAGATCATGAAGTCCAACCATTAACCTATTAATGTAGTGTGATATCAAGAAATTGAGAAAAATGATAGCCTAAAAATGCAGGAAGAGCGTGGAACCTGAAAGAAGGTGTGCAGTTATTTAGTGCTATTTGTAGGAGGATGATTTGAATTAATGGGATGAGAAATGGAAAAATCAGATGGAAGATTGTAAGACCTCTAAATTCGTGAGAGCCTTGGGAGGGGTTTTTAGACAGACTGGTGTTATCATCTGGGAGCCTGAAAGCTAGACTGGGTGCTAGAGCTGCATGCTTACTGGTGAACTGGACAAGGTTAGAGGGCCCTAAGTGGAAGTGTCATGGCAGAGTTCACATTCATGTGGTGGGATTCCATTATTCCATTTCTCCCAAGCTCAGGTTGACATAATCCATCCTGCTGACTGAGAAACTAAAGGTCTGACAGCCTAAACTGATTTCTGTATCCCACAGCAGGTGATGCGAAAGTGAGGGCTTAAGTCTTGCCAATGGACAAAAGTGGATTAACCCTTTTTGTTTTGAAGCTATTTCAGATGCACACAAAAATAACCGCTGTAGTCCACTACAATCACTCTCCTGGATCATGGCACTGTCTGTATTTCAGCTCATGGATCAGGGTGCTCCCTTGGAGACAAGGCAGGGTGTTATCAGCAAGTCAATGCAGGGACGTTTATCTGTGCTGTCACTCACTGCAGAGCTAGTTATCTCTGAATGGGCTGATACCACCTCTTCTCACCCAGAGGGAGAGGTGATAGTGGTGCTATCTCTGAGGCTTTACACCCAGCTCTGGCCTCAGTTAACATCCCCCCTTTGATAGGAGAGGAGGAGGAAGGGCCATGGTGGAGCACAGGCTCTGGTGCCAGATATAGTCAGATATATAAGGCAAGATCATCTGGGTGGTTCTCACAGGAAGGGCTGCTTGCTATATCCGTGACGTATTTCACTCTCAGATGAAAATATTCACAGCCAACAGGTTGTTTATTCTTGTGGCATGGTGCAGGGTGGGTGGAGAACCTTAAAGTGAGGTGCCACAGGGGTGGGCAGAGCAGCTGAGCTTGCTGGCAGATGACTGTGTGTACCTGTTAAATGCCCTTAGATATAGTGACATGGATGGGAAACTGTCAGGTGCAAAGACAAGTGTCCCTGTGAGGTGTCTGAAAAGCACAAGTCACTAGCACAACTGATCAGGAACAGAGAGATGGTAAAATAGAATGAGTCAGGAATGCACAAGTATTTACCAGCTTTCTTGGGTAAAGATGCCATGGCAAGTCCTTTAACTGCCATCACTCATTAACCCTCAGTAATGGAGAAAAATGAAATAATGCCTAAACTGACCATTAAGATCTTTGCCTGGTGGGTACATACATGCACCTGGAGCTCTCAAAATACTCTCCAGTATTTCATTGTCCACCCAGGGTGGTGAACTGAGCAAATTGCTTGCAAAAGCAGTGTTCACACTTCTTCAGTGTTTAGGCAATGCCCACTGTTTCTGCCAGGCCCACATAGTATATGGTTCTTGGGTTGCATACAGCCTTCACAGGCTTCGTTTGGTCTTCTAAGCAATGAGCCAGTGCACCTTTTACTCTCACTTTCCCAGTCAATATGAGAAATCAGTGCACTTGTGCCTCTTGGCAATTTAGGTGGTGAGAGGGACTGTGAATCTTCCCCTGGGAAAAAGACAAGGGAGCAGGAGAGGAAATCAGGCACCTGGGACAAAGGATATTGTCAAGGAAGGGACAAAGCATGGGCTACCTGATAATGATAAAGCTGACAACACTTATGGCCCACCTGTGCTGTCCACATCTGGTTTGCACCTGCGACACCAAAATTAGGCTGTTGTGCAGTCTGTTTGTGTGGCTTATTTAACTTGCCCTTGTGCCAAGAACCCCAGGAGGAGTCTGGAAAGCACTATCTCCTTCAGCCTGGTCAAATAACATCACATCTCCTCAGTTCTTCCAGTGCAAATGTGAGAACCTAGATAATTCTTCCTGGCTGTCTCACAAATGTTTAGCATGCAGACAGAAGTATGATCCACCAGCTCCATATCTGCCTCCCTCCCCTTGTTGCCTGCATTAAATCCACAGGAGCTGTGAACCCATGACAGAGGCAGGAAGGTTTCTTGCTACCCGTCTCAAGTTGTAGGAACTTCATAGCACCCAATGGAAACCATGATTCAGACCAAAACAACATCCATCACATAAGTAAGAGTTGGAAAATGCATAAGAGATTAACATTTATTATTCTAGTAAATCTTCCTCCTCCTTTCAGTGTCTTCTTGTGTGCAGTAACATACAATGCACCACTGCACATGATATACTTAATAAGATCCTTATTTCTCCATCTTTCAACTTTAATTATTTATCACCATGACCCAGACAAGGTAGTATCTGAGAAAAGCTGACACAAGCACTTATGTGGCCAAGGGCAACATCCAGAGCTGCTGCAAACCTGTTTGATTCCACTGTGGTCAACAGAGCTATGTCAATATTCATTGCTTGTAATCCACTCCCTCAAGCCAACGCTGTACAGCTGGTTTATTTCCTTTGATGTGTGGGATAGACAGTTAGCAACTACTAAAACATTAATTCCTCTTTTCCTGATTTAAATTGCTGGGTTAAATTGTCTAGCATGAGACAATAAGCAAGATTTTCCAGTATGGCAAATGACTTGAAGAACCTCTATATTTTTTTCTTTCCCAAGACCCAACTTGGGAGATTGAAAACCCAGTGATTTTCCTGATCTTCTGAAAATTCAACAACCAAAATGTCTGAAGCTGGCTGAGTGGAATCACTATTTTAGGTTTTTTAAGTCATTGTGTGTTTCTGTTGTTCAAGGAAATCTCCAAAATGCATAGGTGTAAGTAGGATAAGAGACAGAGTGAAGAGAACTTGAAAAAAACAAGAACATTATATTGTTCTCGGATGAAAATAGATTCAGAAATTGAATACGAAATAACATAATGTGATTCTCTTTCCACTGGGTAGAGCTTCTGAAGAAAAAATGAGAAGTGAAAACAGGGAGAATAAAGAGAGAAAACATCAGAGAGAGACCAAACTAGAAAAAAAGAAGAGTAGAATTTGTATGTGTGTGTGAGTGCAAAACTTTTCCACTAGAGGAGAGCTGTGTTAGTCTGGAATTCCAGTCCAAAGGAACGCTCCCATAAATTAACTCATTTTTGTTTTTTCAAACATCAGTTAGCCTCACCACAAGGTCTCGGTGCTGTGCCATTTCCAAACCACTTTGGGACTGTCAAACATAAATCATGGGGTGTGGAAGCAGTGGAGGCAGAGAGTTATGATCTGGGCACAAGGTGCAAATTGCTTAGAGTTAGCGCCAGATTTCTTCACACCCCCCCTCTTTTTTTTTTTTCCTTTTTCTTCTCTTTTTACCACAAGGATTTGATTTTTTTGTTTCCTTTTCTTGTTCTTTTCATGCCCTTCTGTCTTCCATTCTCTTCCCCACTGTCTCTTTTTGTTTGTTTTTATTTTATTTTATTTTATTTTATTTTATTTTATTTTATTTTATTTTATTTTATTTTAATGTTTACTGTAAGCAGGGAGAATTAACAAGAAGCAATTAGGATAGCATTTACTATAAAAAAGACCTGTGTTGGAGTGCTGCTCCCAGGATGACATCCATAGCAAACTTCTACCCCGCTGAGGGATTATTTTCCTCTCTTTTCTTTCTTACTTCCCCCCCCTTCCCTGTTTCATGTTCTCTAGCAGTGATGGTGGTCTCAGTCTCACAAAGAGATCCAGCAATTAGAAGGGTACTAAATGAAAGATGCTTTTTAATAGCAATTACTACTTCCTTGAACACCTAACTCCAGTAATCTATGACACAGTGGCTCTGATCCTTAAAGATGACTACAGGTGACTTTTTTGGTGGGGGCAAAGAGAAGTATAGAACTTGATTATCCAGAAAGTGCTCTGCATAATCAGAAATTTAGGATTCTTCTACTTGCCTGCCATTGGACAGCTCGAATCAAAGCAAATGAAAAAAGAAAAGTAATGGTCAAAAATACATGCCTCAGTTTGTGCCCTTTTTCTCCCTCCAGTGATGATGCTGGCTAACTATGGGGAGAAGTCAACAGACCTCTTTGGACATCAAAGATATATTGTCTAAACTGGAGTTCATTAAAGCTTCCCAGAGTCATCTATTCCTGTAAATTTCTTCTTCAAAATAGTCTTGGGAGGTGTCAGCATTTGCGTGTTAGGAAGTTCTTATAACTGCATTATTCCATCCTGCTACTCCATCATCTGGTTTCAGTCACTCTTCCACTCACCTTGGAGTAAAGATACAAAAGTTATTCTGGTTCTGTCTCATTTCAAGACTTCTGACATAAGTAAGCCTGGAAACCAAAGCATGGAGGTTCTTCTTCCCATGACTGAAGCTTGGACTCCAATATTGCAAACTTTCTCACCAAAACAAGCTTCTTAGTTACTGATGGATCTTCTGGCTTGCTTCAACCAGTTCCACAGAAGGAAGGATGTTCAATAAAAAATGTCCACAGAGAATTGCTATAACTCTTTGTAGCTACTTACCTTCATAAATGTACCTACAGTTTTATTTCCCTCTTACTTGTTTATTTTAAAACTCCATCATCGAATACTCTGAAGTCTGTGGAGTGGGAATTTCCTTTCTTATGGGTCTTATTCCCTCCTCTGGGAGTAAGGACCTTGACTTTGTTTAGAAGAGGAGTATCTACATCACAAAAAGCTGAACTGGTTGCTTGTTTGGCTCCAGAACTCCCTTATAGATAATGACACAGATTTGCTCTTACATGGAGTCCAGAGGAGCCCAAGTGCTGCAGTGCAGAGATGAAGACAGGCATGGACAAAGTGGACATCAGTTTGGCATGGCTTTTCATGCCATGCTTCTCAGTAACACCCCGTGTAGTTTTCTAAGGAGTCCATTTGTAAATCTGGAAGTTGTAGTCAACAGCTGCCTCATTTGTGTTCCCCAGGGAAGGATTTTTTGCACACCTTGTACTATCCAGGCCATGGAAAACATAGTCAGTCCTGAAAATAGTTGTCCCCTTTTTGCAAAATCATCAGTAGGTCAGTCACATTTTCTTTTCAGCTGAGCACTCTAAACCCACTGTTCCCTTCCAAAACTTCTGCCCTAGACCTTGCAATATTTTAATCTTGAGGGATCTGAGACAGCTTTACTTAAATATTTCTACATGAGATTTGCTTTTTGGTTTTTATTTTTTTTTGTTTGTTTGTTTTAAATTTTTCCTTATCATCACATTTCTTCCAGAGTTGAATATTGCATCCAAACAGAAATAAGATATATCCTGCATTCAGATGTATTTGAGTTAAGCATCGCCTAGGGTATGGTTTTTGCTTGCATCATGTACACTGCTGCACTGAAGCCTTGCCCTCAGCTGGTCTTCTCTTAGAAGTGGGTGACATGATTTCTTCCCAGACCCCCCTTGTCCTGGGGGAAAGGGGAGAATGTGGCGGAGGAGACATGAAAAGCTGATCATCCTCTCTCCAAGCATTTCCTCTTCTTTCCTTTGCAGCATCCTCTGTCATAATCCAGAGAGAGAAGATCTCAGATGCTTGTGAAAGCAGCCAATGAGATTTTTATGTGCAAAGGACTGGCAGCTCACAATTCTGTAGGCAGCCAACACGCTGTATGATAACCTTCAGGTGGCAGCAGAAACTACAATGGATAAACTTCAGCAGGTCAACTGATCACACGTTGGGAGGCTGAGTGACAGAGGGAAAAATATATCTGCAGAAGCAAGCAAGGAAACACAGTCTGTTCAAATGGTGCTGTTGTAAAAAGAATCATTGTTGTTAGTGTGTGAGGGCTTCTTTTCCTAATAAAAGGTAATCTAATAAAACCTGCCAACTTGTTTGCTTTCACACTTGAGTGTCCCATGTTGAGAAACATATCAAGTTGAAACTGTATTGAGCAAAGTGTAAACAGCATTCTTCAGGAAGAAGTTCAGCTGGTTTAAGAGCACTTGGAGGTCTCAAAAGGAAAATATAAGGAGGGGTTTGCATACAGCAGATGGAATGTTGGATTCTTCATAACAACATTAAAAGTCTCAGTTAGAGAGGGTCTGAGCCATGAAATTCAGATGCAGACTATCCATATCTACACATTCATATGAGCTTTGAGCCGTGTGTTTGACTTGGTCCCTTTCAGAGACATAGGATCCCACATAAAAACAAAGCACAATGTTTGACTTTGAATCTCCTGTTCCCCTTGGGAAAGCACTGGTGTTCAGCATTAGAAGAAGTGCATGAGCTGGGGTCATGAAAATCCATCCTTTGTGTCCTGTGTCAATGTGATGAGGGTATCTTTGCAACTGCTATCACAGAAGACCTATGAAGAAGGGAAAATGGAACAGGATCTACTCTTCCTAGTTCATTCTTAACAGATACTTGCCTGACCCATTGTCAGGCATCACCCATGATGGAAGCTCCTCAGCTGCCTGAAAACTTCTAAGCAATCTAACGCAGTGTTTCTCCATGTTTACCAGCATGCTCATACAAGACTTTGCCATTTTTGCCACAGGAAAAATGAAATGGGTTCTCACTTAGCGAGGATCCACTGTAACACTCAGAAACTTCTCTGCAGAGATGCTGTGTAACCACTTTCTGAGCCTCTCCTGTTTTGTTCAGATGCTTGCTCCCACTTACCCACTCTACCTTGTATTGGTCCTTCCTGAATAAGATCCTATTTCTTTCTGAATTATTATTATTATTATTATACTGAATTATACCAGATTATGACAATTTTGTGATCTGTCCTTACTTAGTATTATGTAAAAACTAAACCAATGTACTTTCTCTTCAACTCTGAATCACTGATGATGATGATGATTCATCACCGCTCATTATTCATTTTCAGAATTTTCCCTTGCAGAACCCACTTAATTTATATTCCCATTTGCACCTATTTTGTCAGTAGGTTTTCCAGCAATTTTTGCCTCTAACCCATGGTAGTTCAATCCATACTATGTTTGCCTAGTTTATTTCTGAGAATGTCATATGAGACAGTGTTAAAAGCTCTAATAAAATCAATGTATGTATTGGCAGCTACTGCTCCTCCTGTAGCTACAAACTCGTTGCTGTCTGTAGTAAGACGTTAGGTTGGTTTGACATGTCAGCTTTTACTTCTTTTTGTCTTCCTTTTTTTTTCCTTGGTCTTCCTGACTTTATCTCACTGGGCATCTCTGCTCTTTTTGCACACTCACACAAACTTGGTCTGAATTCCACTTGCTGTGCAATGTTTGTGTTTGAAACAAAGATACCATGATTTAGCCATCTTTTTCCTTCTTTATACTTTTTAACTTTCTTCTTCAGTAGTGTAATTTGCAATTTGCTTTGTAATCTTGTCTATTTATGGAATGGTAAGCTTTCTCTTACTTTTTTACACTTTTACCCTTTTACTCTTTTTTTTTTCCACAGGTTGTCTCCAAGAAGATTTTATCAGTAATTTTTCTGAGCATCTTCACAGGTACTTTTTTATAAAAATCACTGTTCACGTTGCACTACTATCAAACAACTTTGAGATAAGAAATGAAATAATAGAGAGAAAACTTCAGATCCAGGAATGCTATTGTCATCTGGTCTTTCAAAAACCCAGCCATCATTAATCTGTTGTCCTGCATAGTGGGAAAAGGCATTGACAAGCTAAGAACAGGTTTTCATGCCAGCTTGGAAGCAAAATAAGCCACTTCAAGAGAAGAAAATATAACCAAAAAATGATGAACAGAGAGAGTGAGACAGAGAAGACAGAAAATAACAGATCCTAGAACAGTCAAGTAATTACAACACTCCCAAGAATGGGACCTTAGGTTGGAATCCTTGATCTGCCTGAATGGATCTGAAGATTCTCCAGTCTTCCAGGCTGTTTCTTCAACTGCTGAACTGAAGAAAGGTCTTTTTTTTTTTTTTTTTTTTTTTAAATTCCAGTTGCTCCTGTTGGAGCTTTCCACTTTGTGTGAGTAATTACAGACATTCATGAAACCACAGAGCATCAGGATGCATTTTGGTGGTCAGTACATTATCTCATGACTGGAGTAGGGGAATAACCTTACTCCAGGTCTTTGCTCACCCTAATGCAGCTGAAGGAGAATTTGTCTGTCTCCCACAGACAACTGTGTTTTCAGTTACTCAATACTTCACATGAAACACTTTCCCTATCTCCACAATCTTTTAAGAAAATTACTTGTCCTGTTTCCCCCCTCAAAAAACCATCCCTGTAAAATTCCAATTGATGCTGATCTGTTATTTTTTTTTGTTTCGAGAAAATTATTTTTTCAAGGAATTAACATCTTCTCAAAACAAACATACAAACAAACAAAAAATGTGAGAGCATCTTCAGTCCCTCTGGGTTTTGATTTCAGATCTGTTTAAGGATAATGGGAGGTTTTTTTTCTTGCATCATTCTACTGGCACTGAAAAATCTTCTGGGCAAGGAAAATGTCTTTCTTCTGTATTGCTGAAGCACCAGCCTCTATGTTCTATCTCAAGGATTAACTTTTCACACAGAAAAGCTTACAATGAAAGCATGCAGAGTATTATCAAGTCATAGACTTTGTTTATTCATTTCAACTATTTTTTTTTTTGGTTCAGTCTGACAAGTCCCTTCCCCTCCTGACAAACGGTCCTAATGTCAAATCAATTGCAATCAATTGAATTCTTGTGAGATTTTTTTGGTTTGGTTTTGGTTTTAATGTTGCAAGTCCATCATACAGATTTTAATAACTGAATTTTCAAGCCTTGGAGAAAATAACTGTGTATTATGGGAAGACTGACCTTATGCTCAGCCCTGCAGGTAAAATGGCTGCTCTATAATAAACAAATTCATCACTGGGGCTCATGTCTCAGGGTGAAATTTGCTGCTTTGCTGCTTTTACATGTGTTTGTGGAAATGTCACACAGTTTTTGATGTTCACTTTCTAAACATCTGGCACGCTGTCTTCTTCAGGATCCAACCTGGTGTCACAGATTTCCAGTTGCAATGATGATGAGCTGACAGGGCATTAATTGCCTTCAATTTCACCTTCTAATGATTAATTACTGATGTGTTCAGACCAGGTGTCAGAGCTGAAGGGACACCTGCCCTCTCCCAGCAGTTGGCTATTTCAAATATTAGACTCCTCATCTCATGAATGGAGTCTTGTGTGCTCCTCTCACTTCTTGCATGACTGATGGTCATGTAAATACCAGTGGTCCTGAAACAGATCTTGTTGTTGACTCTTGGGAAAAACGGAGGCAGGCAGGTCATTCAGACTTTGTGATGTAAGACCTATGAAAAAGCATGAGAGAAAGAGAGAGAAAAGAAAGATTAAATAGATCCTGGAACACCAACTTTACTTTCTGATGACTGAGGTGTTCTGTCAAGTATGGCAAAGACTGCTGATTCACAGCTTGGTGATATTTTTCTTTCTTCTCTTCTTCTCCAGAGAATACAGATACAATTTTCCTAAGGAGTCCGTTCTTGATTTCTTCTCAAACCCTGGTTCTCTAAGCAGTCACAGTCCTAGATCTCTTTTAAACTAAAGAAAACACACGTAATTCTGTAAAGCTTGCTTATTTTTTCATGCTACTATTTTGTAAGCGGTTGATTGATGGTAGATTATATATATACAGCCTTGGATGTTGGCTGGCATTTTCCAATGAAGCAGTATGTCTAATTGACATTGGATATAGGTGGGGTTTAAGCACATGCTCTGCTAGGATTAGTTGGAAAATCTTGCTATAATTCTGCAGGCTCAGTGGATGGGATTTTCAAGAACCTATGGAAGTCAGATAACCCAAGTGAATATCTGAGAATCCATCTCTCTTACCTCTTCCAAAAATCCCAGAACCATTTCTTCATGACTTTGCAAATTGAATTTATTTTCCCTGTGTCTCCTGAATTATGGAATTGTAGAAATGTTGGTTGGAAAGTACAACTGGACGTCTCTAGTACAAACTTCTTCAACTCCTTGGAATAATCAAGTGATAACCAATGCTAGCTAAGGTCAGGCTTTAATTTTGGCTAGCCAAGTCTTGAAAATCTCTGAGAATGGAGATTCCACAAATTCTCCAAGCCACCTTTTCCAGTGCTGAACTACCTCTAAAAGAAAAAGCTTCCCCTTATGTCCAAACTGAATGTCTCAAGCTATTTGTAGTGGTTATCCCTTGTTTTTCCATCTAAAAGCAAGAAAAGTTTTGATCTGTTTTCTTTGTAACATTCTTTCAAATTGAGAACTGTAATTAGATCTCCCTTAGCCACATCTTTACAGGAATAAGAAAGCCCAGATTTATCTTTTTTTTATCCTCTCCTTATAGCTCAGGTGTATATAGGCTTGAGCTTCAATTTTTCAGCAGAAAATATTTTCTAAAAGGTACATTTAAGGGAAAAAACCACTAATGGGTTCTTTATATTTATGTTTTTCCCTAAGAAAGCTGTTCTGCTTTTTCCAGCAGCTCTTCTCAGAATACTCCATGTTGTCTTAACAGCAACAAATGTCAAAGGTTTCCAGTTAAATCACTGTACTTTAGAGCAACAGTTTATCTATTAAACAAAGATATTAAGGGAGAAGTACCAAATAAATCCCAGGAGGCATGACAGTATCAGCTAAATGTCTTTAAATAGCCTTTCATTGTGCTTCTGCCTATCCCAGAGAGATGCCATTTTGAGGCCAGAAGGGAACATTCTGATAATTTAGTCTTGTCTCTTTCAGGAGCTTCTTCCTTTTTGCTCTTCTCTCCGCTCCTGTTCTCCTCGCCCTGCATGTCTCTCTTTTGAGCAGTCATTCCCTTTGAAGACACACCCAAGATTAGTTAATCACCACCTCACTCCACCAACACTCCATTATTCAAGCAAACCACACACTCTCCCGATGTTGTACTCAGTGGAAAGTCTTACCAAGGTGGCCACAGCCAGACACAGACCTCGAGTACTCATACAACAACACCTCCATGCTTATTTTGTTTATTGTAATGGGGCTATGCTGGCTGGGGAAAGCAGCCACAACCTTGCTTTATGGGACATGATTTGTTGTCATTTCTCACTCAGAAGAGCCCAAGATTGACACTGCAAAGGGATTTGTCACACGTTGCTATTCCTCATGGCATCTTCCCAGGAAAAAGCCAAACAGCATTGTTCAAATAACTCATTATTTGTTTATTGCAGCTGGATCTAAAGGTCTTAAGCAGGAGTAGGGTCCCCTTTAGATAGGTGTTGTACAAGCATCATGGAAGAAAGAGTCCTACTTTAAATAATTTACAATTTAATAGCAAGTGCTGAGAATGGATATGAAAATTCAAAAATCTATTTAAACTTTTATAATCACAGCTATTTAAAACTCCAGAGCTAAATAAAGTTTAGGAACTCCTTCTCTCATTTCTTAGCTGCTGGCTCCAAACCAGTGGTTCATGGTACCAAACCCAACATGTTGTCAGACTTATCTTCCCCTTCTGTAGAGATAAGGGTATACGTGTGATGTTGGTGAGTGTGTGTGAGCTGTGAAGAAATAAAATATACAAAAACAGAGATATGTGCTTTGTATTTTCTTTTATTTCATAGAACTGGCACTCAAATCTGGACAGAAATCTGAGAGAAATAATGGAGGTGATGTTTTTAAACTACTCTCAGAAATATGTTTTTCAATCTGGAAAGGAATTGTTTTAGGGATAGATGAGTCCCCAGACAGATTACATTAGACTTCAGTTCCTGACTCAGGCTGACAGTACCTGTGACAGTGGGCAAGATGCTAATTTCTCTAAGATGTGATTATTAAATGGGGATAATGGTACACTTTGTCTTGCCTGTTTACAATGATAGCTTCTGTGACAATGAGTATCTCAGTGAACTGAGTTTAATCACTGGGTCTTATTTTTAATAGAGTAAGAAAACAACTCTGAAAATATTCAGAAAAAAAAAGATAACATTAATAAATATTGATTCTTTAAAAGTTTGAGAATATTTAAATAAAAATGTTAAGAGAAATATCATGATGAGTTCCATGAACATTTTGCCTAGGTTTGGGTTTTTTTTCTCACCAGTTATAACTGTGATCTATGTCCAAAGATAAAAACCCAACTTCTGCACTCAAGACTTACTTGGCATAATGTTTATACTGAGTTTAAAGACAAGATCATCTTGTGTGACTGGGATGTATTAGTAATTATCTAGTAATCTTCTAGAACTGGAAGGCTGGAGTTGTTGTCCCAAAGAAGCTGTGGATGTCCCATCACTGGAAGTGTTTAAGTTAGGTGGAAGGGGCTCTGAGCAACCTGATCTAGTGAAAGATGTCCCAACCTGATCAAGTGAAAGATGTCCCTGTGCATGGCAGGGGGGTTGGAATAGATGATCTTTAAAGGTCCCTTCCAATCCAAACAGTTCTGTGATTTTGATTAGGGTTAAAAGGCAGTTAAAAAAAAGAAGATAAAGTTGGGCAAAGAGGGAAAAGGGAAAAAAAAGGAAAAAGTGTGATTGCTCTTATTTAAAGAAAGGGAAAATTAACCCCCCAGTCTAGATCTTGAAGAAGGCTCATTTTAGGGCTTGACAAATTTGGAGTAGCTCTTAAGAAAAGTTATTTCAACATGAACATGCTTTGCCCATCTGACTTCTAGTACCCAGTCCATGCCAACTGGCATGAACTGGAAAGAAAGAGAAATCTGAGTCAGAGAAAAACTTTATTTAACACACTACATTAAACGTGGTTTCCCTTGGACTGAGAAACTACACCATGAAATGTGCCATTCGATGAATCTTCCACGATGAAAAACACATGTAAGCCAGCAAAATGAACAGGGCTTTATTTATGATAGGTTATAAATTATGCTTGTTTCTGCCCTTCAGGCAGGGGGAGTTTTCATCACCATGCAGCTCAGCAGCTCAGATGGGAAGGAAGGCTTCACGGAATTGTGGCTGCTTGGGTCAGTGAAACGTCTTAGTTTCTAATGCCCAGTTCGTTGTGTTGAGAGAGAAAGAAAAAGAAATCAGTGTTATGCCCCTGCTGCCTTCCACCAGTGCTTCACAGCAGCTTTAGTGGAAGGGCTTGTCAAAACGTTGATTCAAAGGTGATATATTCAGGTGGTATATTCAAAAATATCAAATGCCAGACAATCATGTAAACCTCATCCCCAGAAATTCTGAATTACACCACTGTGCCTGTACTTGCTCTGCTCTTCAAAGCATAGAACACTACACTCAGCTCTGCCTTACAAAGGTTTTCATGACTTATCCAAATGTTCAGGTAAGATATGAGCTGAGACATCAGTTTCCTTGAACAGGTAGAGACATACAGAAGCAGCTAAGAAGGCTGTAGTTGCCTACTTCCATATGGACCACTGGTTCATATCACGTGGTCCAGGTCAACTAACACTACCACAGCTGCATGGTTCTGTCCACTTGCTAATTCATGTGGCTGCTGGATCCTGACAGTGCAGTGACTTAATATAAGATCATCCCACTGAAAATGAAAAGGCTTCATCAGAATAAAGGTCCAGTCTTTGACTTCTCAGCTGAAAAAGCAATGGTTTCTCACTTAATATTTAGGGTGGGAAATTTGAAAATTTCCCTTTCTAGTCAGCACCCTGAACTGAAACAGAACTTCTTAGTCTGACTACAAACATTTGCCTCTTATAAAGGTTGCTTATTAAAAAGAAAAAAAAAAAGCACACAACACCACACTTAAAAATAAAAAGTTTCTTCAAATAAAAATTTTGCTATGAAGTATTATTTCCCACCAAACTTTTTTAAGTCAAAGTGAAAGAAAGTCCATTCTTTAGCTTTGAAAGCTAGTTTTTGTATGGATAATTATAGCTTAGATTAAGGAAAACTAACTTGTCATCCCTAAACCACCAACAGTCTTCCAGGCCATGGTGAGTGGTTAACAGCTTGTCACTCATTTTTACAACCTCACTAGTGTTTTTCTCAACTAAATGTAGATAATAAGGATGTCTGTTAGTCAAATAGAAATTCTGAACACTGACAGAGGTATGAAAAGTTTGGGGTTTGTTGGGTGAAGGGTGGTATAACATTTGGCAAGAAGATACAGACATAGGTATGGACAAACACACATAAAGACATAACTTCCATCCAACAATTCTGCCAATAAGTGTTATTTAAACGAAACCCAGTTTCACCTTGACTTTGAGGACTGCCTTGCCTTGTTCCCACAGTTTCTAAATCTCCAAAATTTTCAGTGAGGTTTATATGCACAAGCATTGGTAGAGCCATCCCAGAGTCCCATCTTTAGGCTCATAAGTACTTTATAAATGGTTTTTTTTTGTTGGAAAATGATACTGTCAGCCGACCTCCTAATGGTTTCAATGATCACTAAGAAACATTAAATGCTTGAGAACAGGGGAAAGTCATGGGATGGCAAGTATCTAATCAGACAGCTTGGCATTTCTAAAATTCTGAGCATCTAGTTCAAAAGTTTCAACCTCATTTCTATTGGATTGATGTAAGCTGGAGATCTCTTCTTTGAAATCAGCAGAGCTGATGAAATAAGCCTTTTAAAATGACAGAAGCCTTGGGCTGAGCACGTCCTAAGCATCCGTGACTCTAACTTCATCCACATTAAATACATTGCATGCCTGAGGCTCCAGCCAGACAAATACAGATATGATTTCAAGTCTTCACTGTCTGGGTATGAGGCTGAGCTACAGACACCAACGTGACATGCTTTTACCAAGCCTGGTGCCAAAACTGCCTTTCCACTTCCTGATGTGCCAGAGTTCCTTTGTATTGTGTGTCACAGCAATATAGAGCTTTCCCTTCATAACATCATTAACACACCCACATGGGGGATCCAGCCTCTTGCAATCTAACGGGGGGTACGCCGAGCCTAGCTGGAGACATGCAAAAGAGGCTTCCTGTTCTGGTCTGGGCTGCATCCATTACACACAGTATGTCAGGAAAAGAGGAGAGGGTGTAAAAAAATAATGGAAGAATGAGAGAGGATTTTTTCAGACAACAGAGAACTCATACAAAATAATTATAGATGATGTTTAAAGAAAACCTGGCTTCATGCACAGCTATTTAACTGCCATGGGAAGAGTATGCCAACATGGGTGGGATACTATAAAACCCTGTCTACATTTAGATGCTTTAAACCAGAGTGAATTGAACAAGCCATTAATCTGACAGAGACTTTAAGTGTTCTACTGTGACTGTAAACGTCCTGATTCCTGCATCGAGCATCAACCTAGAGAAGCTGCAAGGTAAAAACATGTAGAGCAACACCTGGATTGAATGCTAAGGCTACCTTCATTTCCTAACCTTTAAAAAACATAGGGGAACATACCACATATTCATGCCCTGCTTGAAGTAGTGAGAAATACCAAGAAAATCACAGCTACATGAAAAGAAATGCACCAAGACAAGGTCTTAGTGGAAATTTGTATCTGGGAATCTGCTGGTATTGTTTGTATGTGATCAGCTCCAAGGCTTTAGTCATTAGGACTGACTAATTTAAAATGTGATCTCAGTTTGGGATGTTTCAAAGGAAGTAGAGAAGGATTCATCACTGCTACCTTCAAGTTCTTAAAATACAGACCTCTCAGGGTAAGCACTTCAGCTGGTTTAGTTAAAACGTGCCTGGTTTAGGATGAGGAGTATCCCATCTTAAGGGGTACAGGTGAAAGAGTCCTAAACTTAAACTTTTAGTATGGGTCTGAATCTTATTCTTTGGATAATCCACCTTCAGAGCTTCTGTCTCCTTGGGGCTCATTGCAGAGAAATACAATCATCTGATCACACTTGTTGCCCACGTTGTGATTGAGAATTTATCATCAGAGACTTCTTGGGGGGGCTCTCAATATAAAAGGCAGGAGGATAATCTCTGTCCTAGAGAAAGCTCAGCCCCAGAAGAGTGATTAAACCTCTGGCTGAATTGAAATAGTTGAGAAGTCAAAAAAGTCCCACTGGAAAACTGAAATGTTTCATCACTAATGATATTTTCTATGGAAAGTCAGTTTAGATAAACCCCACATTTCCTGCCAGGAAAATGTTCCTGCAGGAACAGTTCTTGACAGGCTCTATGAAAGGGAGTCCTCAAAAGGAGCAGAAACTCAAAAGATAAAACCACAATTATTGCAACTCTTTATTTTAGCTGTTCTTCAATGAAACCTGCAGCCCCCCTCTCACTAAGTCAGAAATAATTTTAGCTCATCTGGAGCCTTGTCTGAGCAAAGCATGAGGAATTTTTGTCCTGATTTTGGATTTGTTTTTTATTTCTTTGTCTATTTTTCCCCCTTAAATACCTGCATTAGTGTAATTAGCAGTGCAAATCATGACATAACCATGACAACACTGCAGAGTCTTCAGTTCTTAATCTTAGTGGGTGCATACAAACTGCTGAGTGGAAATGGTCCCTGGTTCTTGACACCTTCCAAACCATGGTCCAGGAATTGTTTTGGAGAGTTTGTAGGGTTAAAATCACACCAGTGCCTTTTCTAAGAGCACAGACAATTGTGTTGCAGTGCACAGAAATGTTACTTGCCACTGGTTTATTAGCTCTCATACTCAAAACCAGTGTGAATTCATCAGGCTTTGAATAAGGGCTTGATTACCAACAGTGATCACCAGCCTGAGATAATTAAATGAGGGAAAACAACTTTACATCACCACAGAGGTGGCAAAGCAGAACCATCTAAGCAGCCAACTGTGATCCTTCATGGAGTGCTGGGTGTGTTGTGTGTTCCTGAAACTGAGCTGGCACATCCATGGGTCCCAGGTCTGCTGTAACATCTCTCATTTGCTGTGGAGTAACAGAGGTTCACTGAGATGCAGCCACAAGCAAGTCTCTGGTGCTTGACATTTCTGCTGACATGTCCCTTGCTAACACAGCAATGGAGGATGACTGGCATAAAAGGTATTTTTGTGCCAGCTTTTCACTCCTCCCATCCTCTGCAGGCTATTCTTGGATGTATTAGTACAGTCAGGACTCAGCACTCCTGAACCAGCTATGTAATGTAAAAAGGCTTGATTGGATCAGAGACTATGACTTCAGGAACATTATCTCCCAAAGCAGTGTCTGCACCCCTGCATGAAGCAATTCCCAGGAATTCTGATGTGTACAGCAGGGAGTTTATTTTAGCACAAACTTAACTTACAAGGAAGAGGCAGCAGTTGAATTTACTGGAGCTTGTTTTCTCATGAAAAGAATTCTGCTTAACATGCTGAGTAACCCCTTAGAGAGTGAGCTCCTGAAAGCTATTATAAGAATAAAATCATTTGTTTAGTGGGACTTTGTCCAGGGTGAGAACCATCATCCTCTTTCAGCTCTACAGAAACAATGTGCCTTTGAGACCCTTTCTGCACAACAATGGTCAAGAGATAATGCCAACATCAAGAAACCAAATAAACCTTCCTTCAGAGATATTATACAACCAGAAGTGGACAGCCAAAGGAAAGGGGTGCATATGCTGATAGGAGGGAGAAAACTAAACTAAACTTTACTAAAGTGTGGTTATTGATACTAATTTTAAAGGTCTGTTGTGCCTTTCTGGCTCAGCTGGAATGGAAATATATGGATCACTGAATAAGGAATTCCTCATGGCTTGTCATCAGAGAGATGTGACAGAGCTGTGAGCTGCAATCTACAGTCAAAAGAGATGGAATACAGAGAAGTTCCTAAATAATAGAAATGACACAATTAATACATTAGGAGGTAATGTGTCAATTCTCTGTATTGATGTGATGGGGTATGTGTGTGAGCTTCTTTAAAAGAGTGTTAGGATAAAAATCAACCTTGTCAGACTCACAAGGATTAAGTACCCAGCCATCCATTATTTTCTTCATGTGGACACTTTTGCCAATGCTTCTGACACAGCACACCACTCAAAGTCTGCTCTGAAGTAGGAAGTGTTCACTTAACACATGCAGTACCACAACAGTTTAAGAAGCCTTAAAGATAATATCTTTATACTTTCTGTGGCAAATGAGGATATAGCATTGTGTAGTGGGGAACTGAGGCAAAAGGAAACAGAAGACTCAAGTTTCCATGGAATATGGAGGCAGGATTGAGGCTCTATGACCTGAATTAACCCACACTGACCTGATTTACCTAAACTGGGAATCTGTAGGCTTTCCAAAGGTGAGGTGAGGGATACATGACTCTCTACAGCCTGAGCTGGATTGATTTGGAGGTCTAGACTCTCTAGTTGAGGTATTTGTATTTAGGTGACCTTAGTCTGATTCTTGCAACTTGATTTTTCAGAATACTTGTCGTTGTTCAACACTCTTTCAGGAACAGCTCTCCCCAGCTTCAACAACTGCTAGGAGTTCTTGATGATTCTTCAAAGTGAATGCTAGGTCTCCAGCTTTGGGGGACCAAAATAATTAAAAAAATTATAAATAATTTTAAAAAGTCACACACCCATGTATCTGAATTCTGGGCACAGATACAGGTAAAATCTAGCTTTTCAGTACTTGTGACACAAAATTGTTTTCTCTTTTCTTTCTGTGTTTCAAACTCTGTACACTTTTTAGTTTCTGCAAAAAAGACCCCAGGATGTTAGTGTTTTGTAACAGTAATCTTCACTAACCAACCTTATATCTAAATCAATCCAGCTGCGTGAATGAGCCAGAAATCCTGTGAGTAAGAAGGGAAAGCCTGTGATCATACAATAAAAGACTTAATGTATCAACACAAACCCCAAAGCAACACCTATAAAGATATTTATTAACCTTTGAAAGTTAATTAACAAGTCTTTCTCCTGGAATTTACCAAGCTGGCTGTCCAGGTCACATTTAAAATGCGAGACTGCAAACTCCAAGGTGTGACTTAAAGTCCTGGTCCACACATCACACTTTGTGATCTGTGTGTCCTTATTCCATTTTCATAGAAATGAGGGAAGGTGGAATAGTGTACAGCTTCATTTCATCCCAGCAGGGAATAGGGATGTGGTCATAGCACACAGGGAGATGGAGGAACAGAAACTAGATGCTGAAGATCCAGTACAGTAGAGCATCACAGACATCTCTACTGAGGCAATTGAATCAAGGCTATCACCTTTTCAGGCACTGACTCATTTCATCTGGAAAATACAGTCCTCTTTCTTGCTTCTGTAATTGGCAGCCATGTCTGTAGCCTTCATTTTGGAGCTACAGCCTCAATTCTGTCTTTGATTTTTGATAATCCCATCCCACCAAATGAAGTTGTAATTCATTTTGGTGGACCAGCTTTCACGTCACTTCAAACTAGCAGGAGATAAATATCAGTCATCACTGTTTGGGTGGGCTTAGGCTTACTCATTTTGGGGTTTTCTTGCATAACTCTCTGTGCCCAAGAGATTCAGGTACGCCAGTCTATGAGTCTGATGTCTGATGAGTGTCACTGGAGAAAAGTGAAAATGAAAACACATTCTATATGTCTTAAAAAATGTTCATTTTAAAAGCAATATTGGCCTATGCAGGGAGTGTAATGCAAGAGGTGGGTGTAACATGTAGGGAGTGATGAATAAAAATTAAGGCAAGTCAGATGGGTGTGTTAGTCCCAAACCTTAAACAAACATGAGAGGCTGTTGGAATCCAGTCACCTTTCATGTTGCTACAGCACAGGATCTTTAGGATACTGAAGCCAAGCAGACACACAACAAGGTTTGCTCCACATTAAGAAAATCTAGGGAAGTTTTCCAGAAATTTGCTTCATGTCTCTCAACAGGTTTGGGAAGAATATCCAGGAAAAACAAGCCTTACAAATACAAAGCACTTAAAATTTAACACTCTGAGCCGATTAATTGCTTTTCTTTTATGACACCAGACCTGTTCTTCATCTCCTCTACATGGAGAAAGCACTTGTGCACCTCCAACACTGGTTTAGTCCCCTAAATGTTGCAAGGCAAAAATAAATGTTGTTAGTCACCATTCCCTTTCACTGTTTTTCCTTCTAGTACCTTGTTGGTAAGTGTGTCATATGCCTCTTTATTGAGGTCTGATGCTCAGAGAACCTGTGCTCCTTAGAATTCTACCTGGGGAGCATGAGCTCATCTTGTCGCAATTTCTGGGTTTAGTTCTAGAGGCCACTTGTTCAGTTCCCAGAGTGTCAGGGGGTGGCTGTCAAGCTGTATACACTCTCCCCAGCTGGAAAAACCCTAGCTTTTCACCAAGGCAGCAAAGAAGCAGGTCTTTCATTTACCAGATCTCCACAGCTCAGCAAATGAACTTCCTGTCGTGATGTACAAACTAGCAAATGAATAAAACTGTAGAAGGCAATTAATTTTTGCCTTGTGCCTGGTGAAGTTGTTAAGGAAAACCTGAAATGGTCTCAGAAAGAGCTGGTTTTGCAGGTTGGGTAGAGTATGGGAATTCATAAGCTTATCAAGAACTTTTTTTTTTGGTAAACTGGGAACTTCACAGAGCTTATAAATCTCTCTTACTGCTTTAGCTGTGTTTTTCTTCATATTGCACTCACACTAACGTGAGATAGCACAGGAAAAAGAACACACATAGGACTCAGGGAAGGGGATCATCATGCCTTAGTGAGCATTAACTTTTGTGGAACTTACCTGGAGAAGCAGGCTTTGCAAGCCTGAATTCTTGAGGATGCTAAATGTAAAATAATTAAGGGGTACCTCACCTGGCTGTGGTCTCTGAACGCCTGAAGAACTTGAATTTGAGATAGCTTAATAGAACATAAATTATTAAAGAAAGGTTCTCTATATGGTTGGAAAGAGTGAGGCTCAGACCTCATGTTTCAAATCATGTGGAGACTGCAAAAGATTAAATAAGCAGCACATCTTAAGACTTTCTCAAAAGAGAGCTTAAGCTGTGTTCAAGATGCATAATAGCATGAAGAAGGGAAGAGCTACAGTTCATTTATCAGGGTGCTTGTTTGTTGATGGTCTTATTAAAATGAAATGTCTTTTACTTAGAAGCATCTGCACAATCTGCATGCTTCAACAGTCCTGCATCCTAATGGAGGCAACTCATCAACCAGGTTACCCCAAAAGCTGGAGGAAAGAGAAAGTGGATACTTAAGTCACCGATAAATCTTTACAGACCCAAGACAATTAGCATCCAGCCTGCTAGGTCCCACTTCAGCATCTGCCTTAGGAAAGCATGATGTAGAGAAAAAGACTGGAAAAGATGCTGGAATCAGAGATATCACATGATTTTTAAACTAATCTTCTACCAGGGGACTGAGAATAGAGTTTGGCTTGTTTACAGTTCTTGATGGAAAACTTATTCAGAATAGAAGCCCTACATCATTTCACTCTCCATGCAACCTATGAACCATAAAATGACTCTTCTTTGAAGATATTATTTTTAATTGTTAAAACTGTCATTACAGTAAGACATTTTGTTGGTTCTGACTCTTGAGAGGTCCAGGATTGTGGAGGTTTTAAGAAACACTTGGTAATTCCTGACCCCTAGAGTTACTGCCTCAAGAGATCTTGTGAGTGCAATTTTTCTATAGTCATCTTCTAGTGGAAGGTGTCCCTGCCAGGGGGTTGGAACTAGATGAACTTCAAGGTCCCTTCCAACTCAAAGCATTCTACAATTCTATTACTATTCTATTATATTTAGCAACATCAGACACTGATTTTGCTCTGACACAAAAACTCGTGCAGTAGAGCTCTTCTCTCTGGAGAAGAATATGGTGCTTTGCCAACATACATGAAATAAAAGGTTTAATTTTTTTTTCAACTTTTAATCCAGATCTACTCAATTTATACTTCAATAATTTTAAATTGAAATATGAAGAAAAGCTGTGGGTGCTTAGCTGAGGAACAGTGACAGCCTGCAGCCATTCAGTAGAGATGGTCACAGTGCACCTTTGAGATATAAATTACTTTTGTCTTTCACAGTTTTCTGCTCATTTCCTCAAGCCTCTAATTAGCCTAAATCTTAAATGTCACTGTAAAATGGATGTTTTCTCCTTCCCACACTGCAGCAACAGGGAGATGATGCTGGGAAGACAACTTTGCAGCAAGGATATTCAAACATTTCTGGAGGCCTCACTCTTTCCATTGCCTGTGTATTAGAACACCCTTGAAGACATGGAATAAAAGGGGAAAATCTAAGAAAGTTTTGGTCCTGTCCCCTGAACATTAATACCTCCAGGCACTATGAAAGGTTTGCTTGTATAAATCCAGCAGTAAGGCTGTACCTCCTGATGAGGTAATCGATTACTCCACATCCTAGGAGAGGAAATGAACACAGCCAATACCAACCAGAGTATTTAATTCAGGTGCTTGTTGCTGATGCATGCTCTGGACAGGGTAAAGAAGGGATGACCTGGGGACAGCCTACAGCTGCCTTCATCTCAATAGCAGACGTGGTGCAGCAGAAGAAACCTCAGGAAATAAAAGGCTAAAGAGAGACGTGCAAGTGAATAGCAAACAGGAGGACTCCATCCCAGTAAGCACAAGAGGTATATTCAAGTCCACTGCACATAGTCAGCAGTGTACCATGGAGGAGGTTTCTACCACTGTTATTTCACATGCCTCCCCATTTCTGATCCTGCTCTGCTCTGCTCTGCTCTCTTCAAGTGTTTGATCCTAGGAAAGGATCTGATCTTCTCACCTAAAATCAATGTGAGATGTACATATGAAATGCAGTCATCCATGTTGTCCTTGTCCTGTATGGGTGTAGGTACACACAGAGGTGCGTTAACCAAGTCAACATTTTTTTTGTCTCATTAGCTCTATCATGCCTTTCCAAGAATCTCCAACTAAAATCATGCCCCCACTGATTAAATTCTACACTCAGATAATAAATATGTAAGGGGCTTGTCTATTGAGGCCATCTGCCACAGAGTGTCCTTCATCTAGGCAAATCAAATCTGGCCTCCAAACAGAATGAATGGGTGGAAATTACCTACTAGGTATTGTTCCAGCAATGTTCCAGCTCTCAAGTTGTGCCACGAATTAGGAGGGTGCTGAATGGCATGAGACTGTTCTGGTAACTTAATAGAGAAAATGACATTCCAGTACTGTGGACACTGCTTAATCCATTAACATAGATGTGGTCTCGCAAACTAATAGTTTAACAAGTATATTCAGGTCACATAGTTGGGCAAGAAAGTTGAGGACTAGTTAAAAACCACTAAAATATATAGGCTTTTATTACAGCAAGCACCTTGGCTCTCACAGCAACAGCCTACAACAGACTAGGATGGCTTTAGCCTTGCATGAAACACCCTTTATTAACAAATGGTCAGATCAACAGCATGGTGTGACTCAGTTATCCAGAAACATAGATTAAATTCTAGCTGGGCTGGTTCAAGGAATAGACAAAGCTAGGTGTTATTTCAAGCAGCAAAATTATCATGGTTAAGCTGCCCATAGGCTGTGCCAATTTGTCTCTCCCCAGGCTATGGAAAGAAAAGTTGGTTGTGGTTGTTGCCACCAACGAAATCTGTTATTCTGAGCAACACTTGGCACTCCCAGTAATAATAATTTTTTGCTTCCTCTTCTTGTAAATTGCCCAGAAAGACCAACATAATGCAGGGGAAGTACTGGAACCTGGTTGTGTATGATATATGTAAAAACTGAGCTTTGAAAGGAGCCAGGGAATGAAACACCCTAGAAACCTCAACAATCTTCAGTCTTCAATCTTCTGTGACCCAGGCCCAAAAATAAACTCACAATAGACACTACAACAGACTTTGGTGTTAATCATCAAAGCCTATCTGAACATCCTCTTCCATTTCCAGTTCTATGGAAGCTTGTCACCATCAACAAGGAAATGTCACTTGCATCTTTGTGTTTGCACATATTGATTTAAGACTGGTTTAGTTAGTCCTTTGACAAGACTTCTGCTGTTTCCATGGTCTGAATCTTTCCTTACTTCAAATTTCCCAATATCCAGAAAGCCAAAATGGTGATGAAGTAGAAACTAGAGGACCAAATATGCCCTTCCTTCAGTTCCTCCTTCTCCTTTGTCCATTCTTAGCCAGCTCACTGAAGAAAGACACTGCCATGTCTTATGAAGGTAAACCCAAACTGAATAAATGCTGATTCTGAATAACAGGGCATTGTGTCTGACTGTATTTCAGTCACCACAGCATGGCCTGAAGCCACTTCTGAGATGGCTCTAGTATAGATTTTGGGTTTGGGGTGAGGTTATCAGGGAATGCTGCTGGTGGGAAGTTGGGCTAGAACCTTGGACAGGGCCCGCTGTGCTCTTCCTGCTGGAGGGATCCTTTCCTTTCCCACTTCACTTGGCAACACACAGGGAACCAGCTGACCTGGAAAAGGGAGATTGTTCAGATTAATCACCCTGCAATTAATCACCCTGGATTTTCATGGGCCAGCTAAAGGAAAAATATTTTTTCCATTGTTTTTAACATTTGAAGGAAAATAAAAAAAAAAAAAAAGAAAGAAAGAAAAAAAGACTAATATACAGGAAAACAAACAATATAGTGCCAAACATAAATTACTACTTTTTTTTTTTTTTTCTCCTCTCTTCTCCTCTCCACACCCTTCTCTTCAGGTTCACCACTAGGCTAAGTGGAGTTACATGACCTTCAGATCAGAACCAGCTCACATCTGGCTGGCTCACAGTGTAAGCAGCACATGTTCTAGTGTGCCAGCAGTATCCCCACTTCCAATGGGAAATAGAGACAAGTGATGAAAGGTTGTCTGGAGGACTATGTGACCTGAAATATGTGCTTAAAGACACGTTGTGCAGCCCCAGGTCAGGACATTTTTCTTATTTGAAACACTTCAGGGCATTTTAAGTGAGAAGAGAAAGACATTGTAAAAACTGAACATAAAAAATTAATAGATATGTGACTTCCAATAACTGAAAATTTAAGACATGGGGCTAGTCCAACATTTTGATGTCTCCAAGTTTAGGTCTGGGGAGTGGATTTGGTCAAGCAGGTTGCTAAAGTATCCTGAGTCATTCCTAATTCTCAGTGTTTTGACTTTTTGTGTGTCTACAGGAATCATTTTGAACCTGCTCTTTCATGGATCACTTGAAGACAGTAGTAGTGTGGGAATCTCTGTGCTTTTGGCAGACACGTCAAGCACAGACAGCCATGGGAAGTCACTGTTCCAGCTCTTGGCAGCAAAGTCAAAAAGGGAGCCTTGGTCAGAATTATGTAAAAAGTACTGAAATCTTGTCCCTCCCACTGCTGTAGTAAATCAATATTTTAATCCTGTTATAACAATTGAGACTATGAGAAAAAAGCAAAGAAAATACTCCACCTTCTTCTTGAAGTATTTACACCACAACCAAAACCAAGATATCCCAAAACTGTAAGTGGGAATCCACATGGCATTGGTGTTTTTTTCCCTTTTTTATTCAAATAAAGCATGTCCTTTAAAGATATTTCAACTGAGCTATCAAAAATCCTTTATGACAGTCTTACAGAATTTAAGTATAGACTGTTTCACATGGATTTACTTCTTTATTTTTATTAGTCTTTTTTCATTGAATTAGCTGCAGTTACAGCTTCAGTTTAACTTTGTCTGAGGGTAGTTAAGTCTTGCAGGCCAGTTCTGGATCACTGGCCATCCAACAACATTGTATAACATGCATAGTCAGCTCCTGGGCAAGGCATATCACTGCCATGGGATGTTAGACAATTGCAGTTTGTGTGCAAGATGGTCCCTGTGTGCCTCTGTAGAAGACTATGTCATATCTCCATGTGCAAGGATACACATCCCACAGACACACAATCAGCTGCAACTGATGTTTAAAAAACATATTTCACCTCACAGTTAGGGGTGGCTTAGAACAAACCAGCCAAATATCTATTTAAGTTTAGCTGAGGGATGGCAACTTCTCATGCAAATCACATTTATACAGAGACTTTGAGGCTTTCATTAACCTTCAAATTTATAATGTTCTATCTTTAGTCTAGATAAAGTGATTGAAATCCCAATTTATAGCAGTAAAAACAGTCTATGTGATACGATGGCTATGCATTTATGAAGAGGCAAAATAATATTAGCAGTCTAAATAATGTTTCAGTTGGAATCAAATGCACCAGGCTCCAGAGCAGAATAATAAGTGGATCACCTGGAAGAGAAGTGCCATTATTCATTGCATAAAAAATATGGGATTTTCAACCAGTTCTTAAGAAAAAATACTTTTCAAAACTTCTGCAGTCATGTCTGTAGTTCTTTGCACATCTCCCTCCTGAGCTAGAGAAATGGTGTTGACACCCCTCACCTGGGAAAGCCTGTTAGTTTTAGACTTTTTACAGGTGTCTTGCTTTAGCTTCACAATTGCTGCAATATCTACAGTCAAAAGAGAGGTCAGGCAGCAGCAACCATTGACTTGCCTGCACACATCCATTTTTTGAAGCAATAGAAGTCTACTAGATGTACTATACGACCTACTTCCAAGCCTTTCTAATGTGCCAACTGGTTATGAAGTAATAGGGCATCCAAAATACCACCAGGTGCCTATGTACAGGCAACTGAATTGAGCCCCTCATCATTCTGGTGGATAGAACATAGAATGTAGGAGTTAATCTTTCAGTAGTTGGTTGACTGAAGTCAAGTTAATCTCTTAAACTCTCTCTAGAACCAACAAGGAGAAACAGACATTTTCAGAAGTTCCACCTCATCATCAGGCACTTGAAATGAATCTTTCCCTAGAGGAACCTTTCTCTTCATTGACTACTGAGATGGTTAGATGACTGCCTTAAGGGTAAAACAATATAAAATATCTCAGCATAGGCAAGATAAATCCCACCCTTTATTTTTTCTGTCGGTGGTCCTTGCTCCATAAAAAATTCTGACTGAAATGGATGGGAGAAGGAGTCTAAATGATGAAAAATATTTGGATAAATGCAGAAAAATTTCCTTACTAACATTACTAGGGTTTTTTTGTTCGTTTGTTTTCGTGACAGAAAGGCAGTGCTCATGGGCCTCTGCAGCAGGATTCAGGATGGGAGAAGTCTGATGCCAGTTAGTCCAGTCCAGAAAGGAGCTCCAGATTGTTTTTAAAGGCAACATGACTTCATGATCAGTCAAAAGAGGCACACAAAACCACCCTCTTGGGCTTCTAGTCTGTCAGAGGTCTCTCAAACAATGATATAGTATGAATCAGACCAAAAATATATACTCATACTCTTGTTCTCTCTCAGCAGAAGGCAAATCCTCCACACCAAGCCCCACACAATTATGGGTAACCTGGAAATACGCTAAAGGCTGTCAGCAACTCGTGAAGGTCAACAATTTCCTACCAGCGCCTGCCAGGAGTTTCTTTCTCGTTGAAGTCTGGGACTGACGTGCTGAGAGGTTGGTGAGAAGGGTTTCCTCTCCTTCTTCACCAAAACAACACCCCGCCACCGTCGCAGTCTCCTGCCTCCTTGCGTCATTGTCTGTGCGCACACACACGCCGCCTACAAGCACCATCCCCAGCCCAGCCCTGAGCGTCAGCTCCTGGCACCTCAGACTGTATTTCTCTATTTTTTTTTTTTTTTTCCTTTTTATTATTTTTTTTTATTCTTTCCCCTCCTGTGTTTTGAAATCCCGTAGATTAATGTTTTGCTGGCTGGGAGAGAGGGACTCCAAACTGGTGTGGTGATTCCCCCCCTGCCAAGTTGGCGATACCATTAATGCACTCTTTCTTATTGTGCTCAGACAAGTGGCTTTCCAAGCTGCCAGGCAGATCAGGGCTTATCCCAGGCTACCAACAAACACTCTCTTATATTACACACTCCTGCCTGCTCCGTACGCTCTGCTGGCCCCTGTGGGTTTGGGAATCTGTGAGATTTTTTGTTTTGCAGGAACTGAAAATGTAAGACTATTGCTAAATTGGTCCATGAGTGAGCACACTGTGGGGACACTGTAACCAAGGGAACAGGCTTAGAAAATGATTCCACCTAAAGCAGAGGATCAGGATTTGCTCTCCAGACCCTTTTATTGCACTCTCTCATTCTGCTTCTCCTTGTTCTCTCATTCCTACTCCCAGCAAAAAGGACCTCCCACTCTTTAATTATCCATCCCTTTTCTCCAGGGCTATCTTTCTAACACATGTAAACTCACATTTAGAGCTTTCTGGTTCACACTGTCCTCTCCGAGGGCTGAAACATGAAATCAGCCAAAGTCAATGGGAGTTTCCTCTAGCAAAAATAAACAAATATTTTTTCTTTAAAACAAGTGAAAAAATAGCTGGTGCCTATGAAAGTCCCACTTTCAAAGAACTCAAATTAATTTTACTAGTGTCTGAATTGACCCTTTATAAGATCTGGTCATGAGTTTGCCTGAGAGGCATTTTTCCATTGGAAAACACCTACTGGGTGAGAGTTCAGTGCTCTGTGGAAATGTGTTGGTTTTGGTGGAGCATTGGCAGAATATGAAACTTGTCAGGACATTTCCAGCTTCCAGCTCTCCTGTCACCTCACCCATCTGATGCTTCCCTTAGAGTTAGCTTGCCATTTCAGGGACAGCCTGTTGGAGCCAGATGCCTGGAGAAGCAGGGCACGTGGGGAGGTGGCTGAGCCACCTGGGAAGCTCTTTGAGCTGCTACTTTTGCTGCTTCTTCAGGACATTCAGGTGTGCAACTGAGACCTCAGGTCAGGAGCTCTTGGGGATCAGCTCTCATGCTGGAAGAACAAAGACTGGGCTATATTTAAAGTTTTGGACCCTGCCAGTAAGAGATTGTGTCTTCTTCTTCTTGCCTGCACCCATAAATGTTTAAACTGGTGGTACAGGGACTGTGAGCTGCTGGACAACTGTAATCACCAGTAGCTCTCTCAGGAAGAGTTCCCTGATGCCAGTTGGTGTCATCCTTACTACCAAGCCCAGGGTCAGTCAAAAGGCAGTGCTGTAGAAATGTTAAAAGAAATGCTTACTTCCTCTTCCTTTCTCTGCTAAGAGCATCTTTATTTGATATCTATTTGGTTCTTACATGTTTAAGGCTTTAAGACATAGCCTTTGCATACAGTCCTCACATGCTAGGAAATGATGAGTGATTTTCTGAGAAGGCTGTGCTGAACACAAGGGTCATGCATTGATTCAGACATAGAAATGCAAAGATGCTCTATACTGTTCATCCTATTGACTCAAATTTCTGACATTCAACAAGAAACTTCTATGTCTATGTTCTTTCAGTATGCACTAGATAAATTAAAAAATACATACTAGTGAGGAAGGAATTTTCTGTTTCAGTGTCATTTGGCCAGGTCTTTTACACAAATGTTTATTTCATCCGTGATACCCTTCACTTATGGCCTCTGGAACATGATTATCAAATCCACAGAACATTTGCCCAGCTTCCTAAAACAAGTCCTTCTTTCTTATTTCTAACATTTAGTAAATGTTGAGATCAGAAAGGATCATTATGGTCTCATTTAATTTGAAAACCTGAATAAAAGAGGGGAATTTCTTTTATGCCAATTTTTCCAACATGGGTTGCAGAGGATCAAGTGTTCAGGCTACGAAAACTTCTGGAGCACCTTCACCTCCAGATATTTCCCATCCCATAAGATTGAATAGCTTCTTGGACGTTTTTCCAGCTTGACTTAAAGCTCTAAGCCTAAGCAACACTTACTATAGTTGAGAAGCATACCTGCACAGATGAAGCCAGCACATGCTATGTAACAATGCTTAAGTCTCAGAAGCATAAAATCTAAGTAACTGGGGACTGCAAGTGTCTTTGTTTAGCCTATGCCCAGGGCTAAACTGTAGCACTTGTTCTACCACCCAATGACCACCCCCTCAGCAATTGGGGAAAAAAGGGAGAAGGCCTGTAAGTTGAAATTGATTTAGTGAAACAATATAACTAATACAACCACCAACATGAAGCACACAACCTTATACTCAGCCTGGTCTTTGGGAGGCAGCAGAGGCAACAGGATGCCCAGGAAGAGAAATTCCCACCCTCAGTAAACTCCTTCCTTTTATAATGAGCTTGATGTCAGTGGTATGGGATACACCTGTGGGTCAGCTTGGGTCAAATGCCCTGGCTGAATCTCCCATCTGACTCGGGGCTGCTCATGGCCTGCCTGCATGGCTGGCCCATGGTTCAGTTCCTGTGAAAGCAGGACAGCAGGTTAATCAGGGAATCATCCATTCTGTATCCTGACCTGGAGCAGAGTCAGCTAAAGGTTTCAATTTTCCTTAAAACTTCTCATGTAGGTCTTCTGCAGAAGCATGAATTTCAGTGTGTTTGCCTTTATCCACTGGAAGAGACAGACTTCCTCTCTCCTGCAATATAATT
Source organism: Podargus strigoides (assembly GCA_028020825.1). Taxonomy (NCBI): domain Eukaryota; kingdom Metazoa; phylum Chordata; class Aves; order Caprimulgiformes; family Podargidae; genus Podargus; species Podargus strigoides. The sequence continues at coordinate 56,307,866 of CM051623.1, read as the reverse complement.
CCTGCGAAACTCTGTCCTTTACCCCAGTTGTTGAGACACACAGTAAATGCTGGAGCCGTGCCGTCCCTCCACACTATCTGTCTTCATTCTGACTGCTAATCCATCACAGACACGGTGCCTACTCTCATGACCTCCCACGCAGAAGACAAGCAAGCAGTACTCCCATCTGTCAACTGCACTCAGGAGGTGGCAGGTCTCTACGCTCGTGCATCTGTATGAGTCTATAGATGTATGGAATATGTGTGAGCATCTGATACTCTCCTAAGAGTCCGAAGTGTTTTACACTATGTTTTAGGTGATTTATTGGACTTTAGCACATTCATAAAATACATCGTGTTAAGCATATGCGTAAAAATAATATATAGGTTACCACAAAATTTTTATGACCTTAACCAGATCCGTCTTGGAATGTCGTCTTGAATGTTTCACTCCTGCAGGTGAAAAAACATATTATTTCAACTCAGCTTAGGGTAAGGTGTTTAGTCAAGACAACAATATTGTGGAGAGAGCTGTTACCTTGGTAGCACTTTGCCAATTTAAGTACTAATGAGCGTGGTTGATTTCTGTCCTACATCCAACAGAAGGTGTCTATGACTGCCATGTCTCCAGGCTGCATTCCTCAGCTCTCCCATTCTCCTACTGTTTGCAGACAATACAGAGTCAAGAATTATATAAATATCATCCACATTCACTCTATCCCTTGAAGTTAGTAGAGATTTCTTATAAGGAATATTGCATTGGTGAGATACTGGGAAAAGTGAGAAGATTACGTATGTGGCAAGAGACAGGTTGGATGTCTGATAACAGGCTAAACTTCAGATGGGATTTACCTTTGGTTCTGCCACTAATTCACCTTTGTAGTCTTGGCCCTAGATTTTATTCAGCTGACTTGAGACATCAGCTAAGGTGGTTAATCATGGTCAGCTCCCACTACAGTGAGTGGAGAGATGCACTTCCAGAGGAGATGCAACTCTGAACGTCCTAATTTGCAAAAAATCCTTCCCTCCTATCCAATGAGAAAATCAGCAGCAAAACTGTTTGCCATTAATATATTTCATGGCCCAGTTTTACAGTCATAACCCTAAGCAATTAGCACATTTTTCTCATTATACCTTTATCTCCCAGTCTCAAATCACACAGGGCTTAAATCAAAATGTTCATGGAAGCAAAGATATTCTGCAGCTGGAATGGAACAGGATTTTTTTCAGACACAGGGATGAAAAGGAGCCTCTCTAATTTTCTTTTCTTTTATTTTTTTTTCCCCCATGAATAAGAGAAAAATTGGGGAATGAGACTTTTTGGATTCTAGCCAAGTGGAACACCCATCTGGTAAGCGAGGACACTGTTTCAGCTTCAGGACTTAGAAGAAACACAGTGATCTTTAAGTTTAGAAAAAAATTTTCCACTGATTTTGAAGAGGGGCTGACCTGAACCTGAGGTCACTGCAGCAAAAATACTTCTGTCTCTTTCAATCTCCTCTTCTACGTGTCATTATTTGGATAAGGCTTGCATTTCTTGGGGTTTGGCTGCGCAGGACCACGGCCGTGCAATGACTTTGTGTCATCCTGTGATCACGTATGTGAGGGCAGTTAACCTGCAATTCCTCATCAAATTCACCTTGTCCTCATCTGGGGAAAATAAAAATTCTGCTTCGGGATTTGTTCTGTCTGACCAATGCAGTGAGGGACTCAGGCTGTTGGACCTGATTTTTAGGAGACAGTGGCCAAGCGTGATGGTTGAGAAAAGCCAAGATGAAAAAACAGAGAACCCAAGGAATGATTCGGTCCCAAGTGCAAGACAAGAGAGCAGGAAGCCACACAGATATGTGTACAAACAGGGCAAGGATCCCACAAGGCAAAACCAGTCAGTTGGGTCGCTGAGAGTCAAAAAAAGGTGTCAGAGTTAAGGCAGGCGGGTGAGAACAAGCCACAGAAATGTGACCGCAGCCAAGTGGCACACTGAGCAGCCAAAAGCAACTGGTGTGACTCCTTCCTACCCCAGGTGGGTGGAGAAACCACGGCTTGGGTTTCCAGTCCTGTCCCAAGTCTCCTGAGGAATGGACTGTGGTCTGTGTAACTGGAGTAGTCAAGCAGAGAAGAAGAAAGGTGAGAGTGATGTTTATTCATTATCATTGGTCAGATGGGGCTTGAAATATTCCCCTTTTCACTAATTAGCAGGAAAATCCATGAAGGTACTTTGACCTAGGTCTTCAAAGGTAAGGAAGTGCCTTACTCCCTTTGAAGAACAGGTACCACATGTGACCTTTGAAGACTCAGCTGTACAATAAAAGGTCCCAAAGGTGGTTTTCACTGAACTTAGCAGCAAATAACATTGCACAAAACCAGCATCCAGAACTGACACGTTGCAGGGCTTTGGTAGGCTGGGCATCTTGTGGTGTTGAGACCAGAAGGGTAACAACAGAGAAACTCCTGTTCTCCTGACATTAGAATTTCCAGCACCTCTCCTGTTTTATCAACTGATGTCCTGCAGGAATAGCATGAATCCTAAATTGTGCTCCAGAGGGAAAGGGATAAATTATATTGAGTTTTTCTCTCGCAATACTAATAAAACAGAATCCCTAAACATTATTCAGTGATAACAAACTCACATCTCCCAAGGGCTTTAGTAGTCCACCCCAGTCTCCCACACATGGTATAGGATGCATCCCTGTCCCTTTTTCTCCTGATACTCTGCACTAGGCCTGTGCTCTGTAACTCATGCACGAGGCTGTGATGTTGCTGCTGGTACAGGACACCATGCATCATCCCCAATCTGTCCTTCTAATGCAAAATCCAACTACTGACAGCATTTGTTGTGGTAAATCTTGAAATATGTGGTGCCAGCTATGGTGCTGTACTACAGTGGGGAGTTGTGCTACCTTCCCACCCAAAGCTCTCCACTCCTGGCTCTTCCCACTCCAATCTGAGCCCCCTGACCTTTTCTCTGGCATACATCTCGAAGTTCCAGATGTATTCATATGATCCTGTATGATGCAGCCCTCCCACATCAAAGATCCTGGCTTAACAAGTTGGGTCTTTGCGCTTTCACTACAGACACCTTCCTTTTTTAATTGGGTGTTGGTAGAGCATCTAACATAATGGGAGTCTGCCACCTACAAAGGCGACTGATGGGTATTTGTACAGTGATAGTAACAGACCATTAACTGCTTTCCCTTGACACAGCTCCAGGAGAAGCTGTAACAAGCTGTTCTTTGCTTCTTTTTGAAACCAGGGGAAAAAATCATACCACTTTCTCCTTCTTTGAATATATATATATTTTATATTTTGCTGTGGTGTGTTCCAAATACCGCTAGCACTTGGCGGCTGAGGGAAAACGTGGTGCTGCCAGAACTTCTGCTCTTATGTCTAGTTTCCATGTTTTTTCAGGGAAGATCATGCCAAGCCCTCACTGCTATTGTCTTTTCAACAGGAGGGATATGCCAATGCTTTTTCAGCCATTCAAAGCCATTTTATAGAGGGATATATCATGACGTTGCATCCTGTGCCCTTCCTTTTTATTTTCCAAAACTCTGTTTTGCCAGGACCATTTGCTGGAATTTCCAGACAAGTTATCCAATGGTCATTGCCCTGTGAGCCATTCAAGACTGTTCTTACACTAGGACTTTTTTCCTCTGAGCTGAAAACCACAGTGCCCACTATTTCTCCTTTGTGCGTGCTAAGGAAAGAATACAGGGGAAAACAGAAGTTGACATTAATGGGTATGACATCCATGCTGTGAGACTCAAAGAATTAGATGCTATACAGATTTTTTATCTCTAGGGGAGGGATTTAAAATGTGCTGCCCAGTGGTCTTGTATGAGTAATGATGAGAGAAAGATCCAGCAGCAATGCAGAACAGTCCCTTTAGGGTATTCAGGTATGTCCTAATTGGGGGTAAGTATTGCTTTCTAGATAGTGAGAAAAAGGCCAGGAAGGAGTTTTGCATCACCCTAGTTTTTTCCTAGAGAAGGCTCTGTGAAAGGACACATGGAAGCACCACTTCAGTTATGTTTAAGAGTTGCTCAGAGCACCCTGCAATGAAGACAGAGGCTCTGGAGAAGAGAGCTTGGGAAAAGTCAAGCAATAGGCTCTAGTTCACCAGCCATAACCACTGCTAAACAAGGTCTGACCAACATTTGCATGTTGTGGAAAAGAAAATGTGTCTGTGACAGCACTTGCTAGCAGGTGATTCAGGCTGTGGTCAGTGGCTTTAATGTCAGAGCCTGGAAAAAAGAGGCTCATTCTGTTCGCTCAAGCCAGTGAACAGAACTTTAATATGGCTTCATGTACTTCTCTGTTCCCTGAGTGGGTTTGTACACAGGAGGGAGGGAGGACAGAGGCAGGAATAAGGGATATCACCTCATCAAATCCTGCACTGCAAGAGATGCTTCCTACCTCAACTGGAGTCATTGGATTGTCTTCAGCTTCACACTTCTGCTAATTATTCTGCCTCCTTCACTCCCCCCTCCGTCCAGCTCTAGGTCCTGTCAGACTGCAGTCTGCTTCACACTTCAGGATAAACACAACCTGAACACCTGGTTCTCAAATGATCTCTAGAGGTGCCTTCCAACTCTGAAAATTCCGTGATTCTGTGAAATGAGCTGACCTAGCAAGCAGTGAAGCTGCAGGAAATCAACCATCAACCCTTGCTACCTCTTGCAGCACCTACTGATAGACCCCTGCACACACAGACACAGTGCACACACCCCCTCCTATCACACCTGCCTTCCACCCAGCTAATGGACTTGGAAGCCACATTTTGTGTCTACATAGTAAGTGGGAGCCAGTCTAGAAGACCCTTGACTGAATAGGTAGTGCAGCACTCTGATTTTTCACCCAATTTATGTCTCTATGTACTGATCTATTGTCCAGAGAACAATCATGGCTGATACATGGAGTCACAGAATATCAGAATATCCTTGACCTTTCATAGCAGGCCTGCATAGGTCCTACACTTAATAGAGCCCTCTGAGAAGGTATGTTCACATACCTCAACTTAGAGTTGAAGTCCTTACATGACCTGCAGTGGAGATGCCATGCCAGGGACACCAAAACTTGAGAGTCCTCCTCTCTGGCCTCTCACTTAGGATGTTTCTGAAGATATCCATGAGTGAGTGAAAAAGAAGTGTGAACTACTGTTTAGGGTTTTATATTCTCCATGGTCTTTCCATCTGCATCAAACCCCCCACACAGAGCAGGTGTGAACAGAAGCTTTGTCTACAGTTACTTCACTCCAAAAGTTTGTTCAGTTTCCATCACGTTGACTTTGATGAACAGGCAGTGCTCTGAAATTTCATGGCTTTGCTCACACTCCATTTCAGGACAAAGCAGGTGTTACCTGAAATTTCAGATTTGCCCTTGAAACAGGAATTCTGGTTCCTATCTTGTTCTGCAACCCCTAATTTCAACAGCATCCATCCATACCTTGTCTTCTATTTTGCACCTAGAGATATTCTGAGTGCAGGGTACCAGTTCTGCTTTTATAGAAAACATGACATGGAAGGGATGGTCTGTTAAATGTTACCTTTAGGCATATATATTATGATTAAATGAGACTAATACCAGCTGAGAGACTGTGGGTGCAAGCAGAAAGGCCTCCCTCCAGCCTCTTCAATGCCTCTTTATTGGGTGCACAACCTCTCTTGGCTGATACTGCATAGAGTTTCACCAGTTAAAGCATATGTCCACAACTGGGAGTGGGATGCTGACTGGAAGAGAAGAAATGAAGAGAAAAATTCTGGGGTGCCCTGAGTGATGGCTCAGTCTAACAGAAAACTTGACAGGGGGGCAATCTCTTTCAGGCTCTGCACAAATAGGTTTGTCTAGTGGCTTGAAAAAGCTTGTGGTTGCAACCAGCTCAGACTTGAAAGAGAGCAAAAGCAACAGTTTGGTTTTATTTTTACTGTAACATATAGACCAGGCTCCCTTCCTCGTGCAAGGCTGGTGAAAAGAAAGAAAACAACCTTCATACTCCTCTCACCCCATCTGTAGCTGGACAGGTGTGCAGCAAGACAAATGTGATGGCCTGGAGGCATGGCAGAATCAAGAGAGGAAGAAAAGGGACAGGGGAAGGCCAGTGATGTGAAAGATTTGGAAGGTAAATAGTAGAAAACTAAAAGCTTTAACTGTAAGGGGTTAGTGATGGAGGCAAGGTCAATAAGGATATGAAAATAAGGGGTTTACCTAATTACACCTGTGCATTGGAGTATTTCCTCCATTAGAAAATCTGAGAGATTTTCAGGCTTTCCTCCTCATCATGACAGCAAGGTTAGACTGGAAATTTCTTCCTGGGCCATCAGACCATCAGCTCCACATGTGCTAGTCCTGATATCTGATGAAATCTGTTCCCAAGAGTTGGGGTTTTTTTCCTCAATGCCCAGTATTGCTTGTCTAAAACTCTCTAGAAATGTGTTGTGCCTCTCCTGATAATTGACTTTCTTCCAAAGCTCGTGAGAGGCCACGTCCTCCTCCAGTACCTGCTGAAGAAAAGTTTTTACTCCCCAGGTGCCAAGAAAATGTCTCAAAAATGCATGTTTAGTCACTTCAAAGACTTCATATATACTTCAAGACCTTATTCTGTGATATACAGCTATACACATGCTAAATACATATTTCTGTGATATACAAATTATTTAGGCAGTTATGCTTACTTATTATTTAAAATCATGGATGTATGTTAATGAAATGCTGTGATATTTGGAATGGTCAGTGCCAGGACTAACAGACTTATTTATTATGCTAGAATTCCCCCTATTTTGGCAATCTACAGCTAAAGTTACACGACAGTGAGCAGCTGCCGACACTATATTATGTTGCCCTGATGATGCAAATTGACCCTTTGCTCTCCAAGGGGTGAAGTGCACCTCACCCACTGCTACAGCAAAGAGAAAGCTCCCAGCAGTAAGTGGATTCACACTGTAAAGAGAGAAGAGAGTGGGGATTTCAAGGTTGGAACTTCTAAAGTTTTAAAAGGAAAAAAAGAACTGAAATATTTTTGTTAGTCTGGTGTCACTGGCTTTCCTGGGGGAGAGAGTCCTGTGAGGGACACTTGGAATAGGAGAAGGGGGACATCTGACACCCTTGGTCTCTTCTGGATGTCAGTTCATCCTGATCCGGGCTGGCTGGTGGATTCAGGCTCTCTCTTTTCCAGAAACAAGTGGGATAACGAGCCCTCAGCAGGCTAAAGTTAGGTGACATGAACCCTGACCTTCGTCTCACAGCCCCACAGCCTCCACCCTGTGAAGTGAGGATGGGACCCTGCCCTTCTCTGGTTGCGCTGTTTGGACCTTGCTGGGCTCTGTCACGGCAGCAACTGCAAGCCCCAGACGTCCCCACCACGGAGTTCTGCTGCTCTGCAGTCACTTTTCCTTAGCAACAGCAGCTCTTTCCACTTCTCCAAGGACCTCAGCTCGCCCAAGCTAACGAAACCAGGTCAATGCCTACGTGAGGGCAGTTAACTTAACCATATCCATTTCACTTGCTGGTAAGCTGAGCAGGGGAGACAGGGCTCAGATGAACACTGCTCACCTTAGATGAACCTTGGTCAACTTTCCTCCCCTTGCAGTGTGCTCTATTTGCAAACTCCTGAGGCCCCATCTTCCTGCATCCCTCTTCGAAATCCTCCACATCCACAGCTTTACTTTGGCAGCAGAGGGCACTGCCCACTTCTTAATTTGTATTTTTTTTCCACGCTCATCCCCTCCCTCAGGCTCCTCCAGGGGCTGCAGTTCAGTGGTGCTGTCTGTCTGCGAGCTCCTGAGTTTGATTTGTCTTGGCTCCCAGCTCTGACATGCCTGGGAAGGGCAAGGAAAGGAAATGGGTGGGAGCTCCCATCTAACCACGAACTTGTCCTTCCCCCCCCTTTTCTTTTTTTTTTTTTCCCCATTCCCTTCCCTCCCCCATCCCAACCAGAGGAAGGATCATGCTGCATCACTTAGAAAGAATTGCTCCTAATGTTTGGGTTGGAAATTTATTTTTTTTTCCTTCCCTTTCCAAAGAAATATGCTGTGAGTCTCTCCCGTTTCCATGAGCTCACAATGAAGCTGGATTGTTATTACAAAGGCAGAGGGTCTATGTGTGCGTGCCTACAATGTGTGTTTGCTTGCTCACATGTGCTTGTGTGTGGGTGTGTAGTAAGCAGTGGTATGCACTTCTGAGTAGGCAGGAACTACACCACCACTTCTAAATATTCATATATTTTATTTGCTGCTCCCTGCAGCATGGTCCTTTATGGTTTAAAAATGAATCTCTCTTACTGAGCTGTTCATTTTCTAGGCTTTTTAACTTACAGACCCATCCTGACAAGTGCTGAGCCCCCCCAAGGATCATCAAACACACATTTTGGGTTTGAGGAATGGAGAGGAGGACTCAGGCATGAGCCTGCCCCTCATTTCTCTGCAAGAGGATAGATCTCACATCTACATTGCACAGTGATATAACCTCTCTCCCATTTTAATGCACTCCTGTAACAAAAACAGGTGAATCTTTAATCTGCCTGGGGAGTTTCCAACATCAGTTTTTGATGACCAAGAATGATTGCACAACCATAGCTGTGCCCCTGAATAGGATTCCTTGCTTTCATACAATGCTGTGGATCAGAGCTGTACTTGAGCATGTGCCACAGCAGTTTCACAGCGAAAGAGGGCAAATGAGAGGTTTAAGAGTGCAAGGAAGCTGCAACTGTTGCACAACTCCAAAAAAACAAAAGGGTATAGAGAGTTTTATGCCATTAATAGCAGCACTGATGGACTGCACCACTGGTCATAACCCTCTTGTTTTCGCCTTAGAGACAGATACCTCCTCACTCATCAGCTCTCCATACCCCATCCTCACTCTCTGAATGCAGTCAAGGATGCCCAGAGATGGAAGCAGACAGGGTCCTAACCTCAGCTTTTCTATGAATTTTGGAACCTCCAAGAATCCCTGGATGCATTCCCTGCCTTTCACCCCCACAAACAAGCAGCATGTCCCCCCTTTAGTGGTGGTGGCTGCAAAGGACATCACTTGCTGGCTGTTAACTGTGGTCTGGTGATTAGAGAACCACCCTTGTGTTCAGGGCAGCAGAGTAACACTTCACCTCCTGCCCTTCTTGTCTGCTCTCACACACTTAGCTTGTAGGATTCCTTTTTAAAGCAGTCCCACTATGAAGTGTGGTGGATGCCCAAAGTGAAGTCTATCTGCAGAGGAAAAGTGACCTGTACCCAGCCTGCAATGTGTTCTCAGGAGGTGATGATGCTCATGCCTGATGGTACTGTGCCATCTCATGATCCAGACACAAACACTGGGAGGCCTATTTGAAAGGAAAAAACACTTGACAGCTCCATCTCACTTTTAAACCTTTGCACAGCCATGGTTTGTTTTTTTTTCACCTTGGCTCTACGTGAGCATTCGACAGACAGTGCTAGAACCTGACCTGCTGTCCTCTTTGCTTTGAAGGAACCTCAGCAGACAAGCAAAGCTGGGAAGTAGCTACGCTCTGATTTTTGTTTTGCCAAAGGCTGCCATCCTGAACACATAAAAGGCAAATGATAGGATGGGAAGGGTGGTCTCTGCGCTTGCAAACACAAACAAGACACATGGAAAAGAAGAAACAAATATGCAAAATAATTTCCCCTGGTTTGGAAAAGGAAACGTGGAAAACTAACAACCTCAAAGCACAGGTTGTGGCTTTGGGGAGAAAGAATGTGAGCAGTCACTTTCTCATCCTGTTTCTGCCATTCCAAGACTTGTGTGAAAAGACTGATGTTGAATCCCACTTAGCCATAAAATAACAACAACAAGCCTGCCCAGTGGCTGCAGTTTGCCAATTGTGAGCTTTCTGCACCTCCACCAGGACTCAGAAAGACGGAAGTCTGCAAAACATCCCAGCTAGGAGTGCAGAACCCTTGAAAAATGGAATCTCACCCATGGGGGCAATCTGATTAAATGAGTATTACTTATTGTTCCAACACCATGGCAATGTCTCCAGAAGGAATACAAATCACTTTGTGCAGTGACACGGAGCCAGCTGAGCAGGTACCAGGAATGTGGGAGTTGCTTGTTAGTCACCCAGGAGGAAGAGCTATTGCTTTTTCAAATTTCTTTTATTTCTATTTGCCTATACTTGTCACCCACCCCCCCAAACACACCACCACCATTTTTTATAGTGAAACTAATAAGATAGAGTCTGCTCCAGAAAATACTGAGCACATCACGATGTTTTTTCCATTGGCCATGAACCAGGTGGGACCTTAGTGCTCGGTCTTGGTCAAACCTCAGTGGGTACAAATCATCACAGCTCTGCTGAAGTCAGTGAGGGGTTCTCATCTATCACTTGTTTTATTAATATTGCTCTGTCTACAGGTCCAGACTTTCCAGGAACACATCTTCTATTTCAGTGCCTCTCGTTGAAGGCAATGTGTGAGTGCTGATTTGCCCAGGCTGAGGATCTGATCCAGCTCTTTCATTGTTGTTTTTTTTTTCTCTCTCACTTTCTCCCTTCTCTCTTTTATGGCAGCGTTGGAATTGCTGTAAGGTTTACAGTGCAGTAATAATCACCTCATTATTATTAATAACCATGGCAACACAATGGAAATTAATCACACTACTTCTGTTTATCCCCATAGAAACAGAGCCAAAACAAACAAGACATCAACAATGTCTGTTCCTAAAAATCATACATACTACACAGTCACCAATGAAATGAAGCAGTACCTACAAACTGCCTAGTTTATCCAGTAGCACCTCTGCAAATGTCAAGGATCTACAGTCAGGTCAGTAACCAGAAGGGATGCTTCCTCACGTTGAAATTAGTGAGTGACAAATATCTTTAGTAAATTTGCTCATTTTCTTGATTGGTTTTGCTCTTCAGCATCTGTCCTGGTGACTGACTGCTGAGAGACATTGACAGGAGTCATTCTCCTTCTCATTTGAAAAATAAAGTTACATGGGATAAGTAGGTCTAAACTAGTCAATGACTAGAAGTGAGGCTTCAGAGTAATGTAGAATTCTGTGAACTTTTGAAGAAACTCGAGAAAAAACATTTCTTCCCATGTGGCAAGCAATAAAGCAAAGTACCAGTCCAGCAGTGAGGATAAGACGACTGCAAACACAACATAGATATCTTTTCTTTGTAGTGTCATCATCCTCACTTGCAGGAGGTGTGGAGGATGTAGTCCTCACACCAGAGAAGTGAAACTCTAAGTCTTTCACAGGAGAATCTCTGTTCTGCCACACTCATTCCTCATTCAGGTTCAACTGCACAGCAGTTGTGTCATCTGCCCTCCCTTCCCCACACTCCCAACCATTAAAGCATTTTATTTAGGCTGTCACCAGCAGATAACCTACCCCTTGCATCTGCTTTTGCCTACACCTTAATGACACACACAGGGGACTGCTTTCCAGGCTTTCAAAGTAAAAAATTCATCTCTCAGATGTTCCTTCAAAGCCAGAGGTTCCTCCTTCTGCTGACTCTTACCTGCAGATGCAGCAGCACAGATGAGAGTTGGTGCAGAAAGATGAGAGAGGCACAGGACATCATGATGATTAAAGCCACAACCCTTCGTGAAGCCTTTTTTGCAACAGGATCTGGTCAGCCTTAAACCCTCAGGGTACTTGAATTCAGCTGTGTGTTGGAAATCTATACTGCTTTTAGCAAAAAAGTAGAACTTGATCACATGGAGGAGGGACATGGAGTTGTCAAGTCTTCCAAATCCTCAAGAGATCTTGAGGGATCTTCTCACTCTGGTATAGACTCTCCTGCAACTCTAAAAAATCATACCACCTACCTCTTATCTCTATCTCTTATCTACAAAATGGGGATAAGAATCTTATTTTCCTAAATACCACTTATTTTATCCGCATAGTATATAAATTTTGGTGGCCAGAGAAATTCTCTTACTGTCTCACTGTACTGTGTAATTGTACAAATAGCCTAGTGTTCAAATGGAAGAATTAAAACTGGAAACGCTGGAAGGAACAGCCCTGAGAACAATCTGCTTTATGAGGTTTAACTGACCTTTTAAGCTTACCAAAAAGACAGAGAGAGTATAATTAGCTGGGATGAATCCCATCTGAACTTCCTCCAGCCAGTCCTCCTGAATCCAATTAAACACAATTTTTCCATGTCAAAGGACAGTTGAGGAGAGATTGATATTGCTATTGGGCAATGCAAAGACACAGAAGTGTTTTCTGCTTGTTTTATATGTCCCACTCCCAGAATTATGATTTTTAGTGCAAAATTACAGGTCCTGTGTCCCCCAAGACACTAAACAAGCAGGGACATGACAAAAGAAATTGGTGTGTTTGCAGGTCTGCTTCATATTATATTGACATGTTCTCTACCAACTGCAGAGAAATTCCAGATTTCCTTAGATAGATATGTGGGACGCCATTCCTTAGATTATTTGACTAAAAGCTAATCACATTAAATAAAGACTTGGTGAGGATTCGGAACGTGTGACTGTGTTTCTTTGACTAAATTTGCCAACTCTTTTGAAAATTGATGGGCATTGGTCTAGTAGTTTATCCATTCATGCAAATCCAGATGTCTGGAATTGATAATAACAGCACTAGTGTGGAAACATCTGGAGCATGGTGCTCAGTTCCAGGCTCCCCATCACAGGAAAGACCTGGACATACTGGAGCAAGTCCAGTGAAGGGCCACAAAAGTGGGTAAGAGACTGGAGCATCTGACATATGAAGAGAGGCTGAAGGAGCTGTTCAGCCTGGAGAAGAGAAGGTTCAGGGGAATCTTATCAATGTGTATAAACACACAGTGGGAGAGTAGAGGAATAAAGAAGATGGAGTCAGATTTTTCTCAGTGGTGCCCAGTAACAGGAAAAACTTGAAATACACATTTTTTTTTTACTGAGAAGGTGTTTTACCACTGGACCAGAGAGGCTGTGGAGTCTCTACCCTTGGAGACATCAAAACCCAACTGGACATACCTTGTGCAACGTGTTGTAACTGAACTTGTCCTGAGCAGGTGATCTCGAGAGGTCCCTGGCAACCTCAACAATTCTGTAATATTGTGATTGTGTGGTAAGGAATTTTAAATCTGAGGGAAATCAAAGTAAGCACTCAGGTTCCTAGAAGACCTGTATCATTTATGAATTTGTGATTTTATGTGTTTGCTACTCATCTGGCAAGAGAACTATATTTTGCAGATACCAGTCCTTGTTAACAGAACCACTTTTAAGGTTAGCAAATTGACTTTTTAAGTCTGAGTAAAAAAATGTTCAAATGCAATTGATATTTTCTACTCCATAGGCAGGATAGCTCATTTTTGACTTTGTCCCTTTAGCAGTTTCTAAACCCAAAGGAAGGCACAACCCTATAAAGCTCCATATACAATGATTCTAAAGCCATCATCAGACCTGAATGAACCAGTTGGTAGGAACAAGAATAAAAGCTCAAGAAGAAAATACTTATTTAGCTCTTATATCTAGTATAATTTAATATTCTTCAAGAGATGTGTATGAACAACAAAATTCTCCTTACTATGGGAAAATCTTGTCTTACAATTAATTTTTCTGAGCCTAAAAAAAATCATAAAGTTGTGTCCTGCAAGAAAAAAACCATTTGTAGAGCAGTTAAAAAGGTGGGTTTGTCAACCAGCTAACCCAAGTTAAATGAGAGTCACAAGCCTTTACATAAGGTGGCATGGGGATTATTATTTTGTTTTAAATCTTAAGCAGAATCCAGCCCTAATATCCTTCCTGCTACTTAGTGAAGTTACAAAAAAGCAACATATTTCATGATAGTACTGCCAACACAAAGTAATATTTTATACAAAATACGTCTATCCGCAGACTCTGACCTTTAAAACATTATATAAAGGTATTACTAAGAGATGCAAACAGCTTGTTAATGTTAGCAGCGACAGCAAAATAAGAAAAATACTTTTCTTCCCGTGAATTGAAGACAGAGGTTGCTCAAATCCTAGCTCACTTGTGTGGGAAGGAATTATGATTTCAGACCTTACAGAGGCATTTGAGGAGTTTGACAGAGTATTAAGATAAGAGATGTAAACTTCATGATAACTTTGAGTTTATCCTGACAAAAGCAGGCAAGACTTGAAGTCCTCAAGGTATCCATCCAGTTCTTGTTCTTGGAGATTTGATCATGGGAAGATGTTAGAATCACTCTCTGCTGAAATAATGCTGATGAAGGTACACTGCAAAGCCCCATCTTTCACTCTGCAATGGAAAATTGTCTTCAGAGCAGGTCCTGAGTCTTTCTCTGGCTCTTTATTCCCAGCTTAGTGTTATTTCCTTGCAGTTTTTCCTTAGGTTCAAATTCTTTAGGCTGTGTTAGACAACGCTGACCCATGAAGAGGAATTGTAGTAAATTCCTAGTAGTAGTAATAATCAAAGTAAATTGTTTTAAATGAAGGGAAGGTTATCTCTACTTTCTGTCTTCACTGTTTTCTTCTTCTTTTGATCATTCCCACAAACATAATACCTCAGCTGGTTTCTCTGGGGCAGACTCTGACAGATGGACACTGACTGCTTCCAAATCTTTGTCTCCCAAAATTATATTGAGCTACACCATCTCCTCATCATCTATTCTATATTACAAGGACTTTTTAAAATTATTTTTTTAATGGCAGTCTGAAAGGACAAAATAATGTCTTTTCTTGAAATTCCATGTAAGTTTGCTATTCCTAACGTTAAACCATTTGGCCACACTCCAGATCTTCCTTTCAGTGAGCTCCTTGTCCTCTGCAGGTGGCAGAGTTGACCCTGTTTCATCTCCAAGATGATACCAGACATCACTTAGTCTAGCGACTCACCACACTTCTGGTTTTAAAGAACCCAAAAGGAGAGTTGCTATCACCTTTTTATTTTCTGTTTTGTGCTATCTATATCAACAGAATTTGAGCTTTGGAAATTGTCACAAAAAGTGTCCCAGACAATATTTCTTAATGAGTCTGAAGGTAGCTAACAGGTTTCATGGAAAAGCTGTGATTGTTTTATCTGGATGTGATGTCACAAAGAAACTAGGCAAATTACTGCATTATCCTCACCATAAAAAGATACATGTAAACAAAGCAAGTCTTTGTAGAAAGAGAGGAGGATGGTCTAGCCAAGGCTGTTTTGGAACAATCCTCTTGTGTGCTCTCAGATAGTCACGTAGACTCACATTTTGAAAAGCATCTACCTGAATGTCAACTGACATTTGCAGCAAAGGTGCCTTAGACCAAGACTGGAAATGGTAGTGCCCAAGTTCATTGATGGAACAGGACATGTTCCTTTAGGATAAAGTAATAAAGAGTAGAATATTTCCTTCCTCTACTTAAGAATGTAATATTAAAGTGGTTATTGGAACCATATGATTAGACTGGGACAGTTCTGTCAACCACAAGCAGAAATTAAATGATAGATAATGCTGACATATGGATGTGAATCAGAAATTATTCTACTCCATACAATTACTCCTGATCTCCTTCATCTAAGGTCACAAGTGCCCTACCATTTCCACAGCTAGTCATGGATGAAACTCTCAAAAGATCTGCAACTTTCATTTAAGAAGGCAATTTGGTTTTCTCCTGCAGTAAAGCCTGAAGGCCCATCTTAAAATCAAGTCTTAACTCTCCCCACAGATGCCCATCTGTATAAGAAGAAGAAATGTATTCCTCCAAAAGCTTGCAGTCTCCTGAGACAGCCAGTGAAATACAGCTCTGTCCATTCAGTAGGTAGGATGAACCTAGACCCAGAGAAAGCACGACAAGCCCTAGAGCACAGATGGTGTCTAAATTAAAAAAAGAATAATGATGACAACCTTTTTACCCTCCACCACATTCAGCCCATGGACCAGAAGACAATTCCTTTTATCTCATTTAAGTCAGCTGTGCACTGGAATAACTCCAGTGGCTCCACTAGCATGACTCCGGATTTACATGGGCGTAACTGAGGGCAGAAACAAGAGCTCTGGATTCTTCCATCTTTGCCCAGATCTCTTGCTTATTTGCTAAGTCATTATCTCCCCTGGTCAAGTCTGCAGTGATATGATGTGTCTGCTTTCAGGGAGTTCCCAGTTTCCTCTTTCACCATTGTGTATTATTGAGTGAATTTTCCACTCTCTTGAAGTTCCTTGACACCTATTAATCACTATCACAGGATGGGAATGGTTTTATTTAGTCAACGCAACCCATTGTGCCAGGTACTGGTCAAACACACAGTAAGGCAGTTCTTCTCCTTAGACTTTCTGTATTAAATCTTAGCTACACAGAGGTTTACAGAACAGTCTACTCTGCCCTGGAAAAAATGGAAATATAATTACCAGGCCAAATAATATCTGGAATTAAAATAATGTAGTTAAATCTTAATGACATCTACTTCAGTAAATATAAGGATTGAATTGCACAAATGTCTCGTTCCAGTGTTGCTAAAATAGAAAGTTTCACATTTCCAGCTAAAAGAATTGTATTTAAAAACATATTTTTTAAATGAAAAAAACTATCATTTACAATTGAAGCGACACTACCATTGTCTCAAACCAGATAAGAGCTTTCTATTCATTAAAGATATTTTGAGATCCTTGCCGTGATACAGAGAAGGAAATGGTTTCATATCTCATTCTCATTAAATGGAAAAACAAAAGATTCTTCTCTCCCTTTTATTCTAATTATGAATATTTTGAATTTCCTCAGAATGTTTCAGCACAGATAACTCTGATGACTGGTAGATTTATGGAAGGATCTTATCTCTTCTGCATCTGCTTTCTACTAACATAATAAAGGATGAATCTTAGAAGTGCAGGCATTTAACCTTACATTATCTCCTGATTACATTATTATCAATTAAAACAATGTTGAGTGTACACATAACCCCAAACTCAATATCTCCTAAGTTTCTCAACAAATTTAATTAATTCCTTTGCTTGGTTGTGTCTGGAATGCATTGAAATCTTTGTTTTGCTGTCTTTTCAGGTACTGATACCATCAGAAATACTGTATACAGTTCTGCCTGGGTTAGCTGTTTTGCTATCACTTGATGGGAAAGATGTCCTGGAAGCTTAGTAGGATAAACTAAGGAATGGCAAGTCTGTCATGTAACAGGAAAGTAAATCAGATAACTTGGCAAATAAAATATGGGAAGAGATATTTTGTCTAGTAATACAGCTGGAGAACAATCTCCAAAAATAGGAGAGGGCTGCTTGTGTACATGGCTATTCATTGTGTGAGAACAAAAGGGCACAAACTAAGCATGTACTGATGGTATGAAAACTATAGAGAGCTGGTGGTTTTCAGTAAACAAAAGTGAATTTTGACATCAGGAGACTGACAAGGAAAGGTGGGCAGAGGAGCGGTGGATTAGGGGATGTATCTGTAGGAGCTGATGAAGCCTGCAAGTTGGCTGCTCTGAAGCTACCAAAAACCTGGATGGAATAAGGGCAGTCTGTTGTAGTTAGGAATCACACATGGGAAAAGAGGTCACCCCAAACACAGGCATTAATCTGTTTCAATTAGGTAGCTCAGGTGGCACTACAAAATCCTAGAGGGAGAGAAAGGGAAAAGGGAACTGTCCATTTTTGTGTCTGTTCTGGATACTGCTTACTTTACTGTCAAGTGTCACCCAGATTGGAGGCTTGTGGACTTTCTGAAGATTACCCATTGGTGACTGTACCTAATATAGAGTTCAACCTGCTGCTCCTTTAGATAAGGCATGGAAAACCTGTTAGACCCCCAAGGACAATCTTGACATGTTACAACATTAGGGGTTATGCTCTTCAAGTTCAGTTTCCTCTGATGACATTCCTTGTCTTGTCTTCAAATTTTGTCAACTGTAAAAAACCACAGGGCTGCTGCAGGATCAAGGAAAAGAGTTAAAATGTTCTGGGAGACATTCCAAACAAATGAAAGGCTGGAGGGGAGGAAGGGGTATTGAAATTGTACCTGCAAACCATGGCCAGTCACTATGCCTAGCACAAAGGACACAGCCAGCAGCAAAACAAACCAGTAACCAGCTTCTATTGAACATAAAAAAGTCAGTACATGGGTGATCACTGGGGGTAGAAACAAATCAAACAGATCACACATAACAGACATCAACCCCAGCAACAACACAGCACAACCAATAATAGGTGGAACAAAGAAGCAAAGCCTCCCATAGAAGAGATGGGAGACAACCAAGTCAATAGGCTGAGCATATAAGATAGAAGTAGCCCCATATTGTTCCCCCACAAAGCCCACATTCACAAACACCAAACCTGACCAGGGCCCAGTTACAGGGAGAGTCAGAGGTCCTTCCCCAACAGGGAAACTCTGCACAGTGCATCCACCTCACAGACAGACACTGCACCCTTCCTGCAAGTGGTCCCAGCTTTTATGCCCACAGCAGACACCTGGCACTCATTGACCCAATGGGGGCACCTGGGGCTTGTTTACCCAAGGGCTTTCCCTGCAAGGTCAGCCACACCTTGGAGGAAAGCCAAAAGGCAAACTCATCCCCTCCTCTTAAAGGACCATGGGGACCACCCATATGTCAACCTTAATTCAGGGCTCCGGGGCATGGGCAAGTTTATCTGGGCATATGGTACAAGAAACTGTCTGTGAACTTCTATGTAGTGACTGAAATAACTCAAGGAGGACTGGATTTTATTCCTTTTCCTTTTATTCAGCTTGCTGTTTCTCTATGAAAGGTTCAGGGAAAGTTTCAAAGAGTAAGGTGCATTACAGCTGTATTTATTTATCGATTTTATTTATTTTTATCCAGTCAAACCTTTTCTCCTTTAAAAATAGAAAGAAAAATAGTGTGGTTCTTTTGTTTTATTTTAGGTTTATTTTATATATTTCTGGACTTTTTTCTATAAGTAAACTAATTAAAAAAATATTTTGGTAAAAATTTACAAAATTGATTCTTGTTGATTGAAAGCAAGATACTGATTACCCAAAAGACATTTTGAAGAATGCAAATTTTCCTCATTTCTGCAATGTTTATTTCTCAATGAAAATCTCTGAAAACAAAAAGATCACCATGTGACACTTTGAAGAAAACATTTTTAACTTTTTTTTTTTTTGTAAAAATTGTATTTTCTACAAGTTCTGCAAAACTTACGTGTCCCAAATCTGATTCTGGGCATTCTCACCCCTTACTTTCAAGAATTACAAACAAGAAAGTCTATGGAAAACCAGTATATTTTAAATTGATTCTGTAAAGTATTTCAGAATGTAGAATATATTATCAGATTAGAATTTTTTTCTTCAGAAAATCAAACCTACTGGTGCAACTAGAACATACTTTTTTCAGATGTAAATAAAACTCTGCACATTTCTACAGCAAATTGGTACTTTATTGACCACATCTTCGTTGACCACAATGGGGAGTGAGACAGCCAGCTTACAAGACAGTGAAATCTGTGGCTTGAATTCCTCTTCTGTGGTGTCATCAAAATGTAAAGCAAAAGTATATCTGCTGATACTGTACAACTAGGGTAAGTGGGAAGAAAATAAAAGCCCACACAGTGGAAGTATTCAGGACCCCTCATTCTGCGAAGATTCTGTGACTTAGTGGAACATAATGAGTCTTCTTTAGATCAGTCTGGTTCAAATCTACCGAAAATAATGAAATAGTAATACTTATACCAAGATGTATTAGACAAGGAGCAATGAGGGAATGCAAATCTTAGGGAAGCTCGAGAGATCAGAGGTTACACTAGTCAATATGATGCAAGAGGAAATTCAGAAAGCCAGATGTCTAAGCATTTTCAGAAGTTTTACAGGCTTCTCATAGATCCAGGAGAGCTAAAGAAGGAATAGGTAGAGGGTAATCTAATGACTGCATGAATATGTTGGTGAATTTTTCTTCCTTCGATGAGATGTCCTTTCAGCAAAGCATCATAGCAATTAATTAAGCTGGGGGAAGACTTAAGATGCTCTGGAAAAAATCTGCCTAAATAATGGACCATGGAGAAGAATAAGCTAAGAAATAACCTCTTATTTCTCCTAAGTCACCATCAAAGAGGGACCTTTCAGACCACCTACTATGATGCCTAAGACAGCATCACAGTTCAAGGGAGCATTATGTAATTCAGTTCTCCCACTGCCCTGTGCTACAAGGCCGTGTGTAGTAGTGGAGTCAGTGAAGGGGAATAAAGACTGTACAAAGGCTCGCTGTTACATATCCCAGTGTTGGTGCCCATCCATGGTAAACACCTCAGCAGGTCGCCTAAAACATTGCCTGCAATTTTTATGGGGAACCTGTTGAGTCATTAGAGGATAAAAACAATTCCTAGAGGTATTTATGAGAGCTTTTTGGATCCAGAGTGGGGAGAGACCTCATGATTTGCCATTCAAGTTTAGTTTCCCTTAATTGGATAAGATTAGAATAGGCTGGAAATTCACTATATCCCAAAGAATAATACAATAGTCTGTTAAAAGGATCAATGGAATTTTTTACTTTATTTTGTCAACTAAAATTGAAGGCAAAGATATTTCATTTTTCTAATTGTTAACACTCTTACACTGTTTGCCAAGTGTAGCCTTTAAGTGAAGAAGTGGAAAATTTCCTTTAAAAAATTTAAAACTGCAGTTTTACAACATTCTGCAGAGCTGGCTGCTCTGTTCATGCTTCTGTTTAGTTTGGATCTTCCTTCTCAGGCCTGTGTTTCTTCATCAGGTGCTTCCCACTGTCCTTACCACTGATGGGATAATCACTGAACATGCAGAAGTTCAACCTGAAATCTTGCCCAAAGGGGAGCTTGAGAGTCAACTCGGGGAAGTCGGAACGGAGAGGTGCAATATTCTCCTCCCGGTGCTGTTCCCATGTCCTAAATGAAAGCAATTATCCAATCACTTTCCAATGTAGATGTCTTATGGAAAGAAACTGCCTCTTTATTTTGACATTTCGACAAGCAGCCAGCTTTCAGAATTGCAAAGGAGATACAGCTGCCTCTGAACTCCCAGGTGTAGATTTTTAGTCTCCTTAAATCTCTCTGATTTCAGAAAAGTAATTTACCAAATTTGATAAGTGCAATGATTTAAATTGAGCTTTCACTTGAAGAGGGGCAGACCAACCACAGAAAGGCTTGGCTCTTCACAGCGGTCGAGCACGGGACTCCAAATGACCTGTGCAAACAGAAAAAGGGTTGATGCTCAGCTGAAGTAAATCACCATAGCTTCAGCAAGACTGCCTTAATTTACACCAGCTAAAGAACTGTCTCAGGCCCTCATTAATGGTCCCTGAGCTAAGCCATTTGATCAGGCAGAAAAACCACAGACACATCTGTTTCCTGCCCTCCATTCTTCAGCTACCACACCCACTTTTATCTGCCATGTGCTCCATGCTATGACTCACTCCAAATACAGAGGACATACTTTCTCTATGCCTGCTAGACTTCAAATTAAGAAGCAAGAGGTAGGTTGTTTTGAGGGGTCCCTGGTGGACTTTTGGGTGGAGAATTGAAGCTCCTTATATTTTTTTCCGCAGTTGGAAGATGTTATTACAGGAATAATGGAAGAAAGCTGATTGTTAGTTGTGTGTATTTTACATTTCTAAATAGTGTCAAGGATGCTACTCATAGGGAAAGACTACCTTTTGATGTGGAATGAGTAATAATAAAAAGTATAAATAATACCAGATATGTTAGCTACAGATGAGCCAAGAGCAGTAGATCACAGTTTTTGCTTGCATTTCTATAGTCCTTTTGCATGGTCACAGAACAAACAAAGGAAACATCCATCAGACCATTTGAGATGTCAAACCCATCGGAAAACCTACAGCTCTCTTGCTTAGACTTTTGAACCTGACCTTTTTATTTTTCACTTGGCTGCATACGTTGTATTTGGCAGCGTCCAGAGCACGCACTGCTCCTGCCCTAGTCCCCATACAATTAATGTTCAGGAACAACCGGAGGAAAGAGGAGAATTGAATAAATTAGACCACACCCATGGTTTTAAGGCCCAATGTCATGATGCTTGCCAGAGCAGAGGAATGGTGTTGGGAGGGCCGATATTTTCCTAGGTGCCAAGAAAAAGCATCAAGGCACAGGACCCATATAAGCAGGATCAGTTATGCATCAGGGGAACTTCTCAGACAATGGAAATTTGGAAATTCCCTCAGTCCTGAATGATCAATCTCACCCTGTGGACGATGCTAAACCTGAAAACTGTCACATGCAGGATTGCCTGCCCATTAAAGGTGCTTCTCATGACATGAACAAGCTGTTCTGGAGAACTGAAATGACTTGTTTTACAGTAAACTCTGACTGAAGCTCTTTCCACAGTTTAGGCACAAGAAGCATCCCTACTTGATACAGACAAGCATTCAACCTCACCACAAATCATCATCACCATCATCATCTATCTTAATGCTTGTGCTCATTTTGCAGCATCTCCTTCAAGTCCTGACCTAGATATTCCCCTTTCCAAACTTCCATCCAGCAAAGGAGAACACTTTCTCCTTTCTCATTACTTCTGGCATCATTATCTCTTTTTCCTACTCTACAAACTTTGTATTACATCACCACCAGCCTTCTATATTCTGAGGCAAAAACCCCCATTTGTACTCATTAGGATTTTTTACAATCTCCTAGAATGACTGAGAAGAAATTTAATAACCTTCCTGTACTATGTGAAGGTGGAGGAAGATTGGATTGACTTGCAGCTAAGGAAGAGATATGGTTATAACTCTAATAAGGAGCTGGATTCTAATCTGGACCATGTGCACGTGTTCACAGCATGCACAGAACTCTCACACAGCCTAAGAACAGACTACAGCTTTGTGCCTTAACCTCTGGATTATTCTTGAATCATCTACTGTGATATGTGGGCAGTGCAGTTCATTCATCCCAGATGCTGGTGATAGATGTGAGTGTACCAAGTGAGATATATTGAATAAATGGTGACAAAACAGTGACTTCTGGACAGACTGATTTTGAAATCCTTTACAGCTGTAGGAAGGAGACTAGTAGTAACTAGGATCACAAATCTTCACCATAAACAAAGCAGAAGGGTTATCAAGCATTGGAACAGGCTGCCCAGGGCAGTGGTGGAGTCCCCATCCCTGGAGGGATTTAAGAGACATGGAGATGTGGTGCTGAGGGACACAGGGACATGGCTGAGTGGTGACTTGACAGTGCTGGGTTAATGGTTGGACTTGATGATCTTAGAAATCTTTTTCAACCAGGGCTATTCTATGATTCTGTGGTTCTCTTCCAGCCATAGCACCTCTCTTTGCCAAGCTGTAACAGGCAGGATGTCATATAGGTCACATGTTGTAACTCATTAATATTTAGCCATCCCACGAGAAGGGTGGATGTGCTCTACCTGTATGGATATGCCTTCCACAGCAAACCCCAAAATCCTAAAACTGGGGAGTCTAATCCACACCTACAACAGTTCATCATTACATATCCATCCATCCTATGCATTTCTTTCACACTTCCACTCCTTGACTGCAATAGAGCTTCATGGTCTGTTACCTTAATCACATGTATTTCTCAAAAAGAAATGACAAGATGATATGACAAAAGGGTGGGGATCTAGCTTCACTGCAGTCCGTAACATAGACCTCATATTAACTTTCTTCACAGCTTTGAATAAATAATTTAATTTTCACTTTTCCCTTACAAGTAGGGCAGTCATGTTACTGTCTGCCTTATGTTCATCACAAGAATGAGGCTAAGATTATCTGGATGATGCTGAAGATGTCTGATCACTGTATTTATAGTTCTGGTGTCAAGAGAAATTTTATCTGTGTTTGGATGACACATATCATGGGAGTTTTTCTGGTCACTGCCTCTCCTTTTCCTTTCTGCTATCTCAGGACCATAAAAGTCTTCTATTTTGGCCAGAAACTAAAGAGCATTTATGAACTACATACTGATGTTCAAGGAAGGAAGCAGTATGTGTAATCTTTTCACATATGGTTCCAGTCCTTGGAGAGACCTCAATGATTGCTGCTCTGTACCTACCCAGCCATTAAAGGTTGAACTAACTGCATTACCACAACCTTCTTCCCTAATTAGACCTTCTTACTCACTGGTAATGTCCTGATCTCACAACCTTTATTCCCTTAGGTAACACTGCTGAAACTGCATAAATGAGGCTTAGGCTGGGAACTGCTGGGCAAGTAGAGCCCTGGAGTTTGTCTTTGGACAAATGGGACATCTGAAGAGGTGCTTTTCATGGGAATGAGACAAAAAATTGCAGTGAGCCTCCCCTGCCTGAGTTAAACATTGAGCTATTTAATTTTTTCATGTACAGTAACAATTTAATTACCACAATGTGGTAACACTTGCTAATTATTGATTACTTATTCAGGACATTCAAAAAGGATTTCATTTCCACTTTCTGTACATAGTTCAGTGAATGAAACTGGAAAAATATCCAACTCCTCATCTTACCCTTAAGCACAGCCTGGTTGTCTCTCCTTATAATTGCTGCACTTTTTTTTCCCTTCACATTTTCTGTCCTGTGAGGTATTAATTTTCAGCCAAACTTTTTCCACTGCTCTCCTTAGATTCCTCTCACCTAAAGAGCAGTGTGTCACTTGGTTTAGGCTGAAAAAGTCAATATCTAGTTCCAGGCACAAATACAAAGTATATTGATGACTTCATTGATTCTTCAGCAAGATCTGTAGCAGAATGTAGCTCAGAGAGGTGGACAAGAAGTCTGGCTGATTTCTGTTTTCTCTCCTTTGTCTCGGTGGATGTTGCTCTTAATGCATCAAATTTTGAGAAGTGTTTGCACTCAGGTAGCTGGAAAATAGCAGGGAAAACAGGTTCTCTTTTCCTGGATTTGCCCTGGACTCCAATGTAGAACCTACAGAATATCACTTTTGGAAGTCATCACAACTTCAGTGGTATCTGAGTTTTTTATTCTGCCTCCCAGCTCAATGAACCTTTGCAGTTATTTTTAGAGGACAGCTTTGATTGAATGTAAACAACTCCCAGAAAACTATGTATGTGAGTCCCAGTATAAGCAGGCATTACAGTAAGAGGCTGTCTGACACATACTTTTGCTTCCATAATAATCTCCTATATCACAATCTCTTGTGGCCCATAACTGGTCAACTCAGATAACTTCTAGTCAGGGTGAAGTTCTGCAAGGCTTTGGTTTTTGGTACTAGTTATAGTTTAAACATCTCCTGCTTTCCTCTCTCCTGTCCTCATGTCATCCCCAGAGCTCTTCCTGCACTACGTTTTCCATGACCATGCATTGAACCCAAAGAGGGAAGTGATCCAGCGGAAAAAATAAATTGTGATTATTTTTTTTTCCGGGTTCTTTTTCAGCTGGATCAGTTCCTTGGCCAGGTTCAATGAGTGGCCACACAAACATTTGTGCAGACAAAGTGTGTGTGTCACAGGAGGAGAGGATAAGGTTATGTATACAGGGTGCAGAAATACGGAGATTTAGCCTACCAGCTAAGAGCAGTAACACAATACTTGTAACCACAGTCTCCCTTACTTCTCTAGGTGGCTTTCACATGAATGACTGAAGAACTAGAAGGTTCCAAAGCTATTCTGAAGTCCCTGACTCAGAAAGACAGCTCCTACAATGAATGCACATATACGCACACCGGCACAAACGCACAGTGTGATCCTTTGTTTCCACTGAAATAATACAGTGCAGAAATGATGGATATTTCCTTATCTTGGCTGCCTTCCTGCAACTAGGGAAAGATTGGCTGGTACAGAAGGGAACACCCAGGAAAACATTTAGTGTATAGCCTGGTTATTCACTCGTAGCTGTGTTACATGTTTTATTGACATCAGAAAGGTTTTCTCCAAAGGTAGTAAATAAAAGAATAAAGTCAATTTTTATTTTTTTTTTAAAAAAAAGGAAAAAATGTAATTTATTTTCTCCCATGCTACTCAGGGGGAAAAAGTCCAACCAAACAAAAGTCAACATGCTGCATCTACCAACAGGAAAACAAAGAATTGAACAGTAAGTTCTTTCTCTTTCCATATATATTTTGTGAGCCAGAGCTAGAGACGAGGGAGCAGCCACTTAAGATTGAGTGGGAAGGGAGGAAAAAAAAAAAAACAGCCTAATAAAAGCCAGTGGGGTTAGATAAATTACTGAGAAAAGGGAGAGGCAATTTCTGTCCATTTTAACACCCACGTGCAGTAGGGAACAAGTGAAAATCAGCCCCAGGGATAATTTATGGCTGCTTTGTCAAATCTGCATCCAGGTCCGGAAGAACCCATGTACTAGAAAGTTAATCAATAACAAAAAAATTCCTGCAGAAATATTGTGGCAGAGACAGAAAAAAAAATGGCTTGGGAATTAAAATCATCTGTAGGAGACGTTGGCAAGCACTGTTGTTCTCTGTTGGCATTTCATGGAAGCAAGAGGTCCCATTACAAAGATGTTCCCATGGCTACAAATACGACCTCAATCAGCACCATTTCTGCTTATCATTACACAGCTGCCAAAGATTCACTTGGCAGGGAAGACTGGCAAGTTTACTGTATAGTTACCCATGGGTCTGAGCCTCTTGTTCCACTCTATACATTCTTTACAATAAAGATCACTTCAAGAGGCCACCTCCACTAGAACTCCAGATCTTCCCATAAAAGCAGACTCCAAGGAAATTTGATGCCTTAGTCCAAACCCTTGTCCATGTGTTTTGGGTGGATTCAGCCTGAGCAGACCAAAGTACTCAGCAACTGAGTCCACTACCAAATACCCAGAGTCTGGCTCTTCCTTAGTATAAACCTTCTATCTAAGGTGAGTCCCTCCTAATCCTGGTCATCAGATTAGGAATTCAGGTACTCTAGACCACCTGCAAGGAATGGAGACAGACAGGACTCTCTAGTTCAGATCCAAGAGGGAGTTGAGTCACCATCACTGGGGCTCTATGGCATCCATTGACAACAACAGATTAATTCCATTGCCTAAATGGAGATGTTGAAGCCAATTGAGATACAGTAGTCTTTCCTTTCCCAGCAACCAGCAGCTGACCAGAGTGGCTGGACCTCCTAAAACCCTGTATCACAACCATGGGGTTCACCTCTTACAAGGCCACTGTTCATCCTGCTCTTTTGAAACCTAAATGTGATTCTGTCATCCTTAGTGGACATCATGAGGTGTGTCAATACACAAGCTGGGGTCACTAATACAACCTTGTGGTCCATGTAAACACTGTGTGTGCCTCCCTCTGCCTTATCAATTCCAGATATGAGTTTTCTACAGCTTTTGATATTGATTCTTGGCTGCATATCAGCAAGCCCAAGCTTTAATTCTGACTTACTGATTTATTTGAAAGTCCTTAGACTGATAAGTATCTTCTCCAGGTACCTTGTCTAAGTTAGTAAGGAGGATTTTTTTCTTGTAAGACTGTCATTCTGATGTTATTTCCAGCACTAAAATCACCTTAAATTTTTTTGGTAACTCTGTAGGAGTCAGGAAATTTTATCAGCCATTACATCAAAAAGGCTTCCAGACAGCAAATGGGTTTCTGTGGGGGCCACAGAGACAGAAGATTCTATAATACATGAACAACTTGTAAACAGCACAGGTATCAAGTGAAAAACCAGAAGGCACACATTAGTACTGCCTCACATCAGATTTTGTTCCTATCTCTTGCTTTTCCAGACACCTGGTCAAATAATGGCACTTTATTGAAAGCTTCCTACTTCCCAAAAATACTACAAATACTCACAATTTAACAATGTAAGGTCTCAAAAAATGTATGCATGGTCCAGATGCAGGGCACAGCATTTGTCCCATGGACTAAAGAGGAAATGTGGTGGTTTGACCCAAAACTGTGATGTTGCAGGCTTTGATAGTGGGGTTGGAGTGTAGCTGGAGTGCACGGGATGAAATGGGGTTCTCCAGCTGAATGAGGGGCAGCTCTCTTACAGGGCTTGGAAATGAGGAAGAGGATAAAGGGGTAGGGTTTAGTTTATACCCCTCCAAAAGAGAGTACTAGGAGCTCTTTACAGCTATTGCAAAGAGAAGTTCAGTCAGCTCTTTTCAACAACGCTTAAATCTCTCTTGAGGCCCAAATAAATACATCAAAGAAACCCAGAGCAGGTCATTTACTTAAAATGATGTGTCTGACGTTTCATTCCCCTTCATTTCAGCTCAGGGCTTGCCAAAAGCTGTCACAGCCCTGGCCCCAGACTGGAGCAAGACTTAGCAGAAGGCAAAAGCGTGTTTCCATCTCTGTGCTGCTCCTGTTGCTCTGCTGAAGCGTTGGCATTGGGAGATACACCTATTGCATTTCACACAAAGAACAGAGAAGCTATAAATCCTGACATGGTGTATTTATTGAAAAATGAAATTAATAAGGCTAATCCAGATAATGAGCTGTATGTTTCCTTGCCTCAGAAAACCTCTTAGACAGCGGAAATGAAGCCACATGAAACTTAGCAGCCAATTCACTGGGTTTAGTTCTTTTTTTTTTAACCTTCTTTCTTCTCCTCATCACAAAACTCCCTTCTTTATATACTGGAGGATTTGGAAATGTGGGCATGAGCATTGGAACAGGCTGCTCAGAGCTGTGGTGGAGTCCCCATCCCTGGAGGGATTTCAGAGCTGTGGAGATGTGGTGCTGAGGGACATGGGGCAGTGGGGACTGGGAAGTGCTGGGGTAATGGTTGGACTGGGTGATCTTAAAGGTCTCTTCCAACCAAGGCTGTTCTGTGATTCTAAGAGGTAAAAGATACTGCAGCCACTAGAGTGCGTCGG
The DNA here is from genome assembly GCA_028020825.1 of Podargus strigoides. Classification (NCBI taxonomy): domain Eukaryota; kingdom Metazoa; phylum Chordata; class Aves; order Caprimulgiformes; family Podargidae; genus Podargus; species Podargus strigoides. Next base: position 56,279,246 of record CM051623.1, on the reverse strand, counting down.
GTTTCTGGGTGGAAATGGAAATCCCTCATTAAATACAGTGATGTACATCTGAAGAAGTCACTCAGGTTCCCTTAACAGCCACTGGAGATCTGGGCAACTTGGATGTGGGAGCTAGTGGCAGAATTTTATCCCCTCCTAAGCTGGTATTTAAAATAAAGGCAGGTACATTGCTTTACGAATGTACCATTTTCTTCCCAGTAGAAATAAAACAGCTTTAAAACCAGCGCATGTGTTATTCTCTCCACTGTAAATGTTAACATTTAGGGGAGATGAACAATCACTTTTCCAGATCTGGTGAGTCACAGATTCAGATGGGCTGAACCCTTTTTTTTTTCCTACCATGAACAACTATATTGTATCACACCATACCAAAAAATATGGATAACTGTTAAGCTAAATCCCTACATAATTTATTATAAGTGACTACAAGGTCCTACTTAAAGCTATCCTCAGGATTGTAATCTATTGTCACATTATCCAGCTGTTTTACCCTGCTCTGTCCCTCAAACCAGTCTCAGTCCCCAACATTTAACTGGCCTGTAGATATCTCCAAGCATTACTTTGTGCTGCCTCTTGTGTGAAATTTTGGTAACCACAAGTATTTTAATAAATCATGACAATTATGTTAAAGAGTTAATTTACTCCCAACAGGGAAGATTTAGAACCAGCTGAACCCTTGTGTCTTCTGAAAAAGTCTTAGAGTAGGTACCATAAACTAAAACCAGTGTTGTCAAAATGGATGCCTCAGGAAAGGATGCTAAACCTGTCTGGTACAAATATCTTATTTTCCTTTCCAGGCAAGCTGAATGGTTCTGTGTAAAGTGCTCATGGCTTTGGAAAATCAGAAATCTTTCAAAATTATAGTGATTTTATGACCATGAACTGCCAAGGTGACCATGTCATTTGGCCTCCACTGTAGAGTTATGCACAGTTCATTGAACAGTTTAAATGACATCACCGACCACAAAAGCAAAATACAAATCAGCTAAGATGTTCCTTCTTACATTCTTATAACTCAAGAAAGGATTTCATTGTCTAAGTCTGCTTGTTCCAAGTCCATAATTTTTGTTTGGGTTATAACAACCTTTCAGGAACCTAAAATACTATTTAATAACCACAAATCATGAAAAGTCTCTGTTTTGACACATACTTTTCCTTGTTCGTCTTCCATTCGCAGGTACTTATTGATGACTTTAAAATCAGCTCTTCATGTTCAGCTGTTGAAATTCCAGAGACTGAGTTTTCATTATCAACACACTTGCCAGACTACAAACCTTTCTTGGAAGTTTTTGTGATCTATTTTATTTTTTTGCCCATGTTTCAAATTTTTAGTCTTCATGGCTCAAAACTGGTATCACCATGACCTTCCAATGACTTTACTTGACAAAACAGTCAAAAGTAACTATGAGGTTTTGAATTTGTGTTTGTTTCTAATAATAATAAATTTTCCCCTGTTTTTAAATATGTATGCATAAGCATATCTATATGCTTAGAAAATGGTTTGATGCACTATTTAAAAATATCCTGACTTTAAAACTTTCTGACTTAGTCCAGAGTACACACCTAGATAGATTTTTATTCTCAAGCAGTTTCATTTCTGTGTCAGTCTTTCACCACATTATTCTCTGCTTACTTATATTTATTTAGTTGGCTGGTTTTGTATGAGTGAAAAGGAGCTTTACTTCCAGAAAAGAGATACCTTGGTCCTTCAGGGCATGACCAGAACAGGATCATGTGTGTGATGAGTGTAAGTGCACTGTTGAAGACGTGGGTCTGTGTCTGTTAGGTTGGGACCTTGTCTCAGCTGCAGTGCCTGAACCACCAGGCTGTAATGGTGGAGGAGAGAGTCATCCACATCATCTCACTTAAGGCATCTGAGATCTGGGCCTTCAAGAGGAGTTTTGGCTCTTTCTGGTCAAGGAATTCTCCACATTGCAATTCTATACTGGGAGAGTGTGGAAATCCCACACTGGGGATCACATCAAGGTTTCCTCATGACATGCTCTGTGTGCAACAACAGCCAGCAGAAAATTCCCTGGAAGAAGGCATAAGAAATTGGATAAAGGGATAAGGGCTTCAGATAATTGTCTGAAGGAAAAATGTTGCTTTCTTCTGTTCTTTTTTTCTTTCACTAGTTTAATGATGAGTTTTGTCCTGAGGACTGAACAAAAAATATTTCCATAAAAATTCTTGTTCCTGAACATTGCAAATTTACAAGAATGAATACTGTTGTGTACTAAATATCCTGCATGTTCAACCTTTCTTGATGCCTTATAGGGCTTCTGGTCTTGTAGTATTTTGTGGCAGTTGAATTCCATGAAATAAATGTATGTTGTGTATAAAAAATATTAGTTTTTAGTAATGTTATAGTTTGCTGTTCTGCGAGTTTTACTAAAATAGTCATGGCCTCCAGAAATTAATGCATATGGCTACAGAATTATTTATGTTCAATGTTCTTATACCTTCTGGAAGAAAATGAGATAAATTTTTTCAAAACAATAAATCTCATAAATAAATATATTTTTTCTTACACCTGTCTTTTTTTTTTTTTTTTTTAAATTATATCTATTGAATACATTTTTTTGGACCATAAGGTTTTCATATGGTAATTTGCTTTTGAACTGTTCTCTTCAAGTATTTGGCACTGAAAGGACTGATTTGACCACACAAACTTATTTTCCCTTCTTGAGAGAATGACTGAAGCTTTTCAGCAGAAAAATTGGGAAGGATTAAGGTTAATAATACCCTTTGAGATGAATTTTTGAATCACAAATACTGTTCTGAATAGTCATTGTTGTATATCCATTTAAAAATATTGAATAAGACAACTTAATGAGGAGCAATAAAGTATTAGGTATTTGTATAAAATATAACCACAAATCTGTTCTGGGTTGTGGTCTTTTTTTTTATTATTATTATTTTTAGACATTATTTATATATTTATGCGTCTACTTTTTGCATCTACCAACTTTCCTGCATCTGTATTGATTTATCTGGTCAAATAATCTACCTTGTCCCATAATTAGGAAAAGAATAATGTTGTGTTACTAACTGTGATCATAGTGGTATAGGAATAATGTAAATGATGTAATAACTTCACACATTATGCAGTTATTATAGGGTTGTATAATTGTGAGGTAATTTTATACTTACAGATAGTAAGAGAAATGCATTGGGGAAAAGTGAGAATTTTATAAATGTAATTTTATGGAAGAAAAAACAGATTGAAAACCTGATTTTCTGCCCAATTATATGGCAAGCAAAAAAAATAACGTAACATTTTTTAAACAGTAAGCAAAATCCTTCTGCAAGAGTACAGAGAGTGAAAAAAAAAATCCTTTCCTGTACAAATGATCCCTGTACAACCTCAGACCCTCATCTCACTTATAGCCTCTGTGTTACTAGCATAATGCAAGCTCTGTAGTAATAACAAAAAGCAGTCATATCCCCAACTTTTATTACTTTAATTCACATATTGGTCTGTCTGCAGGGCTGCTCTGTCAACACATGGAGAGCAAAGCCTCTATTAGAAGAACCAGGGAGGGGCATGTGCTCTTATTTTATTATTACTGTTATTATTTTTGACCACAGCCGTCAGAGGAAAATCATTAGAGGAAATCAATTCAGGATGTGAACAAAGCAAAGGTTTTTAATAACAGACTTTTTACGACTCATTGTTCTCAACAATTGCTCCGGTTGCATATGCTGTTTGTCAAAGGAAAGTTCACCTTCAAATGTAAAAAAATTAAAAAGTCCATGAAAGACTTCATGGCAGCGTCGTGAAAAACACATTTGGCAGTCTCCTAGAGGTGAGGTTGGTTCCAAGTATTCTGGAGAGGAAAAAAAAAAAAAAGAAAAAAAATAAGAGTTCTTTCTAGGTTTACTCTCCATTCAGAGATCCCCTTCTCCTGACTCTTCAGCTTGGCATATATTTATTGGTAACATCTGACAAAACAGCAGGAAAAAATTAATGTGCTGGGAGATACTGGTCAAGAAACAGCATATCTCCAGGATCAACTGGCTGTTTATCTCCCAGCTCTTGAGGTACAAGATTTCTCAGCTCCCAAGAAGACATGACTTTTTTTCCATGTGTGTTTTGGGATTTATTTTTCTATAGACAAAGAAGTAAAAGAATTCCTTTCATTTTCCTATCAAAGGCAAATATTTGCAGTATTTTGGTGAGAAGTAATGATGTCTGGCCAGAAAAATCTCAGTTCTGTTTGATAAAAAGTGGAAGCAGAGCAGACTTGAAACCTATTATAAATTTATTGTGAACAACCATGAAAGAGTGGGAGCAGAAGAGAAGGAGGTATGAAATGTCTTCTCACCAAGAGGTGTAAAATAACTAGCTTCATGAACCTGCTTAATTCATTTGCAATAACTTGATTCTGGATTTTTCACATCCTGTCTGAATACATTAACTATTGTCTATTTTTTCTCACACTTTTACTTCCTGTGCTGCCAATCAGACATTCCACCCTCAACTGAATAAATGAAAATAGAGCTGAAACGGGTACATTTGATAAAGAAATAAAAAGCCACTGTTTTAATTAACTGGTATTTTTAGGCTTATAAAATAAACACATAAATACACTATTTGCAGCTCAATTCAGAAGTGAAGCATAGAAGGACACTAACTAAACAGAATTTAATTTTCCTTTGCACTGGAAATTGAAATTGTCTCTGGAAATCAGATGCTTATTATGAAACTTCAAAAGTTTTGTGAAAATCACTTTCTTCTGTCATGAAATGTGGTTTTGAAATGAATATTTTGATACCAGTGTGCATAATTTAAGATTTTTGGATAGTGTATCTGAGCTGCATACTTGCCTCCACTGATTTAAGGAATAAAAAGGAGACTGAACATTTGAAAGACTAGGAGGAAGAAGTGAAATAACTGAGGGAAATGAACTTGACAGAAAAGGAGGGGAAAAAAAAATGTTTTAAATCCACAGAAAGAGGTGATGGTCAGCATAATAGAAGAAGATGAACAGAACCAAAGATGGAAAATGTCTCTGAAGTAATAGAGAAATTATTGAAAGACTGGAGAAAGAAGTTTTTGTCGAGAAGAGAATCTAGGGGAAAACAGTTTATCTATGTAAAGAAAGAAATTAATACCATATCAGGAGAAGAAACCAGAAGAGACATGTGAAAAGGACAGAAAAATGACCAAAGAAATCTTTGAGGAAAAAAGAATATAAAGCAAGAGATTGATCATGTCACTGGATTAAGATTCTTTCCCTACTGCATCTCGATGATTTCCCTCCAGGACTTCATTTTTAGAAACAAATTCATTTTCTTTCTTAGCTCTTTGTGGCTGAGAGGCTGAAAGCAGGGAGGAGAGACCTTAACCATCTGAGTCATACATAAATGTGAGAGCTAAGGGCTGAAAGGAATTTCATCTCTGATCCTTTGGGGCGTGGGGGAAGTCTCCCCATTGTCTAGATAAAATAACATTCACTAAAGGAAAATCAAATACATCAGCTCCTGTTTGTTAAATGCTCTAATAAGGTCCCCTCCTTGGGTAATAGCATGTGTAATGTTCCTTTGCAGTCACAAGCTGTGACTTCCAGGCTCATGAAGTGCCTCTCACAGTTCGTGGAGGAGGTTCAACCAAGGGGAAGGACTGGTTACGTGTGTGTTCTCAATTACTGGTGTCAAGCTCTGGATCATAAGGTGTGAAGGTCTTGTGCAGAGAAATGTTACCCATTGTGTCTTCAAGCTTGCCACTAGAGCAGGAGGAGAAGGCTTTTAACTCTCATGAACTGCATGGTCTCTTCCAGGGCACCAAAAGGGGACACAATACAAAATTTCTCACTGACATTATATTTTAATGATCACAGTGCATATACAGATATAGATCTATATATAAAAAAGAAAGACAAAGAGAAGGGAAGACACAGCAATTCACTTTTTGAAGTAACTGAAACCAAAGCTTCTAGGGGCACTGATTTCTTTTTTGAGCCCCATGTGATATTTTAATGAAATTATTTTCCCAACTGATCAGTGAACTAGAAATATGTCATTCCTATATATCTTTGTAAAGATTGGGCAGCAAAGCTACATCTTTAATAATAATAAATAGTGCCAGGAAACTTTCATAGGCAATGGAACTCAATCACCCACACTGTTAAACTGTTTATAATGTACTTAGGATGTTGTTGGCCCAGGCCACCTATCAATCTCCAAAATTAATTCCTGGGCATAATTTGGGAGTTAGCATGAGGCAGGAACTATTCTTAACAATGATTTTGGATGTGGCCATCCTGGACTGGGACGAAGGAGGGCTTAGTTGTTTTCAAGGCTAGAAAATAGTCCGTAGGCAAGTTTCATTTCTCAATGCAGATGTAGATTGAGAAACTGAGCCCCTGAACATAAATAATAAGCGATTCTGTGATAACCCAAACTGACCTGGTTAATGAGAAGAAAAAGATAAAAAAGGGAAAAAAAAGAAAAAAAAAAAGAAAAAAAAAGAAAAAAAGCTGCAAGCACTCTTAGTGCTTGCATCCTCCAGGGATGGGGACTCCCCCACTGCCCTGGGCAGCCTGTGCCAGTGCTGGACAGCCCTGTGGGGGAAGGAATTGTTCCCAATATCCAATCTAAACTTCCCTTGGCACAACTTGAGGCCATTACATCTCATCCACTTGGGAGGGAGAAAGAGAAAGAAAAGCAAGAAAGAAGAAAGGAAAAGAAAGAAAAGGAGGAAAAGTTAGCTCAGAACAGAGGTAGCAGTGGCTACCTGGATGTTCCCATCCCTCCTTTGGGGCACCAGGAACCTCACCTCTGCATATTCAGCCCCACCTGATCTTGAGCTGCCTGGAGGGCAGAGAGATCCCCCCAGTGATCCACAGCCCCCAGCGGTGCTCATTGGCCTTTGCAGAGTGGAGAGGAAAAGCAAACAAAAACAAAGCCTGCCTGGTTTGAAGTTGAACTGGAAAAAGTTACCACCTGCTGAACTGACATCACCCTGACATCACAGGTTATTGGTGCCAACTCACACACAAGGTTTTTTCCTTTTTTTTTTCATCTTTCCTTTTTCCCTTCTTATTTCCTTTCTAATATCTACTATTGATTAACTTGAGCTGTCATCTCAGGGTTACCTGTTTCTTACAACGTCAGCTATGGCCTTAACTTTCCAGGTGTTGGTTGGACACTGGGTGTGACCTCCTGTGGTGGTTTAGACCCTGCTGCTGCCCCTTCCCCACCCTTGGATGGAGTAAAACACAAACCCTGGGGTTGAGATAAGGAAGATTTAATACAACAAACCGTACAACAACAATAACAATAACAGTGATAACAATGTACAGAACCAGAGCTATAACACACAGCACGAGGGACAGACCTGGACAGAAGCTGCTCCTGCACTGCCCACACCTGGGCACCTAGACATGAGGTCAGCATGGGATGGACCAGCCTGGCTGTAGCTCCCTACCAACTGCTGGGGAAAATCAAAGCTCTCCTAGCCAAACCAGGACACCTCCAACCAGAAGACAGCAATGAGAATAAACAAAATACCTGATTTGGCTCCGTGCTGAGGATCTTTCTGCTCAGTGATGATTGACTATCTCATATTCATCCCTCAGAGATAATCAGAGATAATCAAACTGATAAAATTTATCAGTGAAGGCAGGATTCCTCGAGTGTCCTCCTAGAAGGACACTGATGAAGCCAAAAGGAAATCCGGAAATTCTGGAGGAGCCTTCCTGAGCACAGAGGGAGAGATCCAAGCCTCTGTCTTCAGGCTTTATGAATAGCAAAGGAAGAGACATTGCCAGGGATGATCTTGCCAGTAGATCTTCCCTGGATATCGTTTCAATCAGATACAGCATTGGAAGGGAGCCGCTGCTACTCCCTTTGGTGCTACGTAGCCAATAAATATCCTTGGAAAAGTGTAACTGTATTTTGCTCAGTCTCCAAGTAGCTCGTATCTGAGGAAGAGATTATGGAGAATTTATATGTGATGTCAACATAGAAATGGCAGTTTATTGTGGCCTGGAATGCTAAACTTTCCTAATCAGTGTACAAAAGGAATACCTGAACAACTGCCTATATTCTAGTCTTGGTTTTAAATCCACATTTAGATGTATGTGGTACTTGTGTTTACCTAAATCTTCACAGAATTGCTTAGAGTGTGAAGGATTACTGAAGGAGACTCAAACTTGCCTCAACCCTTCACAGACAGAAATGTCATTCTCCAAGAAAGCAAAGCTGACCACAGTGGGGTTCTCTAGCAAAATGTATGCAACTTACTTGAGTACACTAAGAGCTGTAAAAATAGTAATTAATAAGAAAAGGGAGAGCAATTCTGTCACTGTAAAGCAGAAACAAATCAGTTGGAGATATAAGAGATATATTGATGGAAAATCAATAGAAAGCAAAGGAAAATCAGGGTTGATCTGGATGTTTTTTCTGTCACACTGTATTAGAGTACAGATATCAACACTCACATATGCAGATGTATGTACACAGGTATATACACACCCAAAGGAAAACAATCTACTATTTCTTTATATTGATTTATTTAATACCTTTTTGCATGCATTTTCAAATTTACAAACCCTGATTCCCTCTGGTCAAGAAAGAGTCTGATCCTTTTTTTCTTTTTCCTTTCCCCTTTTCTTTCCCTTTCCCTTTCCCTTTCCCTTTCCCTTTCCCTTTCCCTTTCCCTTTCCCTTTCCCTTTCCCTTTCCCTTTCCCTTTCCCTTTCCCTTTCTTCTTCTTCCTCTCCTTCTTCTTCTTCTTCTTCTTCTTCTTCTTCTTCTTCTTCTTCTTCTTCTTCTTCTCCTTCTTCTTCTTCTTCTCCTTCTTCTTTTTCTTCTTCTTCTTCTTCTTCTCCTTCTTCTTTTTCTTCTTCTTCTTCTTCTTCTTCTTTTTCTTCTTCTTCTTCTTCTTATTCTTATTCTTATTCTTATTCTTTCTTTTTTTTTTCTTTCATTCTTATCAAATGGGATGAACTGTAATAATTCTCTTCTCATTTTTCTGTTTCAGTTGTATTTGATTATACAGGTATCTGCAGAACATTTTCAAATTTTATATGCTAAAGATATTTTGTCCTTTTTTTTTTCATGTTAAATTTCAGTGGCAGAATAAGGAGGAGAATCTCAAAATATATTTTTTGCTCATGTTTGATAATACCTAATAATAACACATGGATGGCAGCTAGAACATTCCTATCAGTTTTTACTGGTTTACAGGTATTTCCTGTACTCATAAGAAGGAGCAAAACTAGGGCTTGTAAAACACTTCAAAATTAGGCAAAGCTTTAGTTTTAATGCTGTCAGTGGCTGTGCTGCTACTGATTTTAAGGGAGACCTGAGATTTCCCTTTTTTAGTACACCTGCCTTAATCCAGCCTGATTTAGACCTGAAATTTGTGGAGGTAAACAAGGGAGGACAGAGGCTTTTGGGTGTAGGAGTTGTTCTCTGCCTACACCATAACAAATGCCATGCTGTCTCCAATCTTAGCAAAGACTCCTAGGCTATAGCTGTGCTAAGGTGAAGGTATGACCTTGGTATGAAGGTATGAGCCCTGGACCATGATTATCCAGACTATTTATTACCCAGTCCCCAGCACAATTTTGGTCTGTATCAAACAGCTATCTCACACACAAAGTGTAGCATAAAGTTCCACTGTAAGATAGGTATTATTATTAACAATATTGTTATTACTGTTGTTAAATACAATGGTTAATTAAATAGAGTAATGACACTTAATCCCACATGCTGGCATAGCTGTCTCTTTTGAAGACAGTTTTCATATTGCAAACATTTTGACCTTTGAAAAACTGGGTGATCTGTAGCTTTAGCTGAAAGACTTAAAAGTCCCCTAGGGTGATATCAGTCCATGACACTGTTATTATTATTGTTATTGTTATTCTTATTACTATAGCACCCGTGTCAATGAATCTATAGTCCAAGTGCAGTTTGACACCAGGTGAAATAGAGTAGCATTTAAGAGCTTGATGGGTTACTCCTTTTTTCCATAGCCATCTCATGAAAAAGTATGACTGGACTCTGACCAACAGGACAGATTTAATTTGATCTTAATTTGTTCTTCTGACAAGCTATTAGATATAGTGCTGGAAGCAGAAATGAAAATAAGAATTCTATGGTTCTGACCTCCACCCTCTCAGGAGCTAGAAGGAAAAAAATTCTTGCTTTTCTGTCTGCTCAAGATCAAGATCTTTGGGGAACAATGGGCTGAAAAATAACACTGATAAATGGGAGTAAAACAGCCAGTGTAAAAAGCCCAGTTATCTAGTTCTCAGTTATATTTCCGTGTGAGTGAATGTGAGTGGAGAACATTTTCCTTTTTCTCCACCCTTCTCATAAACCATCCAACAAGCCATCAGAGACCATTTAAGGGACTAAAAGCCCAAGGCATCAAGTTTTCCAGGCTAATGCTTTGCAACTTAAGCCTCTGGGAGACCTTGTTCAAGCTGACCAAATGAAAAATAAAACAAAGCAAAGAAAGCCATGTAACCGTAATATCTTGCACATATATAGCACCTTCTGTCCCAAAGGATTTCAAAGCACTTTATGGACTAGGCAAAGTGGAGTTCTGCCACCTGTTCACAGGACCCAGCAGCTTGTTAAACCGTGCAACAATTTTCTTCCATGGTTCAGGACATGAAACGGAGTCTTGTTGGACCTGATAATCTTATGCTGTCAGCTCCCTTAATGAAATTTATGGTGGAGGTTTGCTTGTGAGAGATTACCTCCAGCTGAAACTGCTGGATAAACCCTAAGAATAGATGCTGTCTGTATTCAAAAATACCCAGGGCAGAAACTTTTGACACTGTTCAGATAAACCTCTCTCTATACTTCCCTAGTTTTTCATGTCCTGTTAAAAGCTTGCTTATCTGAAAAGCACTACTTTTAGGAGGTACAGAAAGAGTGTTTCAAAGAAAAGTAATGTCTTTCCTTTACACATTATACTTCTGGGTAGAAACCAGGATGTCTTTGAAGATCTCCCGCCAAACTACTGGTTGGATCCAGTCATGTTTGGCTTAGAAGGACCAGGAGAACCACATCACTGAGCAGCAGAGCTTCAATTTTACTCATCATTCCCAGGCTCAATCCAGACCTTTACAGTAAGAGGCACTGTCCTGCCAGTGACCTTCATGCTGTTACAGAAGATACACCCTTCCTAGAGTTGAGGAATCCTTACGTATCCAATTTAGGTCAGCCCTGGAACTTTCTGGAGAGAAACTGCCAAATGTCTGCTACAGCATAATTAATGAGTCTGTTGGCCCTGCCAAAGTCAAGACCTGCTCTCCTGAGAGGTATAACTCAGTGCTGAACACCAGTCACAAGCCTTAGGGCTCACGGCGCGAAAAGGCTGGCCAGAGAACAATTTAAAAAACCCCTACAGACAGCAAAGTCACACAGTCAAAGAATGTAGGCGAGCCTCAGATGTTACTTTTTTGTATTATTATTCATTGGAAAAACAAAACTGGACAGAAGGGTCCATAAGATCATCAAGGATTATTAACATTTCAGTAACATGTTATTTGGTCTCTATCACGTTAACTGAACCTTTCCATTCAAAACAAGAGTATTCCACAGGAAGACTACTTCATTTGGCCCATGAAACTGTTTTGTCTGTTGGGAACCCTAAAATTACACCATTAAGTTCACTTTTCATTTCTCAGAAAGAGAGAAAGTAGGGAAGAAAGAGAGAAAAAAAAAAAAAAGGAAAGGGGATGTGTCTTTGCCAGACAGGAAAGTATAAAAGTCAACATTTCCATGAAGACTAAACAGGTGGAAACTAATCAAGCCAGAGAGAGTAAGAGAATGAAAGGGAGAGTTAAGGCTTCGTAACTCATTCTGCTCTGTTTCAGGTTGCCTGCAGCTGCCTCAGTAGTGAGGTTTACGACCAAGGTCAAGCTGTTCATTCCATCTGACTTGTATCCAAAGCAGCAAAGTAATGAAGGTTTGTGTGTATGATGAATACAGTCATCATAAAATAAAATGTGAAACCTGACAGCTCTGAAGATTAATTCTGTTAATCGACTGGGCATGCGGCTCTACTTCTGTTCAGCTTCAATTCCACACTATGCTCCTGCCTAGGGTATGTGTAACCATGTGCCTATGTCTGTTCTCTCGGCTCTTGCCCTCCTTCTCTTACTTGGATCAGAAAACAGCTGAAACCAAGCTAGCAGCAAAGTGGCTGTCTCAAATAAGACAATCCTGGCTTGAACAGACTGGGGTTTTAATTCTTGAATTGAAGGTGAGTGATGGGGATACATTAACAAATGTTATTGGTAGGATTGGTATTGGTTGGATTGGTAGGATTTTGGTAGGATTGGTAGGATGTATTGGTAGGATTTCACTGGTTGTGTGTTGCTTGTTTGAGTAGTCTACTTTTAACAAAAGAAATCTCAGAGTATTAGCATAACAACACAGGAGTACTTTTAGCAGTGTCTTCATTTTCCTGCAGCAGCATGGAGATAGCATCCATGAAACAACAAAAAAACCCCAGCAAACAGAAAGCATAATATACCATAGAAAGCCAAGTGAGAAAATGCCTGGCAGTCAATGGAAGAAGGATAAATATTATATTTTTCCAGTAAATTATTTTAAAGAAGTAGAGTCTCTCTTAAATCCCCTATCAGATAAAATACCTTCTCTCAAACAGCAAAGCTAGACTATAAATAAGGGAATATTGATTGGAAAGAAAGAAGAAATGGAATAACTCTGTTTTTATTACCAGCCACATGGTAAGAAATTCACAGTTCTGGCAAAAATAACCAGATTATAAAACCAAACTCCAGAGGCTTGGAGCCTGAGCCTTGTCTGGTCCCTGAGAAATGCTTGTGGGCTTTGACTCCTCAGTGACCTTGAACTAGCTTATCTAGCCAACAGAATGCTATTAGGCTGAACTTAACTAGGTTTGTCTTTGGCACCATTTCCAGTCTCTGAGTAGTCAAGATTTAATCACTGATATTGAATGTTGATAGCTGAAGTGGCAGGTTAAGAACCTCCAGACTGAAAGCTCTTGTTAAGTAATCCACAACAGACTGGCAAGATGACAAGTCTTTAATGTCTATGCTCTCTGCTCAGTTCTATAAGTCTTCAGAAAGGAGCTGAAAACTTACCCATAATGGCTGTTGGGCAGCACTTTTGGTAGCTTGGTTGTGAATCTGAACCAAAAACACAGAACGAAAGAACATTTGTATGTGTGTGATTCATCCTGTACCTCAAAAGGAAGACAGGAAGATCTCCAGTTAAGTCTCAGTTGCATTTCTTGGCTGGTGACAATTAGTTTTTTATAGCAAAATACATGAGAGAACAATCTCAGAAAAAATGTTCAAAAGATGTGAAGTCCACAACTGCCAGTTTGAACAACCAAAGACTTTCAAGATTGCCACCACCAGTCTTCTTTCTAGGTAAGTTTCTGGTTCTGGCTTCCTAAACTTGCTGTAAGATAATTGAACCTGGTGTCAATGTTGCCTGATTTGGCTCTCTAGGCCCAGCAACTGCCCTGCTTCTACAGTGTACCCAAAACTACTTTTTGTTGTGTTTCTCTGCCAGGTGTCTCTGCAAATGCTCCCAATGGAAAATAATTTGGTCTATGCTGACGAAGTCCCTTTTATAGCAGGACCAGACTTTGACAGCACATTCCATTTCATTAGTTGGGTGAACAATAACTTGTTTCTCATCTGATGTACCCTTTGTTTTGGGACTCTGTTCTGCAAAGAGTATTTCATTTTGCAATCTACCACCCACGTGCCTTGACACTACAAAGAAAAAATAAAATAAAGCTAGACAGAAGTAAACCATCAACAGATATCTATATGGTTTGCCCTACTGACTACCTTTGTATATCTCATTTTGCCAGCTGAGGAGTACTGAGGCAAAAAATGAGTCAACGTTTTTTTCTCCATTTCCTGGTTGTTGACTCCTGCAGGCAAAATGGACATCACAGCTTTCCTCGTCAATGAATGTTCTTCTCAGACCAGCTATCTTTAACAAACTGTGCTGCTCAACTCACCCAGCCCAGTGTGACAAACCTTAACATGAGAATGCCCAAGCATCTCCCAAGCTCAAATCTCCTGCCATGCACTTCACCAACTGGATGACCTTATGCAAAAGTTTCAAATGAAAACCCTTTTACAGATAAGACCAGTCAATCAAAACCAATACACTAGGCACTGATGCCCAGGGCTGTAATTTCAGGTTATTTATTGCAGGGAATCTCCGGCTACAGGCAATTTTATCCCAGGGTGCTGATGTCCCTGGTGATTCTGTTGGGTCAACGTGCATGAAAAAGCCACTTGCAATCCCTCTTGAACGTTGCTCCAGCATCAGCTGTCAGCATGTCTGGCACATGATACAGGGCAAAAGAACTTGTGCTGCTCAGGGAACTTCCTGCCAGTGTGTGTGGAACATATAACACCGCAGAGATCAAGATTAATCAGTCCCCACTGAAAGTACATGTATATCTTGGCAGTTCAGTAGCAAGCCTCACATATATGTTTGTGAGAGGTGGTAGAAATTCATAGCATCCATAGCCAAATATTCCTGTGTGGGAGGCTGGAAAAACAAACAAGCAGTGTATTAGAAGAGGATATCTAGGGAAAGACAATGCTTATTTCAGGAAGGACACTTCTCCCAGCTGAGGGTCTTTGCTGTTAGACTACAGGGCCAAACTTCCTTCTTCCTTCCATTTAGAGTGTCAGGATTTTAATTTCTTCAGGCAGCCAAAAAAAATTAAAATGTTTTCTAACCATTTCACTACTGCATAGGAATAAGCACTTTCACCACTGTGGCTTCATGGTGGTTCTGTTTCCATCAGGAGTGATGGAGTCAGGCTCAGAGCACAGTCACCACACCTTAGATACTGCTCTAGATATCTTTAGAGCTTCATCAGGGTTTAAGACAGTCAGTAGTGACAGGATGTATCTCACATAAAAGGCATCTCAGAATGAGACTTTTAAGTCTGCTCTAGTCACCCCAAGATCCCTTTACAGCAACAGAAGACCCAGAGAGTAAAACATTAAACAGAAGTGTCAGATCTGCTTCTGGAATTGCCTGTTTATCACCGTGTCTATAAGAGAAGTTCAGATTTGGAAGTGAACATTTTACATTCCTGAGGTCATCTGAGATGCCTCTCATCCAAAGTTCTCCCCTGCTCTAGCTAAGAGAGCTCTGAGCCCAGAAGAAGAGTTTAAGAGGATTTTAAGGTCAAAACAGGAGGTGCCCAGCAGTGCCTGATGCTCAGACAGGACACGTAGAGATGGATTACAGTTTAGACATTCATGCCTGAAGTCATCATAAGTCTTGTTTTCAGCTCCCAAGTCTTACTTTTCTTAGATGTTAAGAAGATTTCCCAGTTTATAATCAAACTTTTATAATGATTATATATCACACCAGTCTAAAAATAAAGAAAAGGCTGCCAAAACTGCACCTGAAACGAATACACAGCATTCTCCATGACTGGATGTGTTTAAATCAGCACTGGAATCAGTCTATGAGGGTTGTTGTAGCTCGAGAAGTTATGGTCTTGAAGCAGGAATTACTGCACGAAATTCCCTGGCATGTGTTATGGAACAGGTCGGAGCACACAATTATAATGGTTCCTCCTGGGCTCAAGCTCCAGACTAAGAAATAACATCACTGAAGGGACAGGAATTATCTAGGTTTTTTATTTATCATCATCACCAGAACCAGTGTCACTCAGAGCCACCTGAGGTTTGTGGTGCAGGGATAGGTTTACTTCATTTTGATGGGCTTATCAGTTTGTTTTATGAGTAATACATGCATATTTATAATCACTTCAACTAATTTTTGCTTCCCTCCCACAGACATAATGGTTGTCAAACCCGAGGTAAACTTTAACACTTACCCCTCCCATTTTATATCTGGACTTGGCTTTGTGATTTATTTTCATGAGCAAGACACTGAAAACAAAGTCAGTTTTTCCAAAGAAATAAACCTCTGGAATCTTATAAAAGGGCAGTCATACAATACACAAAGAGGACCTGACAGAAGAATAATCACACACAAATAAATCATGAGTGTAAGAGAGGGCAAATGAGTACTTTGCTCCTTAGCCTGTGTTTTGTCATGTAATGATGTGTTCATTTTTTGCCTAATTTGAGGCCCTTCCTGGAGCACTTTGAGTTTATCCACCCTGTTATGAGGAAGGTCACACTGGAGGATGATAATGCAAAAATCCATGAACATAATTTGCAAACTACATTTTCTTTCCCTTTATTTTCCTTTCCTTTTTCTTCTTTCTTTCTCTTTTTCTCTCTCCTTTGCCTTGCCTTCCCTTCCATTCCCTTCCCTCCCCTCTACAACTACCCGAAAGGAAGGTGTAGCAATGTTAGGGTCAGTCTCTTCTCCTAAGGGATAGAACAAGAGAACATGGCCTCAAGTTGTTCCAGGGGAGGTTTAGATTGAATATTAGGAAAAAAATAATAATATTAGGAAAAATTCTTCACCCAAAGTGTTGTCAAGCACTGGCACAGGCTGCCCAGGGCAGGGGTTGAGTCACAGTCCCTGGAGGGATTTAAAAGCCATGTAGATGTGGTGCTGAGGGACATGGGGCAGTGGGGACTGGGCAGTGTTGGGTTAATGGTTGGACTGGATGATCTTAAGAGTCTTTTCCAACCTAAATGATTCTATGATTCCCATATCTCATTTATGATCACTGCAGATCCTCCTTGGAGAACATTAGGATAATGAGCCACAAAGTGCTGATGTCCACAGTTTTGAGGTGGCAGGTCCCATTCTGGGATTGTTCAGTGCCAAATAAACTGCAAACTATGGCAGCTTGTTGTAATAGCCTTTATTCTGTGTGGGTTTGGTGGTGACAAATACTGTGGCTGCAGACTTATTTTCTCTGGCTGGACACCTTTTTAAAACATTTGTAGAAACTTAATATCCTTGAAATCTCTATCTTATTGTCAAAGTAGAAATTAACCAAAAGGCTCTCAAGGTAGTAACAAGAGACCAGGTATTGAGGTTCTTTCCTTGTATGGAAATAACTGAAAAATTAGAGGACAGGAGGTAAAATAAGAATTTTAGAGTTCCTAGTTGACTCCTTATTAAAAGACAAGTGTTGCTCACTTTCACTTTTTACAGTTTTGCAAATGGCACTGAAAATAAACAAAGCAATTATCTTTTTTTGAAATAGCTATGAGAAAGAGAAAAAACTATTCCTCTCTCAATACATGGAAAATACCTTCAGGGAAATCAAATTTTGTCAAACCAAGCTTGTGTCTGAAAGAAAAGCAAAGGTGGTCACCATCTAAATATCTGTGAGGGCTGAACCTTTTCTGAAATTACATGTTAGCAAATCTGGAGGGCATTTACTCTTTCTCTCACACACACACAGCTGATACAGGCTTTTCCAAGGCTTTACATAAGGTGCTATTTATTAGGTGGGTTGAATCTTGAATCTTCTATTTGAAATGGGAAAATGAGGTAGGGTGGGATGACACATCCTGTTTAATAGTACAATTTGAGCCTCAGAAGCCTCAGAAATTTGATTTAAAGAAAAACCACACTGAACTACATCAGGGTTTTGGCTCAAGGTTTTACGGTCTTCTTTATTATTGCTATTATTTGAATATCCCTGTCCTTGACATACCCATATAACAGAGGTTTGCACTAAAAATAAAGTTGGAGATGCTGGTAGGATGGTGTTTCTCAAGGAAATACAGTCAGAAAAGTGCCCTTTGCTGTGAAAGGAAGGCTCTCCATACATTCAGGGCAGCTTAAGTCAGAAGAATAAGGTAAAAAAAAAAAAGAACACTCAATGGTTTTGGCAATTAAAGTAATTACATAGTCAAAGGCCAGAGTTCTGCTGATTTACCTGCAGCCCATTAGTAGGCAAGCATGTTAGAAGGAAACATCTATCCATTGCCCAGGATAAGTGCTTCCAGTCAAAGCAGGGAGGTGGCTGACATATGTGGACACCTATAGACTCAAGGAGTCCTGGGAGGAAGATTGAGTTTGTCATCCTCAGGGATTTGGTTGGGTACTTCAGTCTTATCCATGTGAAGACAGTTTGCTATGTTAAATCTTTCCTCTTTGGAAACTGCTCTTGCTCTGCCATTTCAGCTCATCGATACAGTTCTCCAAGGTAAAATAAATGGCTCTGTGGGTCTTTGAGCAGCCATTTCCACTTATGTTCCAGTCAACTTCCCATTTCCAATACATCTTCCACCCTTTCTTGTCTAAAAGAGGTTTCCTTATTCTTCTGAAAAGCAAGGATGTGAGAAATTATCTTCATTTCCTTTCTTGGCTATTTTTTTTCAGCACCTGTTCTACAATATCCTGATATTATTATGTGCCAGATGGTACTATATGACAAATAAAGCCTACTGCAAAAAAAAAATTAAAAAATCACAGCTCTTGGCCACTATGACAAAGAACATGTTTCTGAGAGTTTTCTCAGCTGTGAGTGTGGTGATCAGCAGGAGGAAGGGAATTGCTCCTGCAGGACCCAGTCATGTGTTGCACATATACATACAGGAGGGCAGAGAGTGGTATCACATCTCATTATCCATGTGATGGAACAAATATTGAGAAGGGAGTCGTGTCCATAAGTCTTCACCAAACTGATATACAGAAAATAGGAAACACTTTGCAATGTAACTACTGTGAGCCAAAGCATCACAGATAATCTTTTAAGGCCATGGTGTACAGTGTCTGTGTATTTATTTACTCAAAACACAGCCCTGATGTATCAGAAATGATACTGCTAGTATGACTCTCCATTAGCAAACCCAACAGCAGGCAAATGCTCTCAGGACTGCAGTACATCCTGCATTTATGTACAAACAAGACATAAATTGACACTGAAAATCTGTCAGCCTTTCCCCTAACACCTTCTGAACTTCTCAGGTATTTTCACTTCAAAATGACAAAACTAGAGGTCTCGAGGACGGCAACTATTTAAGTGTATCAGCAACAGGCTCTTTATTAGAGATTCCCTATCAGTGCCTCCACTGAAATAAAGGTCCATAGGCTTTGTCTTTTCCTTGGACACTGAAGCTACCGTTGGTGGCTTCTTGCATCATGTGATAAGTACCAGCCAGGCATAGATTTCTTTATTTATTCTCAAATTCATTTATTTATTTAATAAACAAATATTTATTTATTTATTTAATACTTATTAATAAATAAATAAATCTAGACATTTTCAAAGGCATCCAGTTCAAAACAGTCAGAGCTCCAGGACTAAACTATCCTATCTATAAAACTACTGTCAGAATTAGCAGTAACAGTTCTCTTTGATTTCACTATTGTTGGTATATATAAAGAAAGAAATCATAGAAGAGCCTGACTTTCAGAAAATCGGCATCTCAGATTTGCTGGCGATAAAGCCTCATTAGGCAAAAGTATTTTGGGTTACCATAGCAAAATAGGAAGCTCCCAGGACTGTGAGTCACTTGTGAACGTTTGTATTGAAATATCACGATGTTTAGGTTTACCATGCTACACCCTGTCTGAAGAACTGGAAATTCTGTGAATGCTCCAGGAAATATCATTATTGTGCTTGGCAGAGGTCCAGCTTCTATTATTGTCATCTGCTGACCCGGTTGTTCA
This sequence comes from Podargus strigoides, assembly GCA_028020825.1. Taxonomy (NCBI): domain Eukaryota; kingdom Metazoa; phylum Chordata; class Aves; order Caprimulgiformes; family Podargidae; genus Podargus; species Podargus strigoides. Next base: position 56,259,681 of record CM051623.1, on the reverse strand, counting down.
GGGGCTCCAGCAAAGAGTAATGCCATATTGTAAAAGACCTTCCACGTACATGTGAGATAGGATGCCACTGGAGGCCAGTAAAGAGGCAAGGCTGGTAAATGAACACCCCTTACCATCATTTTGGATGTGTCTCAAGTTCCAGGCACATGTCCTACCTGAAGGAATATGTGTGCACAGTAGGTGAGTTGAATTTGTAAATATTATGAATGCTATGAAAGCCATTTTCCAGAATGCCTGAGCTGATTGCCTCCAAAGGGTCATCAGAAAACCTTGTACGGCCAAGGAGTTGGATTTATCACTTCTTGTGGTGCCTGTCCTTCTCCATTAACCTGCCTCTAGAAATTATTACAGAATCACAGAATGTCAGGGATTGGAAGGGACCTCAAAAGATCATCTAGTCCAATCCCCCTGCCAGAGCAGGAACAGTCAGCTTTCAGATATCTAAAATTACATGAATTGATTTCCCTTCTTAGTTGAAAAACCTCAGAAACATGCTTCTCCTATTCAGAAATTCTAGGGTTAAATTATACACCAGCCCATTGAGAAGTTTTTGTGATAACATGGCTTTGCATTTCTAAATGCATATCTTGGGTGGAACACCCCTTTTAGTTTCTCCTGAGACAATGGCAATGAAGGACATAAAAACAGGTCGAATAGGTATTTTCCAGAAGCCTATGGAACATTTCTTGTGAATGAACCTTCTAATAACACCCAACACGACTCACATCATCAGCAGTTTTAAGCTGGGAAGCTGGTTTCTTCCTTGCCTAATAACTTCTACAACATGATTGCAGCCTGAGACTGTTTGCACCATGCTCATGTCCAGCTGTCTTCTCTCCTGAGACCCATGGACCCCCATTATTTGCTGGTTGGTTTGAGCCACCATGAAGTATAGATGTCTCACTGAAGAGTCACCAGCCAGAAAATTTATTGGGAACATGTCTTGCTGGATTTTTAAGTTTACATTGACTTTTATTTTATTTTATTTTAATTTATTTTTCAGTTAAGTTCAGTCCTATCCTATCCTATCCTATCCTATCCTATCCTATCCTATCCTATCCTATCCTATCCTATCCTATCCTGTCCTGTCCTGTCCTGTCCTGTCCTATCCTGTCCTATCCTGTCCTATCCTGTCCTATCCTGTCCTATTCTTTCTATCCTGTTCTATCCTATCCTGTCCTGTCCTGTCCTGTCCTGTCCTGTCCTATCCTGTCCTATCCTGTCCTATCCTATCCTATCCTATTCTATTCTATCCTGTCCTATCCTGTCCTATTCTTTCTATCCTGTTCTATCCTAGCCTAGCCTAGCCTAGCCTAGCCTAGCCTAGCCTAGCCTAGCCTAGCCTATCCTATCCTGTTCTATCCTGTTCTATCCTATCCTATCCTATCCTATCCTATCCTATCCTATCCTATCCTATCCTATCCTATCCTATCCTATCCTATCCTATTCCATTTCATTCTCTTCTCTTTATTCTACTCTATTATATTTTCTTTTATTCACTTAATTCACTTAATGTTTGCATGATGTGAAAAATAGGTATTTTACATAATATTTCACATTCTATGCAGATGAACCCAGATAGATTAAAAATCCAAGCACATCTCTCCTAGTCACAAATCTCAGCAGACACATAAACCTGTCTCTTATTCTACAATAAATTTTCTTATTCTATATCTACTTTAAACACTCAGAGTACATTTTCACTTGTAATTTCCTTGCTGAACGCAAAATTTCATCTCTGAATTTTGCTTGATTCGTTTCACAGGTCAAAACCTGCCAGCAGGATCCAGTAGAAGCAAGAAGTGAGATTCACCTCACCTGCTGGCAGCTCCTCATGGTGTCACACCAAGCTCCTTTGGCAGTCAGCTCAGACAAACAAGTAACTCCACGGAGGAGATCTGAGGGACACACTTGGAATTTCTCCCAAGAACCAGACTAGGATACACCTGATGCATTTTAAGATGAGGATCTCAGCTGTCTTACCTCAAGATATGTGAATTAGGCTTTTTTTCCTTCACTTTTTGTAGTCATCCCAGAAAACCAGTCTTTTTAGGAGAATTTTGAAGGAAGAGTTTGGAGGAGCAGCCACACCATCCTGAATAGGAGCCAGAATAAACATTTCTGCCAAAGCCATTCTAAAACAGCAAACTAAGCCTTCATCTAAATTATATTTCCCACAAAAAAAAAAAGTGTCTGATTTCTGTGGAATATTTTGACATTTCATTGAAACCTTCAATACACAAGAAGTGAAATGCTTCCAGCTGAGTTGTTTTATTCTGCACCACCACCAGGGTCCCCTGTGGGACTTACTGGTTGTGTATTTCCTGGTCTCATTTTCCTTTGTGGGTCAGACTCTCAAGGCAGACTACATCTCCCATGATGCAGATGTCCATTAAGTCCCTGCAGAACTAAAGATGAATCTTGCTCATTTATAACTCATGAGAGCTCATCTAGTGCTGGACAATGACATAGCTTCTCTCTGCCTGTACTGACTTTTATTTTATTTTATTTTATTTTATTTTATTTTATTTTATTTTATTTTATTTTACCATTTATTTTATTTTTTATTTTTTTATTTTATTTTATTTTTATTTTATTTATTTTAATTTATTTTTTATTTTTATATTTTTTTATTTTATTTTTTATTTTATTTATTTTAATTTATTTTTTATTTTTATATTTTATTTTATTTTCATTTTTATTTATTTTAATTTATTTTAATTTATTTTTCATTTTAATTTATTTTAATTTATTTTATTTATGTACTTTATTTTTATTTTATTTATTTTTCTTTATATTGTTTTATCTTACTTGATATTTTGCTGATAATTTCCAAACCAAATCACTTCAGGCTGAGCCAACGATCACCATTTCAATTTGCATTTAATTTGTTTGGTGCTGCAAACACACAAGAAATATCTTTATTTTCAGATCCTGACTGTAAGCCAAGTGAGTGGCAGCAGGTTAATCCCTGCTAGGACATAGCAAGGACCAGCAGTGTAGGCTCAGGACTTTGGGGCTTCTTCCCTTGCTCTGACCAGTTGTGTCACTTGGAGCAAGTCAGTTCCCAGTCACTGCTTTTTGCTTTCCTCCTTGACCTGTGCCAGGTGATGAGCTTTCTGGGGTGGAGGCAGTCTCTTATATGTGCTTCAACCACGTCATCAATGTTGGAGGACCACCAAAAATTAACTAACAGCTCTGGTTGCTGGGGGAAAAGGAATTATTTTGCATTTTAAATGGGTTTAAAAGAGGAAAGGGTGGATTGGGACCCTGATATTTGAATAAAGGGATGCTGAACTAAAACATCTGGGCCAAATCAGTGCTTTGATGAGGCTGGTAGCTAGACCTCCAGACTGGACCAGTTTATGCCAATGATAAATACAAATGGCCATCACCTCAACTCTATTGACCTACTCTGATTGATTTTTTTTTTGCCACTTCACCTCCACCACTGTCCCAGATACTTTTCCCCTGCCCTGTACCTAAACCCAGGTGACTCCATGAAGTCTGTGGATGAAATGGGACTGCAGACATACATGTGTTTGCATGTGCAGACAATGGGAGGGCTGGCAACACGCGTGCCTGTGCACATGGGGAGGGCAAGGAGGGACATGGGTTTGTTGCTGTTGCTAAAAGAAGCCTGAAATAAAGGCAGTGAACTCTGTGCTCCAGCATACAGCTGTGTAAACTCCAACTGCAGGCCTGCTCTCGTGTGGCCAGTTACTTATGGAAAAGGAGTGAGGCATAGCTCAGCACCAAGGGACTTGCCCATCAAATTGTTTTACACTGTTGGTCAAACAGTGCTCTTTGAATGAAGGAGGAAAAAAAAAAAAAAAAGATACTCCCTGATTCCAAGGTCTAATAAATTGAAGCCCTGTACCTCTCATGGCCTTGGAATGATTACATTAATTTTTTTTTCCCTACATAATCATCAATAAATCAAGCATAGCCCATTTAACAATAGATGCCTCCGAGGCCTCTCTTCAAATGTGCTTTTGATAAGAGTCAGAGAATTTTTTTCTGGGCTTGTAACGTTTTTCTTTCCTCTGTTTGTTTTTTCTAAGGGTCAAATAATGCTGTTAAAAGAGCAGTTAATATATAGATCTATTTTTCCATATTCCGGTCATGGTGTTTGACTTTGGGAGATTTATGGAATATCTTTTCCCAGTTCAACAATAGTATGTTTTGTTGTACTAAAAAGGTATTTTAACATGAGTGGAGATTCTTAATAACTTCACTGCTGTCTCCTTTCCAAAACAGGCCCCAGCCAAGACAGAGAACAGTGCAAATATATGTATCTGTATATATAAAGGAAGAAAGATATATATATTTATACATATAACACACTCCTCTGGGTATCACTCGTTTATTTTCTTATGATGAACTCCAAAAGGTTGGTATGCTCTGGCCAGAAGCCACTGTTCACCTTTTTCATGAGGCATAACACATAGTCACATTAGAAGTAGGAAGAGCTAAGTGGGCTGGCCCAGATCTTCGGGTGGGATAAACGCAGGGGAGCTGTGTTAACTTCAGCGGTGCTTTGCCAGACCATGAGAGATGATGACCTGACTTGGTACATTCAAATATGCTTCAGATGTTATGTCTCTCCTCTGAAGGTGCAGCTTCAGCCAAGAAAGACTCACACGGACTCGTCCATCCCCCAAAAGCAGACCTAGAAGATTAAAACTGCAACTCTAGGTTGTGAAAGAGTTGCATGAGCTGCTCAGCATCAGCATCTTCAGTGTGACTCAGTCCCTCAGGACCCATTTATTATAGAGGGTTCACCCATCTGTCTCCCACTGATTTAATGGAGTTCACCTGTCTGACTTCTTACGCCTTTGGCCTCAGCACCGTGCTCAGTGTCTGTGTGATTCTGCAGCACCAGAGGTGTTTATTCCTGCTCAGTTACATGAGATATCTCCTAGCTTCCACCTGGGATTTCAGGCAAGGCTGCAGGATGTTCCTGTTGCCCAAAGTCTGTGCCTCATCTCCTAGGGGACTTCCAGCAGGACTTTCTGGGGGAAGTTTTCTCCTGCTTAAGAGTTGGTTGATCATGGCAAGGCAACATGAAGTGTCCCTTTTCATATGCCCCTTCCGAGGTGGTGGGGATGACTGTGCTTCCCCTGGCCAGAGGCAGGATGAGATGCAGCCTGCACTGTACAAAGCAACAACAAAGTGGTGGTATGTGCCTTAGATAATGAGAAGACTCAATATCCTACGCAGCAGATCAGGGCTCCATGCTAGGACACCAGATCACAGTAGTTGTACATCTATATTATGCAGGATAATTAGATTTTTTTTCTTTTCCCCAAGAGGTTCATTAACTTGGGCAAAGTATCATGTTAAGGCAATGTTTTTCCTCTAGGTCCAGATTTAGCTCATTCAGTGCTGGCTCCCAGAGCTGTACACCGTGTTCAACACAGCATGCTGATAAGCCCTTAGCCTAGGAATCAGTCCTCAGTCCTTTTTACACGTGGTTCTCCCACCGCAGGGCTGTCACACAAGACAAAAAGGTCGGCTTTCCTATTTTTAAATGCTTTGTTTTGGATGATGTTCATGAGTGTTACTTGTCAAGGGCAGGCCCTGGCTTTTTCAGCCAAAAGAAGCAGCTGTGGTGCTATTTGACTGGAACACAATCTGTTTCTGGAGAGATCTCCCAGGTGGTTCAAGAGAAAAATGCATGTCATGAGATCATGTCTTGTCCTTTGCTTGGGTTTTATTTGTTTTCTTCTCCAATTCTTCCTCCCCCAGGGCTTCGCTTGCTCTTTGAACATCAGTAGATGATGCTGTACCCTCTGGAACTGTGAACAGACCACCTTTCACCACGAGGTCAAAGCAAGGGAAATGTTCCTGGTTTCTGACACTCGCTGTTAGGAGTGAGCAGCATATCTCTTAACTGCCCCTCTCTTGAGAGATCAAAGGAAATTCATCTCATGATGTGGACTGAAAAAGGGAGAAGGCTGTCCCTGATGAAACATCTTCCACTATCTGCAATCAAGAGAAGCTTTATTGCTCCTGCTGCTACTTCTTTCAGAGCCAGACAACGACTTGGGCTTCTAAATGGCTATGCTGCTGAAAGCAAATGTTTCTTGAATTTGATTCTTATGCAATTCATAGGGAAAATTCTCCTTCTGCAGATGCCAACAGTGGCAATGCCACTGACATCAGAGGGCTCAGGATTTCAGCTTAGAATTTTTTTCCTTCCAAAGGGACAAGTAACACTGTGCAGCATAGAAAGCATGGACTGAGGTCACCTTTAAGGTATCCTGAGGCCTCTAAACCATAAAGTCCTTTCACAGACACTTTTACTTTAATGTGCTGTCAGTGGAAAAACAAATGGAGGGAGCATTAAGTGAGGTGGGACTGGAGAAAGACCATCACCCTTCAGGAGAAACCTAGCTGCTGCCGGTGATCCTGGAGGGGGGATCAGCTGGCCAAGGCACAGCACAAATTACTCATGCACAAATGGTGACAGCTGGGGTGCTGCAGTGACTCTTGGTATAATTAAGAAAAAAATCCTTTTTTTCACTAACTCTGTCTCTTGCAGCCCCTGTTGCTAACAGATCAAGAAGCCCTGCTGGCTCTGAGGCACAGGTATTATGCTTGTAGCAAATAGCAAGGTTGATAGTTTTCAAACCAGAAATAAGACACCACTGTTAGTTCAAATACAACTGAGTAAGTTTTAGAAATATGAGAGTTTAGCTTGAGCAGGTACCCAAACCCCTGATCTCTTGTTGTTCTCTTGACTGAGCCTGTAGGATTTTTTCTAGACTTTGAAAATCTGTAATTGAGAGGAGTATCCCTTCATTTTTCCAGAAGGGAAGGGAAGGGTAAAAAGAGAAAAGGCAAAAAAAGAGAAATTAAGCTTTCTCCAGATTCAAATCAAAGGCCGGTTTGGGTTCAGGTTTAGTTCAAAAGTGGATGGCTAGGTCTTGTTTTTCCTGAGACACTTTCCTCATCCAAACCCAAACTTCTCTGAATTTGTCAGCGGGGAGCCTGAGGAAGCAACGGTTCTGTTTGAGTTGAATCAGAGCACCAGCCTCCCCGTCTGCCAGAAGTGCTGACCTTTCTCAGTCTGATGTAAATTGTCCTGAATCTGTCCATTTTCCACAAAAGCTCTGCTGGCATTTCTGCTTTTAACCTTCTCCATGAAAAATCAGCTCAGGCAAGTTCGCAGGAGTTCCTTGCTTAACGCTTGCTCTCCCATGCTCTTACCTGACCCCACAACTGGATCCTCACAGACTGAAATAATTGCCTCAGTTGAACTTAGCAGTAGGTGTTATCCTGGTAGCAAGCAAAAAATAATTTTTTTTTTTAAAAAAAGCATATATAAAAGTTTAACATCTGCATATCTTGCATGGAAACTGCTCCACTTACAAGAGAGGCATGAATCTTCCAAAAACCTGCTGGTTTCCTCTGGGAGTCTCCTGTATGTAGCATGTAGTCCATCAGCTGGAAATAACTTTATGGAACATCTCACTTCATTATTTTCAAACTGCAGCTTTGTGTCCTGATGCTGTGGTGTCAGGTGAAAGAAAAAAAAAAAAAAAAAGAGAGAATACATCTTGTTTAACGTGTCTTCCATACTTGTTTCAGAATAAATGAGCTCTCTGTGGAGTGTATCACTTATAATTACACCCCAAAATACACTTTTGGGTGCCATTGAGAGTCTGGATTAAATCCACTCGCAGGAGAAGAGTTTATGAAGTCTTGGTTTTCCATTAATCTTCAGGTACCTTTCTCAGGGGACTTGAAGGGGGAGGTGGTTGGATGGCAAAGGAGAAAGGGAATGGTTTCAAGAAGAAAGAAATGTTTGGTGAATGGATGACTCAGGAGGATAAGTAATCAAGACAATTTTAATTTCTAAACCCCAAACCAGAAGGGAAATCAGTCTAGGCTAATGGATACAGCAACAAGCTGGGATTTCACTCATGTAAGTCCCATTTCTTTGCTCTCCTGCTGCTTCATTGTGCAACCTTGGGTAGCTCTCTTGACTCCTTCCCTTTGCTTTTCCATTGTATTTACACTGTACCTTTGCAGAGCTCAGATGGCTTCTCATTGTGTGTTCATACAGCACCATGTGCTGAGGCAGCACAATCTTGGATGTACCTTGCCAACACCATGGAAATTTCCATCATTTCCATCATTTCCACCAACTCAAATGGAGATGTCCACTTTAGTTTATGCTAAATTCCTAATTGGGTACTATTGAATGTGTTGGTGAAGGGCTTAATTATGCCTGAACAAAGATGTTTAGCATCATTTGAATTACCATTCCTGACCCTTGATGTTGGTGATCTACTGTAGGTCATGTCCATGTCTGACAGCCTCATGGGTCTTATGTTTCCTAAGGGCTTTTCAAACAGCTCTTGATGCTGATGTTCAGACAGATAAACTGAGCTCGTGGAGGTGAAGTGGTTAAAGTGGTTGCTCTGGGAGGTTAGACACTCGTATGCTTCATCACCAACTTTCAGGTGTCAGAACCTGCAAGCCGAATCCCACATCCAAAGTTAGGTGAGATGAGTCTTATCTGGGGATTCAGGAAACTGAAACTCTAAAACTTGCTGCTTCTGGGTCTTCTTATGTGACTTTATAAAAACCCTTAAATATTACTCTGGCCTTTAAATATTACTATTTTTCCTGCTTTGAGGAAGGAAGGATTCTGAAGATTAGGGATTCAGAAAGAGAGTAGGGAGAAGAGTTTCCATGACCTATTTTAAATAGTTCTTACGCAGAAAAATAAAACACTGTTGCTTTTACATGTGCATATATTATTTGAATATAAACAGATATTTTTAGCACTTTTTTGACTAATTTTGCTTGTAACTACCTATTTCACATATCTGAAATCTATAAAAATATATTAAGTAACATATATATTCAAAAACCATTAAGCATTTTTCCCCAGCAGCAAAATGTCAGATGGTTGTAAGTGAAATCAATTCACTATTTCTTGTAACACAGCTTCCTAGGCCTCTTTACAAAGGAAATATTCCATATATTTAGCATTTCACCACTATAAAGATATTTATTATTATTTTTCCCTTCCCAGCTGGACTGGGATTGTTTGTTTCAAATAGAGAGAGATTGTAGAGTCCTTCTGCCTTGACATATTTATGTTTCACCAAGTCTGTGCACCACATAGCCCAGTGGATTCTGAGCATTGCTGCAACTTCTCAGTGGTACCTGCATCACGTGATGAGTGTCAATAGAAGGTGTGCTATCATAAAATAGTAAGAAATAGTCATTTTGAGCACATAAATCTATTTATGTATTTTAGATGTCTACTCAGCATGACACTGAAGACTCTTCTGATGACAGTGCTTAGGTCACCATGGTGAAAGGAAACCAGTGTGATTATCCTTAGTGCTGATATCTATGTTTAGAACATGACTCTCAATCTTTTACTGCTTCATAGGAAATGAACCTAATTTTTGCTTTATGATTCAGAAATCTTACATTAGAGCTTACTAAACTGCAAACCACCTTTATAAATCAACACCCCCTTCATACATAAACATTTTCAGAACCTCCTGAGATAGTTGTCTAAAATAACCGTTTTGCAGCTTTAGCAATCTTTTCTTCCCCACTTCAAATTTATCCAAACTTTTAACCAGGACCATTTCCCTCCACTCGTTTGTCATGGCTGGCATTGGAACATTTTAAAGTGTCATCAATTGTTGTGACAGAAAAGATGTGACATCACAGAATTGCTACAGAACATTTGTCATTACGTTTTATATGATGCACAAGGAGGAATTACTTGTCTATATTTACCCCAAAGTGTTCCTACATACCTAGATCTAACAGCACAAATACCCTGCCTGAACAGAACTCCATAAGTCAAGTTATAGTCCAAACCAATGAGTGAACTATAATTTCCACACTATTAGGGAATACACGACCCATAAAAATCACATTTGGGTTTGATTTGCATTATGATGCATCATTTCCCCAAAGCTGACTTGAATCCAACATTTGCAACTCAACTTGTTTTCAGAATAACTTTTCTACTGTTTTAATGACATTTGAGCTGTTGCATCTCACTTTACGACGTACACGCTGGAAAAAAATATGCTTGTGTAGAACAAATGTATCCTGTAGATGATATTAGAGGGTGTGTAACCATATGGACTGCCACCATAATGCATAAGTAAAAAAAAAGATGAATGAACCAAAGTTTCCATGTACTGAGCAACAGGCTGAAACAGGGAATTGTCTCAATGTCAATGCAATCCTGGAAGAAGAGTCAGAGCAAAGTCCTATTTCAGACTGGAAGATTGTAAAACAGCTGTTATTAGGAATCAATATTCTCCCATTTCCCCCATAATAAGTAGTACAAAGCTATTAGAATTACTCCAGAGGCTAATTTTTTGCACAAGGAGAACATTATTATTATTATTATTATTATTATTATTATTATTATTATTATTATTATTATTATTATTATTATTATTATTATTATTATTATTGGACTAGATGATCTTTTGAGGTCCCTTCCAATCCCTAACATTCTGTGATTCTGTGATTATTGTCTGGGAAATATATGAGAATAATTTTTTTCCTCTTACAGGCATGTTAATCACCAAAAAAAAATTAATGATACTTCTTTTTAATGACTGCTTCTAGTTTTAAAGTTATACATGAATGGATGGAAAGCATTCTGTTTAGAATCAGTTGCTTGACCTCCTCAAGGCAGATACACAGGACTCCTTGTAAACAGAACCTTGTTGTTCAGACTCTTGTCCAAAGTGTTGTCAACAGAAATGTGACTGAAAAAAAAACCCAACTCTTATTGTTTTCTAATTCGTTTGGTGTGTAGGAATCACAATCCACTCTCTGGAAGAAAACAGGAGTGAGTGGAACTTTTTATCCCTCTCCTGGATAGCAGATACTACGTGATTAACTAACTGTTTTCTTTGTTTGATTGTTTGTTGGGTTTTTTTTTATTTCCCTCAAGCAGCTATAACTGATGCTACCTCTACCACCCAGGTTCTCAACTTTGAATGAATGACAAAGGTGACTTTTTCCCATAGCACCGTTCAGGTTCCAATCAGAACATGTGGAAAACCTGTAGTTAAGGACAATGAGAAGAAACACTATGGTAGGATTTAATTGAGAGAGATCTAGACAGCTCCAGGATGGACATCTTTATCTGGTCTAGTCACCAAGAGTGGTTTTACTGGTAGAGGTGGGCTTTCCCGTGGCCAGATTCACCTTCTTCCCAGGACTTCCACTGTCAGCAGCTAAACCATCATGAACTGTGGGAGAGAGCAAGCAGTGGGTTGTGAATGATGGTCTCTGAGAAACCTTCCATGGTGACAAAGCTAATGTCAGGAACATCAGCCTTGTGCTTTAGTACGAGCAGGATGGAGCTCAGCGAGCATCCCTTGTGTTTGCATGTAGATGAGGAAGTAATCTACTAATGAGACAACATCTGTACAGCTCTCCCCTCACTTCCTCTTGGTTTCATTCCAACTAGTAGAGCTGCAGCACGTGAGTTAACTGAAGAATGGTGATGATGGATTTAACTATCCCAAACACTACCAGGGCATTTCCCAAAGATAATGTCAACTGTGCTGTAATTATTAAAAGAGCAACTGTTCCATACAAGCAGTTTAATGTGAGACTTATGGGTCACAGACTATGAGAGTGCAGAGCATTTGAAGCACAGGGAAAAACACACTATAAAAAATCCATTTTGAATGAATTAATTTTAAGCCCCAAGGGGGCTAATGTAACTTAGCTGGTAATTCCCTTCGTGCTCTCATTACAGTACAGTTCCCAGCTGAAACTGCAGATTGCTCTGAGGTCTCCAGAGGCTAAATTCAGCTTTTCAAGGTCAGAATGGTGGTTTGTATAAAGTGGACTCTTGAGCTCAGTTTTCTTTCGGATAAATTTTTCTGAACTTTCAACTGTGTTTCAAACATATATCCAAATTAGATGTAGATTTTTAGGTCTCAACAGATCTCTGAAGCTGGGAAAACTTCTGCTTTAGCCATAATTTGGTGTCAGATGTCCCACCTAATGACAGGTGAGAGAGAATTAGAAGTCCAAGCTACTTCTCCAGGTTCCTCCAATAGTGGAGAAGAGAGGAGCACATTTATCTACATCTTGAAAAGGTCCTCTCAGATAGATAGAACAAATCACCAACTGTCAGTACATAAATCTGTATTGTTAATACAGAAGTGTCCTAAAATAATTTCTCTGGAATTGATACCTAACTTCTAAATTATCAAATTTAAGTGAAAATAATTTGGGACAGTTCTTCCAAAATCATGTTTGAGCTCTCTCTGATCAAGAATCTTCATTCAAAAGGGACCTTTTTCAAGCCAAGTGTTCAACTTCCTAAGTCTCAGCACTTCTAAACTTGAAGTGGTCAGTAAAAACTCCCAGTTGATGGTCTCTCAGAATATTTTCCTGCTAAACTGATGATGACTCTACTTCATAAACTGCTAATGAGTTTTAACACTGCAGATTATGGGATAGGTTAGTCAGAAGCTGCTCAATAGCTAAAAGCACTCAGTGAAACATGCAGCTGAAAGAAGCATCTTGAATACATCATTGTCAGTGAGTGCTAAACAAACCAAAATAATCAACCAGCTTGAAAAATCTGCAATGAAAAAGAAAGTTTTGTTCTATCTTTGTTAACTAATTTTCAGCATAGACATCTGCTGTAATTGCTACAGAAAAAAATCTTTCTGGTTTTTAAAGATGGTTTTAGTGACATGACCTGTAAAATTTTACACCTAGCTATTTTGTTAGAATGGTTTATAAAGTTAAATTTTATTTTGGTTTCCCCTGCTAGTTAGATTTGGTATAATTTTTTGTTATTTTTCAGCCACCTTGAAGCACAGATGAAAAACCCATTTTATGAACAGGCAAAGTAAGTCACGGAAAAAAAAAAATACTTCATACAGAACTCCAAGGAACTCGTAGGAAACAATTAGAAAATTACCATGATGGTAAATGAAGAGGTTTTGGCTGCCTTTCTCATGAACTCAATAAATATGAAAAGGGTATGTATACTAAAAAGAAGGTAAACAGAGGAAAAAGTAGGGTTGAAACATCCAGCGAGGGGAGGGACAGTTCCACAGTGGTGACGCATATTAGGCTGTGGGGTGGTTTTTGAGGGAAAAGGAGTCAGACAGGGCAGAAAGAAGGAAGTGTAATGGGTTTGATCCAATGCTCCTTGTTTTCAGTTAACAAAACACCTATCATAGACAACTTTCTTTTCCCTGGGGCCCAGCAGGGACACAGATTCAAGAAGGAAGCTTTGAACAAAAACCCTAGTCTCTGTTATTTTGTTAGGTTTAAAGTCTGCATGTAAGAAGACTGCAGAGCTGCATCCCCAGTGAACGCATGTTTTGTAATGGTACTTATTATAATAGAGATTTTAAGTCATTTCTGAACATACAAATACTGTAAATGCAAGTCTGGAAGGGACCTCAAGAGGACCCTTCCCCTACAGGATTTCACTTACACTTGTGTCTTCCCTGCAGATGGATGATCATGCCTGCCAGAAACACCCAGCACTGGGGACCCCACACCATACCAAGGCAGTAAACTCCAGTAGCTTTATTGCTGGGAAATATACTTCAGTAAATGCAAGAAATTTCATGTAGTCTCCATAGGCCTTGCTTAAAAAAGAAATAGTAAATAAATAAATATGTAATTTGCCCATGCATATTCTAAATTTTCAGCATCAGTTAATCCCTTCAATCCATGGAACCAATGGAGGTTCTATCTGGAAAGCTGGCAAAGATCTGCAATGATCCTTCTGGGCCTGATTTTTACAAAAAACCAAAACAAAAAAAGATTTTCTTAATTTCTGACCTTTTCCTGAATTTTCCAGTTGAGGAAAATAAAATGAATTGCCCTACAATGCCTGCTGCTGCTCTCTCACCAGGGTTTTTAGGAAGCCACAAACGTAAGAGCAGAGAGGACACTTGGGAAAGAGTGTAAATCAATGCAACATCCCTCTACAAGCCCCCCTGCAGTGATGGAAATGGGCAGAAAAAGCCTTTCATGTCCAGGTTTTCTTTTCTTTTTTTTTTCCCTCTGTGATGAAACCCGTCCTTCACTTTTATGAGCCAACATAATGGAAACTGTCAGGCCAGCCTGACCCGACATCAATTTGTTTTCTGAAGTTTAGGACGCAGGAGGGCTCTGGTCTGGGAGAAGTGCTGTGAAAGGCACCCTGACAGCACAATACACTGACTGTTTGCATCCCTCGCAGGCAGGACCACATGTGTAATTGTACCAGATGCCAGAGCAGATACTGGGATGGACAGGAATGCATGAAACAGATTTAAAACAAAAAAAAAACCAACAAAAAGCCACCAACCCAATTTGTTTTCCTCTGTTTTGCTGGCATTGTTTTATTTCTTGTTTTTCTCTAAGTACTAAAGCACTTCATTGCTTTCTTTCTAACTGCTCTACAGACAACCAATGGACTATGTTGGGTACCTGTAGCATGTTAGAGACAGCAGATTCAACACTGTACATCCAAAAAGTTACTGAGGAAAAAAAAAAACACCAAAGAAATGCAGGAGAAAAAAATGCTTTAAAAAAAAATATTTTCTGACAGAAAAATCTACATTGAAAAAATAGTTTTATTCTATCTTTGTTAAATAATTTTCAGCATAAACATCTGCTACAATTGCTACAGAAATTTGGTGGATGGGAGACAGCATGATCTTCTCAGCCCAATGTTCAAAGACCAAGATTAAGGACAGCAAATGACAGAATAACCACTCACCTCCTATTTTATGAATTAGATGCAATACCCCTTTTTTTCCAGCTCAAATACAAAAGATAACTCTTTTTTGGGGGGGTGATGGAGGCATCCCACCTTCCACAGCCAATGGCACTGTGAACACTCTATGTCTGGGAACTACATCCACTTTGAGTCTTCAGGAATTTGCAACAGGGCAGGCAGTAGCCAGAGCCCAGAGTGAAACTCAAGCCTCAGTCTCTGGAGTCACCAATGGTACACTTTATCCAAACCACAACATCCTACTGACAAATATTTTGAAAAGTCCCCAATGTTCCAAAAAACCAACACATTTTGTCACATGGACAGACAGACACACAGATTCATTGGTAAGGATACAGATACCCCTAACTGGGAGGGGAGGTGCTGGCGTTTTAACAGGATGGAAATTTCATGAATTATTAAACTTTACGTTGATGTCAACAACTATTCAGGTCCTGAGCAGGTTTGTGGTGTTTCCTACAGCTGAGAAAGGCAGGGCTGTGCTGTAATGACTATGCCAAAGTCTTGTCAGTGTGGCTGCTGGCAGAAGCAGACCTTGTGATTAAAATTTCCACACTGTCTGTGATACATCCTATGACCAGACAGGGACTCCCTGCGTGTCCTGTCTTTGACGTTGCAGATAGGAGGGGTCTGCTGGCACGTAGCTGTGACTCTTGGGTGCCTCTTTCTATCTGAGAACGAGCTACTTTTGTTGCATAATTTACTCCCACTGGGGATATGTTGTGTCCAACATATCCACAAATAATTTCCAATAGGAAAAAAAATAAAAATAAAAGGCAGGAGTGCTGTTTTGGCTTTATAATGTAGTTCATGTGGCTTTTCTGCTCCCTGTGCAGCTGGATGTGGTGGCCAAAAGAAATAGGAACCCAGTGTCACTTTACAAAACTTTCAGGCAGGAATACATTTTGTCTCATACAATCCCACCACCACCCCCCCAAAAAAAATATATCTCTCTAATAAGACTGGATAGAGATTGGCTGTGGATAACCACAGGAGAGGAATCGGGACAATAAGCCTGAAATCTGAAACAAGGCTGACCATCCAATGTCAGCTGTTTGCCTGCTGCTGTGGTCTTGTCTGCCCATCCAAATCTTGGCTTCCCAATTAGCTTAGCGGTGGTAACGTTTCCTGGACTTTACACTGAGCTCTGTGCTGGTAGTTTTAGCACGGGGTTATTTATATGGATGCAGTGGACAGCGAGGGGGAGCATCACTCAATGGAAATAACTGATACCCAGATGTTGCAACAAGGGCTCTGCTATTGGCTCACTGTGTGGCCTTGGGTAGGTTGTGCCCAACGTGGGCTCAAAGCCAAGGTTTGTCTTCGACTTTATTTTTTTTCTCTCTCAAAGCCAACAGGAAAATATCTGTTTCTTTGACACATCCTTAGTGTATTTGTCTTGAGATTTACAGCTTTGCTGCTGCTGTTCAGTCTGTTTCAACGGTTTTGAGGCTATTGCAGTTTTTCTGATGTTAAAACTCTCTGGCTGTCCATGCTGTCTGTATGTCAGATCTTATTTGACTTCAGACTGGTATGAACTGATCAAAAAAGACACAAAAATAATTATGCAGAGTCATTTATATATTCTGCTTTTATAAGCTTCCTGGGCATAGGTAATTCTCTTGACTTTGTTCTGAAAAATGATAGTGAAGTTAACCAAAGATTGTTAGATAGAAAAAAGATTCATGAGGCTTGCCTGTGTGCTCTGCTCAGTTGGAAAAGATGTTGCTTAAAGGCTGAATGTGTATGTGAAAACAGTGTAGAACTCAAGGAAATAACAAATAGGTCCCACCAGGTAAAGAGAATGAAATACTATGGGTTGGTGCAATAGACAATGGTGTCACTACTTCTGATCAAGATCCTCCTCTAATTCAGACTAAGAACACAATGCTTTTGAGGAGCCACTGTGTTGTGATCGTGGTGCAAACAAGCAGATCTGTGTTCCATAAACATTTCTGCCCTGAGATGCTGCCCTTTGAGGAGGTCAGCAGGGCGTTATACTTCAAAGGAAGATGAGGCTGTTGTTTTGATTGTTGGGTGGAACAGGTTGTATTGAACTGCAGAACTTCACAGAAAGACACATTCTGAGTATGGACTGAAAAATGACATGTATTTCCATATTAATTCATGGACAGGACACTCCTCTATGTTCCAATTGATAGGTACATCCTCAGTGTGAACAGCTGAAGTTGCTTTCTACCAGTAGTGGCAATGTAATTGCAAAATCCATGCAAAAGATATTTACCATGTCTGCTGTAGGACCTAATTTACTAGCAGATGAGGTAAAATCAGTATTTTTTTTCTCCTGAGACAGAAGAAAAATCTTCATAGAAAGCATCTTCTATTCCTTCTGTAGCATACACCTGTTTGCATCTGACAGCTTTGTAAGCCATCAGGGACAATAATACCAAAATACTAGAATTTAAACCAGGAGGTTTAGAGTGGTAAGAAATCTGAGGATAATTTATCATGGGAGGAGTTTTCATGGAGCTGTGACTTACCCTTTGTTTTCAATTCTGATCATGTAATATACATCAGAGTTCAACAGCAGACTCATAGATTATACTTGGAATCTATCAGGTAAAATTCCATGGTCCAGTTAATGATGGAGGTCAGTTCAGTTCAGCATATCATGCAGTCTTTCCTGTCACTGAATACTATTAATCAGACAGAACAGTCTCAAACACACACAAGATGGTCCTCAGCATTTGCTGGTTCTTGGAAACAAGTGATTAGATACTTAATTTGCCTTCCCAACACTGTACTGTCAGTGGTTTCTTGTAGCCTTGAAGGATTTTGGAAAATCTTGCTGCTTCTGTATAGGAGCTGCAGGAAAGGATCACTCCTAACCTTGTTCAAGTCTTCTGCTAACCTTGAGGTTTGGTAGACCTTTGTTCTGTTGAGGAGGGCAATCTGCAGTGTTAGTCAAGGCTGCTCCATAGCTAAACTGAGTAAAGGGTGCCTGAGGTTTGCCAACAATTTTGATAGGTGGTAAAAGAAAAAGGAAAATAAAAGAAAGAGAATGAAATAGAGCAATGTGGTTTAGATGGGCTTTTCTCACAATTTGACCTCAATTTGCTCCTCTGAAAGAGGATGAGGAACACAAGAAGTTGCATTGACACCACTGTGATATTAAAACAAGGACGGTCTTAACTGCCCAGTTCTGCTCATCCATCTTTCTCCACACATGCTCCCAAATCTTTATCTGTAGTTTGGCTTTAATTTTTTTTTAATCTAAGACTATTTCAGTTCTTCTCCCCCAGCCCACACCACCATCACTAGCATTGCAAGAGAACTTGCTAACGCTGAAATACAGTAGTATAAAAGCTGCTACTGTTCTCTGGACGGGTTGGAGTTGCAGATTTTCCTTGGCAAGTTCTGAGACAATATTTGGAGGTTGTTGATTCAGAACTGTTAACTGTATTAATCATGTAACAAACATGTGCAGAGACTGCCAGGCCTAATAAATCTTGCTAGCATGCAACCTCCCATCGTAGACATTCAGAAACACTTAAGCAACCCCTGAGCCTGGAAGACAGTTGTTAGTTTCCTATCATATGCTTTAGGTTTGCTGAATCAATCAATGGTAAGTCAAGATGAGCAGCAATTGAACTCTCCAACTCATTTTCCATCCCAAGAGGCAAGTGTAAGATAAATGTCTGCAGCCAACTGCCTCGCACTGCAGCCTCCCAAGAAGCTGTTTGCACGTTGTAATTATAATTATTGTTGAAGCTGTTCTACACACAAGATTAGCATTTTATTATGCTACATTCTCTGCAACATCCCTGCCCTGAGAAACTCCTAGTCTCAGCAGTGAAGAAAGCACTGCCTTATTCAGTAATAAGAGTAGGAACTAAAACACAGTAAATTAAATAATTTGCATAAGATTAGTAAAGAGGGCAATAGAGTCAAGAATTAACAGCAGGTTTTTTAAGTTTCTTTCTAGCTCTTTGAACAAACCATCTAGGTTTGCAGCAAAAAGCAACTCTCCTGTGGAATCATTAGCCTGATGGAAAGATACAAAGCCATACAGAAGCTCTCAAGTCAGGTTTCTCAGACTTTAAAGCCTAAGTGGAATTAGATCATTTAATCAGATCTCCTACTCCTCCCACAATATTATATTTTCACCCATTTTCATGAACAATGATTTTAGTAAGACACACTGCTTCAGTTCTCACTACAATACTAACATGAAAACTGTGGTGGCCACCAAGACATCCTTCCCACCTGAGGCTGTGAGTTGCCAGGGAGACAGACGGGTCATAAAAGGCCTGTGGACCCACCTTCCTGGGAAACTCACCTGCACCCAATACCTTCCAGCTCTGATCAGAGGTACAACTTCCTCCTGGGGAATTCTTTTCCTGCTACCAAAGACATTCTTTTTACTCCCCCAGATAATATTGACCAAAATTACTTTGAACAGAGAGGCAAGCCACATTGAGAATGTGTTTTGATTTAGAAGTTTCTCAGTTAAGAAGTGTCCATTTGCTCTATAGTAAGTACCAGCATCTCAGGCATAAATCACAGACATCTGGATTAAGTCCATGAGAGCTCTGCTCTCAGAAGACAGACAACTCTGCCCATGAAATACCTGGTATTGAGCCTTTCTGAACAACAGTGAAAAAAATCAAAGGTGAGAGTTGTTTTAGTTCAATGCTCGGAGTTAGAAGAGGTGGACCTGGGAAGAAATCTTGTCTGGCACTGGAAATTAAATTAACCCCTTTGTGACCATCCCACCAGGTAAAAGTTGGAGAGCAGATGCTGAGTACAGGAAGGCTGTGTCAGCAGTTGCATTTCAAAACTTCAAGATAGCAATGCAGAAGGACAAAAATATTAGCTAGATGCAACTGATTATATTTACTTATTCCGTTTTCTCTTACCCAAATTTGCTTTCCATGAGCACAGGCTTCATCTAAATAATGAGCTAATCAGACTCATACCACACTAAAATTAGGATGAACTTCATAATAGGACCATGATCAGACCCTTGATGAGGTAAAGTCTAAAGATGTTATAGCTTTATCTGAAAAGTCAGATTGGATTCTTCAGCTGATAGTTTCAGCAGTATCTCTGCTGAATAAGATAAAAACATGGTACCCACAAAACCTGGAGTCTACTTCTCATTGCTGTGCAGATGATAAGGATAAGTCCAGAACATGAATTTGCATTAATATCCTTGAGGAGGGTCAACAGCACTATAGCACCCACTGGTACTAGCATGTTGTTGGAAGAAAAAAATCAGTAGCATCTTTTATTCCTTGATTCTATTTTTTTTTTCCCCATGTACACTGGATTTTTCATGACAGGGAAGCATAATAACTCTGAAGACTTGGAAGAACAAACAGGAAAAGCTCAAAGAGACCTGGCAAATACATGGCAGATCTGGAGAAACAACCCGAATCCCTGAATCCAACTCAGTCCTCAGAATGTGGCCTTGACCTAATTTAAAGTGTCATGTACAGACTTTTCATTGGCAAGGTGGAGTAAGTGGGACACAAGAGTTCTAGTTTCTGCAATCACTGTGTCTGTGCTCAGTACCTTCCTTCAGTATGGTTGTCTGTGAATCTGAAAAGGTCTTTGGATCCATCTGCAGCAAACTGGCACCTTCACACCTTTACTGAAAGGGAAAAACATGGTGAATGTAATAAGTGAATAAAATGTGCCCTGTGTCCCTGAGTCTGTTCTGCTGCTCAGGTGCTGACATTGCATGGTTTAAAGCCTTTTTTACCAAACAACACTTAACAGCTAAAAATAGTGAAAATATTCATTGACAACTATAGTAAGTGTCCTCCTAAACGTCCAATTGTTCTTCTCAGTGGCTCACAGAGGTAAGTCAGGTCAACCTTCAAGAAATGTCCACTGTATTAGGCACCTGCATGCTGGTAATCAGACAGAACTAGTTTATGGTTTGCTTACAAACCCCATCCAGAGCTGTGCTGTTATTAGACCTAATTTCAGGAGCAGTCACAGTAGAAAGGTTAAATGCAGTCACGTTTCTCTTTCTGTTCAGAAATAAGTCCTGCTATACCAAAGGACTTGCACAACTGACATGATCATTAGGCAAACCTAAGTCACATCAGTTGTAATATGAAGCAGCGAAGGGTTGCTGGGGTTTTTGGTTTGTTTTATTTTTTGTACCTAAAATCCTATAAAATCTTGAACAGTTTATCACTGTATTATTTTCCAGGGCTTTAGCTATGGAGCTGTCAGTTCAAATGGCAGTGTGTCCCCTGACTCTCTTCCCTGGAAAGCTCTGCAAATATCTGTTTCCCATAAAGCAAAGAATGTACTTTTTTCTCTCCCTACCCCCTTTTATTGATCTATTAATCATTCATTCTATCTATTTAATTAATTACTTTATTTATTTATTTATTTATTTAATATGGATTTTTTTAAATATAAACCAGTCATTCCACCCTGCCAAGTCCAGAGTCACTTCTTGGCTAATGGCTGAAACTGCTTTCTGCTCTCACATGAAGCAGGGAGAGTCAGAGAGGAGGTGATGGGTGAGTTTGGAGTGGGATTGCGAAGAAAGAAAGGAAGAGAGAAGTTCACCTCCATAGCAGGCAAGGGGGAAGATGGCTTAATTCTGCAGCACAAAGTCAGCAGAACTTCAAAGGAAATGAGCCATAATTCAGGAGAAGTGAAAACAAGCAGCCACTCTTCTCAAATCCCTCTCTTTTTCCTCCTGCTTTCTAAAATTCCGTTGTAGTCAGAGGAATCACAGTGGCCAAATCCAGGGGGGGTTAATCTGTTAGTTTTATTTAACCATGCCTTCTGGGAGGAAAAAATCTGTGCTTTTGAAAGGCAAACACACTCAGCCAGAGGCTCACATGAGGGATTCCCACCTCTCACAGTGAGACAAGTGGCACAGCTCTTTTCCCCTCCATGAGCCCACGTGCCTGCTGCAATCAGGGTACTTGGAGTTTTCTACCTTAAAGTGGCAGGGAGTCTTCAACTCAGGGCATGCCCCCTGGCAGAGGTTAATATGGTCTAGTGTAGGAGTTTCAAATTGAGATACATGGGTCTGAGCCACCTACCCCAAATCTCCTTCGAAGTCAATGAAGGGAAACAAATGAAGGCAATGTGACCATAAATTCAACAAGTTGCTCTCTGAAAGTGCCTTTTACTCTCCAATAATTTTAACTAGGAGCCTAGGATGACTGGCTGTGATTTCAGTATCTCGCTGTCAAAGAGGGAATCCAGCCCAGAAAAGACTACTCAGACACTGAACAGTCCATCACAAGGACTCCCCCTTGCAGATCCTTGTGTCTTCTCTTCTTTGGCATTCAACATTAAAGATATAAGGACAAAAGAAAATAGAAGTAGGCATGAAATTGGACATTAACAGCTATAAATATATTCACATGAACTTAGGATCATAGAATCTTTTGGGTTGCAACAGTCTCTTGTTGGCATTGAGTCTATCTCTTGATTAGCACAAGGCATGGAGCTCTACCCAGTAAGCTCCTTAGGATGCTCAGTGAGAGACCAGTAAAGCACCTCTAATCTTCTCTGTAAAACTGCAAGACCAAAATGATTTCACCACTTGATTTAAAAGGACTTTGATACCACTGTAGATATAATGGGCAGATATAATCAGAAAAGACTCATGGATGGAAAATGAAGCAGCAGTTTTTGGTGTCTCATACTGCCAGAATAACATGGAACAGAGGCCAACATCCAAATCAAACTCCAGCATGGAGAAAGAGAAGTTTCCCAAAGAGTTAGTCAAAGATGCTTGGTCTGGAGTGATTTGCAAATCTGAGTAAGGATTTCAGGAGCTTGCTCCTGGGCTGAGGTTTTCCTGCTGTTAGGGGGAACTCCAGTTGAAGTAAATTGGTAATACTCTGCTTTAACTGTGTCCTGCTGATACATGCCAGGTTTTCCAGACAGCATTTCGTTAGCAGAACAAGACAGCTCTGACAAACTCAGGTGTCAGGGTTGCTGTCAGGGTGCAATGAGGGCCAGCTGCTCCTTATGGGAAGGGAAAACCAAGCACAAGAGTAGAGGCAGCAGAGGCAGCAGCCTCACCAGCAGGAATCTCCAGGTAAGTCCATGCAAGAAGCCAGGTCCATGGTCAGAGTTAGTGGGATCCTTCTTTTTTATTAATGTGCTGTCTTTTGGTTATTGTTATATTCCATCAGTTGTATCTAACAATGACTTCTCTGCCTTCTGATGTGGTCGTACAAAGGTGAGCTGAAGGCTCTCCTGACAGGACCACAGAATTAAGATGGAAATCCTTGGACTTCTGTTAACACAACACAATATCATCTACCTTTTCCCCATTTAGCTTGTTTTCCCTCATTACTATAAGAGGAGGTTCTTCCAAAAACTCACTCTTGTTACTAGGAAGCTTTTCTTAACTCATAGCCTACATTAACTTATGATCAGTTTAGACTGATTTATTATTATGCTTTCCTCTTCAATGTTCTAATTTACTCATGAACAAATTCCAGACTGCCTCTCAGCAGCAACAGTAGATTACACAAGACAAAAATTCCTGAGTCATTCCAGATACTTGCCTTTCCATTTCCAGGGAGTCCTATTAGTCCTTTCTGTACTCCATCACTAGTATGAATTCACTTTCCCTTTCAGAAAGCCCTTAGGCTCAAAACATGTCCCAGCAAGAAGGGTTTTCCCACACTTAATGTGCAAGAAATTGAGGGCTTGCATTTCTGGCAAGTAAAATAATGATCCCAGTGTTCAGACACACCTTGGAAATATAATGAATAGAGCTGACAGGCACAATTTGGAAGTCTAGAAATAAATTTATCATCAAGGGATTAAAAATGGAAAAGGCAGAAAATCCCTTTCCTATCATGTGATGGTGGCAGACACTGCCAAGGCCAGGATGTGTTTTAACTCTGTAAGCAGTACACAAGTCCTGCCTGGGTCTGCCCTGGAGCTATCACTGTGTCCCAAACACTCCCTGACATGCTCTTTGAACTCAGAAAGCAAGTTTTATACTGTTCATTAGGTTTGCTTAACATTAACTCCCTTCTCCACCCAAAAACCTGACGTCTTCTCCTCTGTTCCAGGAAATGAGAGGTCAGAGGACAACAACCCAGTTGGGCATGGGAAAGGGAACCACATCCCTACAACCAGGGGCACTGGTGGGATGCTGCTGTCAGAGCCCCCACAGTCAGAGATTGTGTGTCTTCTTTTGAAACCTCCAGGAGGCAGGTGCTGGGCATCTCCAAGAAGTCAAGTTACTTGTTAGTGGTTTTGATATGACTGCAAGAGAGGGCTTTGCAGAATATTCATGACCTCATCCCTTATCCTGAAGCTCATCGGCTCTTTATAATCTCTGTGAATGTCAAAGGAAAACTGGGAAAGACCGAGTTGTTCTTCCTCAGATCATAGTGAAAGTGCTGACTGATCAGTTTGTTCTGTCTTGGGATATTTCCTGGAAGAAGTAATCTTATGTTTTATAACTTCATGGCTGTGGTCCATCTCCATTCAGCAAGCTCACGAGTAGTTCTGGAATGATACAGCCCATCCATATCAGCTGCTTTCTCTGCTGTGATTCACCAAGAATCATATCGCTGCCAGATTAAAAAGCAACCAGAGAGGACCTGGATAAAATGTGGTCACCTATAATCAAGTTAGTTGACTGTCCTGATAAGTAGAAATTAATTAGCGTTTATTGTTTTTGTGGGTGGTTTTTTGAGTAAGTGGAAGATAGGTTGCGTATTCAGGAATCCTATACGGACTGGAAACGAGGGAATACTTAAAAGCTGTAATAAAAATACTCCTCTCTTTAGCTCCTAGACAAAGAAAGCATCCAAGAAACACACCCTCCTTCACAGAGCTCTTTCAGACACAAGACCCTTTGAGAATACTGTGCTCTCCTGAGATACCAAAGGGATCTGTCTTCTGCTGAAGAGTAGGAAAGTTTAGAATGAGTTTCCTGGAAAGGATGTGGGGTTTCCATCAGTGGATGTCTTTATGAGAAATTGAGATAAACATCTGTCGATACTAGGATAAACATACTTGAACCTGGCTTACAGAGGTCCCCTCTGAACACAGAGTGATTCAATCACCCTGTGCAGAATTCATGTGAGTCTTACTGCACTGTTTTCTAAGGAGAGAGACTTCCCCATCTCTTAATGGCCAAAGCATCATGTCCTGTCGTGACATTGTAATCTCATTTTGGCTCAAAAAACCTGGAGACCATGGAAAGCCCAAGCAGTGAGAAGATCTGTGTCCTCTATTCACCTGAAACATGTAACAGGAGTCCCAGAGGGTCATTAGGAAGAAAACCTCATTTTCTGGGTGACTCTGGAAAACCTGGTCCTGGTCCTTGCAGACAAAATCCCCAAAGACATATTAATTTGTGATGGGCACAGTATTCACTGCATCACAGTATAGACAAGCATGATTGAGCCACTCATTCTCAAAAGGCTTGCCTACTTTGTCATGAATCACGTTCAAGCATCCTTTTCAGCAACTGCCAACATCTTTTTTTTGCTGTCAGAGTGAAATCATGATGCCACATCTCATTTTTCCTCTTCAAGTTTGAAAGAACACTGAGGAAAAACATAAGAATGGTGATATTTTCTGTGCTGTTGCTTCACAGTGATACTCTGGTAATCATTTTTTGTTTATATTAAGGAAATGACAAGGAGTTCCATAAAGGAAATAAGATCTACTGTATTTATTTTTGCTAAAGAAATACACTTGCTTCAATCATGCCAATTGTGATGTCTAACATAGTTTAATGTAAGAAACACACAAAGTCAATCATAAGTTTGTGCAGCATGAAGGAGGGCATAGGAGATGCTGTGTGTTTTCAGCAGTGCTGCCAGACAAGTGATTTGCTGTATCTTCATTTAATGATTAAACCTGGAGGGAAGGACAATTTGATCACGTCTGTTTATCATTAATATATCCAACACCCTAACTTGTACAAAGCAATGAAACCAGAGGAGGTTGTCCTCCCCTTGAAGATACAACTCTAGAAAAGCTGAAGGAAAACTGAACAAATGTTTTTTCAATTTTCAGCTTCTGATCTGCAGTAGAATAAATCATAAAATGATCCTATCTGAAGTAGGGGCATCTTCTGTCTCAAGACCTTTTATTGTGTTATTTTGTTTGGAAGACAACTCAATACTCACTATCAGCTAAGCAATGTGTTTTGCAGTGTCTTCTTCAAAAAAGCCTCTGTGGAGCTTGCTTGAAATGTTTCCATTCAAATAACTTTCTGATAGAATATTAAGATTCTTGGCAAAGAACTTTTTTCATCCTTCCAAAAAGTGTTTGCTCTCCATGCCCTATTTCAATATTTGCAGTAAAAGGAAATACCTGAAGACCACAAATGTTCCAAGGACAAATCACAGCAGAACCTTGTGGGAATTGTATTTTTGGTACCTCAAGTCCCCCTCCCCTGGTCTGGGCAAAATTTTTCACTTAGACTACATCTCCCATGATGCTGCAGTGCCAAGTGCTCTCCTGATGTTCTCAGGGAGGGGAAAGGACGAGGTATTTATTGTCCAGGGAAGTGGGTGGGTACAGAAAATATTGGGATTACAGTCCAGTGAGAAACTGCTACACATTTTGCAAACGTGTATTTTCAGGCTTTAGCCAAAAGCTTTCATTTTTCAGCTGAAGGAGTTTTTACCAAAACTCAGTGTTTTCTGTGGAAAAATCAACATCACATTCTAACCTGCTTGGTTTTGGACTACAGAGGCAAAATGAATCTCAGAGGAGCTATACCCAAAGGACTGACTTTTCAGCTGGTGTCAATTAACATTATGAGAACTTGCTATGAGGGGAGCAGTGCTGACTTAGAGGAGCTAAAGATTAAGCCAAAGTTTTGTAAAGTACTGCGTGTTCTCCAGACAAAAAGTAATACATATTTCCTCTCTAAACCCTGGCTCAGGCAGAAAATGTGGAAGAATACACTGTTCTTCTTAAAAGAGTCTTTTTAAATATACCATTTTTTTCACCTTTCCCATTCTCCTCTTCTGACTTTAATTGGTGTAATTTTTTAGAGGTGTTTGGTTATGATCAATGTCAAGTATAATCAGGAATGAAACAGAATTTTGTTTTTATATCTGTCTTTTCATGGTCTTGGTATTATGTTTCATTTCGTATCATGAGGCTCCTTCTTGCTTTCTGTACCCATTTCCATCTGCTGCTTTCTGTATTTTTAGAGGGTGCACATGAAATCTCTGCCATGATGTCCATCATACAGGAGGAGCTGCCTGCAAACATCTTTAAAGGTGCTCTACTGATCTTTCAAAGCCTCCCTTACAGCACCCTTTGTCTTGTAATACAAACAACTTGATGCCATTTAGTTTTCTGATGTGGTAGCTATTGTGCTACTCAATACAGTGGGATTTAGCTGGTCAAAACAGACATATGTCTGTGTCATATGTATCTACATCTAAAACTGGCTCCCCAGCCTCTCTTTCTAGTTAAAGGAGAGAAATGATCAGTTTTAGAGAAACAGTCCACATTATCCTTGGTCACCCCAGGGCCATTTTTGATCAGATATCATGAGATATACTCTTGGGTGTGATTCAGCTGATCTCTTTTGAGCATCTTTAAGATGAGATGTTCTGCAACTTCAACTCCTTTCACAGTGTTAATTATAACTGCATGAAGCATAAAGGATGCTAAGGGTGACCATATCAGATGGAAGTGTTGGTTGGGGAAGAGGAATCCCAGTTGTAGTCTGTCCCAGCTTTTTACAGAGGCATGCAGCAGTCCTCCATCCTCGTTCCTCTGTGACTGGAAGGATGTCCCTTCAGGTGCAAGCATTGCCAGTGATGTAAATTAAAATGTGACTTTGGTGATATCACAAGACATGTTTGCCATGTCTTCCAGGCTTCCTAATCAGTTTTAGAGAAACAGTCCACATTATCCTTGGTCACCCCAGGGTCATTTTTGATCAGATATCATGAGAACAGGCATGATGTAATTACCCCCATAAAACCAAAACAATAACAGCGATGATAATAATTTATTATTATTTCTCTTTTTATGTTCGCCCACTTTAGAGGGTTGATTTAGCTGAAAAGGGACATGTTTTCAATTAAACAAAATGGGATTTAAAATAAAAAGGCATTGACCTTAAAATTACACCGCAGCTTTCATCTCAGAGGTCAGTTGTTCCTGGCAGTAGTGTGTCATGAGTAAGTTGGGTTTAAAATTTAAAGCATTTAGAACAGCCCTGCCAGACTTATTTTTGCACACTTACACTTGCCTGTCGAAACTGCAGTGCACTCACTTTTACATGTAGCAGTAATGGTTTTCCACATCTGGAGATAAGTAGCTTTATATTGAAGGAAGTGAAAAAAAAATAAATGTGTGATAGCTCGTGCTCAGAGTTCTCACCAGACCCTTGGATTAAAGATGCAGTTTCTGTTAGCTTGTTTACTGATGCTAGTTACATCTTCATGGATGCACATACAGAGCTGGAACCTGTGCAGTGTGTTACCAGTGCTTTTTGCCTTTCCATTTTGAATTAGGCTTTTTAAATTAAACCATTAATTAACCAGTTAAAACATGGACTTGAAATCAAATCCATTCTGGACTTATTTTTCTTTCATCCAAGAAGCCTAAACTGGCTGAAGACTTCTTTCAGGCATGAAAAAGCATCTTCCTCAGAGCTGTTAGAAATCCACTGCTCTCTCCAAGGTGAATGGCAGCTGCAATTATCCAGTGTGTAAGATCAAGTGTTGGAGGTCACAGCCCCTCTCCAGGGGAAACACTTAAGTGTGTACTTGACTTGAACCACGTGTGTGGAACTGCAGCGGCACGGGGCGGTTAACGGACCCCAGCTGGTCCCAGCTTTGCTCAGACTGGTGGATGACAAGCACAGGAAGATGGATCAACAAATGGGTGAGTGGGTGGGAGAAAATAAAGTATTTCTTCAGTAAGGGGAAAGGGAGAGATCCTTGAGGAAGCTGTTCCCCTGTGCTATTAACTAGGCTTTTCCCCTCTTTCTTTTTTTCAGTTTTTGGCAGATAATAAACATTCCCTGATGAAAAGGCTTTACAAGGGTTTAGGCTTAGAGCCTAAGTGAAACCACGCAGAGGTTTACAGCATGTTTAAATCCCACTGACATCAGGGTGCTATTGGCTTGTACTGCAGAGTGTCACTGACCAGGGGCATAAATGACAGCACACCAACACAATGTTCATCATTTGAGTATAAGATCCACACCATTTACTTCTATCTTATCTTTCTCCATTCCTGGAAGATGAGCAGGAAGATCCCAGCCCAGTGCAGCATCCCCAGGCTCTGCTAAAGGAGCATTACCCAGAAGAAAAGACCCTGCTAGGAGAAGTTTAACAGCTGTAATCTGCCCCCATGAATGTTTCCATTGTATGACCTACCATCTCCAGCATGACCCCTTATCCATGACCTAGCATGGTACTGCTTCACATGCCATGGGCAACAGCATTAGCCTTTCCTCCAGAAAAATTTGCATATATATATATATATTTTAAAGGCACTTTTTAGACTCTGATTTCTGAAAGTACACTGATCACAAAGTCATATTCTCAGTATTTACTGTACATTATTTTTTGCTTTAAGGTTTAGTAATCACTGTGTGTACAGAGCTTCGTATCATTGCCATTTCCGATTCCAGCTGGCTGAAGATGTTGGCAAGGAGGCTATCAACCCAGATGCAATTTATTATTATTGCCTTCTCCCTTTGTCCAAACATTTTTCTAACCTGTTAAGCTTTCTGTGATCGATAGTTTCAGTTGATTTTTCTTTTGCCAAGTGCTGAGCTAAAAATGTCTTTGCTTAATCAAGAGAGTATCCTCAGGGGCTGGACTTTAATATGGAGTAGCATATCTAGGTTTTTTGATTAGAAAAGTGGAAAAAAAAAAAAATTGGTAAGAAGCCACCAACTGATAACAAATTCAGTCTCTAGTTACAGTAGTTTTGCTACATAAAATATTACTGTATGATGTTACAGTGCATTTCTCCAGGATGATTGGAATCAGATTGTTTATTTTCCCTGAAGCCTGTAGTTAGATAAATGCCAGACATCCATTTTGCATACTGAACCAGCTGTATGGTTCTCTAAAAAAACTGATCAACCAAAAGGCATTAGGAAGTTGGCTCTTTAAAGCCCAGGTCACAGTACTGAGTTGTGCTAACCCCATGGCAGGCTTCTTCTGGCATGAACCCCACTGCTGTTTGCGTGAGAGCTCGTTGGGGATCATCACCTGAGGGACAGAAATCACTTACCAGAAAGCTTGCTGGGGAAAAAAATAGTCAGTACATGAAATTATTCTCTTTCCCACGGCAAAATAGAGTCAAGGAGTAAAGGAAGATCTCTGAACAAGTCTTCTGTAGAAGGTCCTCATGAGGAGCTGCATAGAGGAGCAATTATGGAAGGGCTGTCCAGTTTTTGTGGCAGAGCAGCAATCATACAGCTCCTGGTGTGTGGCTGTGGGTTCTTCCATACCCCTGTCATT
Organism: Podargus strigoides; assembly: GCA_028020825.1. Classification (NCBI taxonomy): domain Eukaryota; kingdom Metazoa; phylum Chordata; class Aves; order Caprimulgiformes; family Podargidae; genus Podargus; species Podargus strigoides. The sequence continues at coordinate 56,229,456 of CM051623.1, read as the reverse complement.
TCTTTGCTGGAAGGAGCCTGGAAAAAATGGGTGAAGGAGAAATCACTTTGCTTTTGCTGGAGATCCATGCACAAATCATCCAGAATTACTCTGTGAAAATGTCAGTGTTAAAAGATGGATGAAAAGACAGAAACAGAGGAGAGAAGAAACTGCTAGATTCAAAATAGTCAAATCCAGGCAAAAATCCTACTTTTAATGTCTGCAGGATGGGTACTTATGGCAGGGCTAGAAAACCTGAGCTTCCTTACTGGTACTGGGGAAACCCAGCCCCTCTTATTGAGCAGATCTGAAAAAAAAATTAAATACAAATTTTTGTAAAGAGATGAATTGCACCCCAGATTTCCTGGACTGAATTGCTTCAGTATCCTCCAAATGTAAAGATAAAGTAGAAGTTCAGGTCTAACTACATCTTCATTGCAGATGCTCATGCTTCAGTAGATGAATCCCATGTGTTCCTCCTGGGAGAAACCTTCTGTTTGAGATGGGACTGGATGTTTCCTTTGGGTCATCCTTTCTGGGAAGATCCAGCAAAGCATTGTGCTCAATGTGAGGCACAGACACAGTTTCAGGTGATATTTAGTGTGAACTGACAGGTTGGTTGAGCATCCCTGTGAGTTCACGTGGAAGGCTTACCTTGTAAAACTAATACCTTTTAATTTCCTTTGATCTTGTTGGCAAAAGCTTTCTAAACTTATAATGCTTATTTTGGTCACACTTCTTTGCTAAAATTGTGTCACTTATTAAGCAGCTGGAATTGTGTTTTGTTTTGTTTTTAAATTTAAAAAAAATCTATTAAAATCAGAGATTTCTAGTTCATATTTTTTAACTCGCTGAAAAATCCCAATGTAAATGCCTATTAAATACACTTTGACTCAAGACCAAGGAAACAGAGGTGGATCAGGATTGCATACAGGGGTATAAATCAAGTAGATCCTGAAATCCTTTTTGGCACATCAGCATTATCAGGTTAGTGGTGGCCAGTGGGATCAGGAGGCAAAAGGCAGCCCTTTTTCACACTCCTCTGAAAAAAAGTAAGCAATGTGCAGCTTCCAGATGTTCTGCAAGGAAAAAACAGTAATGCACTGAAACAGGCTTCAGCCACATCACAGGGGAGAAAATCCAGCAGAGACTTAAACACAATTTTCTGAGGAAGTCTATAGGGTCGATTACTGAAAGCTGGGAGGGTGTGGTGGGGAAAAGTAATTCTATACTGTCTGAATTTCTTCTACTTTTTCCTTCTGTACTTACTTTAGCAACCTCTGACAGATACAGCCAGTCTTTGGATGTTTGCATGCCACTGTCATGTCAGGGGAAGGCACTATCTCACAAAGCACGTGTAGTTCTCCAAGCAATCTGATACGGCTTGTAGGAGCCCACAGAAGATGTAAGCAAAATTAGTAGAAATGCTGACATTAAGATCTGGATTCTAAGATCTATTTATATGAAAAAACAGTGGTTTTTTTTTTCTTTCTTTCTAGGCTCTCTGTGCAGTTACTTACAGAGAAAACTAATGGGAAAAGTCAAAATGAAATATAATGTCAACTTTCTTCCAACGGTATAAATAGGTTCTACAATTCTATATTTCAGGTAAGCATCTTTCCCAATTTATTTGAAAAACAGTCTTTAATGTTTCTTTCCTGCTAGCTTCTTCTAGGGAACTTTCATTTTATGGAAGTGGTGGAGGATTAGAAAGCATTTTCTGATGAAACACTGTAAACCAAAATATTTATCCAAAAAAACCCTCACAATGATTTAAATTAAGTTATTTTCTTTCATTGAAAAACAAACTGAACAAACCTGTAAGGTTATATCTTAATATGTTTAAAAGAATAATACATACCATTCTGAATGCTATTAACACATTTATGAAATAAAACAAAGACACATACAAGTATTTTAAAACATTTTTTAAAATGAGCTAAGAAAGCTGACATCCAGAAAATGAGGGCATTGAAATCCAAATTGTGTTTATAACCAGTAAAAAATCTTAGGCTATAATTAATCCAGCAGAACATCCAGGAGACCAGCTAATTTGCCAGGACTCTGTCACAGCATTTCTGCATGAGCTGGCCCAATACAAATGAACATCTAAAATTAAACTCAAAAATTCTGAGTTCATACGAGTGGCGAGGAGCATTACACTTGTTGAGATGTTGGAAGGGATAAGATTTATGCTGGTGGCTTTCCGTTTTCCAAGATATTCCTTCCCAGTTTCCCAAGGAAAATAAAAAAATGAATGTCACTTTTCTTTTAATTACTGGAAAACTTTTCAATTACACAACAGGTGCTTAACCAAATTAGGGTCAGACCAAAAGCAACAGGAGAAGCACACAGCAAACCTTTCCTCCCACCTGCACCTACTTGGCCTTCTCCAAAATGTAATGAAAACATGTAAGTGTGTTATCCAAAATCCCCTTAGTGGTTTAGCAAGGTCTGAGGTCATTCCACGCTTCAGCTAGTAACCCAAGGTGACCTCATAACCAAGTGCGTGACTGTATCGCCGTTAAATTGATTAATGGTGCTGCAATCAAAAGATTCCAGTCCTCCTGCCAGTAACGAAGGCCTAGGAACCACGGGTTAATTCTCCAAGTCGTTTTCTTCACATAAGTTCATCAGCTCCTTGGGTTCCTGGAGACAGGTTTGTTTATACGAAAGGACGTGAGGAACAGGAGCTTGATGGATCTGTCCACTCTCAACTGTCTGGAAAGGATCCTTTTCGTTAGAGATGGGGAATAAGTTTTACAAGTTGTGCTGGGCTGCAACTCGGTCTCTCTTTTCAGACAGATTTCCTGGTTCTTGCAGATACTGGAAAGAGAGATGGGCAATTTGTAACTAAGTTTATTTTCTTCTGCTCTCGTCCAATTTTCATAATTCAACAAAAAATGTTAAAGTAACAAAAAGTATTCATTATATCTCCAACTGCAAATGATTATCAGCCTAGTTGATTAGCTTGGATGTAGCTCTCTACAAATAATCAGGGGGATCCCATCACTAACTATGATTGGAAGCTTTGAAAATTTCCTCATTAATTATCACTTCAACATTACTAAAGGTAAATTTCAATTTGATCAGGCACATTCTTATTCATTTTCCATTCTGATTAACACTTCAGCTGCTCAGTTTTTTTCAAACTCATTTTAAAGAATATTATGTATATTCCTTCATCTGTCTGTTTTGTCAAAAGGGAAAGGTTTGGGGTTTGTTGGTTTTTTTAATTGGGTAAAATAAAAATATTTTCATAATAAATACTAACTCAGTTTCTAGTTTTGTTGCAAATTTCTCTGCTATTCTTTTTTCTCTCATGTTGTTCTCCTTTTCCTTTGTATCACTAGACAACTTCTGCTCTGCATTTAAATTTTCTTCTTTTTATATATATTTTTTTAAATTATTTTTTAAGAGGGGAAAGATGAAGGCATAGAAAAAGAACAACAATCTTCAAAGTTCCAAATGTCTATTTAAATTTCTGTCATTTGCACAGTTCAGAAGTACTTTCAAATTCATGGTTATGTAGTGTCTCCTGGATTTGGGGGTATCAAAATCAACATGTATTTTTAGTTTTCATCACCACAAGTAACCAGAAAATAGTATCTGGGATCCCAGTCCAAAACACAGAAGAGGAAAAGGTCATTTAGATTCCTTTGGGAAAGTATATTTTCTATTAAGTTTTCTGCCATTCTTTCAAGTCCATTTTTACATGCAGGTAAAGTTTTTTTCAAACTAGGTTGTTTTAAATAAAAACAGAATTTCTAAATTAATAACTTCTTCATAAAAACTTTGCTATTCTCTTGTGACTTTTGGTTATTATTTTCCCTTCATAACATTGGAGACAAAATAACCACTTAGACTGACATTCGCCATCAACTCGAAATCCAGCCTTTTTAAGAGAGTGTAGAAAATTAAATTCATTAAAATATTGATAAAATATAATGAAAATATTTTAATATTTCCATTTTGAACCTAGAAACCTACTTTTAAATGTCTGAACTTTTAGGTGTATATGGAGGTACCTTGAGCAGCTCTTCCAATTTTTTATGCCCTGAGTGGCAATGTCTGCTGATATATTACACATAGTCAAAATATCTCAGTGTTGGGATGTTTTGCCCACTCTTTCTCAATTATTAGCCTGCTCTTTATGGCATTTAACTCTTTTTACTCTCTCTTTTTGCCTTTGTCTGAAAATATTTGTAGACACTTCTTCTACCTCTGTAGAAGGTAATAACCCTACCTCTAATAACCCTTTGGCTCGCTTAATTCCTTCATTTGACAATTAAACTGTTCACAGCAGTCCTGGGAGAAATCTTTGGGAACTGTCCTCTTCATTTAATTTTACAACTGAGGTAATTCCACCCAGCTGGTTTTCTGGATTGTATTATAAAATACCTCCAGATAGTTCCACAGTTCACTAAGTGCATATCGTGCTTTGAAGTCGGACTGCAGTCTATCAGCCTGACTCAATGTGATTTCATACTTCTCATTTCAGGGTTTGCCTTAGTGATTCAAATGACTTTACCTGTGAAACTGGCACCATGGCAAACACCTTCTGCATCTCAGCATCCAGCTGCCCTGGGTCTGGCTGTCAGACTTGTAGCAGACACGGTGCAGTCATGACCCTACATTGAGGGTTGAGACCTTTTTTAGAAGCACAGGAAGTTGAAAATCAACAGGAGTTTTAATGACAGGAGAAAAATAGTACCAGTGCCCATATCTCTAAGCACGCCAACCTCTTGGTCTAGTGGTCTAATGGTTAGGAATAGGGTGGGATAAAGGTTGGACTTGATGACCCTGGAGGTCCCTTCCAACCATAATTATTCTATGATTTGATGATTCTATGATTCTTTTACAAAAAGAACATATGATGCACTGCACAAAGTGCTAGACACGTAGTGCTGACTGTTGCTGGGACCTTTAATGAAGGATGTATTCATCAGCTATTCATCTAACTTGAAATACCCAAAAATTTTACAAGGCTCAACCGTTTTGGAGTGGCAACCAGACACTAACTTGGTTGCATTTGGACAGCTCACATGGCACTAGTCACTTACAGGTGCAAATAAATCAAAACCTTACAGTAAGGTAGAAAATCCAAATTCTACTCAAGGGAAGGGTGCTGGGTTCTTTAGGAGAAAGTTTAACCAGAACCTATCCGTGGGGTGACTCATCTCCTATAGATGAGATCTGTCCCTGTCCATTGACTTCAAAGAGAGCTCAAAAGACATGTATTCAATAGATGTCCAGCTTTTAGACAAGTCAATTCAGGCAAGATTGAGTCATGGTCTGGTTGGGGAAATTCTAAACAAGTAAAAATTACTAACAGTTTGGAGGAAGAACTGTACTTTTCTGGGCAGAGTATGGCAGTATTAGCTTTGGGTCAGAAGAGGCCAGGATGGTATGGGAGACTGTCTTTGCAGTGTACTCACTGTGACTGTGTTGTACATAGGTCTATGCCTCTTGGCATTGCAGCAGCACTGTCCTGAAACTTTAATGCCAAGGAAATAATTGGTTTTTTCCAACTCTTGGAGTACACTACCTAGTGAGCCTGGAAATTCAGTTTCACTGGCAAGCTGCCTATGTCTATTATGCAAATGAAAAGTAATACCTATTATTTTAGGTATTCTAAAGCAAGGCATGTGGGATTCAGCTCAGAGATTAAGAAATCTAAGTTTATATATTGACCAGGTTCTTTCTTGACTGTAACAAGAGCTCACACCTTGGGCTCAATCCAGTTCTGCACACACAGGTGTCTAGCTCCAGTTGAGATCCCCAGGACATACCCCATGACCTCTAGTCACTGCTGCAGGACTACATAGTTCTCCTCTAGCTCCTGTGTCCCATCACTGAGCCCAGTGGGGATGTTTCTGATGCTTTACGGTATTTCAAGTGACACCAGACACCAAAGTGTGGACAACTTAGCCAAGCACACAGAGCTCACACATAGACATCTATGTGGTTGGAAACTGTGTGACTCAGTTCCCCAAACATGGGTGTTTCAGCTCATTTCAGACAGTATATCTGAGATATCCATATGAGCCTACGACAGCACTCAGGAGACTTGTCCTTGTTGTGCGACACGTGAAACATTTATGGAGATTTAAAATAAAATAAAGCTGGTCCCTTGTTCCTGACCCATCCAGTGACAGATTTGCCTGGATCAGACTTGCAAAATGGTTTTCTTGTAGGCACTCTCTGCTTTGTCATACATGCCAAAGTCTCCACATATCCAGTTACTAGAAGTCTTTCTGTCAGCTTGTCTGGAATTTGAACAAAGGCTTATCGTAGGGCAGGTTGGAAGATGAAAGAAACAGAGCCTGCTGTTAATTAGGTTTGCTCAGAACTAATGCCTTTTTTAATGTTAGTTATTTTTGACATGATCCTTGTGTACTCACGCTGTTGTCTGCAGTGGTTAGCACCAAGCCAAGTCTTAGATGCTTTGCAAGGCTTCCTCCAGCACCACGGGGGTCAGCTGGTTACCCTTTTTCCTATTTAATTGTTAATAGCTGGTCATGATTCCCAGTCTTGTTGTCAGATGTGAAGGCTGATAAAAGGGGCTGTGAGCAGAAGAATGCGATTTTTCATCACTTGTGTTGTTTAGCAAACGTGTTGCCACACAAGGCTGAAGCGTTCAACATCCAAACCCCAAAGCACTTCGCACTTCTAACCTCTTCCTTCGGCCCCTCATCTCCTTCAGGAAAAGAAGGAGGTAATTTCCAAGGTCAACATGTCCCCTTTTAATCAGATACTCTTTTGAAAGAGAAAGAGGGACAGGCACACATTTATTTTGACCCGTGAATTCCAAGTTTAAAAGGATTCTGGTGAATAAACCTCCCCCCATTTCAAAAGCTCATTTCTAACATACCTCAGGAACAGCCAGATCTGATAGGGAATATCATTCAGAATTCTTTCATGTAACTTATTTCCTAATCTCTTTGCTCCATCACTGGAAGTTTAATAGGAAAAACAACACATGGGCATATTGCTGCAATCAAGCAAAAATCCCAGCTCTGTTTACATGATTACACAGCTTTCATGTGAAGACAGCAAACAGACTGTTCCCTTAACAGAAAGACACCTATATGTGTACTTCTTTTGCCTTGATGGGAAGTAATTTCCTCCTCCACCTCCTGCTGCAGTGCCCAGAGGCCAACACTAGGATGAGACCTACATCAAGCAAGGTGCTACAGACATTCACTGCAAGAAGCCCCAGAGAATTGGTAATTAAAGTGAATAGTTGTATTCCTGTTTGATTGAGACCCAGAAGCTTATCACTGGCCTTCCTTTGAGTAAACAGATGCATCTCATGTGAATGTCTCTATCCAGGCTACCACCCTAACCATCCTTTACAGTGAAAGGAAAAAAAATAGGCCCTTTGAAGTGACTTGCCAGCAAACAGTGACCTCACCACACAGATTAATCTTCTGTGTAAGCTCCACAAACAGATGGACCTGTGCTCCTGTTGGTCATGGGACTTCAGAGCTGGAGTGAGCAACCTCCTGAATGAAAAACCAGGAGATACCAATTCTTGAGTTAAAGTCTCTGTACCAGTAACAGCCTCCTGTTCTGCAAAGACCAACCACAGAATGGGACTTGATACAGTTGTTCATCAGGCTACAATTTTTGACAGAGTCAGGGTGATGTTGTATGGTAGACAACATTTGAACATGGCTGAACATGAGCCAGAAATGTGTCCTTGTGGTAGAGGGGCCCCATGGCTGCATTAGCAAGTATGCTGCCAGCAGGTTGAGGGAGGTGGTAGTTATCCTCTGCTCAGAAGTGGTGAGACGCATCTGGGGTACTGTGAACAGTGCTGAACTCCCCAGGACAAGAGCAGAATGGAAAGAGTGGAGCCAGTCCAGTGAAGGCCATGAAGGTAAGTAAGGGATCAGGGCATCTCTCATACAAGGAGAGAGTGAGAGAGCTGGGTTCTTTAGCCTGCAGAAGAGAAATCTCATGAGGATCTTATCAGTGCTTATAAATAAATACCTGGTGGGGAAGGAGAAAAAAAGATGGAGCCAGGGTGTTGTCAGTGATGTCCAGAGATGGGTACAGAGGCAATGGGCAGAAATGGAAATAAAGGAAATTCTGTTTAAACAGAGGAAAACTCTTTTTTGCTGTGAGGGTACCTGCACACTGGAACTGGTTGCCCAGAGAGGCTGTGTAGTGTCCAACCCCAGAGATATTCAAAACCTGACTGGACACAGCACATCCTTATCCAGTTGGGTTGGAACAGACAACCTCCAGAGGCCCTTCCCAACCTCAGGAAGTCTGTAATACTGCACTGATGTATCCAGACCCATAAAAAGAAGGGCAGAGCCTACCTCAGGCCCAGGTGAAAGATGTAATGCAAACAAGAGAAGGAGTCAGAACAACAGGAGAAAAATCGAAGGGTCTCTACTTGGCAAACTTGCACGTGTTGGTCATTGACAGTGACAAAGGGTCTCACCCAGAGTGGGAGCCTGTTCTGTCTGTTTAGCTGATAGAGGAAAAGGTCGTACATCATGCTGCATGGACCAGACTCCACAGTGCAGCAGCTTTCTTTGCAGCTGGGAGATGTTTATTTGCAGCACCGAAGAACATACGTTCCTTAGACCAAGGAAAACAAATAATGACAAAAGGAGACAAAAGCTAAAGTAAATAAATGCACCTTATATCTCACCCTGAAGGTAAGAAGACAAATCCTGGGCAAAAGCCAAAGAGGAGGAAATTCTGATGTGAGAGGGAGGGGGAAGCCCTTGACAGAGAAAACATTGGGTTATTGGTACTCACGGAGTCTCAGGACAAAGGGGAAGATCTATTTTCTACTCCTTTATTCAGCTGTTGCTGGGTTTCAGCATTTCAGTTTTGACTTGGGATGAAGCTGATTTTTTATGGCCTCACAACTTTTAAGAGGTTTTAAACAAGAGCAAAGTAGGTATAAAGTATTCCCCATGCCACAACAACAGACCTAGGCACACACTTTTCCAAACTATCAGTGACAGCATCAAATTATGCTCACAAATGTGAAAGATCTCACCCAAGCCACATTGAAATCAACAAAAAAAAAAAGACTTTGTTGGACTTTGGAAAGATTCAGCCTCTCCTCAGAGGTAGCAATTAAAATAAGGTGATGGACAGATTTCACTATGACCACCGGAGTCACCAGAGAGCAGAATTGTAAATAAATTGGTAGCAGCATCCTGTGTGTATTAATCAGGAGCCAGCACGTGCCAGTGTGAAAAAAACTTACTCCTTGCTCATCTCCTTCAATTGATCCAATCTGAAAGGCCTGAGGTGTGAATAGACTTTTCAGCTACGAGACTCTCCACATGAACTGAGTGTCCAGCATGGCAAATGGTAAAGGCTGGGCAGAACAGGAGCTATTTTTGTCAGTCATTTTTACCTTTTTACCTTGTTTTGTATACGTGCTGCGAGACGATGGAGAATCAGTCTCTAGAATTCAGTCTCTTGAGCCAGGAGGTAGAAGTGTTAGAGCAGTCACTCAGTCTTGACTCCTTTTAATTACTGTCAGAATTACCTGAAAAAGCTTGAGTCCTTGTTTCACTTCTGCAAAACAAGCCAGGACACTGAAGCTGAAAAGAATGATATGAATTGTGGAAACCATTAGCCAGTGCCAAGGCTTTAGCTTTGACTTTTGAATGGCAATTTACAAAACATAACCCAATCCTCTGACATTACAAATTTGTCTATTTTTTTCTTCTTTTTTTTCTTTTTTTTTTTTTCCTTTTTGCAGGTGAGACTTGATTGAGTAATCCCGAACTATTCAGCTAATTGGTAACATTCACTTGTATATACAGATATATACAGATACACACCCACATGTGCCTGGGTGAAATCTCATACTGGCATTTTTGCTCTTATACAAGACACAGTTACTTTTCTTGTCTATTTTCAGTGTGGTTTGCTGTATTTATATCAGTATTAAATGTAATTTATTACGTTTACAACCTTGACAGTGTGAATACATTGCCATTTATTAGGCATTGGCAAGGCTTTATAACATCTGTTTTATAAGAAACACAGCACTTTTCTGGAGCTTTTGTTCTGTTAGATGGAATTACTTTGGGAAACTCTCCAGAGAGAAAGCTCTGGCTCGGCATCTTCTAGGCATATTCTTGCCAGAGTCCTTGGCGCAAACTTGGCATCAGCAGTAGGGGAAGTTACAGGGTTTCTCTTTTCCTAGACCCTACTGCAACATCCAGATGACCCAGGGGAAAGCAGGAAACAGAGGGGCAGAAGCACAGAAAAAAAATTGGAAGCGGATGGGGCTCCATCACTCTTAACGTGCATAGCTTGCACTTGTTTTAAGGCCAGAAGAAACCATCTTGTGTCAACCTAACCTGAGCTATGGGCAATGTATTTCAAGTACTCACTCATAGCTGAAGCCTGACTGATGCTTTCAAGTGCAAGAACAGAACAAGTACAGCTAGAAAGTTCCAGTATAACAAATGAAGGATCTGTGCAGGTGACAGCTCTCAGCAGAGGTCAAATCTGGGTCTGAAGATTGAAAGCTGGATTTACCAGATCTGTATAATCACAGAATCATAGAATCACCAGGGTTGGAAAGAACCTCCAGGATCATCAAGTCCAACCTTTATCCCATCATCTCCCTAACCACCAGACCATTAGACCATGGCTTCAAGTGCTTCATCCACTTGTTTTTTAAACACCTCCAGGGATGGCGACTCCACCACCTCCCTGGGCAGCCTGTGCCAGTGCCTGACCATAAGGAGCAACTCCAGTCCATTTGAACAGACATTTAATTGCAGTATCATGGGAAAGTTTATGCTAGAAGGGATCTCTGTTGGTCTCTCATCCAACCACCTTTTAAAAGGCTAACTCCTCCTTTTCAAGGCTAACTGTAAAGCTAGAAGAAATTCTGTTCAATTTTGAAAATATCCAGGGATGGCGACTGTACAGTGCCTCTATGGAATTATACAAAGGACACTTAGGAAGGACAACCCAGCTCAAAAACCTGTATGAAAAGTGAAAATGACACCAGTAGGTTTGGGACTGCAGCTTCCAAGTGGCAACGTGCCGCAGTGAAAAAAAAAAATAAAAGCAGATTTCTATGGACCCCATGTCAAATAAAATACTTCCGGTCAGATTGGTGAATCCAAGTGAAACATTCCAGTTTGAAGGAATGCTGAAATATTTCATTTTTTGTAAAAAAATGTTGAAGGAAAACATTTTGACAGATGCATCTCCATGTAGTTAAAGAAAGAAGAGCTAATCTTCTCAACCTAACTTAGAATGAAAACAGATCTTGCAACCTTACAACACCCCCCAGAATCCAAAATTATAATATGGTTCAGTATAAAAATATATAGGGCCTGTGTGAAGTAGTAGATCAGTAAAGTATCTATCCTCCTCATTTGCTTTGTCACCAAAGAGTCGTAGAACAGTACTTCAAGCCAGGTTTTGGGGGACTGCTGACAAGCATCATGTACACAAGCCAGAGGATTCTGTGTGTGAAAATAGTTTAAAGTTGGTATTATTACCCCTTGGTATGGCCAGTCTGGTTTTGCCAAACTAAAATAGCCTGAGGGCTGCTGTAGTTCATGCAAAAAATAAATAGTGATAAGGAGTTTGTGATTCCAGTTGGCTTCCTGCCCCTTAGAATTTGACAGGGAGTTAGAAAGAGGTGAAGAAGGAACAGAAACAGGGCTGGTTGATCTGCCACAGTCTAAGAGCCACCTAGAGAAAGAGAGGGGTGAACGCATCACTAGAGAAGCTATGCTGTTGGGACTGGAAGTTCTGAGGTTAATGAAATTAGCAATAGACGTAGAATGCTTCATTTTACAATGTATATTTAGAGGAACTCTCCTTTTTTGTTTAATCTATTTCAATGGCAAGATAAAAATGGCTCTTCAGCCTTTCAGAGGGGCACATCAGCTACTGTGAAACTTCTGAATGTGAGGTATTGCATAGAATATAAGGAAGAGTCCCCACTATTATTTAAGCTTATTCACTGAAAAAAACCCCACATTAGTCCCAGCAATATTAATCAACAGAGGAAGGAAGGGTTGTGTCTTATGATAGAAGAGTGATTTCTTTTCAAATAGAGAAGCCAGAGGACAGCTTTGAAAAATGATGCCTGGCACAACCTGCCAACAAAAGTAAAGAAGGGTGCAGCAAGATATCAGCTGCCTTGAGGTATAAGATATTTAGGAAACCAAGTGGATCCTAGACCCAACAGTTTGAAAAAAAAAAAGCCTCAGGTTTGAAGATTTAAGTTATTGTGTGGTCTGCTCCAGCCTTGATGCTTTGGTTATCCCTAGAAATAGTCAGGGAGAAAGGTGACTTTTTTAGATGTATTTGACAAGCTTCCTATAGAAACAGGCAGTCAAAGTCAAGCGTAGAAGCAAAATTCTATAACCTATAGATGGGATTCCCCTACCTTCTTAAGATTTTGAAAAAATATCACTCAGTGAATGGTTGTGCTTCTCTCCATTTATTCCTAAGCCTACAGCAGTGAAGTGCTGGGGTCTGAACCCTGAGCCCTGAATTAAGGTTGACATATGGGTGGTCCCCATGGCCCTTTAAAAGGAGGGGATGAGTTTGCCTTTTGGCTTTCCTCCAAGGGGAGGCTGACCTTGCAGGGAAAGCCCTTGGGTAAACAAGCCCCAGGTGCCCCCATTGGGTCAATGAGTGCCAGGTGTCCTGTTTGGGGATAAAAGCTGGGACCACTTGCAGAAGGGTGGAGTGTCTGTCTGTGAGGTGGATGCACTGTGCAGAGTTTCCCTGTTGGGGAAGGACCTCCTGACTCTCCCTGCAACTGGACCTCAGTCAGGTTTGGCATTTGCAAATGTGGGTTTTGTGGGGGAACAATATGTGGCTACTTCTGTCCTATGTGCTCAGCCTATTGACTTGGTTGTCTCCCATCTCTTCTATGGGAGGCTTTGCTTCTTTATTTATTCCACCTATTATTGGTTGTGCTGTGTCATCCCTGGGGTTGGTGTCTGTTATGTGTGATCTGTTTGACTTGTTTGTACCCCCAGTGTTCACCCATATGCTGACTTTTTAATGTTCAATAGAATCTGGTTTCTGGGTTGTTTTGCTGTTGGCTGTGTCCTTTGTGCTAGGACTAGTGACTGGCGAAACAAGCAGATACCATTTCAAGATATTAAATGAGTAACAGAGTAGGGATGTGCTGGAGAATACCTCTTTTAGGGGAATTTGCCTTAAAAACTCATGCAGTCTTTCACAATCTTATCAATAGCTTGGAAAACTTGTACTCCAGTCCCATAGTAGTGAAAACACTCCAGCTCCAGTACTCTGCTTTCTTGGGTTTAGTTTTTTGTGTGTTTATTTGTGTGTGGGTTTTTTAATCACATTTTCAACATTTGGTTGATGGGGCTGATTCCATATGCGTTTGGTAGAGGAAAACACCAATGCCAATCCAAGAATAAAGAAATCCAGCACCAGCAAATCTAGCCTGACCCTTATTTTTACAGGTACCACACCCAGGAGTTTGAGCATCTTCTCCATCAGCATATCTATTTTTTTTTGAAACTCTTCAGATGTGCCTAACTTTGTGTGCTGTTCAGGACCCAGGAACATCTTTGCTTAGTCGCTTAGGTCAGCTAGAAACAGCCTCCTTCAATAGCTTGTAAATGAGATAAGGACTCATAGAAGCTGATCCTCTAAACCCATTGTCTGTGTTCTCAATAAAAAAAGAAGAAAAAGCATGGTAAGCCAGGGATGAAACTACATTCCAAATTACAATCCTTCCTCCCTCTTTGCTTCCTCTTACCCTTTTGCTAAATTGGATTTAACCTGAATCTTCCACCCCTCTCCTATTTTTCCTTAAGGTATTCTCAATACCCTATGGAAGAAACTTGCCTGGACCTAGGTCACAGTTCCTATCTACCAGTAGGCAAAAGACCATTCTCTGATGAGCCAGGTACTGAGGTGATCTCTTACACAATATGTCTTTAAAACAATTTTTTTTATCCATTGAAATCTGGGAGCAGACCTGGGAGAGACAAGCAAAGGCATGTCAGGATGACAGGAAAAGAATATATGTGGATATCCTCTGGTGTCCATATCAGGTCAAGGATAAGGGATCTGTTTTAACAGCCACATCACATTGCTCTTAGCTCAAGCAATAGCAGCCAGTCTGTTTGCAGCTGCAAAAGCAAAGTGCCATCAACAACATTTACATAGTTCACACACACCCCTGAGCTGATTAGGTGTGAAATAGGGATGGGAAATTGCTTTTAAGTGTCCAGCATTCTTGGCTACAATTAGAACCATCCAGGGCATTTTCATCTGTGTGCCATACCTAACTCTACAGAAACAGAAGATAAACCAGAAAGGAATCTCTGTGGTGCTATGGGTTCACCTGCAGTTTGGGGTGGCACTCTGGAGCCCTCTTTCTAGGGCTAGAAAATACTGAAGGAATTCTAGAAAAGGGATATTGAATGCACCTGGGCAAGGGTCCTGTAAAGTGCATATTCAAATTGTTTCACTTCTGTTTTCCTTCTCTCTGTTGCTGTCTTACACCTACACTCCTGATTTGACTATATATTTGTCTTTTACTGTTCAGACTGAGTAAGAGAGAGGGAAGAGATTGAATCTAGAGCTTTCTACCACCTGTGAATGGGGTATAGAGAGAGTCTTGTGATAATCCACACCCCAGGCATGGTTAGGAAATTCAGGAGCTCCAAAAGGAGCTGTTGTGAGAGTTGCTTGGGGAAGCAGGTATGGTTGTCTTAGTAGTTGCTGAGATACAGTAAGGACTTACCTTCAACAGACACAAGAGCTCTTGTGAGACACAGATGTCACAGGCTCCCACCTGTGCTTTGGGTGAAGTACAGTGTCAGAGATACAGCACATGGGAAAGCATGTCTTTTGCCTTCACCCTTTTCCCTGGTCCTACCAACAAAACAATAGATCTCATGACCTGTTTGCACTGATATGTAGGAGAGCTAAATTCTCACACTGTTGGCATGCAGGCTTGGGAGTTTAATAGTATACACATAGCTTTAAAAACATCCTTGTAATGATTTGTCTGCTATCGTGTTTCTTCACATCCTCCACATCCTCACTGGGAGGAGCAGATCCTACCCAGGCTCAGTTCCATCACAGGATGCTTTGGAGCAGGAAAAGGATCCATAAAACTTGTCCTCAGCCAGGAATAATGAAACAGGCACCAGAAACTTCCCACACATAGCTTCTGCCTATAGATAAGTCAAAGTTATGTTTTGTGCCTTGAAAAAGAGGCTGCCTAGGCAGTCATTGCAGATGTGGTAAGATGATAGGGGAATGTATTTGGCTGGCAGGGGCCAACAGGGACTTCATAAACACAGGACCCTAAGGGTGACCCTGCATTAGGAGTGCACTGCATGGCTGTGTGCCATGTAGACATCAATTCTTGGTCTTTCAAGAAAAAGGGATGAGTGGAATGCATATGACAGTTGCTGGGAATGGAAAGAAAGGGTTTCCTCTCTGTGTTGGCCTTTTTGAGCAGTGATGTTCATATCCAGTCATGTTCAACAGGCATCACTATGAAAGGACTGAGATCACAATTTCCCCCCAACAAAGAGGCTGCCTCGTGAGCTAACCCAGAGCCCAATGTCAGGCACACAAAATATACACTGCTGATCTTGTGTGCTGCTTCTTACTGAACTCGTACCACGTGTAATCCAGTCAATGATGAGGTCAGGGTGGTTGTCTGCAGCACCCCAGTGAACAGGAGTGGGTAGATTCAAATCCTAGGAATTATTTTCTTGAACGCTTCAAGCCTGAAAGAGCCTTCAGGCAGGGTTATAAAATGAAAATTACATGCAGACACACATATAGATTTATTTTTTATTTTCAAGGATAAAGAGTAAGTCATTCAGCCATTTATCCAGCCACTGTGGTTCAAGAGGGAAGAGCCAAAAAGGACTGGAAAGAAGATTTATCTTGTGTTATTGATGGTGGGTTGGACTGGTTGAAGAGAACTTAGTCCCCTATTAGCATAAGGGATGACTGCTGGTATGCTACCTCCCTGTGTGCTGGTCTGACTGTTTTCCAAAGCTAATGCCAATGGGAAGATGGAGGGAAAGGTATTTCAGACCCATGCTCGTTGCTTCAGTTTAGATTAATTACAGCAGGTAGAGGTCTAGATGTGGAAACTCTGGACAAAGGGTCTACCACCTATCAAATTTCTCTGCTTCTGCATACAATTCCTTACAGACCACTTTCTAACACACTCCTCAGTCCACTTGCAGTGGTCTGGAGTGGTGAGACATTCTTGTCCCAGCAAGTAGCCTACCCTAAACCTCATCACTGGCATGGTTTAATGGTATCCACTGTTGGTCATGGAACATGGAGTTAGACCTCTGGGCTAGTCCCATTTGGGCATGGTGTTCTTTTTAGGAGTACCATGTTTTTATTTTATTAAAGGAAAAGGGAAAAAAAAAATCTCAATTTTGAGATAGTTTTGGCTTTTGAAAACTGCAATCAGCTCTTAAGAACAGAAAAACCTGTTTCTAGTTAAAAGTGGAAATGTTTTCCTGAAAGTGTCTTCTCAAAAGCCATTCATTTGATTTTAATTTTTAACAGAAATAAAAACAAGTTAAGAGGCTGTTGTGAGGTCATGTGAGAACCATTGACAGTGTTGTGCTCGAATTTGGCATAGTGTGAAGGTAGGGTTGAGTGAATTGGATCCAACCATATCTCAATCAGCACAGTAACCTGTTTTGGATCGTGGCCAGCATGATTCTTCACTAAACTGTATAAGAAAGCTTAAAGCACAGAGTGGTCACAGTTCCTGGGCTTCTGACAAGAAATAACTTTCCAGAAGTGTACAGCAGTTGGGAGGAATCCTACAAGGTACTTGATTTAATATAAAGCTGGCTCCGATTCATTTGGAACAGAAAAAATCCCAAATACGTGGACAATTGCTTCATGAAGTGCTGTCCAAAGACCTGGTATTCGAGGATACTCTGGAAAGGGGAGAGTGATCAAACACAAACATCCAGAGCCAAACAATACTTGTCAGGAGAGATGAGGAAAAGGAAAAGGCAGAATTAATATTGCTAGCCAGAGAGTTAATAAGTCCTGAGTGATGAAACAGATGAAGTTTTGTTTCCTATAGCACAAGGTCTCAGGGCTGGAGTCCTCTGTTTACTAGAGCGTGAACTGGGATTAAAAGAAATCTCCTGAAATTAGGGATTTTGTATCATCTTCACCCTCTGGAGTTCCCTTAGTGCCCAATATGGGAGAAGTTCATGTTTTATTTTAGATATCTGCTGGGAGACTTTCACAGCCAGCCATTCACAGTCTAGGAGGTTCCTCCAGTGCATTGATGATAATTACTTAATGCAAATGGTGGATAAGCCGACTAGGAGAGGAGCGCTGCTGGATCTTGTACTTACCAACAAGGAGGGTCTTGTTGAAGCAGTGATGGTCGATGGCAGCCTTGGCTGCAGTGATCATGAGATGGTGGAGTTCAGGATCTTGTGTGGGAGGAATAGAGTACCAAGCAAGACCAGAACCCTGGACTTCCGCAGGGCCAACTTTAGCCTCCTTAATCAATTGTTAAGGGAAGTCCCATGGGACAGGGTGCTAGATGGTAAAGGGGCTCAAGATAGTTGGTCAACATTCAAGGACCACTTCTTGCAAGCTCAGGATCAGAGTGTCCCAATGGGTATGAAATCAAGTAAGGGAGCTAGGAGACCAGCATGGTTAAACAAGGAACTGCTGGGCAAACTTAGGTGGAAAAAAAGAATTTATGGATCATGGAAAGAGGGGCTAGTCACTTGGGAGGAATATAGGACAGTTGTCAGAGGATGTAGAAAGGCAATTAGGAAAGCTAAGGCCTCCTTAGAACTTAACCTTGCAAGCCAGGTTAAGGACAATAGAAAGGGCTTTTTCAAATACATAGCTAATAAAACAAACACTAGAGGCAATATAGGCCCACTGATGAATGAGGGGGGTGCCCTAGAGACAGAGGATATAAAGAAGGCAGAGGTGCTGAATGCCTTCTTTGCCTCTGTCTTTACTCCTGCAGGCTTTCCCCAGGAGCCCCTGATCCCTGTAGCCCCGGAAGAAGTCAGGATAAAGGAGGAGTTTGCCTTGGTAGATGAGGATTGGGTTAGGGATCAGTTGAGCAATCTGGATATCCATAAATCAATGGGACCAGATGGAATGCACCCAAGGGTGCTGAGGGAGCTGGCAGAGGTCATTGCTAGGCCACTCTCCATCATCTTTGGTAAGTCATGGAGAACAGGAGAGGTGCCTGAGGACTGGAGGATAGCAAATGTAACTCCAATCTATAAGAAGGGCAAGAAGGAGGACCCGGGTAACTATAGACCGGTCAGCCTCACCTCCATCCCTGGAAAGGTGATGGAACAGCTTGTTCTTGGCACGATCTCGAGGCACATCAAGGATGAGGGGGTCATTAAGAGCAGTCAACATGGTTTTACCAAGGGTAAGTCATGTTTGACCAACCTTATTGCCTTCTATGAGGAAATAACTAGGTGGATAGATGATGGTAGAGCGGTAGATGTGGTTTATCTTGATTTCAGTAAAGCATTTGACACTGTCTCCCACAGCATCCTTGTAGATAAGCTGATAAAGTATGGGTTTAGTGATCAGGTAGTGAGGTGGATTATGAACTGGCTGAAGGGAAGAAGCCAGAGAGTTGTGGTTAATGGGACGGAGTCTAGTTGGAGGTCTGTGACTAGTGGAGTCCCTCAGGGGTCGGTACTGGGACCGGTGTTGTTTAATATCTTCATCAACGACTTGGATGAGGGTACAGAATGTATCCTCAGCAAGTTTGCTGATGATACCAAACTAGGAGGAATGGCTGACACACCAGAGGGTTGTGCTGCCATTCAACGAGACCTTGATAGGCTGGAGAGTTGGGCGGGGAGAAACTTAATGAATTTCAACAAGGGCAAGTGTAGAGTTTTGCATCTGGGGAAGAAAAACCCCATGTACCAGTACAGGTTGGGAGCTGACCTGCTGGAGAGCAGTGTAGGGGAAAGGGACCTGGGGGTCCTGGTGGACAGCAGGATGACCATGAGCCAGCAATGTGCCCTTGTGGCCAAGAAGGCCAATGGCATCCTGGGGTGTATTAGAAAGGGAGTGGTTAGTAGGTCAAGAGAGGTTCTCCTTCCCCTCTATTCTGCCTTGGTGAGGCCACACCTGGAGTATTGTGTCCAGTTCTGGGCCCCCCAGTTCAAGAAGGACAGGGAACTGCTCGAGAGAGTCCAGCACAGAGCCACAAAGATGATTAAGGGAGTGGAACATCTCCCTTATGAGGAAAGGCTGAGGGAGCTGGGTCTCTTTAGCTTGGAGAAGAGGAGACTGAGGGGTGACCTTATTAATGCTTATAAATATGTAAAGGGTGCGTGTCATGAGGATGGAGCCAGGCTCTTCTCAGTGACATCCAATGATAGGACAAGGGGCAATGGGTGTAAGCTGGAACATAGGAGGTTCCACATAAATGTGAGGAAGAATTTCTTCCCAGTGAGGGTGACAGAACACTGGAACAGGCTGCCCAGAGAGGTTGTGGAGTCTCCTTCTCTGGAGACATTCAAAACCCGCCTGGACATGTTCCTGTGTGACCTGATCTAGGTGTTCCTGCTCTGGCAGGGGGGTTGGACTAGATGATCTTTTAAGGTCCCTTCCAATCCCTAACATTCTGTGATTCTGTGATTCTGTGATTCTGTGATTCTGTGATTCTGTGATTCTGTGATTCTGTGATTCTGTGATTCTGTGATTCTGTGATTCTGTGATTCTGTGATTCTGTGATTCTGTGATTCTGTGATTCTGTGTAATGCACTCATAGATTCTCTTTCACTTTCCTAATCATATTTTTTTCACAGTAACTGTAGAACCTCAAGGCTCCCTGCCTCTGTGAAACTTGACAGTCATTGGTCAAAGAATTAAAAAAGTGTTGCAAGAAGAGGAGTGCATAAGCACTGCAGAGTGCATAGGCATGGCACAAACACTATCAGTGCCTGGAGACTGCTGGTACAATAACATGTTCCTTATACTGAAGTCCTGTAGTAGCAGCTTTCTGCCATCCCCCAACACTCTTAATTGCACAGAGGATTTTGATTCCTAAACTCATGTTTTTGGACATCTGAAAATAGCTATCAGAAAGACAAAAGAGAAAAGATCTATGGGATGTGAGCAGTTTGTAACATCCCCTGTAGATTGCTTCCAAAGATTTTTTGGCAGATAAATCCAAGTATGTTTCTACCAGACAATGTCAGGACTGTACAGGCTGAGTGAGCTGAGAATTGGCATCAGTATAATTGCTTCAGCTCTAAGTTCATCCAGTGCTGACCTGCCTTGCACCACATGGTGTGGCCACAGTAGTGCTGCTCAGATGACTCCTGAGGGTTTCCTCAGTGCTCTCCTTGCATTAGGCAAACACATGTTTGACTATAAACCACTTCTACATACCAGAGATTTTTTTTTAGACAGCCATACATCCTCAAAACTCTACTACAGGCTAAAGAACCTTAAAGCAGGTGGATAATCTTCATGTGGAATAACTATGCCAGGACAAGGCTTTAGCATAGGAACTGTTCCCACAACCAGATTCCCCTTTCCTAATCGAGCTTGTTTGGTGAGAGAATTGACATTTGATCTCCCTAGCAGCACTTCCCTAACAACAGCACCTCCATACTGTGAAAATTTTCTTGGCAGAACTGCTAATTTAGATGTGACTTCAGCTGCTTAGACCCTAAAAGGTCTGGCTGGGTCATGGTGCTGAGAAACCTCACTGGCTCCAAGGCTGCTATGTCTGTACATGTAGTTTTTTCCCCTCAGTCTTTAATACTACTCATAGACCTTGGGCTGTCCAGTCCTCTGAGTAGGACTACGAGTGTACTGGGTACAGTGGCTTTCCATTTGTGGACACTGTGTCAGCTGAATGTTCACAGGTCTGTGGAGCCTGATGGGATTCACCTCACAGTGATGGTGCATGTCATGGCAGGACCCCTCTGGATCATCTACCAGAGGTCTTGGGAGTCTGGGGAGGTCCCTGCTGACTGGAAGGGTGAGTGTCATGAGGATGGAGCCAGGCTCTTCTCAGTGACATCCAATGATAGGACAAGGGGCAATGGGTGCAAGCTGGAACATAGGAGGTTCCACATAAATGTGAGGAAGAACTTCTTCCCAGTGAGCGTGACAGAGCACTGGCACAGGCTGCCCAGAGAGGTTGTGGAGTCTCCTTCTCTGGAGACATTCAAACCCACCTGGACATGTTCCTGTGTGACCTGACCTAGGTGTTCCTGCTCTGGCAGGGGGATTGGACTAGATGATCTTTTGAGGTCCCTTCCAGTCCCTGACGTTCTGTGATTCTGTGATGCAGTTTTTCTGGATTTTAGTAAGGGTTTTGACTCTGTCCCTCACAGCATCCTTCTGGACAAGTTGTCCAGCTGTGGGATGAGTGAGTTCACAGTGCACTGGTTTGTAGTGAATGGGGCTAGAATTGGCTGGCAGCTGGTCACCTCAGTCATGAGAGTCACTGACTCAGTGTGGGCTTTGGATCAGACCTTGAAAGGTCTGTAGCTTTTTACCAACTGCCCATCATCCATGTCCTAGTTCTCCCTCCTCTCCCCTGTGTTTGTTGTTCCTTCTTTCCACCCCAGCAGATGTTTTCCAGGCAATAGAGCGGGATCTTGTTTCACTTGGAGCCAGAGCCAAGATCTGATGCTCTTGCACTGATGAATACCAATGGGAGTGGCACCTCTGGACAACCAGAAGTGGAGAGCTGGGAAAGTGCCCTTCCTGCCCCTGTGCTCACTTCTCCCTAGGTTACCAAAACCCATAAACAACAAAAGAGAAAATAAAACCCGCACAAACTATTAAAGCAAGAAGAGAAAGCGCGTTGGGTTTGTTCACATCAGCTTCCAGACTGTCTTGATGAGCCTTCATAGGAATGAAGGACTTGTGTTTTTAATGGCTAACCCTTTAAGTGCTGGCATCTCCTTTGGGTCCCCCATTGCTCACTCTTTCTGCTTACTGATACCCAAGTCAGAGCCCCTTTTCCAGTGACATCTTTCTTTCAGCTGCTAATGCTCTGCTTCTGAGTGGGATTTCTTTGCCTGATACCACGGATCTGGGCTCTAGCAGAGAAATGCCTCCTCCATCTCTTTTGGGACTATTAAATAGGCTGTAAAAGAACAATACTGTATATGCCAATAGAAGCCTAGGTATTTATTACTCAAGCTATTTCAATATGTTTCCATCAGCATTTTATTTCTTTATTTTTTTTATCCACCTCCCCCTCCCACCAAAACAATGTTTGTTGTTCTTGCAGCAAAACTGAACACTTTTTTTTCTCAAAAGGAAATTTCTTTAGATCAAATAAAACCCTCCCATATTTCAGATGAATAACGTCATTTTTTATATTCTTATTTGCTTTGCACATTTTTCTCACAGACAAACTGCAAGTAGTTTTCTAAACACCCCTTGCCTCTAGCTGGCCACTTGAAACAGAACCTGAAAAAAATGAAAGGTTGATCTTTGAAAAAATGCTTTTTTATCTCATTAAACATCCAGCTTTATTTCTCCCAAAAGACTAGAGTTTGTTTTGCACAATTCTTTGTGTTGTGGGTGAGAAATCTTATATCTGATCTAGTGGAATGGATTTATTCTTCCTGAATAGCAGAACTATGAGCTGCTTTTCCTGTGGTTAAAGTCAGAGAGCCAACAGATTCTCTCAGACTGGAAAAGAGATCAATGTAATTATCCCTCCTGATCTCAGTTCGTCTTCTACCTATCTGCTGGTAGTAGAGGAGAATGAATCATCACAACAGCAGTGGTCTTCAAGGCAGTTCCTCTCTTACCTCCTTCAAGCCAAAGCTAGAACTGTATGAAGCCAAAAAGATCACAGGTCTGCTAAGATGTGTACAGTCACCTAGGAAGTATGGGGGAAAAATAAAACACCACTTTTAAAGTCAACAGCACAAAACAGAGCAGTTGGTTTGTTGGCTCACTACACAGGAGCTGACAGCCTAAAGGAGCAGACACCCACTTCTGCTGAGCCAGGTGCTTAAACTAATTTCCATAGAACGTGGTTAAATTTCATATCCAGTTGCTGGTTATACCCTAGAGATGTGAAGCAGAAACTGGAATTTAAATTCTATGGTAGTAAAATCAATTTTTGTTCAATATAAAAGGAAGTTAGAAATTCCTTTTTCAATTATTTGGGAGAGGGGGGATGGGTACAACAAAAGCTTATGTCAGTATTTGAAAAAGCTTTGAAATAGCATTTCAATGAACTTGAAAAATATTGTCAAACATAATTGTTATTGTTTATTGTGTCAAACGTAAGAAACTTGTTTGACCAATGATAAAAATATTTAATTTGGGGTTTTTTTTCCTCTTTTCAGAAGAGAGAATAAAAATTTAGTCACTTGAGTACTTTACCCCAAGAATTTTTCTACAGAAACATTTTCCAATTTTGTTTTGAAATATTTCAATAACTACAGTTACAATCCTTGATATGTGTTTTTTTATTGTCTTTCATAATGCTACATCTAAATGATCACCTGAAGAGTATAACCTACAACTAAGCAAGACAGATTTAAAATGGCATCATTAGAGCTTTTCTAACTCTTGATTTACCACTTGAAAAAGAACTCTGATGCCTAAAATAAAAATCACCATTTTTTTCTACTTTCTATACCCTCAATATGCCTCCTTTTCCTCTCTTGCTGAAAATCAGTCTTTACTAAAACAAGGAACTATGGAATGTAGTACTTTGATTCAGTCATTGTGTTGGGTTTTTTTACAATGAACTAAAAAACCTCACATTTCCCATTCTTTTCTTTCACATCTTCCCTTATTTGTATTCAGACGGTAAAAAAGGGTAATACATTTTTAAAAACCCACAACTTCACACCAAAACAATACCTTTTTTTTTTTTCCTTGTCATATAGTTTAAAATCTTACAATTTCTAAATACAATTTCCCAATTAGTCAAGTGTTTTATTTTGGGTGAAGGCTCTGTCAGATAGTCTCCACTGCTTTGCAAGTGCAACAGAATACAGGAGTCTCAATCATCTTCTCTTCAGGTCAAGAGGATCTTTCTGTGATTTCACTGAGCTTTAGCTCAAACCCCACAGACTTCATCCAAAGCCTATTGGAATCAGTAGAAAGAATCCTATTGACTTTGATGGGCACTGGATCACATCTTATATGAATGACTGAAAAACTCTTCCAGATGAAAATTTCAGCTAAGCACTGTCTAAGTATCTAAACTGGGCAAACTGTGTTTGCTGGAACGTTGCTTTAGGGAAATCAAATAAGAAAAGAAATTACCAAGCTTCAATCAAAATGAAAATTGCTCTTTAGAAAACAAAAAAATAAACCTTGCCATCTGCGAGTCTCTCATTTTACACAACTTTTTATTAGAAGCAGCCGGGTGCTTCCTCTCCCTTTGACCAGTTTAAGCAAGAAGATGATGTTTATTTAACATCCATAATTTGTTTAGAGCTAGCAAACGAAATACCTTGTTGTGCATGAGTTATTAGCTCATTGCAGAATTGTTCTGTTTAAATGAGTCTTTGACATTGATTCATCTAAGTATGTGTCCCCTAAATGAGAATCATATGCATGGTGAAACCAGAACCTTGGCATCTCATCAGGTTGTGATTTCAGAACACAGGCTTGAACCTCTCCATATTGTTAAAAGAAAAGGGGGAGGGAAAAAGAGATTTCACACTACTTGTACAGGAACTCCTTGCTTTATAGTGTATTAGGACTATAGGATATCATTGCCATAAAGTCACTGATTCGCTGTCATTTGGTACTAATCATTTTTAGCCACTTGACTTGAAGAGTCAGTACAGGAAACTGACTGCTAATATTGTGTGTGAGAGGCCAAAGAAAGCATGTAAAAAGGAGCATGTGAATTGGCCAAAGTTGGCTAATGCCACTTCTACTTCTATATGAAAGCAGGACAAATTGTTTGGCTTTCCACCCAAATAGCTGCAGGCATCAGGCTTCAGCTGTGAGTGAGTTCCTGAAAATTCCCAACCTCATACCTGCTTGCTTATACTCTCAGTGAGGATGATTGACACTTCCATGGCTCATTTTGCCCTGTGGGGTTTCGAAATCATTTTACAGATCAGTGAGCCAGGTGCACTGGTGAGCTACATCATCCTTGCATTAATCTGTAAAGCAAAGCAGTCATGATGCTGAACAACCTACCACTCCACCCAGGTGAAGTGCTCCACTGGAGTGACCAAAGTGAATGAGCACGTAGTGAGAAACGTGATCCTTGATACATCCAGTTGTAATCAGCAGCCAAACATGCAGAACTCCCTGGGGTGGAATAACACTCGTATAGGTTTCATCTTCCACCCCCAGGATGACTCCTTCATCCATTTCTCTGCTCAGTGTTTCTTTCTTCATCTGACCAGACTCAAGACTTGAGCTGCTCTTAAATGTTTTGTTCTTTGAGGTCTTGGCATAGCCCTAAATTAGCATTTCCATAGGGACTTCCAGTCGTCTTACCAAGAGAACAGCAGGTCTCTTCCAGGGCATGCCTGGCTGGTGCTCTGGTGGGAACATACTGTGCTGTATGTGGATGTTTTGGTTAGACACCTCACTTCCTCATCCAGAGCTTCACTTATTCTTTTCCTTTATCCATTGTGCCCTGCATCCCATTTGAATCACTCTTGAGTTTTCCAAGACTTTTCTAGACTAGATTTCTGAGACAAAACACTTGATTCTGATCTCAGTTACATGCAGGTAAAATTCAAATGTTATGCCTGAACTTATACCTGCAGTTATATTAAGCTTTTCCCTAAATGCACAGGGTGTTGTTTGGTGACACAAAGGTCAATTCTAAATTTTATTGGTCGATTTTGGAGTGAATATATCTTGAATCTGATGAATTACCTGCTACCTTTACTCCCTTCTGCTTCAGAGTGTTTTGATGTAATAAGGATATGAAATCTCATCAAAATAGTTTAGAAAAAAACAAGAGCCCTACCTCTGTTCTTAGGGCTGGACTAAAACAAACCTGTTCCATTTTTCCAAAATGTGGAGAAAACATTTTAATCAGCTTTTTTTCCTTCATATTTTGTTGCATTTTAGGTCACAGATGCCCTGAAATGATAAAAGACTTGTATTTATTATATACCTCTCTTTCCCAGCAAAGTTAAATGGCAAGATCAACATGATATGATTTTCTGAGTAGTGGCCTCCAAAGAGTAACCATTTTTTTTTAGATAATTATATAAGTAATGAAGTGTCTCCTTGAGGTGATTGGGGACTACCTATTGGAAGTGTGTCACTTCTAGGTGGCTAAAGTTAGGTGAGAACTATTTCAGTCTCCAGCTACTTTGGAAGACCCCACCCTAAGGTTACTGGATATAACTTTCCTGGCACCTTGTCTGGGGTAGTGGGAGTTTGTTGGCTTCCTGTTGAGTCCCACCCTTTCAGTCTGGGGATGGTTTCATCCTTCATTAATTTTAAGGAAAGAGAAAGAAAAGTTACTTTTATTATTATTTTTAAAAACTTTCTGTCTCTCATCTCCCTGAATTTCCCCACTCTGTCATCAAAATCTCTGATGTAAAGACCAAACAGCAGGCAGAAATACAGATTTATGGCAGTTGTATACTTGGCAGAAGCCCATTTCCTTGAATGTTCTCAAGAGCTGCATGGTTCCTACACTCCTTCAACCTCAATGTACATAACAAATTTCTTTTGATTGTGTTTTGTCTCTTTCAGGCTGTAAGATGTTAACTAACAACAAATGGTGTGTTGTTTTCTGCCATGCTTATATTATTTATGTCCTGTCTGGGTCTATAACTTTCACCCCCTCCCCTTTTGCTTCAAGAAAGGACTCTGATGGCCATTAATTTGATGATGTATCTGGAAGAATCTTGCCAGCAGTTGTGTCCCAGCAGATTGCAATAGAACAGAATGGGCTTGGGCCATTTCCAGGTAATTGGGTCTGTGGGTTTTCATACTCAGCCTTATTTCAACAGAAGAGATGCATCTTACATCTGTATAAAAACAGGGAAGAAAAACATAATGAGAATAAACAGTCACCAATTTTTAAAATAAATAAATTAATTTACTTTCCTCAAGGGTTAGTCATCAGAGTCCAAGCTTCATATATTGGCAGTTGATAGGTCTCATTGGGGTAGATGGGTGCCACTGAAGGTAGAGTTTGAGAAGGTGTAAAACATAACTAAGTGAATAAAAAGCAGAATACAGAGAACTGGAGTGAATCATTAGACCCTCTCAGCTTAATGAAGTGTGTCCCTTATGGCTCAGCTTCCAGTCCTGATTGGTACTGGTCTCCCACAGGTCCAGCACCATATCTGTGATCCACATATGAATATTTCAGATCTCCCACAGCACCTCAGATATCATTAAAGATGTCTTTAGACAGAGGTGTTCATTTGACACGAATGACCAAGCTCCCCTGGTAAGACAGTGGTGATCTAGTGAGAGCAGTCCAGAGAGCCATTCATCTGACCACATCTGGACTTCCTCTGAAGAGGGAGATGAATATCTCTTTAGACTTCATTAACTAGATCTCCATTCACTCCTTTTATGGTTATAAGAGAGTGACAGATTATTCTGAAGGTGAATTCATCTCACCTGTTCTCCAATGTGTAGGAATGAATTACACTCCACATATGATTGCTTCTTTTCATGTGATATGGAAGAATTTTAGACAACGAGGTTAAGTGTGGCACAGTGTAATATCTTTTATTATATTAATTGTTAGAGGTGAGAAAAAAAAATCACCTTTCAGGCACAGAAGCTGCTCTTCCAAACCCAGAGAGGAGATTAGCTCTTCCCTTTCAGCTGGGAGCACAGTGTGACCCAGTGGATTGTGAGCAAGGAGGTAGAGGAAATAAAACCCAATACTTGCCCTGGTGAGTTAAGGGGCCACAACAAGGAAGTTGGGCTGGCTTGGTTTATATAACTCAGTAGACCACAGGTTCAGAGGGGCCACAGGTGTATCCCATACCACTTAACCTGCTCATTATAAAAGGAGGGAGTTTACTGAGTGTGGGGAGTTCCTTTTCTTGGAGCTTATTTGACCTGGCCTGCTGTTCATTCTACTGCTTTTAAGGATGAGGCTGAGTATAAACTTGTATATGTTATGTTGGTGATTGTGTTATTTTGTTATTTCATTACATCTGTTTCTATTTCAACCTAAGGGGGTTTCTCCCTTTTTTCCCAATTCCCCTTCTCAGCTGGGGAGGGGTCATTGGGTGGTAGAACAACTGCTATGGTAACTACAGGCTAAATGTAGACAGAGTCCTATAGAAAACATCTAACCTATCTTTTTTTCTAGTGAAACTTGATTTTTTTTAGTTTATAATAACACTTTCTTTATGGCAGTATTTTATTATTTTGGATGATTTGTTCTATATGTGGAGATACATATTGTTTGTGAGAGCATTATGGTACATGTGCAACTGGGTACAATTTCAAAACCACATCTGTTGGATTTCAGCCATCATATAGCTAAAATACCCTTTGGAAATGTATCCTTTTAAATTTCAAGCCCACCCAGGAAGAATGAGGCTTTGGTATGGGTCACATAGACCAGAGATAGGTGCCACTAAAATGGGAGATGGCTGTTGAATAAATGGCAAGAGGGCTTTTCCCATCCAAATTAATTCCTGTCTTTTGATTAAAATCTGCTCGGTGGGTGAGACGTGGAGTGGTGGCAGTGCTGGTAGAGGTCCCAGAGAGAAGCAGGTCAAGGCAGGGGGAGCTGTGGTCTGATTCCCAAAAGCTCTTTCAAGAAGATCGTGTGCCCTGATGTGGTAGAAGCTGCTGTGGGTACAAGGTCTGGACGTGTTGGTCACTCCTCCTCAACTGACCTTGGTTCAGCTGGGTTCAGCTCCTCCTTGTCTCTCTGCCAGTTTTCCTGGGTTGCTGGGGTTGAGCTGAGAGTGCAGAGACCATCTCCTGCTACACACCCTCTCCTTCTGCTATCAGGGGAGCCTGATTTCCCTTAGACCCAAGGCTTTTCTCCAATAGAACCAGTAATACCAGGGTTATGTCATGCATTGGCTGGTTGACCTCAGGAACATGTCTGCACAGAGGCTGAGATATTAAGCAGATCCCTTTGCCCAGTGCTTTAACCCTCTGCACAGACACTGCTGTGATGACATTCCTCCCTTCTCTCTTGCTCCCCACACCAGCAGGCTGGAGTTTATTTTTGTTTGTACCACCAAGGCACTGTGACCTGTGAAGATGAAGCTTTGGAGCTCCATGGACAACATCCAGGTCAATCCCCACAGTTCATGGTGGGGAGGACGAGACCAAGAATAGAAGCACAGAATAACAGAAGGGCTGTCAGCAGCTGAGCCACTGTGTTTGCCTTATGGTCTCAGCCTGCCCTTTGAGGGAGGCTCTTGACCTCTGGGAAGGGATGTGCTTGGAGTCACCGAGGGCAAAGCCATGCTTTTTTGCTCAGTGCTGCCTGGGGGGAGCAGCAGGGGTGATCCAGCCCATGTTGTGCAGTTCAGGAGGCACTGGGACAATGTGCTCTGAGGAGCTTGGCCACAAGCAGCCCTTGGGCAGAAAAACTCAGCACAGACCAATGAAACCATAATTAGGGGCCTGAATCAAACCCACAGTGGGTCCTTCTCCAAGCTCACATCGGCACCCCTACTATGTAGCTCTGGCCTGGCTCTCCCTGAACACAAAAGCCCTTTATGAATAAAAAATATTTTTTTATTATTTTTTTATTTTTCCTTTCTTTTTTTCCTTTTTATTTTTTTTTTCAGAAAAGAATAATTCTATCTATTTCAAGGAGTGAGACTCCTTTGTTGGAGAAAGCTACAGGATCATCTTCAAGTCCTGCTTTGGTTATATGGCTTCACCATGTTCTTAGACAAATCATTAAGGACTAGATTTTCTAAAAGCAGGCATGTAAATGCACTCCCTTAATTGGAGAGACATTAAAATGGCTAAGATCAGCTAGTTCCTTTACAAAAACAGAGAAACATAAAGTGCTGTCTACTTCAGAAATCATTTCACTGAGATCTTAATCCTTAACTGGCCTCACACACCAGTTTCATGAGACTTCAAAAACTGAATACAGCAGAAAATCCAGACTTCAGGGTAACCTCTGTTAAAAAAGAGAATAATGTTTTTCTCACCTTTCATGCTGTTTGTTAAAATGTCCCTGAGATATTAAATCACTGAAGTGAGGGATGTCATATAGAAATACTTACATAGCCCTCTGCATCTCCAAGTTATTGGAAAGACAATTCTTGGAAGCATTTTTTTCCACCAACATGATGCAGTGGTCTAAGTGCACTCAGAGTCAGCATTGCAAAAGAACTCATTAAGCAAGAGCCAAGAGGGAGTCTGAGGGTCGTGGCAGGTTTAAGACTTGCCTGGTAATGAGCAGGAGCTTTAACCATGGC
Source organism: Podargus strigoides (assembly GCA_028020825.1). NCBI lineage: Eukaryota > Metazoa > Chordata > Aves > Caprimulgiformes > Podargidae > Podargus > Podargus strigoides. The sequence continues at coordinate 56,199,085 of CM051623.1, read as the reverse complement.
ATGTGCAATACCTTGGGCTGGTGCAAGTTCACACACTTGTTGTGACAGATGCTCAGCTCAACAGCTGGTGCTGATAGAAGTGACATCACCCTTTCAACCACACCCAGGGGCAGGGGAATGGAAAGGCAGATAAATATTGCTGGACACAGCTCCTTAGGAAACAGATCCATCTGCCAGCCCCCTTTCTTGGGGTTTCTTGTGCTGTTATCTTGGATGCTCTCTTTCCTGGCTGGATAGCGACAGGAAGCATTTAGTAAGTGGGTAATAATAGTCTCACGTTAATAGGAAATAGCAACCTTGGAAGTGGCCATATGTCTGAGAACTCAAAAGGACCCCACAGCTTTCTGAGCATGTGTGGGAATCCCATAAGCCTTTGAAGCTCTTCCAAAACACACAGCCCTTTTAATTCTTCTGTAATTGCTAGTGTCAATAGTCAGCGGGGATGGTTTTGTCATATATTGTTTTAATCTGGGAGCAATAGTGTCTGACAGAGCAGCACTGTGCTAAGTGGCAGAGAAAGAAGAGAGGGAACAGAGCGTGGTACTCATCACTGGAGGATGCTGTCTTTGTGTGTGGTGGGCCAGAGAGGACAGCAGTCTGATTAAAAGGAAGGAGGGGGAAAGAGAAGGGTGCACAGGACAGAGTCAAACCATAATGCAGCAAATCTGAGGCTCGTTTTCACTTAGCTGCCTTATCTGCAGAGCTCATCCTGCTCCTTTGCTGGTGAATTGCCAAAGCAGTGGTGGTGGAGCCAGAAGGGAAGGATGTCTTGGCACGCAGAGGAGACAGTGTCTCTTTTTGTACAACTCCTTTTTGCTGTAGTGAAAGTCCCACTGAGTTTCCATTATGGCTGGTGCCAAGGCTGCTATTTCCTATTAGCATGACACTATTATTACTCTCACACTAATGCAGGTCAGTAGGTCTCCAAGTAGCCTTGGAGTGAGATTATCAGAAGAGTTATAAAAACAATGGGGAAAAGACAAAGAGACTTACATGCTGTTCTCCAAGGAGTTAAGTACCTACTCACACACCTAAGTAGAATAATTATTTTGATAATGAATTGTCTGTATCCCAGCTCATGGCACATATGTGGGGGTCCTTCCTGCCTTTCAAAGAGTGAATCTTCCTTTCCTACACCAAATAAAACAAAAACTGAAGCATTCTTCAAGAAAGTGGGAAGTCTATGGGCTTGGAGCACTGCTTCCCAGGAGGTTTTTGTACCTGAAGAGCACTGAAGTTTGGGAAACTTTTCCAGCAGGGGGATTTGAACAACCTGCAAATATAGGTGCCACCTGAAATGTGTTTTGGTGTGTTAAGCACTTGTGAGTTAAATCTGACTTACTTTAAGCCATTTACCTTTTATTTCCCAGCAACTCTCAAAGGGAGCTGGGATATTTAATCCACACTGAGTCCTCTGTAATTCTTTTAACCACACGATGTACAAAACTCTTCGTATTTAATAAGTGAAAGTCAGCACATCTGGCTCGGGGTGCTCATCTGCTCATATTTGCATCCTTTTGCTGGGGATTTAGGCCTGGCTGTGATACAGAAGCCATATAAAGTGAAGATCTCCTTTCACTGAAATAAAGATAAGTTCCTAGTGGAAATCTTTTACGTTTTTGGCAGGTTTTTTGTGTTTTTCAGCCCAAAGTATTGCTGATGCAATTTTAATTCCGTTTTGGGAGCCATTTTCTCTTGGTCAACTGCCATATTCCAATCAAACTGTCTGAGATCTCTCTCAGATTTCCATTGCAGTGCATTTCACATCTCTCAGGGTTTTTTCATCTTTCTCTGCAGCACAGAGTCATTGTAGTTTAGCAGAATAAAGACCTTGCTAGTTTGTGTGATTTGGCCATGATGACCCAGGAACAACTTCATTGAGCAGGGTATTGATCTTGTGTCTTTGAAGTCTCAGGTTAGCAACCAGATTGTTAAAGCAACCACAGTACCCTTCTCCTGTACTTTTATACCCAATGCACAGACTCAAAACCAGAAAAAGTGTTTTTTCAGAGACTTACCTGAGACTTTATGATACAAAAAATGTCCCAAACCCCATATTTATTTGGTTCTCTTACATATGCCACAATCAAAAATCTTATTTTTGCAGAAAGGACAAAAATTCTGCCAGTAACTCCACGAGAAATAGAGTCCTCTACTCAGGTTTGCCTCTACATTAAAGGGTATACAAGCTCCAGGGAGATCTGGGCAATGGTATTTCTTGCTCTCTTCTCCAAATCCTGAAGCCAGTTTGCCAGTTGTGTTGATATTCCAGACACTGTGATTAAATAACTGTTACTGTCACATTTTATTTTTTTTTTTTTACCAAATCTCTAGAAACTGCATTTATATACTCAAAAGAGCTCGAATTTACTGGATTCTCCAGATGATGTGGTTAAATAATTGTTGATATTCTAATAGTCAGCTCCTCCAGACATTATGATTAAATAATTGCTAGTGTCTTTTTTGCTAACTTCTCTAGATTCTGTGGTTAAATAATTGTCAGCCTTTTGCTTATTGAATTTGTATTAGTTCTATTGAAGTAATTATATGTTTCCTCCCCCACTTTGGGAAAACGTTACGACGTGTCTCTGAAGTGAATCTCAGGGGCCTGATGGTCTCATTAAGTCTGTGTGAATTCTGTGTGTCTTAGGCAAAGGATACACCATGAAGTTATTGAGCAAGCTAAACGTGAACATGAGTTTGGCTCCTCGGTGGTGTGTGAATCTGTGCAGGTTTAACCCCCTACAGCACCAGATTGCTCACAATTCAGTGATAGCCTGCATCCTTCTGGCCAGGTTTATCTCATAACAAAGCTGTACTAATGACTTGGAAGCAAAGGATGCCATGTGAGGTGACCTGTTGTTTGCTGTGAAATAGGTGTGTTCGGATAGCAGCACTTTGCACAGGCTTTGCTTGAGTATAAATATCACTGCAATGCAAAAAAGAACACAAAAATCATGTTCCTCAGTGGAGAGGGTTCAAATTTATAACCATGTAAGTGACTGGCCTCTCCACACTTGATCTCTCTTTAACTTAAATTAAGACAGGATGAAGTACATAGGGAAATTGTTCTCCTCTCTTCTACCTCTCACCACCTTCTGCTTGCTGCTGCTAGACTTCTTCCAAACTGAGGGCTGCATGGAATGGCTGCTGGCTAGCTTTGCCTACATTCCCACTCCATAGAAGTTCCCAGTTTTATTTCCTTTCTCTAAGGATTGGTGATATCACTTGCAAGACTTTTCTTGTATTTTCTAGCATCTAAAAGCCTCACACTCAGATGGAGGAACCTCAGGTGTAGGAAAACCTCAGTGTTTCTTTCTTCTGAGGCATGGACAAATGGATTTCTCATTGTGAGAAAACTGAGATGTTCATGAGTATTTATTTTAAAAAAACAAGAGATTCTATAAATCTGTAGACCATGTTCTTTAAACATAAGTAGAATTAAGTATGACAGATGCCTTTATGTATGAATTTTTCAGGTGTTACAGCGCTGATTCACACAAGTACTGGAACCAGTAGGAATTAAGTGTGAAAGCTCTGATGGCTGTAGGGCTGTCCTTTGCCTGGTTCCCTGCTTCAGCCCATATTCCTGGATTTCTGCAAAGGTGGTTTTACATTTCAAGATGTCATCCCAGTTCTCTCCATGGACTTTGCCCCAGCCCTTGACCTACAGCAAAAAGACACAGGTACAAGTATGGTAATAGATACAGGTGTAGATGTGTAGGCATGTATACTTCCCATACCAGTTCAATCAAACAATACAGATGGATGTTTAAATTTTTATTTTTATTCTTTCTATCCCACCATTTAATAGATTTAACACCAGATGAGGCCAGTCCTTTCTCAGTAAGACATCCTATAGTTACTTGGGAATGGTGGATGCAGGCATAAGTGCCTATTTTTTTATATTACCCCTTCTATAACAGCAGCCTTATTGCCTGAATCCCACTGGTACCCAAGAAGAAGGCATTTGACACAGTTTTGACACTCTTAGGGCAATCAGGTACCACTAGAAATAGTTCTGGCTAGGCCCAACAAAGGGTAGCTTCAGCATAGTCAAAGTAAAGGGGTCACATGGACTGAAGCCCTGGTCCAAAATGAATACAGCTAGTGGAGAAGGGGTGTATGGTAAGGTATTTCAGGTGAAAGGAGAGACTCCCCACCTCTTCATCAGCTCCATGGCTACTTCTCTCCATTAACCTTTAAAGGAGAAATAGAGTTTGCCAGCCCTGAATAGTATGTGTTTCAAACAGTGCACTGCTTTTTGACTTTAAATGATGCTATCACTATAACTGAACCAGAACCGTATGCCTGTAGTTTGAATATAGCCCCTAAGATCCCACCATACCACTTCTTTCCTTCATAAATGATGACTGATGACAGCTTCCTTGTCCTGCACTGCGTGGTAAGATAAATTTATGAAAGATTTGATTGTGAGATCCTATGGTAGCTTGTGACCATTTCAGGTAACATAGTGGTAATCTTCCCAGGCAGCTTTTTCTCTCCTTCAGAGTGTCAGCTTTCCCTGCCTCATTAACTCTACATTTTTATTTATCTGTTTATTTTGGCCTGTGTATTTTTCCCTCTGGTTCTTGTGTGTGTAATAATGGCTTAGATTTCCATATGACCAGGCTATGATTATTCTAATTATTGTTCATCTGTGTATAGTGACACAGATGTTTTTACAATGGGTGCTTTATACAGACCTTAAAAATGGTCCATAAGTGTTTCGGGTATGTTGGGAAAATTAATGCTCATAATTTGGGAGGGGACAGGGAAACAAATACATATATTGAGAGACTTAATTGCCTTAGGGTCCAAAGGCTTTTTTTAGGGGGAAAAGAGGGAGGAGAGGAAGATACTGAAAGATCTGTTTAATGAGTGATGAGCAGTGAAAGTGCTCAGTCTCTACAGCTGAATCTGTTGATACTAAAGAGCTGAAGACCCCTCAGGCAAGGGGAAGGTTAGCTGGAGGCTGAAGTTCAAAGGGCTGCAGATCAGTCTAAGTACTGATCTCAGGTACTACACATTCAATTCTCAAGGTAGTTTTCACCTCGCAGACCTAGACACCTATACATAGTGCCTAGATCCAGGTTTTTATCTGAGAGACTTAGGACATCTAGGACCTGATTCAGTTGCCTTAACATAAGCATCTAAAGCCATTTCATCTGAAATATGAAATATAATGTAGAGGAGACCTATTCTCTTCTGGATCAGGATATCCACATCTTGATGAAACCATAGCTATAATGGCATTAAATGCTTGTTTTAATGCAGTTGAATTAAGTCCTAGGCAGTTTGTGAAATCTGAAGAGTGATTCAGCTGGCCAGGTACAGGTATCTTATTTTATTGACTAGATCTCCACTGACCTTAGATCCTTCAGCTCTCATTTAGACACAGAAAATTAAACACCAAAGTTTAGGTGTGTTGATCAGTGAATTATATTCTATTTTCAGTTTCATTCATAAGTAAAGAAGCAATGTTACTTTTCTTCTAATATATCCAGCACTCTTGCAGTTTCAGAATTCTGTTAGAGGGCACAGCTAACAATTATCAACTGAATTTATTGCCTGAAAATTATTTCCTCTTGTGTCGAATGACTTCACAAACATCAAGGAGCATTTTGGAGCAAGATGAAAGAGGGAACTGAGTATTCTTTGCAGGGGAGGAAGGACCCAATGTCTTACAAATATGACTTAATATGAGTTGTTTGGGGTTTTTTTTAACACCAGGAAGCACAGACTGGCTCCTTCAAGATAACGTTAATAAAGGAAAAAAGACTGCAAGATCTGTAAAGAAAAGTAGTTCTGAAATTAAGTTAGGCACTTATCTGGTCGCTTTTCATGTGAGCATCATGGTAGTCCAAACCACCATTAGATAGGAACCCTGTGCTGATACCAGCACCTGAACCTGTTTCTTCCCATTTCAGTAGTGTAAAAAAAAACCTTGGAATATTTTTCCTTATTCAGTCAGGGTCATATTCATTTGAATAATTGAAGACATCTGTATCTGGGTAGAGACCTGGGTTAAAAAGCAGCTGCTGACACACAGGAATCTGTATGCTTATTTGAGATGCTCTAGAGTGTCCAAGACATGCAAAAGGTGTTGGTGGATAGGACAGAGGAGACCTTCAGGGTCCTGGAATGACAAATAGAAGGAAGGATGCTCAAGGGCAGTGCGAAGAGCCAGATGCAGACAATTGAATCATGCCCCTAATTAAATTAAAGTCAGCCTTACATTACCTCCTAAAGTAGATATTTCCCATTAAATAGGACAAAAGATATCCATTTCTCTCACTACCTCTCATGAGAGCTTGTGATCACTAGGTCAGCTGGTGAGATCTATATTGTAGGTGTCTAAAATGAGATGAGATGGATCTCAGCCTCTTTGTAAGATCCAAGTCTTGTCCACCTATAGAACAGACCAGCACAAACAGAATGAGTAGGACACATTTCTGAGGCTGTATTGAAATCACTTCACCCTGGTCTAAAGTTCCTTCAGAGGTGTCACAGTAACAGCTCAATAGCTAAACAGGATGTTTTGGTCCCCTGGGACAGAACGAAATGTGCCGTTATGGCAGTGATTGCCAGGAATTTCACATGACCATATTACCAGGAAGGGTTCAGGCATCTAGGAAACCTCCAAAGAAGTTAATGAACAAGGCCCTCTAAGGAGAATAAATCACCGTTCCTGGGCCTAAAATAAAAATTAAATCCCAGGAGTGACTTAGTTCAGTTCCTTAATTTGGCAAAACGTGGTCAAGATATTACTGTACTTGCTGGAGTGAGGGCCTGTCTGAAAGCTCAGAGAAGTCACCAGGGATGGATTTTATCTCACCTAACCTCAGGTGTCTACATTTCAGACTTTTTTAATGGAACAAATTTCCTCAGACTCCCTTTTTTGACACAGAGAAAGTGGCACCTTTAGGAAGTAATTCAGATGTATTTCAGACACCCAGTTTACAACGCAATTAACTGCCCCAACAGTCCACTGAGTAGATCTCCACTGACAATAAGGCATTCTGCTTTCAGGAAGAGGAACCTCAGCTTATTTTAATTGTTATTTTTCATTTAATGCCATTACACCTGGTACTGAACCCCAAGTAGTGAAAAATCTAGAGCTTATAGAAATTAAGTCCATTGGTAACTGCATGAAGCTGAGACTCTGGCTTTAACCAGACTGTAGTTTAGGTGTGCAATTTTATTTTTTCTGTAAGGATCTTTAAGTAAATAAAGAGGGTTTGATAATGCCTTAAGAATCAGCAAACTGTTTTAAAGTGCAATTAACACTGCAAAATGCTTTGAGCTCCTTGAGTTAAGTGTGCAAATGAAAAATGGTTTTGGTGCGGTCTAATCTGTGTTAATATGTCTGTAGTTACCAAGAACTCCTCATTGTAATCTAGTATGCATGCAAGGTGTTCCTGTTCATCAGCTCTCCTCTGCTCTCTCATTCATTTAAGACCCAATTTTGGGATCAGCCTTCTCCCCAACAGGCTGTTCGACTGACCAAAAATATAAATAAATGAAAAGTAAATTATTGAAGTGAAGGGTTGATAACACATACAAGAGGGAGTGTCACAACCAAGAGATCACTCAGGGTTTCCAAGAAAGGCTGTGGGGAAAGCTGTAGGTTGGTCTGGCACCATTGCTTTCCTCTCACCAGCTGTGATGGGAAGAGCAAGGACCCTCAAGTCACTGTCCCATCAGTCAATCCCAGCACATTACTTGTTAAGAGGGGGACAGTGTATTTCTGTGTACAAACTAGACATGCACAGATAGTGTTGTGCACCCAAGAGGAGCAAGAATTTCTGTAATTAAGATTTCCAGTGAAACAAAACTTGGAAGGTTGGAAGAAGGAAGGAAATCTGTAGAGAGAAATGCAGACCTAAAGTTTTTCCTTATGGGGAGACAAGAAATTAAAGGACAATATTTTAAAAACAACAACAACAAAAATTCCTTACATTATCATAGAACATAGACCAAATTACACCAACTTCTTTATGCATCCATTTTGCCTCATATAGCAGAATCTATTTGTTCAGCTGGTGATTATGCTACGATGACAACTCTTCAGAGGATAGAGGTTACTCTCAAGGGCCAACAGATGCCCAAAGGAAAGAGCCCTATGTGGTCTGAAATCTCTTCACTCTGTTTTGGCTGGTGTCTCTTAGCCTTCATGTCCCCTTCCCGTATGGTGACCCACAGGGAGCAGAGAGATCATTATCCATAGGTCCTGAGTTGGGTTCAATTGCTGATGTCCTCCAGCAAACAGCTGTTCAATGGCTCCTCCACTTCAGCCTTGCAATTTTATCCCAAAACAAGAGGTGAACAAGAAGGAATTAAACTGCTTTTCCCAGCCAACCCTCAGGGGCTTGTTCACCAGAGTTCAACTCTCCCTTGAGCAGCTCACTGCAGTTCCAGCATAAACTCTTCTGATGTTTCAGCTAGACCTTTTTTTTTTATTTTTTTTTTTTAAAATGAAAGGTATCATGTTCCAAATTAAACATTTGGAAAGTTGCCAGTAGTATTACAAGCCTGCCTAAAATATGCTGAGAAAAGGAGAAGAGAATTGGGTTTTAGCAAAGAGGAAAAAAAAAAAAAAAAGGTCTGGTAAGGAAGTCCAGCGTAGGAACTGTATGTGAAACAATTTATGAGAACTCTAAACTATTGAGAAAAATGCCTGAAAGGTTAATTTCCTTTGTGCAGCCCAGGTTAACAACTTGCAGGGAATCAAGGAAGACAGTCCACTAATTTAGCTACTCCTTATGGATAAACATGTCAACTAATTTCTGCAGGCTGTGGCGCAGATATCCTTGAATTCTTTAACCTAGTGAAGATGTGATTTACACGTGTTGCACTGATTATTCACAGCCTTCACGTAAAGAAAGACAGCAATGTTCAGCTGGATCCTCAGTCCCACAGTCCTACATTTCCATAGCCCAGTGCCTGTGTCCCTTGGACACTTTGTATTAATTATTTGAAGATTTGATGAAGCAAAAAACTACCAGTCAGTCATCTCTTCACAGGGTAGTACTGTCTGGAAAAAAAAATGAGTCACTCCAATTCTTTATTTCTTTTTTCCTCTTTTATTTCTTTATATTTAAGGTGTAGAAACTCAGTGGAAGAGAGAGCTTGTGATGCAACTCTGAAAAAACCCTCTTAGCACGCTATAGTTAGGACTTTCATTGGAGAGGTAGAACCTCTTCAGTCTAACCCTTGCTTTGACTTGGTTTGGGTAGTCTCTCTCTGCCTGCTTTAAAGGATATTTAATCAAATTCTGCAAACCCAAATGGTTCAAGAAGATTGAGTACATAGTCTCTCAGAGTAGACTTGGGAGTGATTTCCAAAGCTGGTCATGTCCATACCTAGGCTGTGAGCCTGAACATGGAGTCACAACCCAGAAATGAGCTCACAGTGGGAAAGGATTGAAGCTTATTGGACATGGTGCTTTGGCATTCTTCTGTCATTCTGTTATCTTTTAGGGTAGGAAGAGTTTGAACAACTTTGGCAGAAGCAATGACAAATCCTGGATCTGCTATGGCTGGAGTGAGCATTGTAACAGCTTAGTAAAGGCAAGCTCTGCCTCTCTGTGCTGCTTCTGCAAAATGTTCATGGTTGCCTATTTGCTTCTGTAACAGTGCTCCCATGACACGTGGAAGCAGTCCTTAAAGTGTTTCATTATTGGTATAAAAATGCTTTGATTTTTTTTTTTGATATTTCATTTCTGGGACCAAAAAAAGATAAATATTTCAGGGTGACTATTTTTTTGGTGGCTTTTGGGTTTTTTTTTTCAACATCTGGACTGAACAATTTAAATTACTGTAGTCCTGAAGTAACTATTTTCCAGTGATCCTTCAGGTCCTTCAGAACCTCACCAGGACACCCAACTCAGGCTCAGCACTCCAGGTTAAATACCCTGCACTGGGAATCTGCTTGCCTCCAAAGTAAGTAGACCTTTAATTTTACTTTTCTTCCTTCCTCTGACTGCAGGGGAAAGAATTTCATTTGGATCCCTGCCAAGACAGGTGTTGGTGGTTTCTCCTGTCCCGACAGTCACCAGGAGGCATCAGCTGATTGAGTCATAAAGTGCATCACAGAAACCACATCTGGCTGGTGATCCACAGAACAGCCTCTGGAACAGCATTGAGTAAGGTGGGGATGTGGTTCCAGTGAAGGTAGTTGGTGTTTGCTACTGGAATGATGTTTTGGTAAAAAAAAAGCCCTACTCAACTGGAAAGGTTGGATATCTACTTGTAAATACACACATACAAACATATATGCACTCACAAAATTAAGTCCCTGGCTTCTACTGGGCACTTAAATGCTCCAGGTCTGTGTGTGTTAAAATGCATTTCCATCAATGGTGACCCAAGTTATGCTGCAGTTTCAAAGTCTTCTGTTCCATTTGGGTTGTGATCTGATATCCAGGTACTCAGGGGATTTAAAGTCATTCGTTCCCAAGTTGAAGTCACAGTCAAACTAGGGTGGTCTGGGATGTAATTCTCACATGTGTTTGGTTTGGGTTTTGGTGGGGTTCTGCTGCTGTGTGTATTTGCATGAGATGTGCATGTGTGCACATAGTGCATTTTCCTAGCTGGAAAAAAAACCACATATATCTTTTCTATTATATCATGGGTATAGGAAATCAGGTTTGAAATTGGGAGAGAAGAAGAGCAGGGAATATCAGTTGAGAATTTAGGCTTTGTGGGAAAATTATACCACAATTCATAAGTAAAACAAATATTTATGATCATTTAACATCACATGAGAGTGCTTGGGAACACTGTTCCTATAATAGTGGTGATATGGAGAGGCATTCTGGTACCTCAAATGCAGTACCTAGTGACATTTGAGATATTCAGGGGTGTTCAGGAGATAAATGTGCTCTCCTGGAGCAGCAGCTGGAGGTCAGCCTGGACACTCCAAATACAATATAACTTAAAGCAGAGATCATAGGTGAAAAAAATTACTCTTCTTTCTCAAAGCTCTTCATGTTCACTTTGAGTGTGAGTATAACAAGTACTGCAGGCCATTCCTGCTGTTATCTTACAAGGGTAATTGCTTTAAAAAGTTACATCATGTATAATGGAAATGGAGATTTTTAGCACAAGTCACAAAACAGCCCATCTAAATGCAGCTGGGATAATTTATTTGTGTATATAGACAGAAAAAAAAAAGTTCAATTAAATCAAGTACTTTTTACAAGAAAAAATTTCTGAAGAGGAGAACAAACTTTTTATTTAGGGAAGAATGAAATAATTTCCATTATGAATTTACTTAAAAATAGTTTAGTTTGAACTCTTATTAAAATATTAAATAAAATCACACTTTATAGAGAGGTATAGAGTTGAAGAAAAACATATTTCCTTGGAATTTAAATTTTTCTTCGTGTAAACTTTGGAAACAGCAATTACATTGTAACTTAAGGTTACATTAAATGCAGATCCTATATTTTAATGGGAATTCTCCTGAAGTTAGGGGTTTTTTTTTTGAAGCAGAGGATGTCTTTGAGTCTGTATGAACTCCAGAAACACCGCTTTATTGGATTAAAATGAGATAATTGCTCCAGCTGTACTGTGTTGGTTTGGTAAGTCCAGCCCTTCCCCAAAGATTACATTTGAGAAAACATAATGCTTTAGAGACAATTTCATGTACAGTCTTTTGTGTGGGAATCACAAAGTGTAATTGCACCAGGGGATGGACTTGAAGAATGAGATCTGGAGGGTCCAAGATTCTCCACCCAAGTTATGGGTAGGTTGTTCTCTGCATTGAACCAAGAAAGGTTCAGATATAAGCAATGGGAAGCCGATTCAAGGGATCTGTTACCACCACAGATGCTAAAGTGGAAGCTTTGCCTGTCAGTTTTGTTTCATTTTTATTGCTTGGTAAAGTGTGTGTACATTTGTAGGGCTAAACTCCTGAACTCTGAAATGTTTTATGACTGGAGTCGCTGGGGTCCTCCCATCACAGTTACGTTTGTTTGATTGTGCCAGAACACGTATGTTTTCCTTTCTAAGTTTAGATTTGCAGAGATCCTGCTTTGTAGACATGTTATAAAAAAATAAAATAGAGGGAGAAAAACCAAGGGTATCATGAGCAGAAGTGTATGCTCGGATAACGTCCACAGGGCTGAAGAGGGGTTGGGAGCCCACTGTATTAAACACAGCATGAATATTCAATCAGAAATGGCTTTAAACATTAAGCACAAAAGAATACAGACAGGAGAGAGTCACTGAAAATATCCCAACCACAGGAAAAGCTTCAGCCAAAGCTCATCTTCTGAGACACCAAAGTCGCATGTCAAGGAGTTATAAAACCATTGGAAAGCTGCTTTCTTTGCTTCCACTGCTAGGAAAACCATCCTGGGTTGCATGAAATTATGTATAAGCTTTTTAAAAAACACTGGAAATGCTATCAGGAGAAAGCATTTTACATTTCAAGAAATGGAAATGTGTCATTTAGGAGAGACCCTGGCACTGAACACCTGAGTCTTTCAAAATTCAGTGAATTTAAAAGAACCATACAATGTGCTTCTGTGTCCCAAAATATGGGGTTGTTTTTTTTTCATTAATAAAAGAGTTTTGAATGGTAAAATGCCAATCTGCTATAGTTTTCAGCAACCTTTTTTGCCATCTCTTAAATTGTCTGAGATGGAATTTTAAGATGAGAGGACACAATGACACAGTGTGTCCACAGAAGATCTGCATGCTTGAGAAAGCAGAATAAGATTCTGCAATGTGACAATGCTTAATTCAGAGTGATTCATCAAAACATATATTTTTACTTACAGAGTCATCAAAATAACTAATAAGTTATATGTTTTTAATATAGAATTTTTTTGAATTGCCAGTGAACTGTCAAAACATGAAAATCAACTGTTTGCTTTGCCCTGTCTCTGCCCTAATGGTACAGGTTAGGGACCCAGTGCAGTTCTCCTGTATCCACACCAGCGCCTTAACTACAAAATCAGGCTTCCACACAATGAAGTATTGAAATGTCCACCACCTTCAGGCTCATTCAGAGGACACTAGAGTCAATGGGAAAAGCTCCTGTCGACTTAACAGGGCCCCTGGCTGACATTTGAGTGGAGATACTTACACCAAGCATTGTAAACACTCTCATCCACAATGGATCTCAGGTGGCTAAGCAGATTTCCAGCTGACCAACAAAAGGATTTGGTTTCCCTGTGTAGGAGAACCACATGGAAGGAGGCTTATTTTTAACAAGGGGGCCTTAAGAGCAAGCTACATTAGCCTCAGCTGAAATAGCTCATGAGTTCTGCCATCCCCAAAGTCCCCGTCAAGATGGGAAGAATTTCATGAATATGTATGTGTGTGAGCTCTTGCCAGCTTATGAAGCTCAATCATGAAAAATAAAATAAGAAGCTGAACCAAAAAAAAAGACCCCTAAAAACCCAGGCTCGCACTTTTTCTTGCAACCCTTGTAGCCTGTCAAGCTATGACAGAGTTTCTGTCAACTCATGATGGAAATAAAAGTTTACAGGTCACCCCCACATAAAGGACCCCAACACCAAGGAAAAGCATTGGAGTCCAGCTTGGCTGTGATAAATGTGTCTGAAAAGTGGAGTGATGGGTCATGAAAAGGAGTGGGAGAAGGTGTTAACTGATGAATACTTACTTTTGCATGAGCTGGTGAGTGTGTGGGTCTGGTGTTTGAACCCCAAAAAATTTTGGAACAGGGATGTAGGCCATCTGGGTGAACCTGGTACACTCAGTCACCTCCCTCTGCTCCCATTGCACACACTAATCTTTGGGTCCATGGAGAGTTTCCAAGCATATTCCCTTATGGCACCCACACCATCACATGCCCAATATACACTATATTTTTATGGCACTCTTCAAGCTTTGCATAGAGTCTCAAAACACTTCTCACTGTTCAAGTCTTGGAGAGAGTGTAGCTGCTTTAGCACCTAACAATGGATGAACTAATACACATTACATCTTATGCAGGAGATTAAGTGTTTTATAGGAGTTATTCTGGCTAAGATTCACATTTTCCCCTCCTACACTCTTGTATCATTTTCTTTTGTTATGGTGACTTCAAGGCATAAATAATCCTCTCAATACCACAAGCAGCCACTCTTCTTTATACAAAGCTCCCATCCCCATAGCCTGAAGTCAAGTTTAAGAATGGCATTTAGTTCACTTTTCATTTTTTTTTCAGGGAAATTAACTAAGAAAAAAAAGTGAATTGTCAAACTATTTCAGGATAAGGTGAACAGAGGAAATTTATCTAGGCAGAAAGAAAAAGATGTTTGCATTAGTATTAGGAAGCATCTGTCCTTAATTACCCTAAATGTAAAATATAACTATTAGACTATTCTAATAACTAGATGGCCATGTTACGACATCCATTTGTAGTAGCAAGGCATTTGTGCATGACACTTGAGGCAGTATGAACCAATCTAAATTGATATGAAAAGATTAAACAGATAGAATAAACAAGATATTTCTAGATGACAAAATATTTTTCCAAAACATGGTGTTGAACTTTTTGCCTTGTATTTTTTTTTCCCCAAGTATTTGCTTTTATCTTCTGATTAAGGATGAAGAAAAAAGATTTTTTGAAAAGACAGGCTTCTCCATGACAAGAATGATGTGGATTTCGATGAATCTCCTAGATTCCCAAGAACTCCTAGAAGATTATTCCCAAGCAGCCACTTTCAGGTCGTATGTCTTTCACTTCTGATATTTCTCTGCCCTGTAGCCTGTGTAGCAGTATCATAGGAGCACTTGCCACAGACTCCTTTTGCTCCTTCCACCACATGCAAGTTTCAAGTTTTATTATTGCAATAAAAATGCTTTATGTTGGCTTTTCCCATGGACATTAAGAGCTTACGTGCTGCTGCAAAATAGTCCTTTTCTCAAACGTACACTCCACATCATTTGCTGCAAATTGTTGGTGGTCCTTTTCCTGACTCAGAGGACTCAGAAAAACAGAGTCAAGAGGCCATTTTATGGCTTCGTTTAGTGGCTGAGGAGAAGTGAGACCTGCCCCGATTTGTGTGGCCAACCTAGACCTGAAGTACAACTGAACACCTCTGCATGGGGAAGGGACTCTACAGAGACCACACAGAGGATTCCCAACACTTTAGACAAACAGCAGTGCTCTTTTGGATTGTCACCTGTGGAAAGGAGGGGGTCTGACCAGTCCAGAGAGGAGACTGTGCTCGGTAAGCAATCAGTTTTCTTCTGGTCATGTGTGGTTGCAGAGGACTCCTGGACACACATGTAATGTCAGTGTTAGCTCCTGCTAGCAAAAAAAAAAATATTTCTGGGTCCTGACCTTCTTCAGGTCCTTTGTTGAAGAGACTAAAAGAGTCTGAGGGCTCTTTTGGTGGTCCAAAAACATAACTGGAAGAAACTGGACATTGAAAGAAGATGAACCAGTAAACAAAGGTCCTAGTGGGACATTTCTGAAAGCTGAGGATTCAATATTCTTAGGGCTAGATCCACAAAAATAGTTTCTGTCTCAGGGCTTATAATTGAAGTAGCCATCTAATTGATATGCAATAATTATATTCATTTCTAGACTGGATTCTCAGGACCCATTCAGTTTGACCTCCAAAATCATTGATGAACTCATGGAGAAGTGGATAGTCCTCCCTCACTATCATCATCCTTTCCAGAAGAACATGTGCACCTCTCAAGGTATTTAGCTTGTGGCCAGACTGAGCTGCCCAGATACCTTCTGTGTGCAACGTGCAAATTAGATGCTGTGGACTGGGATCCAAGAGGTGACATAATTTAGGTCTCACACTTCTCAAAAAAAAAAAAAAATCCCAATCTTTTTTCCAATAGTGCAGCTTTAGGGAGATGCCCTTGAAGGCTGGAAGGTTTCATATCACCCCCTTCCCACAAGCTGAAGAAAAATTACCTTCAATTCCTTTTGCAAATTAAGAGAAGGGAAGAGTTGGGGGAGGCTGAGGACAGATTCCTCACTTCATGGCAAGTGCTACGTGGCTTGGTTTATGAGTGTTGTTGTGGATGCTCAGGTTGGTGTCAGAGCCTGGAGACAGATCCACACCATGTCTTTTTTGAATAGAACATGTCAAAAGACAAGAGATCCAATCTCAGTAGCTAGGTTTGTAACACATGCCATCAATGTAACTCATTAAACAGTGAGATATTAAATGAAAAGGTCTGCAAACAAGTCCCCCCCACTGTGCCTTTCAGAGATTTCTGGGAGGTCTTTTTGCCTCGGTCTTGCTTTCCCACCACCTCCTGCCACTTCCTGCATGAACTCCATCCCCTCTGAATCCCACTGAAAGTCCCTCTTTTCCCGTCACTTCTGAGGCTTCACTGTGGCTCCACTCCTTGCCAGAGGCAAGCCTCCAGTTCCCCTCAGGAAACATCCCAACCTATCCTCATGCCCTGGGCTCCTAGCCAGATGCCTCTCTCCGTTTTCTCCCTGTTTTCCAGAAGCTTTTCCCAGCTGACTCAGCTCAGGTATTATAAGGAAAGAAATAATTTCCTCCTCCTCTCATCAGACTCTGCCTGACTGAGAGAGCAGCCAGGAAAAGGTGGATTTCTCCTTTCTGACCATCCACACTCTTCTAATGAAATAGGCATCAAACTGTGTCATCATCTGACACAGAAATGCAACTAACCTCTTCCTCCCTCCTCAAAAAAAAAAGCCCTTCTCACTCTCTGCTTATCTCCTCTTACACAGGCAACTGCTGTGTCTGTCTGACTTGATATGAAGACCTATTTCATGGCATCATAGAATAGTTTGGGTTGGAAGGGACCTTTAAAGATCATCTAGTCCAACCTCCCTGCCATGGGCAGGGACACCTTCCACTAGTTCAGTCCTTTTGGATGACACTTAGGCTTGAATTCTTCCAGTGATGGGACATCCACAGATTCTCTAGGCAACCTGTTCCAGTGTCCTACCACCCTCATAATAAAATGACTTGTGTGATAACAAGGCTTGGAAATACATCAAACCAACTACACCTTCCTGGCTGGCAGTGCTCACGCTGCCTGTGGGTATTGATGGGTCCTCCTGTTACATTTTGCTCCCGTGATGATTTTCCCAGAGTCGGTCACTGGGTTCACTGAACTAAAATTCTCTCCCCCTAAACAGCTCGGGTATTTCTTCCTGGCATGGCTACATGATTGCTCAGTGCCGATGACTCAGTGCTGGCAGGAGGTTAAGGGACTTCCTGAAAAACAAATTGCACGTGTGCAGAGTTACACAAGTTGCCCACAGAAACCTTTGCTGCCTGGCATCACGGCCAAAGTTAGGAGTCCAGAAAGGGAATAGGGAGGAAAATTCCAGCTGTTAACAGACATATTCCTGGAGCTGGCCTTGGTGGAGAAAAAGAGGAAAAAAAAAAACAAAACACACTCATCTGTCCTCCCATCATCAAAGGTATGTGTGTGGGATAAGCAAATGGTGACATGGTAAGGAGTGAGGTCAGAGGGAAGAAAAAGATGAAAAGTGTGATTATGTCAGAAAAAAAGACCAAGAAGGATGGTTGCCATCAAGTCTGGATATGGGTTGAGGAAGTGACAGGGATATGCATCATTTTTAGAGAGGGTTGGGGTAGAAAATACATGTTGAGCTCAGTCCCCCACCATCTCAGGGAACTGTGCACAGATACAACACCAAAACTCAGCAGCTCTGGTTGGAAAAAGGTGTACAGAAAAAAAATAAATTCAGCTGAACATCCCCTTAAACACACATGTTCCCTTAACCATACATACAACTCAACTGTAGTATTCACAAATTCTTCAGGAATCTTTTATATATGTGGATATCCTCATCACCTGTCAGCCTCAAAGGTGAATTTTCTGGTAAAATTTCTGCAAACTTTAAACCATCTGCAGGCATCATTCCTTTGCCTGGTGACTTCCTAACAAAGAACTTAACTGCTGAATACACAGGAGATATCTTTTACCATATTTCTGGGAAGTAAGCTGGAGATATATAGATAGGAGGTTAGTATTGGGCAGCCTGCACTGCTATTCTTTGAGTGACTTGTTTTAGTTCATCCCATGCCAACAGGTCTTCTTTCCTTGGCATGCAGCTGCCTTCAAAGTATTGCTGTGTAAGTATATCTGGATCTTACATTAAGGCATCACCACGTAGCAACTACACTTGTGTCAAAGGAACTACTCTTGACCCAAGCGACCTCTGAAACTGGGCTCACACACTGACAAATACCCAGGAGCCTTCTTGCCTTCAGAAAAAAAAGCCTCCAGATTCCTGCACTTGGCTTATCTCAGTTCAGCTCCCTGTCTTGGCATTGACTGCTGAGTGTGGTGGCCTTGAGCAATCATTCAGCCACCTCCCTCCGGCGATACAGCGAGGATAATCCCCACGCTCACACAGCGTAATGTGAAACTCAATTAATTAATGCTCAGAAAGCACTTTGGCATCCTCACACTACACAAGCATGAAATGTTATAGATTACTGTGATTAACGTGGGTCCTAGCTCTCAATGCGTTCATGCAAACCTATTCGAGGGAAGTATTTTAAGAACAATTTAATCACTTGATTTATTAGGTTTGAAATGGGTGGTCAATAGAGGCAAAACAAGTCCTGTTATTGTTGGGTTTTTTGGTTCATGTGTTTGGGTTTTTTTTTTTTTTCATGGTGCTGCCCTGCCAGAAAGTCACACAAATTCTGTTAAAGCAATGTGAAAAAATTCAGCTTCAGCTGAGAAAAGACAATGTCTTGAAAGGATCTTGAACTACAGCCTGCATCCCCTCTCTTTTGCTTCGAAACTGCAGTGTTCAGTCCTCACCTATTGCTCTGTGAAGTGTGAATTCATGATGCATGACACTGGTATTATTATTATATTTGCTTGGCTGAAGGGGATTTGACATGGAAAAACACAACAAGCCCAAAATATCTTGCCATGATGGGTATTGAGTTTCTTCTGCAAACATGGGGAGGGAGGGAGCAAACCAACTCGTAACCGAATAAGTACTTCAGACAAAGCCAAATCCAATTTTTGGCTGTGTGACTTTCTGATTCATTTTCACACTTTCTAATTCCATTTTAAAAGACAGAAGGTTAAATGGATGTTTTGGACTGGATTCTCAGGCAATACAAATCTTTCCAGGTCCTCTGAGATGAAAACACCTTACCAATTTATGCCTACTTCCTGACTGGTTCTGTCAATTAATTTCTGCCTGGGTCAGCCCAGAGACAAAACAGATGTAGCAGATTTCCACAAGGAAGCTATCTGTAAAGGTTAGTGGGCCTGGGACAGAATATAGGATTTCAAATTACGTTAACTGGGGAGTGATTAGTGTGCTGTACTTCCCTGTCATCCCATTTTTCTGAAGCATTGCAATGTTTTTAATATTCTAAAATACTTGTGGGAATAAAAAATATTATATGTTATAGTTTGAAGATGTTCTGCTGATGAACAGTTTCACAGCTTCGTGGTCTACCTGTTGCTCATGAGCCAGGTTTGAAATCAGTACTTCAGGGACTTCTGCCATATCCATTTCCACTGAACCTAGATACCAATTCAAAATTCATACCACCAAGTCCAACCATTAACCCAGCACTGCCAAGTCCACCACTAAATCATGTTCTTAAGCACCATCTTTTAAATCCCTCCAGGGATGGGGACTCCACCACTGCCCTGGGCAACCTGTTCCAGTGTTTGACAACCCTTTCAGTGAAGAAATTGTTCCCAATATCCAATCTAAGCCTTCCCTGGCACAACTTGAGGCCATTTCCTCTCATCCTATTGCTTGTTCATTGGGAAGAGACTGAACCTCCCTCGCTACCCCCTTCTTTCAGGCACTTGTAGAGAACAATGAGGTTTCCTCTCAGCCTTCTCTTCTCCAGACTAAACAACCCCAGTTCCTTCAGCCACTCCTCATCACACTTGTGCTCCAGACCCTTCACTCAACAGTGCTGAGTGACAATCAGCTTCCTGGTCCTTCTGGTCACACCGTTTCTGATACAGGCCAGGATGCTGTTGGCCTTCTTGGCCACCTGGGTACGCTGCTGGTTCATATTCAGCCGCTGTCAACCAGCACATCCAGGTCCTTTTTCCCCAGGCAGCTTTCCAGCCACTCTTCCCCAAGCCTGGAGCACTGCATGGGGTTGTTGTGACCAAAGTGCAGGACCCAGCGCTGAGCCTTGTTGAACCTCATACAACTGGCCTTGCCCCATTGATCCAGACTGACCAGATCCCTCTTCAGAGCCTTCCTACCATCCAGCTAACCAACACTCCTGCCTGACTTGGTGTCATCTGCAAAATTCCTGAGGGTGCACTCAATCCCCTTGTCCAGACTGTTGATAAAGATATTAAACAGAACTGGCTGCAATACTGAGCCCTGGGGAGCACCAGTCATGACTAGCCATCAACTGGATTTAACTTCATTCACAACAACTCTTTAGGCCCATGGCATGAAGAGGCTTACTCAAGATGAAGAGATCCTTCACAAGACAGAAGTTAATGCTTACTTAGTTCTGAAAAATCCCCCTTTTTCCCCCCTAACACCTCATCCTTTCTTCTTGAAATGCAAGTTTTCAGCAGCAGAAATACCTGCCATTTCCATGATGTACACACCACACAGACAGACCATAGCCTAGGAGTTACCCAGCAGTTCACTAGTCAGTGCAGAAAAACTAGTATGCAGGGTGTTGAGAACTATGGCTAGCATCACCAAGCGTCAAATTACTAAGAAATCCCTGTGCTCTTCAAACTAAGAGGAAGGAAGGAGGGAGCTGAATCTCAGGAAGATATTTCTGAATTGCAACATCTCACAGGAGTCTTCATGGAGTGGTACTTTCTGTCCTCATCCTCTCTCCCTCGGGCATAATCTAGCTGGAGGAGGGAAGTTCATAGAAAAAGAAGGAAACAAAAAAGCATCTAATTTGCTTCTCCACTAGGGATAAAGAAAAAAATAAAACACTCCAGCTGTGAGAGGCTGGAATCAACAGGGAGACTCAACTTGAATTTCCTTGGAAAATGTTTACAGCTGCTGCTGAGTAGGTTTCAACTATTTCCAATGGTTTCCCCAGAAGCTCAGTAGACCAAATTCAGCAGAAATTAAAAGCCTACAAAGGTGAAAAAGAACCAACCTTTGTGTCTTGTAATAAAACCCCAGGTCTTGTATGGGAAAATTGCATAGCTATGACCCTACCACAAGGTGAAACCAGTTCTGAGTCCTCTTGGCTATGAGCTTTCCCCTTACAGTGCCTTCCCCTAGTCCACCTGAAGCCAAGATTCAAAGATTACACTGATACTGATAAATAAAACAGGCAAGAGAGAGGTTTCTAGCTCCAAAGGCAAGTGGCACAGTTTGTCTCACATCCATAAATCTAAATTCCCTTCCATCCAAAGCCAGAATGGACTAATCTAAATTACCTATGGTGAACTACCTATCTCTGCCTTCCACCCCAACAAAAAAGAAAACAGCAAAGCTCTATAGCTCTAAGTACTGTATTCTTACTCCTACCCAAGCAACAAGATCTGGGATCTAACTCCTACGTTATTATTATTTAAAGCCTGTTGTGTAACCCTAACTCGTTAAAATCCAGAGCCTGATCAAAATCCACAAGCTGTAGGCTCATCTCTCCATGCAGCCCACAGTCTTGCCTTCTAATACAATCATCCATCTCATACTGAAGTGAAATCCTTCCTTGTCCTTTCCCAGTGACCATTCCTTCATTCACTTTTTAAAAGGCCATTTTGTGGATATCATTTGTGGCACTGCCACCAAAGCCCACTGCTGCCACTTTCTCAGGTGTGGAGGGATGGGGTGTCACAGTTTAAGGATTTACCATCCATCAGCTGTGCCAGGTCACTTGTTTTCTGTACATCCAAATGCAGTTTAAGCCATGAGTAATAAGTGTTTCCTTGTCATTCATAACAATATCATCACAAACTGCTCATTTTTATTAACAGCAGTGGGTCTTTGGTCATGAACACCTTGTTCTAATAGACATAGATCAAAATTATGCCAAATGCTTTAAGATTTTAAAGAACTGATAGAACAGATGCACTGAAACAGCAAATTTTCATAAAGAAGCTGTTTTCTCAAACTCAGACCTTCTTTAGTTTTCACAGCTTAAGAAGAGTAATTAGGTTTGGGTGGAAATGCTCTAAAGACCTCTTCAAAGTCTACAAATTTGAGATTGCTTTTTCTGTCCTTCCTTGATCTAAAAAATCCAAAATAATGACATATTTCAAAGTCAAAAATGTAGGGGAGAAAAGTCAGATAGATCAAATGCTTTTCTTCCCCAATGGTCTGCATGAAGTTTCCATTGTGTCCATTTTGACAATAATCAACTCTAATTTTGATAGTATATCTCAATAATTGATTTCAATTCAAAATTCTAGATTGCAATCAATGGAAACTGAAGTGTTTTAAAAATAATCAAACTTTTCCCAAGAAGAGAAGAAAACAGTCGAAACTCTTTGAAGTTGACTCCTACCCAAAACCAAGTCTTCATTCTAAAGGAGTGAAATCTTGGGGTGATTTTAAACAATAACAACAAAATTACTAGCTCCTATCACTATTTCGCAGTATTTCAACCACCAAAATGAACCTGTACATTATGAAGGCATGAAATAAACCCTATTTCATGTGTGTTTCACTAATATATTTCCATAAGTTTTCTTCTTTCTTCTCTCATATAAAAACTCTAATGTACAATCATCTTCCTGATGCTTGTATCCCAGCTAAAGATTAAATTATAATTGATATCTACACAATTTTGTTTTGCAGGGGAAAAGAAAAAAAAAAGGTGTTGAAATAGGCTGCAGTAATTATTTCTTATTCTGTTATTTATTTCTGAATACATGCATCTTATTTTAGAGCATCTAAAAATAAAAGATGTGTAAAACTATTGTATTGAAATAAAACTAAAGTTCATTCTAAGTATACTTCACATGCTGGGGATGAGTTGATACCTATGAATATTTAAGTCACCCTCTCACTTTTTATTTAAAAGGAAATATATAAAAAATAGATTGATTTACAAGCTTCATTGGGCTAGAGCCAGGCAGCACAACTTTTATAGTCTAAGAAGTCAAGAGGACTTTGTCCCTGGATTCCCATGCTAACAGTACAACACATGGAGAGAAGAAAATGAATATTATCTCAAGCACACAGCAGTTAACAATTGTTCCTCAGCTTCCCTGGATTTCAAACTTTACAGTACAAGCAGATCACAGCAATAAAGGGAAATAAAATCTGACTGCAAGAGAAAAAAATCAATATGAGATTGAAGATGCCTCTAGACATCTACATGTGTTGTAGCTGTCTAAGCTGCAGCTGTAATCATTAGAGATCTAGACATAGTTCATCTGTATCTGCCTGGGTGTCCACAGGGGGTCTGAAGATCAGCAAGTTCCTCAGCGTTGTCCTGCACACTCCTATAATTCTCATAGGAAGCTTGTGCCTCAAACTGGCCTTCATCTAGTTTCAGATATGGGTTGTGTAGGCACTTATATCCAAGCTTTCAGAAACGTGTAATCAGGTGCATGAGGGTGAGCTACCAGCATATTAAAACGCTGATCCTTAAAGACTGCCCTGGCTATGTATCTTAGGGTCTGACAAACCAATTTCTATTCCTTCTCTACTTTTCATTTTGCAAGTAAAGGTCTTTACATTGTCTCCTTTTGTCTCAATGTAATCATGCCCTTCAAAAGTCATTTGCTCTTTAAAAGAAAAGGATGCTTTTATGGCTGGGATGAACAGGTGCAGGCTCAGGAAATCAGAGTCCAAGCTTTATTTTGACACCAATTTCCTGTTTCACCATGAGCAAATCACAAAGGACCCAGCTTAGTTTCCTAAACATAGGTGTCTTGTGATATCTGAGAAGTCACAGGATGCCCCTGCTGGTCTCCGCTTGTTCGGAAGAGCATGGTTCTCCTACATATCCTGTGTATTATCTCCAACCCTGTGTGCATGCCTTGAATAAGCTAGTGTCTACGTTTACCCTGTACCCAGGGATAAACTGTAGCAGTTGCTCTACCACCCAATGACCCCTCCTCAACTGAGAAATCAGGGAAAAAAAGGGAGAAGCCCCATGGGTTGAAGTTTAAATAGATTTAACAAAACTGATACAATCACCAATATAAAGTGCACGAGTTTATACTCAGCCTGGTCCTTAGGAGCAGCAGAAGGCCAAGAAGGAGGAACTCCAGGAAGAGAACATCCCCACCCTCCATGAATTCCCTCCTTTTATAATGAGCTTGATGTCAATGGTATGGGATACACCTGTGGGTCAGCTTGGGGCAGCTGCCTTGATTGGATCTCCCAGCTGACTCTGGGCTACTCATGGCTGCCTGCATGGCTGGGCCATGGTTTGGTTCCTGTAAAACCAGGACACCAAAGAAGCCTGAAATGTTGTTGAACATCTATGCTTAGCAAGCTGATCTCAGCCTCCAAAATCTTCATTCCTTGGGTCACTATCTGCAGAGTTGCCTTCTACTCAAACTTCTTGTCTTAAACCATAGTTTCTGTCTTAGTAGGTGGAGATTGATCTCCTATGGGACTCCAGATGCTGTACTTGTGTCATAAATTCAACAGTTTTAATAAAGGAGAATGCTTTAAAAGTTACGTATGGAAATGCCACATCTATAAACCAAAATTTGAGACCAAGATTTTGAGGTACACACATGCATAATCCACCATACACAGCTGACCTTTTCCTCATATTAACAGCCTGAAATGCCAATGATATTGTGTATACATATAGAATTACCTATTAATAATGTATTGTATTATTACTTGATTTCAAGTAAAATTTTTCCTTTTTTTTTCCCAGTTTTCAGAGATTAAAGTCTTACATGCATGATTAAGGCATTTATGATGCAATACTTTATTTGTTCTAAACTAAAATAACATTTCAGCTCACGACATTGACCAAAATATATTATTTCCACTTGCATTTTCAAGCTTTGCAGTTCTATTAATTAATAAATAACCTTATATAGGTATCTTTCCTGTCACCAAGACTTCATAAAAATATAGAATGACTTTCATGGAAAGAAAATATTGAGTGCTAAAAACCTCTTTAGTTCCAAGATCCTCCCCCCACCAAAAGAAGAACAATATTGCAGCCATGCAATCTAAAAAAAGAAGCAAAACAAACAAACAAACAAAACCCCACCTTTAGCTCAGTTTAACAGGACCTGCTTTGAGCAGGTGGTTGAACTAGATGACTTCCAGAGGTCACTTCCAACCTAAATTATTCTGGATTCTGTGATTCTATGAGGTTTTCTTGGGTTTTTTGGTTGTTTTTTTTTTTTAGTTTTCATTAGGGTCATTAGCTACAATAATAATCTTCCAAGAGAAAAGCTGAAGCATCAGTTTCCTGATGCTTTAATCTCAAGATGATGTCCTTTTTCTTGAAAAAATTATTTAAGCAAATGACTTATTGAACTCATATTTGGAGTGGAACACATGATTTTTATTTTTTTTCCCCTAAGCTGTGTTATGCATAAGGTCAGACTAAAGAATCCAAGGCCAGTCTTGACTAAAATATATGAATCCTTAAAGTTTTCTGGGAAGTCTAATGTTAGTATCATATATTGTTTGGTTACATTTATGACATCTGTTAGCTGTTTTCTACATGTGATGTCATGACTTGTAGTTCTATTTCGAGCTTCAGTTGGGAACACATGTCCACCTACACAGTGTGCTCAGTTTGAAATATAGTCAGGACTAAACCATAAGTGGATGATTAGTGAGCACGCAGCAGAATGTTATTTTTCAAATGTATTCATGGTAAGATTCCGCTCTTGGCCCACAGCTACGTAAATGGAGGTATCTACATGTCAGTAGGTATCTAAGCTCTCCTCATAAATCAGTGGAGATCAGTCAGTAAAGCCAGTATAATCCAAAGAGCTATTCAACTGACCAAATGTAGGAATGTTATTCACTGGTTTAACCAGAGGCATCTCCTGCCAACGGAGATGACTTAAGACATCCACAACATCTGCATCAGGCTGGCAGATACGAGACAGACTCTAAAGGAGTCTATGTCTTTCTAAAGATATATATGAGGGCCAAGCAAGATGCTCAAGAGTGTGTCAAATGGAATAAATTAATTAAATCAGACCAAAAAAAAAAAAATCAATACCCTAGCTCACCTATAGACATCTACATAGTAGACATTAAATTTAGATGTCTGTACTCAAAGTCTACTATCTGGGTATGAGTGGGTCATTTTTATTTAATTGAAAAAAAAAACCCAATACGTGAAGCAAGAAGGTGCCTGAGCTGAAAAGTAGGAAAATCTGAGGGTGTATTTCAAATGCTGAAGAGTGCACAAAAATGATCAGAGGGCTGGAGCACCTCTGCTCTGAAGACAGCCTGAGAGAGTTGGGGTGGTTCAACATGGAGAAGAGAAGGCTCCAGGGAGACTTTATTGCAGGCTTTCAAATATTTAAAAGGGGCTTATGAGAAAGATGGGGAGAGACATTTTAGCAGGGCTTGCTGTGATAGGACAAGGGGTGATGGTTTTAAAGTAAAACAGGGGAGATTCAGACTAGATATAAGGATGGAATTTTTTATTATGAGGGTGGTGAGACACTGGCCCAGGTTGTCCAGAGGGGTGGTAGATGCCCCATCCCTGTAAACATTCGAGGTCAGGTGGGATGGGGCTCTGAGCAACCTGATCTACATAAAGATGTCCCTGCTCACTGCAGGGGGGGTGGATTAGATGACCTTTAAAGATTCCTTCCAACAATAATTATTCTATGATCCTATGATTCAGTGAGCACTTCTGAAGACCTCATCAGTTTTCCTAAATTTGCTTACAAGTAAAGTCCTCACCAAAGCCTCTCCCCAGGTTAATGAACAGTGTTCATGTCGTGCAAGGGACTCACACACAGTCTTCACCAATAGATTATTATTGGGATGTACTGTGCATCCAAACAAATCCCTTTCAACAGCTCCAGGTTATTTCTGCTTCTTGCTGTGCACAGACTAAGGATGGAGCAAATGTGAAGATTTCTGTTCATGAGAAAATATTTTTTCAGGAGCTTCCAAATATCAACATTATTGCTACTGCTCTTCTTAGGGTGATCCATGTCCAGACATCTTCAATTAAGGAGTCTATTTCACCTCATACCAAAATAAGTAACTAAAATTGGTCAAAGGAACTGCTGCCTGGAAGTACCTATTTTTTCCACTGGATGCAGCACAAACTTTTGGTGACTAGCTCATATTTACATGTCTATTTTTTTGGATGACTACCATTAGATGAGATGGATCCCATCCACAGTGGCCCTCGATCAGAAGGACTGATCCATGAAGACATTCTATGACTTTAGCTGTAGCTACTGAAAAAGGCCAGGCTACAAAAACAGCCCACTCAGCTGCCAGCATAGCTGGCAAAGCTGAGAATGCAGTCACTGCTGTTTGAATTATACCTCAGGCTGTTTCCTGAGTTAAGATTGAGAACAAGGGTGATTCTGACATCACTAGAAATCAGGATGATTTTAAAAATTTGAGTGGAAAAACAAAAAAAAGAAGTAAAATTGGCATCCTCTTTTCTAAAATGAGACTGCAAAGACCAAGAAGCAAATTCTTCAAAATTCAGTTGCTAACACCACTAGAAAAATCAATAACTGTGAGAGATAAAATCCCTTTGAGATCTCTGTTTTTTTTTTTCTCATTAGATAATGTAGTCCTGTAAAGTGGAAACACACAGAGGGATAAAATGAGACCTCACATAAAACTTCTGTCACTCCCCAAAGTGACATCTCATGGAGCTCCTGTGAAATCAACACTCACCAAAGCAAACATGATTTTTGGAGTTAGCACTTCAGAGCCAGTACATGGGTAAGTGTCCAGCAGGATCAAGCTCCTATTCCTGAAGCCTGGCAGATTGTGAAGAATAAAAAATTATGAATACACTGATATCAGACTCTTCCCTTCTCATTTAGGATTCACTGTGGCTCCTTCATGGCCTTGCAGTATAACTGAGTCTCTCTGGACTCCACTGAATAAATGAGCAGTGGTTTTCTTTGTGTCCTTTCCAGACACTACAGCTCCCAAGATCTCAAACAAATCAGTTTTGGGGCTATGTCTTCACTTAAATTCTCCAGAGATCATGGTACAATTCAACTGAACAACCATTTTCTTCTCTCTGAATCAGTCTCACACAATGCTCTTGGGTAGTCCTTATAACAGTGCTTCATCACCCCGAGCAATACCATGGGGACAGCTGTAGTTAAACAGATACCAAATCCTGTCTCCTTGGTGACAATATTCAACATTAAAAAAATGAAATATAGACCTGGATGGATCCACCTGTTTCCTGGTAAAGCTGCTTCTCTCAGTGGAATGGTTTAGTTTATCATTCTTAGGTCTAGGAAAACTCTGTGAATATTTGTTTCAGTCCCTTTGGAGTCAAAGGAAAAAGGAGACATCTGCAGACGAATTGCTAAGCCAGGGTCTGAGATGCCTGGCCATTTCAATGGAGGCATACAAAGCCATATCTCCAAGGAAAGCTTGTCTTCAGCGCTCCTAAAACTGTGTCTATACGATGTGACACATCTGGAAGACAAGATGCATGGTTGTACCAAGTGAGTCATGGACTCTCAGAATAAATTTCAGTTTCTAACTGTGACCTCATCTTGGTTTTGCTCCTTGCCTACAGTCCAACCAACCCAAATTAATTTGATTGAAACCATCATCGGATCTCTTTTGTTCTGTCGCAGATTAGATCAAAAAAGCTCTCCAAGATGGGTCTGGATAAAACAGAGCCATAGCTACACCACTGTGAAATCTAACCTTTGCTTTGTTACCTCACCTAGTAGTTGCAGAACTGTTGATTTTTCCCAACAAGTCCCCATCACTTCAGAAGGATCCCATAAATTTTCCATTTCTCCACCATACCTGGAAATATCACCCAAGTTCAAATTCTGTAGGAATTCTTCTTCTATAGGAGCACAAAAACAGTCATGCAGTCATGTTGGAAAACACATACTGCTCTTCCCACATCAACTGCTTCTATTACATATCTTTTCCGTGCTTTTAGACTGGAGCCTCTGAAGAACTCAACCTGTGCTGACCTTCTGCTATTACTCATTGTGCTTTTGCAATTTCAGAGAAGCAAACAAACACAACTTAAAACCAAACTCCAGCAAGGAATCCAGAACAATACTTGATCTTAAGAAAAGAACCACATCTATAAATTTCAGCCTATCATGCACATCTTTGAAGGCTGGAACATTTGGTTGCATCCTTGCCTATTTTTTTTTAATATTTATGGAGACATACAGAGCAGTTTATTTTTCCTTTGTTTGATGACCACAGTTAGCACATTTTCTCTCTTTGAGACAGAGATCACGTCTGGATATGTTGCAGGCAGAAGACCTTTGCCTGTTGCATCTGTAAGCCATCCCCTGAAGTTTTACATCTCATTTCAGTTTCTATTCTCTTTCATTTTGGTTGGAAGAGACCTATAAGATTATCAAGTCCGACTGTTAAGCTAACACTGCCCTCTCAATTCCCTCAGGAAGAATGAAAGTTTAGTAGCACTCATAATTAATAATCTATCAAATTAAGAGGTAAATGCCCAGTAGCTCTTAATCTGAAATTCACTAAACCATTGAAAAGATGGCTGTTTGTCAACTTTAAAGCAAGACCTCAGCACTAAAAGACCTACATTTAAAGCCCTGGATAGTTGTTCTTCTGTTTATTATTTAAAGAAGTACAGGCCTTCTTCCACAATCATCTGAAAATGGTGGGAGACTTTCCACAGATTTCAATGGGCTTTGGGTCTTCTTGTAAACAGTTGTGTATTCACAGTAATTGTAGTATTGCCAGTTACACTTTTTATTAAATGCATCTTATTAAAATGTAACATGTTCTGTCATCGTGGACTTGCATTATTCTCTGGTTCTTCTTTGTTACATCATTAGTGGGATTTTATAACAGTAATAATTCTGTGTCTTTACTGATATACTTCTGAGCAAAAGCACCCCCTTTCCTTGTATTTTCCCCAGTTCTATCATGTGTTTTTCTTCTTTATTCTTCTGCCCAAATTGGTGATTTTCTGTACTGCTTTCAGTTCTGGTTTCTGGCTCTTTACTCCCCCCCATGATTCCTCTCTCTGGCAGTGACTTGATCTAAAACAATTATGCTTTCTCTCTCATTGATCATGTCTTCATTTGTATTGTAGCCTGGCTATAACTAAGGATCATTCATAATTAGGCTTTTTTTTTCCAGGCTGCTAGCCTGGAGTGAAGGGACACTTTTGTACACATGAATCAGGTGCCAGGATGCAGTTCTCTGTAGCTGTGCTGTGGCAAAGCTGGGAATTTGCCAAGCAATCATAGCAAAACTTTTAGAAAAAAAAAATAAAAATAATCAAGCTTTATTCTGAATGTGAGGGTGGGAGAATGAATTATTATCTGATCCAAATAATTATCCCATCCTTGTTTTACCAGCACCAGGACATTTATTTTGACCAGTCCCATGTTGTTCCAGATTGTGTTGAGCCACAAAATAAAAAAAAAAAAAGGATTTGGCTGCTGATGCCATCTTAACCAGCTTTCTGATACTTGTCTTCTTGAATTGTCATGTTGAGCCATCCTCATTCTGGAGGGTATATAAATCCTCAAACACTAGTATATATGCCCTATCCACAGCTATTTGCATCAGCTTTAATTCTGCTCAGGAATATCCTTTTTTCTTTGGATGTGCCTACTTCAAACAGCAAGGACTGAAAACCAGAGAAACCCATGTGTGTGAGGGGCAGGAGAGAGTCTGAGCAAGGATAGGAGCATATCCCTAAGAAAAGCTATGACATGATTTTGGGATAAATGAAAAATATAGCAAAGAAACTCGGCCATTGAGTGATGCCTTTAGGTAGACAGAAACAGCACTTTGCACATTCTTCTAGAACAAGCAGAATTACTCCAAGGAAAATACCTGCCTCCATCAAAAATACCTGCCTCCATCAAAAATACCTGCCTCCATCAAAAATACCTGCCTCCATCGAACAGTTTTGGATCCTACCTGGCTCAGCCTACAAGACTCCTCATTTTTTCTCATCGCTTGGCATCGCTTTCTCGTCCCGTGGGGCAGCCTCTGGGAATGAATTGCCACTACTCACAGGTCAGTTCTCTGCAGTCACTGTTCCTGGAATTGTTTCCCACTGACTGCCTGTGCCATTTGACACCGATGCTATCACACTGTAATTACCAGCTGCTGAGGGCAGGAGGGAGTAATGCAATTTCAACAGAGATTTCCAGCTACTTTTTAAAAAAAACCCAACACCTAGAACAAGAAATTTCCCATATCTACTATTAAGTAGGTCATCCTACCTACTAGTAATCAATCAATTATTAATGGCACTATAACACATAGAGAGTATGAGCTTAACCCTCATTCTCACGGACAAAGAACAGGAAAAATGTTATTAATAGGCAAAAAAAGAGGAACATTGCTTAAGGTCACACAGGACATTTGCAACTAGATAGAGGGTTGAATTTACAGTGGGAGACTGACACCTTGGATTAATTTTTATTGCTTAAAGCCATGACTCAGTTTTCAGTTTTGTCTGTCGTTCATGGTTGTTTTTTTTTTTAA
Organism: Podargus strigoides; assembly: GCA_028020825.1. Classification (NCBI taxonomy): domain Eukaryota; kingdom Metazoa; phylum Chordata; class Aves; order Caprimulgiformes; family Podargidae; genus Podargus; species Podargus strigoides. The sequence continues at coordinate 56,167,528 of CM051623.1, read as the reverse complement.
TTTTGGATCTTTACACATTTTCTGCTACAGATGAAGGTGCTTGCTTACTGACTGTGGGCTTGAGCTATATTGCATAGACCCCTTGCAGGTAGTCAGTGAACCACCAGGAATCTGCAAACCCCAGGCTGAAAAGCCCCCAAGTAGGATTTCCTCTCTGTATCTGCTGATGCCTAGGGGCTATGGGGAATCCTTAGGGTATCATTCTATTTCAGTAATGCCTTTAAAATAGTCATTGTAGGAAGCATGAAAGTATTTGTGGAGGTAAGCCTGAGCTTTGGAAGTAGTGACAGTGCTTGGAGGCCGGGCAGAGATGACCAAGGCGAGCACAGCAGGAAGTCTTAGCTAAGCAAGCACCAATTCACACCTGTCCCCAGCAGTCTATTCACAGGAGCTAATAATAAAAAGTTTGCATTTAAACAGAGCCCTTCATCCCTTGTGATCCCAAAGCACTCAGCAAATTATACACCCAAAGGTCACATCAACTGGTGCTGAAATCCACTGTGTCCTGGCTACAACAATAGGAAGGAGGAAAAGTATGTCCAAGGACAACAGGGTGAATTCCCACTGACACCATGCCTGGTGCTTTTCAAGGTCCATCCGGAACAATTGGGAGTTAGGATTGTAAAGCAGCCCAGAATACTGCAGAGCACTATAGTATGCTGATATTCATCAGGTTTAACCCTTAGAAGAAAGAAAGGAGAAGGAAAAAGGAAAAGAAAGTCAAACAGAAGTAATGACACTACTTGAATTCAATGCTATGGTTCCAGAGAGTCTACACATTTTAGATCTGTTGCTTAGCCTGTTTAACTATCCCCTCTAACATGCCCTTTCTGTGGATTAAATGTGCTGTTTATTCATTGTTTCAAGGCAATGAAATGACTCATACTGAGTCTATTCCCAGGAAATCTTGCCAGGTGAGGGAGGGTGACATTTACTAGGGGACCTATTAATTGAAATCTACTGTAATAATACAAACAAAACTGAAAACTCCAGTTCTTCTGCGTGGCCCAAGCCTTATCATTTCATCTCTGGGCAGCACTGCATATCCCTGAGCAAGGCACAATGAATCTGTTCCACCGTGCAACCCCGAACAATCCTCTTTCACAGGTCTTGCACCTTAAATCAAAACAATAAAAGGCCCAAGGAATTTTGAAATGGCAAATTCAATGGCCCTGGGAGGGGTAGAAGGAAGACAATCTCACACATTCTCCCACCATACAAAGCCAAGCACCTGTAATTTACAGAGTCAGCTGCACACCTTTGCTGGTTGGGAACAACACTATCAAAAGTCAACGGACATCCGTGTTGCTCCAGCTATCAGCCAACTGATTCATGTATCCTGTTACTTACACTTTGTAGATGGGTTTCCTATGTCATCTGGCCTGAGAAACACCCTAAGACTAACATCAGGTTGTGGCAGATGGAGATCCAGCTAATATGGCTCCAACATGGAGAGGTGCTCTTAGGACTGCTGGCTCTTTTCCCTTTTCTCAGTCCGTGAGAGTTTTTTTGCCAAGGTTAACATCTGAAAACAGTGAGAAAAATGTCAGTCACCAGAGTATATAGAATATATAATGAACTGAATGGTCATTAAAATTAAAGCAGATCTAGTAAATAGTCTTTTGGAGGTGATTCATTTGCTTCAATAAACGTTTTCAGTGTTATACATCCATCCATGAGCTTTAGAGTATCTTGCCTGGCTTCTATTTACCACTTCACAGAGGAATGCATCGTCCACAAGTTCTGTGGTCAGACCTGCCTTCCCAGAAAGATTCCTCAGCTGCCCTAGGATGTCTCAAATGCACTAGAAACCTGTACTCAGGAACCTGCACCATACCTCAGGTGTTTACTTCAAGATGAACAGAACCACCCTTTGGACTCTGGAAACAGTTCAGTTGGAGCCACGTGCTATTAACAATGGCCATGGTTGTCCCACTTAGCCTACAGCTGCTGTTCCAGGCAGAGGGTTTCCCATAAATCCTATTTCCTATCTGCTACCCACAGATGGATATCTTGAATACATTAGAGTGTCTCATGTAACACTAGGTGCTTACCTGTGGGCAGCTGAATTGAGTCTCCTGTTGACAAGATTGAGTGCCTCTTCATTTTCGTGGTGGGAGGTTAGACATCAGCAATATATTCACACTCCTACATTGGGATGTCTAGTTTTAATACATCATTTTCAAGCCAAATGCCATCCTGATTTGGCTTGTGAATTTGAAGCTCTAGCTATTCTTCCTGTCTCATTTTTCTGTGTTCATGTATACCAATGGGTTCTGTCCAGATTCTAGGCTCAGTTCTACACCAGGAGGTACTGCAACTTCATTATTATGTGTTAAATGACTTGCTTGTTAACAAAATTGCAGTTCAGCAGAGCATCTCTATATTTAATAATATCATGACTTGAGCTAATCTTTATAACTATGGGCTAGAATAGCTCAAAATATAATCGACTGGCATGGAGGAATCTGCAAACCTGATCATCTGGTGGCCTCAGTAAGAAGGTCCTACAGAATATATCACCTCCAATTATGGGTTCCAAATCAGGACTTTGAGCCTTGATTTGAGTGTATACTGGAGGCTGGACCTCACCAGTAAATGATGCGCTGGTCATTCTGTCAGTCAGCTCAGGTGCAGGCAGATGTGAATAGTTGCTGCATCACTTTCTATTTTCTTTTCTGGCATGCTGGCAGACAGCTACCCTGATATCCCTCCTAGAACTGGGCCTACTAGGTCCCAAGTGTTGGGTTAATTATTCTAAATCACAGCCATGTGAAAGTCCACCCTCCAGTTTAAGCCAGTTATTTTTCACCCTGTGTAAGAAACAGCTATATATGGACACTTGCACGTGTCAGACCTTCCTGTAACAAGGCTGGAACCACAAGTTACATTTGGAAATTTTCTTTCTCTTTTTCTATAGACAGAAACTAGAAAATAGCCAGGATTATATAACTAACTCATAGGCATCTGAAGTTTTCTGTTCCTACATAGGAAAAATGTTTCTGCTGCCTAGTGGAAAAACAATTTGCAGATGAGGATGTCTGCTAAGGTCAACATATCAGGCCTAATGATTTTTCTGCTCAAGAGTTCACAGAAGACAGGCATTTTGTATCCTGAATTTCAGGCCAAAAAGCAATTCTTAATGTGTATAATTTTATGCCTTGTCTAATACAGCCTTTGAGATTTCACTTGTTTCCTTTTTTTAAGACCAATAATTTACTTGAATCAAAGTTTAGTCTTTGTTCAGAAGCACAGAGGGAAAGCATACACTTCTGTCACAGCCTGTTCCAGCAGTTAGTCTCTCTGTGTATCTATGCCTAATTTCTGTCTAATTCCAAGAAGGAAATAAAAATAACTACATGTTCTTCAGAGAGCAAATTACAAACCTCCATCAGTAATTTCTTACTCAATGCTTTGTGCAAATACTTTTCCAGGTTAAACTGATTATTAGAAATAGTTGCAAACCTATCCAGTGAAGACCCAGAACTACAAGGTATTGTAATTGTGGTCCTTTGACCATCTCCATTTACACTTTTCTACAGAAGCTAAAGCTGAAGATCAAACAGAGAATGATGATCACTAAAAAAAATCAGTGTACCAGAAGATCCAGCCTTTCCAATGCTAAAAGGTCTTATCAGTTTTACATATTTGGCTTGTCACAGATGCCATCAAAGTACATAACTGGAAGCAAAGGGAATGTGCAGCACAGCTAAAAATGAATGTGGTTGTACATAATTATACAGAGCACAGTGGAGGGGGAGAGACAAATCAAAGCATGGAGGGAGCTCCCAGGGCTTTGCAGAAGGCTTAAACCAATACCATTTGCCACTGAAGGAAGAAAAAATAAAAATAAAATATAAAAAAGAAGATTAAAAAAAAGAAAAGTTTCCCTTCTGCCATCTGGTAGCAAATTACAAAGCATACCAATGCTGAAAGCCAGTTTCAATCTCCAGCTCCACTTCGCTTCGCAGCCAAAACCACAGGGGAAAAAATAAAATCCTGCTCCTGAATCTAAAGGCTTCTTTTACACATCCATCAGATCGTTGGGAGATATCTGTATCTCACCTAATTTAACATGCTTGTGCTCCTGTCTATCCCTTTGCCCTCACCTTATTCCTGAGCTGTGAATGCACCTTAGGAGAGAAAGACAAGTGAAAGTGAGCGAATCCATCCCAGGCAGAACTGGGCAGAGAACAACAAGCTTTCCAGCATGAAAGTGAGACAGCTCCTGTGGTCAGCAAAACCTCTGCCATCTGAAGTGCCTGCTCTGAGTCAATCACAGCCCAGCGAGATGAAGAAAGGCAGCTCTTTGAGCATAAGGCAAGTTGAGACATCAGTCTTGTCCCAGCCATGCACTGCAAAGAAATGAAGGTGAAGACCTCTCCTCTGCTCTCCAGAGAAGACATCAGTCAGTGCATGGTTTTATCCATAAAGGGGTAATACTCCTTTGAAGCAGTGGTTCCCAGGGTGTCAGAGGTACCCCCCAAAGACTCCTGAGGGACTCGCCCAGGGTCTGTGGAGCACACGACACGTGGGTCTTTGCATGACAGGACAAAAAGGGGTGTGTGAGATGATGTGAAATCCTGCTGGATTTCACAGGAGGGCAGGGAGAACTCACCTCCTGGAAGCTGGAGAAATCTTAGGTGGGATTCGTCTGTGCAAATGTGAGTCGGCACTGGAGCTGATCGTCCAAAGCTCTCTTCACAAATAGGCATTTAGGGTGGGATTAGCCATGCAAACACAGCTGTCTGGTACACTTTGGGTACCTCCCTGCCTCAGCCTTGGGTGTCTGCTCCAGACAAGGACCAAGGTGTCCTGTGTCATATCTGCCAAACCTGTGCAGATGTCTCAAAGCCCCAGGTGGTCTTCAATGGTACTAGATGCCAATGTTTATGCAGGTGAATCATGCCTTTAGAGAGCAGTTACTCTTCCTCCCTCAAAGGTAGTGAGGGGCTAATTCAGCTGTATAACCATAAGTGTCTGAAGGATTTTGAGATGACTGAAACAATCTTACTTTGCCTCCAGCTGCAGCTCCAGCGAGATACAAGTCTCTTGGAGCTGTTATGTCACTTCTGGCAGATCTGTGCAGATGTATCAGATGCCCACAAGCATCTCAGTTGGCTCAAGATGCCTGTAGGTGTGCAACTAAATTGAGCTCTTAAAATCCTTCTTTGCAAACGTGTAATCTTCCATGAGCTCAAAGCCTGCGCTGACAGCTTGAGCTGTGGGTGGCTAAAAAGTACATATCTACAGTTAAATGAGATTTGAGTAACTCTTTTTGTCCAAGGAGAGAGGATTTCTCTTATGTGATTTTAGGGGTAGTGTTCAGTTCACAGACTGAGTCTCCCAAATTTAGGTTCAGCACCACAGCATCTCCTTGTGCACTGACTGCCAGCTAGAGTCAGCGAAGCTCTACCTGCCCAAACTTTGGTGTCTGGTCCAAGACACCCACATGAGGCTAAACATCCCACAGGAGCTATGGGAGACCTGTCTCTTTCTGCAGTGATAGCAGGAGGTTTATTTGGGTACCCTATGACATCCAAACATATCAATGTTTATCTAACTGGCTTGGGCTCCTAATCCTGCCCAATGTCTGTTATAGGATGATGGAAGCATCAGTACCCATAGTAACTCCGTTGGAGAAAGAAAGGTTTGAAGACTCCTGGCACCAGATAGTTGCAGGTATATCAGAACTGGCACATTTCAGATGGCAATTCTGGGATGGCATATACCACCCAACAAATGGTTCGTTCTTCTTCACTGGAAAGGGCTGAAGGAGTATATAGCAAACATCAACTGCATCCCACCTGGCAATCTGGGGTAGTACATGAATGTGAGGGTCTTCTGAAAGCTTCTAGCTGTGAGACTGGGGAAGTGGAAATCCTAAGATCCATCTTATTGAGGTCACATCAGCCTGTCCATTTCCTCCAAGCCGTGGAGGAGGTGACCAGTGCTTGTTCTTCTAACAAAAGTGCTCCTCCACACCTGAAAGGTAAGCTGAAACAAATCCACTCTGCACCAGCATGTAAGTGACATTGCAGGTGATGTGCCAAAACAAACAAAGGCAAAGTTTATGCTTTTTTTTTTCCCCTACTCCTTAATGCTGTTGAAATCAAACCAGAGATCTATTGCACTTGCCTTTTAGCAGGAGACTTCGTAAGATTTTATTTTTATTTTCAAACTGGGAAATGTTTCAAGCTAGGGAGGGCAGGTTTAGACTCTCATGAACCACATCAGCCTCTAAATAAAAAGCCTTATTTCATCTTTTTCATTTGGCATTGCCATATACCCCTAGTCATAAGGAGGAGTTTATTTTCATAGGTCCTGTATGAATACTGAGATCTTTCTCTGCCTTTCTCTTTCAAGCTCCCAGTCCAACCAGTCACTAAGGGTCCCTTAGCTGATATGAATGTAGATGACAGAGAGTGGATGCTGTTCCTACCATCAGATCACTTAACGAGAAAGAGGTCCAATGAACCTCCTAAGTGCTCAGTCATGTAGGGGTTTGGCTTTATGCCTCCAGAAAAGTTTTTCTAGAATATTACTTTCTTATAGACATCAGGCAGAAAACTAAAACCCTAGAGCTGCCAGGCTTGTGTCCTACATGCCACTAGTTTTCTTTGGAGGCTCCCCAGCGCCAACGAAACAAATTACTAACCTTATGAGAATCGATGAAACTCCAGCCAACTGTAGGAAGTTGCAACAGCAGCCTTCTATCAAAAGGAGCTGCTTTTTTTAAGCAGTGCACTAATGAGCAAGTGCCTTCAGGAGGCTGTCGAGGCTGTGCGGTTAAGCATCACTTACCCTCTTGTTTTTAGCCAAAACACATCCTCATTTTGTGGAGACGCGACAGCAGCTCTCCCAGTCTGTGCCATGGGTAAGTGCTGGTGCCAGTAACATGAGCTGAGGATTTGGCATCCTGCTCCCACAGCACAGGGATTCATTTGGCTGCTGCCAAGCGAGAAAGTGGCGTGTACCCACACAGACATGAAAGGCTTGAATTGGTAGCTCTGCCATGCACTGAAGTAGAAAACACACTGATGTTGTAAGGGAAGAAGTCTCTGCACTCCTAATGTGTCTTTCACTAAGGCTAAGTAGATAGGCAAAGAAGTTTGGGCTTTTTTCTTTCAGATGTTGGTAGTCTGGAGAAAGAGAAGGTTGATCAGCAAAAACAGAGTCAGAGTGGAGTAAAATATGTTCAAGCAACAATTTTCTTCCAAGAGCAGAGTTTTTTAGATGTGCTCTGGGGGTTGTATTTAAACTCTGACTTTGCCTCTAGTTCAGGATGTTTACCTAGGCAGACAGGTACTCTTATTAGCCCAGAAAGTCCCATGCACAATCTGTGTGTGCACGTGGTTATGTGTTAGAAAGGAGGAAAAGTCACTGGGGGTTGGAACTTGATGATTTTTGAGGTCCCCTCCAACCCAAACCATTTTACAATTAGGATAGAGGGGAAGGGCAGAAGGAGAAGGGAGAATACGGAATCAGTGTGGCCCATGGAAAGCCTAAAGCATCACCTGCCCACACTACAGCATTCCTCCCTGAAATTCTGGCCAAGCAGCCCAGGGGGGTAAGATAATTGAAAAGCAATAGCAAGATGATCTTTAGATGAGTTTTTAATCTTCCCACAAAAGCTAATAAAATCTGAATGGCCCTCCTGAGGCCACATTTTATTGCCACAAATTCCCATTACATCCCTGGGAGAAGTAGCTCACACGTTAAAGTGTCTTGTGAGTCCCTGTAAAAACAAATTCCTTCAGCCACCTCCTCACAGCTGCCAGAAACACCCATTTCCCCAGCAGTTCCCCACCTTTTAGTCTCCATGCCAGAGCACAGTAGCCACACTCAGCAAGAGAGCCACAGGGCTCCTCCAAAACAGAAGAGTGGTATTTGTGGCCTCCTTCCTGCAGTCTTTATGGTTAATAAAGATAGATGATATGTTATTTCTTAGGTAAATTTCTGTGTTGTGAAGTCTGTTGGGTTCTTCTGACTCAAAACTTCACAAAACAATCTGCCTTTCCTGTGACTGTAATGATGATATTTCAGCACCCTACCTGTGCCTCCTTCCTCCAGTATAAAGAAACTGCTGATATCTGAACCCTTAGGGCTAAATTTTATAATTCTTCCCTTCCTTCAATTTTTTAATGGCTGGAAATGATGATTTGTCTAAGGTGACCCATAATTAAGGTGGAAGCTGGGGTTGAAATCTCATTTATGAAAAGGAACTAAGTAACATAGGAAATACTGTCCCTCACTCCTTTTTGTGCCAGCTAAGTTAATCCTGTGTGATTCTAATAATAACCTATAGCTACAGAGGTGTGGTTTGAATAGGAAAACTCACATGCCAAGTAGACTTAAAAAGAGGCTGGTAAGGGGCTGGGTAGCTCTGTGGGTTGTTGCACTGATTTCTAACTATAAAATCCATAGGTGGTTTTTGAATGACTGTCATGGATTGGGTTTGTTCTCCCCTGAATCTCTTTTCTGCACAGATAACACAGGCTGTAGCTGTTAGTAGTTGCAGCAAGCTGTGCCATTCCCTGGCTGCCTGTTTGCTTCTTGCCTGTGGGTCACAGGAAAAACTTTTTGTATTGTCATGGACCACAGGCATTATTTAAGATGTTCTTCATTCTCACCCACTTTATATAGGCTAGAGTATCAGTAATTAATCATAACAGAAATAACTCACCAGCAGAAGTTTTTGATACCTGGAAGTAGTGATAGAAATTTAAGCAGTTGTTCTTATTAGTAGGTAAGACCATATTATTAGTGTTATTATAAATAGATTCATTCATTTCTAATCATGAGAATAATATTGACCTACCCAAGTGAGTGAGGATTAAAAGTCTGATGTGATATTTCTGGGAAAGTTCAGAACTAGATTTGGTTGCCTTCACAGTTGAGTATTTAATTCAACAGCTAATTTATTCATGTGCTGTCCTATTCTAAAAAGATTAAAGGCATTATATATTTATATAATTCACTATTTATTATGAATTCCTTATATTGTTCTCTGTTTAATAAAGGAAAGGCAGGAAAATAGAATCAGGTAATAATTAAATGCAGTGAGAGCATCAACCCAATTTTTAGGTCTAAAAATTGGTGCATGAGCATTAAGATCTGACTTGCCAAGGCACAAAGTTCATCTACAACCATGCAAAAGCATGATCTTGTTAGCAACCCAAAAGGGGCATCTGTGTAACCTTTCTTTTCCTCACATTACCTCTCAGGGCATGGGAATGGTGTAAATGAATTGCACTTCCCAGGCATTCTGTTGCTGAGATACCAGGAACAGAAATCCAGCCTACTTTTATTTATCTCAGCATTTAATAAGCAAATCATATAATTTCACCAAAATGGGCAAGTTATTGAAAGTAAAAAAGAAAACAAAAATTTAAAAAGAGTTAAAGTTTGTGATCATAATCTTTCTCCATATTTAGGCTTTTTTTTTTAATCACCATTGTCAATCCTACATCCTTTTGAGGTCAGTTCATCAATGATTGCACTGTTAGTGCTGATCTCTGCCTCCCTTCATCATCTGCTCTTTACACAGTACCTACAGTAGAAAGTGTTGCTGATAAGCTTTGACCTGAAAAATCTGTCAAATACACTGGTTTAAGCTTTAGGGCAAACACCCCTCTGGGATGATTCATCAAACCTAAGACACATTTATACAGGCAAGATTGACTGCACATCTCTTGATTACAAGAGAACTAAACAGCACCAGCTTAGCACTCACATCACAGGGGAGCTCAGGCAGAAAAATGTGGAAAAATATTTTGTAGATAAAACATAACATTTTATTTCAGGCTGAAACCTGTGCCTTTCAGAGCAGTATCCAAAGACCTGACAGGAAATCTTTGGCATTTGTGATGGCACTAGTCAGCTATGATTGGGCTACTGAGTCAAAGCCATGATTTCCTTGGGGCTTAAAAGATAAGCTAAGGCTGGGCTCAGATGGGTAGGCATAGCTCTTTAGTGCCAGCTGAAAAGCCTATCAGAGACATCCACATGCCTAACATGACAAAGGACTTTTGGGAGAAGTGTGCCAGTTGGAGCAGCAGCTGAAGGTCAGATGAAATCCCCCAGGGCATCTACATACAAATCCCAAAATTTAACTTTCTTTACCCATGAACTGAACTTCTGGGTTTAGATGAAGCTAATCCTACCCCATATGAAGCATAAAAAATCAAATCCTTTTAACTATTCTTGATCAAGTTAGACTCAGGATTTATTCTCAGCCTGGTGTTTGTGCTAACTGGTATGTTCTTATTCAGGTTTAAAAAACTTTGGCCATGGTGTTAATCTATGTGCTCTATGAGTGGAACAAAATTGATTCAAAGAACCTTTTAATTTTCAAAGGTCATCTTTAATCTAGACTTGATAAATACATGTTTTGGACTAGGCACATTCCTAATATTATAAGTGAAGGAAGGAGAAAATAGGATAAGAAAACCTAATGGCCCAATAGAGCTTGTAAAAGCAAGCAGAGGGAGGCCAAATCCATTTGCATGGGACAGGCAAAGGTCCAAGGAGAGAAAGGCAATGACAAGACAATCATGTGGACAAGTGAAGATATGATACATGGTACATGGACAACATATCCCTGAGGTATAAGAAGATCACTTTCCTGACAGCTTAGCATAGTCAGGTGAATGTAGGCAAAAGACTTTAAGAGCTGGGAATTTTTGACAAGAGCAGAAAGAAGAGAGGAGCTATATAAGGGTTATGTAATACTGGGAACTTTTGAGATTAAAAAACTATTTCTCAGAGTTCTTACATCAGAATGTTTGTTATTCAAAAACAATGGGCATGGATTGGTGAAACCAAGCTCTCTTACACAGGAATAAATCATTGCAGGAATCTAACATGCACATGAATTCCAACTCTGATTCATCTCAGTACAATCTTCTTATACACTTCTGCTAAATTTATTGTGACACAGCTTAGAATGGCCAAACATTTTCAAGATCATTTGTTAACTCTCTTTTTCATGTCAAATACCTAAATTCCACGTGCAGTCACTCTGAGGAGTCTTTCAGTATTCATTTTTCAAGAGAAGCATGTGGACTGTTTTCTTATTAAACACTGTGTCAATGTATGTGTAAGCATTGTTGATAACAGGGTGACATTAAATCCTAGAAAACCACAAAGACTACTAGTGGTGTTGTGACGTGTTTAGCAGTGGAGAAAGCAGTAGCATAAGTAGTCTGTGAGGAATCAGTGCAATATCAGCTCCAGGAAAAGAGAGGACCAATTGATAACACTCAATCAAAAGAAACTGAGGGGAAGAATGTGCCTGATACTGGTGAATGGGAACAACCTCAGATCAACAAAAATCAGTTTCATTCATCGAGGAAATTTCAAATTTGATGAAAGAGACCTTTGACCAAGTAATTCATAGTCTGTTTGTTATTTGAGAAATGGTTTCTCAGTAGGAAGAAAAGTGCAAGTGTTTTCCCTCTGGGATTGATACTTTTCCCTTCCAGTGACCAGATTTATTTTTTTTTTAAAAATGCAGGGTAAAATAAACAGAAGGGAAATGTGACACCCCTTTTCTAATCTGGAGACAGTAATGTATAAAGAAAACAAACCAACATCCCTGCCCATTAAGGACAGGGTAAGAGCCCTGGGTCTTAAACTTCAGGCAGGGAGAGTCAATCTAGAATTTGGGTGGTTGGGACTGGATTTTGTTAGTGGAGTTTTTAATCATAAAAATAATGAAATAGTGGAGCAGATAGACAGGAGAAGGTATGTGGACATTTATTGACTGCCAGTGTTAATTTGGTTGTTCCTTTCTCAGTATACAAAGTAAATGGCTTCTTGAGATTCACCTGAGCCCTATTTCCTAGGACATTTTTATCTACATTTTAAGCCACAGAAACATCAGAAAAGTAAACTCTGTATAAAGCACATAACTTGCTGGAGGACACATTTCAAAAAGCAGCTGTCAAAAAGGAGCCATCACCAAACAAAGATCTTCGCAGCTGAAGTTCCTGAGAGGCTTCCACAAGTTCATGAGCTTGGAGGGCTTTCAGAAGGGATTTGAAAATAAACCAAAAAGAAACCTACCACTTAATTTGGGATGATGACCTAGTTAATGGCAGAATGTATAACAATAGGTAGAAGGATGCAGTTAGAGCCTTCTGTCCTTAAACAGATATGTCTAAGATATGTAGATATGTCTATCTAGTCCTGGGTTACCTGTCCCTAGGACAGCCAGAGCTGTATCTCCTGCAGTACACTTGTTCTGCACAGTATTTGAGGCATGCAGGACACTGAACTTCCTAGAAAAGGAAGTGATTTGGTACTTAAGGTCTCTGGGTTTCAGGTCTCATGCAGCTGGGAAGCATTGCTGCTGGGAGATGGCAGCTTGTGATGACCTGATGTGTGCACAACCCTGCTTCTCAATGTGAAGGCAGAGGATGTCCTTTCCTCTTCTGCATCTGGCAGCCCTGAGTTTCAGCCCAGCAAACCAAAGCCCACCCTTAGAGGTAATTTTTGCAAGGGTTTGTTTTTATGTAGGATTTCATATCTCAGGCAAAGCAACTTTCATGCCCCTGTCCTGCTGTAACCACAGACAGCATTACCTCAGGACATCTGCTTATAAATTTCATCTCAGAGAACAAACATAAATACCTCAGATGACATCATATCCTCTAAAACTGGAGACATCCATAGAATAACAGGAGGTGAAGGGAAAAAAAGAAGCCTGCAATAATAAGAAACCAACTGGGAAGGGCAGTCTTCAAGAGGATGCAGGGTCACAACATGAGGCAGCTAAAAATCACAGAGGTGGGGCTGATGTGAGCACGAAGAAGGCAGCAAGAGAGTGGTAGCAGGAACAGTCGCAGCCTGATGAGCATGGGAAGTGGTTTGAAGATGGCAAATGGTGTGACTGAGAAGGGACACAGCATGATGTGAACATGGCCCATATCCCCCCCTGGGCAGAGTGGGTGCAAATCCTCTAAAGGATGCCTGCTAAGGTCATAAGTTACTCACCCTGTGGTCCCTGAACAGAGTGGAGAGAAACACACCCTTTCAAAGTGTGCTTCATCTTCTCCTGAGAGGTGTCAGCCAGGTGTCCTGCTGCCAGGCAAAGCCTGTTGATGGAGATGAGTTTGACCAGACCTTTGGCTTGAGTGTCTTAAGTGAGACGAATCACAGCTCATGCATTTGTGATAGGAAAACGGTTTTCTACCTTTGTCTGTAAAAAAATTTCAAAGAACCAAATCTCTGCTTCTCTATGCTGCCTGCTGCATGCCTTGGCCATGCTTTGAGGTGTGTCAGCAGGCATGTGGCTGTTGCTAATATAGTCACAACCCTGAGCTAAATAAAACTTTGTGGCTTATCCCAGGCTCTGACTGCAAGCCAGGCTATTTAGTGTCTTTCTAAAAAAGACTGGATAGTCCCATATTTTTTCTTTTTTTTCCCTATTCCCACAAAACCATGAAATGTATTTATCATGTGGAACTCTCAGGGGTTTATGGTAACTCCAGAGCTTGCCATATCTTTTTGAAACTGGAGGTGGCAAGGATAGAGAGGGAGATCTCCTCGAGGTCATCCAGACCTTGCTTTCTCCCCATGCTCATATCAGAGGGTAGAGCAGTGGGAAAGTCTTTTAGTGACCTCTGAATAGTCTCATGTTGATCCAGTTACAAAACCTTTGGGATCTCAGCTAGCTGATTTGCTGCTCTTTTAGCTTAGATATTTCTGCTGTGCTATGCTGCTAAGATGTACCTTCTATGGTTAAAAGATCCCACACCATACAGCAATACTTTCAGGTATTTCATCCACAAAGACTTGAACTTCTGGAGGAGTGAGAGGAAAAACTGTGCTGAAATGGGAGCATCCTAGCAATGAATATTTAAATTACCTTGATAATATGCAAGAGTGGATAGAGAAAGAAGAGCATCACAGGTGACTCCAGCACTGAAGAACATGATTCATCAAGACCATCAACACTATGTGAAGTGTAGAGAATGTGGTCAAGAATATTGTCTACAGCTTGTTCATATTTATGCACTGATAAAATAATGGGCAGAAAGGCTGAAAAGGATCTCTAGGGATCATCTGATCCATCCTTTTGACCCAAGACAGTTGATCAGTGGATTGTATTTATGGTCTTACTGACCTCAGTGATCACTTCCAGTGAGAACCAGCACAAGAAACAGATTTAACATGATGTGGTGTGTGTATGCTCCAGGTAAGCAGTGAGTCCAGGGTCACCACACACAAGTTGCCACAAGTCTTGATGCAGGATCCCATAAATTATAACATTGACTTATGATTAATATAGCAATATAACTTGGATATCTTATTTTCCTTTTTACAGGGATTATTTTCAAGCCTTTCTCACAACAAATGAATCCTAAATGTTTTTTTTTTTTAAAGTTGCATGATTCTAGGGACTGAAACCTAATGAAAAATACCAAATATCACTTGTATTTTCACAGTTTTATGAGAGTTAAGAGTAGATCAGGCTTGGAAAAAACCATATGCACATACACTAGATAGGCACAGAAAAAGAAATACTGTTTGAAGCAGAACTAGGTGTGGGGAGATGAAAAATGACAGAAGGAAAAATAAGGCTGATTAGGATATATTTCCTGAAAACCACAAGTACCAGATGACTGAGAGTTTCCCAAGGGAAAGGGTGGGAAATCTCTTCCCTTTGGCTTTTAATATTGTATAAAGCCCTGAGGGACAATATCACAGAATCCACTATCATGAATGCCAGCTCAGGTTATCATTTTTTTCCTGGAAATAATTTGCCCAAACAACATGCTGTGTGTTGAATCTTGCTCTTCAAGCAATGGCTTTCCCAGCTTGCATAAGAGCTTTTAAGCAGCTCCAGCCACCTAATCCTCTAAAGACATTTTTCCAAATGTTCAGCTGTTAAAATGCATCCAATAAAATTACTGCTGGAAGAAATAAAGGTTTTAGTCAAACAAATCATTTGCTGGGGCGTAGTATTTTGACACTCTGCTCTGTGAACAGTTTTAGAGTATCACTTTAAAACATTTTAATAACAATGATAATAATAGTAATAGCCACTTTACTATGTCACTTTTCAATTGTATTATCTCCCTGAGAGAACTTTAATTAGAAGCTGCCAGGTTACTACAGACACCAAACCTGATATCAAGTTTTAGCCTCTTAGGCTGCATTTTGCATTACGCTTTTTATTAATATTATCTGTTTCCAACCCCCTGCTTCCCCTTCTCTGGGAAATGCCATGCTTTAAAAATGTCAGCTGCAGAGAATAAATAGCTTTTTATTAAATGCAAACCCTATGGATTTTCACTTCTGCTACATAACAGTTTGCTTGTCATTATGAAGTGGAATTAAATATTTTACAAGGGAGAAGTTAATGCTTTTCAGATGGTGAACAACAAATGTGTCCTGCACTAGATTCACAGGCAATGAGTGATCTTTAAAAGCTCTGTTGATTTTAACTGAAGTTGCTGGCTTTTTGTTTCTTTTCTGAGATGCTTTTTTCATTATTATGTGAAATACAGTAGCTCATGGGAATCCCATTCAAGGTGGTAACCACACTGTCTTTGGTGTTACACATATACATAATTAAAAGTATTCCCTGTCTCTAACACTTTACAGAGGGAGTAATCTCTCATCTCCTCTTTGAGATGTCTACAAATTAAGTGTCTTGCTTTATGTAATCTTTTGTGCTTCCTTTAGTAGTTCATGAAGAAGTAGGCAGCTTTGGAGGGCATTCCATTCATATTTAAACCCATGATGCTCTACATATCATTTCTGGGCTGCTGGGCAGGTCAGTCTAGCCCAGACCTACCAAGGAGTCTTCAAAAAGAGAGATGCAAGAAGCCCATGGAATAAGGATTGGTACTAAGACCTCACTCTTTTGAGTAGGACCTGAAATGACTGAGCTGATGAGTTATGCTTCCCATTCAACTCTTCTCCATCCTGACCCATCTTTAAATGTCAGTTTGACCTGACTTCCCAGGCTAAAACCAGAAGTACTGACATGATTTTTCACTCTGTGTAACAGACTGTATTTTGGTGGTTAGGGGACTTTGGGCTATGTGAACTAAGAGGGCCAGAGCACTGGTACAATGCCATCCATACTGTAATTACCAATAGGCAAGAAAACCCACCACCTCCAGGGAGGAGAAGCTTCAGCTGTATAAATACAGATCATTTTGTGCTTCTCACAGTGGTCTATAGGGCAGAATCCTATCTGTTGGTCTACATTTACCCTGTACCCAGGGCTAAACTGCAGCAGTTGTTCTACCACCCAATGACCCCTCCCTGGATGAGAAGGGGAATTGGGGACAAAAGGGAGAAGCCCCATAGGTTGAAGCAGAAACAGATTAATTGAAATAACAAAATTAATACAATCACCAACATAAAGTATACAAGGTTATACTCAGCCACATCCTCAGGATCAGCAGCAGGAACAGAAGGCCAAGAGAGAGGATGCCCAAGAAGAGGAACCCCATACACAGTGAACTCTCTCCTTTTATGATGAGCAGATTAATTGGTATGGGATACACCTGTGGGTCAGCTTGGGGCAGCTGCCTTGATTGGATCTCCCATCTGACTTGGGGCTACTCATGGCTCCCTGCCATGGCTGGGCCATGGGGCTGTCCCTGGGAAACCAGGACACTGCTTTAGTTAAATACAGCCAAGTGGATGATGGTTGTTTTCAAGCAAAGAAAGGATTGTGTCCATGTTGCTCCTGAAGTGCACTATCTCAGTTGGAATACTTTTCTCCAGGTGAGGCCTTACAAAGGCTGGTTTCTGGCTGCCAGTGATAAAGCAGATCAAAATGTCATAAAACCTTGTAATAGTGCATCAGAACTGTCAAATAAATGACTTATGGTCTACTCAAATTTGTCTCTGAAGAAATTATATCCAGCCTCTGATCCAACATCTCTATCCATGCAGTTACTTATCCCTGCCTAGTAATTATCTATGTGATTTTAGCCATCAGAAAATTTCCAGTTTAAACTTACCAGCTAGGCTGGATCAATGGATAATGAAAAAAAAACCAAAAACCACCAACAAACCAGAATCTCGAGAATTTCCTACCATCAAAAAATAGATGGGATGTATCACCAGCTGGAAGCATCCACCCCATGTCCAGGGACTCCTAGCTGATGGTTAAACTGAACACCTAATTTTCAGATGCCTGAAGTGAGATGCAATGAAAATCTCCTGACCAATGTAGAACTCCATTTTTCATTAAATTGCATCCAAGCTTTCCCCCAGGGCTTCTCCAGTTTTTCAAGATCCTATTGAATTTTATCCTGTCCTCCAACATACTCGCAGCTCCTGTCAACACATGGCTGATTTTGGAGGCTTTGAATACTGAATTTCACTCTTCAGTGCAATCAGCATGTCCAACCCACTAGAGGGAGGAGGTGTTAGTTCCCAAATTTCCAAATTTTATGGGTATACAAAAGAAAAAGGTCCCCTGCAACTGCTATTCCCAGAAGTTTTTTGTCTTTATCTCAGGCTGCCAGGTTTCTGTTATTCAGTTTCAAATATCTCCACCTGATTGAGTAATGTTAGCCTCTGACTTGGGTCTCCCAGTACATTTTTGCATATGGTCTGCTTTCCAAAGGCTTCACCAAACTCTGCTGGGTGTATATTGTGCCTACCTCATAGGGGATGGGAGGATTTAGCCCATATTGCAACTCAGTAGTTCCCACTCCACTTTGTATTGAAGTTTGCACCCACCAGCAGCCCTGGGCAACCTTTTGACTTTCATGAGGTCTCATTCATAACATCAGTTTTACCCATCCACTGGTTTATGTTTGTTCCTTCCTTACAAAGAAAGCTGTGCTCAAACTGAAGGCATGTTTGGTTTATAAACCACCGAGGAAAATTTGAAGGTGTTTCACAATGGCAGGGTAGTAAGCTTACTGTGTGCTTGGGAAGTTTCAAGGACAAAGCAAAAATGGGATCCAAATATTTCAGCAATAGTGGAAGAAGAATATAATACCCTCAAAACATTTGAGGGCAGGGAAGTACATAGGTGGTAACTATTCACTCCTACATAGGCAGGAATTAAGTTTAATAACCCACCCTCCCCATTGTAGCTCAGGAAAGCTAATGCTCACAGTTATGGATCTCCTGGCTGTGGTTAAAAATGGACCTTTTCCTGCTATAATGTCAGAAACAAGAGGACCTTCTACTTCCCAAAAGTCAATACATTCCCTAGTAGATCCACGTTTGGTTTTTGTTGTTGTTGTTTTTGTAGCACCTCAGAAACAGCAGTAAAATATTGCTCTTTAAAGATCAGTGAAGTTCAATTTCACACTAATTTTCTTCTTTACAAGTAAAGGCATCCAAATACAACGTTATGCCCATTACAAAATATTGAGCCTGAAAATTAATAGTAGTGGGAGCCTCTGTGTTACCTCCCCCTCTTACCTAAATATCATTATCTTTTATTTATGGCCCCTTAGAATCTGTAAGACCTGAGGGACAGTTTTTTCTTGTTTATTCTACATGCTCTGTGTGTTGTTTTTAAAATTCTGTCATGTCCCATATAATTGTAAGCTGTCTCTTGAGAATCTGTGGTCTGTTCCTACAATTTCCCATTTATTTTTGGTCAGTGTATGTGTTTATACTTCTTTTTTTACTTGCAAAACTAACAGCATAAACAAAATAAAATCTGCCTTGTGAAGCACTTAGTTGGCATCTTCTCTGAAATTCACACTCGGTGTAAATTTCTTTTTTGAGCCAGAATAAAGCATCTAAAATGTTGCTTGTGAAGAAAGGAGTTAACACTTCATATTTTTTGCTTCGTGCACATATTTCTGTGGAAATTCAGGACAGTCCTGAACAGAGGACAGTCTTGCTGGATCACTTTACAACCCCATCAACCAAACCTCATCCATGGCACTAATTATCATGGGAGCTTGGACCACTGTTCACATGGAAGCACTGATGTGTATACACATAAGTCTTGGCATCATAACCTACAAAGCAAACCCCACCTATGTATTGTAGTTGCACTGTTCAGCTCCCATGTAAAAGTTTTCAAGCAGAAGTAGCATGAGAGAAACTTCACACCAACTGAATAGGTTGTAGTCAGATTTAATAAATAATCAATTTAGTTATTTGAAGCTATTTTGGCTTCCTATCACTCCTTGTAGACATGTGGGCCAGGTCCTCATCCGGTGTAAATGAATAATGGTGTAACCAGAGCCTGAAGAGTTTAGGACAGCTGAAGTCCAGGCTCACTTTTGCCCTAAATAAAAATATTTCTGTTTCAGCAGAGGTTATAGAATGACAAGATCCCATGCTTGGTTCTCTTTCTGAGATGTTCTGCAGTAGAGTTTTTCATTTATTCTCTTTTATATAGCAGTCAGCACAATGGAAGTGTCCCTGACATTGGAAGTAATCAAACCCTACCAGAAAGACTTAAAGAATAGATTAAGGAAATATCTCCTCATTGATATATGAAATTTCCTTTCTAAAATGACATTTTCCTCTCTTCTTGACTGGCTTACAAACTGAACAACACTTAAAGCTTGAAATTTCATATGGTTTGAGAAGGGAAAAAAAATTAACTTGTAAGAAACCAGCACCGAGCTCCTGAAAGCTTGTTGGGAACAGCACAGTTAATGATGCACAAATGGAAATAGAGTTTCATCTCTCTTCCTAACTCTCCTTAAGTTCATTCAGGACTGCATCTCCTCAGCCTTCTGGAGAAGACTGGAACCATTCCTGTTCTCACAAAGACAGGTTAGATGCCTTGCTCAAGGTTGCCCAGGAAACCTGTGGCGTAGCTGGAATTTGAACAAGCCCAGTCACTCCCAGCCCAGCCCCTTACCCACAGGGCTCCCAGCAGTGTTAGCCACAACAGCTGTTGGACTTGGCTCTGCAGTTGTGGGAATTCGCCTGTGCAAGAAGGGAGGGAGAAGGAAGCAGTAGGGGGGAAGGGAAACAGAAAGAAAATATAGGTGTATGACTTTATTTTTTTTTTTTTAGCTCAGGGAGAGATCCACAGCTTGTAGAACAATACCTAGTGGGTCATTAAAATGCAGCCAAGTTTGATGTTGTCAGGCACTGCGGTCATTTACGGAGTCAGAGCCAGAATACAATGCTGGCAAAGGGTTTTACTGCTTCCTGTACTTGCTGGGTTTGCTCTCATAAACATGCCATTCAAGTCAGCGTGGTGGTTCCACGTTATTAAGTGGCAGGTCTGTGTTTACAGGCATGGTCAGGATCACAGACTCGGAGCAAATTTAGAGAGGTTCATGGCTCCTCCGTCTTGTTGAGTGTCTGTGGGTAGAGCCTGCTTCAGAGCTCACCATCCTACTCCCCCTTAGCTTCGTGCTGCTGAGTCTAATCTTTTTTTTGAGGGACTTTGACAGGGGTGCAGATACCTGTTTCCTGACGAGTGACAATTCCCTGGCATCTCCAGGATCAGAGCCAGCGTTCCCTTGTTGAAGGGGCAAAAGGGGTGCTGCCTTGGAAGAAGAAAAGAGCCCATCCCTTCCATCATCCTATCTCCAACTGGGACAAATGTGCTGCTCATCAAACAACATGCACAATGCAACTCTCAGAAACACTCCGAGACAGGATTTTTTATTCCTCCCACAAAGTATTAATTGGGAGGCTGGGAAAAAATAATAATAACTGTCAATAATTCACTGGGTAAAGTAGATCCCAGATGATAGTGAGATAGTGATTGAAGTGTGAATTATGAGGACTGGATGCTTGTTAGGAAAAAAAAAAAAAAAAGTCATTTAGATGCCTAGGGAATAATAGATGTCACCAAATTTTGAATTTAGATTTTAGCCAAGGAAACATCTTAGACTGTCACCTTTAATCACTTCAAAACTCAATACAATAATTCATTTCATTCCAAGGTAGGCATCTAGAAAAGCTTGGATTAATTTTCTTTTTCAGGTGTATTTTTCCTCAATGGTTTTAAATGCAGTTGAAGATGAATAGCTTGTACTTTATATCTAAAGATAGGTGAGTCTCACCCTACCTGTTCTTGTCATTGATTTCAGCACAGTTCACACCTCTACATGCCTTTATGAGTCCTGGGCCTTTTAAGCTGTGTGATTTTATCCCAGTTAAAATCCAGCTGATAATAAATTCTTCTTCCTCAGGACCATAAACCTGTGTGGGCTGAAGCATCAGACAAGAAAGAAAGAAGATCCAATGATCTCCCTAAGAAAAATTAATCCACTGAGTTAAAGTGGTTAAAATACCCACTGCTTTTTCTTCCCACTCAAGGAATGATTTCTTCAGTCTGTCTACTTTTACTAGGTGATCAAGTAGGAAACCCATCATGTGTTCCTGCCTTACAGTTCTGCTCCACTCCAAATTCTGCATTTTCCTGAAGATTGCTGCTGGGGTCAGAATCCTGTTCACATTGTGCAAAATCCATAGTTTCTTGCAGAAAACATCATCCCATCTTGGAGAAATATGCTTGAGATTCTGAAAATGTTGCTTTTTAAAAATATAATCATAACAAATCTCTATTTTTTTTGTTTTCTTTCTGTCCAGAACAGGAAACAGAAGTGCCAAGATAGGGAATTTCCAGCCTGAGAAGAAGTATGAGGTCCAGGGAATGTTATCAGAGCTCTTGTCCTTATATGATCTCCAGCTCAGTTTCACAGTGTCATGAGATTTGGAGACTTCCTCCTGGTTTTTGGTTTTGTTTTTTAATGATAGCCATAAATTAGATATTTGCCACCGCAAAACTCCTCACTTTAAGTGGCTCTAAAGAAGTGCCATGAAAGAAAGATTACCAGGGACTTAACCAACCCTGATTCCAGAAACAGGGTCCTTATTCACCAAACCATATTTCCAAACACAATGACTGAAACGTGTTGAAATCTAAAAAGATGCTAAGTGTGGAAGAGCACACTCCAGAGTTCTCTGTACAAGCCTGTAGAAAGCCATTTTATTTCCCAGTAGTTGGCTTGTGGCCCTGTGAAAGGATGAAAGAAGATGAGGATTATCTCTTTAAAACAATAAATTAGGAGGAAAAACAGAGGCTTGCAGCCCTAAGGATGTGGGAACACTGGCCAAGTGGCTCTCCTGGCCTTTCTCAGGCTTTACACTCAACTCCAAAAGTGGTAGAAAAGTTTTGCATTTCTGAAAACGAGAGAAAATATTGCCTTTGACATTTCAAATTAGCAAAAATACAAACATAAAGGATCAGTTTCTGCCACCAGCTCATCCCACCACCATCTCCATTTTGATTAGCTTTTCCATTCATGCATCTTCTCTGTTCTGCAAGATGATGTAGAGCACCTGATGGTGTGAGCTGAGAGCTGTGGCTGGTCAAGAGCAGAAAAAGATGCTGACACAAAGTCTGGGTGTAAGGGCAAGTCTTGAAATAGGGGTTTCTGTGGTCCCTCATCTGATCCAGTCCAGGTTACACAGAATTATAAACAAAAGGAGAGTCCTCAGGGGGGGTGTCACAGCTTCAATGAATAAAGAGTCATCTGAAGGTATAGGGAGAGGATCAGTGCCTTCTTTTCCTGTACTGAAGGGGGAGAAAAGGTGGATCCTAACCAAGACACCCACTTCTTTCCAGCACAGGTCTGTATTGCTGCTACTGAAAGATGGATGCCAGCCTGGTCTTCTCTTTCTGCCATCGAGGACCCAGGTGAAATTCACCCCCAGGCCACTGCCACCACCCAAAATCCCTGAAAGGATTCTTGCTCCTTGCCTCCTGCAACTACCAATAACCCTACCACCTCTCCCTGTAAAAACCTCTGCTCTCAAATGCCCTCAGCCACCACTGAAACCTGGGTGTGCTGAGGGGATGGAGAAGGCATGAGGGGGTGAACAATTACACCTGATGCAACATCAGGGCTTGTGAGAGAGCAGACACTGTGTGTGCATTAAGAGCAGCTGGATAGCAGCCCAACCACCCTTAAAGTGCAATGACTTTTAGTAAGGGGACACTCTAGGTATGTTCCAAAGGCCACTGAAGTCAGCAGGAAAAGACCTTTTGATTTCAGTGTGCTTTGGATGAGACCCAGAAAGAGCAATGAGTTAAGGCAGGGACGCTCACTTTCTCACACAACTGAGGCTGCAGACTCGAAATTGCCTGTATTTGCTGAGCAGAAGTGAGTGTGGGTCAGGAAGGCAGCTGAGCTTTCCTTTCCTCTGCAATTGTTTGCCTTGTTTTGGAGCCTAAAGCAATAGAGTAATTCCATGACAAAATTCAGGGCCAGAGAAGCTGACAGAGCAAAAATTGTGACCAATAGAAGATTTTCAATCAGTTCTTCCAAGCTTAAGAATTTCATTTATATTTCTGGCTTCATTCTCAGTCTCTGCCATTCATGTGTTTGAAATATTGTCTTCAGGTTTTGCTGGGTGGGTATTTATTGTTTTCCCTATCAGCAAATACAGTATGAGGTAAAACCTCCAGCATTCTACAGCCAGAACCCTGAATGCATCCAGAGAAAACCAGTGATGACCACAGAGCTCAGAAACCTCAGAACAGGATCTGGGCTTCATGGATACCTGAGAGTGAGATAAGCAGGAAGATGGTTACAGGGACCTATCTAGCATAAAGATATTGTGGTTGCATCTGGGTGTGAGTTTTTGTGCCTTTGTGCTTGAGGAAGGTTTGCTGATGTCCTGCAGTCTCATACCCCCAGCAAGCCTTTGGTGCACTAAAATGGATCATGGCCTCCCAATTCCAACCTCAGCCCAGAACTGAGCTTCTCAATGGACACACTCAATTCAGAGGTGTTGGTTTGTGAAGAACCATATTGGCTGAACTGAGCTCAGACTCCTGTCTCCTGCCAGGAGCCACCAGTGTTTCATAAAGTAGGTTTCCCTTCTTTTAATGCTGGCTTGAAGTGATGCCTGAAGAAAATGCAGCCTTACCCATGCTTGCTTCTGCATGAACCCCTCTGGAGTGCTGGCAAGAGCAGCCATTTGCACAGGATAACTGCAAAAGCATGAAACCGGTCACACAGGGTGTGTGAGGACCATGACCAATCTTCAGCAGGACTTCTGGAGTCTCAGTGTGCTCACTGTGGTAACACAGGTCCCTGGCTTGTGACTTGGGACCCCTGCACAACAGCACACGGTTGGAAACAGCGCCATGTTTTGCATACACAGAAGCATAACAGGAAAGATCAACGACTCACAAGGAAGAAGAGATGCAACAAGTTATGGCATGGCCTCAAGATGGCCTCAAGTTATGTCAAGGAAAGTCTAGGTTGGATATTAAGAAGTTCTTTACTGAGAGGGTGGTTAGACATTGGAACAGGCTGCCCAGGGAGGTTCAAAAAATGGGTTGATGAGGCACTTGAGGCCATGGTCTAATGGTCTAGTGGTTATGAATATGATGGGATAAAGGTTGGACTTGATGACCCTGGAGGTCCCTTCCAACCATAATTACTCTATGAAATGCCCCAGCTGGATCCAGAATCGAGTCAAGACAGGGGTCTGAACATCATGCTGCCTTTCTCTACCTTCCATGTGTTTCTTCAAGGTTACATATAAAAGCACAGCCCTCATCATACTGAGAACAGAAATGAAGGTGACTGTGGTTCTTCTGACTCAACAAGATCTGCCAAAACATGGACAGAAAGTGGGAAGTTAAGCATCCCATTGTCTTCCCAGAAGCTAAGAGACTGTGTCACATCTCAATAGGTGTGACATAAAGAATACTTAAAGGTCTGTAGAACTCATGAAGCACTGCATCATCATTCACATCACTCATACTAGTGAAAAAAACTACTTTTCCTGCATGAACAAACAGACAGATATAAGCTCCAAGTGGCTTTCCCCAGTGCAAACTGCTGAATTTTCTCTTCTATCACATGGCAACAGTAAAAGCCTTTACAGAATAGACCATGAAACCCCACCTCTATGCATAGTAACATCTCTGCCTAATATTGCAAGCAACGCAAGAAATATCAAAAGAGCTTGTCCATATGGTATTTATATGTCATGCATAGGAAATGCAAGAAGCTGAGGAAGCCTGATCTTCTGAGGCTTCCTGCTCTAGTCCTCCAGACCAGAGAGGACTGGCTGCATTTGGAGACCTTCTGAGATGAGGAATTGAGCACGTGGAAATGTTCCAAGCCACCCCAAAACCTCTTGAGCAGCAGCACTGTGCTAGACCTGAGGCTACATTTACAAACCAGGCAGATCAGGAACCATTACAAATAATTCCTTGCTTTTTCTTGAGATTGACATGTTTTCCAAAGATACAACGTATAACACAATTCTCCTGGGCAAGGCTTGCTTGGCAAGTAATAGGAGATTAATCTACTACTTCTTTCAGACACGGATGTGCAGGCTTGTAACTAAGAAACAGAGTTCCTAAGAAATCAGTGTATTTTTATATATACACACAGACTTATATATGTATCCATATGTGCATGTGTATTTTTACATATGCACTTAAGAGGCTGCTCCAACCATCCTTGCTATCAGGCAGCTTGTGTATTTTGCTACCATAGGTGAGTTTGTACTCTGTGATGGTTTGCAAATAGAACTTGTCTCATGCTTTGCCTGGCTGATGCCAACATAATTGGCTATTTCACAAGCAAGTATGTTAACTTGCTGATGTTTTCCAAAGCAGAAAAACTGCTGCTTGGGGGTGAGTGGAAATAAGAGGCAAGGGAATAAATATCTTTATCACCTGGATGAAAAACGTAGTAACTAACCTGGCTGGTGATGCTTCCTGTGCTAACCAACAGCTGATCAAAGGGAGATCCCAGGTCTGCAAAGTTAACATTTTTGTTGCAACTGCCCCTTTTGTCTCCTGGTTACAGGGCCAAGTGCCTTTACTGACATTGATTTCAATGGCATGATGCTGATTTACACCAGTGGAAAGTTGGTCTGGAGTCATGTGTGGTTTCCTAATTTTATTAGAATTTTGGGTTGTTTTTCAGTGATACAGGGAGAAAATTCAGCTCTGAGCCAGTAACAATAACTTACCATTGTGGACATGGAAAGAAGGAGGGTGAAATAGCTGGGTGGAGGGGGAGCCTAGCCCATTTTAAACTTGCAAATTTAAAGTAAACAGCTGGATCACAGGGAGAAAGAGAAGGGGGGAAAAGTACACAAGCTCAGCAAAGTTCCAGTGTACTCCAAAGCCTGCTGATACTTAAAGACTGAGAGACCCCAGATTTCATTTTTTGGCAGCTCAGGCAAGAAGGATGGTCTCCAAGGAGCTGCTGTCTCAGGCTGCAGAGGTGAGCAGCCAGAGGTTTATCCTGAAGGCTACTGGGCCTCTTAGAAGTTGGCATTCTTTCAGCATGAAAGCTGGTAAAATATTAGCACTTTAAAAAGCCCCTGGCTCACACAGCAATAAATCTGAACGCTATCAGATGCCAGCATGTCTATCAATAATGAAGACAGATGTGTGAGAAGCACTTTTATGCACACACAAGCACATGCAACCCAGGGGCGAGGGGGTGATGGGAAAGGTTGGGGGGTGGTGGTGCAAAAAGGAAGGAATATTTCCAGGCTCAGACATTTGAAGCCTACATCTCCCATAAATCTTCCAAGCAGAGGGCTCAGGCCAGATCTTCACTGCTGAATTTTTGTTTCTTCCCTTACATTAAAGCAATTAACATCTGGCCAAAATAAATTTAAAAAAAATAAGAAAAAATAACAGGGGAAAAAAAAAAAGAAAGAAAGAAAGAAAAAGACTGAGTTCTTTTTAAATGCAGGTGCCAGTAGGAATGAAAATCAACATCTGAGCAAAATGGGAGGTGGGTCTCTCCTTCCTTTCCTTTCCCCTCCAGATCTTACAGAAAGCACGTCAGGAGAAAAGGTTCTGGTCTGCTAAGGAAATGAAGCTTGTGCAATCAAATAGCATGCCTACATTTAGGCCTCTTTTTAATCCATAAACCAATTAGAACCAAATTTGACAGACATGTGAAATCTGTGGGTCTGGAAAATTACGGTCCTGCAGTTTGGGTGAAAAGAACTGTTTGGATTGCTATTAGAAGGAAAAGTTGCACCTTTTTACAAATACAGAAAAATGTCTTTCTTTGGAGAAAAGCTGCAAAAAAAAATCATGTGCTTTCTTAAGCGCAAAAGCATTGGGACATGACTGGAGGCAGTCAGGCTTTCCCTGCTATCCCTCACAGCAGTGGGGATCCACTTGGATCAATACCTTTTCCTTAGTCATGTGCAAAGATGAAATAGTTTTCTTGAGTCAAGGTCCCCTCTGTTGAGAGAACATCATTTGAAGTTATCCCTGAAGAACTCTTCCCACCCCTAAGGTTCAGACTGATGCATCACTAAGAGTTCCAACAAACCAAGAGGAGAAGCAGCAAGAGAAAAGTCAAGGTGGCCATGCAGATTGTTGGTGTACTCACTGAGGTAAGGCAATGCTCTCTCTGGGTGTTGTTCCATGAATGGTAGAAAAGGTGGGTCCTCCTCTCTTGCATGTTTGCATCAGATGTGGGGATCCACTGTGCACAGGTTCCTCCCTGAAGTTTAAGGCTTTTATAGCAGCAGTGCTCTTGTTTAGCCTCTCTTTTGTGTGATGGGGTTGCATTCTTGGCCTGTGCTTATGAAACACGTCTCTCTGACCTCCACTTATCTGTCAAATTTGCATGAAATTACTGCAGAACTAAAAAACTGGGAGGGATAGAAGAGAGTAAGTGAAGACAGACAAGGTGAGCTCCTCCACTCCTTGGCACTGGGAGACCCTGACTGCATTTACAGTTGTTTTTATTTTCTACCCTGAGTCTCTTCTTTCCCTAAAACTATCTTCCATCATTGTTTTGGCTCCAGTGCCTACTAGTCCTGTTCTGAACTTGTCATTTCCATCGACTGCAATAGACACCTAGCACTATAGCTGCCAAAAGGTCATAATCCTCTCACCACCAATGCTCACAGGTGCAGCTCTTGGAGTAGTATTGATCATGTTCCCACACAGCAGCCCCTTAGGTTCAAATACTCTGATTGTGGTCTTCTCATGCTAGAAAATCTCACACAAATCTCCCTAGCTGCTTTTGAACTGCAAGAGAGTGATGCCTAGTGGTAAACAAAATCATGGTAGATTGTTATGCTTTCTGTATACAGCAGTCATGCTACTTGGTAAGAGAATAGGTGAGATCAACCTAAGATGATTGAATCCCAAAGCAACTTATTTGGTATGCAAAAGCAGCCTGGAATCCCTATTTGAAGGGATAAAATGAAAACAAATGAAAACAAAAGGTCAATTTACTAACAATATCACAACCTGCTTGACCAGCTACACTTATGCTGGGCACAAGTACTGAACAGAGGACTTTTCATGGTTTTCAGATGAAATAAAACTAATGGAATCAAAAAGCTTAGCCCTTATCATCAGCAGCCTTATAGGAACAGCAAATATCTTTGTAGAGCAGTCACTAGAGAGCACCAAATATCCACTTGCCCATGTGGAGTGGGACTTACTGAAGTTGGAAAATGTGACTTACCAGTTGTCTCCACCTACCTCCGTTTGTCTTCTTATGTCTAGGGTCCAGCATTCCTTCAGGGGCTTCATTGTCTGTCTTTTGGGTGGTAAAAAATTTAAAAATAACATGGCTTAAATAAATAGTTCAGAAACAGTTGGGGAGACTTAGGTCCTTGTATCAGAGAAGTGCTGGCAATTTAGATAAGCAAAGTAAGTTAAAGATTTCCTGTGTCTCTAGGGTGCTATGGATTTCGTTACTCTCCCAGCTGAAGACTCCTCAGGTACCTCTCTCACCTTGTATTTCAGTTCCTCAGTAGTCAGGTATTCATTCATTCTGATTCATTAAGTGCTTCTGCAGCTTTCAGGATTTATAGCAGCTTAATCAATCAATGATTTTAAGGGCTTTTCTGTCTTAAGCCTTCATGGCACCGTTAGGCCCTTCCTCAGCTGCTTTATCTTTGTCACCAATATGGAAAGCAGGGAAATAAATGTGTCTAAAGCACCTTTGCAGTTACACAGCAGCTGTGAAGTGATATCTTTGGTAACCAATGGACTTTAACTCTGCCCTTTTCACAATCTCTGTGTTGCATTGCTTTCAATACCTTGTTGTGGGATGTCTCATCACTCGTTACCCAGTATCACAGGGTTTAAGTGTATCACTTTGGTTCATTAGAACAAAGGCATTTGGCTTCAAATATATTTAGGAACCAAAATTCCTATGGGATAACTCATGTAATGCTTAAATCTAAAAGCACTTAATAATGGAAGAGATCTGTATTCCTCTTTCATGACATCAGTGAATAGTATCATTGCACATGTATGAAAAGTGAGAGTAAAGAAAACTCGTTCTGAGAGAGCTGAATAGAATCACAGAATGGTTTGAGTTAGAAGAGACTTTCAAAGGTCATCTGGTCCAAGCCCTCTGCAGTGAGCAGGGACATCTTCAACTCCATCAGGTTGCTCAGAGCCCCATCCCACCTGACCTTGAACATTTCCAGGGATGGGGCAGCTCCCACCTCCCTGTGCAACCTGGACCAGTGTCTCACCATCCTCATTGTAAACAATTCCTTCCTTAGATCCAGCCTAGAGGTGGGGAGCTGTTAGGTTTCCCCAGCCATTTCATTTCACAGCAGCCTAAATAAAAACATGGTTGGCTTTTAAAAGCTGACCCAAACTATAAAGTATGAACCCCTGGAGGCCTGACAAAGCTGCAGTGAGGGTGCAATGAGCTACCTCAGGAAATGACACTGTGCTCCTTTCAGGAGAGGTCTGTGCTCCCCAGGGGTCACTGTGCTGACACAGCTCTGCTGCCACCAGGGCCAGCCTGGTGTTTCTGCACAGCTGTGAGCTGAGGAAAGAAGCCTGGTTCAACACAAAGGTCTCTCTAAGGACAGTGCACAGTTTGAGGCAAATATCCCACAGAGCTGAAGGGAAAAAAAGACAGACAAGGAACCACCCCCTCCACCCACAATTAAATTTATTTTAGACCACCCGTCCTTGCAAAGGAGAAAATATCAACACTGAAGCTAAATAGGTTACCCAAAAAGTTAAAAAAGTTAGTTTTATTCTGAAAACATGAAAGTCAACAGCTTTGAAATGTCTCCCCTTTTTTTCTTGGCTGAAACATTTTGCCAAATTTGAAATTAATTTCACAAATATATTTTGCCCCCCTCCCACGCGTCTCAGATGCTGAATTTTAGCAGATTTATTGCTCATCAAAAATGTCACTCAGCTCCCATCCAAAACACACTGCTGCAATGCCAAAAAGAAATCTTGAAAGTTGAATAACAGGAGCGAACTAATTAGATATGTTTGCAATATGATGTGGCAGCAGAGGAGCTGTGAATCTGGGAAGACAGATCACAGCTTATAGGGTGAGATCATGCAGGGTGAAAGTCAGGAAAGTGTAGAATTAACCCAGGTTGTGACTTGCAGTCCAGCTGAAGGCATTCTTCAGGTGATGCAGATTACTGCTTTCAGTGCACTGTGTAACAGTTAATTTTGTTCTCCCAAGAAACTACTGATGGTCCTGAACACCTCTGTCAGACCAAAAGCCTGGATCATGTGTATGGCTCCTATTAATGCAACCACCTTAACATTCTACAGAACAAGTACTACACACTCCTGTGTAAATCTGTATCACACACACATGGGCAAGGACTCTACTCCTCCCTAGAGAAGCTGCCCATCATGCTGAATATTCACAGAATCACAGAATGACAGAATGTCAGGGATTGGAAGGGACCTCAAAAGATCATCTAGTCCAATCCCCCTGCCAGAGCAGGAACACCTAGGTCAGGTCACACAGGAACACATCCAGGCGGGTTTGAATGTCTCCAGAGAAGGAGACTCCACAACCTCTCTGGGCAGCCTGTGCCAGTGCTCTGTCACCCTCACTGGGAAGAAATTCTTCCTCACATTTATGTGGAACCTCCTATGTTCCAGCTTGCACCCATTGCCCCTTGTCCTGTCATTGGATGTCACTGAGAAGAGCCTGACTCCATCCTCATGACACTCACCCTTGACATATTTATAGACATTAATGAGGTCACCCCTCAGTCTCCTCTTCTCCAAGCTAAAGAGACCCAGCTCCCTCAGCCTTTCCTCATAAGGGAGATGTTCCACTCCCTTCATCATCTTTGTGGCTCTGTGCTGGACTCTCTCAAGCAGTTCCCTGTCCTTCTTGAACTGGGATATTCAAAGTGATGGTCCCAGGCCTAGGTCCCATGACTCATGCACTGAGGAAATGTGTATGCTGAGAAATAAAAGAAATAAATGAATAAATAAATATTTTCTTGTCCCAAATCTTCATCAGAACGCTTAGTGTTTTTCTTGCCTTCTCTGTGGTTTCTGATTTGTTCCAGGATCAAAGTGCAGTGACCATTACTAGAGCAAGAAACAGCTGTTTGTGTGTTATTTACAGAACAATCAAAACTAATTCTGTGTAACGAAAGCAACGAAGAGGCTCAACTCTTTCATGTTATCATGAAATAGTTGAGGTTAGAAGGGACCTCTGGATGCCATCTAGTCAAACACCCCTGCTGAAGCAGGTAGGTTCTCTGTGAAAGGTTCTTTAACTCCACCCTGCTGAGGTCCTGAGGCAAACCTGATCTTTCCATAGGTTTCCATTAACCTCAGAGCTAAAAGGGACATGTCTTTAGGTATGGAACCATTCTGTGACTCAATAATTCTATGATTTGTCAGAAGTCAGCTGGTTAATGCTTTAAACCCATTTAATCACAGCACTTCTTTTGAAAACTGTGTGGGATGAGCTCATTTGGGACAGTACCTCTACGATTGCTTGACTGCATGGCCTTGGGAAAATTATTTGTCTCCTCTACCTCATCTTGTATTGTTCCTGTTGAATTAGTAAACAAGATCTGTCAGACACAAAGTTTACAGTTGCACAGAATCAGGAACAACTGGACTTTAATTTCTGAGGGACTTACCAAGTTCATAATGAATGCAAGCCTGCTATTTTTTTCTACAATAAGAATATGCTACAGGTAGACAAAACCAGGGTTTTGCTCTTAATTTATTGCTTCATGCTTGATTTTCTTGCAGATTTAACAGACTGACATTTTTCAATTAGTTCCAGTTCATGGCCATATGATAGGATAGTGCTGGTTGGAATGGACCTCAGGAGGTATCCAGTTCTATGTCCTGCTCAGCTGGGGCTGCAATACTGTCAGACTAGGTTGCTTAGGGCTTCTTTTATCTTCTTTTATCCAGGTCTTGAAAACCTCCAAGTATGGACACTGCATAACCTGTCTGAGGAACCTACTCCAGTGCTTGACTGTAGTCATTGGGAAAAAGTTTGTAGAGGTTGTTCCAGTCTGAATAGGTCTTCTTTCAACTTATCCTATTGCCTCTCACCTTCCAGACATACCTCAATGTGAAGAACATGGATCTAGCATCTTCCTTGTGGGATACCATCTTGAAAGCCTTGCTAAAGGTGAAAATGATGTCATCCCCTGCTCTCCTCATTCCTAGAAATCCAGTAATTTAATCTTAGAAGGCAATGAGGTTGGCTATGATTTAGCTTTGGTAAATCCATTCTGACTGTTCCCAATACTCTTCTCCATGTGCCTAGAAATCTTACAAGAGGACTTGCTCCATGATTTTTCCTGGGACCAAAGTGAGGCTGACTGGCCTGGAGTTCCCCAGATCATCTTTTTGGCCTAGTTGGCACAATATTTGCCTTTCTCCAGGTGTCAGGGACCTCAGTTCCAAGGGATTCTCCATGATCTTCTCAGCACCCTCTGATGCAGTCAATGGCCTCATATAGGAAGTTCCTTCAAGCAGTCCCTGACTTGACCTGATCCATTACTGGTAGTTATTGTCATTGAATCCCACCACTAGTCATAGAGATCTGTTGGAAGAATAAGGCAAGGAAGATGTTAAGTATCTGAGCCTCAGCTGTGTCTGCTGTCACTAAATCACCCATCCCTCATAGAAACAGGCACAAATTTTCCTTGGTCATCTGAGCTTTCCCAGCATCATCCACACATGTCCAGTTCTTTATGCTTTGCAACAATGAGCTAAAATCTACTGCTGTGTCTGCTCTCATACCCTCTTCAGTGCCTGTATTCCTTATTCCAGCTATCAAAATGGAATCATTAGCCATACTTCTGTGACTTCAAGTCTTGACAAAAATAACTCACTTCAACAAAGAGCAATTTTCCATCCTTGTCATCTGTCTTTCCTTCTCTGCCTGATTTTATTTGCTTTTTCTCTTGAATAAACTATTTATTTGAAAAACATTCCAAGAACAACTAATTGTGATTACATGAAAGCAGTTTGACTGGCTGATTAAGGGATGTTTTCCTTTTAGGAACACACGAACAAATTTGAGTTTAGTTTTACTATCAAAAGTCAGAATGTTTGAACCAGAAGGAAGAATATGCACAAGCCTGGACTGCAGGAACAATGTTGTTACCAGATGTTGATGATGCTGTGCAGGACAGAAAGGCAGAAACATAGCACAGTGAATGAGAAAACCTCACATATCTGCCTTCAGGGTTTCAAATCTTTAATCTCAGCCATTAAAATATATATGTATATATATTCTGTGACACCTCCTAGGGAAAATCCAAAATGCACTTTACTTATGTAAAATGCTGCTCTCATACAAACTGTGCTGTCTGCTTTTCTTTGCTCTTCATTAGCACAGTGCATGAGTGTGGAAATGAAAAAACTTCATACCATCATAAACTAGGAGCACCATTCTCAAGGCAACTAATTTTAAGGAAATATCACTCAGCTTTAGTCCACAAGTGACTTTATGCTTTGTACATTTAGTCTCTCTTCATAATGACATTTTTTACAACTGGAACAGACTAACCAGGAGAGTCAGACTGGCAAAGACAGTTGTTTATTCTGACAAAAAGTAGCTCCAGACCAAAGTAGGTTTCTTCAGGAAGGAATTTTTTGTACAGTTTTCCTTCTGTAGTTTTGGGAAAATAAGAATTCTGACCAGCAGAAATTTACAAATATATGTGAATGTATAACCAAAAGTAGATTACACAAGAATTCATTTCTTTGACGTCCACCATGGTCTATTCTCTTCAGTCTTTTCACCAGTCTTCAGATGACACATCAGTGAAACTAGTAATGCTTCTGGAGAACAACAGTTTGTACAAAACATCCATCTCTTTCCCCCAAAAACGCAGAAAGAATGGTCCATTTCAACTGAAACTTTCAGTGGGAAACTTTCTTAGATTCAACTGGGAATTTCTGTCCCTCTCATCTCAGGAGCTGCCAGAGATATAGTTAACCAGAAAGATGTGATTGACAGATCTCAGGTAACCATGTTGAAAGTTAGGTTAGATAGGGAAAAAAAAAATAAATACTTCTTTGGTCACGTACTTTATTACAGATTTTGGTTTATTTTATTTTTACCTACTTCAGATAGCCTCCTGTTCTGCCATATGAAAGCAGCATTGGCTGAATAAGAATAAATACTCTGTTCACAGCCTGTCAGTTCTGAAGCATCATCACTTCTCCAAATCTAAATATCACAACTAGTGTCTCTCACCTTCCCACATGATGTCAGATCCATCCTATGGTGCATGGCTGGGATATTCTTCCTAAAATGCTCATTGTATAATCATGCCACCACTTGTAATTCTGAGGTGCCTTGTGACTCCTCCTTTCCTGCTCAGTAGCAATGTCCCCTTCAGTTAGTTGTTGCTATCTGTAATTTTTGTGGTGTAGTTTCAAGTCATGTAAATAGAGACCACTGAGTCAAAAATTGCCAGGAGTCAAAAAGGTCGGTTAATACTGAGAAGGGTTGCAGAGAAGGACTTGGGAGTGCTAGTGGATGAAAAACTGGACATGAGCTGGCAATGTGTGCTCACAGCCCAGAATGCCAACTGTATCCTGGGCTGCATCAAAAGAAGCGTTGTCAGCAGGTCAAGGGATGGGATTCTGCCCCTCTGCTCTGCTCTGGTGAGACCCCTGCCTGATGGAGCTGTTGGAGCAGGTCCAGGGGAGGCCACCAAAATGATCAGGTGCTGGAGCACCTCTGCTCTGGGGACAGGCTGAGAGCGTTGGGGGTTTTTATTGTGTCCTTTCAGTACTTAAAGGGGGCCTGGAGCGATAAGACAAGGAGAAAAGGTTTTAAACTGAAACAGAGACCAGATATAAGGAAGATTTATGCTGAGGGTGGTGAAACACTGGCCCAGGTTGCCCAGAGAGGTGGTAGATGCCCTGTCCTTGGAAACCTTCAAGGTCAGATTGAACAGGGCTCTGAGCAGCCTGATCTAGTTGAAGATGTGCCTGCTCATTGCAGGGGGGATGGACTAGATGGCCTTTAAAGGACCCTTCCAACTCAAATCACTGTATGATTCTATGATATACTGTCAGAAAGTCATTCCCTAAATGAAAAAAAATATTAACAAGGAAAAGTAAATCTCAGGGAAGACCACTGTGGTTCTGGGCACATCCTGAAAATTTTCATGGAAATATATTCTAAAAAGACACGAATGATAAAAATATTTTAAATCCTCGGTAAGTCAGCAAGGAAAAGCTTCTTAATTTGGATGTATAGATTGAGTTTTAGGATTTAAAATAATAATAATAATTTTTGTTCAATGTTAACACGAAGATTTCCAGAGATACTGACTGCCAATCATCAGATCTTTGACGGAGAAAAGATAACATCATCATTATGGTTTAAGCAGGACCCCAAAAAGCTTAGGAATACATCTTGGCTCTGTTTCATGGACTATGTAAGATCAGAGATATCTGTAAGTATGCAACTGTTTTCACTTGATTTCAGCTATTTAAACTTCAGTCATCCATCTTGACTTTGGAGTTGAATGGAGAGACAGGTTATCTCCTACCCTGAGGTAACTAAGAGAGGGAGAATGAATCTCTTTCTAGATGCATTTATTTCTCCAAAAGGACTTCAGGTGGCAGCTACACAGATAAATTGGATATATAACTTTATGCAGATAAAGTGAGCTGAAATCAGTCCTACCTTTTATTTCACAGTACTCCATCTCCTCATCTTGAAACAGAGCTTACTTTCCTTTGGGCAGGTTTTCTATTCAAGATCCAAGGTTTCCGGGTCAAGGACCCCTTTTAATGAATATTTATTTAAAGCATCAACCAGCTGAGTTTTTCACATAGTACTGTAATGACCAATAACTCTATAAAACAGGGGCATTACTTCTGAAAAGACAGGCTTTTATCTAGTGTAAGTTTGTCTCTACTGGTGTTGGGCCCCTGATCTACTTAGTGGCCTTTTCTCAAAATGCACATTCCTTCAACATCAAATTTCCTTTACTGTTTTAACAACACAGGAGGGATTGATTCCATACAAGAATCTAGTGACACGTACATTTTTCTTGTGTCTTTTTTATTAGGGCTGATGAGGGATATGGTACAAGTTAAGGGCAGCTCTGTAATGGCTTTCACATGATTGCTGTAGGAAAGCATGCCATGTTCTTACAGCCTTGCCTTCATCCAGCTCCAAGAATGGGAAAAAAAAAAAGGGAGAAGGAAAAAAAATATTAATCATTTATTTCTGCTTTGAACATGTGCAAATTCCATATCAGGGGAGTGTCTGGAAAAAAAAAAATGCCAAGGAAGGGGTAAAAAAATCAACTGTCTCTCCCCACAGGAATAACAAAGAATATAGTCTCTAGAAAAGGTATGTTTAAACAAAATAGTAGCAGCAAAACTAAACCAAAACACACAGAAGAAATCAGCCTCACGCTCTGTGTCAAGCCTAGAGGACTTCAAAGACATCTGTACATGCATGCATGTGCTTATGTGTGTGCTTGGAGGACGTTGTGTTATTGCAACCACTCTGAGCTTAGATCACTATCACACGTGTGGACAGAAGGGTGAATGGTCACTTGGATGACCAGCAGCAAAACTGGGTTGAAAGAGAGGACAAGTCTTCATACCTACTGACTCTTCATCTGTGTGTGAGGGCAAAGGCAGAGCAGGACAATCCCAACACAGGAAAATGGGGTGACCAGACTCTGATCTTAAAAGCTCAACAGCCCATGGCAATGGACAGCCCTCCAGACCTGAGCTGTGGTACCTGAAATACACACTAGTCATGCTAAACATACATCCTCAGTGGTGCTAGTCCAAAAAACCCAGCAAAGAATCTGCCCATAGACTTTGTCAGCTTCTCAAGATCTTTGGACATGTTCAGTTGGAGGCAGCTTGCTGGGATTATACATATATGAACATACAAATGAGGGGGGGTGTATACATGCTAATTGTATAAGAGGACTTTGCTGAGTTGTTGCTGTCTGTGTTCTGAAAAGAGCCTGTGGAAGTTCTTTTTAGTCAAATAGGAATCTAATTTCCACTTCTCATTTGCATATATTTCATAGAAGTGTTATTCTTCATATCTAGAATAGAAGATTGACCACATACAGATTTAAAGCATGAAAGGATCTCTGTTTTCTGCCGTTGCAACTACCCATGTCAGTGCATCCATACCACAGAAGCAGCTGTAAACTTATCTGTCTGTTCACACCTTCGTGTTTTCAGAGTTTATGACTTTCAGAATCACGCCCAAACACTCTTTCATATTGGTGTAACCCACGATGGCCTCAAGTTGTGTCAGGGGAGGTTTAGATTGGATACTGGGAAAAATTTCTTCACTGAAAGGGTTATCAGGCACTGGCCCAGGCTGCCCAGGGCAGGGGGCAGTCCCCATCCCTGGAGGGATTTCAGAGCCGTGGAGATGTGGTGCTGAGGGACATGGGGCAGTGGGCACTGGGCAGTGCTGGGTGAATGGTTGGACTTGGTGATCTCAGAGGTCTTTTCCAACCAAGGCTGTTCTTTGATTCTGTGATTTTATATTGTCTTTACTGTCAGTAATTTTGCAGCCTTCCAACGAAAAGTCCTAACAAAGAAATTTCAGTGCTCTATATGATATGTTTTCTGCCTGCAGCTCCTTGTCCCTTGGCAATTCACATTTATG
Organism: Podargus strigoides; assembly: GCA_028020825.1. Taxonomy (NCBI): domain Eukaryota; kingdom Metazoa; phylum Chordata; class Aves; order Caprimulgiformes; family Podargidae; genus Podargus; species Podargus strigoides. Next base: position 56,129,684 of record CM051623.1, on the reverse strand, counting down.
ACCTGAAAACATGAGCTTTGTAATTCCTTCCTTAATAATAATTAAAATATAACAATTAAAATGCAGATGTAATTCCAAAGAAGTGCTAGGCAGAAATTACAAGTTTGTCAAGTTTCATTTCTAGACAGTTGTTTTGGGGTTGCATTTGTATGGGGTTTTTAGAGGGTTTTTTTGGATTGTTTTTTCAGGGGGGATGTTTTCTCCATTCTAATAAGTTTGATCTGGAATCTTTGTCTTTCATTATTTCCTGCAGAGCCATTTCCTTCCTCTCCTCACCCCCTTGACTTGATTAACTGTTACAAAGCATTCCTGTGATACTTAGTAAATAACAATGCAAACATGTTTATGTAACAGTTTAACGTGCTAATTATGTTTTCATGCTGGAGTTGAAGGCACGCTCTCCTGGAGTCTGGTAGTCTTCAAGCCTTGGCTCTTTGATGTGAAGGGAGGACTGGGAAACACATTCGTTTTTCATTTTGCCTTGGTGGAGGAGGCTGGTGTTTACACTTTGTGTCACTTCTCCACAAGTCAGCCGCATGCGAACAGCCCTGGGGGATGTACTGGTTCTGCGTTGAGGCCACGTGAGCCTCTGTGCCTGCAGTGGCTGTGAACACGAGCAGTTACTGCACGGAAGGATGGACATTTTTTGTTGAGTCTCCATATGTGGGACCAGGCTGCAATATGCTCTCCAGGAGAAAGCTTCTGATCCAAAGCCATTGGAGAACGTAAATTGGAGCCAGCTTCTATTAGTCATTAGAGCCATTAGGATAATACGCTCATTTTCAGTGAATTAGGTCACATTTTCCTGTCCATTTGATGACTGTCATCTTGGTCAATTCCACATACATCCAGCTAAGAGGTTCCTTAAATTAGAAAGAAGGTACTGCTACAACCTGAGCTAAAATCAGGACAATTTCTAACACGAGTTCTGACAAACGAGTATTTCCCATAAACTAGTCATAGAGTCAGAAATGTCACATACACTCACCAAAAGATTTAGGCTTGGACTTTCCTCTGAATCCAGTTGGAGGCAAGTACTGGACAAAAGGACTGGGTCTGATGCAGTCTGACAACTCATAGGGCACCTAGGAAGCAATTTAGGCCAGTAAATTCTACATAAATCTTTGTCCCCCCCTCAAAGATGGGGACTATATTAAAAGTTTGTGCTGAAATCTTCCTAATTTTAATGTGAACGAAGTGGAAATTACATTGATTGTACTAGGGCAGGAATAAAGCTTCCTTTGGCACAATGGTAATAATTAAGCAATTAGGCACTAATGTAACCTTTCACTTGTCAGTCCAGTCAACGTGAATTTTCTTCCCCATTAACTTCTGTGAAGACATAGCAACATTTTGGAGCTGATATAAGGAGGAGACAGGTTATTGAATGAAATATATTTATATTTGTGACTCTTTAAGGTCAGTTTCCCACTTGGCTCCTGGCTTTCTCTCAGAGGAGGGAGAGCAGTTGCTGCTTGATTTATTCTCCTAGTTTTCTTTTTGCTGTATTAAAATTACCAAAGTTAGGATATGCAACTGTCTTAACTTACAAGGAGCTGGAGCTTCTCCTGTATATGTTGGACAGCTCAGATGTTGGAGGTTTTGTGAAACTGCTGTTTGAAGGGCAAAGCAAATCTTGGTTTCCCCAGTATTCACCAACCAAACTTTCACTCATAGCAAACCGAACTTCACCTCTGACACGAGTCATTAGGAGTGATTTGGTTTGCTTTTGGAGCAAGAAAAGCAATAAATAAATAAATAAATAGATAAATTAGCTACTTTTGATACTTTGGAGCTCCATTAGGTGATCCAGCCCTGACTATAATGGCTGGTGCATGCTAGATGGAGTTCTTTGGTCTTAAACTATTAAATTTACAGTTGGGCTTTGGACTGCACCAAATGGGCAGTGACTGTCACCACAGAAAATGCACTTATTTCTACAAGAGCATCGTTCTGGAACAAACAGCATGGCTCAGGGGACAAGCGAGGGCCAGGAGTCAAAGCTTCTTTACTTCATTACTATTAGGGGTTATGACAAGCCTTGGCATCTGGGACAAAACCTTGATATCTCATCCTTAAGGAAAAGTCTTCCTTCTTCCAAGAACCACCAGTTTCAATAGAAAAGCATTTGAAGAGCCATCTCCAGAGGTGATAATTAGTCTGATCATGGTTGTTGGAGAACAGGCCACATTGACAGGCAGTGACGAAAGGCTAGTCCCCCTCTAAATTGTCTAAGTATGTTTTCAACTGATGTAAATGGGAATATTCCACAGAAATAATCTAAAAGAAATCTTCTGCTCGTTAAGTGAGAATTATTCCTCTGAAATATCAGAACCTGGATCTCAGTTTCCATAGGCTGCAACCCCCCACCTCACCCCAGTCCATGAAGCCAAGGAAGCTCTCCTGGTTTGCATCAATTTTATTTTTGTTGGCTAAGATCTCAGAACATGTATGTATAAATGAAAAGGTGATTCCTGGCTCTGCTATCTCTAGTGTGTGCATATCTTTTTCCCAGCCTGTGATTTGCAGATAACCATAAGACACCAAGCCTGCTGTCATTTAGGGTAATCACAGAATCACAGAATCCTAGGGGTTGGAAGGGACCTCGAAAGATCATCTAGTCCAACCCCCCTGGGATCAGCATTTCCACAGCAAAATGTTAGAATGTCTGCAAGCTGATAAAGACTATAAATCTCTTTTATATCCTACAGCAACATCCCCTGAAGAGAATGGTGTTGGCCTTTAGCAGTGAACATATCCTCAGGACCTGGCAAAGCAAGGTGAGGGGAAAAGTCATTCCAACCCACCACTGACATATTGGGAGGAGAATAAGGTAGTGTGATTTCTGCTTGGTGCACTTCTCCCTGTCACTTATCTCACCTCTATTTACCTATTCATCACTTCTCCATCACTTCCCAGAGCTCTTGACTGGTCTCCAAATCTCATTCTTGTGCTGGGTTCCTGCACGGATTGGCTGGTAACACTTTACAGATGTTTTACTGTCCTCCAGGTGATGGGAGAAATATTTTGACTAAAATTCCTTTCTCTTGTAGAGGATTCTTTGTCTTCCTAGTTTTTCCCAGTCTGAGTAAGTGAAGAACCCCATCAGCATCTCTTCTTTATGCAAACCTAGATTTTTTTTCCTTAAGTTCAGCCCTCATCTCTTTTCTCATCCCAGTTCCTAGCACCTAAAACTCCCTTGTGGTGGGTTGATAACCAAAGAAAGCAGGATTTCTCTGCTGAAGTCAATTGCATTGTTTCAGCTCCTGCAAGACTAGTGGCATTACACGGTGTCATATTTGGATGACAGTGTTTGGTCATATATTGGGCAAGAGGCTCTTAAAGTACTACACTGCCTTCAGTGAAATAATTGCCCTGCAAGTGTCTTCTTCTTTTCTAGTTACAGGTACACAGCAAAACCATTTGGACTTTTCTTGGGAGAGTAGGACAACACAGCAGCCTTTCTGAAGAATGTTTGACCAGACTTTACAAGATATCCTGTCCTGGTTTCCCAGGAACAACCCCATGGGCCAGCCATGGCCATCAGTAACCCTGAGTCACCTGGGAGACTCACAGGTTTATCTAATACCACTGACATCATTTTCATTATAAAAGGAGGGAGTTTAGGGAGGGTGGGGAGTTCCTGGTTTTGGAGTTCCTGGGTTTGGGTTTCCTCCTGCTTCTTCTGTGGCTCCCAAGGACTAGGCTGAGTATAAGCCTGTTGTACACTTTTTCTTGATGTTAGTATCTGTCTTTTTATTTCATTATTTCAATTTTAAACTATGGGGCTTCTCCCTTTTTTCCTGATTCCCCTTCTCAGCAGGGGAGGGTACATTGGATGGCAGACTAGCCACAGATACAGGCTAAATGTCAACACATCCTTAATCTACTAGCTAGCAGGTAATATTACAAGACTGTAGCAGATGAAGCAAGATGGAAAAAAATTGGCTGGCTTGGAGAAGAAAGGCAAAAAACCAAACCCAAACAACTATGTAAAACAGCAATGGGGAAGGGATAGTGGTATGAGTTTATAGCTAGTCAAGTGAGGTGACTGAATAACTACAAAAATGACCTGCAAAGCACTGGATCCTGTATGCACCAGGCTTCAGATAGATTACCACCTTCTTATTTCTGTTCTCTGTGGCTTCTCTGCATCAGTTTCACCTTGACCCTCTGAGGTTCATGTTTCCCACATCAACCACATTCTCTAACCACTTGTAGAAGACACTAGAAAACTCAGGACAGGTGGCACCAAGATCACTTTGGACCATAAAACTTTGAATGAAAATAGTGGATATTACCCATGCAGCAGAGACCTTTGTCTGCAGCATTTCTAGCAGCAGCCCTGCTAGTGGGAACATGGTGGGAATCCTTTCCAGGAAGGGTAGCTTAGAGTTTGGCAGGGAACACAGGCTGGAGTGTGCTGAACTTCGGAGCTTTCTCCTCCACCTCAAGGAGACTGTGTCAGTTACAGGATTTTACTTTATGTGGTTTCATGCTTGTGCATGTGGGGTTATTTTGCATGTACCATCAAAAGAAAGCCAATATAGATCTTTGGAGGGCTATTCACAGCTCAGCAAACAGAATCAGATTTAGGAAATAAGCTAGCACTGGGAGGTAAAATAGGTATTATATAATGGTAGTGTTTTTATAGCTTTGAAAGGTCAAGGTCAGAGGCAAGGCAAGATTTGTAGTGGTAAATATATTTTATTATGTTATCTGAATATTATCCCTCCCTAGAAATATGTTGTATGTCTGACAGTACCCTCTCTCTAGAGAGGAGGCCTCACAGAAAAGCCTCTTTCCCATTCAATTAAAGTCCAAATTGTCATTAGTCCCTGCTGTAAGTGTCAGTGAACCAGAATTACTCTTTTTTTGTCTTTTCATCCTCCTATGTGATGCTAGGCAAATCAGAATAATTCTGAACCCTGGGGAATACATTCACCCAATGACAAACTACCTCATTACTTCAGACTGAGGTCATGTCAGGTGTTGAACACTCCTGGCAAGTTTGGGTGTCTTTGGCAAGGTGTTTTTTGCCTGTTTCAAGTGGAAACATAAAGCACAGTGTAGGCTCTCTGCTAAGGTTGGGTACCTGAGCCACTATTGGTGCACTTCATTAGATATCTAAGACTGTATGTGGAATTCCTGACTCTGGACAATGTGACATTAATTTCCTCAAAACAGATAAACATGGCATACAAACTTTGCTTCTTTAATTTCTTGTGCTATCATATGTTTGAGATTTCATGCTCAAACAACTTCATTTCAACATGCAGAAATCTTGCCCAGGCGAGCACTGGGCAAACCTCATACTTATTTCTAAGTTATTTTTTTAAATGCATAAAAATAGATAGATGTGTCTTGATTCAGGTCACCTTGTTATGTATTGGGCTTTCACTCCAGGGTTAGCAGGTCCCTCATCTTACAATATTTTGGTTTTTGAAATTAAAAGTACAACCATGCCTAATAATAATAATAAAAAATAAGAGAAAGAAAATGTTGTCAGGCATCCAAACATATGAACTTTATGTCGTGTAAAGCTTTTATTCTGGTTCCTATTCTCACTCGTGCACAGATTTATTGAAAAAAAACCTTGACATTTATTCATTTTCCACTTAGATTATTGTGGTTAAATCAAAAAGAAGTGTCAGGACTTAGGGAGCTGAAAGCAGCTACACTTTTTCCATTGTGATGGGTCACATGGTTTCCATTTGTTCCATGAAAAACCTCATGGTTTTGGTTATTTTCACTGTCTGGAATGAGATATAATTCCACTCCTTCTGCCAAATCTCCTGTATCACATAGGAAACTCCTGCATTTTGGGCCATCTCCCTTGGTCCAGCCTCTTTCACAAAGACATGTTTTTCTATTATTTATTATTTCCAATAGTTTGAGGAGCCTCTTCAAATGGCTGTTTGAAATGCTTCTTCAGACAATAAGAGTGGAAGGGAGGTCTTGGGTAAGGTACTGTGCTGTAGCAGAGGAGAGCTGTGTTCAACTCTGGTTCCCATCACATATGGGAGCCATTTCAGGCTGGGTCAAAAGCCTGTTGAAATGCATAGAAAGATTTCAAGTGCATGTGAATCATGACTATGTTATGCTGCTTGTATTGGGGATGTCAAGGAAGAAAATGAATCTTCCACCTTTTACTGAGCATGAGTTCATTTACATAGGGAAATTATGCTATGGGCACAAAGTCAAATGCAGTTAAATTCTGACAGCTGCTGGATTTACAGCTGGTCAATGATTGCTCTTTAATTGTCTCTGTACATGCTTTCAGCCCACTCCAATCACATGGCAAAATGAGTTAGTGTAAACCTCTGTGAAGGGAAAACAAGAGTGTCTCTACCCTAGACAGAAATGTGTATGGCAACATGTTTGCTTGAGAGTTCCTCAAAACTGGGATAGTGTGAGATGGTTTGAGAAAAACCTGTATTCAGTGAGTAAATAGCAACCACTGAGTTTCAATCCAGTAGTATCTAACAGTCCAGAAGATGCTTCAAAGAAAAGGCATCGTTAAAGGCACAATGGGAAAAGCAAGCAAGATAGAAATAAAAATGAATGTAGGCTTACCTGAAGGAGGTCATACTGGATCCATCTGATTTCCATGTCTATCAGTAACAAAAAATACTGGTAGATAGAAATAGATACTTTTAGATTAGATTTACTTGATATGTTAGAATTATTTTCTTCAGGATTAGCTGAATTAAGCTGGGGATGATACAGACCAGGTCTCCAAGGAGCAGATGTCCTCATCAGGTGAGATGAGTTTCACTTAAGTCCCTAAGCTCACCTAAGAGCTGTTATTAAACCAGAAATGAACATGAGAATTCTAAGCTGTCATATGAAAACAATATTGATTTAGAGAAAATACTGTTCAGGACCAGAGAAATATTTCATTTCATTAATGTAGAAATGTCACATTTTGACACTGCCAGCACAAAATATTTGTTAAAAGAAAAACATCTTGTTTCAATCAAGAAAAACTTTTTATTTCTACTTTCTCTGTTTGACACATTAGAGCATAGTGTTATTGTTACATGTATATGACACTATAAGTAAAATTAATAATAATTAAATTACAAAGTCAGAGTGAGAGACTTGAAAGCATTTATTTCAAGGTTGTTTTTCAACTTAAAATTCATTAAGAACAAATACTTAAAAATATTTTCTGAAATATCTCCTGGCCTTGGTTCCAAAAAAGAGCTTGTGTTCCTCAAATTTCATAACTCTACCAAGATCTGTAGTAAAAGATCTGACCTACAAACTGTTCCCCACTTATATTTGTTTATTGTGATAACAAAACAACAGAATGATGGGAACTTTTCCTATTTTAAATGACTGTTATGCAACATAAAGAAAAAAATGTTCTTCTAAACAATGAATCATGAAATACTTAACAAGAAATTCTTCTTATATTCTTTATTTTTCAGTTTCCTTACTTTTAAAATATGTTTACTATACTTTAAGAGTAAAATTGCCCTTACAATGGAAAATTGAACTGTAATTTTCTTACCTAAGAGCAGGTATGAATCAGATGGGTTGATCTAATTTCTAGAAAAGCTTTTAAGGTCACTGTAAGGTTTTTTGTTCTGAGCATCACTTTGATCTGGACAGAAATGCATTACTTAGGGCAAGTGTTGGCGTTGGAAATGAAAACTGGATGTTGCATTTTGTTAGTGGTCCTTTCACAGGTGATACGAAGGTAAAAGAGAAATGATGAGCGTTCCTCAACTGATTAATTTAGATGTTTTTAAGGATGTGTTTATGAAAGAAAGAGTAGATAGTCCCACTCAGCTTCACCCTCAGATGTTGGTGCTAAACCTCAGCTGGGAAGTGAGACTCTTCTCCAGGCCATTGGAGAGACATAGATATCTCCATAGAGTGATTCATCCCATCCACGTTGGCCAACGCTCTAAGGACAGAGTGAGTCTATCCTTTGAAGGGCTCAGTCCCTCCCTATATCCAGGGGAGGTCAGAAGAAACTTGTTTGATTGTACTGGGTCTCTAGCTTTCAGTCAAAGAGATGATATGTGATTAATTTTACCCTTCCTGTTGGCAGTCACTTTGAATTTAATTATTTAGAAGAGTACACTGGTCCTTAGCTCCAGTGTGCTTCATCTCCCCATGTAATTTAATTGCACTGGGGTTTAGTTATGATGCTGCTAAATTGCTGAAATGTTCCCTTGCAAGATTTTGGCCCACAGAAGCTGGGAGAATCCCAAAGCACTCCTATATGGTTCAGGATTAATACTATTAGCCAAGTAACTTTCTCAACAAGCACTAGAGATCCAACCAACCAGTTCTGGAGGATGCAAGAGATGAAAGAGTGTGGCAGTTCACCATAATGACAGAACATGGGTCTAATCTGCCAGCATGGGTGTAGCTTGTGCACAAAGAGCTCTGGCACTGGTTTTGCTGCAGTCAGAGGCAGGGTCTTCATCTCTGAACACAGCAAATATTGCTTTGAAGCTCAGCCCTGGGAACTGCTGAGCAAAGCAGCTCTTTTACCTCAAAATCATTTGAGGTTTCCAAATGCACTTTCCTTCTGACACAGAATGAAACAACATCTAGCACAAACTTTCCATTACAAAAGAGCGAGGTAGGCCAGGATAATCTGCACCATTTCAACTGATGGCATTCATCACAAATGTGAGAAACCCACAGACATGCTATGGATTTGAACTGAATTTATTAGTTCCCAAGTGACTGCATTAACCATTACCTGTTTCTATCTGTTCCCTACAACCACCCCAATCGTACTGAGGAACCAATAATTGAAGTCTTTCAGTGTCAGTGTGACAACTCATTTTGACACGATATTTTTTCATTGTAATTTCTCAACCAACTCTAGCACTAGAGACAATCTTCTACCACATGTAATCCATACTTATGAACAAGTTTTCCATGGAACTTTAGACTCATTTACATGTGTTTGTACATTTACGTGTTTACATGTTCTTGCCTCAAAGTCAGTGAGAAATTCTGTAACACCAGAAGGTCTAACTACAGGGAGTCCAATTTTTATCCTATCTAAATTTTGGTTTTGACTCCTAATAAGATTGGCTGTGAATTTGGAAAGAGGAAACTTCTTGTTTTCTTTCTGTTTTTCTTTTTTTTTCCCCTTCAGTCTGGATCTCAATAAAATACTCAGACAACAGGAAGAACCACTCAGGAATTAGTTAGCTATTTCCAGCTAAAAATCATATAAAATGTACATACTTATTTAAAACTTTTTCCAGGGCTCAAATATTGATGAAAATAATCACTGTTCTTCTATAATTAAAAAAGAAAAAAAATTTTAGGGTTTATTTTCAAAAAAACCCCCATTCTCATCTCTATTTGTAAGAGCAGTCTTACCAGAAAATTTAAAGGTAGTGTCTTTGCTCCTTACTGGTGAAAATTAAAAGGCACATCTTTATTTTGATGTCCTCCACAAGCATCAAATTGACTTGAGGGAATTTGAATCTGTTTTTTCTAACATTGCAGTCCTGGCCTGAGGTTTTGCTCATTCATCCCACTCTATCCTCAGGTTAGTTCAGGTTAAACTGAGTTTTTTAAATTGCTATTTGTTGTGTTGACAGTGAGAAACATCAAGCAGCGTCTGTTCCTCAAAGAATTCTTGCTGCATTTTTATTCTGCTTTCTCTCTGTGTTTTGCTCCTGAAAAAGGACCACTGCTGCCAGCTTCTTGCCCACAACCCGAATCAGGAGCTGGAAGAGCAGGTCTTAAGAACTGATGATGAGGGCTACGTGGCATTTGTCTTTGTTAGAGTCCAGGGTCTGTGGCTTCAAATGGATAACACACATCTGCAGTCATATACTGACCTTCCACATGTTCACTCATGTATGCTGATAAGCAGAAACTTGTTCACACATTGCAACGATAGTGCAGACCCATCCATGTTCCAACACACCTTTCAATCTATGAATAACTCTAATACAAGCTCTGACAATGACATGTCTCTTCTTTTCCTTTTTCCCCTTCTTTCTTTTTCCTTTTTCCCCTTCTTTCTTTTTCCTTTTTCCCCTTCTTTCTTTTCCCCTTTCCCCTTCTTTCTTCTTTTCCCCTTTCCCCTTCTTTCTTCTTTTCCCCTTTCCCCTTCTTTCTTCTTTTCCCCTTTCCCCTTCTTTCTTCTTTTCCCCTTTCCCCTTCTTTCTTCTTTTCCCCTTTCCCCTTCTTTCTTCTTTTCCCCTTTCCCCTTCTTTCTTCTTTTCCCCTTTCCCCTTCTTTCTTCTTTTCCCCTTTCCCCTTCTTTCTTCTTTTCCCCTTTCCCCTTCTTTCTTCTTTTCCCCTTTCCCCTTCTTTCTTCTTTTCCCCTTTCCCCTTCTTTCTTCTTTTCCCCTTTCCCCTTCTTTCTTCTTTTCCCCTTTCCCCTTCTTTCTTCTTTTCCCCTTTCCCCTTCTTTCTTCTTTTCCCCTTTCCCCTTTCCCCTTCTTTCTTCTTTTCCCTTTCCCCTTTCCCCTTCTTTCTTCTTTTTCCTTTTCCCCTTTCCCCTTCTTTCTTCTTTTTCCTTTTCCCCTTTCCCCTTCTTTCTTCTTTTTCCTTTTCCCCTTTCCCCTTCTTTCTTCTTTTTCCTTTTCCCCTTTCCCCTTCTTTCTTCTTTTTCCTTTTCCCCTTTCCCCTTCTTTCTTCTTTTTCCTTTTCCCCTTTCCCCTTCTTTCTCTTTCCTTTTCCCCTTTCCCCTTCTTTCTCTTTCCTTTTCCCCTTTCCCCTTCTTTCTCTTTCCTTTTCCCCTTTCCCCTTCTTTCTCTTTCCTTTTCCCCTTTCCCCTTCTTTCTCTTTCCTTTTCCCCTTCTTTTTCCTTTTCCCCCTGGCAAGCAAAATAGGTATTCATTGCTGAAGAGAAGATGTTTGAGAGGCATAAGAAGTTAGAAAGATGCAGGTTCCTGAAAACATGCTAATCCCACTATACAGCAAACAGAAAAGAGATTTACAGAAATTATAGTCTCCAAAATAGTCACAGTGTCACTGAATTTCTCTGCCAGTGGCACGGTGGGCTCATCTTGGAGCCAGAGGTTGACTTGAACAGCATGAAACTACACTCACTGGAAGAGCTGTGGCCGTCAGTGCAACAAGAGTATTTACTGGTGTGCTGCTCCCCTTCCCCAGACTTTCACTTTCACAGTGGAGCCTGTATCATCAGCTGTGTCAATAGAAGTGTAGCAGCAAAGGAAGAGAAATGAAGAGTGAGGTGGTCTTCAGTCACCCAGGTATATTCACAAGAGACAATTCACTGTGCATTCTCCATTGTTGCTCCTCAGCTGGTAGCCACATATCTGGGGTCTCCAAGAGCTTGCTTAATGGAACTCCAAGGAAGGAGGGTTTTTTGAAATAGCTAGTGGTGTAAGCTTTAAATATCTTTATCCTAGAGTCCTAACAGAATAACTACTGTGCAGACCTTCTCCCAGAGTGACTTCTCCATGTGTTAATGAAAGCTGGGCTGAACATGGGTTCCCATCTCAGCAATACATGTTCAGCACACATTAATGTTTGTAAAAGAGGAGACACACATCCCTTATGGCACATGGTTTTGACACAGACAAATTTTTGTAACCTTAGAAAGTCACATGAGCTCTCAAGCCCCAGTTCTTTATCTGCATAGGAGGAACAGAACCTTTTCTTTTCCCACTGTTGTCATCTCTCCATGGAATGGGTTGACCCTTGCTTTGTGCATGTGTGCAGGGTGCATAACACCCTGGGGTTAAAGTCTTGCTGATACTTACATCTGCTATCCTTAAAGTTGCCATGTTCACAGTGTTGACATCAGTGGGAGCTGGTGGAACCAGTGGGAGCTCCAATGGGAGCTCAAATACTGTTAAAATTTGGGCCAGTAGCTCAGAGCCATTAGTACCCCATTTGGTGCGCTATTGGAAAAAAAGATAACCCAAAACTGTAATACATGGCCTATATATTTTGTCTATCTTACTGCTTACAGCCCATCTGCTGGTGCTGGTTTTAAATGGCTCCCAAACTGGGGCTCCCACATTACTGACGCTCAGCTACAATTACTCCAGGATTTCCAAAGACCAACCAAGGGACTTATTCATGCACAACCATGCTCACTTCCACCTGCTGTATTCTTCCATCAGTTTATCTCACCTGCTTGATAACAGGCAAAATTATCTCAGCTTGTCTCAGAGCCAGCCTTCCTGCTCGCTCTATGGTGACAATCTAAATTACAACTGCTTTTTAACAACAGCTTCCCAAAAGTGAAAGACTGGTTATTTGGAGCAAAGACATCCAAGAGAAAACAGATTTTAATAAATAAACCACAGTATTTATAAGGGCCAATATGCATGTTTACTCTCCAAACATCTAGTGATCACTTATGTTCAGATGGCAGAAATTCTTTGTCATTGATGTCCCTGTAATTCCCCAAAAAGGAAATTAAGCCAATTCATGTCTTTTTATAACACTTTGATCTGGCAACGTTCCACTCTAATGAAGCACAAAAAAAAAGGAATGACTGTTGAGAGCTAATGACTTCTTCCACCATCCTTCAGGTGTGTACCCTGATCTAATCTGGGAAGTCATTGTATTGCTTCCCTGTTTGTTCTTCCCAGAGCCCTGCTGCATCAACTCATTCACACAGGTAAGGTTTATGACCCCAATAAACAACAGTCTTCCCACACTTCCCAGAACACAAAATAATTTCTCGCATCTCAAAGACTTACCAAGTAATGGTGACACAGCATCTAAAATCCTGCCATGTCCACCATCCCCACCAGCAGCCTGCTCCAGCAGTGAGTGGTTGTTACTTCAATAATTTGGTTTTCAGAATTTCCCTGTCCAAATATCAACCCCTTGCTCCATGTTAAATAAGTTCTCTCTTTGCTTTCTGGTAACCTTTCCCCAAATTTTTGTAGGCTGTTACTAGGTTCCCCATGTTGCAGTTGCAGAGCCAAGCCATTCATCTTTGCACACAACTCAGGTTCTTTTCTTCAGCCAATTAATCATGAAGTTGGGTTTCCCCCAACATACCTTCTCTGGCTTATCTGTGTCTTTCTGGTAATGAGGTGCCCAGGAGTGAAGCATCTCAGGTGCAGTCTCCCCAGGCCCATGAACAGAATGAAGCTTACCTTTCTGCTCCCTGACATCTCTCCTCTGGGTTTCTGGCTCAGCCTCACAATGATGGTTCAGCTTCTGCAGCACCCTACAATATCATAGCTCTGCTTGCTATCCATGCTCACCCTGGTATCTTTGTCAGAATAACTACCTCTACCTGCCATTAGGAAGGTTTGTTTCATGCAATTTCCATGCCCAGAGGAGCTGTATAAACTGCCATTTCCAACTTTACTCTCATGTGGTTTCCCTCCTGTGTGTCCAGCTTGTCTTCACTGTTCTGTGTTAGTCTCTTGTCTTCACTGGTTTTTGCTAATCCTGTTGGCTCCCCTACCCTGATGATGATAATATCTTCCCAAACCACAGAAGTCTTTATTCTCTTTAATACCATCACACTCATTCCTCACAGCCACCTGGGGAGAAGCAGAGGAAAGCCCAAGCAAACCATTTTACAACTCTTAGTCCCACATCTGTCCTGCTTTATTTATACTCTCCCAGCATGAATTATGGCAGCAAGTATTCCCTCGAAGGCTGGTGGTGTACCTTCCTGGAGCAGAGCTGGTCTGCTGAAGAAGAACCTCTGTCTCTTTCTGTGCAGGGGTTAACCTTGTAGACAGCAGCATCAGGATCCAACCTCAAGGCTATACCTACCTTCTAAGTTAAGCAGAGTCCCAGTCACTCAAACATGATTACCTTAGCATTGCATTATTAGCAAAGTTCCTGGGATGGTTTTGGTCCAGAATCACTAGAATTGTCTGAAATGAGGTTGAGTGCAGACCAGAAACATATCTGGATGACAGACATTATCCTGCCCTGAGCATAGAGGTACAGGCATGAGCCACTCCAGTGCTGGAGAATGGGCTCATTCAATTTACAACAACAGATGTAATCAAAGTCTTCCCTTAGGCTGTCACCAGAGAGGTGGCTGACTGTTCCACATATGCTCACACAACTCCACTGATGCAATTCATTGTCTGAGTAACTGCTGAGAAACAGCACCAAATTCTGCCCTGATTTACTTTATCTGTTCAATCCAGCTGAGAGAGTCAGAGCCGGGAAACAGAGGCGAAAGCATCTCATGCACGCTTGCCCTGTGCTGTGACGTGCAGGGCAACTGCTAACGGAGCAGAGACAAGGGTGAGGACAGCCAGAGGCCTGGGAAAGGCAGCAGAACAAAACCAGGAAGAGGACATGCCCTCACCAGGTTTTCCCCTCTTTAATAAAATTGTCCAATAAAATGTCACACCCATCTTCCAAACTGCAGACCACTTTTTTTTAAATTTATTTTTTCCTTTGGGTTTATATTTCTTTTTTCTTTTCCTTCCACTCTATGAATTTTGCAGAAGATGTGAAAACCTTAGAAAACATCCAAGTCCCTGGGAAGCATTTAACCACCTATAATCACTTCTCACAGGTCATATGATGTAAATCAGCTGATAGTTTTCTATTCTACCCCTCGGGCATCTTCCTCTCCAGCATGCTGTTAGCTGTCTTTAATGGGAGTGTTTATAGAGGATAACACAATTCCAGGCACTTCCTGCGACCATGTGTTCTTCATTTTCAAGTATCACAAAGAAACATTGCTTCATGTGGCATTTCCAAATAAAAACCGCGTGGTCCTGACTCTAAAATGCTGCATAAAGTTCTGACATTATTTCAGGGGAAAGAATTGATTTTATTTTTTTTTTTCATTCTTTTCCTAATAAGACCACAGCAAGGAGTTTTTTGGCACAAGAACTGAATTCTGCTCTGGATTATATTATCTGAATCCCTGAAGGAAAATCTTCCCAGCAGTTGCCTCTACCTGATCATAATGTATCAAATCTGGGTCTATTTGTAGTTAAGGTTAGAGAACTGCTCTGTGCTCTTCCATCCAGCTTCACTTCTCTTTCCTCTTTCCAGGTGACACATCAGTTGTTTATCAATAAGATCAATATCAATGGGAAATCAGGCTCAGTGGTATTTTCATCTCCAACTCAACCACACAGTACCACGTGTAAACACCATCCTGAAGCCCCACCACATCCACTGCACTTTGTCCTTTCACAGCCAATGGGAACAGAAGAGCAAAAATCAAAAGGAAAGTCAATTTCTTGGCATTATATTGTTAATATATGCTGTAAAATAATTAGTACTGCAGGAAAAAAACAACATAATTTTACTTTTTTGTCTCACTTTGTAGTACCTGTGCATTTTCCGAATATTCTTAGTTCGCAGCTGATTTCATTCATCTGATTGATGACCAGGGATTAAGAGATTTTCATTCTTTTTTTCTTCTAATTTTTCCTTTCTTCCCCTTTGGAGTCTCTAAATTTTGCAACTTTTCTCTATGATTCCATTTATGTAAATTTTATATGGAGATAACCCAAACAGCCAATATTTCCGCAGGAAAAAACCTGACAATAATGAGAAGGTTTCTTTCTTCTTTTTTTTTTTTATTTTGTGTGTGTGTGGCAGGGGGTTTTTTCTTCCATTCTTTTCCCCTGGAATAAAATGCTTGGAAATTAAAAAAATCTATTCATTAATATATTTTTGTGGCCTGCAAGTTCAGCTAAATACCTTTCAGAACTGAGGTACATTTAGTAAAAGAACAATATTAGAAAATCTATCTGATTCAATACAATTCTCTTTGTCCTTTGTGCACAAAAACTCACTCGTTCCAATGAGTCCTGTTGCACTGCCACAAGTTTCTATGCCACAGACGAGCAGGAGAACCTGAAGTAATTAAAACCAAAATGGTTTCATTCAGTGAAAAGAAAATGTTTCCCAAACATGTCCTTTTCATTCCTGGAAATTTGGGCAGGTTTAATAAGATTTTGCATGAATCTGAAATTGCCTGTCTGTAGCCAGGACACTGGTCATAATCTTTCACAGGATTTTCCCCACGCGGAGAGCGCTCTCTTTCTAGAAATAATAAAAGTGAAATCTTATGCAACTTGACCTTTTTGTCTGGAATTACAAAAAAATGCAAACATGTTTTGGTTTGTTTGTAGTTCATAATCTAAAATTCAGCAACCAGGACGATTCCAGCAGCTGGAACTTAAAAGAAAAAATAAAATATGCAAAAACTCATGGTACAGTCACTACAGCTGGCACCTCTGCAAGAGGTAGACTGTTTTTTCCATTTAGCATCATCCTTTAGTACACAGAACTTTAGTGCATGAAGATCTGAATACATCCTCAAATACCCATGGAAAACCTCTCATGGAAAAACAAGGCCTCTTGGAGTCACTGACTTGTCCCACGAAGGCTTTGGGTAATTCCTGTTTTAGAGGAGATGAGACTGCAGTGAAGGTAAGCATAGAGAAAACTAAAAGGATGTAAAATTCAGGACTTTTCTCTTCCATTGAACTGTCCCTTGGAGATAACAATACGCCCCTTCCTCACTGTTTCCTCTGATATCATCTTCCTGCTTTGCTGGAGGTTTTGTGGGGTTTGTGTTTTGATTTTTAATTTTTTTTAACTTACTCTTTAACTGTGTGAACATAAGGAGGGAATAATAATTTCTCATACCAAATTTTATGTAATTGCAGGGGCTTAGCCTCAGTGCTGTGTATTATCTCTTTGAAAGCAGAGTCACTTGGTCTTTGTAGCAAAGATCATGACGGGCTGCAGGGAAGTGTTCTGTGGCTTGTGATATGTACTGGGTGTAGCATGGATTTTCTACTGATCCCTTTGGAAGTTTAAGATGGTAGAACACTGGACTTGGAGGACCTGAAGGAGTCCTACTTGCCCTATGCTCTGAATTTGATTTCTGTCCAGAACTTTTGAAAGGGAGAAGCTGCTCATTCTCTATTTTTGGAATTAAGGTCTATTTATGGTTGCTCTGGAGTCCTCAGTCAGTCCAAAGTCTTTTAGCAGATATTTTGTGTGGTCTTTCAACTCTTGCAAGTCACAAGGGAAGGAAAGAAAGAAGAGGATTTGTGCATTTTAAGGCCAAGAGCTTTTGGGATTATTTAGAATCACCTCCAATGTAAACCAATTGCATGATTTCCATCCAGTTCCTTCTGTCCTGAGCTCAGCTCCCTGTGTCAAAGATGCCAAGCACTTGGAGATGATGACAGGTAAGGGAAAGAGCTGCATATGGTTAAAACATAGTGAGTAGCATCCGGATCTTCATATGAAACAGGACATGTGATGTTGTAATGGAAGAGTGGCATCCGTTCCCTGGCTGCAGAGCCTTGGTGGTCCTTCCAGCTGTTCCTTGGAAGACTTGTCTGGATTTTTCAGTCTCAGTTTTGATAACAAGAGTCCCTACTGGCCTTGGAGGAACATGGAAGGATTTCAGATTTCTATTGGCCACAGAAGATTGTGAATCGCAGACTTGGTCCAAGAATCAGATCTGCAGGACAGCCACGTTCCCCAGGGGCCACTGATGACAGCACAGCTAAAGCAGAGCTTCATCTTTTCCAGCTTGCCTGTGGTCTACCACACAATTTGTTTGTTATGCTGAGCCTAAGGAAGCTCACCACTCAGAGCCAGCAACAGCTTTGGCTTGAGCTACAAAGTCAGCCACTCACTTGGGCAGCAGGCTGCAGGGGACACCGAGAGAGACATTATCCCACTGCCTGTGACAGCCCTGGAAAATCAACCTGTCTGTGCTGCTGCCACAGTGTGAGACAGTGGCTGGGTTGGGCTGAGGGCTGGTTGTCCTAAAAGCACATCCTTTCATCCCTCCAGCAAGGGCAGAAGCCTTCTCACAAGATTACCTTTCCCTTCCTTGAGCAGAGCTGACCCTTCAGCCTTACTCCTGTTTGCCACTGCCCTGATGAGACAAGTGACTGGTTGTGTGCAAACTCATCCTTTGCTCCTGTCCAGTCAAAAATCCAGTGAACTTCAAACTCTTTCTGGAAAAAGTAGACTCCAAGGGCAACCCCTGACTCAGCTGAACACAGGCTCATTCTTCTTGGCAAGCCAGCTGCTGGCAGCATGTCTGCTGGACAGACCCAGCTGGGACACCACAAGGTCTCAGAAGACCTCCCAAGGTCTGGTCAAAGCTGGTGAACGTGGTGTTAATATTCAAATTTCAGGGAAATCCGATGCATAGTGGTGAGTCATCTCATCTGGGTCGAAGTTACCAAGTCACACTGGGATGCCCATGTTCTCAATGGAGAGAAATACACTTCTTGGGCACAGACTGTCTGACCTGTTTTGCCACATGTTTTAGGAAGAGATGATGATCTCCACTGAGTGGGTTCACTACACCTCCACTGATGATGAATGGAGAAGCTAACGCTGAAACAGATGCTACAGCATCTAAAGTTACATGAAAGTAACCTGGTCTTCATCTAGAAAACATTAAGTAGTGCATGACTGAAGATTTCCCTGTTTTGTTGAGTTCAGTTGCTCCTCTGCTACTCATAGGTATTTAAATATGGCTACTCAATAAAGTAGGAGCCATTTGATGAATGAAGCTTTGCAGCACTAGCTCCAGTGGTCCATATTAGCAAATTTAAGTAGAGCTGTTGAAAGGTGGGAAAGTACTTGTGCTGTAAACATGGGAACATACTACTAAATGACATGCCCACCCACTTCTTGGTCTCTTTCCACTGCCAAAGCAGTAAAAAGGGACCTTAGTGTAAGTGTGAATCCAGCTCTTGGAATGTTTTTCAATTTCCTTGTATTTACGTTAATGAACACTGACACTACAGACTCACATTCCCAGCTCAGTACTTCACCAGACTGACCAGCAACAAAACCAAGGAGATGAGACTAAACAGATGATTTGGTGAGGTTTTTATTAGTATTATTTTATTCCTCTAGGCTATGGAAAGAAGAGAGAGGTCACACCTCTGATTTCAGAAAGATAACAGCTAAGTTCAGAGACAGGTTTAAGGGCAAAAAGATCAAGAAATTCAAGGAAAATTATTGTCTGCACATTAATTTAATACTATTAATTGGAAATGCTTTCCACCTGGTAAAATGTTCCTTCTGAAAAAGGTCAGCTTGCCTGAATAATGTCCTAATGCCTGAGAGCAGATTGCTTTACCTTAAGTAGGAACAAAACAATGGTGTAAAATCCTCTCTTCTCATCAAGGGTGGCTTTTCAGGAGTCCTTTGCACACATGCAGGTGACTATATGAGGCCAGTAAATGTAGAGCAATTCCTTTTGATCCATACAGTGGGTCCATTGCATCCCCTGTACTCCCCACTACTGCATCCCAAAACCACAGCACCAGGAAAGGGCTGTGAATTGTGTTTCTATAGGTTTATATATATGTGTATGAATTTATTCATGGACTGAATCAGGCATGATTACTGGGGGAAGGTTGTGATGGAAGAGGTTTTAGGAGGACTGCGTTCATCCCAGGGCTAGGTCTGTCTCTGGACTGAACTGGCATATCTCCTTCAAAGTCAAAGAGCTGCTGTGGATATTTGGCCATACTCCTGCACCTGACTGAGAACAGCTTTTGCTTCCACTTTGGTCTCTTGTGAAATTGGTTTCTATGGTGCTTGTGAAGTTCTGTTTGCTGCAGCTCCACAAATTCAGTGTTCCTTTTTAACTGCAGGTCAAATCAAAAGCTTTGATCCAGCTCTGACCCCCGAGAAGATCTACCACGGATGTGTCAAAGAAGACTGATAGAAAGTGTGACAGAGGAGCAGGTGAGATTTGACTTGACTTCTTGGCTAAGCACCTTCTGACATAAAAGTATGCTGTATTTCAGAACATTCCAGGTATTTAAAGAAGGAAACACCACACTGGAGAAAAGTATTCCAAGATCTAACACACTACAGGACCTCTGCTTTCCTTATGCCTGATTTACACATACATGCATATATTTTTTCATATATATAATATATATAAAAATATAATTCATATAATATATATATTATATATATATTATAAAATATATACACACAATCCATTTTCCATTCTCATACTCAACCTTCCTATCCAAAAAGTTCTTAACTGCCAAAAAAAAAAAAAAAAGAGCATTAAGAGGAGCTGTGTCCATTCTACCCCAATGCTGAAACAGGAGGCTTTGCTTACATCCATATTAATAAATTGAACAGGGGTTGAGACTGATACTGGAGCTTGATTATCTTCCTGAACCTAATAATGGAGCAGGTGCTTTCTTCTCTTTCCAAACTGTCTACAGTTATGTGAGAATTGGATGCAGCTACATCCAGGTTTTTCCTGGCTCTCCCACAGATATATCTATAATTCTTCAGCATATGTTGAGCTTTTTGAAGTATATTTCACTTTTTTTTTTGATGGAAGTAGTGCTAGCAAGGGCCCTACTGCTCGTTTCTTCTTGTGCTTTATGAAGTCACAGGATACATGTCTTTGAGATCTTCTGTAGGGCTGCTTGGACTCCCCTGGTTCTTGATTTGAGTAAAATGAGCAAAATGGAGGTTTCTTTGTGATCAAAACAATGACCCCCAAACTACTGGAAATGCATCATCCAGCACATACTTGCAGTGAATGAGGATGGGTGCCAGAATCAGGACTGATTTCACTGGAGTTGAAAGGGGTCAGAATACAGTGGAGGGACAGGTCATGATGAATACCTCTGAAAGTGGAAAACACATTTTAATAACCTGAAGTATCCACTACAGAGCAAGGGAAAAACAATGCTACTGGTACTGCATTTTTAGAATCATCAGGGTTTTATTGCTGGATGTACAATAGAAGAGCACTAAACTCATGCATATGACTTTAGAAAATGTACCCCTTGGAGAATCTTAGACCATAAGACCCAGACCTGCAAGTTGCTGTGGGGAACCATATTTTTACACTTAGCCACAGAAACCTGTTTTGCTAATGTGAAACGCCACTGATTTTTTGGGTTTGTTTTTGTCTTTCTCATTTTTATTTTTTTTTTTTTTTTTCAGTGCAGGCAAAACTACAGCAAGTTTAATCTGAGAAAGTGATAGAAATTAGCTGCTGTGTATCCTGGCGTGTTCCATACAGGTTTTGCCTTGATTTGTATATGTCTACACAACTCCTCTCCAAGAAAGACAGCTCAGCTAAGCTGCTTGAGAAATGAACAGTTCTCCCTTAGATTAAAATAGACTGAACAGTTAGGTGACAATCCTGGACAACGTGCAAGTTACATCGCTTGCATCATCTGTGGAGTTTAGGGTAGGGTGTCTTTTATCCACATAGAAACCTCTAAAAGTGCCCATTTTTATCAATAGAGCCTGTGAGGACCAGACCAACTCTACATGTGTGTGCTGTAGATGTCTGAAATATGTGATAGCCCATGTGTGGTCGATGGCACTGGCGTCTCCATGAGGGCTGGACATAACATGCTGTCCTTCCACTTCCTAATGGTATAGTGTGAGGATCATTTCAACTGCCCATATGGTGTAGAAACTTAATAATATCATGGAAAGGAGCAGATATACAACAGATATTAGCACTGCTATTTAAGGGAGCAACTCGGACATAACATATATATTTAGGAAAAAAAAGAATGAAAAGATTGTCTCCTCAGCCTAATTAAAAACAAGCTTAGAACAGAATCATAGAATAATTATGGTTTGAAGGGACCTCCAGGGTCATCAAGTCCAACCTTTATCCCATCATATTCCTAACCATTAGACCTCTAGACCATGAAGCTTCATCTGCCCAAAGTTAACTAAGGCTTAGCTGAGTCTTAAATAATTGCCATGGGCTGTCTTTATAATCAGTGTAGAGAAAGTGGCTCCAATGAAGCATAAATCCTTTGCCCATCCAAACTAAAATAAGATATCCTGTATCACTGTGAAAATGCAGACTCTTAGGTTCTGCTCCCTACCCAAGACAGACTCTCCAACTGTGCACTCAGCTTTGTCAGTGGAATACATTCTAAAAACCAAGAGCTGCATTAGCAGACTCTTGCACTGGGGGTTTCTTAAGCTCTGAGTGCAACCTCTTAAGAAATGTAACCACAGGACTAGATTTAATTCACATTTGGTGCCTAGCTATTTCAAGTGGAAGCCTTTTTCCACCCTAGGATATCTAAGTATTTCATAAAGTGGCTTAGTATTAATGTGCCACTTATGTGACTCAACAGCAGTCATGGTTTCCAACGCAGATGTAACCCAGAAAATCTTACAGTACAGCCAGGCATAAGGCAGTGGGACATGTCCCAGGCTCACAAGCTGTATTAGGTGCAAAAGTGAGAACAGAATCCTGACATCCTTCATGCGGCGCTTCTACCTTAACCACACGCGCTTTTCCCTTTCCGTACATCATCCTGATGCTCCTAGGAAGGAGATCAATCATATTATATCTCATTTTTCCACTGGGGGTGAGTCAAGCACAGATGACTGAAGTGACTTAGACACGTTCTGAGGACAGTGCCAAGAGGAGAAAGCAGCTTTCATAGGACTTAGAGGCAGGAGTGAGACACCAACTTGTGCAAACTGGAGTTTCACTAAGGCACATGAGGCAATGGAAAGTGTTCTGCTATTGCAGAAAGTAGGGAAAGGTCAGAAACATTTTACTTATTGGGGAGAAATTTTTCCGTCAAACAAACTCTTTAGCTCTGTCCCAGTCCTTAAAAAAAAAATCTACCAGGATATTCAGCGATGAGCCTGGTAAGTCTCATTCGTTGCCCCACTGCATGCTAAAAATCATAGATGGTAGATACTGATTTTATAGCACAGCATGATTTTCTTCACTCTTGACCCTGTACTAACCTTTCACAGTTTCACAAGGGATAATCATCCATATCATTCCTTCCCTGTCCCTTTGGACTAATGACCTTATCACCTCTTCCTTGCTAACACATCCTCCTGCCCCTCATATATCCATTCTGAAATGGTTAACATAATTAGGTTACACTCCGAGCACTTGTTCCCAACATGTTCCTGTGTACTGCTCCTGTTTCAGACCTGCAGAAGGGTTCACCTGCCTCTAAGCTTGTCTGCTGTCCTGGCTCTGTCACTGACTTAATGGAAGATTATTAAAATACTACCTAAATTAATCAGCTTCCATCTGAAGGAGGATGGAGTTTAAGCCCTGCTTAAACCTCTAGCAACTGCCTATTGTGGAAAGTAAATTGTGGTGGCCTTGCTTCCATGGATGTTCTGGAGTAGTGTGAGTAGCTGGTATAAAGACAGGAAATATTTTTCTCTCTCTGAGTTTCATGGTAAGGTACAAGGAACCCCTGCCTTTTTGGTTTTGGAGGAAAAGTGCCTGTTAATTGTTTCCAGAGCAAGACATGTCTTTGGAACAGGCCCTGGAATTATCCAGCAAGGTACAGCAGCATATATGCAAAGGGCAGAGCTCCCTGGGACATTCACAAACGTTTCCTGAGGACACTGGTTATTGGCATGGCTTCCAGAAGTCATGTCTTCTGCATTCAGCAGACCAGTTTGCAACAAGCTGCATAAGATAGGGAATGGCTTTGAGGTTCCCCTGTCAGAAGCAGGGAAGGTTGTGCTGCTTGTGGTCTGAGAACTGGATATGAAACAATTAAATTTCACACACTGGCTGGGTGCAGACCCAGTGCAGAACTGTTTTTCTCCTACAGGATGTAGTGAAAAAACATCTCTTGTGTGATCCTTCCATAGGTGTGTGTGCAGCTGGCAGCTATCACCAGCCTCTGCCCAGAATGAGATGTGCAAGGCTTACATGTCTGCTTTGCCATAGCCCAGCAGGGCTGAGTTCTGTACAAAAATAAAGTAAACAGGTGGCTCTGGGGGTCTGCAAACTCCAGCTTCCATTGCATTTGATGGAGAAAAATCAGCACCTCCAGGGAGCAATTCATCATGATGGCAAAAAATCCTTTGGGACTTCCAGTGGTGTTTGTCTCCACTGGTGGCACAGCACACCAGCACCTTTAGACCATGAGGTCTCCACAGGCCTCCAGGAAAACAAAAGAGTGTGTGGACTTCCCACTCTCCTAGTTAGGCTGGGTCTGCCTTCTGGAGCTGGACCTTGAAGAGATTTTAGGGCTTCTATTCCCCATCTCTGCGTGTGGAGACACCTACATTTTGCATAGTGGAACAAAGTAGGGCTGCAGGGTCACCTGCTTTTGTAACCATGAGCCACCAGGTGAAATCTGCCTATTTGATCCCTTAACTGGAAGCAAAGTTACCCTTTTGCTTTCTCCATTCAACAGTTACCTCCAGGGGACAAATTAGATATTTAACAGGCTAAATAATATCTGATTCCATTGATATGAGCCTAAGTTTCTAATTTTCCTTATTTAAGCAGCTCCATGCCTAATTTCCTAGAACACAATCATCAAACAATGGACTGGGATAGGTCTGTGCTCCACCTCTCTTGCAGAAGGATCCAAATCCATCTGTGCTGGCACAATGTGTAGACAGAGATCCAGGACTCAGTGTGCCAGAAAGAGAGCAAGTGAAAAGGAGATGGATGCTGCAGTGCGTGACAGAGGGCACCTGGGTGCCAGAACTTGCTCCCAGTGCTGTTCTGCACATGATGCTACATCTCTTTGATGCAAAAAAAAAAAAAAAAAAAGAGCTCAGCAGATATCAGAACCCAGCTGTTGGGAATCTGGGCCCTTTCCTCCTGTGGGTGGACAGGAGGGAGGAGTATATGGCACCTCTCTCAAAATCTTGTCTGTTCACTCAGAAATTATCTCAGCCTGACATTTCTTTCAAGAGAAATTAAAACCAGAGGAAGGAGAAATTACTCATATGCCATAGGGTGAGGGGAGGAGGGAAAAGAAGTATAAAGAATGAAAAAAAAAGAAAAGAAAAAAAAAAGAAAAAAAAAAAGAAGGAAAAGCTTGACTTAGAGAAATAATAGGTTGTATATTTTTTCCATTTGTTCCTTCCTGGAGGCTTGGATCTAGTGGTAGCTTCATTGCCTCTGTTCCCTGCATGGGGACTGGTGTCTCTTCCGAGGCAATCACAGGTGCTTTTCCCCCTTGGACGGATCAGACCCACATCATCCATGGCCAGAGGAAATTCCTGATCCCTTCTTCAACTCCTCCACCTCCCTGATGGGTCTGGGATGTGCTCTCAGGAGATGAGAGCTGCAGACACACACGCACACACTCGGCTGCCCTTTTGCTCTGAGAGGCCGTTCCCACTGTCCTGTGGAAATCTGACCTGCCCGCCAAGAACAATAACAAGACGGACATGGGAAGGTCCTAGCAGGCTACAGCACAAGTGAAAACTGTCTGCATTCAGGGACTGAACATCCAGCATCTCTTTTCTCCTCTAGCTTGGGTGCTTTCCTCTCTTGGGAATATTCATACCATGCAAATGTTATATCTCAAGATGAGGGATGGGATTTTCAAGTTGCTTTCTCCAGTAGGTTTATTGCAGCTGTTATCAAATCACATAGAAAAAGAAATGTTGGATGCCAGTGAGCATGAGGTTCAGATTTCGTATGAAATACAGCATGCAGACAAACATTTATCCAGCCAAGGGGTGCTAAAAGAGACAGAAGGACATCTTCTGCACCCCTGACACCTAATCAAGTGTCTTTGTAGGAGACCTCCATCCAACCTCCCTTATCAGTTCAGAGTAAAACTCCACCTGCCCCATCACACTGATGTACTCACTGAACAATTTTAACTTGTGCAAGGCTTGTTCAAAATCAAGTTGGTCTTTTCTGTATGAATCCTGTTTCCAGGAGAAGCTGTGGATTGTTGGGTCTGTTTGGTTAATCCCTGCATCTCTCCCAACTATCTTCTCCTTACAGGAGGGAAACTGGTCTGCAGATGGCTTTTGCCATTGGAATATGTTTCTGTTTGCCACATCACAGTGTTGTGTGATAGCTGTTGTCTCTTTGAAGAAAGGCTAAGGCATCTGGGAATGAGATTTCTGTTGAGGGAGTGGCAAAAGGGGTGGAAGAGGGAGCTGAATTTTTATTTTTCTTGCATTATGCAAGAGATATGTACAAATATGCGAAGCACTCAGCTGACCTACAAAAATTGTTCTCTTAGTAACGACTCTGCCAGAAATAGGTCTGGGATGTTGGCCATGTGACCAAGCCCAAGTCTACAAGACATGGAGCATCTTCTCTTGCCTGCTGGTGTCTTTGCACAGCATTGAACACAGGAGTCCAGTTTCAATGGGAATCCTCTATGAAGTACCAAGAAAAAAAAGAAGAAAAATATGGATGTCCTGGATATATAAACTGTTTATTACAGTTATTATACAAGTGAAAAAAAAAAAAAGGGGGACCACTGCCAGTCAGTTGTATCTGACCTTACTATTGCACTTTCAGTCTTTTGTTTGATCCTTCAGGCTTGTGTTTTCAAGAATGAACATCTGAAAGCTCACAGCTGCAGAAAAGGGAAGGGAAATTCCCCCTGCAGTGTCCATAGCACTTATTTCTTACACCATGAACCAATACAATTTACTTAATCCCATGGAAAATTAACCCAGTAAAAAAAGAGATGAAGGAGACTTTTTTCTGTGTCATTGTACCAAATTGGTCCACAGAAGAATCCAATGAGCACCAGAGCCAGCCCAGGGAAAGACATGGGTGAGAGAAGGACCTCTTGCTTTGGGTGGTAATAAATCATTGAATTATTTCAGCTGCTCAAGAAACCACAGCCACAGGGCTTTTATAGCCAGCTAACCCATACTTCTTCTAAGGACCAACCTACATGTGCCATTCATCTGCAAGTTTCATTGATCTCGATGTGTATAATTTACCATTTCTAACTCTACAAACCCTTTTATAGATCACTGGATCCATAAGTCACTTCAACATGTGCTAAAAGCCCTGTTAACTTCCAGACAGAAATGGGTTTATGCATTCCTTTTCCTGTCATTACTTTTTGATTATTACTAGTACCTGAGCAAGATGTTTTTTACTCTTTCTTGGGATATAAAAATGGAAAAAACTATCTTTGTTCTGAAAGAAGCAACAGTCATTGGTTCCTAGTGACTACTTGGAGGAAAGTGCTTAAAAATAAGGAATCCTCAGTCACATCAAACAAGTTACTTCCATTTCAGAAATCTCCAAGTAACACCACAATTCCAGTTCCCAGATTTCATTGAACTTTTAACATAAATCTTTCCACTATATTTTTGTGTGGCTTTCAAACAAAGTATTACACTGATTTTTTTTAAAATCAGTTTCTTAAAATCTGATTTTGCCTATATTAATTTGAGTCAGAAAAGGAGAGCTTCCCAACTAAACAAATCTCAATAAAACACTTCTGTAAAGCATCCACATGGAAAAATATACTGATCCCTGTGAAAGGCAAAAATATTCAGCCTACTTTAACCAATAAATCAAGCTTTAACCTTGGAGTTTTAAACGTAGCTTAAAGGACAAAAACATCACCCTATCTTTTCGACAAGGAAAAATCAACTCAACCTATACTATTTTTGAGATATGTTTGTCCAACGTGTTCTTAAAAACAAATCAGTGAAAGAGACTCAAATCTTTTTTTAGACGTCAGCTGCAAAACTTCATCCCTCTTGGAGATTTGAGGATTGGGTTGGGTTTTTTTAGGGGCAAGGGAGTGCTTTGCATTGAGAGTTGTGCCCCAAGTAACCCGTATCTTTCTTACTTTAGTTTAATTTCATGACTTTTTATCTTCGCTGTGATAGAAACAGAGAACAGATTGTTCACTTTCTTCCTGAATGGATCCTTCCAGTCTGAAATATATACATTAAAAATTCATAAAAAGCCAAGAAAAAAATGAAAGAAGTTTATAGAAGGAGCAATTCTTCAAACTTTTGTAAAGCTTTCACAACTGGTAGAAATTTTTCCTATGGGTGCTTCACACCCATCTATACCCAAATGACTGTATAAATGAGAAGAAGGAGCACCCCTTGCTTTTTGTCGCAGGTACAGTCACTGGTGCTGCAGGGTGACATTTCTTTGGCAAATAATTCTTCTTAGTGCAAAAAAAGTGTATTTGGCAACACTGAAATAGATTATGGATTCGTATTGTTTTCCTCTAAATGCTCATTGAAGTCTACTAGTAGAAATGAAAAGTAAAGCCAAGTTATGTTGACATTTTTTAACTAAAACTACTGAGAAAGTGGGGGTTAATTTCAAAATCAGTTTTTAATTTTGTCATATTTTGGGGTTTTGGTTTTTTTGGTTGTTTGTTTTTCTTTTTTAAACAGGGGTTCATTTAGAAGTATTCAAATCCAGACACCTTATTTGTGCTGAAACTAAAAGCATCGTTTTTCTGAAAGAGATTAGACTCAGTCTTCTGGCTCACTTTCATCTCCCTCTTTCTCCAAAATATCAATAAATTAAAGAGAAACATGAGTCACTCACATTCTTGGCATTTTTTTAATTATTAGTTTTTTATGATTCACACTCAAAACTGCAGGCTGGTCTCTCTCACAGAAGGCAAGTCTGGATGAGAGAAGGAGGAGGGCTGGGAAAGCCCCATGTAGTGTATCAAAAGCAGAGCTCGTGTATGATGTCTAAGGACATAAATCTTTTATTATTATAACCAGTCATCATTAAATCAGTCAACAAGGTTGTATAACAAGGAAAGGAATTAGACCTTTTACCAACATTTAAAGCAGAAGCCTGGAAAATTCAACAGCATTGAGTAGTCTGAGGCTCCTTTCTTCCTTCTGCTCCAATGCCGAGTCCCACAGAAGGGATCCCCAAAGCTTGCTCTGTGAGAGGCAAAGTGCTCATTAGGAGAGCTTTCCTAAGGGCAAACAGCAGGTCCAACAGGGAACAGAGCAGCCATTTGTCAGAAACATGTGCTTTATCAGGGTTCTGTCTTCATATTTTCTTGGGACTTAGGATTTCCCAAATGTCAACTGCCACAGTTGTTAGAACTGAAAAAAGTAGAAGAAATGGATGAAACTAGGATCTTTTTCAGCTCTGGCTTTTTTCTCCACAGACATGCTTGTGTGTATCCTCAATTATCTCATCTTTCTCCTCCTGCCATGAAAAATGGGCCAAAGCCATATCCTGACACACTTGCTGTATTGAGTCACGTTGGCAAAGAGGAACGTATGTCATCTACAAGAAGGTCCTGTAGGCAGGGCTGGGAAGTGACATCTCCCCCATGCACATCTTTTCCTGGTCACTACTCAGCTCCACATCTCTCTCTTGCTTCAGGACTGCAGATACCAAGCATCCATTCACCTGCTGGGTCACAGCACAAAGAAGCAAGGGACAGATGTGTGACAGGAGATGTTCTCATGGATCTCAGGTCTCTATTGAACTATGGGTGTTGGGGAGTACAACCCAGCTGTATATGGGTGCCCATGCATGGCATCCTATTGCATGTCCTATTTGATACATTAGTTATGTAGGGCTTTGTCCATACTTTCATTTCTAGCTGGAGTGGTTTTTTGGGTGATTTAGATATGTTTAAGAGGACCTGATACAAAGAAAGAGCATGGGACTTAAACATTCATAGCTGGCCAGGATCAGCCAGGCAAACCAAAGCATTGTTTTCATCTCATCTCTATTGAGGCTTAGGGATCTATTAGCTTTTAATCACTAACTCCTTCTTCATATTTCACATATTCAGACAGCCTCATCTTTTATACTTCCAGTGTCCATGTCCTCTACATTACATTTTCTCCAGTTTTCCCCTATTTTCACCCAGTACCTGTCAAGGACGAGTCCCAGTCAGTGAAGGAGCATGGCTATCATAGAAGACAATTTACTCAATGTGAAATCCTTGCTGTAAAATCTGCAGGTCTGGTAGGCATGGTTGTCAGGGGAACTGCATTTCCTAATTGTGGATTTTGACAAAAGCTATATACAGTTAATATGTTCTGCATCCCTTTCAGCTCAGGGCTAGTGTACTCCAGTTCCCAAGGGTTACAAAGATGGTGGTGAAGCAAATGAGAACTAAAAACCAAAGTAAGTGAAAATAAACCATGTACAATACAAACCCCAATAAACAGAGAGAGAGAAATAACTCTTTGGCAAGTGGCAAGTGGGAAAGAAGGAACAGATCAGGGAAAGGAAGGAAGGAAGGTTCTCTTTTCCATACATCTGCTCTCTCTTTTGTCATACATATTGACTTGATTTGTTGCTCTGTGAGGCACTTATTCTACAGTGTTGACACCCGAGAAACTACGAGAAGAATTACTTCCACCAGAGACAAATTTGGTTCAGTTTTCTCTGGCACAGCTGAGGAAAACTCCCAGGGCAGAGTAGCTGCTTGTGAGCCTTAGTCATTGTGGGTCAAATCTCAGCTGTGGTGTTGGAGACACATTTGCACTGCATCCCCAGATGGCTGCTCGAGTTGTTTATATCATCCACGTTGGTGGATTAAAGTTTCAGATTAAGACATCTGCATTTAGTTGTCTGGGTGAGCGATAGGCTTTCAGGTCTCTGTGTACACTGTGGAGGTCTGAGGCTCAATTCAGTTGCACACACAGGGTCATCCAGTGCTATTTGAAAGACCTTGGAGTATTGGCAACCTCTGCACCAGGCTAGGAGATACGACCAAGGACCTATAGGAGACTCATGCTCTTTTGCAGCACCAGCTGGAGGAAAGGTAATCAAGGGCATCTCAGATGGTTCTCAATGTCTATGTTTCAACAAATGAACACTGTCCCACACTCACATACCTGTGCACAGCTGCCACGATGCATACCTGGTGTTTAGACTCCTATTACAGCCAATGGTTATTGGTCAATACAGTCAGCTAAGACTATGGAGTGATTTAATTTAACTTCAAGAAGGCATCTGAGTTTGATCAGTCAGATATTTTGCTCACATGATCACACCTCATTTTAGGTGTCTGACTTTTGTTAACTGAATCCCATCCATGACATAGCCTACAATATCAGACATCCATTTCCTCAGAAGAGGAAATATGGGCATACGAACAGATGGCAAATGCAAACAAAGTTATTAAAAATCAGAAAAAAATAATAAAAAGAGTTGTCATAAGATTAAATTTCTAAAAATTTCATCTACGATGTCTCAGCACAGATCAGTCATTAGTCGTTTTCCTGACAGCAGGTGTAGCAATGGTTCACTGAAGCTAATGCAGTGACTTGGAGATGTGGATTCAGGCGCTTAGACTATCGTGAACCTCTTCTGTGTCTCAGACCACACCACATACTCCCACCTTCAGCTGGTAGCCTATGTCAAAGACGGTTCTTTCCTCCAAATACATCATGTGAAACCACTAATACGTCATATATATTAATACTTATACTCAATGTTATGATCTCTCCCATGATATCTTGATTTATACAGATCAAAATGATCTAATTGGTTTAGGGGACAGAGGTTTCAGCAGCCTCAGAGGCAAAAGTGATTGTGTTTCATCATCATATGAAGTCTGTCACTCTCATGGGGTGCTGTTAAGCATTCCAAGTGCCACAGAGTGATGATGAACCGACAGAGAAATTACTCATGTATGTGAGTATAAGAGCTAATGTTTAGGGAAAGCTAATGCTAAAGAGTCTCTTGGGACTCAGTAAGTAATGTAAGGCTACAGCATAGTGGTGTTAGCAAGCCAGATGCTTCTGGAGACTCATGTAGCAAACTTGGAGCTCATGATGCAAGGAGCTGTTAGACCAAGACTTGCAGGAGAACTGCATCCTTTAGAGGGGCAGATGGAGGCAAGTTGGGATGCCCTGTGGTGTTGAAAGTGGTACAAGGTACCTGTATTTAGGTAGCAGAACCTCTTCACTTGAGGGGTATAGATTTCCTAAGCTCCTAAACTGATAAGTATGTTAGAAGCCATAGCACATCTTGCTCGGCTTCTAGCTGCTCTTTGAGAACAGCTCTCATCAGTCTTGTGTCATATCTGCCAGCCTTGTGCAGATGTTGCACACACCCAGAGGTATCTCAAATGGCTCTGTATACCTGAAATTTGGCAACAGTATCAGACCTTAAGTTTCTAATTAATATGTCTAGGTTTTTTTTGCGTAGCAAAGTAAAGCAATCAATCACCCTTGTCACTTAGAACTGAACATATCAGCCTCTGGAGGTGCCACTTTCTCTCTCTTTACATTAACAGCAGCATAGATAATTAGGACACAACCCAGTTGCCTAAGCAGAGACGTCTCATGCCATACAAGAAGCCTCTGGAAGTGTCTGAGAATACACACGTGGTTGACAGGTACAACTCGGGACCCGTGGGAGATCTCAATCCTGCAATGGCAGATGGAGACCAGATGAGTTTCCTAAGGACTGAAACAGGACCAGACACCTAAAGCTGAACCCCTAGTTTAGGCAAATGCATGATTTTTAAATAGTGATAACGAAGTGGAACGAACCCATCCTACAGAGACCGAGCAGTTTTCCTGAGCCCCATATTATTACCCCTTCCCTTCCAAAGCAGAGCAGCCTGGACACTTCAGTCTGTGCTTAGTCTGCTGGAGTGATTCATTGCACTCACCACCACACCCAACGCACAGGGTGCATCGCGTTTCACGGGCTTTGCTGAGAGTTCCACCACTCAGACAATGGTGTCCTTCACCACCATAGCACCAGTGCTTTCATTTTACACAGGGGTTAGGTGGTGCATGCAACGAGACTCCAGCCTACCCACTTACAGTGCAAAAACACAGCTGTGAGAGGGACTAAAATAAAAAGCCTTCTGGTAGTAGTTTGATTTTTATTTTTTTCTCCATTACAAGCCTAAAATTTAGCACTGTTTTTCGTATTAAGTCTGTTTGGGGGTTTTGTTTTTCTGTGTATTCAATCATACAGTATGCTATGTGCTTACAAGGAGTTCATGTTAAAAGGCCATAAAAATGAAAAATTAGCATTGTCTTCACAGACCCAATGCAACCAGCAACAAATTGAAAAAAATAATAAAGAATGATTTAGCTGCCTGTGTTCTAGCAGAGGATAATTTGGCTTCTTCTTAATGCCTAAGTTATGCATTGATTTGTATCCGAATTTTGCACAGAAGTTATGCAACTCCCTGGACAGTGCTTAAAGCTTAAAGTATGAGGTGGTGACAAATGCTGGAAATGACATAGGAGGAAAAAATGGACTTTGGTACGTGAGCCATCAGGTTGTCCTGAGAGCAATACATTTTGGAAAGAAATGACGCAGACAGGAATGACCGTCTTACATTCTGGTTTAGCTCCCTGTGGAAGTATGTCCCACATACTGCATATAAAAAGGAGGAGGAGGAAGGAATACAAATTATTGCTGACGTCTACTCAAAAAATGTGAGATCCCAAACTAATTGTGGCCAGATGTTGTAGTATAGAATGAGAAGGAAAATCTATTTTATTCTCACTGAAGGTAGCAAAGCATGTAAGAGTTTCACATCAGCTGCAGATGAGTGGGAAAACTAAGTTTTTTCCAGAAAGTGTGGAATAATTTGAATGAACACATGGACTTTTGAAGTCTAGTCCTGTTAAAGGACTCAAGGTTCTTGACATGAATAAATTAAGTATGTATTAACTTAACTTCCCAGGAATCCTGAGATGAAAGTTGACTATTTTAGGCTGGAGTTTGTTCTTTTTTTCCATTCCTTTTCTTTTGTAAGTTGGTAGACACTTTTTCATGGAAATCAAGTTTTCTTTGCTTGTTTATTAAAGAAAAAAATATATTAATTTCAGTGATTTTTCCTTAAGTAAGAGAAGTATACTCATCACTTTTAAAAATCTCCAGTCTACAGGAGTACAATATAGCAGTGAACAAACTGGCTTTCAAATGGCTTGTTCACAACATCATCTAGGTTTGGTCGCACTATTTCTCCCTGATTCTCAAGCACAATTTTTAAGCTACTTCAGCATGTGTACTGCTATGGTGAACCTTGTATCAGGATCAGGCTAGAGAGCTTACAGAGATTGTATTGATACAGCCAGTGCAATACAGATATAACTTACCATCAACACACTGAGATAGAGACTCCTTCAAGTCCACAGCAATTTCAGTGACCAATATTAAGTCATTTAGGCTCCCAAATCACTTATGCTCCATCCAAAACATTTCACCTCAACAGCACTGCTTTCGTATGGTAGCAGATTCCTAATCTCCTGAACAGGCTACCCACTTGAGAAGGTCAAAAGCCTGCTTTCTCAGATCTAAGTCTTCATGTTATCTTAACCCTCCAAAACCACTATCAGAAGAGTCTTCTTCCACAAATTCAGTTATCGGTGTTACCATCTCCTCTTAATTCTCAATACATCCCATTTTAATGCCTATTTCATGTCTCAGAAGCAGAGGTTGGCAGCTGTATTTCAGTGTAGACTCTATACTGAGACACTTGTGTTACTAGCATAAGGCACGTGTTAAATATAATCCCATTATTATCTATTTCTGTATTGATATCCATACAAAGTTTTTTTTAACTATGTATCTATTCACCCATCCAGGTATAACAGCAAAGAGCTGAGCTAAATTGAGACCCTGGTTCTAGAGAGCTTGAATGGTACTCTGTTGTCCATGACATAGGTCAAAGTGTGCATGGGTGAAGCCTTTCTAGGATCAGGACCAAGGTTTGCAGAGATTAAGACCAATCAGAGCTTCTGACTGTGTGAAGGCAAAGTTTCACTTTAAAATAGCTTTATTCCAGTGCCCTCTCTACTATTATCATGTTTTAATTATTAAGGGAACATTATTAAGGTAAGGAGAGATAAGAATGACTCAAAAGACATCTAAGATAAGAGAGTTCAAAGGATCACAAATTGATTTAGCGCTTGATTCCATCTTTTCCTTACCTAGTCTTTTCAATATAATCACCTTCTGATAAAGTATCATAAACCAATAATATTTAGGTGTGTAACACCAGCAGATTAAAGCAGTCATTTCCATAAAATGCTGCAGGCGGCCTAACAAAGGAAACTTCTGGAGGGAATGTCCAATAGCTTCCAGGTTCCAGTGATGTTACATATTTTGTGGGCAATTTACATCATAGAAAATATTGACATAGGTCTGCCACCTTGGTTCATTAGATTATGTCCATTTCCAGAAAGTCTCCAACCCTCAAGAGTGAGAAAAATTAGTTCAAAGGTATTGCCTAGGTGCCTCATACTACAAGCAGGAGTCTGTCTAAATCTGCTGACATCCTGAAGAAACAGGTAAACAAGTTATCAGCTACATTACTCACTTCAAAGAGGTGCCATATCTATTCTCTCTGCCATGAAGATGCTCTAGCAGTGAATTGGGAAATTGCAAGAGTGCAAAAGCATTGGGCAGCCAGATCAAGAACACTAACAAGCACCTAGGCTAGAAGTTGGTGACATTTCTCAAGAGAAAAAGTCACATCTTGCTGTCTGAGTATATCTTTACTACCAGAGTAAGTAGCATTCCAATGCCTGACAACCCTTTCAGTGAATTTTTTTTTCCTAATATCTAATCTAAACCTCCCCTGGCACAACTTGAGGCCATCACCCCTCATCCTATCACTGTTACCCAGGAGAAGAGACCGACCCCACCTCACTACCCCTTCCTGTCAGGTAGTTGCAGAGAGCAATGAGGTCTCCCCTCAGCCTCCTCTTCTCCAGACTGAAACCCCCAGTTCCCTCAGCCAGTCTTCATAAGACTTGTGCTCCAGAACCTTCACCAACTCTGTTGCTCTTCTTTTGACATGCTCCAGCAGCTCAATGTCCTTCTTGTAGTGAGGGGTCCAGAACTGAACACAGTATTTGAGGTGCAGCCTCACCAGAGCTGAGTAGAGGGGCACGATCACCTGTCTGCTCCTGCTGGTCCCACTGCCCTTGGCCCATCAATCCAGCCTGTCCAGATCCCTCTGCACAGCCTCCCCACCCTCAGGCAGATCAACACTCCCACCCAGCTTGGTGTCATCTGCAAAATTGCTGAGGGTGCACTCGATCCACTCATCCAAACCATTGATAAAGACATTAAACAAGACTGGCCCCATCACTGAGCCCTGTGGAACACCATTTGTTACCAGCCTCCATCTGGATTTAACTCCACTCACCACAACTCTCTCAGCCAGGCCATCCAGCCAGTTTTTAACCCAGCAAAGAGTCCTCCTGTCTGAGCCAGGAGCTGCCAGCTTCTCTAGGAGAATAAAAATGCATCTGCATGATTTCTTTCTGTCTTGGCAGTTCTTTTCTTAAGATGCTCTTCTACATTCAAAAAGTTCCTTTGTTCCCTTTAGCAATAATATTTTTGGAAGTATTTCAATAAACTCAGTATCTATTTTCCTCCATTAACTTCAAGGAGAGGCTGGGTTGACTAACTCAGGATGTAGACCTCTCTACCTGAATTTGTAAAAGGTAATTCCTACTTCACTGGTCAAAATCCCTATATTAAACTGGTGATATGCTAAAATTATGAGCAATCTGGGTGTTCAGCTTTCAATTCCTAGATGCTTTCCTGAATTTAGAG
The DNA here is from genome assembly GCA_028020825.1 of Podargus strigoides. NCBI lineage: Eukaryota > Metazoa > Chordata > Aves > Caprimulgiformes > Podargidae > Podargus > Podargus strigoides. The sequence continues at coordinate 56,093,464 of CM051623.1, read as the reverse complement.
GGCACTGAGTCTAAGCTTGCATGTAATATGTGACCAAAAAACAACCTTCAGTCCCTTCTTCCTATTGAAAATTGGGAAGATTTGGGTTCATGTTGCCCATAGGCACTGACAATCTCATGATTTAGAGTAAGCTATTAAAGAAGAAGAGCATGAAAAGGATTTTTATTCCATATTCCCATTTGTAGTAATCTAGAACTAGAGATGGGAAAACAGGTTTGAACTAAAAAAAATTTGAGAAGCAAAACACCTAAAAGAATTCCCCAAAACCCAAAGTCAAACAATAGGATCTGTAACTACAAACTTTCCTTTTGAAAATTCTTAAGGAGTGTAGTTTATATTTTCTTTTTGTGGGTCAATTTTCTTCTCTTTCCTTTCTACTCTTTGCCCACATCTCGGCTTCATATCAGTCTGAAGAATTTTATGAAAAAATTACTGAGAAAATCATAAATGGAAGGCACTGGAAACTGCATAAAAATGGTCTCACCATTCTGAAATTTCCAAGTTATGCTGAAAATTAATGTAAATAGGTAATGTCTTGCCCTTTAGGAACACAGAAGTCAAAGAATTAACACTCAAAGAGATTTAAGCACCTGACTCCCTGTTTAATTCCCATTCAGTGAAAGTCACTATATAACAATGTGGATGTTGGTATAAAGGTTAGTGACATACTGAAGTGCTAAGGTTTGAACCCCGAGCCCTGAATTAAGGTTGACATACGGGTGGTCCCCATGGTCCTTTAAGAGGAGGGGATGAGTTTGCCTTTTGGCTTTCCTCCAAGGTGTGGCTGACCTTGCAGGGAAAGCCCTTGGGTAAACAAGCCCCAGGTGCCCCCATTGGGTCAATGAGTGCCAGGTGTCCTGCTGTGGGGATAAAAGCTGGGACCACTTGCAGGGAGGGTGCAGTGTCTGTCTGTGGGGTGGGTGCACTTTGCAGAGTTTCCCTGTTGAGGAAGGACCTCCTGACTCTCCCTGCAACTGGGCCTCAGTCAGGTTTGGCATTTGCAAATGTGGGCTTTGTGGGGGAACAATATGGGGCTCCTTCTGTCCTATGTGATCAGCCTCTTGGCTTGGCTGTCTCCCATCACTGCCATAGGAGACTTTCTTTCTTTATTTCGCCTATCATTGGTTGTGCTGTGTCATTGCTGGGGTTGGTGTCTGTTATGTGTGATCTGATTGACTTGTTTGTACCCCCAGTGATCACCCATATACTGACTTTTTTGTACAAAATAGAAACTAATTACTGGTTTGTTCTACTGCTGGCTATGTGCTCTGTGCTAGGCCTAGTAATTGGCAAAACACATCTGTACAGCTGCAGTCTGAAACTCAAGTGTAAAATATAAACTGGACATTGAGGACACCTCTGCACAGTTGATATGTAGTCAATAGAACCCCATTTGTGAGCCATTTGACATCTCCATCTTAGACTCTCACCTATAGTATAAGTTCTTTATAAGACCAGCTCAATGACTTATTTTTAAACCCAAGCCCTAATTTTAATACAACAAAGAATACAATCCCATTTGCAGATGATGGTGCCTAGGGTGGATGAAAAGGATCACAGCTGCGTTGCAAATTGGTGACAGAGATTAGGACTCAAGGGTCTTTACTTTCCAAGCCCATTATTACATGATTGTAATCACATGATTGTAATCACATGGATTGTATTGTATTGAAGTTTGGGCAATACAGGTTCTCCATGAAGATTTCTTTTCCAAAGTAATGGTGAGGCCATGTTTTGCTTAATCCCTACAGATATGCAAAAGAAACTTTGACTGACAAAACAGGTGCTGTGCTAATAAGTTCCAGAGGATTAAATAAGAGACCATTAAGTAAACAACTCATTCATCCTGTCTATTCTCTTTACCCATAACTTCAAACCTGAAATTTAAAAGTTTAGATAGCTACCACCAGAAGATATTTTTAAGTTCTTTGTAAAGCTTTTTCATTTGAAAAGGTTAGAAGTTTTTAAAAACATTTCATTGAAAATGCTGGGTTTTTTTTTTTTTAGTTACATCTAATCCTTCTTCAGGTCACAATTATAATATAAAATTATAAGTAATTTTAACTATCTTCTGTTTGAAGTTTTGTGCAATAGTGCCCTAGTTCCTCAGTTTTTAATCAGAATATCAATTCCCTCAAAATCAGAGATAAAACAGGCAACTGAACCCCTTCCATTTATTTTCTTTGAAATGTGAAGGCAATTCCTTTTTTGTATACCCTTCAAACTATATGCTAAATTTCACCTATTTCTTTGCTTCTGGATTTTCCTGTGTGTGGCCATTTCCTTATTCACATGCTTGATTTGCAAAAAAGATTTACAATGTGAAATGGATGCTGTACAATAAATAGTCTAAATTACTGTAAAGCTCTGTGAAAAGGTCGCCCACAAAGTCATAAAAATGATACATCTGCCTGTGACATTCCTGGGCCTTTTCCATCCAGGCAAGTGGTCTGCTTACTGGAGCTTTTGTCCAGTAATAATTCATGCAAACCTCAATCATAAATATGCACTAATCGGTGTTGATAGTTGCTCAACTGGATCATAATTTTCAAACTTAACTTCCCTTTATTGTCACTATTTTAGTTTCAATACCTGCCTCTGAATTATTTATATGGATATGAAAGAACTGCCTCCTAGGGATAGATAATTCTGATGAACAAACAGTTCTGGAGAAAACACACTACAGGTGACCTGGCATCTTAATTCAGCATGGTGCAGACTCAGCAGATTTGTATAAAATTCTCTGGAGGAACAGATAGGATAAATCAAGTAAAACATGAGTTTGCTTCATGCCAAGCCCATCTGATGGGTCCAGAGAAGCTGAAAAATAACTGAGTAAGAATAACTCAGAAGTGAAAGGAGGTTACAGGATAATTAATTACTAAGGCACTATTTTGACTAATAATTCTGCTTCTCATGTTCACACAGCAAAAAGCCAAGCACAGTAGTACTTTCCAGTCTGACATTAATGCTGAAAGTTCAGCTGTGGGGGTCTAAATACAAGAAGCAGGAGCTTATCTTGCCTAACTTTGTCAAAAAATTTATTATATTCTGTAGGATATTGGCCTATAATTCACCTCTAACCACTAGAAATATAGGCTCCCTAGAAGGCAATTCAGAAAGGACAATGAGTGAAGGAAGTATAGAAGTTAAATCAGCAGAAAAGTCAAGGTTTCAGGCTTACATGTTTCAGCTCTTTTGCTCTCATGGCATTTCCTACTTGACCATCTTTTTTCATAGTTTTAAATTATTTCCTTCTATATCAGTGGTCTAACTCTTTAGTGGTAGGTAGAAGAGTGATCTATTGGTCCTTACACAGTTAAATTCATTACAAAACAATTTGGCTACAGAAAGATGGCCAGAAAAACTGAGGCTTCATTTTGGAATCTATTTAATCAGTTTAGAATAGAAGGCCAAGAGAAAAATGGGGCAAAAAAATAATTTCTAAAACTGATTAAATGGTGGTCTTTTTCTCTTGAAAATTTGTATTTGGACCTGTGTTTCACAGGAATATACTGATATTACAGAATGGAAGAGGACAGAACAGAATGGACTATATCTAGCTGAATTAAAAATTAAATTAGATAAATCCTAGCTGGTGTGTGTTTGAGATTTCCTTCTTAAAGGAGAAACAGTACTGTGATCCATTTAAGTCATATACTCATATATGAAAACTTAATTGTGCAGTGATGGGACTCAGAAACTGAAGATGTATTCCAAGATGTCAATGGCTTTTTTCCAGAAACCTGAAAAAATCCATTCCCTTTGCTCCCCTTGGCTATAAAGACTGGAATTAGTGAGACACTGTGAAGTGTTGCTGAGATTAGATGTTTAAGAGATGCTTTGTTTGACATAATTTTATCATATGAGAAGATTTATCCCAGCTCCTTTAAATACCTGTCTTGAAATGTGAGGAATTATCTTCTGGAGGTGTCTGTCTTTATCCAGAAGTCACTGGCTTAGAGTAGTTATGAACTGAACACATTCCCTAACTTTTAGAGGTATGAGTTAGGTGAGATGAATTCAGAAGCATAGTGTGTATATGGTTTAGCTTTTGAGGGTTTTTTTAGTGCAAGAAGGTGTTAGACATAGCTGAGGGCCTTAAAAATGTAATTAAAAAGCCATCACTATTAAAATACTGACTTAATTTAAAGAACTGCATAAGGACCATATGTGTTTTGCTCCACACTTACTCTGAGTTTGAAATTTGCTGTGCCCAAGGGTGCCACAACAAATGTGAAGGGAGTGAAAAGGGCCCACTAAATATGAACCCAGACTGCTATGACACAAGAGATCTAAATGTCAAGAAAAAGGCATTATGGAAGTCAGGGAAAAAGCAAGATGAGTCAATCCCCAAGGTGAAAGAACTCAGCCACATTAATCAATTAAGTCCTAGAAGACGGGAATACTTAGATTATTCCTATAACATAAAACTAGACATGAAAAAATGCAGTAACACTTATTGTGACTGAAAGAAAAGGTTAAAAATGAGCCATAAGGAAATTATGACATTGTCTGTATTGCCAAACCAGGAAATTTTATTGCAAGTCTTAAATAACTTGGTATCTGTTTTTTCAAGTCTTACGTCTTGGTGATTACATGGAACTTGTGATCTTTTCCAGAGAATTCTGGAAAAAAGCAAAGCTGAAAATTTCACAAAAGAGATGACCAAAAAAAAGAAAAACCATTTTGCTAATCAAAAATGAAGATTTCCATCCAGCAGGAAGTTTTAACATTTCAAAATGTGCTTTCATGTTGAAATAGGTCGACACTCAAGTCTAGAGTCCTCTTGCAGAACAAGAAGTTTGGGCAGTAAAATTGCCTTCAGAACTTGCAAATGCTGCACTGTGAAGATCAGCAATGGGGGTGACAGAGTGGTCCTTACCAGAGCTGTAGTCCTACAGCTCTATAGGTCATAGGTGGCCCTACCCAAATGAGTGGAAGGAAAAACAAGCCACCACATTACAGTTGTGAGGGATGCACTAATAAAAACCACGGCCTTTATCAGAAATATTAAGTGTTCTGAAGAATTTAGGCTGGTGAAAACTGGCTTGCAATCTCATCTACGCAGACTACGATGCGAATTTTTTGATAGCATTGATATTTCCCCATTGAAAGCTGCAATTTCTCATAAATTGTATTAAACTTCACAAATCTGGAGTAGTTGTCCTGGAAATTATCATATGCTTATTTTGAATACACTAGCATTGATGCATTAGTGTCCTCAGACTGAAATAAGACAATCAGTTAGCATGAATTGGCACAAATTGGAAGTCTGCATCATTACCCCAACTTACACCATCTGAAGAGAATGGGTTGTTGGTTTTTTTTCAGGGTGTGTTCTGGCGAATGATGAATTTTGTCTGGTTAGTTGGCTCTCTGTAAACTGGTAGTTTTCAGCTGTAAAGTCCTTCCCAGGTATATTCAAGGGATCTGTTTCACGTGGTAGTTATGCCAAATAAACTCTCAAGGCAGGTGTGTCTGCAAGTCAGCCACCCAGGCAGAAGATCCTGGGAGCTGGGCTAGCAGAGCTTCTAGCCTGGGGCAAGAGAAAATGGAGAGTGAAGGAAATCTGAGTGCAGAACCCAGTATTGAAATTCCATTTTCAAAAAAAACCCCACATTTCAGGCATAAAATGACAAAACTGTTCCTTCCTCAATAGTTATCTTTCACAGGTATGATTTTCCAAGACTCAACTCTTGGAAAAGAGTCTCTGGTCACTTTTTATTCTTGTTTATTTCTTGAATCATATCTTGAATCATTGAAACCATATTTAAATCCTGTAGTCACAGAACTAACATTCCCTTTCCAACCTTTAACCAATATGTCCTTAAGAAGGGAAGGAGAGGACTGATATCCACAGCTCACTTAGCTGGTGTATACAATGGCTTACAGAGAGGCTGAAGGCACTTTGCCTACGTATAGAGTTCCTCTAGGATTTTATCTTCCATTTTCTACCTCCTAATTGGAACACAAGACTCTCTCCCATTCCCGTATCTCTGTTTGCACTGTGACTTTGAACTCTGCATGGAGCATTACCCTACAAATAACAGCACTTGTTGCTCCTGTGTATTTAAATGTCATGGGGACGAGATTTTATAAGTATTAAATTCTTGTCTCTGTGTCCTGCAACTCACATGTTCTCACTCATGCTGTCTCTTTCCTACTGTATGTCCAAAGACAGCTCATCCAAGTTAGTGAGGCAAAGCAGGAGACCAGGGAGCTCAGCAGGAGGTGGTGAGCAGCCCACAAAATATGCTAATGTTAGTCTAGCCACAGAGCAATAAACACACGTGGCAGATAGTTAACCCAGGGAGGTCATTGGTACAATCTGGTAGAAGCATCTTCTAGCATAGGTCAGTTTTGTTATTGTGCATGTGGGTGGGTGGGTGAAAGCAAACAAAGGTCACATCTCAGAAATGCAAAACGACATCAACAGTACTGCAGCAACATTACGACGAAGATGAAGGACAATTTTCCGTTGTTTCGTGGAAGTCTGAGGGTGCCTCATGCGTTTCAAGGAATAGGGGAACATTGATAGCTGTGGGGACTGAGAAAACTCCTTTCTCCTGGAGACAGATGGGGAAAATTACGCCAGAACTGTGACACAGAGGACTGCTTGTTTGGGCAATCCAGTACTGGATGACCTTCTAGAAGACATCTCACCCTGTGGACCTGACAGCTACCACCATCACTGAATTTGCAAGCAAGCTTTCTGTTTCAGCACGGATTCAAGGTAGGTTTTTCCATTTTGTACTCGGTATGAACCTTGCTGTGAATCTTGGGGATGGTTACAAATGGTAGAACTGAGTCACTTTTTGGCTTACTCCATTCTGAGGTCAGAAACAAAAGCATTGTTGCCCTGGGTGACAGGTAATCTCAGACATATCATGATAAAATCTATCCTCATTATTTTTAGTTAGAGGGCTTTGGGAGTTCAAGGGCTTTGTTAAGACCTTCTACGTTTAGCACTTCGCTGGAGAACATGGGTTGAGAGCTCAGTTCCTCTACAATTTCTCCACAGTGAGGTCTTAGTGAGCTGAACTACGTCATAGAAACACCTCTTTCTACATTGTTTATAAAGAACACTTAGGGTGGTTTTTTCTCCTTTATAGATGGCTTTTAAGATCTGCGTAGTGAAAGAAATTGAATTACTATATTTGGAGACCATCCAACCCTGGTCCATGCCCACTCTGATAATTTCATACAATTTCTTCAAACATCCATGCTTTGACACTGAAATGAGTCTCAATTCCTGTCTTCAAGCCACTGAATCCTACCATAGATTTTGACATGTAAACTCCTATCATAATCACTGAAGATCTAGCACATAAATAGAGTCTAGCAACTTACTTAATGCTTCAGGCCACAAGAGCACAAGGCCATTACAAGTCTTTTGTCATAGCTACCACTACATTTGCATATGTCTTAGATGTTACCTGAAAGAACACTGAATGCCTCTGTGTAGACAAATCTTATCTAAAGTGTCTAGGCTCTCAGTAGAGCCAAGAGTCTGGGTAGAAATTTACCTGGCCAGGTAAGTGTGCTCAATTCATTTTCCTATATTAGAAGCATCTATAGCCATTTGAGATGCTCTATCACAGCTGGGACATCTGGATCAAGCTGCTAGATGTGTCACATAACCTCTGCTTTTCCAGAATTCATGCCAGACTCCAAACACTGATTCAAAGGGCAGGAGATACCTGCAAGTGGGTAACTGAAAGAACTTATGGATAACCAGTACAAAATGAACTAAAGGATTTTCTAGACTTTATACCTGCTTACAGACACCCACATTTCTGTGTCAGTCTGCAACCTGAATCCCAGCTCAAGCAGAGAACCCTAGGTTTCCTTTTCACAAACTTCCCTGTGAAGAGCAACCATCACCCTCTAGCTACACCTGCACACTTTTTTCAAACCCTTCTTGCATTCTCCTGGAAAATCAACCTGATCTTTGAGGACAAGAATTTGATTTTTCAAGCCTGTTTACCTCTGAGAGCAGCACAGCACATGATGGAGATAGGCTCACTAGGGGTCCCATGATGGAGACTGGCTGTCTGGGTTCACATCATGAGAAAAGGACTAATGAAGCATTGCAGCTGGGGAATGCACTTTCCAAATAAAACTGTTCACTCCAGATTCCTTGCTGCTTCCCCCTCATAGCCTGACTCCAAACACCCAGGCACAGATGGCTGGCAAAGCTCAGAGCAACCTGACCAGCTGTGACCAACACAGAGTCCTGGAAGGCCCTGGCAAACATGACTGCAGCAGGTACAGGTGCAATTGTGGGGGTATTTGAAACAAGAACTAGCTGAATGAGGCTTACACATCTTACTGGGGACTTCACAAGTTATGTCCACAGACTTGTCAGTATTCTTTTAAATCTTTCTTCTTTTTTTTGTATTATTTGAGTGAAAGCAGTCTGTTTTCTGCCCTCTCCTCATGTGCACAGCCTGATGTCAACCTGATTAATAATGTCAGTGGAGGATATGAATTCAGAAAAAAAGGTTTTCCTCTTGGACTGGGATGGAGTTGCAGTTCTTCCTCTGCAGTCTGCATGAAGGTTTTGGCTGTCTCTGACAGCACCCAGCTGGCTATGCTTGGTGATGTTGCTTTCCTTCTTGGTGGGTGGCTCCAAGTGTCAGACCGGGTTGGAATCAAGGCCTTGGAACACATGCCAAAGACTTATTTTAGCTAGGATGAGCTCAGAGTAGTTCCCTTTGAAATGCTGGAGGAGCAGAAGATAACTCTGATGTAACACAATCTCTCTTTATCAGCTTGGAGGACCCAAATGATCTTATGCAGTGCTTGTGTCCCACCACCATAATGGAAAGTTGTCCTCCCTGCATCTTGTAGAACTAACTTTCCCCAGTTTGCTTCCCACCTCAGTTTCCAGCAACTTGTTTGCTAGATTCCCTGCTCAGCTTCTCCATCCACTGTTGTTTCTCCACCTTCCTCACCCTGCCCCATCATCATTGTCTCAGCATCATGTCCCATCATTGGGTTATTCTCAAGGTTCTACACCAGACAAGCTGTGCAGGGAGGAGGATGTGGGCTTGATTCAGTCATCCATGCATTGGTGTCTGGAGTCCTTTGAGACGTTTTGAGTACTTGTAGAGATTTGACACCAGCCTTGTTCTTGTAGAGCAACAAATGCCAGAAAGGATACTCTGAGGCATCTTAAATGACATTAGATACCTGTCATGGACACTTGAATTGGGTTCCCTTCACATACCCAGTACAGTGCAGCTTAGCACTTTAATTTATGCTCCTGGGAGAAACTGCTGGCTAACGAGTAATAGTGATCTGCAACCAGTAATTCACTCTGAGAGGAAAACAAGAATCTTAACCAAAGGAATTTTCCATGTGTCCATCTCTCAGTATAAAGAAAAACATCAAATCACAAAACAGCATGTCTAAGCTTTCCATCTAATTGGTAGCAACCTACTAAAACTCCTTTCAAACTGTCTTTTTTGACTTTTAATCAACTGTGTATTGGCTTTGCAGCAAATCCCATTTGTTCCCCCTTATCTCATCTCAGATATCAGTACTTCAAATTCTCTTTGCCTTGGTTTCCCTTTCTCCTATCCTCACTAATTTAAAAGTAACCCTACTACGTTAAGCTCTGATCCACCAAACTGCTTAAGCAAGCACTAAATCCTCATAAAGTTCTTCTTGTGTCTGCATACTTTGTTTAATAGGGCTAGATTTAGGCATATTACATAAAGGAAAATTCATGCTTAAAAATTGTATTTAATTGATGACTGAGAAAGGGGATTTCTTAGGGTCAAGTCTATCTTTTATTCCATGAGGACAATACCATCATAAAGTCTGTAGCCTCACAGCAACATAAACAGCAGAACATTATTCTTACATTTCAGAGACTGGAAAATGCCATTCAGAAGAATATATATCTGTTAACCAAGGATGTACAGCATGTTCTTTGCTGTGTGGTTTTGGGATAGTTTCACATTCCTCAAGTTAGTGGGTCAATTTTTCTACAAATGCAGTTCCATGGGCTAATAAATCTCACTGTTCATAGGATTTATCCCAGACTAACTGCAGTCCATATTAATCTTATTACATTCCTTCCTTGCGTGATCCCATCCCTCTGTGCAGTTTTAAATACCCCTAGCAAGCACACAGATGTATGGATTTCTTCAGTGACATGGATGCAGTCCCCAGAAGTTTACTGTCCACTGCAAACAAGTGAATGTGACAATGAAAGTTCTGATGCATTGAAATTTGAGGTCAGTTCAGTACTTTTATTTGCCACTGAATGGCTGATGGTATCGTGAATAAACAGACAGGTGGTAGTATTGTTGACTTTGTGCTTTAGTTTTTGGGCCCTTCAATAACTTTTTTTGGCATCTATTTTGATCAAAAACACCACAGTCCATTTGGTTCAAATCCCCTCCGGGAATGCCCGGATCCCCATATTAGCTTAGCTTTGCTTATTAGTTCATACCTTTGCACAGTGAGGGCTCAGGCTTTCATCTCAGCTGTTCCACTTCCTCATTATAGGAGGATTAGTCAAATCACATCAGCAAATGGATCTGCATTGCTGGCCTTCAGTAGTGTGAAACCCTCATAAGGAAGAATTTTAGGATATGACTCTGAGTCAGAAGACTTGCTTCTTGAACAAGAATTAACTAGAGCTGAGTGAAACTTGGCAGCTCAGACTCTCAGAAGTTGTGCAAAGTTGAAAAAGAACAAAAGACAAAAAAAATGAAAAAAATATTGATGTTTCTTTTTGCATTTCTGGAGTTTCTCAGAGATTCTATCTTTGGTGAACTCATCAGAAAGAGTCTATTGGCTTTGAGTTGTACTTCACACATCACAAGTATGTTTTTAGAGGAAGAAAACTTCATTACTAGCTTATTGGTTGGGGCCTGTAGAGGTCAGCTACTTTCAAGGTGTGCTAATGATTCCTAGACAAATGCATTCATGGTTGTGCCTCGGCTCCTGCAAAATGGGGGACAACTATTCCTTCTCAACTATTTTGATTGCATGATCCTTCAAGCTTCAAGAACTAACTCTTATTTTGAGTTAGTGCACCGCTGAACAGCAAGAATCTGTGTATCTCAGATATGGCACTGAAAGGTCATTATTGTACAATTAAATAAGAAAATTAACTCTTTGACCCGAACACAATTGCAGTTTTGTTCCTTTTGAAAATCCTCTGATTTTTCGCTGTCAAAATAGGTCAGGTATGAATTTGGTGGCAATGCCTCTATGCAAGTCATCTCTTTCTGTGTGAAGACTGATACAAATTTGGTATTAACCCTTGAAATTCTGGGCTGCCTTGAAAAGGAAATGACTCTGTGGAATGAGATAGGGAAAAGCCTTTCTGATAAAATCAACACTGCATCAGTAGTCACACTGAACTTTCAATTCCTTTTGGAAGTTGAAAAATTGGTAGACAAGCAACTGGATGTGACCTGAACCTGGACTTTTGCCTATCATTTCTTAGCCTTACTGGTAAGGTTAAAAAAAAATAAATAAAAAGAAAAATTAAGGAAGAAAAACAGGGATTAGGAAGAAGTAGTTTTATTACTTTCATAAAGCCTCAAGAGGCTCCTTCAGTTTGGAGAGCTTTCAAATGCTTTTCTGTAGCTCTTATGGACTGTGGCAACCAGTTGGAGATGCAGAGCACTGCTCAAGGGTGAGATGCTGGGATTTTTCCCCACCTATTGGCTCAGGATGAGGTAACTCACCCCACTAAGAACAACATTGGCTTTTCTAGGTGGCCTCTGTCAAGCGCGACTGCAGCTCTCCCCCGTACCTCACGCTGTGTTTTACGTCCAAAGAATTAAAACGGTGAGCCTGACTCATTCCTCCAAGCTGGCATCCGCCACCAGGTCTGGGCAGAACAAAACCCCATCAGTCTCAGCGCCGGGTGCCCGTAGCAAAGTAGCGCCGACCACCTCAGCCCTGCTTGAGAAACCTCGTGTTTTCTCATGGCTGTTGTGTTTCTGTTACCACCCCCACACACCCCCATTCCCCCTTCACAACTCTGTTTTAGAATGACTCCTTCTTTGACGAAGAGAGAGGCTGCTGTTCGTTGCCTTGACAGACCCCATGAGTTTTACTAAGTCATTCAGGAGTGTCACTTACCCCGTGTGGGTGGCCTTGAAGCAGGCAACTAGCAACACCAGGCAATGTACATCAGGCAACGGGCTTCATAATCCCCCCTTTTTCCTTCATCTCCTTCCCTCTCCGCCACTCTGGGCCCCTTCTGCTGGCCCAAGCCCTAACAAAATTAATGTGTTTCTTTGGACCATACCTCTCGGCACAGTAACTGCATTCTCCTGCTCTCTCATTTCATCTGCATCTCTCTTCTGGCTGCAGTAATAATCCAGTGGGTAGGAATGGGAGAGACTGTGGCTTTGAATTCTTTGGCTCATTTACCCTACTGCCTGGAAACCTCTTGCCAGCGCATCTCACGTCTGTCTTTCACTCTGTAAAATGACAGCCCCAAAGGCTGGCACTCTGCTCAGCCAGAGGAGGAAGGCAGCACATGAATCAGCATCTCTTGTAAGATCTCCTGAGAAAGGAGACACCACACACGTCCTCGGTCACGGCTCACAATAACAGTTTGTTATCTCTGGCCCAGTTCTGTTTGTGGCAACTGGCTCATGAAAGCCATATTTATTTCCAATTGCAATGGCCTTTCTCTCAAAGTGTCTCTTCTCTGATTAGGAGTCTATGCAGACCCTTAAATCATTTAATTAAGGCAGGAGACAGGACAGTTTTAGGAGAGAGGGGGGAAGGAGTGGGAAAACCAACAAAGAGCAATTTAAGGAAAAATGTAATGATACAGCTTCTGTCTCACACCTCAGCTACCTTATCCAGGCATTGTTTATCAGGTCTCACTGATGAAAACAATATATTAGTTCTTTAGAGCAGAGACTGGCTTCTTGTAGAGATATCCACACCAAACATAAGTACTCTAAGTACTATTCTAATACAGATTGAGTAGTTAATTGTAGTTCCCTAGCCTCCTATGACAGGGAGGAAAACTAATGAGATTTATTCTACCTGAAGGAAAGCACACAGCTCTCCTTAAGATAAATCAGTGTCTGCTGGGCTGGGTACATCATTGCACCAGTGGGAGAGACAGAGAGGGAGCTGGTGAGAAGGCAGCAGGGAAGACTGCTGGCTTTGTAGCTGAACTCATAGGAGGGATAAGCCCCATCAGAGTGTGTTTCATCCTTAGACCTTAGGTGTCTCCATCTCAATTCATAACCCAGGTTCCCATTTAATTCAGTACAGAGGAATCCATCAGCAGAAATCTCCACCTTCTGATGTTAACATGGAGCATATTCTCTGGTCATGCACTGTATTAATAATGAAAAAGTGGGTATTTTGAGGAATTCTTAACATGATGCCTGAACCAGTCACTTTTCTCATCTTGTACTCATCAAAACTACTCCATAATTCTTCATATTTCATAGCTGCTTAACAAGTGTCCAAGTTTATGACATTGCTGAAACATCCAATCACTACAGACTCTCAAAGACTCATTTAGAATAATACGAAAATAATTTAATCAGCTTCAACATGCCAGGAAACCAATACCCTGTCAGAGGGTGAAATCCATGCTGCCAGCTGTCAAGAAGCTCTGGATTTAGAATATAGTAAAACTTTTACAACCAAACCCTGGAGCCAAATTCCTCCCATGATCATTTTTTTTTTCAAGGAAGCAACTAGCAGTCAACTTTGAGGCACAGATTTACCGAGAAGGGGTATAAACCAGAAAAATACATTAATAAATCCTGCTCATTTATTAGCCCAGGGATATTATGGACACAGTGCCCTAGAGAACATAAAATGGAGAATTTGGTATATTCCATATCCTGAGACTAAAGGACATTAAAAATCCATCAGAACTATTATGTTCTAAGTGAAAGAGATGGGGCAGGGTTGATTCCTTCTTCTGGGGAGCAATCAAACACAGGTACATATTCCCATACTGCTCTACAACTTCCAGCCACTATAGTAAGTGCTCTTTACATGCATGGGAGAGGTTGTTCCATCCCATGAATCTTCTCACATGAACAGATAATACTGATCAGACACGGAAGAATTTACTACTATGTTCATCTTAGAAATAAGAAAACAGAAAGAAATTAGATGGGTTGACTAAGAGACTAGATGAGATTAGATAAAATTACTGAAGTCATAGACTACATCTACTGTCTGAAGCCATACTCCCTGTGTCTAAACATAAATATGTCCTTCCCTGCAAAGGCTGAGATGGCCATCATTTCTTTTGGTAGTATAGGAGCTATGGAATTAGAACACAAAAAGTTCTGGAGGTCTTTTCTTGAAATCATGGCATATTTTGGAGACGATAATAACAAAGACAAGGACCCTTGATATTCAATCATCCTTGAAAAAGATTTGGAATTGGATTCTTTTGGTAATGATTAATGATATTTCATGGGGAAAAAAAGGTTTATTTTTTCTAAGTGCTGCATGTATACATATTATACACAAGTATATAAACATATATTCCTTGGAATATACAAGTGTAACTCCCTCAGTCTGCCCTCATGGGCCATGATAGCTGGACTTCTGATCTCTCTTGCTGCTTTCCCCTGAGCTCTGTATAGTCAGTTCACCTCTTGTTCTTGAAATCCAGTGGCCAACACTGAATTCAGTAGTTGTCTGAGACCTTCACATCCTGCCCTCCTTTTCTCCCAAGTAAAACTTTAGTTAACCAGTGCACAGCAAGTTTTTATATGCTTTAGTGATACAGGTTCTATGACCTCTACTACCTCTACATGCTTTAACAAGACCAACAGTCTCATTTACAGTGGTTTGATTATATTTATTTATACCTGTGAGTGCAGACATTTTATGTTATTGTGTTTAATCTGACCAGAAAAAAACATTTATGGTTCCTTAGGAGTAGTTCCAGTCTATAAGATGCCTCAAAACCAGTCCTGATGTTTTCATGTCCTCAAAATTAATCCCATTCTCAAGTTGTTTGACCACTCAGAACCTTGAGAGACATGACCATTACAACCCAATCAATGAATTGCATAACTGTGCAATTATACATGTGTAAAACACTCTGAAAACTGAGATTTAAGGGCCTGTATAAGGGTAACCATGTGTTTATGTGCTTGCTAAATGAGGTCTTTAGTTCAATTCAGAACTCATAAGAGGAAAAGCTTTTCCCATCCATGTCTAACATAGATATCAATGCGTATGTGTGAACGAGGAGGTACATATCTCTGTGCATAGTACCAAGGAGAGGGGAAATGAGCACTCATTTCACGTGTCACCTCCACCACATTGAACACCAATATCCATTTCACTCTCTTTTCCACTGAGGTAGAACTTACCTCTGGATTCCTTTACCACCACTTTATTATTTTGTTTAATTTTCAATAAACTGTTAACAATGATTTGCTGATGTTGCTCTCAAAAAAGATGAAATAATATAAAGTCAACTTTCAGGAAAGGAGGTTGAGAATTTTTTTTTTTTCCCAGTGAAAATTTATACCCTACTTTTTTCCAAGTAACTTCATCTCCTCTTGCTTTTCATGGGCTCCCAAATACCTTGGTATAAAGCTCTGCATATATTTTCATGCATTTCACAATGGCTAAGAAAGTCTAAAAGTGTTGTATATGTGTGCCAAAGCACACTATTGTTCTGGAAGGGGCTGATACAAGTGGGGAAAACCTAAAAAGAATATAGCATTATATAGAACTATAGGGCAGGCATACAGGAATAATGGCTGTCAAGATTGTTTTACACTTTTTAAAAATTTTGCTTTATCTTTCAACCTTTGGGATTAAATTTTATGAATCTTGTTTCTTTTCCCCTTCCCTTTTCCTTATTTCCTTTTTCTTTCCCTTTCTTTCTCATTGTGAGTTGCTATGATAAACACCAGGACTCAGAAGTCATGACAAAAGCCTGGAGCTAAGAGGTAGAAAGACAGGGATGAGGATTGTCTATGGGCACAAGGACAGGCAGGATAATCTCCATCCACTGAAAAACACAGCACTCCCATGGTGACCTCTGTGACCTGAACTAGGGATGAGAGCCCCACTCTCCAGGCATTCCTCTGTTACACTGCAAATCCCAGGAAGATCTGTGTGGGTGCCCACATGAGAAAACATGCCAAAATTTGTTACATATTTTCATCTTTATTTTTTTATTAATAATAGAAAATTGCATGGGGCAGGGCACTAAAAGGACACTCTTATGGTTGTGAATTCAAGTTCCTCAAGGTTAGAAACTGCTAAAAATAAGAAAGTCTGAAAACCCTTTGAACATATACCTGATGTAGACTTTTATTGCATGACGTAGTCCTTTTTTTTTCCCCATGATACCCTTCCCTCAGTGAGAACAGTGGATGCACATTCTACAGGTGAAGAGGAACAATTAGTATATGAGATTGCCACCCCTATAGCCCTTTCCTTGTTCGTTGCAGAATTTGAGAGGCATTTCCATAGAATCATAAAATAGCCTTGGTTGGAAAAGACCTCTAAGATCAAACCCTGCCTTCAGGATCATAACTCTACCTCTTCCTACGGCTTCTGGGTGACTCAGGCAAAGTTGCTTAGTACAAACTTCACACAAGTGGTCACTCGTGCATTTTTTTGTGTGTTGTGACTTGAGTTTCTGAGGTATGACAGGTAGAAGGAGCATAGACATGGTTCAGATTATCTCCTTGAAGCCCCTGACACCCTTAGTCATGAAATATTAAGGACTCCAAACTGCAGCTGAAATAAAGGGAAACTTCTTCAAATAAATAAATAATGTGGAATTTATCTCGCTTAGTCCCTCTGGAGGGTAATTTATCTTATCCCAAGGTAGTCATCCAAGACATATTAGATGAAGCACCGCTGAATGTGCTTGTTTCTTCCCACTGACTGAGAAAATGAGTAGCTCAGAAAAACATATTGCTTCTAGACAGATAAAGTTGGATGAGATTAATAAGGTATAAATACTTAAACCCTTGCCAAAGCAGGCACTCAGAGCTCAGCCTGCACACACAAATAACTGGATACTTTTCATGTTAATCTTAATCTGTTTATCAGGTTCCCATTAGTAAAATAAGGATAATGTTCCCATCTCAGAGGGATTTTCTGAAGATGATTAACATTGGAAAACCACTCAGGAATGCCAAAAAAAAAAGCCCAGGAGGAAATAAAAAGTTCTGTCTTTAGAGCAGCCTTTGAACTATGGGTAGAAAATACATCCTGGAAGCGACTACTGCACAATAAAGCTTAAATTTCATAACTAATTGCTGCTGCTGTCTGAGCATGATTCTCACCATGGGAGGTTCCCATTTAAGTATAGTAGGCTACCATATCATCAAGTTGCAAGATAACATGCAATAAAAGGGAGAAAGGTAAGGTTTCACAAGCAACTTGGCTTATCTTAATTACTGAGAAATTCACTTTGTAGCTGCAGTCCCATTGATACTTTTTCATATAGATTTCTGTGCATATGTTGGTCTGTGTGTGTAATATATAAGAATGCATGAATATATATATATGAACAGAGAAGCAAAAAATATTCTGAACTCTTTCACTTTCTGGACATTTTTCTGTCTTTGTTGTGAATAAAATACTAGAAGTATCCCATTTTCCACAATGAGCAAAAATATGTTATAAATTCAGCTGTGGTTAGATGTCTCCAAGAGAACAGCTCCAAATTTTACTGGTAAAGGGGGATTGGTGTATCTCAGTGTTCTCAATCACTTCTGAAAATGTGTATCATTGTCAGTGTAGAGATTCATGATTCTGAGTGTCTCAGTGTATATTCTTATATATATATGTGTATATTTACTGTTAGTTCAGGTTCATATACATAAGGCCTGAAATTCCAAAGTGAATGTGAATTATGCCCTCCTCCAAATACTAGTAATAAAGACTAGTAATAACCTAGAGAATTAATAGCAAGTGCACTTATTGCCATGGAAACACAGCCAAAACAAACATCAGGAGGTTCTGATTCCCAGAATTCACACATGCCAATACAATTATTCTGCAGAGTTACCCACAGCCCCAGTGATCCTGTGCATGCAGTGCCTATACAACACTGATATTCCTCTCTGTATGTGCGCTGTGAACCCTCTCCTGCTTTTCCCTCTCCGCTGAGGTCATATCGACTGGAGTATTAATAATAGCATTCATCTAAATTTGGAGTCGAAGGGGCAGGGAAGAAGACTGGGTGGGAACAGGGCGATTTCAGTTTGTTTTGTCCTGTTTCTATGCTCGTACCCGTATTTGTCTCGGACTGCCTGGATGTTGCCATAGTGACCTTTGATAAATCCGTGTTATGGATGCTGTGAAATATAAAGCCATGCCACATTTCAGGGAGTCTAAGTTCATGGAATAAAGCAGGGGGCTGGGAGCTTAAAAGGTATATTGGTCAGATTTAACGCTCTTATCCGTTCTAATAAGTGTTTTCTTCTTAATTAAAAAATGTATGCCTGCTAGCCTAGAAATTCATTCCACTTATGAGAAGTTTATATGAGAAAATTCATAGTGTCCAAAGCAGTTGGCTGCATTTATCAGCCTATATCATTTACATTTATTTAGTACAGGTAAAAAAGCCACCTTTACCCGTTACCATCATTTGTGTTTCTTAATTCAGGAGGGAAAAGAGAATAGATTCAGATATCATTCTTGCTTCCAATGCACCAATGGTCTCTACTGGAACCAAAATAAACTTTCAATTGTATATCTAAGGCATATAATGACACCACTAAGAGTTCTGCCTCCATCTGGCAGACATCAGTCATGCTCTTCTATATCTTGGAAGGCAGAGACTTCACTTGTTTGCAGGTGGCCACTTAGAAATCAGACATTTATTTCGAGCAGAACCATGAGGAGAAATGGGTACTTCCAGAGATGACTTATTCTCTTATGTCTTAGACATCTCATCCAGGATAGGACTCAACATTTAAGCGTTAGATGGAAAACAGTAGGTGAGGTAAACCCCAAACTAAGTGCATCTACACCAGTTGTTATCATCAGGAATGAACACCCCATCACATCCTTAAAAAGTAGGGGAAGACCAAACTGCAGGTCTTGAAAGTCTCTGGGCCTCTGTTGCAAAGACTTAAAAGTCCATGTTCATCCTGCCTGATTTTTTAGGAAAGTCACTGAAGAACCTTTCTGAAGAACTTTGTTATTCCACACTCTTTATTATCAGAGCAGAGAAACTACTGCTTTAGAGGACACTACCCAAAGATGGGGTGAATGCTCCACATGTCTTTACAGAGATGATGGGCAGAGCCTTGATGATTAACTTAGATTAAGTGCTGAGGGTAGAGTTAATCTCCCCCAACCATGGCCATTTCAAATGTAAGCCCCTGCTTTAAGCCAGGTTTCCTGCTTTTATCACTGAAAGGTCACTTGAGAGGGCCTCTCATGCCATCTATTTTAGACAGTTATCTAAAGATGGGATGAATCCAACAGAGGGGTCTGTGACAACAGAGGAAATTGTGGGTGATGATCTCCCTACCAAAAGCTAGCACTAGGATCATTTTCTTCTCCTTACTTACATTATTAGCTATGTCCATTGGTGGATAAAACCTCTAATGTTTCCAAGATACAGCATGATACAACAGGAAACACTCATAAATTGCAGCTGTAGCAACCTCCTTCCACTCCAGCACCATGTAACTCCATTTACTTGTTCATTTCTGACACTTTCCAACTGCTTTTTACACCTGCACATTCTCTGTCATGGACCTGTTTCTCCAATCAAAATGATGACTGCACCAGCAGAAGAGCTCAGACAGACATTCAGCCTCTTAGGAGTGCTCTCCAGTTTTGCTGTCCTCTGACTGGCACTACAACAGCTTTCTCATCCAACAGTGGATCCACTGGGACACCACAGTTCCCAGTGTGTACGTGGCTACAGGTCAGATCACAGCTGTAACTTTCACACCTCTTGTTGTGTTGTTTTGGAAGACTACTGGGCTTCCACTGCATTTATGATGAGTTAGTCTTCACATCACTTAATTTGCACTGTCTAAAAGTTAAGCAATTAGACAAAGCAAGATGACCAGGCTCCCTGTATAGTCAATGAAGAGAAAAAAAGCACCTCAGAGGGAGATTTAAGGGACAACTGCATAGCCCAGATTTGCCCTCTGGTAGACATTGCCAGAAGGTAATTCATCCCATCTCTTAGTGTCTGAGATAGAGAGCATGTCCTGCAGCTGTTACTTATCTCTCTGATGACTATAAATAGAGATAAAACTACCAGCACAAGCAAGACACTTTTTTCTTTCTGTTAAAATTATAGAATTATAGAAGGGTTTGGGACATTCAAAGATCGTCTAGTCCAGCCCCATTGCCATGCACAGGAACATCTTTTGCTAGATGAGGTTGCTCAAAGCTTTGTCCCACTTGACTTGAACACTTCCAGTGATGGGGTATCCACAGCTTCTCTGGGTAACCTGTTCCAGTGTCTCACCACTCTCATCATAACAGAATTCTTTTTTATGTCCGATCTAAACCTGCCTTCTCCCAGCCTAAAACTGCTGACCCTTGTCCTATCACTACAGGTCTTGGTAAAAAGTGTGACCTATAGTGACCATCTTTCTTACAAGCCCCTGGTACTAGTACTGCAGATGGTGTCTCACCAGAGCAGAGCAGAGAGGAAGAACCCCCTCTCTTGACCTGCTGGCCACACTACTTTTTATGCAGTTCAGGATATGGTCAGCTTTCAAGGCTGCAAGTGCACATTACCAGCTCCTGTCCAAAATTAATCCCATTTTTGATATCTAAGTTAAGCATTATGGCTGTTGTGTCATCTCAAGTTCAAGAAAATGCAGAGAAGATCAGAATTCCATTACCTCAGGCTTTCAGATATTGTCATCCTGCAGGACCAGCGATGGGGAGATGTTATTACACTGAAGGTAAGTTGAAAGCATAGTACCCACTCTTCACCAAGGTATTACAATGACACCCAGGCTAAGCCAATGCTCCAGGCTCCCACCATGATCAGCTTAAGTGGGCTATATGTGATTTCCATGCTGCTCTCTGTAGTCTTTTTCTCTGCCATATTCTCTTACCTATATCTTAAGAACATTACGTTTATGACACCAGGATGTGTGTACATGTATATGTGACTATGCAATGCTTCCAAAAATTGCTTTAACGTGTGGGACAATTTTGATCAAATTTCTGAGAATATTAGGGCATTCTGTTAAGTTTATAGACATTTAACAAAAACAAGTGGTCAAATGGAGAATAGAGGTCCTGTTAGGGCCATTCCTTACGAGATGACAGGTAACTAGTTAAAAGCAAGAGACACCTTATACACCTCAAGTGTAAAAAACCTTAATCTATAGTTTACTTGTCCACCATCATAAAGAAATTAGGCTTTATTACCACACTGGTGACAAATCAGAGGACTGAGGATGGGATGGAAATAACTACCAGTCTGACTGGAAGAATTCAGAGAAGATCTGTAAAAATGAGTCAAAGCCTAGAAATCTTACACTGAAAATTTAAGAAAGCTCCCTCTGTTTAGCTTAAATGTAGAGAAGATGTGTCTGAGTCACTGTCTCTAAGTGCTTATACAGGACAAAATTTATCATAATGGAGAGCTTTTTAGTGTAGCAGATTTTGAAAAAGGTTGGCATCTAGTTATACCAAGCTATTAAAAAACCAAAACAAAACAAAACCCTCTAAGTTCCTTGCAGCAAAGACAACTAGCAATGGAGATGACTAGCAAGGGAAATAATGGATTTCCCAATGGAAGAATGATTTAAACACAGATCAAATGATCTCCTATGAGTCTCCAGCTGAAGCAGCAATCCCTGCATCATTTTATCCTGTTTAGTGGTTGGCGAGGTGTCAAAGCAGGTGATTGCAATGTTCTTTTCTTGCCTTCAAGTCTGTGCTACCAGAAATGAAAAGCAGGCTATTTTGTCTAGTCAGCCCTGGGACACTAGATGGCCCACAAACCACACACACACCCCACACATACACACACACACACACACACACACACATCAGTGTGCGTGCACATGCAGACACTGGTCGTGAGCTGCTGTAGGACCCACGGTAAAGCTTGGAGGACACATCTGTCAGAGCTCTGCGTGGTACTGCCAGGGATATTGCTCATTACACGATTTGTACATATTTAGGCTTAGCCAACCTAAGCTGATTGCAGGTACTTAAAATTGCTTTTGTGCCATGAACACTTAACGCTAAACCTCTTTTAATTTGCACCGTGCTACTCAGAGAGATCATATCATTCTTCTGTTCAAGGTAAATTCCCAATCTGGCAATCTTAGCCTGCTTGGGTATTTTTTTTAATAATAATTTAAAAAAAGAATTTAATAAGGATTTGAGTTTCTTTATTGAGCTTTTATTGTCAAGTCTTGTAATTGAATCACTCTGCTGTGACAGCGCGACTGAAGCTGTTATTAGCAAATTCTATAAACAATGGGCTTGATCCCTTTATGAAAAAGCATTGTAGGGGGAATAGTTAATCTGGGCTAAAAAAAAAATGAAGCTCTGGGAGGGGAAGGGGGGGAAATACAATTGCTGATACCAAATATTTAGAACTGTTTCTGTGCTTTCCCATTCCAGCCCCCTCCTCTCTCCACTTCCCTTCTCCCACCACCCAGCTGCTCAAATCCCTTTTTGTTTTTTGTGCCTTGACCCTCTGAGGCAGAACTTGTTTGCAGCCAGGGAGGAAATTTTGTCTACAGAGCAAAGCCTCTTCTCTGAGATGGCCATGCTGCCACCACTTTTCTAGGTCGCTTTGGGCTTTTGATGGCGAGCCATCACAGCTGGAAAAATGTAGACTCTGATTTTACAGCTACTAAAGAGGGGGGAGCAGTGTTCATCAGACAGTGTTGACATTTAATTTGGACATCCCCATTGAATCTAGTCATTCTGGGCTCTCTTTGTAGTTGGTAGAGTTTTAGTCAA
This sequence comes from Podargus strigoides, assembly GCA_028020825.1. Classification (NCBI taxonomy): domain Eukaryota; kingdom Metazoa; phylum Chordata; class Aves; order Caprimulgiformes; family Podargidae; genus Podargus; species Podargus strigoides. The sequence continues at coordinate 56,070,535 of CM051623.1, read as the reverse complement.
AAGTATTGATAGAGTATTGGGTGCAATCCATCCTGCTCAAAAGCAGAAAATTAATGAGTCAGCAGACATTCCCTAATCACATTGTGCTTAAGCATAGTTTCCACTGGCTATAAAAGATCCAAGAGCTAGATTCTGGGCTCATGCTGACATGATAGTGGTATATATACTTGAAATGAACATGGAATTTCTACTGACATCAATTCCCACCTGCTACTTTGTCTCCTTGGCCTTCTTCTTCCTATGCAAAAACTAAAGAAGGGTGAATGATCTTTTCTATTGGAAGAACAGCAAAGTGTTCTGATGGTCCAGGACATGATCAAGGCACACAAGGTGTTAGACAAGTCCCTAGTTATAAAGTTGGCATTGTCAGCTTTGGAAGGGCTCTCTATTTCATTGTCTGAGTTTTCTACTCAGTTCATAATTTCTCTAGGGCAAAGTCTGATTCTTATTGTGCATTATATAGGTCACATCAGCAGCTGAATCTTGGCTATGGTCACGTAGCACCACTACTGTAGCAAACACTAATCACAACAATAAATAACTGATCAAGACTATAATGATAGTGAGGTTAAAGAAATATTAGTTAATATGTTATCATAATAGTTCTAAAGGCGAACTTTAACCCAGAGTCTGCAGAAATCAGTAGAGATGTCTTGGAACTTTTCATGGCATTTAGACCAGCTTCCATTGACCTTGCATAACCAGTGCTAAGACCTTCATTTTCTTTGCATCAAAGGTAAGGCTGGTTTCAGAACAGGAGACTTAATAGGAGAAACCTGATGTTCAAATATGGAAGGAAGGAGATATCTGTGTCACCAACAGGCATGAAAAACAAACAAAGAGGCAGAATTATGAGAAGATACATGAAGGTAGAAGATGGAGTTACAGAACACAGGCAGTTAGTTTTCTGTATTCAGTAGAAAGTCTCCCTTTGAGCAAAACATGGAAGCTGAAATATAAAGTAATTAAATTTGGGGAAAATGGAGGATTGGATGAGTTTTAGGAAGGTCGATGAGAGCTGGGGATGTAATGAATGCTGATAGAAAGGATTAGTTCTTGGTACAGTAATAGAAAGTCAGAGTTGAGGTTTCTGATGGAGAGTGGACAGCATACTGATAAACCAAGTAGCTTGGGTTTACCGATTTTAGATTTATTTGAGTAAGGAATAAAGTTTGGGGAGAAATGACACAGGGGAAGGCACAGGATAAGATAAATGGAAGACATGGTTGTACAGACAAAAATGTGTAGAGGGTAAGACCCAAACACCGCTAAGAACCATGGGTTCACATTTAGAAGAAACAAGTTGTGAACACTTTGTCTAGAAAAAGCTTGGGAGCCTATAAAAAGCATCCACATCAGTACCTCTTACACTCCCTTGCCATGAGCACTTTCATTGATATTTTGCCATGGGAAAAGGGGAGAACAAATTTCAGACTTCCACCACCTAAATGGGGTTGGTGGAAGAGATGTGGCTTCTCGGAGATGTAAAGCAGAAGGTCAAGAGTCACAAACTGCAGAAACTATGGTTGGATGTAAGGAAATATTTGTCCAAAACTCAATTAGACAAGAGCACAATCTGACTTTAGATATAGCCCTCTTTGGAGCAAGAGGTTGGATTAGGGACCCCCAGAGGTCTCTTTCAGACTAGAAATATTTATGATTCCATGACATGAGAAACCTGTCAGACTTTCAAAGCCTCTAACTAAGTAATTTTCAACTCTACAGGATCACCTTCTAACTGATCTCTGATTTGTGTAAATCCATTTGTCCACTGGAGTAAGAGGGTGTGTTGGAAGCATACCCATAGTGATTTGAATACACATATGTGTATAGAAAGCTGGAAAAGTAGATGGGAAAAATAGAGCGAGAGTAAGTAAGAAGTCTGTTGACCCTGTGTATGGAGCCCTTAAGCAAGAATAAATTGAAAACTTCCATTGATACCAGAGCTTTTTGCTTTGAATTCTACTTGTGTTTCAATGAGCTATTAACGACTGTATGGAGAAAAAAGTGGCATCTCTAACTAGGATGAATTATCTGACTTGTAAGTCACCATCACTATTTTGAACTGCAATATATATATTTGAATAATGTATATATTTGAACACATTCATGCCAGGCATTTTTCCTGCGTGACGTATAGAAAAAAAAAAATTAAGCCAATTATTTTAATGTGATGAAATTTAAAAGTTGATCTGGGTGTTTCTATGGTCACAGACCTCTGTTTATAAGTTTGGTCTTCCCCCAGCAGTTAAAAAGGAGCCTGGTGACCAATAGGAAAGCAAGACCTCATTCTCCGCATTCCATTAGCTTCATAATTCCACATTAAATGATGGGTTTAGTGCCATATGGTGAAGTCTGATATGAAGAAGAAAGAGAAAATATATATATATATATATGCACACTCATGCACACATGCATATGCACACACATATATATGTGTGAACTATATGTGTATACATACATATTTTGCACATGGTTAACGTCTCTGGTTTCCTTCAGGAAATGACATTTATTGATGAAGTGAAGCGAAATTTTTTAAACCTTTGCAATGATTCTGCATGCTGTTCAGATTTGTTTCAGTCTGGATTTGGATTTGAGATTTGTATTTTAAATTTAACTGCACGGATAGCCTCACTGCAATTCTAATTTTCTGGAGTCAGCCTGGAAACCACAAATCAGAATTCTTTCCAGGCGCTATGACTTTCAACACGTAACCTAAATAACAATACTGTTTTTACCTAATGGTCTAAACATCTTAAGTATTAAATGAGGGATAAATTTGTCATGAGGTCAAGAGTTAAGAATTCTTAAATAAAAGAGTATTGAGAATGTGCATGAGAATGAAAGACAGCGGTAATATGATTTCCATACATCAATTTTCTTTTCAGATTACAATTCCACTAGTAAAAAGTCTCTGGGTTTATGTTATTACAGTTCCAAGTTTATCTTAAACCACAAACTAGAAAGGTCTTGGTATTCATCTGCTCAGCCTTCACCTGGTTCTTCTAACTGAATATGAAAAGACAAATTGAACTCTTTTTGGCAGAATAAGTCTGCTAAAAATTACCACCTTATTACCAATATTACAGTAGTGCCAGGGAGCTCTCAAGTGAGATCCTGATGGTGCTTTCACACATTGAAAAAGCCTTGTAAAAGACATACTTTGCTACAGAGACAGAAAAAGAGTGAGAAAAAGGACATTTTCTTCTTTCAATTAGGGAAACAAGGTGTAAAGCTGTTTTGCTTGGGGTGAAATAAAAGCATCTCTAAAACTGAATACAGATCTTTGAATACGAGTTCAGTGAGAATCTGAACATTGGCTTACCACCATGGGTCAAATTAAAAGGCACTATCTACAGCCCTGATTCATTAGCATTTACAATGTGAATTGATTGTTACTCCTAGGTGCAAATTTTACTTTTCACATGAGTTCTGCTTATCCTAAAACTGCTGATCTCTACAGGGAGTCAAAATCTTTCTACTGAAGGAAGCACATCTTATGGGCATGTCTAAAACTAGCCCCACGGTCATGTTTGAGCCAGCAATGTGCCCTTGTGGCCAAGAAGGCCAATGGCATCCTGGGGTGTATTAGAAGAGGGGTGGTTAGTAGGTCGAGAGGGGTTCTCCTTCCCCTCTATTCTGCCCTGGTGAGGCCACATCTGGAGTATTGTGTCCAGTTCTGGGCCCCCCAGTTCAAGAAGGACAGGGAACTACTTGAGAGAGTCCAGCACAGAGCCACAAAGATGATGAAGGGAGTGGAACATCTCCCTTATGAGGAAAGGCTGAGGGAGCTGGGTCTCTTTAGCTTGGAGAAGAGGACACTGAGGGGTGACCTCATTAATGTTTATAAATATGTCAAGGGTGAGTGTCATGAGGATGGAGCCAGGCTCTTCTCAGTGACATCCAATGACAGGACAAGGGGCAATGGGCACAAGCTGGAACATAGTAGGTTCCACATAAATGTGAGGAAGAATTTCTTCACAGTGAGGGTCACAGAGCACTGTCACAGGCTGCCCAGAGAGGCTGTGGAGTCTCCTTCTCTGGAGACATTCAAACCTGCCTGAATGCATTCCTGTGTGACCTGACCTAGGTGTTCCTGCTCTGGCAGGGGGATTGGACTGGATGATCTTTTGAAGTCCCTTCCAATCCCTAACATTCTGTGATTCTGTGTTTCTGGGGAGACATCAGACTGGCACTTAGTTTGAAGGTACAAATCCAATTGTGAAGGGAGAAACTCAGCTTCAAACAGCCTTTATTCCACCTTCCAGCACTGACTTTCTGCATAGTTACAGCCATACCATGTCAACTCCAAACTCACTGCTAGGTCTTAACACACCTTGACCGTAAATCTCTGATAAGAGGGTGTGCTGTGATTACCCAGAGTGCACTGATTTCAAATGGTTGGTGATCCTGGCTGGAAACACTGTATGCTTCCTCAGTGCAAGAAATTTCAGTTTGATCTTATTAGGTCTTGGACATGAAAATGGCGACAGGCTGAGTCAGTAGTTGGCTGGGAGGTAGACCTTTTCCCCAACAGACCCAACCACTGCTGCTCCAGGAAGTGGTGGTGGTGATTCAGGAGGTGGTGCTTTTTCCAGTGCCTGTGTCTGCACTACTTTATTTTTCCCCTCAAGTTCCCTGCTATTGCCTGGACACATCAACGCTGAGGTCTCCACAGCTGGGAAGTCACTCAGTGTCAAACTGCCCCGTAGCCCAGGAGTTCTGGTGGGGAGAAGGAATGAAGGATCATTTCCAAAGAAGGTCAAAGGACCACAATCAGTGTTCTCATATTTTTTTTTTCCACAGGACAAGCAATGCATTGTCAATTACTCTGCTTTCTCCTGCAATGCCTCAGGTGATCAAAGGAGGGCATGTTAGAAGCAGAGTAGCTAATAAGGGATTTATTGCAGAGGAGCACATTTTCAATTCATAATTTCATATAGATGTTTTTGAAGCTGTACACTTCATGGGTTCCTTAGTGAAAAAGTGCTTACAGTGGTCTCCAAAAGACCAAACTCCAATGGTGTATTCTCACTGAGGTCTGACCAACCTCACACAGCTATTAAATGACCATGTTGGGAGTTCTGCTGGTACTGGGAGGTTCATATCAATGCCATTGAGAGAGTGGAGGAGAGGAAAAATGACATTTTTTAGGAGGAAGGAAGTCTGGAGCTGCTTCTCTTTCGCAAGGAAGAGGGATCAATGAGATTTTCCAAATTCCTCAGCATATTCTGAAAGAAATGTTTCTGCTTCAAAACACAAAGGATTTCCTGTGAACCCAGTAAATTATATTAATTTTGATTGCCTCATGTGTTTCACATAAAATATCAAAATAAAAAATTAGTCTCACTTGGGCACCTCCTACAATATTCTGAATTCATTCTTGCTAAATCTTTAATTTCTTTCAGAAGAGAAAGCTATTTTTCAGTGGAAACAAACCGTAAAAACATTTTCAAAAAGTCATAGCAGGAAATTATGGGGAAACTTCAAAGAATAATCACAAAGACAAGAACCATGGGAGCAGCATTGCTGCATTGAGGCACTATGGGATTTAGTTGTTGGAAGGGGAAGCCCCAAGAGTGAGATAGGAACGTGAAGCTACTATACTTTAAAACAATCAATCAAAACCTTTTGGCAGACTTTGTCTGCAGCACAAAGTGCTACCCTAGATAGGCAAAGATTCTCTTGTCCTTTCATTTGGATCATTACCTTGGTGGGGGGATCCTCTAGAGAAAGATGAAAATAGTGAACAGCAAAGAAGAACCTCATGAAGGTATCTACTGGAGACAAGGAGAGGAGGAGAAAATGGAAAAATTCCTGAAGTAGTGTGCAAAGTAAATTAAGCTACAGGGGGGAACTTTAATTAATCAAATGGTTTTGGATAGCACAAGCAGCCAAACATATACAAAACCTCTCCTGTGGGAAGAGAGGGATCAGCCAGAGAAGGAGTGGATCTGAATTTGAAAGCTTAGAGTGTTTTTTTCTGCCTGACCTATACAATCTGGCTTGTCTAACAAGCATCTATGTGTTCAAGGCAGAAAGAGACAAGATGTCAACTGTCAAAGACTGACAGATTCACACATCTCAGGAAAATAGCAATTTAACCAGAAGATGACTGGGATGAAAATCTGAGATCTTACCAACCAGAGAAGAAGGTTTCTTGGCATTTTTTGTAACTAAGCAGAGAGTAAGAGATGCAGAAGCAGCAATTACAGTATACTTAAATGCAACACCATAGAGGAAGTGCTCACAAAGCATAGCAGAGCAAGGGAGTCAGTTTGTAGGATGCCCAGTTGTCTAAACTGCTGCAAATCACCCCATGTGGGGCTTGCCTCAAGGACCTGTTCTTGTCACTATTGAAGATACTGACAGACAGTTGATGTTAATGGGAGCATAATGTGCTTTGTAAGTCAAAGACATTGGAAAAAAAAAAGTCTTCCACTCATGTTAAGTGAATAATCCTAAAGACTCCTTTCATAGAACGTGTAAAGAATGTCATTGGACTTTCTTCAGACATAGATAAGTGATCTGAACTGGTCATGTCAGCTTCCTGGCCAAACACATCTCCAAATGATGCTTCATTTTAGTTATATTAGATATCTTCTAGAAGCTGGGAAGACTCATCTTCTGGAGATGCTTATATCTTCATTGATTTCCCAGGGAGCCTAAACAACAAACTTGGTGTGGATTTTGACCATTTTCTGATTGTCAGAAATAGATGATATGAACTAGCTTTCCATAAAAAACCTACAAGAAATGGTGATTGCAGGTGTCTGAATGAAGTTGGTAAAATACTCTATTTACAAGTTAAGTAATCAATCAAGAATGTAAAGTAGCTCTGTTCAACTGCCTTTCCCCCAAACCCAGCACTTTTTTCCTGAGAAACACAAAAAAGAAATAGTATTTTTTGTCAACATGATTGATTCTACCAGCAGATCTCCAGACAAAACTATTAATAATCTAGTAAAGAACCGTTTCAGTATCTATTTACTAAAAAAAAAAACCCACAAATATATTTTGAAACAAATCATCTATGACCATCACATTTAAGTCTGCAACACAAAAATTAAATCTGTACTGAAAACAGAAAGAGGAAAGCAATAAGGAGAAAAAAGGTGGGGAAAAATAGCCATTGTATAGGGAAAAGCTGTCATGAATTTCTCAGCAGGTATGGTAGCTCAACTGATAAGTTATTTTACTTGCTACAGGAGCTCCTGGTTGGGCATCTCAAGGCTGTGCTAATCCTGGTGCCCAGGATGCCCACGCATTGGGACTTTCAGTTGTTAGCATCTGTGAGTCTCTGAAAATAGGTTCATAGGTCAAGGACTGGAGAAGGGAACATGAAAATCTTTCTCTGGGTTCCATGCTTCTTATTGAGTTAAAACTAGGGCTTAAGGCTGAGGGTTCAGAAGGAAAAAATTGGAGGTCAGGAGGTCTGTGGTGGTTCTGTGGGAGGTTGAGGATAACAGAGAAGAGCAGCCCAGGTCACTTAGAAGAAGGAGTGGAAGGAAACCCAGGTCATTTCAGAGGTGAAATAAAAAAGTTTGGGAGCCATGTTATTTGAGACAAGGAAGAGGAATGGCATAGATAGTGTCAGGTCAGTTGGGGAAGGTAGAAACTGCAACAGCATGCAGGAAAATGTCATTTGGGACATCTGAGAAGGCAATTTTTCATCTTGGACTTCCCCTTTGCTTTGTCACGACCGATCTAGGACATAGTTACATAAATAGTTATACATGGCTGGAGCGTTCCGAGTGTTTGGAGATACCTGACTGGTTAGAACATTGTAGGTTTAATCTGAATGGCACCAAAGACCCAGTTGAGGAACATGACCTTTGAATTTGACTTGGCAGAACAAAGAAGACCCTATCAGTGTTCCTGGAAAAAAAAAAAAAAAAAGCTTTAATGAAATTGCAGTTCTAATCTAAAAAACCACAGTGCTTTGAATATGCAGTTTTATTACTCTGAGGTCAACACCTCTCAATGGCTCCTGAGCAAATACGTTCGAGCTATCACGTAGCTAAATGGGACATCTGTTTCAGCAGATTTACTCTGTCATTTTATAGGTGAAGACCATTGTTAAAGAGCCTGTAAAGAAATTACATCTTTGTGCATTGATATTGAACTGGATTCTCACTTAGCTCTATCAATATAACAGTTAGATGTCTATTCAAAGCTAGTAATCTGCAAATCTCTAGTCAATGGAAAGACTGGGATGTCCAGAGGAAGGCTCATCCCATATATTTTAGGTTCAGGTTAATGCTTTTTAGCTTTTTCCACTGAATACATAAGTGCTGCAGAGAGCTATGTTGACTAAGCATCTACATTTTAAGTTAATGTAGTTAGGTGAAATAATAAATCCATTTTAGGGCAATGTAAACCCCTTCCTCTTAAACATTGGAAGTTTTTTGGGTCATGTTTTCAGGTGTTCCTGATCAAAAGTACTTTATACATAATGAAGATAAATAGTCTTAATGAAGATAAATAATCTTATGTAATTGCAATGGAACTGAGACTTTAGGTAAAATTCCATATGTCAAAACACAAACAGTAAACGTATCCATGGTGATGACACTTTTGAACAGAGCTTACTAAATGCTTCTGTTGCTGTGTGAAGAAAGGACAGACTCAGTCTTTATGCAGCTTCATGTAGTGACTATAGAATCATGTTACTGTATGCTGGATGTAGTTAAATTCATCAGCTATAAAGATCTCAGTCCATGTAACCACAAGCTGACACATTTCCAACTGTCAGGTTTTACCAAGTCTGTTCCCCACAAATGACTAATTTTGAAAACATTTTCATTTTTGCCCTAAGGTACACTGTAAATCAATTCTTTCCATTTATTCTTATTCACTGAAACTGGATGTAAACTCCTATGCCCATTTCATCACAGATTACTGAACAGAATTTGAAGGAGAACAGCTTCAGTTTCTCTGAGACTGCTGAGATTTGGAGTCAACAGCATACAGGAAAAAGCTCCAGAACACATCAAAATTTTTGACATGGCATCTTCAAGGTTGACCCATATGCTTTGTGCATGATGAGTTTATGGGTTCATTTAGTCAGTAACAAACACTTCCCTTCAGCTTCATCCCAAGCTTCCAAGCCATGATATAAGACAATGCTCAGGCATCCTTTGACTCCCAAACATGAACTACCTGGGAAAGAGGCATCACGTGGATCTTGGGTAAACATAAGCATCATCCAAAACCACATTCAGTCACAACGTAGGTAAATAGATGCTGCACAAATCATGTCTCCTGAATTAAAGGGCACACAGGGTGCTGGATAGCACAAATAAGTGAGGGGTTTATCACCCCACTACCCTCTCCAGTCACTTCAAGAAAAGTGTGAGATAAGATCCTAAGTACAGAAAGAATAGTTTCTTTACAGCAAATGCAATGGAGACTCTGTGCTGAATTCATTTGTATCGAGGTGGGAGTTTACTGCTGTTTGGGAAACCTTCTCCAGAGGGGAGTGAAAATGCCTTTCAAAGACTTCCAAGGAGCAAATATTTTAAGGTATTTAAGGTACTTTGTAATATTCACCAGCCCTGTGTGGCTTTCCCAGGTAGCCTTGGGCTTCTCAGATGACACTCAACACCTGTAAGGGGAGCAGAACTGAACTGAACCCCTAAGGCAGGATTCATCTTGCAGACCAAGATGCTTACATTTATGTATCTCCACGTGGAGTGGGTACCTAAGTTGACATCAAAGTCAGGACACTGCTGGACTGGGGCAGGGAGATCTACTTCAAGACACCCACTCACCAGACTCTCTTTCAAGTGTTTATGTTCTCAGGCTAGGACTGACTCCTCTTCCTCCATCAACTTGCCAAACCCTCAGAAAAAAATATATACATCAGGTTAGGGGCAATTTTCTCTCCATGCTGGGGAGACCATTGCAGACTTGTCAGCCTCACGATACAATGTCAGGGTGTCAGTCTTCCCCATGTCTCCCAAGCACCCATTCTTAGCATTGTTTCCTAATTGTGTGCAGATTTCTAACCAATAACTCCCCTCTCTTTCACTCCTCTTCCTCAACTCATAATTGATCAGACACTGAACAGCTGCTGGCTATTTTCTCTTCCTGAGAAACATGCAGTAATTGTATGTATGGGCTCCAAATCCCTAAACATTTGGAGAGGAGGACTTGAACAGGAGCCAGTTCTTTTTACAGCACTGGTACCAGCAGCAGTGGCAGACATTTAAATCATGTCGGGGGGACTGGTGAGGGTGGGGTGAGGGGGTTGTTGTCAAGTTTGCTGAGATTCACTTTGAGAGGGGGAATGAAGAGAAGAAAGAAATGTTGAAGGGAGGAAAAAAAAAATGAAACCAGCAATCAGCAAACCAAGGCAGCTCAAACTGTTGGAGTCCATCCCAGATCTAAAGCAGACAGATTGCCCCCTGAACTAAAGGGTAGTGTTTCTGCCCATGCTCACCCACATTTCCCAAAGAGCAGATTGCTGCATGGCAAATAGACCAGCTTCACCTCTCTTCAAACTGAGGGCTATCCATCAGGACCATTGCCATTTGCATGTCCAGCTCTAAGCTCTGAAGAGAAAGAGGTCCCTGCAAAGGGAAGTCACAGCTGTGTTGGAGGTGTTTCTCCTGCTCTTTCTGCTGTGTGGAAAGTGTAAGTTAACAGCCTCCTCATCGCAGCTTTGTGCCAAGAGTTAAATGGTTGGACTCAAGTCATGCCCCTGTGGCAATGTGTCCCAAGCAAAGACAATAACTCATTAGTCTGAGACAGAGAGATGCTTATGAAAACACACAATATCATGCTCTTGGCTAATTGACCCTGTCTAACATAAAATCTTTTGAAAATAAATGATTAGTTTGTTGGTAAAAATGTGCGAAGCAGCATAATCAGGCCAAACCCAAAAACTTCACCTTAGCAATACTCCTGAGGTGTTTCACAAGAGTTTTAATTCACATACATCAAGTCACCTCTTCAGTAGTCCCTTCCTCCAAGATTAATATTAAAACCAATGCAATAAAATGAATTATCACTGCAGTGGGATACCTCTCAGTCATCTGAAAGTATATGTGTACCATAACCTAAGCCATTCATAGTCCCACTTTATCAACACATACAAACACATCTAGAAGGTGATTTATCACATTTCTAACAAGATGGTTTGGTTCAGCTTAGTTTAGCTAAAGAGCAGGTATTTACCTAGTCTAGCTAAGACTTAGTTTAGCTGAGACTCAGTGTTTAACGGTTAATGGGTAAAATTAGGTGAGATGATTTCCACTCCATGTCTCAAGCTATCTCAGCATTTCAGCTGTAGAATTCATGTGACTTGAATTCCACATCACTAGGATAGATCTTCTCCAGACAGGACCACCATGGAACAATTCACAGTCACATAGGCACTGCCAGCATCTCCAGTCTGGCTTGTTCTCTTCTTCCAGCACAGTGTTGTAGCAGATTCTACTTTTTTTCCCCAGAGGACCCTAATCATTATTTAGCTTTGAACTTTAGAAAAAATTATTCTGCTCTATCACCAAGAAAAAAAAAGTGATCCCCAATCTCAAAGATTTTACTTCTAATTCTGTTGTCTTAGTAAAATTTGAACTCCTCAAGCAGCCCTGGGGAAAACACAGACCCTGCTATGAAAATTGACACCTGAGCTGCTGTCATTTCAGTTCAAAAAGACACAACAATATGTAATTCCAGGAATAGTTGCTAAAATCTGATAAAAAAAATTTGTGTGGGCCCAGTAACCTTACACTGGACATTTGTGGCTACTTCCTAGAGAAACAAGAGAAAGCAAAGAAAATTCTTCCTCGACAAATAGCACATGTAATACTACAATTGGCTACATTCCTAATAGGCTCTCCACGCCAGCGATACAAAGACCGTAACCTTAGAAGAGAGGTGTGATTGCTGTCTTGGACTGAGCTTGTTCTTTAAGGAGCTTGCAGCACAGTTAGACCTGGCTCAGGTGTAGTTGCCTCCCCAGGTAAAGCAAAGGAGTCCTGGAGTCACATAATTGGAGAAGGTGATTAAGAAATCAGGTCTGCTGGGAATACAGGTGATGCCTACACAGCAGCTTAGCTTTCCTCAGCCTCCAGAAAGTGCTCTAAACCACACAATAGTAACCACACATAAGTGTTTCTCTGTAAACTTGAGGTCAATGTTTGAGTTTGGGTCCTCAAAGAAGCTTGGGCTGACACTTAAGATGAGCACCTAGGATTCCCCATCATGCTGTGTGGAAAAAGCAGCCAAGCCACAAATCCTGAGCAGAAATCTTTCCTTACAATGCTTAGCTCATGTGAAATGAAGGCAGAGAGATACCTCCCATCATTTTATTTTGCACAGAGTTGTAATACTTTAAAATGCCATGACATCACAGAATCACAGAATATCAGGGACTGGAAGGGACCTCAAAAGACATGTCCTAGATGTATATGTAAATGAGTAAAATGAGTAAAAATTCTTGCAAAAAGCACAATTTTACCCCTGAGGAACACATCTCCTACAACAGCATCACAATCTAATTTCTGTCTGTTTATGTTTGCTTGATTCGAAAAATATTTACTGGTTTTACTATATTTAATCTCTTCATTTTGCAGGACCATCCAGAGGGCTCATCGATGGTCTACTAAGGAGTTATAAGAATTAAGGAAAATAAATCACTAAGGCAATGGGATCAAAGCATCTGCACGCAGGGGGAGGCATGGTTTTCCCACGCATGGATGGTAAGTAATCCCTGCACTTGACATCAGTCATATAAAGGCATGTTTGTAAATTTAGTCCAAATACTTTCTGGGGGTTAAGAGAGAGGTACTCTGGAAAGGGCAGCATGAATTTTGGGCAGTGAGATCCTTGCTAGGATGGCTTGAAAGACCTGCTACCTTGGATGGCAGCTGTAAACAAGAGGAAGCTCTGATAAAGACCTGGAAAGAGTTTTGAGCCATTATAAACTGAAAGGCCCAACTGCAGCTGGGAAAGGAGACTGGAAAGTCTTGATTATCCCCTTCTGGGAATAAACCCCACCCAGAGGGAAGTAGGGTGGAAAACACCAGCTGTGGCAGATGTGGCTGATGTGAGCAGGAGCTAGATTAGGTAAAGCTCTGCTATGACTGACTTCCATGGAAGTCTCCTCTGCTACCAAGAATAAGGTTGGTAACATCAGCTCTTCCCTTTAGTTTTGAAGCTCTGTCTACATGCAGATGTGCTTGGTGGAGGATGTGAAATGTGGAATGGAAGGGACAACAGGTGCATTCTTTAGCACAAGAAGGAATGTGTCTCATTTATTCCTCCAGCTCCCTTTGTAGCCAACAGAGAGTCACGGGGTTTTTTAGAATATGATTCCTTGGACCTATAGCAGGATTACGCTAAAAAATGAGATAAATTTTGTGCTAGATGCCTTTGGTGACAGTGATTTTAAAGGGAGCCTGAAGCGACGAGCTCAGATGCAGAAGTCAGATGAATGACTCCCATTTTTTCAGGTGTTCCATACCAGTCAGGTTGATGTTGAGCCTAAAAGGTGATTGGCTCTGTCTAGGACTTCAAGGGTTTTCTGTGTGTCCTTCTGCCACCATGTTTGAGCTCTCTGGTCTCTAATTAAAGGTTGAATTCAGACCACAGCCATTGCCTTAGTGGAGATATTAATAGGAAACCTCCCTCCTCTGCCAAGCCGACTAATTTCCTCAAGCTTATAGGTAATCATCATCAATATATTCTGTACCTCTCAATGAACATGGTATTATTGACCTTTTGGTTGAAAAGGAGAGGAAAGAGACAATTGCCTATTTGCATATCTGAGATCCAGCATACCTGTTCAGTTCTCTCAGAAAACAGGCTCAAAATGTACCTGTTTGGCAAGCTCATCAGACCACGTATGAACAGGCAGTTACAGCAATGCTGCAATCAGAAAGGGTTGGGTTGTGGGTTTTTTTGGCAGAAGGATTTATTTCCCCAGTACAGGAACCCTCAGATTGTCAAAATGTGTTACCTACCATAGCCCAACCCATTGTCACCTGATTTCTCCTACCTTCTTGTTTCCTCCTTATTCCATTTATTTAGTTTCATTCAACAAAACACATTGGCATGTTCCCTCATGTTGCACCTCAGGCTTCTGCTCCAACCAAAGTCAAAAGTAAGTTTCAAGGCTAAACAAGATTAAAATTAGGCCAGTTCTTAAGGGCATCAGTAAAGAACATGTTTACATGCTCAATGAAACAGGCTACAATGATTTTTCTTTCCATCAAAGACACAGTTTCCAGCTATGGGTTGTCATGATTTGCTTTAAAATAATCATCACATCTCCAAAGTCACTTGCAGCTGTAGGCACTTACCCTCCCTAATTACACAGCTAATAAGGGAAGCAGAGAGAACATCAGAGTAAAATGAAGGCCAGCAGCAAATGCAAACACCTTGGATTCACCACTTAGTAACTGAGCTGGCCAGAAACCTCACTGGTCTTGCCAAAGAGGGATGAGGCTATGGAATGAACTTCCCACAGACAGCTAATGTGGGAGTGAAAGTGTCCACTTGTGAAAGGACACTGCTTGTACCTTCCTCAGAACATGCAGTATCATCACAGCAGGTTGAGAAGCGTTTGGGGAACACTTGTCCTACAATAGCCAAGCACTCACTATTATGGGGGTGCAGAAAGCAATTTTTGGGGTCACAAGTCCAAGCTGTGCCAGTAAGGGACTTAAAATTAATCCTTCCACATCCCATGGAATTGTTCTGACCCCATTCTCTAAATTGGAGGGGACATGACTCATTTTCTCTCTTTGGCCACTTCATCCTACACTGCAGAAGAGTTTCCCATTGAAAATTTCACGGAGACTGGAACGTTTCTGAGGGGAAAAAAATCTTCTGTTTTTTGACATTTAAATGAAATAAAACAATAAATTTGATCAACAGTTCCTGTCTAGCTGTCACGTACAAGCACAAAGACAAGGCCAAAATCAGCATTAAATCCCACCATGTTTTGAGAGGATTCAAGTTTTTTCACTCTGTAAATGGGAAGGAAAAAATTATTTTATACCTAAAAGTTTAAAGTTTTTTCTTTATTTTTTCTGCCCATGGATCCTGAATATTAATAGCCACAGATCTTTAAAAGCACAGCTTGATTGCTCAGAACCACTTGCACAGTTTGCCTGCAGAGGTCACCTGTGGAGCTCCAAGAGAGGAACAGCTCAAATATAGCAACAAGTGAAGGACAAGGCCTAAGATTACCCTGGCAAACCGACCTTCACACTCTAGTGTCCTTTTGTATCACCAGGCAGGAGCCATTTGCAGCTTGGACTCCTGTCCCATAGTCTGTTTTCCCCACCCACAGAGTAGTGGCTGCTCTAATACAGGTGTTGCTCCCCAAGTGCTCCCAATGCTTCTGGAATTATGTGTTTTGAATAAAGGACCAGCACCATGTCCTTTCTGTCTGCTAGCAAAGATGGCCACAGAGAGAGAGACAGGCTTCAACCCTTCTGTCAGAAGCCACCTCAGCATATCCAAGCTGTGAGCTGGAGAGGATGAGACCAAGGCATTAGAACAGGCTTTCCAGTTCAGTGGTGGAGTCCCCATCCCTGGAGGTATTTAAGACACGTGTAGATGTGGTGCTGAGGGACATGGGGCAGTGGTGACTTGACAGTGCTGGGTTAATGGTTGGACTTGATGATCCTAAAGGTCTTTTCCAACCAAAATTATTCTATGATTCTAAGACTCTCCCTCTGCTTACTCTATTTGGAGTGTTGATAATCTCTGGAGGAGGCACAAGCTGTCAAGCTGGAAGTGATGCTTGAATTCATAGCATCTAGAATCACCATCTAGAATGTGACAGCTCTCACCTGTCAGATAACACCCCACGACAGCTGAAGACCACAAGCAGATTGTAATAAGAAATAAAACAGAGAGAATGAAAAAAGCCATTACGTTATCACCTCACTGCATATATCAGTACACTCCTACAGCAGAGGAGAGAAAGGAAGAGAAAGGCCTTTAGCTCCCTTCCCTTTAAGCATCATTTCCTATGCAGGCAAGTAACATGAACACTGCAATTATATAGCCAAGCTAGCTGAAGACAGAACAAGAGAAAAAATAGGAGGAAAGATTTACAGCTCTTCCAAAAGATGGAGTTGAAATATGTAAAACAGGGCAGTGCTGATTGCCAAAATACTGGAGGTTTTCTGTTCCTTCCACCGTGCTGTATTGTGAGCAATGTTTGGGAGGGGGGGGGGGAGCGGGGAAGCATTGGAATCTCAGGGTTTTTATTTCACCATGAAACTTTAGCACAAGAAATTTTAATTGTGGATCCTTGTGGACAAGACCTTGAAATCCTACCCAGCCAGAGCTTTCTGGTCCCGGAGTGTTCTTGGAACTGGTCGTGGCTCCCAGTCACTTGGTTGCTTTATCCAAGTTTGTTCTCTCAGTCCATCAGTGGGCTGCAGAATGGGTTAGAGGGTTAACTATTTGTTAGCAGCCCTGGACACATGACTTTGGTCAGGGGTTGTTTCATAGATAATCAAGCAGGCAGCGTGTTTATATCTATTTTAGAGGATATCACTGTGGGAGTTGGTTTTTTTTTCCTTCTTGCTTTGGAAAATGATAGGCCTTTAACGCAGTTGGCACCTACTCAAGAAACTTTGGAGAAGGAACACGAGTGCAGCCGCCCTGAGTAATTGATTGTGGCTACTGGTTGACTGCGTTAGTGTTTGCGATAGCATGAAACACTATACGTTGGAGGGCCTCAAAATTATCAGGGTATTTAATCACGGACTGGGCACGTCCCTGATGTATTTATGTGTATTACCATCAGAGGGTCACTTGGGCGACACACTGAGATAATGGAAAGAAAAAGGACTTGGAACTTAAGGCAGTACGTCTTCCCGTTCGACTTTTAAATTTACAGAGCTTCTTGGGAAATACCAGTAGCCAATTAATGCGCCTCTGGATGATTAATCTGCATTTTCGAGTGTGATTATTTTGATTCAAGTCCTCAGTGGTTATAAGCTGGAGATACCCTGTGACATTGATATAGACCAGATGAGAATTTGGCTTAGTTACACTGAAAGGTGGGTCAGGAATCCACGTGAGAAATCCACATGAGCTCAGATTATTTGGAGACTTCTATTTCCCAAGTCCAAATATACTATAAAAACAACCCCTCCTGCAGAATTGTCCTGTTTCCAGATTCCCTAGAAAAACTTGCAGTGGTGAAAGTTTTGGGAAGTCTGAAATAAAAAGGTGACTTAGTTAAACTTTTAGCAAAATCTTGTTTGTGTTCTAAGGAGGTTTGAAAAACGATTCTTGAAGCAATACTGACATTTGCCCATTGTTTTCATTTCCCAGGCTTCAATATAGATTATTTTTTCTTCTTTTCTAAATTTTCAGACAATCATCCTCCTCTTTTTTTTTTAAAATAAACGTAGTGATTAACTTCATTTCTTTAAATTATTTTTGTTAAAAAATCTCAATAAATCCAAATTTCAGGAAGTTAAACACCTTGTTAACTGCTTGCAGAACATTTTTAATAATAATACTAATAAGGTTATAACATTTTTACTAAAATAAGCTTTCCCTGCAATCCCTCATACACCTTCCTTCTGCCAATGGCTACACCTATTTGCTGTGAAATCATCTTGGATAAAATTTCTCCGTTAAAGCTGCCACCAGGGAGGAAGACAAAAAGCAGATGGCACATTTCATTACCTTGCTAATCCCCACGCACATATCAGGCATACAGGCTGGCATTCATCTGCCCTATTTTTATACTCCTAAAAGTTAGACATCTGAATCTGAGCTAGTCAACGTCCATCAATGGAATAGTCAGTACAGGGAAATTGCAGCCTAATACACATTTTTTATTTTGCATGACTCACCCCTCAAGACTGCACATTTTTCTCCACTGATTGCACAGGTCTAGGGTGAGTAGATCAGACTTGAATATGAAAAAGAGAGGTAAACCCAAACACTGGCTGTTTTATCATCTCCAGCAACCCAGAGAACACAAAAAAAAACCCAGCTTTATGTTTTCCCTTGTAACTGAGAGCAGGAGGGAACCACATAACAAAATTTAATTACAACCTATATACAGGATCAGTACATGACTAAATGATCATCCCTCCAAAGAAGAACTTTCCCTTGAGTGGGTCAACATTTTAAGATATCCACATGAAAAATTGTAGTACTAAAATGTATTTCTCAGTGCTTTCTACTTCCACAAGCATCTCCCTTTCTGACTTCTTGGCCCATCCAATGTCTGGAGGACAGATGTTCCTCTAAACAAAACCCTTGGAAGGCTTGGTCCAAGGCATGTACTCATACCTTGCCAGACACACCTGTGAAGTTTAGTGGCAAGGACTACTACATTCATTGGACTGACCAGAGGAGGTGATCCTGATATGCCAAAACATAGTCTTTGTATTTGTCACAGAGAAAAAGCAGGACAGCTGGCTTCAGTTCCCAGACCAGTCCTGAGGAATCAGAACTACAGTCCTAGCACCAGGCTTGGACAAAAGGAAGATTTCCTTTTGTCCCTTCTGCTGGGCAGAGAAAAGAAGGAAAGGCTGGGGCAGGAAAAAATGAGGTTGAATCTGTAGCCTAATGCTTAGAGAATTCACCTGAAAATCTAGAGAAAGGAAAGAGCTGGAGTCTCTTTGGCTTCCACAATAAACAGCTCACCAGTTTCAGCTCATCGTGTTTGTGTCATACTGGCCAAAAACTGATGTACTTGAGACAGAGAAATGTTCCAATATATGTCAACCAAAGCTGACATGCCTTCTTTCAACCACATTATCTGTCCTTCTATCTCCCTGTCTGCTGCTAATGTGCTGAATCATTAGTTTTTCATGGAAAGTATAATTTTCTTTTTGAAACTTGCACTCTCTGTTGAAAAAAAAAAAAAAAAAATATCATGGAAAATGTAGCTGTAGTACTAGGTACTGTTGTGCCAGATTCTCACTTGGCCTGGATCGGGATACCTCTGCTGACCTCAATAATAATTTAACTTGAGGGCAAGCAAAGAACTTGGTGTTCAGTCATAAAGTGACTGCGGCTAATCTGCTGAATAAATCAGATGAGACCAACCAGTTGCTCCATCAACTCACAGTAGCCCATGGCCAATGCATTACTCTCCACCAGTGGCACAGCAGCTTAATTGGAATCTTGCATTGTTATTGTTGTTGTTATTTTTAAAGGCTTTGGATTTTTTCCATAAGTCTTTGCCAAGTTGCTCAATACCGTCACTGGCATGAAACTGAAGCTATTAAGTTTTTTCCCAATGTGAGCATGAGCGAGAAATTTGGTTCATTTTGGGAAAAAAAATTAAAGCCTCCTCGTTTAAAGGCACCTGTTTTTCAGCAGGGACAGCCTAGCATTCATCCCATGGATGAGAAGTGCACAGGTCTTACCAATATGCCACATTTATGTCCCCAGGCTTACATCCCTGACCGTGAGCACACTACTACTGCACAGCTTGAGTGAAGTTTGAGCAGGTTTGTCCTCTCACAGTCCTCAGGGGCTGTATATGAAGGTACCCACAAATTTGTGACCTCTTTTCCCAGGAACAGACCCAAGGGCCAGCCATGCAGACAGGCCACGAGTAGCCCCAAGTGAGCTGGGAGTTTCAGTCAGGGCAGCTGCCCCAAGCTGACCCACAGGTGTATCCCATACCAATTAATCTGCTCATTATAAAAGGAGGGAGTTCAGTGAGGGCAGGGGTTTGTCTTCCTGGGACCTCTCCTTCTTGGCCTTCTGCTCCTGCTGCTCATCCCAAGGACCAGGCTGAGTAGAACCTTCTATACTTTATGTTTGTGCTTGTATTAGTTTTTTTCATTAGATCTGTTTCTACTTCAACCCATGGGACTTCTCTCTTTTTCTCCCAGCTCCCCTTCTCAGCTGGGGAGGGGTCATTGAGTGGTAGAAGAACTGCTGCAGTTTAGCCCTGGGTGCAGGTTAAATGTAAACAACCCACCAGATATTCATTAAATGAAGCTAACAGAAATTTTATCCATATTTTCTGCAACCAGTCTTTTCCAGTAGGGATGGGAAATGGTAGCCATGCCTACAAAGCAAAGCACCTTCAAGACACTTTTGCCTTGAAGAGATAGGAAAAAAGTAGCATCAGTCCTAACCCTGCCCAGCCTTGCCATGGTTTCTGTGCCTCCCATGAGGAAATATTGGCTCTGTAGGATGACTGTACTTGAAAGTACAAGTAAGCATTATACTTCAAACCTGCAATTTTCTGCACTTTGCTGCATAATGAGGTCTTTCATCTTCAGTTGTTTGGTAGGTGTGGACCTGAGGGCAGGAGGGCAGTGTAATGGTATTGCTTTCCCTCGCCTGGGTTGGTTTTTCAGTTTGTTTTTGATTTGCAGCTCTGAAAGAGGAAGGAGAGATGAGTGGGGCAAAATGAAGGAAAGATGGAGAAAGAAGAGAAATACTTCTGTGCTGATGTTGATTAACTGGTATGCAGAGGAAAGAGAGAGGAGAACATTAACGAATCTCTATTTAAATCCTTACTTACAAGTGAAAATGTGTTGGCTCCTTCTAAATCCCTATGGAGATTTTGAGACATTGAAGCCAGCAGACACCCTATGATCATCTAACCTGACCTTTCTTAACTCAGTCTAGAAACTTTACCCAGTGATTCCTGGAATGGAAGGAATTATCCCCACTATGTGAGTACATTTCTAAGATGCAGCTTAATAAAGTGATTATGGGTATCATATTGCCTGTGATAGCAGAGCACTGGATGTCATGGGCTGGTTCCTGTGTTCCTCTGGAGGAATGTTACCAATGAGTTGTGGTTGAGCTAAAGCACATTTATCCCTTCTTCCTCCAACTACTGCTAATTCCAACATTGCTGACAGAGCTGCCTCGTCCTAGCCAACATAGGGACATTCACAGCCATGTGAATCGTAGCAAAAAGGGAGAGCCATACTGCAAAGATTTCCCAGCTCTTTCCTGAGCTGATCAGATCAAGGTAGATTTCTTTTCCTGCTGTCAAAGTTAAAACTGCAGCCACAGGAGTTTAGCATTATGTGGTGCAGACCCCATGTTGCCATGCCTTGGCTAGATAAGGTTTCACATTTTGGCTATTCTGGTGCATTATAAAGGAGGTGATCTTGCTGGTTTATGATCCAAAGACAGGGGTAGTCAGACACATCTCCTGAAAGGACATGAACTTGCAGGACCCCAGAAGGTATGTCAGAAGCCATAGTCTTCATCCCACATAGGTACCTCTTCTCCAACTGTACAACTGCTAACTCCCTTATTCCACTCCTTCCTTGCCAATAAACAAAACCACTTTGTCAGGCTATGACAGCTCCACTTTCCACAAAAATATCTTTTTCTGCTGCCCTGAAATTTCATCCAGAAGGGAAAAGAAAAATTTGGCCATTTAGCCAGGACTTCCCACCAGAGGAGCAGCTGCAGAATGTCCAGCCCTGGGGAAAACAAGCCCCAGCTCTTCTGCATTGGGAAAGAAAGGTTAACACAGCCAGGCCATGGTGGTTTCACAGGGTGTATTTTGTACTGATGACTTGCATGTGCACAGAATCTGAAACATCATGGAAGGGTTGAACTTACTGTGAAGGTAAAAGCTCTTACTGTCGTGGTATTGTACCGTGGGCATCCTGGGCTCACTGTATATGCACAGCCTGGCAGATGTGCTTGTACCCCTGTCTGGGGTTTTCCAGGTGAAATATGGGATCATTCCACTTTTGTCCCTCCTCATCATGTTAAGTTGTGGATCATGGGATTCAGCTCTCCCAAATATGTAAAACAGTGAGACTGGTATTAAAAGGACAGGCTGTGGTTCTTTTGCCTTGAGGTAAAATTTTGACCTCTTGGATTCCTCATGGTCTTTGTGTCCTCTTGCTGAAAGATAGCACAAAGTTAGATGACACTACAGACACACAAAAAATTGTATCTGGTCATATCTGGGCAAGGCAAGTAAGGGATGTCTTTAGCTTGGGACTGCTTGAAATATCTACTTCAGCTGTTGGAACTGTGGCATTTCCCAACCTGGAAATGCCCTGAGATTCATGCTGTTAGCAACAATGGACCTCCATGGGAAAGCCAAAACTGCTGTTCATGTTTCAGGGTCTGGAGAGTTCAGGGGTCCAAACAAAACTCAGAGCTTGGAATATCATGAAAACACACTCATCTGGAAATGGTCTAAGAACCTTCCATGGTGGTTACTGGCAACAACTGAAGAACCTAGGTAGGCAAGTTTCTCCTTTCCAGGATGCAGGAAATGTTGTTGGGATGGTCTTTCCCAAGGTATTTCACTTCTGTGTTTCCCTGCACAGTCAGTAACAAAGCCACATCCTGCAAACAATGGACGTGGTGCAGAAGACTGGAATCTGACACTGGAACTTCTGAACACTTGGCTCTAAAAATGTTAGCGTCCTGACCCTGTGCTAAAAGAAACTCATTGCAACTGCTATGAGTGAGAGGACTCAGACATTTGAGAAGAACAGGAAAAGCTTGGAGGCTGGGTCTGGAACAGATGCTGCCTAGGAGTGAGAAACCTGTAATCAAGTCCTCTGTGGGGGTACAGACACTCAGCAGGACAAGGCTAGTATCAACACAGTATAAAGTTGGGGTATCAAGTTCTGCACATGTCTGTCTTTGAGGGTGGGACAAATGGGCTTTGATGGATTCAGTGGGATTCCTCTGGATTTCAGGGCTGAGGACTTGGACTTGTTTCTGAACATCTATCAGCATGTGAAAACAGCTCGTAGCAGCTCTATAGGAGGAATCACAGAACTACAGAACGTCAGGGATTGAAAGGGATGTCAAAAGATCATCTAGTCCAATCCCCCTGCCAGAGCAGGAACATCTAGATCAGGTCACACAGGAACATGTCCAGGCAGGTTCTGAATGTCTCCAGAGAAGGAGACTCCACAACCTCTCTGGGCAGCCTGTGCCAGTGCTCTGTTACCCTCACTGGGAAGAAATTCTTCCTCACATTTATGCAGAACCTCCTATGTTCCAGCTTACACCCATTGCCCCTTGTCCTATCATTGGATGTCACTGAGAAGAGCCTGGCTCCATCCTCATGACACTCACCCTTGACATATTTATAAACATTAATGAGGTCACCCCTCAGTCTCCTCCAAGCTAAAGAGACCCAGCTCCCTCAGCCTTTCCTCATAAGGGAGATGTTCCACTCCCTTCATCATCTTTGTGGCTCTGCGCTGGACTCTCTCAAGCAGTTCCCTGTCCTTCTTGAACTGGGGGGCCCAGAGCTGGACACAATACTCCAGATGTGGCCTCACCAGGGCAGAGTAGAGGGGGAGGAGAACCTCTCTCTGTGGCCTAAAGAAAGTTCCAGGTGTATCCTGGGTTGGTTGCTGTACACAAGTCTTACCTTAGCAATGCAGTGGACACATCTGGAGGGCTTATAAATCCATTTGGTTCTTAAGGGTGCACTGTAAATCCTCTCTGATGGCTCATTTTAATTCTTGCAAAATGGGACTGTTGCAATTGGGTGGTCTCTGACCACAGGTGTACTTCTAATTTAAATGCAATGTGAAAAATCAGGGGAAAGACCTGAGCACAGGGCTTGGTAAAGAGTCATTTTAATGGCAATCTCACAGGAGTCAGTCAGGTAAGAGTTTGGAGCAGGTGGTGTTCATAGAAAGTAATTTTACCTCATTGCTGAAGCAGAAGATGCTCATTCATAAAAGCCTTCTTTCCCTTTTGTTGTTCTGATGGTTACTCCTTACTCTGCCTTACTGCTTCATTTTGCCCTATTTTAAACTAAACGTAACACAAGAAAATTGATAGTAGAGGTGGTCCCCCTAAAGTAAGAATTTGTCAGGGACCTCACTTTTAATTCACCAGCTTAATTAGATGCCTTTCCTGCCTCCTTTGATTGGTATGCTCAAGTAGCTTCTCCAGTGTGAGGTCTTTCCATATCTCATTACATGCCACAGGATGTCCCTGGCAATAGGACCAAAAATAAAAAGGCTTGGAATATCCCTGCTGTGCTGTACCTTGCACATCTCACTGCAGGGATAGGATTCAGTTGCCAGCATGCAGGAATTTAACATTGTTTTGCATGTTCCACATTATCCAACCCAATTTCTTACTGTCACTTGATAAGCTGCAGGTCACCTGGGAATCCTGTGTCTAGGACACTTCAGGGCGTCTTAACTGACATGAATCATTGAATGGTTTGGGTTGGAAGGGACCTTTAAGATCATCCCTTTCCAACTCTCTGCCATGGCAGGGACACCTCCCACCAGCCCAGGTTGCTCCAAGCCCCATCCAACCTGGCCTGGAACACTGCCAGGGAGGGGGCAGCCACAGCTTCTCTGGGCACCCTGGGCCAGGGTCTCACCACCCTCACAGCCAACAATTTCTGCCTAAGATCTAGTCTAAGTCTCCCCTCTTCCAGATTAAGGCCATTACCCCTCATCCTATGTAGTACCTATGCGTGTGTGTTTCACTACTTCAGCTAACATAACATATATTAACATAAATCACCAATTCTTCATCATCAGCAGGGCCTAGAAACCTGGATACTGTTGGTACAAACAATAACTCGCTTTGCTCCATTGTCTTGATTACTTTTAACTGCATCTTAGACCCTGTCTTTCCTACTCACCAGTTTCTCTCCAATTTTTGTGTTAAGAAAGACTATTCCCTTGTCATTTCTAGTGAAAGTCACTTTGGACATCAACTATGTAATCTAGATGGGACATTTAAATCTTAGCCAGTCATTTTTGGCTTTCTTAATCTGTGGAAAGAAATAAGCACCTCCAGAAAGGAGGAAACACCCTTTAGAGGTTCATCTCCCATCCCATAGACTATTGAATGAACCTTGATTGATTAGCTAAGATGAATAGTTAAGTCAGATGGGATGAATCCCACATTTAGGATTTAACTCCCAACAGAAATTGGGGATGTGTTTAATTTTAAATGTCATCCACATATTGAGATGAACATTTGCAGAAATCATGGCTCTTAACCATTTTCTATCTTAAGCAAAAATGTTTTTCAGCATTCTACAATAACTTCTTAACTTTCCCAAAATAAGAAACTTTTTAGACTTGTATTTCTGCCCAAGTTGCCAGGTTTAACTGACTGATGAAGAATAATTTTTTCTGATTCATTGATTTGCTTACTTACCATTTACTAGTTTCTTGTTAGGATTGGCATTGGCCAATCTCACCTTTACTTAATGCCAGGCCTTCTGTGAAAACTTCCTCTCTCTAATTGCAGTTAGAGATATATAGAGACTGAAAAAATTTGTCTGTGGGAATTTCTTATGACCATATTCCTCAGAGAATCCTTAAACTGAGAATTCTCCATGTGCACTAATATTTATTTTTATTCAATTGCATCACTCCTTTGAGTGTTCATCATGTGTCATGGTTAGAAGAAAATTTTCTAGGAGAAGGACATAATCCAGGGTATTCTTTTGGGTTTTTTTTTTTTGCATTGCTATTATTTCACTAGGAAAAAAAGTCCCTCCAGCCTGGAATTCCAGCAGAAGAAGGGGTGGGGGGGGAACATGTTGAAGGTAATAGTATTTTTAGAGTAAGAAGAAAAGAAAAATCACAAACACAGATTGAAGTTTGTGATGGTGTTGTGCTGTTTTTGTGAAATGCTGGTACCTGTGTGCAAATTGACTGTGGTGTGATGCCATTTAGTGTTTGCAGGTGTTCTAGGTCCATGAAGGAGTATATGTGGGGACTCACAGTGGTATCACAGGCTCTTCTGAGGTAGATTCCTTCACAGTTAGCATTCAGTAGAAACATCCAGGGATCAGATCCTCAGCTGATGGGAACCAGAAGTTCTGCCATCTTTTCAAAGCCCATTTTCCATTCTCTGCTCCTACCAGATCACTGAAAATTGGCAGTCAAATTTATCACTCCTTTAGGAGAGGAGACAGCATTAGCTCAAATAATGGCCATATTTTATCTTCCCCTCAAAGGGGACATTAATTTAAACAATTTAAATGCAAGTGCTAGCTCTGTATTCCTTAAAACAAAACTAATCCTGCTCAGTGCTACCTGTGCAGTGCAGCTATTATTTGTGCAAATGTTTTGGATCCCATCCTGAGCTTCAGGTCACTCTGGGGAGGAAAAGGTGGAGAAGGCTTTACCTGGGAAAGCTGAGAGGAAAAAATAGTCACTTAAATATTTCCCCAGCCAATGTGCTGCTCAGAGGCTGCGATGTAAGAGGGTTTGTCAGTCTAGGGCAGATGGATTAATGAGCTCATGTAAGTGAAGTTGCATAATAAATGCAATTTATCCCTGGATCCACAATCTGCATGGGGCTGACCCTCCAGGGCTGTCTGGCTCTCTGCACAGTGCATTAATGCACACACATACCACTGTAGAGAATGCATTTAGGTGTCAAAGGGTTGTGGTCAATCAATCACTCCTTTGGCCACCACCTCTCTTCCCTGCCCCTCAGGGGGGCAACGTTCTGTGTTTTATTCTTTCCAGTCATCATTTATTTCTTTTGAAAGAACAAGCCTTCTTTGTTTGGGGCTCCTACGAGTTGCACTAGATGGGGAGGGGTGGGGGCATTCTCTCACAGGGTCTCTGAGGCAAACCCCACAGCTGATTTCTGAGTACACCACGTACCACGGTGTCACAAAGATACCACAAACAGAGAAAAGTCATGCAGCCATATGTTATGGGAGCTGGCCCCATATTCATGCCAAGATTCTGGATTTCCTGGCGCTCTAAAGCTCTTTGGACCATAGGGATTATACATTGCACAAGGTATCAGATGCCAAACACTGACTTTTAAAAAAGCACATGGGAAACAAATCAAAATGACCTCTTAAAAAAGAGATCCTATAGATATGTTTTTAACAATAACAGAGCAGGAAATTTCGCCTTATTAGACATTTACCCAGCTTATCTGCCTGCTGGCATTCCTCAAGTGCACTTGAACACATGCTGGGCCACCTAGGTCTGGGATCCTCTCTGATTTCACAAACCAAGCAAGGTCAGCCCAGGGCAGAGGTTGGATAAGATTCCCCTTAGTGAAACTCCACTGTCCATCAAAAATGGTGCTATTCCATCAATTGGCAACAAACTCCTTTTTCAGTCAAAGATTATTCCAGAGCTAGGAACAGCTGGAGTTGTTCTTCTGAAAAATAGGTGAAATCCATGTCCTTCTGACTGTTGAAGTCTTGGTTTACTTTGCACAACACTTAGAATATTCATCGCAAATGGCCCGGTCAAAGTTATTTTTAACTTACTTTCCCCCACTCAACAATGCCTTTGATGAATAAATTACTACACACAGTATCTATCTTACTGACTTCACTTTGCCAAGGAGGAGATACAGCAACAAAAGAGTTCCCTGGCCAGCAAAACCCTTGTACACTTGCTTTTAGCACATGAGTAATGCTATCAAACTCAGCTGCTGAATTGGAGCCACGCATTTGTTGCAACATCCACACAGGTATTTCAGGGCTTGAACTGCATTCAATGAGATTCAAGTCACATAAACATAGATAGAGTCTACAGCGTAGCAAGCTGCCTGAGCTTGTAACCCTCAGCTCTGCTTAGATTCAGTGGGGAAAAAAGGTCTCCATAGGACACGATCCATATAATCTAGTGAATACTTCCACTTTGGGATAAGCAAAATGTGGAAAAGTGTTTGAATGACTTCATTGAGTTTATTTTTGGGAGTCAGTAAGCTGCACTGTCTGTAAACTCAGTCCCATTCACCCCTGTTCTGTGACTCCAAAGTCAGTAAAAGGACTCTCCAGACCATTATCTTAGAACATGAAAAAGAATTAACTACTTATTTTGGGTTTAATCAGGGAAAACTCACACTGGGTGAGATTAGAGACAAAAAGGCTTGTAAACAAGTCTCTCCACGTGCCCTTTCTGGTCCCACTGGCCTGATGAATTCTTATGTACAGGTTTGATTTCAGTCCAGTAACTGCCAGCAGCATCCTGGATTGCAAACCAGTCCTTACAGCCCCCTTTGGCACCCTAGGGAATTTGTCTTTGTCACACTGGAAACCTGCTCTCTTGTGCTCACCAGTCTTCTCAGCCAGGTCTCTGCTCTTTCTGCAAGCTCCATTCCACCCATGTCTGTATCTCACCTTCTCCCTACCCTCCATAAATACCTTTTTCCTAGGGAGTCCTTGCTGCTGTTGGAAGGGTTGTAGTTTCAATTTCCTCTATCTGGCCCAAAGGGGAGCATCTGATACAAGACAAACAGTCTTGTCTCCTGCTGCTCAGCTGCATTTTTTTTGTAAAGGACTGTCAATTATAGCACATCTATAGTTCAACTTCCACCCTTTTAAGAAGCTGTTAATTTTTCAGTGGGCCTGTGTCTTGGAATGGATTTACCCTTAAGCTGCTGCCTGACAGTGTAAGAAAGATAAGGGAACCCATAGTCTGTGAAAGACATAGAATCATTTTGGTTGGAAAAGACCTTTATGATCATCAAGTCCAACTGTTAAACATGACTGCAGTCACTTTGGCTTGGGCCACTCCATGCTGTTGTGAATCTGCATTCCAGGATACAACTTAGTGATTTTTGTTCAAGTTCTACACTAATTTCAATCAGAACCCTATTAGATGAAAAATGTTTACCAAAAAAAAAAAGCTCCAGAATCCTATTAGAGGAGGGTGGTTTAGTTTACTAGGCAGTCTTTAACATCTTTTGCCTGAAATCTTCTTTTCATGCCTTCCTTGGCAGAATACAGATGGTGAAGTTCAAGGTTTCATTGGAGCATCACCACCAGGAACAGTCAGGAGTATGAAGACAGCTTGAGCCATCTCAATATAAGGACCACTTGTACTGAACTACTCCATAGTGCTGTAGGCCAGAAAAACATAGAATCTAAATCCAGATTCTTCTTTATGGGATTTTTTTTGGTTTAGTGGTGAATTGGGAGTGTTGGGTTAATAGTTGGACTTGATGATCTTAGAGGTCTTTTCCAACCAGGGCAATTCTATGATTCTATGGTTTATGCTTGGATACAACCAGGAACCCCACGAAATAGGGGGAAACTCATGGAGACAGAGTACAAATGGCAGCTTTGGCTGCAATTGTATTAAAGAGAGTGAAATTATTATGATATCTGCAAATACCTGAATTTCTGTAGCAGCAGCAAGAAGAAGGTTGCTATAGCAGTGATGTGTGTTATGCAAGACCCCGTATCCTTGATAGAGAGTACAGGGAAGGGCAGGGATCTGGGAAAGGGAGGGAATGTGGGAAGCCAGATGAAAAGTTTTATTAGGTGATTATTAAACTATTCTGCAGTGCCAAGCACAGCGCAAGGCTGCCAGCTTGTCTCACTGCAAAACCAAAATTAAAATAATGAGAGGGCCCCTAATCACGGGGTGTCTAATGGTTGATTTTCTATCTGTGCTGGCTGACAAGCTTCACCACCCTCATCAGTCTGAGAGAGAAACTCAGAGGTGGCAGAGAAGCTTCCCCAAAGGGCAATATTCTTTCATCTCACTGTAGTGCCCTTCATAGATACAGGCTCCCAATCTGTTCATGAAAAGTGTGATGAGAACCCAAACTACCCATCAGCCAGAGCTACCAGAGGCTGGCTCCTTTCCCAGGGAATGGAGAGAAGATGGGACTGTCTCTCAACCACCTACTCTTTTGTTGTGACTGCTTTGTTCCATAAACCCAGGGGCAGCATCTAGGAGCTTCGAGAGTGGGTTGATTGAATTATTCATCACTGTCACATAATGAAATACCATCTGGGGCATCTTCATCCATTTTAGGTACCTTTGTAGGTGGTCCTATATAATTCCTTCTTCACACATGGGATACAGACATCTACCATGGAAAGAAAACTTTCTCTTGAGGGTTGGAAGTGGATATCTTTTGTCCCCTGGCTTCCATCTTCAAGAGGAAGAATTCAGTGTGTTTTCAAGAGCATCATTTATAAATAGGGGGGGGGGGTGTCACAATTTCTGCATTTAAATTTAATGGCAAACGCAGACGGCATGAGGATGTTGATTAAAAAAGACTGAGGTCCTGATTCAGCAAAGCATTTTATCACACATTTTGAATCTGTGATTGCTTGGTCGTAAGTAGGTGTTTGGCAGCAGCTTGTCAAAAAGAGGTCTGAGACGGGAAAAATATGCTGTCGCTCAGCAGCGATGTAGCGCAGGAGAGTGACCCCGAGACATGCATGGGCTGGATACACCTACATCATCCATCTGAGAACATTATACAGATCAAAGTAAGGCTTTCTTCAGCATGGATCTCATCTCTCCAAAGCACTGGTACAAGGTTCCCTTTCTCTGACACCATAAACCGTATGATCCTGCATGCTGTGACCAGTCTATTTTTGAATAACACAGGCAACACAGCCCTGCCTACATCACATCTCTGGGGACATCTGCTGTTTTAATTGACCTTTTTTCTTGCAGGAAGATTTCATTTGCCTCAACCTCCTTTTCATGTCATTACTGCGTTGACTATGACCTTCTCAGGTCCTTGAACCAGGTCCAGGGACCTGAGAAGGTCACCGTCACCACGCCAGGTTGGAACAGAGGAGGCAATACAAGACAGACTTCCTTGACCTATGATGTTGTCCACGCATCTGAACACAAGTGTTCTGTGGGATGTGTTAGCTGGCTTTGGGATCTGGAGGCAGATTTCCACGCCTAGAACTAGCGGTTCTGGTAATTCTCCAAGAGACGAAGGGGAGGAATACAGAGCGCTGTTCTTAGAGAACTGCGTGCGGCTGATGTAATGTTCTGTGCTGTGATATTCCCAGTAGGAACATATGACTTTGGGTCACAGGTTTGGGAGTAGACATCTTGTTAACATAATGGCAGCTCAGAGCAATCCAGCCTCCTTTTTTTCCACTGCGTGTGCATATGCACATCCATGTGGTTTCGCCTGCGAGCATGGAATCAATACGACTGGTGTTACCTTTTATAAAATCCATGCTTTGTCTTGGTCCCTTCCCAGTAAACTATTGGCTCACCATTAGTGGATCTGGTAAGCTTCTCTGCACAATTAATAGCTGGACGAGACTGTGGGGTGGATGGAGAAAGAGACCTCAGGGCTTCAGCACTTGCAAATCCCACAGCAAGTTCCTATCTACTCCCACTCCTGCAGGAACACCATGGCAACGAGTTCAAACTGTGCAAATTGGCTGCAAAGTGCTTTTCTTCAGTCAGTAACACAATACTTTTTCTTTCTCCAGACATCCAATATACACTTGCACCCCTCAAACACCCCTCACCATCTCCCAATGTGATAAGCAATTAATTTGGCTAAGGCTTCCTTTTTTAGAAGCTAAAGCTGTTAGAGTTGCTGGTCTTGGAGGAGATGTTAAATCTGTTCTCTCTCCTACCAGACCATTCATGCAGAACACCACCACCTCACCTCTTGGATACTAAGATCCAAGTGATGTGAGAGCAGCTGTTGAGCTTGCAAAGCCTATTGAACTTGCTTAACATGCCTGAGAAGCCTTTTCTGCATTGAAGGTATTTCTTCTACTGATCTTTAGAGCAGAAAAAGATTTGGGCAAGCTGGTGATTTGGACCCTACCCTACAAGGCCCTTTTCTGAGCAAATCCATTTTCACTGTGAATCAAATCCATTCTCACCACAGGTTAAATGTACTACAGCTCAGTAAAATACAGCAAAGATTGCTAATTTCCTACCTGGTTCTCCTGTTACACATTCTTGGTGTAAATTCTGGGCTCCCCTTTAATTCAGAATTTAAGGTGTTCAGTCTCAAAATGATACTCAAACTCCACTGTAGATTCAGGACATCCTAATGCTTAGCCTGTCTACTTTCTCCACCAGAAAGCCATCGTGGGCTTGGTAGATGGGATGTCCACATTCAGACATACTTCTTCCTGTCTTTTGCAATCCCTCAGGTGTATTGCAATTTGTATTACAGAAGTACTGAGAGGTCCTGTGTAAAATGAGGCTTCATTTAGCAAAAAATAAGAACTCCTAATAAAAGAAAGTCTCCAAGATGAGAAGCTTCTAAAGATAACGAAAGTATATAAACTAGGAGAAAGGAGGTGAATGAAATGAGGCATGGTGGGGTGAAACAATTCATTCAAGGACACATAATCACTATGACATCTTCTTGCTCAGATCTTCAAGATGTCTGAGATGTTTCAAGACTCCCAGTGCTTTTTTTAAAAAAAAAAAAAAAAAAAAAATTAAAGGGAAAAAGGCCAAAATCACAGCAAATACCAAGGACATGATGCATAGAGGCTCAGGGTTTGTATTGGGAAAGAAAGATTATCATAAATATATGATGCTGAAAGGCTTTGATTTAGGGAGATGGGATGGGAGGAGAGAGGGACAATTCCAGTTATAGCACAGAACAAGGTATAAAGACAAATGGATTAGCAAAGAAAGGGACAAATAGAAGTAGTAGGACAGGTCAGTAGCATCAATGGAGATGTTGTCTTTGAACAGCAACAGGGTGCCTCTAGACAGAAAAAAAAAATCATAAACAATGAAAGTCGTGTCAGCAGCAAAAAGCTGGCAGGAAGCAGTGCCTGCACTGAGTGGTTCTGGGCTGCACAAGAAAAGCTGCTTATCATGCAGAATCACTTACCCAGACCTCAAATTTGACTCCCTCACTCCTAATATAGCAGCCTTTCTCTCAGCTGAAAGAGTGACATTCCCATGATGCACTTTGTTATTTTGTTTTTCCTCCAGGCTCAATGATTCTCTGTTTTGGATGTGGAACTGGTGCACTTAATCCAAATCAGGAAGGTCCTGTCATGAGTAGACTCACTTATTTCTTCATTGGTAAAGTCCAAAGAGCATCCAAGTAAAGGGGACAAAGAAAACTGAGTGGTTTGGGGGCAAAGTCCCTGAAGCTGGACATCTTGTACAACACCAGGCAGCTCTTTAACACATGCAATGAGTTACTCTAGCTGTACCTTGCATCTCACCTTAGCAATAAGAGATAAAGCCATTTCTATTTTTACGAATAGCGAGTTTTAATTGCAGTTGAGCTCCTAGATGCTCCCTTGGACATAACATGCACCCTCCCAGGAGGCAGTGTTTGATTGGTTGTGCTCAGAGAGAGCATCCATTTTCCTCCTGGGACCATTTTTCACCCTGGAGAGGAGTCTCACACATTTCTCTCCTGCTCCTTGTGCTCGCGCTCATTCTTGTTCATTCCTCTCAGATAAAGTAACGTTTACTTAAGACTGGAAAATCTTACTTTATGAAACTTTTACTTCATGGATTGGGCTTGGCTCAGCTGAAAAATTAGAGGCCACATCCTCACGTAGTATAAAACGGGAATCAGGCCAGTTTCCACCAGGGGAGAATCCAGCCTCCCCTGGCGAGAGCAGCGCTGCTCGGATCGACCGGCGAGGGTTAACGGGCCGTTATGCTTCACTTTTGACATCACCCTGAACAAAAGGAGAACACAGAAAAAGGGAGCAAGAGATTTTCTGAGGGAGCATAAATGTAACTGCAGTCAGAGGCCGATATTTTCCATGGTTAGCAGTAGAGTCATTCACCATCCTCAGACATCAATAACTGAACCTTTAACTTGCCTCCTAGCTCTGTTATCCGTTCCACACAGTGCTTTAATTACTTGGTGCCTAAGAAGCATTTTGGACATTGAAGTCTGTCACCCCTTAAGCTGTCTGCCCGACTCTTCATTTCACGAACAAGATACACACAACCCCGTTTAGCCAATGGCAAGCTGGTCACACAAGTATTATGTTTTTCCTCTCGCTGTCTACTGTTTCACCACTGTAGGAATTACACAGCCAAGAGCACAGTAGGAATAATGGCTCTATTCATTTCCCCCTGGGACTAATTCTTACAGATGGCAAGCACTGCGATAGGGCAAATTAGCTTCTTATTTCATTTGGAGGCTTAAAGTTATAAGCTCATTTTGTTGTTGTTTACGGGGTAGCTCACCGCAGGACGGTGCAACCCTGTACATTGCAGTTAGGAGGGAAAGAGGCAAATCCTCTCCCAACAATGGTCAGGGGGTAGGAAAGGGGATGCTGGGAGGACCCTGCCACTGCTGAGCCTGTACCCATTGTGTGCTCCGACCTGCAGCCGGAGGAAAGCTTTCTGGCTGCCTGGGCTCCCAGTCAGGTGCTGATCCGAACAGGAGGCTTAGCAAAGCTGCAATCCAGGATCACGGCCGCAGTAGTTTGGGAAATAAGGATTTGTGAGTGCTTCTGGGGAGAAGTGGGAGAAAAAAACATAGTTTCCACAAACAGGCTTGG
The DNA here is from genome assembly GCA_028020825.1 of Podargus strigoides. Classification (NCBI taxonomy): domain Eukaryota; kingdom Metazoa; phylum Chordata; class Aves; order Caprimulgiformes; family Podargidae; genus Podargus; species Podargus strigoides. Next base: position 56,036,367 of record CM051623.1, on the reverse strand, counting down.
CTGCTGTTAAATAACTTGGAAATGTGCTACAGCTGAAAAACCAGGAGATCCTTGTTTCACCTGAAATGACCAACAAACAGCTGTGCCCTTGAATGTTTTCTTTCACAGTCATTTTTCTTCTGAGACACATGACAGAGGAACAGTTTCAAAACTCAACAGAAGGTCCTTGCAAAGGGAAGGCCATCTTTTTCCCTTCGGTAATCCCTTTGTGGTTTGTGATTACCCACGGAACTGTGGCCATGTGCACCACCGTACCTTTACCAGATGGCATTTCCAGACAGGGCTGGGCCTTCACGTACGTGGTGGTTTGTCTAATTTTCCAAGCAGAAAACAGAAGGATATACCCTCAGTTTTAAGTGAATCAGCATCTCTCTGGAGATTTACAATTGATACCAGTCAATAGTCTGGACCATAATGTCACTTTTTGTGGGAGCTTTCATGGTCAAAGTCTCTTCTTATGAGTAGTAATGTACCAGGAGTAGTAATAGAAGATGTTGAATGGGATTCTATTTGCTTGAAAAACCTCTGTATTTGTGTCTCAGACAGAAATTGTCAGTGAAATGAGTAACTGTCGTTCATCAAACGTTATGATGAGCTGGTTTTCTGCAACTGCCAGCCAAGATAAGGGGGTTGTTTTCTGCAGTGTCCTAGAAGATCATAGGGGATGTCTTCTCTGTCCTTGGAGAACCTTAAGGAGAGTAAGTTCAGCCTCCTATCAGAGAGGTTATAGGTATTGACTTGAATCATACCAGTGAGATGATTTCAAATGCATGACAGACTCAAGCCTCAAACTCCCTGTTCTCTGTAGTCTTAATCAGCACTGTAAAGAGCTCTCTGAATTTTAAGCATTTCAGTCAAAATTGCATTTTGACTAAAATTACATTTCAGCAATTGCTGAGGCTGGAACACACATCACTATTTCAATTCTGTTCTATCTATAGGCCTTTCAACATCTCTATTCTGTTGTCCTGATTTCTTATCTCCCTTACCTTTCCACCTCTCCCAAAAGACACTTCTGCTCTGATTTATTCTGCATTTCTTATTCCTGTGTCTATCTGCTACTTAATTATCTTTCTGTTTTATCCAGGAGACGTATGAGAATAAGAGGTTCTATCCCTTCATTTTCAGAGTTTGTATCTCCATCTGAATTGGTGTCCCTCAATTGGTTTTAGTCTTGAAGAGAAAAAGGTATTTTCAGAGCACAATTCTAGTTTTAGGGATGAATTGCACTATAGATACTGCCTATTGTGTTGACTAGTTCTCTGGTCATTATAAAATACCTCACTGTGTCTTGCTCAGACATGCACATCCACATTATAAAGGATCTTCACCTCCCTTCAAGCATCCTCATCCTTTTGTTTCCCTCCCACTGTATTCTTTATGCTCCTTCTACCATTCAGCTTTGCCCATCAGACATCTCCTATTGCAGTGCCACACTCCTGACATCCATAGTAATTTCTCTTCCTTAAGATACACAATACAATGTTCCAGAGTCATTAGATGCTGAGCTTTTTTTCCACAGTATGGCATGTCCCAGAAGGCACAAAACAGAATTCAGACATGATCAAGCAGATCTCTTATTGACCTTGAGTCCTTATTGTGCCATTCCTCATGAGGGAAACTGGGAGATGTCTTCATGACACAATGCAGAATAAATCCACCCAGGCAGAAAGACTTGTTTAGATGAACATCTTGTTTCTGGTCCCTCAGTTAGACCAGGATTTCCATATGCCACAACCTTCTGTGACTCTGCTCCTTGTCCATACATTGTGGCCTTACTCTGTAGATCCTACAACTCTGGGTAATACCATAGCATTAGGTAAAATCTTACCTCCTATCACACATATTTTCTGTAGAATGGAGCAATTGCTGGCCATTGACTCTAAGACTTTGTGGTGCTAAGAGTTAGAAAGACCTTATAGTTCATAGGTTTGATAGCAGCAGTATTTACATAAGGCTTTTATTGTGCACATGTGGCAAAAGTGCACATCCTTAGGTCATGTGGTGTAATTTTCACTCACCTGTTAAGGAGGTTTTGATGGTCACCATAAGCAGAAAAGTGGCATATATCTTGTCTACATCTGGGATGTTTCTAGGTCTGCATGAGAATATGAACTTCTTTTCTGACATAGTTCAAAATATTCAAAATGAAAATCTCTGTCAACAACATCAAAATAATCTGAAAATGACTTTTTGGGGAAGAGGACAAAGCAATTTGAATTAAAATCAAAAACTTTCACATGTGTGAAACAGATATAACCTATTATAATAATTTAAAAATTTATAATGACTATTACAGCATATAAAACAGTCTTCAAAATGAAAAGTCACGACGCTGTGAAAATTCATAGTTCTCTTTTCTTGCAAGTTTAAGACAGAATGTTTCCATCCTACAAAATGCTACATTTGCATATGTACAGATACACACATATGTCTGCACAATGTAGCCTCCTAACAGACACATACTTTTTTTCCAGAACGTTTTATTTGTGGAAAAAGAAAAATAAATCCTATTTTCAACATAGAAAAAAATCTCTTTAGAAAGTTTTTCAGCCACAAGTGAACACACTGGTAGAAACATAAACCTGATTGTTCTGTAATGCCATCACATCATAAGGTGACATTCTAGATGGTTTAAGCTATCCCAAAATTGTAGGTACTCTGGAGTAAGTATGGAGAATTAAAGTAATGTGTGAGGCAACATCTCCCTCATAGCTTTTCTATAAGTATCCACTACCAGCACCTTGGCTTTAGAGAAAATGTAGCCTACCTGATCCTTAGGCCTGTGGTTTTGGTGGCTCTACCGTACAAGTGGGATGCATTTTTTGAGCAATCCTTAGCTTGGCTGCAGTCATGCTGCAAGTCTCAGATCTGCTGCTTTCCCTGAAGTGGAAGGATGGAGTTTTGACACAGCTTCCCCTGGCTCTGCAGAGTGATCTCACTCTCTGTTCTAGGGAGACCATCTCCACTTCCTTCCAAGACAGAAAAAAAAGAAGAAAAAAAAATACATGTTGATTATATTGAAACACAAAACCAACATCATGCTGAGATGGAAATTCCTTCCCCACTCCAGTGCCTTCCCCCTGGGTTTCTGTCTTCGCTCAGAGCCAGTGGTTGCTGGAACCACCAAGTCCTACATTTTTTTGAGCCAATTCCTCTCCACTCAGCCCCAAGCCCTTGAGGGGGAAGCCTAGGCTAGCAAAGCCATGCCAGCACATTGATGAAAGCCCATCTCAGCACCATGTGCATACAGACCTCCCCACCTTGCTGGATTAACGATTTCAATAGTAGACCCATTGCTGATTTTACAAATACAGGAAAAGGGGACGAGGGGAGGGCTGAGAGAGGAGGCATCAAAGTTGAATAACAAAATCATGGTTGGCTTTGCCAGGGCATTTCTTTATATAAGTTGAGCGGTAAGATCGTTTCCTACGCCCCTGTGGCCAAAGGAATGCAGGGAGCACGCAGCTCGAACCAGGCAGTGAAATGGATAGCTCACTGAGCCCAGGAACACGCGTAGGCTGTCCCAGTCAGGGCAGCGCAGGAGTGCAGCCTCGCCAGTGAATGAACGAGTTTCTCTAAGTCCAGTCCAGGGGATTAAATGATTCACTCCAGGGTTTGCAAGGGAAAGCCTGGGTAAGCCAGCCAAAGGCAGAGTGCAGTAAGCATGCAGGGAGTTCAGCTCAGGATTCCTTATTAAAGGAACAGAAATGAACAAGGATGAAGTTAAATTCCAGCAGCTAAAAAGCAAAAGGTTCCATGTTTCTCAAAACCCTGGGCTGAAGGCCTCGTAATGCAATGCTGCTGCTTTCTGTGTTATTTCATTTTCCAAATCCATGCCCTCCATCTCAGTCACACACACTCTTCCCATCTCTCTCATACATAAACACACACTCTTCCTTCTCCTAACCTGGCACACTGAACTCCCTGAACCTAAACTGGAGTTATTACCCATGCATGTACTGGCTAGTGTCCTTTGTTCACTGAGTTATAAATAGCAAGTGATAACAGCAAATATTAGCAGTCTGATCAGCACCTATTTTCCTCCTTAAGGCAAGAAAACAGACATATCAGCACTTATTTTCCCAGAGGTGCCTCTCCAGGTAGGGGCCAACTCATTTGGATCAAGCTGTTTTCAAAGACCACTGCAGTGGTGAAGAAGCATCCTGAGTAATGTCAAACTTGTAGACTAACTTCTGCACAAGGTAGGATAGCAACCTAGAAGTTAATCTATAATCTTCCCTCCTGCTAGTGTGGCATCAAGCTTGCAAGATTCATGGGGCCCGAAGCACAGGCAGCAAAAGGGGAGTCTGGCTGTGTAACCTAATGGTTAGTGGTCTCTGGTCAAGGCTTCTGGTGTCTAAAACAAAGTATAAATACCCTTTCAGAAATCTCTCAGAAAGCTACTCAGAGCAGAAAAATGTTTCATTCTCTTTTTAGAATCATAGAATCATAAAATAATTATGGTTGGAAGTGATCTCCAGGGTCACCAAGTCCATCCTTTATCCCATCCTATTCCTAACCATTAGACCACTACTTAAAGCCCTGAAACAGCATCAGCAACCTCCCAGCATCCTTCCCTTTATTGTTTCCATCTGGTTAGGGTAGTTTTCTCATCACCTACAACTCTGGCTTTGTGAAGTTCATTCTAGGAGCTAAATTCTACACCCCACCCTTCATAGAGCAAAGCAAGGTGCTGAAATCAGCCTCCTGCATCTCGCTCGCAAAGGATGCTCACGAACTTCCAGATGTTTCACTGCAGAGCATTGCAACACCTGCACCCTTCTGCAGAAAGGCTGCCTTGCTGCAACAGTGCAATCAGCAAAGACTGCAGGGAGGGGCAGTGTTTTTAATTAGATTGGAGACACAGCACTAAGGAAAAACTTAAACCAGAAAAGCAAATAACAGTAAAGTTCCTTGGGAGGCAAGCCCTTCTTTGAGGGTGAAGCAGGACTAGCAATTTTGTGCTTATGTTCTAAAGTCTACTTCACTTGAGCAGTTGGTTCACATCCAAACTGCTGAAGTGTTTGGCGTCGTATCATGAACCATTAGCTGTTTATGGATGATGGGGCAGAAGCAAGAGAACACTGCTCTTGCTCTTGACAAAGCCAGGAGTCACTAAAAAGAGATGGCTTGTTTTAGGTAACCATACATCTACTGTGAGTCCTTTTTATTTGTATATGTATACAAATATGTGTACTCTCAGTCCCTTTTATTTGTAGATGCATCATTTTAAAAAGGGATTTAACATTATTATCAATAGGGGGGTCTTTACAAAGCTGTCTCTGATCTTTGGAGAAGCTTAGATCTCAACACAAATTCTAAGTCCATCTCCCACATCTAGAGTCACAACGGTCCCCATACTCTTTAAGAGTCTGGGTGTGCTAACTGAAGAGATGGTAACCCAGTGTCCTTTCTTAGATGCCTCGAAAAGTACTTAAAACAAGCAGAGGCTATATAATTTTTTTCCTATATATTATTTTTATCCAGAGAGCTCCTTGCCTCTGTTGGGTTATTAGAGTTTCTCGTTGCTTTTGCTGCCTTGTCTGCAATTGCTCCTGAGGGTTTTCATCCAGAACACACCTGCTAGTGTGAGCAGAGAAAGCTGTGCAGAAAAGATAACACCTGAAATCCAGGGCTGTTGGATATTCACCCTGTTTAGGCATAGAGGACAGAATCTGGTTTAGGCTCCACAGCCTTGGACATTTGAACCTGCCTTTGCTGAGTGAGCAATTATTGACCAAGACATGGAAGTGATCAGCTGATGATGAGCAAAATGTGCTCTGAGTTTTACTTTCTTCCTAAATCAACCTCAGGTATAGGAGACCTATTTCTGGCAGAATCACCCCTCTGAGGTCAGGCAGCATTTATGACTCACTTTGCTCTGCTGAACCCTACTTTTCATCCTGCCTCAGCCCTACAATTACTATTATGACTGTTAATTCATAATACAACCACTAACATCATCCATGCTGGTATTATGACTACTAGTCCTAGCATATTGCATCCCTCCTAGGAAAGCAAGCTTTTCCCAGAGTACTTCACAAGCCTTTATTTTATACTACTGCTACACTTCCAAGGGAACTTCCAGCCAATAATGAAGTCTTGCCATGCCAGCTGGTAAAGCAATGCCAGAAGTAAGGGTACTGGAGGATTCCTGCAGGATTGCAGTTCAGTTTATCTGACCTGGCTGCAATGGCTATGTTCAGATCAAGTGCAAACCAAACTGCTTCTTTGTTGGTACATTTTGAAAATCCTAGTCCCACTTTTTCTTCTTTGAACCAACCCCATGCCTCAGTGATTCACTCACTCACCTGTTTTACCTGGTTTTCAGAGGAAAACATGTTGTTTTCTAGAGAAAAGGAATGGCCCAATTTCAAGCTGAGATGGAAATGTAGCTTAATATGCTGTCACAAAATTATTTTGTGCCAGCTGAACTGAAATGTTCTGCTTTGGGCTGAGCCACCCCAGGTTGGAAGCTGACATTTTAGCCTTTTCCCATTAAAAACAAAACAAACCCCAAAAAATCACTTATTTGGGGCAAAGTAAAAAAAAAAGTATTTAAGTCCTGCCTTGAAGCATTTATAAAACTACTGATATGAGACAAAGCAGTCCAGTGTGTAATGCCTACATCAGAACCAAGGGCTCCTGGGTGTGACTCTGCTGGTGCCCAACGCCTTGGTTTCAACACCATAGCTACTGCAGCAGGCTGCCAGGCACCTCAGTCATGGTTTGCAGGAATTCATCCAACCTCAGCCTGACATGCACAAGTATGCAAGAGCAGCCTATGGCCACAACAGTGTAGCTGTGCATTCACCCCCTCAATCTGCCCTTTATGCTGACTGACGAAAACGATGAGCTGTATGGTAGGCAGATATCCCCGTTTGATTTATCTTAAGCTGATAACTTATTCCACTTATGCTACAGCATCAAGCTTTAAAAAGAGATGACCCAGCTGACCTCCAGCAACATCCACCCAGCCCCTCTCCCTGTTGGCTCTCATCAAAGTCCTGTCTGTCAAGCACTTGCAGCCTTTCAGCCTCTGCAATCTCGGTATCACAGGCAGCAAGAGTTTGTATACAAAGCTGTCACCACCCTCGTGAGTGGGTGGATTTTCCAGCTCATCTGTAACCTGAGTGGCACTTCAGCCCTGGGATCTTTCTTCCTGGTGTCAACAGCATGCAGCGCCGTGCTATCCCGTTACACATTATCTTCGATCAAGTTGATGGGCAGGAGGGAATAGAGCCAGAAGTAATTGTGACAGGCTGGGTGTTTTTACAGGCACAATAGTTAATGGGCTGGTTAATGTAAAGGATTAGCCCCTTCATCCCCAGGACATATGAGAGGGGAGGAAGGGGGTGGCGCTGCTCGGTAAGCCCCAATAGGAAATGCCATGATCAGCTTGTGATCAGATAGCAGCAAATCAGAAAAATCCTTTATAATATCTTGTTGTTGGCACAAAGGCTGGAATTTCGGAGCCCTGGTGCTCATGGAGTACACACAGCATCCAACACAAAAACCAGAGCCTTAACATGACTCACACCTCAGGGGAGCAGTGAAGGAGTGAGAAGGCTGAACAGATGCTCTCCATCCTCAACGAGGGGGTAAGAGGAGGAGGCAAGGGGTAAGCTCTCAGCTATGCTGGGAGGACATCAGGCCTCCTCTCCCAGCAGACAATGCAGAACACTATGTCTCGGTGTCAGGGCTTCAATAAGCAGTTGCCCAGAGGTATTGCTGCGTGCTGGAGCTGTCTGTGTGTACGGTGGACACTTGCCACGTTGCCTAAGACAGCAAAGCCCATAGATCCGACCCTGAGGCTCCAGTCCCTCCCTGCTGCATCCACCTTACATTACAGCAGCATTACCCACTGGAGTCCACCAAGTGCTATTGTATCACCACCAAATGCCCAAGCTTATAGGATTTATGGCCATATGCTCGCATGGCTTATGCCTCAAGGAGCTCAGAAACCCTTCCTCTAAATTCTTCAGGCAGGTTAAAACCTCCTGCCTAAGGGCTGGATCAACTTACAGCACTGACAGTCCTGTTGAGACACTCCCCAAAAAAAGCTGCTAGGCACCAGAAGAAAAGGGACCTCTGGCAGCAAAAATCTAGGAGGAGTTAGAGCTAGCTTGATAATATCCCAGTGAGGAAGGCAAATCACAAAGAGGTAGAAATCTGGGGCAGTAGACAAGACTGTTTTCCCTTGTGCCACTAAGCCATGGAGATATGAATTTCTCTGTGGCTGAATACTTTCTGCGTATGCTTTACCATATAATTATTCAGATTTTGCATCAGGCTACTGGGATTTAACCATGTCCACAGGCCAAATCTCTATCATCTGCATAGAAAAGTGGTGTTTATCATCTTCCTCACCACAGCAACTTTCAGCTGTGGCACGTGGTCCCAAGTACTTTAAAAAAATTTAGTTTAAGTTGGTGAAAACTCAGAAAAAATTATCACCTTGCTTCCTTCCTCTCCCCAAATGGCATCCTAATTTCAGCAGCAAGAAGGAAACAAGAAAATAACTTCTATTTAGCTTCTTTTCCCTGTTTTGATATAATTTAATTATTATTTCATATTCTGATATTTAAGTGGAGTGGAAAAAAAAATACAAGAAAAGGTTTAAAAGTAAGCTAGTGATTTTTCTGTCTGTGATTGGATGATTCACATTCATTTCAGCAGCATTGTGTTACTGTCATTATTACCATTAGCACCTAACTAATTGCAAGGATCCAGTCACTGTGCTACCTTCTGTACTATCTTCCCTTGTGTATCTGTAATTAGGATTAGGATATACTCTAAGATTAGAGTAAGTCATTATATTATGTCTGCACAGATCTTCAGAGCCCAATGTCACAGAGGAGGACTGCAAGATGGCTGGTGGACCAACCCCTCACACATTTCTCAGTCAAATGGGGACTGGGTTAAGGGGAGGCAGAATAGCAGAAAGTTCACGTGACACCAGTTCAAGTAACCTGATTTAGAAACCATCTGAGGTCCTTCAGGGCTGATAGTCTCAAACCACTCTGAGATTCCTACAAAAAAAAAAGCATCTCAGGAACTGTACATGAGAGGAGAAATTAAGCCACCAAATCCTATGAATGTCCAAAATTCACATTGAGGGGCTGTTACCAACTGCTCCATCATTGCCCTGAGTCGTTCCCACCTGCCTCACTGAACATGAACACCAAGAACCTCACAAGACAACAGGTGACCTCTGAGCTACCCACCTCATTGCTGCCTTCAAAAAACAACCAGCATCATCATAGTATTGTAGAGAACTGGCCAGCCTTGGCTCAAATGCTTGCTCTCCATTATACCTTCTCCTCCAACGACACACTCCTCTTATATTTCAGCAGGGTTTTTTCCAGCAGCCTGGCTCCTGTGGGAATTGCTTATGGAGTCTCACAGCCTGCTCTGATAACTGAAAGAAAGATGGCCTTACGCCAGAGCATTTCACCTGAATACCCCAGAGACTTGGTGGCAGCAGCGATTTAAGTGCAGGCAGGGGAGCTGATGAAGCCTGGAGTATGATTTTGGAGCTGAGAGAGAATAACTCAGCTGAAGCAGCCTACTTTGTAGATATATAAAGTGAGAAGAGATTAATCCAACCCTGTTAGTCTAACTCATGAGAGAGATGAGTGTAGAATTTGTATTATTATATTTTTACTATTATAATGATAGTCTGTAGTGACCTCCACTAAGAACCAGCCCTCTGTTCCTCCATTGGGGATCCTTATTCCTCTTTCACAAACATGCATGTAAATTTTGTAGAAAGTCAAATGTGGTTTCTGATTCTGCTTCATGTGCACAAAAGAGATCCAAGTTAACAGAGCTAAATTTTCTGCTCAGGGCATGCTCCAGCTTTGGAAATTTCCCATATGTCCACATATGTAAAAACGTTGCTGTTGTGAAATATGAGTGTCACAGAGAAGTCAAAAAGGAAAGTGATTGTTTTGTTCACAGATCAAGGCTTGAGTAGCTTTCAGAAAATTAGCCAGGGGCAAACCCCCAAACTGTGTCAATAATATATACCATTGAATAGCCACTTTCTAAGAGGGATCCATTCATTTTTGGACACTGAATGGTCCAGGAGTTGTTCTAGCCCTACCTTACAGGCATGTACACAGATTCACAATACCAGTTAGAGTTTAGACATATGCTGTGGTTTTGGAAATAAAGAATGTTGTCGTAGGTTCAACAAAGAACAAGGTCCTCACTCAGCAAGAGACCTCCAAAAGCAGTGGAGCTGGAAAACACCCCTCACCAAAGAGCTTAGAGACAAAGCAAGTATTGTCGTGGTCATTACAGATCAAGGCATCAAGAGATTAAAGGCTTGATTCTTATATATATATATATATATAAATGTGTACACTATACTGGCATTGTAAAGGAACCCTTAAGTGACACCCAACCACAGATAACTATTATGAAGTATGTACTAAATCTACTGTGCAGAATGACCAGTGTTGAGAGATAAGACAAGGGGACTGTTTTTCACATTTTCCACCAATTCATAAATAAGGTAAAGAAGTAACAACATGCCCAAGTTAGAGAGGAAATCTGTGGCAAAGCTGTTAATGAAGCCTAAACAACTAAGTTCTGATCAAGGACTTGTACTTTTCAGGGGTTATTTTTGTTATTTTTTTCTGTAGAAGTCATTTAAACAAATATGTATTTTAGCAAAGACTAGAGCTGTTTCAGCTGGAAGTGGACTTTTTAAATGGCTTTCTATAGAAAAATAATGTCCCAACTCTCAGCATAAGTGGGGAAAAGAAAACAAATATCTTCAGGAAATAGTTACAGCAAATTTGTCACCGATAAAGTAGTCAGTAGTTTAAATTAGACACACCTCATTTATAGATCTATGTTGATTCCACCTGTGAGGGCAAGAAACAAAAGAGAAGAAAAAATCATGCAGAGATCACACACTGCTTTCAGCAACCTTTGCAATAAGGTGCTTTGCCAAGCAAAACCCACCTCAGTTCTGTGTCAGACCAAAAGCAAATCTGTACTGCATGAATCAAGATAATGTTTTCATTTAACAAAGGAATGGGGGAAAGGAGGGGACAAAAAAAAGATGAGAACAGTTAAGAAGTACAGTTAATTAATGTAAGAATTTGACTGGATCAGTCCACATGTTGGTTTCAAGCCACTAAGCTTCAGGCTTCTGCACCTGGACCATTCAGGTTGCCTTCCACGCTAACAAAACAGCAAACCTGGTTCAACATAAACAGTGTCCCATACCACAGACAAATGACGTCAATTTAGGATTTATTTATACAAAGAAAGCTTAGATTAGAAGTAGCAGATGAGAAAAGGGATGAGAAAGGATGATGGGGAAGCAAAAATTAATTGAGATCAAAGCCTTCGTTCAGCAAAGAATCTGAAAACGTGCTGCATGTTAAGCATATGCTTGAGTCCTTCTGGGAAAATGTGTGCAAGTCAAGTGTGATCCTTAATTATAGAAGAACACCTTGTATTCGTTCCAAAAGACCTGAAATAATTGTTGTTCGTGATTAAGAAAACAATTTATTTATTTTTTTAGCAGCTTCCATGTGGTTGAGAGGTGTCTAAATATGCAGGGAAAACGATATACACTTAGATGGTGTTAACATATGGTGTGGTAGAAAAAATAAATAGGAAAATGACTTAGGAACAGCCATACCTGCCCAGCTCAGATATCTGTTTTCCCCGGCATCGTCTCCTACAGGTGCTATAGTTGTAGAGCCTGAGCCCAGAGCAAGCACTGAGTGATGCAGCTCAGAGATACTGGGTCTGTTCAGCTTGGAGAAGAGGAGGATGAGGGGGGATCTCATTAATGCTTATCAATATCTTAAGGGCGGTGTCAGGAAGATGGGGCCAGACTCTTCTTGGGGATGTCCAATGACAGGACAAGGGGCACTGGGCACAAACTGGAACACAGGAGGTTCAATCTTAACATAATCAACTTCTTTATTGTGAGGGTGCCAGAGCACTGGCACTGCCCAGAGAGGTTGTGGAGTCTCCTTCCCTGGAGACATTTAAAACCCCTCTGGATGTATTCCTGTGTGATCTACTCTAGCATCCTGCTCTAGCGGTGGGGTTGGACTGCAAGATCTTCAGAGGTCCCTTCCAACCCCTACCATTCTGTGATTCTGTATGGTAAGTGGTGATGGGATGGGAGCTCTGCATGAGTCAAGACAATAGAAAGCCAGAACCAAGTATTGTAGTTATAAACTGCCTCTGATGACAAAGCATTTGTATGTCTCTTTATGATGCTATTTAAGGAGGACATGAAGACAGTATGCAAATACCACTAAGGGAAAATTGCATCTAAGATGAGATTAATCCAGAGCACTATCATTAATGTAACCTATTGGAAAGTGAATCTTAAAGAATCCAAACAAACTTGTCTTCAAATTATCAGTGAGACAACAGAATCAACAAAGTGAAATGCAGGAACACAGACATGAGTATATAATGGACAAAGCAGAGGGCAATGTGGTCTCTTCCTCTCAAATAGTAGCTATCTTAGAATAATGAATGGCAAAATATGGACATGTACATACATGTGTGCATGCCCCTATCCAGATATAACCACACTTTCACAGATATGCAAAGACACACATCATGGCTGAGAAGATGTGAGGACTTCCAAGGTATTATAGCTCCAAGAGGATGAAGACTTAGTAGGTAGAGGAACCAACATCCAAACAACACAGGATTAAGCAGTTGGATTAATGGGACTGGGGGCTGGAACTGGACAATCTTTGAGGTCCCTTCCAACCCAAACCCTGTAAGTGGTGCACATCTCTTAACAGCCTGTGACTGTTAATGATACCTTTGTGCAACTCAGCATGGGAAAGTGAGCAAACACTCACTGGCCTCATTATAAACCCATCAGTGCCAGCTGTTTCCTTCCCAGAAAAACTCATAACTAGGCAGACAAGATCAGTGTAACATGTAATATTGTTGTTTCAGAGCTCAAAAGGAGTGAAATCCTACCAGGTAGTGGTCTGATCTGTATTTCATGATGGAGAATCAGGGTGAATCCTGAAGATAATACTCTGAATTTATAAAATTCTTCATTGCCTCACTCAAAAAAAAAAGGTCATATTCCATGGTTAAACATTGTAAACTGAAACAAAATAAAATGAAGGGTATTGAGTGGCTAATTCCCAATGTTTTGCAAATAATCACCTGAAAATACACTTTTTTTTCCTAGCTAGCCCACATACTAGTCTAGACAACCAACACCTGCTCTTAATTAATGACTAACATCCCAAACCGGAAGCAGCGCTCCCTTGTAACACAGACACGACCTCTGATCATCTCGCTCTACCAGCAAATGTTCAAAACAGCTGAAGATGGCCAAGCCCAGTTAACATTGCCCACCTGCTGCTGTGGCTACTGAAGCCTGGACTGCTCCACAGTGCTGAGTTCCTTAGGGATTTTGTTTTTTCTGCTGCGCTGTGTTCAGTGACCTGAATTGGCACAAATCCGGCGCTCGCGTGGTCACAAAATTGGAAAGAAAGAGGAAAAAAATTATTCAAGGTGTTTTGTTTCCACAGAAAGTCATGCCTCCTGCATTCCACTAGCACAGCTGACAGTTGATTGTCTCCTCATCCCCTTGGATGGGTGGGAGCCCTTCATTCGTAGTGGTCTACAATTAGAGACATGAGGGTCTCCCTCCGGAGACCACCTCCATAAATGTAGCATATGTCTCTGTGCTCTCAACCCCTTCTGCAACAAGATGAAGACCTTCTTGTGAAGGCAGTGATTTCACACATATGTGCATGCATTTTCACATGTCTGTGCACACACACATACTTTCTCATTTCTAGTTGTATCTGGTGGACAAGGGTCAAGTCTATGAGCTTGGGGAAAGGACATTGGTTTTAATCTTGCTTTTTGACTTGGGTTGGGAGGCACTGAAAGGGGTAGGCTAGGAGGTAAATGGTGCAGGGCAGCAGAAGAGACGTGAGATGGGAAGGCAGAAAGAGGAAAGCAGAGGAATTTGTGCAATTTGTTCAAGTTCATCCACCTATTAATAAAGGGCAAATGAGGAATGACAGGGAGATAACGCTGAGCAGGCCTCCACCATTTCACAAACCATCATCTATAATTTCAGAGTAGGAACTCCAGCTGACAGATCTTTGGAGCTGGCTGAGGTGCTGTCATGGGACTGGGGAGAGGAAGAAGAGGGGGGTGACTGGGAGGGGGTAGATCTTGCAGAGGTGAGCAAGGCTTAGGTCAACGGCGAGGTGTTGGTGGCAGCTCATATTCTGCCGTCTCCAATCACAGGCAGAACGAAAGCTGCTGCTCGTTTGGATGCACTCAGAGAAAAAGCACTTCATAAACTCTGTGCTCAACCACAGCAGAGCTAGGAAAAGCCAACCAGTTCATCTCCTTTGGGTGACTGCTTACAGTGCACTACCTGACATTTTCCCCGACCCAGCTTTACATGACTCAAGTGCCAGAGGTTGCATTAAGGAGGTGTGAACATCATGAGTCTGGATGCCAGCCAAAGCTCATGAAGGTCAAGAGAGGATTATTTCCACCAACTTCAACTGGACTTTCAATCAATTCCACATTCAGTCTGAGATTTTCTCTGCGTGTACCCAAGAAAATGAGGTGACGTTCTACGTAATGAGTGAGACCACACAGTGGTGGCTCAGTTAAGGTTCCACTCTCATGGCAAGTTTGGTGAGGACATCTTATTTGGGGTGCATAAAAAACGGGTGTTTTTTTGCTATTGTCTCAGAAGAAGTGGCCAAGGCAATCTCGCAGGCAGGACAGTATTCAAAATATGGAGAAAACATGCAAAATGATAGCTGGAAAGGTAATAAGGTGATTAGCTAACCCTGGGATGATTTCCTTGCCTTGGGGACATTTTCAAACACCAAGGACAGACTGCTCAGACAGGCAGCCAAACCTCAGCTGCTGCTCTTTCACTTACAAATACAGGACCAGAGCAAGTTTCTAACCCAACAAGGGGTGCTGGGAGGGTAGAGGCATTGAAGTCAGTGAGGCAGTTCAATGTTGTGATTGAGAAGGAGTTGCTTCATTAGCTTGGTAGGTCCCCATCTGGCTTAACTGCCTTTGCAGATCTCGCCTAACGTGTTGAAATGCATCTTCAACTTTGCCATCAGCCCTCAAATAAATTACCATAGAGAGGTGTTTAGAGACCCTATAGTTAGCAACGTGTTTGGAGAAAAGCACTAAAGAATGATGAAGACTTGGTGAAATTTTATGTTACAAATATTTTCACAGCTTTAGCTCTATTTTTAGTTAACAAATCATCTATGGACCAATTATAATTTCCTTCACACATATTAAGTACGCACAAGAGTTTGCCAAATGCACTAGTGCTAACCCCAAACATTCAAAAACCATGAGTCAGCCCTCTCTCTGCCTTTCCCTCTCCCATCTCAGGCATATTATGGACTTAAACTTCATCAGACTTTAACAAAAATACACATAGACTCTTTTTATTTGCCTTCTTGCACTAGAAGTTTTTAAATTTTGACTTTTTAAGGTTTCTTCTGCACTTTTGAGGATTATTACTTTATTTTCCTTTTAAAACAAGCCTGAGATTTCCTCATAATTACTTGTCTTTCAGAGTGAAGGATGCATAAAAAGCTCTCCAGGTAAAGACTGGGACAAAAGCACATGCTTTTAAGCAGGGGAGTTGGACTAGATGATCTCTGGAGGTCCCTTCCAACTCTGAATATTCCATGAAAGACCTGTCTGTTATTCACCAGCCCTGTGTGAATGTCTTAGACTCCCAAGAGCCTTGAATTACACTGGACATCTATTTTTAGGGAACTGTGAGCCCTTTCTCCAGAGTAGTGAGATCCATGCACATGGGCTCTGAAGACGACTTAAGCAAATTACTACTTTGCATTACAGTGGACTTGTGGTGGTTACCACAGCTCATCTGACAGCACGACAATTTGCTAAATCATTCACAGTCCTCTGCCCACAGTTCCCAGGAAAATGTGGTTGGTGGAGTGATATTTTGGTCAAATAATCATCTTCAAATCTGAGAAACTTCTGCAACGGAGTCGTTTCCCCTTCTCCCATGTATTAAAATAAAAGAGATGTTTTGTTTGTGAACAAAACTCTCTAACTTGTGAAAACACTGCAAAGCCCCTTCGACAGACTTGGGAATTTTCCTCTGTTGCTACCAGTATAGCTTTTGTTAGAAAATTACTCAAACCATAAGCTTCTCAGCAGAGGGACTACAATTGTGTATAGTCATGTTCTCTTGGTTGCAGAATTCAAGATATGCTGCTTTTCTTATTCTTCAAACCATGCCCAACACAATATTTTTAATTATTTTTTTTCATGTAAATTAGAGTATCTCCTGGAGTGTTCAGACTCATGGTTGCTCAGATCTATAGTTTCCCACAAATTTTCTATTAATTAACCATTTTGAAAGCCAGGCTCAGCAGAGGGCTCCATCACATGGTGAGCTGGACTATCTTTATTTGATGACAAGAATTTATCCTGATTTTTGTTCTTAGAGGTCCTTGGTGTAGATTATACCTTTAACTCACTGCTAAACTTGTCTGAGAAGACTACAATTGCATCAGTTAATCTGAACTAATTTAGTGGGCTTTTGTGTATTAATTAGTATAAAATATCATCAAAAATAATGTAAGAAAGCAATGTAAGCAGTGTCAGCAGAACATGAATAAAAATAATAGACAAGCATGCTCAGATTTGCTTTAGGTGTGGTAGTAGGAAATGTTAAATAAAAATAAAAGATAAAATTTAAGTTTAATGAAATAAATAATTGCCTAGAAAGTACATCTTTGGGGAAAATATGAAGTGGTTATTTCCCTGGCAGAGATCAGAAAGCCAGCTTCTTCAAAGCAGCAAAAAGGTATATATTTTGTCTTGTGTCAAATAAGAGAATGTTATTTTAGCAGCAGATGCACATACTTACTAGATACAAATTAGGTAAGTTGGTATTAATGCTATCCTGGCATTTTACATTAGTGATGAGATACTGAAATAAAGTCTCCATTCCACTACAATGTTTCTAAAACCCCAAACCTGTGCTCATGATGACTCTGCAAAGCTTTCTTTGTACCTTGTTACTGAACTAAAGTTACAGAGGATTTTGCATCCTTAAGACACCTATCACATCTTATTTTTCTGTAAAGCAATCTTTAATTTTGAACACCAGCATTTACTTTTTTATTCATGTTGTCCTTATTTCTAAGTATCAGATATCCATAAATGAATTTTCCATGAGTTTCCATTTTGCTGATGGGAAAAAAGGAAATCCTTATCCCCTTTGCTTTCACCTATTCCAGAGGACCACAGCTTGTAGATGCCTGTACCAGAGGAAAAGTCACAACCTCATCAGCCACCACTGAGGGAAGTGGAGCAAAACCCCACCAGGATCTCATCCCTCTTTATGAGTGTGTACCCAAACCCTTTGACGAGCAGGAGTAAAGAACTAGATGAGTGCTTCTGGATAACCAGGTCCAGGACCATGTGCACCTGGAGAAGGTCAAGACATACTGCAGGAAGAGAAGAACATGAAAGACAAAGGGGAATGGGATGGGCTTCACATCTCCAAATCAAGCAGAGCTGTTCCTATCTGACTGACTAACTTTACAAGGGATACATAGAGGCTTGACACTTGTAACTTAAATATGCACTTAACTACCAGTCTAGATAGAGATATGCATCAACTGCAGTCTGGTTTTCTACATGGATAAAGCTTTAGAAAAGCATGTTTGGTGCTCTTTGCACTTCAGGGCTTCCTTTCTCATCTAATTGAACAGGGCTACAGAAATGCTCAGCACGTATAAAATCATCTGTAAAAAGCTTCTTTTTGGACCAGTATTCATTACAGTGTACTGTGGCAGACACTGAAGTAAATCCCTCCTGGTCTGTGTGGTTTTGTCAGAATCCAGGAAAAAAAAAAATATTAAAAAAAACAAAATTCCCCAGATCAGCTTTCTAAGCAGTGACTTTCCTTGTGCTTTCCTAGAAACCCTGCTCTGCTTTTCCCATCTCCTGCCAAGCTGTATAGAATTGGATGAGCATTTCTCTTTTTCTCTGTCTATGCAAGCCAGTGCCAGTGTAAGTAAGTTTATTTTTGTAACTTAACCCTCTCTTGCAAAGTGCATTTAAAGCACCTGGCTTTACATTTTGAATGGAAGTGGAACTGACCCTACTTTGCTGAAAATTTAGCTGCTCTTTATTTGACTTGCAGGGGTTTAAGTCAGCTGCAATGGGTTGGGGTTGAGTCTCTGGTGAGAAAAACCTATGAGAGGAGAGAGCAGCTGGAGGTAAAATAGACTTAAAAAATCTCTGAGATACTCAGAGATAGCACTGTCTTGCAGTCTTCAAATTCTACCTGTTCTGTTGCAAAGGGGGACCCATTTGGGGGGGGGGGAGTTGTTTGTTTGTTTTGGTTTTTTCTTTTAAACAGGATTATAGAGGTCTGTAATGAAATTGAACCTGGAGGCCAGGGAATGAATGGGTGTCTGGAGGCTGCCTTCACTATAAAGAGAGAATTGAGTGACTAGCACAGACTTAAATAATTTGCAGACATCTGATATTAAAATGAGAGAAATCCCACCCCCACATCTACTGACTGGGAACTGTGCCCTGCAGACAATTTTAATGGCTGATATAGCTCCATGTACCCTAACCTTCCAGGAATGCTTTTTGCTGGGTTATTTATTGATTTTTTTTTTTCTGGATCTAAACAAAAGTAGAGGGGAGAAAAAAAGTATAATGATAATAAAAAGATCAGATGGAAAACAGCTGATAATCCAGCTTTAGAGAAATCCCTAGAGGAGCTGTTTGCAAAGTCATCCTGAAGATGTGATGGCTTTGTAGATCAAGTACAACCAGGTCAGGACATCGGGCTGAGTTAAGGAAGTTAGAAAAATCACTGAAGCAGGAGTCACTAAGGGCACCACCCATCACACTAAGCCTGGTAAGGAGTTCTGCAGTCTCATATGCCCCCAGCAAGAAGATTGTGATCAAGAGCAGTGAACAGAAATTGCAGGTTTCACATTGGAAAGTCAGCTTATATCTAGAGTGTCCAAGGACTAATAAAATGATAAACTAATTTTGAGGTTTATGTAGTTCTTACTGTCACTGAATGCATTATTTCTTTAATGTTGAAATAGGTACTCCAAGCCAACAGGTCTTTCAAACCATAGGCAATGTTTGGAAATGATGTATTTAGCTCACTTCGCATCATCCCTCTTCCATCTCAGTTCTAAACATCAGAATGTTCCTCTGACAAGGATTCATCTAAGACTGGCTGCCATGAAATCAGTCAATTTGCCCTCTAAATATAGGTATCCAGCTTCAGCTACTCCAGAAAATGTAGAAATGGCCAACTTAGAAAATATATCAAGTTTCAGAGTGCTATTATTGACTGAAATGAACCCTACTCTTTCCTCTATACCACCCCCAGTTTCCACTTGCAGAATGAGGATATTAACATTGCCACACTTCAGGTGATGTAATGAAAGGGTACAAGACATAAAAAGTAATGCAGCAGAGACCTTGAAAATACTTTCTTTAGCAGACAAGTTTGAGCAGTGTTCTCTTCAGTGCTCTTTGTTCTTTAACTTTGATTTAGCTCTAAATCTTTCATTCTGTTTGCAGAGGCCCATCTTTTTATTTCATTCTCTGTAAACGGGGAATGATATCCAGTCCTGATTAATCCTTGAAAACAGGGAAACAAGAGTTGTCCTTCACAGCTTTGAGTCATTTTGAAATCAGGGTCTTTTTTAGTGGTTGAAATGGTCTGCTGGCCAGAACAGGAAAACTGCCAGACTGACATCAGGATTTGTCACAGGATTGGGAATGAAAAGCATAATGCCACCCTGCTTGATTCATGAAAGGCTGTCCTTCATGTGGGCTGCTAAAGAAGGTTCTTTGCCCTTTCTCAAGCACTGAGCTTGAGGTGAGAGCTCATCTCACCAACCCTTTCACTAGCAGTGGGTTGTCCTCATGGCTGACCCTGCTTTGAGCAAGAGGTTGGACAAGATCACCTGCAGCCCCCTCTGATCTGAATTTGTCTATGATCCAGTATGATTTTCAGAGGAAAGGTTGCCTTGGAAGTGGGGAGGAAAGGAAGACCATCATCACAGGAGACTGACACCCACACATGCAGTAATTTGGCAGGGAGTGTGACAAACCAAGCAAGCTTCCATCAGTAACCCACCAAAGGTCAGCTTGGTGAGACTGAACCCCGATGGGACAAACCCCATCCCAGTATCTGTGAGGAGCGACTGTGCGTGGCTGAGTCACTCCAGTCATTACACTTGAGTTGCTTCTGCACCAATCTGATCATTGCTAACTTCATGACCTTTGTCCTGCCCCAAAACTTCCCACTTGTGTGTGCACTGCCATTCCTGACCTTTGGCTGTTGGGCCAAATTTTTCTCCTACTCTATCACTTCATATTTGAGATGCAAACCTCAACCACAGCACGGTCCCCAGCTTGAAATTTATCAAGAGACCATATGGCAGACATGCTTTTTGTATTTAACTGCCAGCAATAACCTCAAAAGTTTACCAGATGCTAAGACAAGACTGCATTCATTTTCTGAAGCCATCTTTCCTGTCTTTATTTAGAGACACCTATGTCACCATTGGCTTTTTGCTTTCTTGGTCAGTACTTGATTGGTCAGGTCACTTAATAGCATCAGACTCATAGAACAAGCAGTCAGGGCTGTGGAACATTATTTGCACATTGTTAATCAGAGGTTCTTTATCTCTTTACAACACCAAAGGTGCTGTGAACAGTGCTGGCAAGTTTTAATTATGCACTGACCCTTAAAAACACTAGTCACTAGAGGAGGGTAGAGCTACCCTCTTTCTATATCTGTTCACTCATCAAGACCTAGAAAAAAGTAAGAGGGGGGGAAGGAGAGAAAAGCATTTATGACACTTTTGCTAGGAATAGCATAGCGGAGGAAAAGGACAAGTTCAGAATTTCTAATATATTTTCCTATTTAAAAGATAAAAAAATGCAAGACAGCCTCTACCCAGGAGCAAAATAAGCTGTGTATGTCAGCAAGTTGAAGGGGAGTCACAGCAAAGATGGTCCCATGGTCTAATTTACTAAAATAAACAGCAAAATCTGGAAAAAAACAAGGCAGCTGCTTCTGAGAGAGGAGATGGGTCTTTGCTGATCCATGGGAAGGAAACTCAGATTTCCCACCCCAAGCATAACTGAGCTTGCTTAGGGGAGAGATAGAATAGATTGACAGATGGATAGATAGACAGACAGACACTTTGCTCATAAAAAGGATCACAGGTCTACAATCTTCTGCCAGAAATCCACTAGGCCAACACGTTCCAAGTACTTCTGAGCAAAACCCTACAAAATAAGAAGTAGAAATGACCACAAATATGCCTGTGTTTTAAATTCTAGAGGAGCTGGCACTGCCTGGTAGTCTGGTTGGGAAGGGAATAGCCAAACATGTACAACTGCAGCGAGGCACTCTTGTGTTCCCTGCAAGGGGGTAAATTTCCTGAGCAACACCCAGCATCCAAGCCAATGCTGCGGAAAGCCATTTGCTAAAGTGATCTTCCTTCTAGAAAGCCACTAGTAAAAGCTGTGCATGTCACTTCAAAGAACTGAAATCACTGCTGTGTGACCCGGGCACCCAACCAAAGCATCATGTACACAGGGACTGTCAAATCCCATATAATGAACCACTCACTAACGTGTGTTCTCTCTTACTGTATTGAGAGTCAACGTTGGGGCATCAATTCAAGAAAATCATAACCCCTGAGGACAGAAAGTGATAAAAGACAGCCAATAAGTTATTCAGCACAGTGTTTTCCTAGATCTAATCTCCTCCCTTGTCTTTAAATACAAAGATTCTGGGGGATAAATGGGCCACTTGTATGTTTTGTTCTGAGGCTGACAACAAGGACATGAAGGAGGTCAGTTCCACAGAAGGAGGTCAATTCTCCCAGGTAAAAAGCTATAGGACAAGAGAAAACAGCCTCAAGTTGTGCCAGGGAAGGCTTAGATTGGATATTAGGAACAATTTCTTCACTGAAAGGGTTATCAAGCACTAGCTCAGGCTGCCCAGGGCAGGGGGCAGTCCCCATCCCTGGAGGGATTTCAGAGCCGTGGAGATGTGGTGCTGAGGGACATGGGGTAGTGGGGACTGGGCAGTGCTGGGGGAACGCTTGGACTTAGTGATCTTAAAGGCCTTTTCCAATCAAAATGATTCTGTGATTCTACATTTTATTTTTTTTTAATTCAGTAAGGACACTTGCATATAGAGAACAAATGGCCATGCTCCAGCCCTCAGCAGCAGCACATAAGATAGACACAGGCACCATAAACTCAGGAGAGTGATTTCCTGCTCCTTTAGTTTTCCATCCTTCCTCAGAATCTGGATTTAGAGTTGACACCCAAAAGGAACAAAGCCCTTGATTAGCTGTCTATTCATAGACACTGTGCCTAATTGAATTTAACCCTTCTAGGAAGCTTCTACCACACCATTTTCTGGCTAGGGAGTGAGAGGACCCACTGATGCTTCCTGCTTCCACACTACAAAGTCTACAGTTGATATCTTCAGTGGGTTGGCCAAATTCACAGAAATACTGAATGACAGAGGCATGACACAGTAGCAGGGGTCAGGATGAACTTAGGTTTCTATTTCCACCAGCACTGAAAGACATGAGGAAACAGCAGGTCTTTGATGAACTCTTTGACCATTTAACATCAGTCCATGTTCATGTATCTCCATGAGGGCTGGGAGTGAAACTGCAGTCTTCACCATGGGGGAAGGATTGCACGTGCCTGTTGCTCAATTTGGGAAGTGGGCATTTTAGTCATGACTAATATTTTTTGTTCTCCCTGCTTCCTGTCTCCTAACCTCAAGAGCATCAAACTTTTAACTCACCACTTGTCTGTGGATAGAGCTGAAAAGCCATTTGCACTAGATAACATACTTTGGATTATTTGATACGACATTGCTGTGTTTCCAATTAGGTTTCCTTGCTTTTATCTTCTTTGTGTAATCTCTTCAGTCCCTCCCACTAATTAGAACCTTATTTGCCTTCTTTTCCCCTTTCTACAGTGTTTATCCTTCACATTGTTCCTTGCATCTCTGCTTAGCAAGATTGACTTCTGTTATCTTTGTTTTTTAAATATATGTTTAGATTTTATTGGCACAGATGCTTGTTAAAGTGATCCAACTATTCATTACAGACCTCATGATGTTCCATAGTAAATTTTCTAGACAATCAGCTCAGATCAACATTATTTTTTGTCTCATTCTACATTCTTTCAGAGAGTTATGTTTTATGAAAAGCCCAATACTTCAGGTTATTACCTTTCATACGCAACGTTCCCTCAGAATTAGTGGATATCTGATGATATTCTGATGGCTGGACCTCCAGATGTTTTATTTTATTTATCATACTTGGCTTGTTTTCTAGGATCAAGTCCAAACCAGCCTCTAATCTCAGGGGTTGCTCAACAAATTCTGTGAGGGGCTGTGAAAAGTTATTAAGGGGGAAAAAAGACCTTACACAACAAATAATTCTGCAAATCCTAGTGTTGTCCTTATGTACTTAAAATATATGTTGATCAATAATGACCTTATAAGAAGATTAATAAGGAATTTTAACATGTACTTTTGGGAGGGCATGGAAACTCTCAGAATAACTGGTTTCTTGCTAAGGCAAGTCAGGAAGAATCTTTCCAAGGGCAGCTTTTCACAATTGTTGATTAGGAGGTTTTTGTGCTTTTTTTCTGTAGCAGATGACACTTGCCAATGCTCAAGAGTCAGAACAAGTTCTGCATCTGTAGTTTGAGCCAGGACAGCAGTCTCCATGTCCAGGAAACAAATAGAATAAAGAATAGAGGAACCTAATGTGTAATGTGCTGTGATGCCCTCCTGCTCACACAGAGCCTCGCAGGGCTCAGAACCTTCCTGGAAGGACAGACCATGGCCACCTGAGCTAAGAGGCATGCCTAGAGGTAAACAAAGAGGTAGTGAAGACCAAGGGACCCAAAATTAGAAAGATTAAATGAGCCAGTAAGTTTGCAATCGACAATTTCAGTTCAGTGAGTAAAGATATTAACAGATTGAATTTACTGATAGGCAAGAGATGTATTTCCATAGTAAAATGGTCTCTGAGAAGCAGGCATTTTCAGTCCACCCTATTTTCCCTGTATTTCCAGTCTGGTTTTGGTATCAGAGACAGATGAGAGAACTCAGAGGCTGGGAATTAAGCATTTCCAGTTGGGTGGAGGGCTTTCACATCCAGAAACATCAAGCCTTCTTCCACCAGACAAATCAAATCATCAAAAGAACTTAGTGGTATGGTTATCCTGAATGAACCTACATTCCTTGGTAGTGCTCTTGAGGCAGCATTCCATTCCCTAGAGCTAACACTACCTGCACCATAGGCTGTGAACTTCCTCAGACAGTGCCTCTCCTTCTCCTGCTCATGACAGTGTCAGACAAGGGCATCTGCAGCCAGTTCAGGCCTAGGAGGAAAGGCTATGATGGTGCTGGGTTACCTGGTATCCAGACCCAGGTAGGAGGGAAAGAAAAAGGGGTCTTGTAGCTCCCAGCACCACCTCTCACCAATTCCATCACTGTGAGATAAAAGCTCCTCTGAACAGACCTACAATCATGATGAAGCCAGAGAAAAGAGAGAGAAAAAGAGAGTTGAGTTTTCCCACTCTAATTTCACCCAAGCATTGTCTTAAACTTCAGCTTTCATGAGATTTTTTTCAGGCTAGCAAAATAAATGAGACATTTGGCAACAACGGCATTGAACAGCAGAATGGCCATTTGCTATTCTGTTCAATCCATTTTACACAGTTTTGTCAGAAGAAACAGATGAGATTCACTTTTCCAGTTATTAATACAATCTTGTGCTAGATTTGATTAAGCCACTATTTTTCTTTTTTGTCTTCACTTCTACTCTGTCTCCTTCAGTAACTGATGCTTCAATGAAAATCACAAGTTCAGCATCCCAGGCAAATCCCTGATCACCTGCAGGTATATACCTGCATGCTCCCTTCTTCATTCCCATAGCTCTTCAGCTCAAGCCCCAAAGCATGAATAATGAATATAAGCTGAACTAACTGCACAACTAAACACACAGTCTAAGCTTGTCAAGTTGCTCTGAAATTCCACTCATCAGGTTTTGTATCCTTGATTTCTTGCAGCCAGGCTCTCCAGTATCAGCAGTGCTCTCGGAAAAGGCAGCAATGCGACAAAGGAGACAAAACCAAACAGAACTTTGAGTTTTCAAGGAAGTTTTGAAACCTTTTCTTCTTAATCTTAAGGCTTCCTCCACAATTTCACGTAAATTTCTTTCTTTTCTTTCAAGCTAAGTTCAGAACTGACATTCAGAATGCAAAAAAAAAAAAAAAAAGTAGGAAATTTGAGGATTTTCCCACCCCACCCCACTTTCAACAGTTTCCAAACCTTTTTACTACGATGGCCTGAGAGGGCTCTTTATTTTTACAGCTGCTGCATACCTAGTTCTCCTCACTGGAAGACACACATGCAGCTCTAGCTATTCTAATCTTTTCATTCCAGGAAAGGAACCAGCTGCAAATCCACTGAAGCAAGATCAGGATACAGCACCAGGACTGTTGTTCTGGCCTCCTGCTGCTTAAGACTTCCCTTGAACTGCTCTCACACTCAGTCCTGTCGTGGGTCCAGGAGCCTCTGTTGTAAGAATCCCTTCCCATCTCTCAGGTCAGACCTCAGTAAGCCTCTGAAGGCAGTGTTATTATGATATTCATGATCTGGTGAGACACCCCTGTAAAGCATCAGTTCAGTCAGATTTGGAGGAGCAGGGGGTGCTTGGTTTCTTCCATCCTGAAAGCACCCAAGAGAGATGCTGTGTTTGCATCCACTCCCAATTTCCAAATAAATGGTAGGGATAAAGTTACTCCATGCACACTCCCTGTCCCTGGCTGATGCTGTAAATGATTTTGTGCAATGATGTTGTTGTAGCACTCGATACCACAGCTCCTTCCCTCTCCAGGTGGGGCTACCACTGTCCCTGCTGATATCATATCAGCTTTCCACTACACATCAAGCTGTAAGAACAGTAAAAATTTTGGCACTGTTTAAAGAACAAATCCAGTCAATGTTTGCAAAGATTGACGATTTCCCCGCACCCGTGGAAAACCGCTCGGGGAGTCACTTCGTGGTGGTGAGAACATCACCTCCAGGGTGGGTCTTTCCCAAATTTTCATGGTAACCTGGTGCTGAGTGTATACAAACACTTACAATGACTGCTTAGCAACACCTCCTGCCAACCCAGGCAGTGGCAGAGCGCATAAAAATGTGCACCGTGCTCTCCAGCGATTCCTGCAATGAAAATATATCATCAAGGAACAGTAAAACCTGTGTTGGGCTGATGGGGACGAGGTGGAGCAGGACCTCCTGCCTCTCTTTCCACACCACTAACACAAGTCTGACATTGTCTCCTTGGACTTGGCAAATCTCATTTGGGCTCCTGCATACCTCGTGTCCCCAGTAAAAGCTGTCACACATATAAGAGATGGATGGATGGATGGATGGATGGATGGATAGATGGATGGATAGATGGATGGATAGATGGATGGATAGATAGATGGATAGATAGTGTTAAGGGATGGGGGAGCAAGAGGTAATTCAGCAACAGAAGCCAAAAGCCATTCCTACAGCCCAAAGGTCATGAGATCTGTAGGATTTTTCCAGATGTGCGCTGTCATTTCTAATCCTGTCTAGATCAAGAGTGGCCCAGCAAGGGGGGATGTGGACATTTGGCATGGAAACAGTCTGTTGGTCTCAGGGCTAGGGAATTAATAGATCATGAGACCAAAGGCCACAGTACAACCCCTTTAGCAGCCCTGTGACCTTCTGCAGGGTGTCCTTCAGTACTACTCAGCATACGGCAAGACAGGTCCCCATTAAAAGATGGCCATGACTTAGCTCAGCCTTTCCCCTTTTAGGACATCCCTTATGGTTGATTTGATGGCAGTTTTGAAGGTGAAGGTGCCTGTACAGCCAGGGAAAAACATTCCAGAGAGGTCTGAGCTAACATGGGGATGAGCTAGCACATCCATGCAATACAACCCTTTGTTATGCAAAGGTATTCAAAAGTATTGACTCCAGTTTAATAGCCTAATGGCCACTTTGTGGGTAGGAGGAATGCTACTAATTAACCAGATTGAAAAGAGATCTTCTTCAGTGACATGGACAATGCACCCTCAGCAAGTTTGCCAGCAACACCAAGCTGCGTGATGCAGTCAACACACTGGAAAGAAGGGATGCCATCCACAGGGACCTTGACAGGCTTGAGAAGACAGGCTGGATAGGGCTTGGAGCAAGCTGGTCAAGTGGAAGGTGTCACTGCCCATAGCAGCAGGGCTGAAACTAGACATTTTTTAAGGTCCCTTCCAATCCAAACCATTCTATGATTCTATGAAAGTGTCTTGTTCCATGTAGGTATGATATAAACTTATGAAAAGGCAAACTGGACCACAAAACACATATTTCCTGATCCTGCATCCACCAAACCTTTGTCCATAATTTGTATTTCCTGCTCCTGCCTGTGCTGTATGTGTTTCAGTTGTATGAATGTCAACTGAAAGTGACACCAGCTGCTCTACAAGCTTCAGAGGCAATTTCTAAGCACAGCTCATAAATACCATTTCATACATTAGGTTATGTCTGGGCCTTTCTAGCCATGCTATGCTGCCCTGCTCTCCACATCTGCAATAATTAAAGCTCCCTCAAACTCCTGCCCCTCCCTGTGTCTTTGATCCTTTTGTCTGGACTAAAGAAATCCAAGCTGATATATAAAGCATGTGTGATACATCAGCCTGGTAGAAAGCTCCTTCGTGTATTAGCCCTCTTCTGGAGGAGTGAGATTTTTGTGGTATGATGCACAGAGCCAAACCTGCCAGAATTCCCTGGAAAGCAAGAATAAGGGGGAAAAAATCTGAGCTCATTACTTGAGATCTGATCTTATTATTATACATATATATCTTAATTATTAAACAAAACATCCACCCAGCTGATTTCCCAATTGCCACCCTGGCAAAGGGACCCTGGGAACTGAGCACTGGAGTCAGGAAATATTGATCCATTTGGTGGGTAAGGGCTGGGTTTGTCCTTGCTGGTGAGCAGGAACATCTGGAGGGAAAGGAGGGTCCGTTCCTGAGCAGAGCAACATCTGGCTGTCCCATGCATCCACCCCAGCCACAGCTGGCACAGGCACTGCAGCACTGACAGAGAGCCTCAGCCTCCCTCCTCTGGCACTGCTTCCACACCCTATTGCCCTCCCATCATATCCTCAGCCACTCCATGTGCTGGTTGTCACTTATGTGCCACACATGGCAGTGGCACAGCACGGCCCTGGCCTCTAGCCCTGTGCAGCGTAAGGATGCAGGGTGACAAGGGTGCCAGGAGTTGTATCATTTGCATCCCAGAGGCATGAGTAAGACCGTTTCCAAATACAGCAGCAAATTGCTGTCAAGGGTTGCAAGACCATTCATAGCAGAAGCAGATGATTTGTGCATGCTGTTATATGACATTACTAATGCCATTGGGTTCCCTCCCAAGTGGAATATCTCCCCAGCTGGTATTAAACTGCACAAAGGATCCCTATCAACTATCCCTTGTACTACAGCTCTGACAAATCACTTTCCCTGTGAAAGTCACAATGGGTTTGTCAACCTCCCCCTCTTGACATCATCTCAGAAACCCTTCTCCCCCCCCAGTCAAGTGCTGGTGGTCAGAGCCAGCCCATAAAACCAGCTCCCCTGGGATGTGCAGATGACTTCTCTCTAAAAAAAAATCCTGTCCCCCCCTCCCATGCCACAGAGGAGGGAGTCAAGTCTCCAAACTGTGACTCAAGAGCCTCCTGTACTTGCTACAAAGCCACAGGACTGCTTGGTGATCCTTGTTTAAAACAAGAAATCAAATTCTCAAAATAAATATGATTCTGTTTTGGGCTGAGTCTTGGGTTTGATTTTGATCTTCCTAGTCAAACTGTCCCCTTCTACTGGAAATCACTGGCTGGAAGCACTCAGCACCCAGTGGAGCAGGTTTGTTATAAAAGTGCTAAACAACAGACCAGTAATTCCTGAAATCTGAAATGATGGGGTAGGAGTCAGCTAAATTTCTGGCATTTTAGTGCTCTTGCTCAACCTGCCAGATACATTTGTCACCAGGAAGTGTGGAATGCTGAGGTGTTAAAGCCCTTTGTGCCCTCTGCCACACCATGCAAGCTGCTATGGACAATAAAATAAAGACCTTTAAAATCATAGACAATATTACAAAACAAGGATCAGAGTGCATGCCTTCTTTTTTTCATGTTGGGGAAACTGAGGCAAGACAACTGACTTGCCAGGAGGGTGCAGTCCTAGTTTGAGAAGCTAAAAATCTCTCCAGTGCACTAAATCCTTCATTCTTTATTCTAAGTCAAATAATGTCTTTATCAATGATCTTCACGAGGGGATTGAGTGGTCCCTCAGTGAATTTGCAGATGACACCAAGTTGGGTGAGAGTGTTGATCTGCTGGAGGGCAGGAAGGCTCCACAGAGGGATCTGGACAGGCTGGATCTGTGGGATGAGGCCAGTTCTGTGAGGCTAGACAAGGCTCAGTGCTGGGTCCCATACTTTGGTCACAACAACCTCATGCAGCACTACAGGCTGGGGAAGAGTGGCTGGAAAGTGCCCAGCTGAAAAGGACCTGAGAATGTTGGTCAACAACGACTGAAGATGAGCCAGCAGTGTGCCCAGGTGGCCAAGAAGGCCAACAGCATCCTGGCTTGCATCAGCCACAGTGTGGCCAGCAGGAGCAGGGAAGTGATTGTTCCCCTGTACTCAGCTCTGGTGAGGCTGCACCTCAAGTACTGTGTTCAGTTCTGGGCCCCTCACTACAAGAAGGACACTGAGGTCCTGGAGAGTGTGAAAAGAAGGGCAACAGAGCTGGGGAAGGGTCTGGAGCACAAGTCTTATAAGAAACATCTGAAGGAACTGGGGTTATTTAGTCTGAAGAAGAGGAGGCTGAGGGGAGACCACATTGCCCTCTACAGCTCCCTGAAAGGAGGGTGTAATAAGGGGGGGACTGATCTCCCCTCCCAAGGAAAAAGTGATAGGATAAGAGGAAATGTCCTGAAGTTGTTCCAGGGGAGGTTTAAATTGGATATTAGGAAAAACTTCTTCACTGAAAGGGTTATCAAGCACTGGCACAGGCTGCCCAGGGCAGTGGTTGAGTCCCCATCACTGGAGGTATTTAAAAGACCCATAGATGTGGCACTTAAGGACATGGTTTAGTGGTGGACTTGGCAGTTAGGTTAACAGTTGGACTCTATGATCTTAAAGGTCTTTTCCAAATTAAATGATTCTATGGTTCCCTTTGCTTTGTTTTATTTGGTTTGGTTTGGTTTTCCTAGAGGTTCAGCAATGGACATGGCTTTATCCACAAACCCACACTTAATCAGGGTCAGAGCATCATACCTCTTCCCACTTCCCAACCACGGCATCTTCCTTTGCAAAGACCATTAATTAACCCCCTACACAGAGCAAGGCTTGGCATCTCTGCTGAGTACTCTGACAATCAGTGCCAGCTGTTAAGGATGACACAGCCCCTGAGTGGACTGAGAAATGGGCTGAGACCACGAATTCATTTCATGTCAGTCACCACTAGCACTAAAGCCTTTGACCGCTGCAGCCAAAACAGGCTACTCTCACATAAGCCCTCTAGAAGAAATAGGAGTATTTCATATTATGTCAAATGCAGGACCTAGATAAAGTACATGGGGGAAACTTCTGCTCTCAGTAGGTAAGTAGTAACCTTTCAGTTACCAGTAGCCCAATTAGTAGCCCTGACAGGCTCTGACTAGTGCCCTTGGCAGGGAATCCAAGCAGAAAGGCAGCAGTAGAATAAACTAAGAAAACCAAAATGTTTTCTTGCCTGTAGTTCAGGCCCCCCTGCAGCACAACTGAACCAGCCACGGCGAGGGAGGATGGAGGAGAGCTCCTTTGCTCTTGCTATGATCTATTAGTCCTGTGGCTAACCAGGGGGTTTCAGGTCTCCAAGCCATCACTACAGGACTATAACCTCACATTACGAACAGCATCAAGCTCACAAATGTGCACTGTACACAGCATTCATGGAAACAGGTAATTCTCCCAGACTAATAATCATTCCATCGTTCCTTTGGGTCTTGACATGCCATGGCCTCAGGCTCAGGTTATTTCATGTTCATTTGGCTTCTTTGTGGCCCTGTGTGAGGTCTTTCTGGAGTTTAAGCTGGAGGACAGCCAAGGTGTCAAAGGGACACCTTTCCTCCGAGCTGCTGAGTGGAATGTCCTAAGTTTATGAACACTGGAGTAATTCTGGGTATATGGCCCTCGTGAGCACCATCAATCAAGGATTTTCATTTCAAACCCTCCCTACTTTTTATGGCACTTCCCATGGCTGGGTAGGAGAAATGCTGTCACTCCCACCCCACCAGATCACTGCAGCTTGCTGAAGCTGCTGAGCTGGGTGCTAACTTATTTCTAATACCCAGAGTGGAGCCTCCAGCAATTTCCCAACTGGAGGATTGTGGAAATCTGAGAATGAAGAAGAAAAACCTTTCAAATATTCCAACTTAATCCAACTTTAGTGTAAAACTGACTGTCCCAGTGCCTGGTGGGACAGGACTTGTGTAACTGAGTGTGACAATGGACCATTTCTCATGGAGAAATGTGTATACATATTCCACAAAACCCCAGGGCAGTGATAGATGGGAGTCTGTGTGTGAAATATTGACATATTTCAATATATTGATTATTCTTTCTACTGATTTATCTATCACTTGCACAGATCTGCTGAGGTTACTGATTATAATGTCAGGGAATATTCTCCATGTTAAAATGCAGTAACTAAGAAAAGAAATAACCAAAAAGCCTGAAATATCAGTTTCAGTTTTCTCCAAACACCTACAATTACTCCTTCTCACACTTTACTGGGCATATTTGGATAGATGTGGATCATTTAGATCTATCTTTCTGAGAACATTGCAGGAATTCAAATAACCAAACATGCACAAGGCCTACCTGTTCTAGAGGAGGAGTAATGACTGTCCTTATTTTATGAAATTATTCATTAAATATCCAGAGCAGACTGAAATATTATTATGCTTTGGAGATATTAAAATTTATTGGAAATTTTCCCCTTAAAAAAAATTCCTACCTGGCAGAATCAAAATTTCTTGGTAGAGCATGACAGTCCTGCTTGACTAAGTGCTTTCTCCTGTCTGCCACTCAGGGCTGTTTGGGAATTCACTGGTGGGACACTTCTTGGTTCAAAGGACTGCTTGATTATTAGTTTTTAAAGGGAAAATTTAATTTTGTTGCAAAAAAACTCTTTGGTTTCCAGACAGAGAGCCTAAGAGTCCATCAGGTTCAGTGTAGCATTCCCCATCAGAGCCTGAAAAAGCTTCCCAAGAAGTGAGCTGTAGGGTGGTGCTTGGGAAAACAGATTGGATGAGAAAAACAGAGTCAATGACTAATTTCTGAGATTTATAATGAAGTAGAATTTTTATTCTATAGCTGCTTCTCCTTCCTGCCTTCTCACCTGTGCAGCTCTGGCTTCCTGCAAGGTTCAGCTAACCAGCTCCTTAGACAAAGATATATATAATTTTTCAATTTTACAGGTAGGAAACAAAAACACACTGAAAGCATCTCTCCTGTGAGGGTGGTGAGACACTGGCCCAGGGTGCCCAGAGAAGCTGTGGCTGCCCCCTCCCTGGCAGTGTTCCAGGCCAGGTTGGATGGGGCTGGGAGCAACCTGGGCTGGTGGGAGGTGTCCCTGCCATGGCAGGAATGGTCTTTAAGGTCCCTTCCAAGCCAAGCCAATGATTCTATGATTTGAGAGCTATGGGCTTTAAGGAAAATGCTGAACTCAGACCTGCATTTCCTGTGGTTCAGACCAAAACACTAACTCCAAATCCAACCTCCTTCATTTTAACGGGTGGCTCAGACAAAGGTATAATGCATGCTGCTTTCCAAAGGGCACATGCAGCCGTAGTCCTCAGTCCTAAGAGAGGGCTCCTTTACAGATGTGAGGATGAATAAGCACAGCAAGGCTAAGGAGCCATTCCACCCTTGAGTGCAATAAGCTGCATCAGCAGCCTGAGACCACACATCCCTCCTAGGTGCTCTGGAGAGCCTTAGCCTTCCCAGAACCTCCAAGGAACAGGAAAATGAACTTCATCAGCTTACACTCACTTCCCCATGCCAACATCTACCCTTGCCACTCCAGAGCTCTCCAGAATCAAGTCTCTCAGTTACAGTGCAAGGTGGTTTCAACAGCAAGGCATCTCAGGCTTTCCCACCCTCCTCTTTTACAACATGATCTCCTCCCCCCCCCAGCCTTCTGCTTAAGCCTGCCTTGAACCGTGGCCAACGGACAGATGAAATCGCAGAGGATTAGTTTCCCTCGACAGAGAGGGGGCCAGTGCAGTGCCAAGGTGCAGACAGGAATTTTCCCCAAAAATGCTGGTGCTCCTCCAGCCTTCCCAGACATCGAGAGGCTCAGCAGCCTCCACCTCCCAAGGCTACAGCCCAAGGAACCAGTGGCTTTGTCCAGCTACTCGGCTGCCTCGAGGGAAACAAGGAAGGTATTTTCTTTGCTTGTTCCTTAATTCAGTCAGCAAACATTCCCTGCACAAAAAAACTGGGCTGGGAAGGATTGATGTATGCACCATCTTGCATTTGCCAAATGGATTAGCTAGTAATTGCCGAGTGTCTCAAATGCAAAAGGGCTCCTGACTCCTGTGTATGGCAGGACAGGGCTTGGTCTTTATTTAATTCATTTATCATTATTATTTCCCTCCCCCTTTCTCACTCTTGACAAGACAAGACCCTGACCTGTTTCCTAAATCCTTTTTTTGGGGAGGAGGAGGAGGGGGAGCAGGGGAGGAGTACGGGGCTCTTTCATTAGCAAAGCCTGTGAGCCTAAGAGTGACTTTGGAAGGCAGGATATTAACCTTTACGGCTCCTAATGCCGCATTACAACGCCTAATCCTGCATTCCAGGGCAGGTTGAAAAATGAGGAAAGGATGGGCAGAAGAGAAAATATCACTCATTGTATAAAATGCATTCACTCTAAAGGAAACAGAGGTTATTGCAAGGAAAGTAAAGAGACTGGGAAAAAAAGGAACCAAAATAGATTTGGGTGGATTTTTCTGGGGATGTACAGAAATTTCCAAACAGCAGGGGGGCTCTGAAGTGATTTATTGAAATGATTTCATCTCCTCTCCCTGGCTTCACACCAGACTCCATGCCTTCCCATAAGTTATCTGGGTGGGGTCAGGACAATAGCTGTCCCTACCAGAGCCAAGGAGGAGTTGGAAACAAAGTAGGCAGCCATATGGGTGAGGAGTGGGGTGAGAAAGCCCCACAGCATGGAGAGAGCAATGGGGCTTCACAATGACTCTCACTAGCCCTCCCCTCTGGACAAAGTGTGGGGTGATCAAAGCTGGATGACTGATAATGCTGTAAACCAGGTAAAGCTCTCCCTCTGTCCACATTACCTTGCCAGCAGACTCAACCCTCCAGTCCATCTCCAAGGGTGACAGTGTCTAGGACAAGCCATCTCTGTCCCCATAGTCTCGCTGCTGAAATATTTCACTCTTTGCACATTGTATGGATGTTAGAGTGTCACTAAGTGTCAGAGCCATAACATCATGAGACAATATACATCTTACTTCAAGGTACTGCTGTGCATGCAGACAATGAAGTGGGAAGAGGAGGGATTTTGGCAGAGGAAGGAGAAACAGGCACCTCTGAGTAAATAATAAAACATCAGCCACAAAAGGAGAAAGAGAGAAGAAAGTAGGGTCAGCACCTGAAAATACCTGTGTTTGAAAGTCAGCATTGATAGCTGTGACCTGAAGAACATTTCAAGGGTTTGATGTGTACCAAAAAAGAACCTGAGCTTGAGTCAGTGGTATCTTCAGCAGCTTGTTTGTTTTTTCCCAGTGATGCAGAGTGGGGCACTGCAATGCTGTCTGATGATGGTTTGGTTGGGTTTATCAGTGTTTTTTAACCAGCACCAGTGAGAAAACAAGGAAAAGTGTCAAAAATTTGCTAGGATCTAGATAGCTGTTGAGCCTCTGGGAGGGTTTACTCTGAAATATTCTTTTTCAGGAAAAGAGATGGAAATATAAAATGGTAATAAATATATTTTGATAACATTTTGTTAAAAAAAAAATAAGGCTTTAAGATGAAAATTTCCTTCTCTGACACATACAGGGTGGAATAATTCGTGTTATTTGAGCAGTCTGGAGGAGAGAGGTTAAGGAAGGGGATTAGCTTCTTGGTAAACTTTACAGTGTTTTTTAAATTCCAAAATTATCTTCAAAGCCAAAGTCAGATCCCACACATTTTGTGTGCCTTCCAGTCTGCCTCTTAGCAGATGAATGCACTGATACATACCCATCTATAAACCCAGACATCTAACTAATAATTAGATTTCATTACTGCAGTCTCAAGATAGCTCCTCGCATCTTAGAGTCTCAACTCCCCATCGAGTCTGATGGCAAGTCAGAAAGCAGAGGTCCTGGCTTGAGATCTGAGGGCTGGGTACCAACACATACTGATGATCACCACCAGCTGCTGTAAAATTACGCTCTATTCACGTTCCCTGATCACATTGTTGCTTCTCTGCTCAGACACCCCACTTTCAGACCATTTTGCTCTTGGTTTACATTCATGCGAATTAAAAAAAATAAACCAAAGCAAATCAGCCCTGACTAGCTTTGGGTTTGCTTCCTCTCTGCAAGACACACACCAGGGCTTTGCTTACAGCATAGCCAAAACCAAAGGACAATTAGACTCCAGGTTTCCTTTTAAACTAAATGTTCCCATCCAGGTCATGGGTTCTGCTCCAAACCAGACAGTGAATCCACCAAAGGGTAGGTAAAAGAGTTCAGGGTTGTGGCACTCATTTGCACAGCTCCTTGCAAATCATCATCATGCTACGGACATCAGGGATGCTGACCTGATGAACTTCTGCTTCAGGATTTGAACATCCTACTTTTTCACCTAGGTCTGCAGCAGGGAAAGCGTGTTTTTCTTGAGGAAAGATTATTTATTTTTTTTTCCCCTGGATTCACCACAGCTAGCAAGGAGCAAAGGAGGCTGGAGAAGCTCATTGCCTTGCTAATGTGTGGTTTGCAACAAGAGCTGCAGAAAGGCTTCTTGAAGGAAAACCAAACTGGCTTCAGGAATGAGCCAAACCCAAGTGTTTGGGAGGGATCTGGGGGAAAGGATGAAGAGTGGGGAAGGGGAAAGGTAAAGGAGGGTAACAAGAGCTGTGTGTGGTACTTCCACATAGAAATAAAGCCTTGAAGAACAGATTTGGGATTCCTCCCTTTGGAAACAGTTGAAAAAAAAAGGAAAAGAAACCTGCATTTAAGAAGAGGTTAGAAATGTTTAAAAAACAAATAGACCAAAAAAACCCAAAACCATGTCCTTGAGGGTTTGTCTCCCATCAGCACTCCCATTCCAGGAGAGCACACAGGGTAAGGCTACGTGACCAATGAATGCATCCTGACCCCAAACACACCGCAAGAATAATAGATCTTATATTGCACTTTCCTTTGGTAGAGTTCAGAACAATTTATGGGAAAAGATGTGTTTTCCACAAAAGATGTTTTCCAACGCGAACTGGAAAAAAAAATAAAAAAGCTTTCAGAAATTTTCCATCTAAAATATAAAATCTAGAGGGGGAAAAACAATTAAAGGGGAAATAAAAAGTTTTGTTTAAAACCAAAACATTTCACTTCTAAGAGTAAAGCCAAAGCACGGGGAGGTTAAAGTGGCTTGTCCAGAAATCCACTCGGGACTTGCACCTAAATCTCCTAAGCCACAAGCCAGTCTGCCTTCAGTTAAACTGTAATGTCAACAGAGATTTCAGGCAAACATTGAAGAAAAAGAGTGTGGTATTACTGGTAAAGTCTCCGGGCTATAAACCAGCCTCTTTAGAGACCTCCGTGCCCACACACGTACTATTCATCACTGGGGTATAACTGAGAAGCAAGGCAGGCTGTTCCCAGAGAGACCATTTACCCCACTTATTCCCCTGTAATAACTAACCCACTAAAAGTGTGTAAAGCATTCCTTGTGCAGTCTGCTCATCTGCTGTGTGTAGTGTCACACGTACTACGTACACAAGGTCAAGCTGTACATGCACAAGCCAACCCCAAGACTCTGAAATTCCTGCATGCTCCACTCGGGAAAATTCTGTGAGTGAATTCCCCTGAATGACACTGAGTTTCAGCCTCTCCAAGACCTCAAGGTTTTCTCCTAAGCAAACAGCAACGTTAATCCTGCATGGAGTTTTTACAGAGCACAGGGATCATGTCACGTATGGAGACTCTCAAGATGTCATCTGCCACTTAAGAGGTACTAGGAGAGCCAAGAATAGCAGAAACCCAGAGCAGCACATACCCTTGGGTGCTCTACAGCTGGGCTTGAGTCTGGAAGACATGTAATTTTCACACCATTTCTCACCAACCTACATTCAGTCAACTCCATTTTCCCAGCTCTGTGGTCTAAACATACAGATCTCCAATTTTCACTTTGTCTTCTCATTCAAAAGAGTTGGCAGTGCCTGTAGGCAAAACACTTTCAGTGCACCGCGTTACTGCGCTCTGATTTACATTGGCTTCTGGAACTGGCTCCTGTATTTAATAACTATTTCATTAAGCAGAGAACAGTTGGAAAAAAACAAACAAACAAACCTGGATGGATTGATCAACACTGGTTGATGGCTTTACTGCACAACACCTGGGAGTGAGAATGAGGTGAGATGCTGATAACTGGGGATGAAAGATACTACAGCAAGGTGAAGCAGAAACATATTACTCCTTCCCACCTCCTTCTTTTGTGGGTGAAGAAGTCTTTGCAACCTTCAGCCCTAGCCTTACCCATCTCTTCAAGCTAACCATACACACTCCTCTAGCTAATAGAGGTAAAGGAGGTCATTCATGTCATCAAAAAAAAAAAAAGAATTAATGGTTTGGGAGGTAAATTGTAAAGTGGCTATTGTCAGTCATTAGCCACCATATGCATAGTGACCAGCACATGGTGGTTAATGACCTCTTTTCTCAGCTGGAACCAGTCACATACAATCACAGAATGGTTTGGGTTGAAAGGGACCTTAAAGATCATCTAGTCCAACCCTGCTGCCATAGGAAGGGACACCTTCCACTAGACCAGGATGCTCAAAGCCCCATCCAACCTGGCCAGCTATCAATACCCTCTCCATAAATGACTCAAATCTGTTCCAGATGAACAGAGAGATTTTCAGAAATTTTACAGCTAAAATCAACCAATTTGTATATTCAAGTTTAAAAACCAAACCTGACAGTAGAGGACACATAAAAATACCTTGCGAGGTGGATTTATTTTCCTGACTTTGTGGGAGCTGAAACAGAAATGCTGGACCTGCCATAAGACCCAGACACAAACCCAGGACTTTTGGAGACAGAAGCATACTGTTGGGTTGGGTTGAGGGTGTAAGGCACAGCCATATCCCCGTTGTGTGATGCTGCCAGTAGGTCCAATCTCCAAGGCTTTCAAATCAAACTGAGCTTAGATATTTAGGCTTTGGTACTTGAGTTAGGCACCAAGATCTCACTGAATGTCCTTTCTTCATCTCTTGTTGGTCTCTGGAAGACCCAGTTTTCTACTGCTGTTGTGCTCTCCAACTAGCTACAGTCCAGTTCTACAGACAGTTCTGCAATACAGCCTGACAACAAAAGGGTTAACACAATACCTCAGGCATGCTTTCAGCATACAAAGTGATTAAAGTTATACTCCTGTGTGATTTACTGGCAGATGCTGTACTTGGAGAAATATCATCCTTTACCAGTCCCAGTGGCCAATAACTCATTACACTCAAATCCTCTCAGGTTCAAGAATTTCATAGATCAGATTCTTAGTGCATTTATCTGCTTTTTTAAGGCTTCTATGGTAGACCCATCCTTTAAAACAAACTCCACACGAGGAAGAAATCTGTCAGAAAATGACAGCAAAGAGGTAAACTGCATATTAGTCCTTGACAGTCATGACATTTGTCAGACATGCCTTCTTCAAATACCAGGTGATCGAGGTCAAGAGAACGTCCGTCTCCCATGATAAAGCTGGCTCACAACAGAGGGGCCCATCCCAATCCATCCTCTGGCTAACAGCCCCTGTGAGGCACGAGGGATGAAAGTCAAGTCCAAGGGCTCCTATATCAGAGGAGGAACACGTTGATGCCACTCAAAATGTTCACTCTGTGTATACATGGGGCAGGGATCTGCTGTGGGTCTGTCATCTCCTGCCTTTCGTCTACTTTTGGAGTAGGAGAGCTGACTGAGAGGGACTGCACATCCAGCAGTGTGTCCATCTCAGCAAGGCACTTCACAAAAGGGCTCTTGCCTGCCCGTTGAAGGCAGTGGAAGAGCATCTGTTGAAACAACAGATGTTGAGTAAAATCTAAGACAAATTGAATTCACTCTTAAAGATCCTGTGTCTATCCATAAAGCACTGTGTCACATGTCAACTACCAACACTAAACATAGGGTAGATGTGAAGAATAGTATCTCATTAGAGAGAGTCCTAGAGACTGGAATAAAAAAG
This sequence comes from Podargus strigoides, assembly GCA_028020825.1. Taxonomy (NCBI): domain Eukaryota; kingdom Metazoa; phylum Chordata; class Aves; order Caprimulgiformes; family Podargidae; genus Podargus; species Podargus strigoides. The sequence goes on along the minus strand of CM051623.1, from coordinate 55,996,712 downwards.
AAAAAAAAAAATATAAAAACACTAATTTAAATTGGGATCTGTCTTGCCCAGGAAAATTAAAGAAACAACAAAATCAATCTATGCACGTATTTACTTTTCTCTAAACCCTAAAAAAAAAAAAAAAAAAAAAAAGAGAGAGAGAGAAAAAAAAATCCCAGTTTGACTTGGATTGAACTGAGTTGAGTATGAAGACCAAAACCAGTCAATAATTAATGGTGTCTGGTTTTCTGGTATTTATGCACCATAAAAATTAATAAGGGACTTCTCTGGGAAAATAAATGGTTAGCTGGAAAGCCAGTTTGGCCTTTGTTTTTTTCTGTTAGTCATAGACTCTCAGTGAAATTCCTTGAAACTTCAAGCTGGTTACTTCCCAGGAACTTTCAGTGATTTCCCAAAGCCAACATTTCAAATGAGGAACTGATGTGGTCTCCCTGATATCAGCATACAGAGACTGAATGTAAAATTTAACTGCTCGTGCTGATTCCCAGACCTCGTATTCTGAAGGTACACATATGCAGAAAGAGCAGGCACAAAATTTTAAAAAGCTGCATGTATTTTAAATGCAGCTATATATATATATATATAAAATTTCCTGGATATCAAGATTTAGGCACCGAAGTCTCTATTCTTAACAGCAGTAATCACCTGTAGTGGTCATATGGAGGTCAGCAGGGTTTTTTTCATTTCTATATAAGAAGTTCCAAAGCTAGGGAACATTTTGACTGAGCAGAGGAGAATAGTACAGAATCTTGCACCAATACTTACTCCCCACCAGCCTTCTCATATAACCTGGTCTGACACCATGTGGAGATACCAGCCTATTTCTTTAAACCACATAATGTGTGAGTATAGTGTTAAATATTGTACCTGAGCTGGAAATTTCAGTGTTCCAGTAGGTTTAATAGTTGCAGAGCTGTGGAAGTGGCAGGAGAAAGCTCCTCAGAGAGCAAACAGCAGATTTAGAGCACAAGCAAATTTTGCTTAGACCTCACCAAAGCCTCAGGTATCTGATATTACCCACCCTGCTGGTGGAGTTCCCATACTCCTTATCAGCCTCTCAGTCTCTCAAGAGGCAAATCCATTGCACCACCACCATCCCCACCAGCCTGGGTGGGCTGGCAGAGGGCAAGCAAGAGCACTGCATTCTCCTGAGTAGACCTTGGTGCAGGTCAGCAGAACTCAGTGGGCATGGGGAAAATTAACTCACTTTTAGATCTTCATGAGAAAAAGGAGCACTGATATCACATCCTTGCATAGCAGTTGGGAGCCTCAGATGGAAGATTCCAGGTCAAATCTTCAGCTGGACTAAATCAGGACAGCTTTTGACATGGACAGAGCTCTCCTAACTGACATCAGCTGAGGATCTGACCCTCATATCTGATTTTTCTAGTGAGTGTTTTTCCTCTGCAGTTCTCCTGGAATCTGTGACTTGAGCTTTTCCCCTTAATGAATCCACTTCTTGCAACAGCTCAGCATCAGAGAAGGAGTCCTGTTTGGGTATTTCTAGGCAGCAAGGTCTTCTTTGAGGCCTGTGGAGAGCTGCAGGTGTTTGGCTTCGGATGAAAGGAGGAGCTAACAATGCTGGTTTATTCATGATATTAGTCCTGATATTTTGCTGATGTATTCCAGTGATGTCAGAGCCAGACCTTAGGAAAAATATGTATATGTAGTACGCAGGGTTGGGACCAGTGGATGGATTAAAAGAAAATTATTATTTTGACTACCTTGATTTAGAGCACCAGAGGTGTTGAATCATGTTCAGCCAAAGAAATATCACAGAGACAAAATTTACTTCTCTACATGCAGAAAAGCAGAGGAGGAGGAAGACAGGGAGGAGGGAGGGAAGAAAAATTAGTCTGAATCAAAAGATGAAAATGTACACCAGTACAATATTTTCTTCTCTTTCTAAAGAAGGCGACCACAAAACACAGAGATGTTTAATCCATTAAAAGTGTAGTTTTTCTGGACAGAATAATGTGAGTTTAGTCAACCCACCAGCCTGCTTCTCACTGGGTGGGCTCTGGCTGGAAAAGGGATAGGCTTTCACTTGATTCCCTCAGAGCAGGTCAATGTGCCACAGGCTTTATGGATGGTTATCTAATAACCTTTGCTGGCAGATTGTCAACGTGAGCACTATGGGAAAATGCTTTTCATGGGAGAGCAGCACAAACCTGAACGCTGTCTGGTACCCATGGTGGCAAGAGGAAGGATGCCTTTTGGTGAGAGCTTGTGCCTTGGGGAAGAATGAAATTCTGGTTCTCTTTTGATAGTATCCTTCACCAGTCATTGAGCTCTTCCTGTTTTCCTCAAAGGTTGGAAAGGCTGAAAGATCCCCCATTTTTTGCAAGGCACAGATGGATAGAGAGAGGTTTTGAAAGCCTGGCTTGAGCTGGAGCAGTGTAAAGTGTCTCTGGAGAAAGAGTGACTTTCCTTAGGTATTAGTAAAGGCAAGGACAACAAATGAATGCAGATCTCTCCTGCCCCTTGCTCCTCTCCTCTGAAACAGGGAGAACACCACCAGGGCCATTACATTACTGCATTCACACACAAAACTGAGGGTCTATTTGGAAGTTAACTTGGGAAGATGAAGCAAAGGCTTAGTTGTCATGGCATGAGCACCATCAAACATCCCACCCTCCTTTCATCAGCTGTCATGTGTGGGGCTGCACCTCATCTTGGACATGGGAGGCCTAAATTCAAATTTCAATATATCTTTGGTTGCTCCTAAATGTACCAGCTCTTTGGCTGTTCTGCCATGGGTCTCCATGTCTCATTTTGTAACAAAAGCTTTGTCTTGATGCAAGAAAAATACATGAAAGCTCACAAAAAATTAGCACATCTACAGCACTTTAAAAAAAAATAAATAAATGGTTTCCTGCTTGTATTATCTATACTCACTCTCTGATTTCATTTACACACAGGCAGGCAGTATCACTGACAAAGCATAAGCAAATCTAGCTGTGATAAAAATGACAAGTCTAAGTACCTTCTTTCTTATACTTTTGTTTGCTCACTTCTTTTAATGAAAAGAATAGGCTATAGAGTCACAGGAAAACTACACACACTCTCTTTTTAATTCATTCACTGAAATAAGTGTTGGGACTAGATCTTTACAAAAGCAAAATAAGTTTTACCTCTCTGCTCTGACAAAAAAAAAAACAACACACAACAACAAAAAAAAGAAAAACACTTTTTATTCCTTCAGTTAACCCTGTTAAAGATGATTTCCCTATTCAAAATTATTTTGTTTGCATCAAAAACATCATTTGTATTCAAACAAATGGCAAAGGCAACCCTTATATCCAACAATCCCTAAACCAGTAGATAGGTGGGGAAATGAGGGCCAATATAGAAATGCTACTTCTATAGGTCCAAAGAGGTCTCCACATCAAATCCAGTCCAGATACCCTCACATCTCTGGAGTGAGCAGACACCCAGCAAAGCCCTTGTGCTGCTGTATCCCATTCTGGCAAGGGTTAAGGGAGAAAGTAGAAAGGATCAACTGACAGAGGCTGAAGGCTGGGATTCCCTGGAAGGGAACCCAAGGAAAATCCCTTGCCTGAAGCTCACCCTGGTCCCAGGCATCTGTCTGTGTGTCCTTCCTTATCAACGTCATCCTGACCCTCTGCCCTGCATTTCTACATCTTTGGGCATGGCAGGGACCAGGCTCATCCCACCCTGGAATGAACACAAAAAAACAGCCAGTTCCTTCTGTTTTCAAGGGTTTGAGGTTAAACGTTGCCTCTCACCATAGCTGCAATAATGCTTTGAATGAAACTGAACTGAGTAAGTCATTATTGAGAGGGAAAATATATGTAGACCTAGGATGCCTATGACCACCATGTCATACAGACCTGAACCTTGTGAGGTGGTCCCAAAACCACACCTGAATATGAGGCTTTTCAGAGCCATTTGGTACCATGGGAAAGAGGTCGTCTTCACTGAAGATTTTCCCAGAAAGGCTACAACTGCCCCAAAACCCCCTTGTATGCCCCAAAACCACCCACAAACTGAGTGCCAGAAGACACAGAGTTAACTGCTCATTTCCCAGAACCCTCAGGCAGTTTGTCACAGGCTAATAAAAAGAATAATGGACCATAGGGAAAAATCATAATTAGGCTTACAAAATATACCCTAGGCTTCTGGTTTTGTTTCCAATATCAGACTCCACCAAAGAAGGAGTATTTTGTGTTTCTACGATTTCCTGAGTAAAAGTGGGAGGAAATCGTAAAATGCAAAAAAACACCCGCAAACGAAAAGTCCTTATCTTGACATGAAAATATTATTCAGAATCTCTGCAGATTGTTTTGCTAACTTCCAAAATGAATGATCAAATACTGAGTGATCCTTCTTTGACTGCCAATATTTTTATTAGGCATCTTAGTCAATGTTAGTACAGCTGTCCTTTCAAATCAACTCTTCTGATGACTCACACTTGGATTCAGAGGTTTCCCGAGGTTTTATCTGCTCTCCTAATGCTCTTGGTGGACTTGTCCTTGAATCCCATCACATGAGTGAGCAGGAGGTGCCTCCTCATCCAAAACACACAACCCACTGGGCAGTGAAAAGGACACACACAATTAAATGAGGCAGGAAAGGAAGGGAAGAGGAAAAATAAAAGAGGGAAAAATAAAAAAGACCATCAAGGTCATTTCATGCTCCAGCAGATTGGCATTTATATATAAAGCTCTTGGAACTTCTGTAGCCACCCTCCAGCCTTACTCATGGCGAGTTCACATCACCTGTTTCCCCTTTGAGTCGACATTTCCAAGGACTTTGGCTTCCTGACATGCATTTGGAAAACTGAAAGGCAAGAAAGTCTTCACATTCTGAAGAAAACACAGCTCCTTGCAAAGCCCTGGGGAAATGTCAACAGCCAATGGAAAAGAAGAAGAGGAAGCCATGAGACACCACCCCTACTGTAGAAAAGGACTAATTAATTAATATTCATTTAAGGAATTTTATTTCTCCCTAATTAAACTTTTCCCATGTCAGTTTGACTGAAGGTCAAAGGAGATACAATAGCGTGGTTGTGGAGGGGAGAAAATATTACACTCTAAATTTCATCCTTCAGGTGAAAAAGTGTTTTGTGGCCTCTATGGTTCTATGAGAAAGGTTTTGTGTAGATAACTGCAGTTTTGTTACTGCCCCGATTGCTCTTGGTCCTACTGAAAAAAAGAAAAAAAAAATAATAAAATAAAAAAATTGAGAAGTCTCTGGGCTGAATACTTTAATTTGGAAGCCTCCAGTAGCTTGAAATATCTCCAAACCTATTAAACCCTGAAACCAAAATAAACATTTTGTCCTCCCTTCATGGAAGCATAAAGAATGTCTTAAGTCAACCCGTCCGCTCGCCTGCCAATACCAAATTGCCCTCAAGAACATATTCTCCAGGGCTTTGTCAAATCAGCTTTAACATTCCTCAAGCAACAGGGGGTTCTACCACGTTCCTGGAAAGTCTATTCCACAATCTGTTCCCATATCCTTTTTAAAAAGCACCATAAAGCACGGGTTACCTGCAAGCACTGTAGCTGGAGAGGAATTGAATTTTCCATTCTGTGGTAAATCCCATGCTTTTAAATGTCTTTCCAGTCTGGATCCAAAGGAAAGCAAAATATTTTCAAAATTTCCTACTGAACACAATCCAGAGAGAAAAGGACGCTTGCAGTTGATAAAACTGTTCATGTCAATCAAGACAAATATTTGGACTGAGTTCAAGGTTTATTGCTTCTATACAACCTATGTGCTACAGCACCTAAAATACCAAATAGAAGCAAGAACACATTCTGAAACTGAAAAATAAGCCTTTTTTAAAAAAAAAAATTGAAAGTTCATAGAATTAACATGTGCAAACCATTTCAGTTTTATCAAATTGGCTTTTTCCAACAGGAAAACATTCCTCCAGAAAATTTCCCATTGGCTCTCAGACAGGTCTTCACAATATCAAGGTCAGGAGGAGCAATTTTTATTTCTGCTCTTCAAGAATTTAAACTGCCCCACTATTCCTTTCCCAGAAGATGCATTTCACAGAAAATAATTATAGTGCAATTGAGGGATTCCTTTCAAATTGAAGAAATTTAAATATTTTAATCAGTGCATTCAAAAGTACAGGACCCGTGGCTAAATTCAGATAGGGTTTAGGCTGAGCTACTTCTTTTTATTTTCTCAGAATTTTAAATTTTTTAACCTTTGTTTATCTAGTTAAGCATCTAAATTCTCCTTAAGTTAAAGAAAGTGTCAATACACAACTTGAGTTACTCCAGAACTTAGAATTAAGTCTGGGCTTTATGTGGGTTGTCAAATATTGGAGAAGGGAAAAGAAAGAATTAAAACAAAACAAAACAAAGGAAACCAAACCAACAAACAAAAACCCACACTTAAACCCAAAGAAACCCCAAAACAGAAGGAATCTTTCCCATCCAACATAGGCACAAGTGACATCAGGTCCTGGGTACCAGCACAGGGCAGCGTTCATCCCTCTGCTCTCGAGACCATGTGAGCATATACCTGACATAAACACACATCCCCTCTGCCAAAACCTCATTCATGCAACCTCCCATTCACTCCCATCCTAAAGCCTTATTGCACACCCTTCGCCACCAAAGTCCCCCAACATTGATTAATAATTGTTTGCAGAAGGAAGCTGCTTGCACTGTCAGCCGTTTCGTATCGATTGAGAAGCACACTGTGAGGAGAGACTGGGTGGCTCCAGCTCTGGAAAGTGCCAAGGAAAATAAAGCTGGTATTAGTGGTCCTCAGCTTCTTTGCTGGGGCTGAGAAAAAGGCACTATTGTGGGCTGGGAGCCTGCTCACCAAGATGTCAGTCTTTGCCAGTTACCTAACAACAATAATAAGCACTGGATAAATAAGTGTGACACTCACAAGGGCAACCAACAGAGGGAATTTAAAATGAATAAAGAAGAAGAAGGAAAGGAAAAAAAAAAAAGGAAGGCGTTAGACTTTCCAGCATTCTGAGAGAACAAGGTTTTATCCTCAGTCGGGGGAAAAACAGATTTACTAAACACAGTGACCTCACTTGTTTGCACAGCATTCGGTAACGTGTATTTTATTACCTACGCTACCTCCACGCTCGCTTGCAAAGCCTTTCCAGCAGCCCTGTGAAGGATGCCGAGCATATGGAAAAGAAATAAACCAGGCTGAGGAAGGAATGGCACAGTTGGGTGAAACAACAAAAAAAATACAGGCTAGAAATACACTGGTTGGGTGTAAATAAAACTGGGAGAAAAGAGTTTCTCTCTTCTGCCCAGTGTCAGCTCACCAGTGAGGGTCGTTTGAACTGGTGATGGGGAGGTGCAGGTGGTGGTGAGAAGAGTCCTCACTTCTCCCTTACAATACATGCACCATGGACTTGTTGGGCATTGGTAGATGGAGGGGATGTGTTAATGATGGTACCTGGGACCAGGCTGCAGGATGAGGTCCCATCCAGAGAGGCTCTGCTGAGGGATCATCCTCTGCCTGCAGCACAACTTCTGCTCCAGGAGCAAACACCGTGGGCATTGCCAGCACTGGGTATGGGTGATCAGTCCTGCTTGATGTCTGAGCACCAAAAAACTGGGGGTCAAGCCACTGTACTGCACTGCAAACGTGAAGCAGAGCCTGTCTGCCACTCACATTGAATATTCTGGTTACTTTTGGTGAAGGAATTACCATCCTGACATGTAATCAGAAGAGAGAGTCCCCCAAATGGGATTTACTTGAAATCAAAGTTAAGCATTTTTATTACTGCAACATTTAGACCCTTGACTTCCACCACAAGGTATGACCATAGTGTGTGAAACGGGAAAACTGCTGGTCTGCAACCCAGAGACAAAGCCCAGGGAAGTCCCAACAGCCATTTCCCAGAGCCCAGCTCCACCTTAGAGGTCTCCTTTTCCATCTCTTGGCACTAAGAGCATCTGTGAGCTGGGAGGAAGCAAATGAGAGCCTGTGAACTGAGTGCTAAAGTTCAACAGCACTAGAAAATGTAACAAAAGTAAAGCAAATCCCACTAGAATAAAAATAATAATCATTTAAAAAAAAAAGAAAAACCAACCAGGGAGGGGAACAGACTATTATGAGGTGAAGTCAAGAGATCTCAGGGTCAGCCCAGTTTAAAAAAATAAAAACAAGCCATCAAATGACTTGTCTTATTTCACGTGTATCCTAGAGCAAAGATCACACAGGAATTGGTTCAGGCAAAAAAAAAACCACCTATGCTGTTATTCCATCTTGAGCCCAAAGTGAAAACAGGAGATGCAGATGAGCAGCCAGTGGGCTGTTGGACCCTGTGTGCCAGATAAACAGCATTTTGTCAGGATGGGGTGTCCCTGTCTGAGAACAGGGCACCAAATTATCCAGGACCTGTGCAGACCAGACCCATGCAACTCTGTGCATCACTCCTCCACCAGCTGATGAACCTGCCACAGCTCTGCCCAGACAGGAATGGAGGTTTGCTGGGCAGAACATGGATAAGAGTGGCTCTTTATCTCAAATACCTGACCTTGCCTCAGCCGCACTTGTTCCATTTCCAGGTCTTGACCCTGTACAATATATTTTCTGACCTTTGGCCTGTCCCAGGACCGTGTTTTTTCTTTACGTTCCCCTTTGTTATCTCCTTCCCTTATTTCCTGGGGTTTAGTTTAACATGAGAGCCATCTTCCTGCACTTCATTTGGTTTCACCCTCAGCTTCTCCAGCTCCTGTCCATGAATGACCTTGACCAGAGCACCACAATCCTGGCTCCAAATGGTAATCCAAGCCACTGAGCTGCTTGCCCTTATCCATCCAATGAACCCCTAATACAACAGACCCATGCTCTCACCTCTTGCAGGTGAATCGTGTCCTTTCTGAGCCCCAGATCATCATGTCACAGCAGATGTGACTCTCATGGGATGACCCCTGTTCAGAGGCAGTAGATCCTAGCATAGATACAGCATTATGTTCACCACAGCCCGTTACCATCCGATCTCCTCAGGGCAGACAGATGTGAGATGACTTGACCTGTGGAGACCTGGCAAACCTCACGCAATTTACCTCTGCTGCCAATAATGCATATTAATATTAAGCCTCATTAAGTTTCCTCAACACCAGGGTGAAAGTCACAAAGCAGCAGCTCACAACAGTGAACAGAGAACGGTCACACCTGATTTTATTCACGTAAAATTGGCCTCTGTGTGACCGTCAGACTGGACAAAAGCACTGTGGTGGGGGTGGAGGACAAAATATACAGCCTAGAGAAAGGGGAGGCAGGGCAGGGTCCTTTAAGTGGCTCCTACAAGATGTTAAGTGGGAGATGTTTTCTCGGTGTCTATTGTAGTTAAGAGCCTCTTGTAGATGGGAGAAGTGCGTCAGCAGAACATTTTCCACGCACTTTGGCTCAGGGCCGAAATAACAGAACCAGTCAGAAATGCTGCAGCCATCACCCGAGCAGCTACCAAGGGATGAGGGTAGAAGTTCCAGGAGATTAGCTCAAACCCAGCCTTGTTCCCAGCTAGTGGGCAGTCCAAGCTGCAAGGTGACCACAGGCAGGAGAGGAGCTGACCTAACCATTGTGCACCACATACAGAGCAACAACAGCATTGCATTAGCTGCTCCTCCCAGCCATGCCAAGGAATGGTTGCAATGGCCAGATGTGCATCTCAGCAGGAGTTTATTCTTTGAAAACAAAACCACAAGTGATTCTCCCTTCTTTGTTTTGCAGGAGGAAATTTCTCAGTAATAATCACAGAATCACAGAATGTCAGGGATTGGAAGGGACCTCAAAAGATCATCCAGTCCAATCCCCCTGCCAGAGCAGGAACACCTAGGTCAGGTCACACAGGAACACATCCAGGCGGGTTTGAATGTCTCCAGAGGAGACTCCACAACCTCTCTGGGCAGCCTGTTCTAGTGCTCTGTCACCCTCACTGAAGAAAGACATAAATTTCCTGGGCTGGGAAGGTTGGGAAAAAACAACCAACCAACCAAAAGTTCCTCTTTTCGGTTAGCCACAGGGGCTGTGAAATCATCCCAGGGTGTTGTCAGCTGGCCTGGTCCAAGGACCTCTCTCCTGGCTCCACATGGTGGCAAAAAGGACATTTGGGCTATTGCTGTGGGCTCCAAGGGGACAGGGATTCTGTTTCTGCTGCTGCCATTTTGCATGAGTGCCCCCCATTCTGTGTGGCATTGGCTTGCCTCCTCTTGTGAGGTGAGAACAAAAGACCATCAAGAGTCTTCTCTGAGTGTGGTTAGAGCAGTGGTACCTTCTAGAACAGCATTTAGGAAGACCAAGGCTGAGCTCGCTTCAAAGCCTTGACCCTTTGAATGAGTCAGATAACAAATCTTGATCAATATAGCTCCAGGTCACCTCCTGGTCCAAAATATGGCTGAGACCAGGACTTACCACAAATTTCACCAGCTACAAAAATCAGAACAGAAACAGCAACATCATTGTATGTTTTGGTTTTGCTATGTCTTCTGAGAGAAGGAAAGAAAGAACAAAAAAGAGAATGAGAGAGAAAGAAAGAAACCAAGAAGGAAGAAAACAAAGAATATTCCAATAGTTCCAGATTAAATGCAGAGCATCCCTCCCCTAAAAGAAGGAATTAATTACAGCTCTTTCTTGAATGCTAGAAATTTGATATTTTAAAATGCATAACACAATATATTGCCTGAGAAAATAAGAATCAATAAAAAGTATCATGTTTTTCCTTAATATTAAATATCTAACTCATATACATCAAAAATTATCAAAAGTCATGAACTGGCAAAGAGTCCTGGGACTGGCTCATAGCTAATTAAGATGCTACAGACCCAAGCACGTAATACTTTGACTTCTAACATAAAGATGATTACCAATACTGTTATTTATGGTTGCTGAAAATACTCTCAGGAAGGCTGTGTGCATCCTTTGGGGATCTTCCCCTCACTTATGAGCAACAGCCCTGGCTGCTACACGCCAGGAGCTGAGGTCACTGGTATGAGAAACATCAGGGTGTGAGAAGAAACTTCCTTTGTAGGAAGTTATAGGAGTTATAGAGGGCTGATGATGGGTTCAGAGACACTGATGAAGATGTATAGGGACTATATATCACAATGAAGGGGGGAAAATAGGGTAGGCAAAGCTGCCAATGATCCCAAAAAGGCTGCATTCCACTGGAATCCTACTTACTCTGTAAACCAGTGAAGCATATATTAAGCTAAAGCCATATGGAGACCAGCAAAGCAGATGTCCCAATCTAACCTCCACCCACTGGGATGTACAGGGCAGCTCGCTGCAGACCAGTGTCCTCCACCCACTTGGGCAGATCCCTTTGGGAAGGGAGAGGTGCTGATGTGAGCACCAGCAAGGCAACACAAAATCCATGTTTTCGCTCTCTCCTGGAGTAGAAGACAGTTCAGAGGGCATTCCCAACCCAAAAAAAAAGAGCCACACTATCCTCTCTAACTCTAGAATCAACCAATATATTTGGAAATAACCAAGGTGAAGTCGGTAATTGCTCGTTAATTCCAAAGCATCTTTGGCAGTTGTCATAATAATTCCCATAAGCTCTAGCTGCATTACAGCTCAGGTGGGAGACAGAGCATATGGGGAGGGGGAGTGTGTGTGATATTTAGCAAAAAGTCTGCATTTTGTTAACTACTCAGATTTTATGCTTTTTTACAAGGGCAGATTTTTTTCCTTGCAGTGACAAGGACTAACGGTGTATCACAGCATCTGTTTCTTTCCCTTAGTGATTCTCCTAACAAATGTACCAGGCAGATAATTTTAAATAGTGAACTGAGAAAAGTGAGAATGCTCCAAAAGGCTTATTTAGGAAGAAAATAATAGAAAAAAACAACAAAAAAACCAAAACAAAAAAAAACCCAACCCCCCCCACAAAAAAAAAAAAAAAAAATGTTAATCAATTATTTCATTGGCTTAAAAAGTATAAAAAAAATCCTAAAATATGGAATATATCTTCCATCTTGATGATCTTAGAGGTCTTTTCCAACCAAGGGTATTCTATGATTCTATAACTCTGGAATATTTAAATTACAGGGCATTTCACATAGCTATTGGTTTTGCATTTAAAATGAGTATGACCTGATGGAATGGACTCTGGATTTCTGTCAAGATTCAGCAATAAAGAATCCCAAAGTAAAACTGAAATACGGATTCACACATTCACAGCCTTCACTTTCTGAGTGCTCTAGCACACGCTGTATGCCAAGTGATTTCAGGTGAGCGAGATGTCAAACTGAGGTGGTGGGAGTGAGGTTGCCCTTGGGCTGATCTTGGCAAAAGGAACCAAGATATGGAATCAGGAGACTTCAGTATTATACCCATGATATCTGAGGATCCTTTTATCTGCATATAGCCATGGGTAAAATATTCCTGTAAATGCTTGCTTTCAGTGGGGAATTTTAGTTTTAATTCAGTTATCTTTGTCACAACGTATGCTCTGATTTCCATGGAAAATATTGCTATTTTCATCAAATTTCCTCCCTGACATCCCTTCCTTTGTACTTCCAAACACTGAAAGTACTTTTTTTCTTCCATGCTAGCTTGTAAGAGCTATAGTTCAAATGCCTCCTGTCCATGGTCTGAGATGCAGACCAAGCTCCTTGGCCAATTCATCTCCCACAGTGCCCACAGAGGGGACACGCTGTGCATTAGGGGAATCTGGTGTGACCTGGAGGCAGTCTATAGGGGAGAGTGGGAATAGAAGCAACTTAACTTTGATTTTCATGAGGCATCACAGCTGAATTTCCCAATGTAAAAAATTATCCTTTTTAAGTTTTCCAGCAAAAAATTGCTTTTTGCACAGATGAAAATGAAACAAAACAAGATATTATCCAATCAGCTTCAGAAAACTTCACATGTGCCTTTTTCTCCCTACCTTCATAGCTTCAAGCCATGACTGATAGTAGAGGCATTGCCTCCATCAGGTAACACAAAGCTTGCTTGGTACCACCAGCTTCTCCACAGCAAAGCCCTCACACTGCAGCCCTTCCAATTCACAATGCAGTTTACTGCCACAGTAAAACAACAGCTGACTTCCCTGCACCAAACCAACCAGATCTGCACAAAACAGACATTCACCATCTTTCCTTTCACTAATCCAGTGTTTACAATCATTTCCATTTCACTCAGAGGCACCACTAACTATCTTTGAGGGAATCAACAACATGAGACACCCACCAGAGTGCACAGGACTGCTTGATTGAAGATTTCCACCTCCTCTGACGTGGTGATCCATGAAGGAAAAGCAATTCAGTTCACACACCTTCATGCCAAGTCCATCATGTGTGCTGTTGTGTTGTATGCAGCCTCCATGTACACTTTGCTGTGACCTGGTAATTAGAAAACAAATGATTTGAGTGCCTGTAAAGTGATTTCTCTTGATGGTAGATGACTAATAACATTTCAGTGCCATTAAAGCTGTAGTAACTGAGATGAGCCAGCCCAGCAGGGAGAGGGAATAATGGAAGAGTCAACCAAGTGGGGTTTAAGCAAGACCACAATCAGCCCAGGGCTACCCAGAGCATCCAAAAAAAAGCTAAGAATGGCTTCTTCATGTTTTTACCCAATGTCAGATAGCATGTTTATTAAAGAGGGCAAATTCAGAGTTAATAGCCAATGCAATCTAGAAATAAAACTCAGTTATAAATATTCCCTCTCCTCATTATGTCCTTGTACAGCCAGCCTGTGCTTCTGAGCTGGGTACACACCCCAGTGACCTGTCACAAGGAATGAAGAAAGGCTAACAGGCACAAGTGAGGTCATTCACACCTGGGGAAGGGAAAACTTGGGTTTTGTTGAGGTTTCCTTGCCTCAGGAGACAATAAACAGAACGAGAGAGAAGTAGCTCATGATAAGCAGACTAGCCTTGATGCTTGGCTAAAATTAACCAAGACACCAAGTCAGGTAAAGGACACCCACTAACACCTCAAATGGCTTCTTTATGCTGCTTTTTTTATTTTTCAGCTGTGTCCAATACTTCAATTTAAGCACTACCTTGTTAGAAGTAACTAACTCCATTTTTCCATCTTTTATCCTTACAAAAAGCAGTGAAATCTCAGACAGTCTTTCGTCCTTCCATCTGAATCACCAAGTAGGGTTAGCTGGTAGAATTCCTCAGCAGATGCTGGGGGATTCCTTAGGGCAGGAGGTCCCTCCAGTTTGCACCTTAGTGCCCAACCACAGGGTTTTTTTATTGCTTCAGCCCTCCCAGCAGGCTCCTCCCTTCTCCTGGGACATGGCTCACAGAGCCTGGTCCTGCTTTAACAAGCATAATCCCTTGAGGGATTCTCCTGTGCAAGTGAGGGGGAGAAATGAGTGATAATTTATGATGAGTGCCCTTGCAATTAGCACTTTGGAAAACAACACTGCCTGGGGAAGCTGAGAAGGCCATAAATGAAAGCATAGCCAGAACAGAAGTGGCATTCTGATGCTAAGTCTAAATTCTTGTTAAAGTCATCAGGAGCTGAAGGTGGTGGAAAACAGGGATAGCATAGCCTAGAGATGGGGGCACAGCCCCAGGCAAACAGAGCTTTGAAACTCTTCCCCCTGTGTCTTACCTGATGCAGTATCAAGCTCTTTAAGGCAGGAGGCATTGGCCAGAGTGCACTTAGTGAACTGGGGCCACTATCAGAGACTTCAGGTAGTTCATCATCAAAGAGGTGGAGAATGGGCTAAAACACAGGCTCTGGACTTGAATTCTAATATTTATGACTGGCATTCTAGTCTCAGTCATGTGGATTTGGGTTTTCACACCCTGATCAGAGCCTATTAGGGTCTTTCTATTGACTCCTGAAGTTTTTGTATCAGTCCCTGGATTCAGCATCCTTGCAGTGAATGCTGCCAGCCATTAAATTTATAGGATATCCAAACTTAAATATATACAAGTGTAAGCATGTACACACATACAGACAACTCAAGGCATGAACAGTGAATGGAGAAAGGCACATAAGAAGCACCACTTACCCTCTTTGTTTTCCTCTAGGCTTGATTACCTCTCCATTAACTACAGGTGGAGGTTACAGTACCTGCCTTCCTTATATAGGTACCTCATTTAAATAATTAAAGGGAACTGTAGCTGTTCAGTCCTTGGGCATGTTGAATGAAGCAGTGGAAGGCTATGCAGGGCCTACAAACAGTGATAAGCACACAAATGGATTACTCCCACTTTAGTTGTCTTTTGGCATGAGGTCTATTTCAAGGTCTGGTCATGTCTTATCCAAAAAGTGATGAGTATGGTGAGGTCTAGTTAAAGCTACTCATCATTACAGAAATCATTTCAGTGTACCTGGAGGCTGATGTACTGGAGAAGCTATGATGGACTTGTTTCTTGCTTTATTCCTGGTCAACCAGGAAGGTCTGACTTCCCTGAGATGGGGTTTCCCCAGCAGCAGGATGAAAGAACTGACCAATAAATACTTCAGGCTCAGTGTGTGAGGATTACTTGTAGAGCACTTGAATTTCTTTATCTATTTTAGCAGATTTAACAAGTGGCATGGAACATTCCTGGGCCCTGGAACATGGTTAAGTACATTGCTAAAATACTAGAAAATCCTCTGTGTGCTTTTGGCTCAGGTAAAAGCACACTCCCAAACAATTCCTGGGCATGGTTCAGGAGTTAGCATTGGCAAAGGGCCCTTCCCAGGAGACATTTTGCATAGAACCACCTCGTGCTGGAAGCCAAGGGTATTTAATAGGTTGGATATGGGCTGGTTTATGCCAGGTGGCATCAGCATGACAGCTATGTTTAATTAACTAGTGGAGATGTAGACAGAAAGTCTAATCTAGTCCCTGTACTGCCATTGTGACTCCTGGAAGTAAGAGCAGAGATGACCTGGGAGAGGACACAGGAAGTGAAATGGCTCCTTCTCTTTTCCAAGTAACTGGTAGCATCTCCTATTACCATCTCTACATTCCAAATCCTGAGGGAAATGCTCCATTTTGCATCTGACAGCAGCTACACCCTTTATTAGCCTGGCTACAGCCCACCAGTTCTGTAGCCAATGGTGCACAAGGGAATCATATGTTTGGCACCATCTCCAGCCAGCTTTGATTCCCACTGCAAGACTGGTAATTGACAGAAGTGGAGGAGACAGCTTCTAGTACACACCTAGAGAGCCAGGCTTGAAGCAAATCCATAGGGAAACACATGGATCATGCTACTATCCTGTCTGCTTCCCATCTCAGAAAGGCAGGGTATGAACACTGAAGTGCAGCATGATTTGTGTCTCCTTGCTGGCCACCAGTGGTATCCCCACATCTCAAATAGTGTTGAGGGAACTTACCACTACCTGGTTCTAGGCCCAGTTCTCAAAATCACCAAGGCATGAGTTTGGACATCTCCTTTCTAGCCCTCTTCCATCTCTCTGCCCCTGTGGCTGTACTCCTGTTTAGACTGAAAGAGAGGAGGCATCACATCTGTCTCTTAAATAACTCAGTTAAGACTTCTAGAATGAGATGTTCAAGAGCACCTACACATCTTGAGCTATGTTAATGATGATGAAGAATCAATATCCAGGACCTTTTTCTCTGTATTTCTCCTCATTCTGTTTTGTTTTTTTCCTCACAAATGCCCATCCTATTCTACATTCATCTGTGCTCAGTTTCCTAGCTGGATTACACACACAGTTCCACACAAAACATCGTCCTCAGATGCACAGGTAGAAGCTTGTAAGAGGTTCAGGCAGGTTCTAAGATAAAGGCACCTCTATTGTTTATTGGGTTTTACTTAATTCTCATGCTCCCCTGATGCTCAGCACACTCACAGTTGCAGGTTGAAACCACCTTCTTGCAAAGACCTAGCAGTGGCCCTAAGGAAAGCAATGGGAGAGAAAGGGGAAGGAAACCTATTTCATTTTTCTGGAGGTGAAGTCTCTCATTTGATGCTTTTTTTTTTTTATTTTTTTTTTTAAATCCAAAATTCTTACAATGCTCATTCTAGCTGCACCCACTTCCTCTGTGGGAACAGCTGTCAAAACGCTGTCACATCCTAGGCTACTGTGGCTTTACAACTCACATTAGCAGCTCTTTAAGAGTCTGTGGAGGCTGGCTGTGAGGTTTCAAGCCTGTGATTTCTCATTATCCAACTGCCAGGAAGTGTAATGCAAACTCAGATGGGAAGCTGAAGAAGGTAAGAAGGTACACTGCAAGGTTTGACAGGAGGTAGACCAGAGGTAGGTCCAGGGAACACCCATCTCCTATCCCATCACCTCCAATCATCCACTCTTCTTGCTTAAAACCACCAGGACCAAACATCAGCCAAAGGATCTGTCTGGTTCCTCAGAGCTTGGTGCTGATCATTCTCATCACAAGAAGGGGCAAAGCAAACCAAAAAGCAGAAGGTGCATTGGTTGTGCGGGGTTCTCACTGCTACTGTAAACGTTTCCTAGGGTAGATGCTGCAGATAGTAAGCTGTGAGGAACACAACAATGATACAATACCAACATCAGCATGATACTGGATAAAGATACCAACATCTCTGTTTGAGGATGGACAGTGCTGATTCTGTATAGGGTACTGAGGAGCCATCTCTCAAAGGGTTGGTTGGATGTGATCACTGCACCACAGTGGAAAATGAGATTGGAAGGTAAAATAAATGCAATAACACTGCCTGCATGGGAAAAAGAGAATGGGATAACCAACTCTGGCTTGGTGAAGCACTTTGGAGACACAAGCCAGAGTTTTCAAAGCTCTCCAGCACACCATCCAAAGGCAGTAGCCCCTGTTTAACAGTCTAACCTGGGGTGGACAGAAGTCTATGATGGGTACACTGGAAGGACAGCTGTGGCTACAACTCCTTCTAAGTTCAATTTTTCTACCACAGGCCCAGTGAGCCTGCCAAGCAACTTGGGCTGGCTTTCTGCTTGTTTGAATCATTTGGACCACACTTAGCTGCCTTGACAGGGTGACAAACTGTTGAGGAGGAATACCTGGACACATGTATGAAAGCCATTAAACTAGTGCAGGGTAGGAAATGACCTCCAAACTACCATTTTTGGTTATGTGCTTTTTCTTACCCCACCCCAGGAAGATGCTTTATGTTAATGTGATTACTTGACCATTGAAGGAGATGACAAGGATGCCTGTGCCTGGTTGCCTGCCTCAACAGAAAGTAGCCCAGTAATCTAAACAGCCTCTTAATAGTCCACCACCTGCTACCTCATCTCTTTTCTGCCACAAGTTTTGTCTACTCCAGGGCTAGGTTTTGCATTGGGTTGGTTGCTTGTTTGTTTTAAACATCTTGAGCAGTTGGACCTCAGGTGGCTGCTGGTTGATTTCTAAGCTTTCTCATCATCCACATGAAAAATCAGCATCTGTGAACCATCCCACAGCTGTGGTCCAGAGTAGCAGCATCTCATTGCATGCACCCACATGCGAGGGCATTGTATTGTTTCTCAAAGGCTTTCCACACCCAGATCACCCATGTTTGTGTCACTAGTAGGTTGTAAATGAACAACAACAGGCTCTGGTTATTTACAGCTCTGCTGAAATTAATTTTAGGTACTAAAGAGCTCCAGAAGGGTATTGTGAAGAAAGATATATTTGATCAAGCAAGACAATATGCAGCCTGGAATAATGACTTTTTTATTTTAGATTGTTTTTGAGCCAGACTAAATTTGACCACGTCCTCCCTATTCCGAGCTCCAGCCAGTTACTCGATCAGAGTAACTTTGCAATCACATCATGACAGTGACATTCTGCCAAGGTATCATGACTTCTCCGGTAAAGTCCGATGATTAATGCAATCCCAGGAAAAGCTGATGGAGGCTCTCAACCTCCTGAGCTTGTTTAACATTATATTCCTCAAACACTGGCACAGCAACTGGCCCAAACCAGAGCACTCTGTAACAGTCCTGAATCAGATTGTACTTTGTGCATGGTTTCACTTAGAAAGTAGAAGATCTCAGGGGGAGAGCAGGAATTTGGGGGTTTGGCATTGCTGCAGACAGGTCACTCTATTGTCATGCAAAATTGGTGTAAAGGCATTTCTCCAGCTCACAGTAACACTATGAGGATGACTACTTTTAAACTTCTGAGGCACTATGTTGGCTGTGATTGCAGGGCCAGCTCAAGCACCTAAGAGCTGGGCAGATCTCAGAGTTCACTTGGCAAGGGTTAATTCTTGCCAAGGCTTGGCTTGTTAAGGACATGTTTCCTGAGCTGTTAACTTTGCTTTCTGTGGGCATAATTACTGCAGAGAGAAAAGGAGAACATCTTTCTCCTATGAAGGCTGTGAGTATCCCCACCCCTCAAAGCCTGGGGGCTTTCAAAGTGAGGAAGACTGCAATGAGACCAAGCAGATGAGGATCGCCACCACTCAACCAATTAACGGTGATCATTTCACCTCTCCCAAAGCACACTGTGACCTCAGGCTGGAAATACAGCATCCTACTCATCCAGGCAACACACTTGCCAACCTACTAGACTTTTCAGTCTTTCAAGGCTCACATTAGCCACAGCAACAGGCTGGCTAAAGGACCAGAAGCTGGGAGTAGTGCTGAGGGAGGCACAGGGGCTCCCACAACCACTGAACGTAGACTTTTTTCATCAGATGTGAAGAAAGAGGAGCACACTTCAAGTATAATTTAAAATACATTTATTGTTTCATTTGTTCTGGCTTTTTTTGTTATACAAAGATGTTAAATAACTTAAATACATTCTCAACAGTCACTCAGAATCAGATTTATACCTAGAAGCTGTACATATGAGGTAGAGAAAAATAACTTAGGCTCCCATAAGACATTGGAAAAAAAAAAAAAGAAAAAAAAAGAAAAACACTAATCCTTCATGTTAGTATTCCCACCTCCCTTTAAAAGGAAATGCCATCCCAAATGTGCAAAACAAATCCTAGACTTTACATTCCAGCTCAGAGGGCATTGTTAGAGACTGCTGTGGGGTGGAATAAGGGAAAATACCTGTGCTAGTTTGGTGATCACCATTTCAGATGAGTCCATGCCCAAGGGGAGCTGGCAGAGTTATCCACACGTACCTTGATTACTCCTGAATTCATCCTCACCTCTATTGACCTGGGTGTCTGTGTCTTTAGCCCCTTCTATTGTCAGCAGGCAGAAACTGGCACCTCCACATGGGCCAAAACACCTTCTAGAGGTGCCTGTGCAGGTTGTGGACTGCGTGCTTGTTATCTAAGAGGGGGGTGACTCCAGGACCATTGCAAATGCCCCACTACACCAAGCATGTCATCAACTCTCCCAACTTTCCTGAGCAACCCTGTCATGAAAAGGAGGACTGGGTGAGGGAGGAAACTCCTAACCCTCTGTGTCACCTTGCCCAACGCTGCTTAGAAGGGTTTTGCCCATTTCTGAAAAAATTCAGCAACACCTGAGAAAAACGCATTATTCAGGTGTGTCCGCTTGACAGCCTGCTGAATTTTATTTGTCTGAATCATTTATGGTCTTAACTTTCACCCTACTCACTCCCTGCCCCTGAAGAAATGTAGTTACAGGAAGCCTACCATGATGCCAGAGCTAAACTGTTCTTGCAATATCCATTTGCTTTTCCTCCCCACCCACAAATACTAGAGATTCCCTTCTTTTTTTTATTTGTTCAGAAATATTCTGTTTCCTGGAATGTGCAAATCACTTGGCCAAATTCAATGTTCATCAGTGAAAAAATAGATGTAAAAGCTATTCAGTTGCAACACCCAACCCATGGCCCTAAGCTTGACTGCTTCAGCAATGACCAGATTTCTACAGGACTGATCCTGTGCCATTCTGAGCCTCCTTCAAGTTACATGAGCAGTAATGGTCATAAAAGGCACTACTTCTCTTAAGGGAAAACATTGCTCTCCAAAAGTCATCACCTAGTTAGTATTCTGAAAACTGAAAGCCAGGCTGAGCTGTCCACAGAAGCCAGACTCAACCCAACAGATGTGCACACAGAGCCAAATAAACCAGGAACCAAGAGCTTTGCTGCACCTGTTTTATCGAGCACAGAACAGACAGAATTTTACTGCAACATCAACTGAGGAATTTTTCACAGGCACTATAATCCACCAGAAAATTACCTTAAGCAGCATCTACTCCATGAAAATACCCTTGAGAAATCTGTCCCTTCATCTGGGTTCTCATCCAACCCTACGACAGCCAAACCAAGCTAATATTATGTCGGTTAAAATAGGGCAGCTGAAAAATTATTAACAAAGAAATTCAAGACCTGGGCTGAAGGAAGGCAGATGTGTACAAGCTGTCCAACCACAAAAAAAAAAACCCTCAGAAATTATTTCGTCCCTGCTCAGGTCTCCAAACCAGCAATCCCAAAAACTCTGTTGAAAACAGATGGTCCAGAACTCATCCCCTGCTTCCAGAGGTGAACAACAGTCTTCCTGAACCACAGCAGACCAAGTTCCCAGCTCCCCAGTTCTACACTGCCCCATTCAAATAGATAAAAATTGCTTGTCTTAGATCAAGCCTGGAATTTGGTCCTCTTCATTTAACCTTCCCATGTACTCAGATCTATTTACTTTTTTTTTTTCCCCCTAAAAACTTTTTAAGAATCATTCTCCCTAGGCCAGCTGAGATCAATGGCAAATATCTAGTTATTGTGAATAGGTTTTGGCTTTCCTCCATCCAGAGCCATCTCAAGACCAGGATGAACAACTGAAAAAGGGTAAGCTTGAAGTTTTGGGGTAGGTTTTTGAATTTTAATTACAAGCTACTCATTCCTCATAACTCATTTTTAGTGTTCATAATAATAATATTTTTTTAAAAAGAAAAGCTTTGATTCAACACTGCTTGTTTCACCAACTGCAGTCTTTTGAGAGCTGGATGACAATGAGAATGTAATGTTTAGGACTTGTTTTGCATGTCTCCACATCCGGCATATATGAGTCAGTCACACAGAATAGAAGCTTGTTAAAAAACAGATGATGGGTGCAACAATTATTTGTGTGGGGTTTTATTTCTTTTAATAGAAAATTCTAATATAAAACAGCAAACATTTTCAGTTTGCCTTGTTTACAAAAATATTATATATATTTTTTTTATATTTCTGACATAACTAAATGCACTATTCAATAAAAATATTCTTCCATCAGCTAACTTCTCTTTTAAAAAAATTAATAAAAAAGTCATATAAATAATGGTTGCACCCCCCCCACCCCAAAACTGATCTCGCAAGTCTTGCTAGACCAGCTTAGGAGAACCAACACTTTGACACTTTTGGGGGGACAGGGGGTGAAAGGGGATCAGAGACCTCCCCCTACTCCCATCCGTCCTTCTCCAGTTACATCTGCTGCAAAAACCTGTTTCTCTGGGGGTAAGAAAAGGGGAAAAGTTGCTTTGCACTTTTTTTAATATGAAATGACACCATGGGACCCAAATCTACTCTTGTAGTAGTTTTACAAAAGTGAGCAATTTCATTGAATTGTACTGGAGATTCAATGGCGTGGTGGTAAAATTAGCCTCTCTGGAAAAATCCAATTTCATACAGCTGGAACACAAAAGGTTTTACAGGACACTGCCCAATGTTTTATAGGTCTCTTATCTAGGGTGTTCTCAACTCATGTATGGAGTTGCACAAGTTGCTCCATGGGTTAATTCAATTCCAACACACATCTATCACCAGCAGAAAACTCAAGTCGAGCACTTGAGAGGGTTTGACATCTTTTCTACCAGCTGCTACTCATCTCATTCTACTCAAGCTCCCCTGGATTTTTCCAAAATGAGGCTTCCCTCCCCATTCTTTCTTCAAAGATAAGGCAAACATTGGAAAATGTTGGAACTAAACGTGCCCACCCCCCAAAAAACCCACACACAACACGATGTGGGGGAGGAGAAAAATAACCCACGCATGTTTTACCACCCTAGGTCAAAAGGCCAAGAAGACAAGTTCTCCTGATTTCAGAGTGTTAGTATATTTTATACACTGCCTATACATTTAAAACATGTGCCTCGCTACTATTTAGTTATTTATAATTTTTTCTTTAACCACAGGAGAATAAACCTTGCTATTTACAATATATAACAGGCAAGTAATATATCCACATTAACATAAATACAATTTGTTTTTTGTGGGTTTTTTTGTTGGGTTTTTTTTTTTTTTCTTTTTTAAATACTTACAGAAAGCATCCAGGCTTCAGTGCGTGAGTTATAATACACAGAAGAGCTCTTTCACTCAGTAGTTCATTCACTCTTTGCCTCTTTCTTCCAGTCAAGCTTTGACAGTCTACCTCATTACCCACCCATCTCTCTCTCCCTCCACTGTCAAACACACCAAGCCACCCTACCCCATCCAACCCAGGCATTTTCTCTGCAATACCGACACCAACATCCCCCTCTCTTCTGCATCTAGGGACTCATTCTCCTCTCACACCAGTGCAATGTGGAGTCACTCCAGCGAGGTCAACGGAGACAGAGACACCAGTGAAAAGGAGGAAAATGAGGCCCATGGTTTAAATATAACAATAATAATAATAATAATTAATAATAATAATGCACATAAATTGTGGCCCATTCTTTAATTAAGAACAAATATTTTTTAAAAAAAGAACAGGGCCAGAAATAGTAATTCAGACCCAAAAATCCTCATGTTTTAAGTAGGTTTGGATCCGGCTTTGCTTTGGAGGGGAAGAGCTATTCTAGCACACACAAAAATGTAACAGTGAGTTTGCACAAATGTGTGAGAGAGACACAGAGGGAGAAAGAGAATTTAACATAATACCACATTGAAACCATAAGAAGGTCCTTCTGAAGGGCTTTACAATAAATAAATGTTCGTTCAATATTTATATATATATATATTTATGTGTCAGCTTGTGTGTATACATATACACACATGCACACACTGAATAATAGGTTTCTAGTCAGTTTGTTTTTTAAACCATTAGATAAACTGCTCCTAGGTGACTTCAAAGCGGTGCATCTCCCAAAAGCTGTGGGACCTTCCTGCATCAAATGCACCACCATGCATTTGCCATGGTGGAAGGGACAAACACCATGTGTCAATTCCTCCTCCAGCACTACCCCAACCTCCAGAATTTTACAGCAAGTAAGCAAATGTCAAAAAAAAAGAGGCAGTACACTTCACTTTGCAGAACCATAGCACTATTAACAGTAATATCCTGTCCCTCCCCATGCCTTCACCTCAAGATTTGATGCCAATGAGCCAGGCTGGACTGCAGGTATTTGTGAGCAAGGGAAAAAAAAAACATATCTTTTCTCTTCCCAGTAGATGTGCATGAACAGCTTAAATATTAGTGGCTGCTATTTGGGGGAAAAAAAAAAAGAAAATTAAAAACACCTTGAAAAATAATGGTCCATCTTGGAAAACTGCTCTATTTTTGCTTGACTAACATCTAGTACCACTTGAATAACTCCAGCCAGGTTTCCCCTTTTGAGAACCTTACATAAAATTGGTGGAAATTACTAGTACTGGACAATCAAAAATTGCTATCAAAAATAAAATAAAATGCCCTCCGCTCTCCAGTGTTTCCTTAGAAAGCTTTGCTGAGGCATTCACTGGCTGCTTCCAATCCACTTTTATGTGACTGAAGGATATTGCCACAACGAGTCCTGGATTGTAAGTATCCTCTTCAAAGGAAAAAAGAAATGCTGAAGGTTGTCATCTATTTCACAGATCTACCACTGCAGTCAACTTCTAGCTTCTCTGACCACTTGATAATTCGTCTCTGTGTCGATTAGTTGCTCCAAATCCAATAGTTGGTTACTATTTAGCAGTTGTATTTTTAAAATACAGTTCTGATCTAGTGGTTAAAAAAAAAAATCTTAAGGTCATAGGGTTTACATATAGCTTGTGTCATGTACCACTGCCATGGTTTAGGGTAAATGGAATGATGACCTAGTAAAAGAAAAGTCAACTCCTCTAGAGGTCTGATCCAGTCCAAAACGGCTGCTATACAATGCAAGATGGCACTGCATTCCAAGATGCACTTGAATTTCTCTTGTCCTACTCAGAAACACACGTCCAAATTCAGCTGGCATAAGACTAAAAAGTTCCAGTTCAGATTTCTGAAGCAGTTACCACAGGGTGAATTCAATCAACAAGAGGTGGGAAGAGGAGAGAAAAATAATTCATGCACAAAGTGAGAATAGAACAAAAGTATCTAGTGGTTTTGGGAAAGAAAAACAAAAAAAAAAAAAGACAGCAATAGTGCTAAAGAAATGGCATTTGAAGAAATTGAATTTGAAAAACGAACACATGATTGGACTGAAGGGGACAGGCACAGCTGGTTTTCTACTGTCTTCTCAACCTCTTTCTTGGATAGATTTCTGCCTGCAACATGGTGGACCCAACACTTTTTTTGAGCTGTATTTGCTGATCAAAGCATGTGGATACGGAGCTGTCGTTAAAAAGCTTACCCCTCCCAGTGGGTCTCTTTGTCAGAGCCTTGCTTGCTCGATGTGCAGAAACTCCACTAGAGGAACCGTCAGGGCTGTTCCTGCTTACCCTACGCACATCTCTCCAGTTTTAGCAGGGGAAAAAAACTGACCACTTCCCGTACCATCACATTCAAAGCAGAAAGATCTTTCTTTTCTATCTGCTTAGCTCTCTAAGCAGTTGAGTAAGTTTCAGGAATAAAGCAGTATAGGTTATTTATGCCAAAGAGAATATATTAGCCCAGGAGTTCATGGAGGACTGGTGAAACAAGATGTTCCAAGGATGAATGATCCGTCAAACTGCATGGATGACTAAGGTGAAGGTCAACTGGTGTCTAACCCCAGTGTGACAGGCACTTATTTCCACATGGTTGGACCTCATGAAAATTCAGTCTACAGGAAAACAAAACAAAAACAAAAAAACAAAACAGCAACACAGCTGGGTCACCTGTACCCTACAAAGTGCTTATGTCTCAACATAGCTTTCAGATCCCAGAAGGTCAATCAAACCCTGTTTGTCTCCATATGTAGTTCTCATAGATCACCATCGCCCATCACCGAGGGGTTTCCATCAAGCAGAAGACACGTCAGTCTTTGCAGGTGTAAACCTCTTCTCTCTGGGTGCATTGCTTGCATTCCACGTAGCAGCACCAACGGACCTGGCACTGGCACGGACGGGTGACCACCCTGCTCTGCGTGTTGTGCCCGCGCCCGCAGCAGATGCTGTCACAGTTCTTGTCCTTGTAACATTTCCTTCCCGAAGTCCCAGGCGAGTATCTGCTCATCATACAGAAGCTTGGGGAATCGTCAATGTAGACAAGATCTGTAGTCCTTGGGATTTGATCACTGTGACCAGGGATGGACTTCTTGGGTGGGGAGATGTCTCCTTCACCCGTGGCCTCGTTGGTAGTGCTGCCCACTTTGAGTGATGTCTCGTACTTTTGCTTCAGCTGCTTCCCTATCTCATGGAACGGAGAGAGCTGCCTCCAGCAGGTCCGGACAGTACAGGATCCAGATACACCGTGGCATTTACAGGTTGTTTCCACTCCAGCTTTGATGACCTGCAGACACACACGGCCCCAAAAGAAAATCAGTTATGGGGGAAGAAATCAAGGCACAAAACAAAACAAATTTTTGCTAGAAGACACTGCTGGAACACAAAGTTGATGACAACACACAAAAAAAATCCATTGGAAGAGGACAGAAAACGCACTGTACATGAAATACTTGCTTTAGAAAGGTCCCACTTTCCTCAAATGTGACATTTTCCTGCCAGAATATAGCTTTATTGGCTTGTTAATGCTACTAATAAAGTGCACAAAGGCCTGGCACTCATCTATGTAGACAGAGGTCTGAAGCTGAGATACTAGTAAGAGATTAACACATATTTTAACACACAGGGGAAACCTGTTTAAGCTATGCTGTTTCCACTAGAACCAACTGGGTACAGCATCCCACACAGTTCACTTTGTGACTGAGGAAAAACAATCATGTAGCTGAAATAAATATATATATAAATATATATATATAAGCCCTCAAGAACAATAGCCTGAATCACCATCACCAAAACCAGCAGCTCCAAAAACATCCAGGTAGCTTCTGCCTCTCCACCCTGTTCAGGATCCTATTCAGGAGTATGGTAGCACATTCAAAAGGACCTGCCAATATTTTTCTGCAAGCACTGAAGTCATTTGCATGTGCTTTTAAAGACAAAGAACCATTGCTTTCTGGCCAAACACATGTTTAATGAAGAATTTTTGCATGCAAGGTCAAGTCCAAGGCTGCCTCAGTCTCCTCTGTGCCCTCTCTTGCTCTGAAAAATAATGATGTGAGGAAATGGAAAACAGGCTCATGTGCAAAGGGTTCAGTAATTCCAGGTGCTTTAATACAGCCCCCAGGATTTACTCTGCCTGTGGCACCAGCTGTAGGCAGCTTGAAAGGGGAATCTGGCTTGTCACACAGAGGGTTTCAAGGGGAAAAATGTAAAATCTGGGTTGATGCTGCAATGAGAAGTGTCCATCCCACTGGGTTCAGACCTCAGCACATCAGGCAGCAGCTCCTAGGGACTGTGACAGGGCTGGTGGATGCAGGAAGGACTAAGGGAGTCATCCTCAATTTCCAAATGGAGAGATGATGTGGGACACCCACTCTGCAGGGAGATAAAGGGACTTCAAATTTTCAGTTCTGGTCCTGGGAACAGATCCCCTGCACTAAAGGCTGAACCATTGGCAGTGCTGGGTTAATGGTTGGACTTGATGATCTTAGAGGTTTTTTTCAACCAAGGCTATTCTATGGTTCTATGATCATGGCCAAACAGGAGCTGCACCATGTCAGAATGAGGAACCTCAGCTGCTGCCTTGATGTCCAGCAGCACCTTAGGGTGAGCAGGTCCTGAGATTTGACCAGGAAAAAAAGTGAGCAAGGCCACACCTGTTTACAAAAGGCCTGGCCTGGGGTGGAAAAGCCACTTAGCTAAAGAGTATGTAAGGATTTTGGTGAGGGGATAAAAGGAAATAGCATCATATAGGCATTCAGGGGCTGCTGCACCCAAATGTTGTCTACACAAGCCACCATCCAGGGAGGAACAGGCAGTTCAAGTCCCAGGGTAGCATAACTGCTATAATGTACTGGCAGAACCTTCTATAAGGTTTTTTCAACTAGAATGGAAATTTGTATGTTATTGTCTCCACAAAAGAAGCAGAGGACTTATAACCAAAGTCCTCAAACTCCAGGTGGAAGAGAAAGGTAAGACATTTATGCCTTTTGCAACTGAAGTGTATTATGTCCCTTCCATACCAGGACTCTTATCTTAAACTTTGTGCCTGCTTGACTGCAACTATCAATGACAAGGCTTGGTTTCAAATCCTTCCTTAATTTATCTATTTTAACAATCAAACACTTGTAGTTAGTTTTGTAATGAGAAATTAGGCTCATTTCACAGATCCCCAAAGGAGGGAAATCTCTTGTTAAAGATATCAGAATTTAAATGTATATATTTAATTTATTCCCAAAGCAAACCAAAATCAACGGGAAGGTGTCCAGATCTTGCTTGGGGACAGCTTGCATACGAACAGCTCTCTTCAGACCACCACAAAGCATATATACAGAAGGAAGATCAAAGCCAGTGGAACCACAGTGTTCATATATGAGATGAAAATAACCTTCTCTTTCTGTTCTCTCCAACAGAAGCAGCAGCATGGGAAGGAATAGCAGTATCAGGAAAGGAAAAGAAGAAAGCAGAGTGAGTCAATGGTGGTAAGAGCTCCCCAGGTGCTGTAAAGGACCACAAGCTCATAAACTGACTGATGCTAAACAAAGGATCCCACCCTTTTCCAATCAGGCTGCAATAAAGATGCTTCATAGCACAAAAGTATATCCATCACCCTATAAATGGCATCTGAATGCTCTCTCTCACCTTCTCCAGACACAGGTTTACACCTGGGACTCATTTGTGGGCAAGAAGAGAGCAGACACATTATTTGGACAGACACAGATAACCTGTGTTTTGTACAGATTATAAAAATATATTTATAGTTCTAGTTGTCCCCTCTGTCCTTCCCCCAAAACAGGTTAAATTCTGACTTTAAATAGGAAAGGTATAACCACCCCTTAAAATAGAAAGTTAGAACAGAGTCTGTTTTATAGAGCTGCCTCCTGCCAAGGTACCACTGAAAGTGCCCTTCCTTTGGGCATCTACAGTACCTTAAAAATAAAAAGGAACAGATCTCCCCCCTCTGCCCATTATGGCATTTGCCAACGTTACGGCCTCGTGACAGCAGAGTACTGGCTCCAGTCCATTTCCTGACCATCCGGTTCTTAATTATTTGGCTGCATGAGTCCTGCTGAGCACCATGTGCAAATGTGCAATAGGTCATGGACTCAGAACTGGGGTCTGGCCCAATCCTGGTATTACAGAGACATTTTTAGAAAGACACGATGCATAATACGGCCAATGGTCACACTTCATTCCTGTGACAGCCAAGACCTTTTCAAAATGCAATCCAATAATACACAGTAGCATTCAAACAAGTGATGGGTTACAGGGAGAGATGTGTTACTGCTTATAGGACTCAGCTGGGCCCGCTTGGTTAGGGGCTGTCACGCTTTGCATGCCAAAGTGTCTAGCCAACTCCGCAAGAAATCCCACAGTGTTAGACAAGAGCGTACAGAACACATTTCAACGCCTAGGAAAAAAAAAAACCAGCAAAACAAAACCCAAATCCTCACCCACACCGCCACTCAAAGTCACATTTCACTGACTGTCCAGAAGTGAGAGCTGAGTTCATGTGAAACAAAAGATCCTACACCTGATTTCACACCCAGACCATCAGCAAACTGGGCAAAATTGCTGAGATACTTGCAGAAGGGCTACACATTACAGTCATTCATCAGTTCAGGCTTTTCTCAACCCTGCCACCTCCCCAAAGCCATTTTCACCTGCCTCACCTGGAATAGGAGACGACCACCATCGTGCAGGAGATGGGAAAACAAGAAACCAACAAGAACTGGCTCGGCTGGCAGTCACAATCCTGTGCATAGACTTGGCTAGGTTTAGAGCTTGTTGAACAAGGCAAGGTCATGAAATACAGGAAGGGAACCTGGACACAGGGCTGTTCTCATCAGGAGCCACCTCTCCAGAGCTCAGTGGGAGAGCTGACATTGCAGGTGCAGTATATCCAAGGCATCCACATGGGGCTGGTAGAGATGGCATAACACGTGTTGGAAATCCAGATCCTGATGGATTGGCAGCTAGCAAATGGCAGCAGACCTTCAGTCAGGAATAGGCATGTAGGTTTAGGCACCTGAATCACACCATCCAGCCAGGGTTGACCTCACCGAGGCAGACATTTGAGTTTAAATGCCTGCATTTGAGTTTAAATGCCTGCATTTGAGAAACACCTCTAAACTCCCATCTGACTCCGTGGAGCCAAAGCAGGCAGAGGATTCTGCAGGGAAGCAGACACCTGCACGTGCTTGGCTAAACAGTTCTCAAGGCTCCACCAACTGTACTGACCACATCTCCAGCCACTAACAGGAGCCTAGAGACCTGGCTCTCATGGAGGCACCTCAGTTTAGAGATATTAACCCGTGAGCAGCATCCAACCCTCTTTGATGAACTCAAGTCCCTAAATATCAGCATCCAGCATTATTTGAGGTACTGTAAAAGAGTGCATTTCATCACCAGCTGTCCCTCCAGGAGCATAAAGATCTCTCAAAGCATACCAATACAAGTATTAGGCAGATGAATCCTGCTGTCCTTGTCTGGGCTTAAATAGCAATGAACAAAACCTCTAATGAATCAGTCTGTTTTTTGCTGACCCACTTCTAGCTCCTTGTTAAGCAGCGGTTAGGACAGCTTAGATGTCATGCACTGGTAGACCAAAGCATAAAAGGTTTCCATTGTCCTCGTTCTCATGAATGCACCAGTTCATGAAATCCAGCATGTGGATTTTCATATGGCAACTGTGCAGATGTGGTGCATCCCAACCGCCCCATAAACCTTCTCCTTGAAGGACCGGGCAGGGCTCAAGAATGTTACGAGGCAGCTATAGTGAAAATCTTAGAAAAATATCTTCCCCAGCCAGCCTCCCCTGCTGCTGTCAGTCACGATGCAGCTACTCAAGGCATTGCGTGATGGAGAACTGCTGCCTACGGGCCCCTAAGCCACCCACAAGCCAAAATCAATCTTGGCAAAGCCCTTCTGTTTCCCGTCTCAAGCCTCAGCTTCCACAAAGACCTTCCTCCCCTTGTTGCAGGCTCCTGTCAGAGACACTTAAATCCATCTCATTCCTCCAGGAAGCAGAATAAAACTTATTCAAGTCAGCAGGTTGCTTGGAGCAGTGTTGAAGAAATCTTTCCTAACCTGGCCCTGGGACAAATGGGTAAATGTCTAGATTGTGCTTTCAAGCCTAGAGGGTCTTCCAAGACAGAATAACTTAGTTTTTATTACAAAGAAAAGTCTAGGGTACATGAAGACTTTAACACAAGCTTATCATTTCAAGAGTCAGAGGTAGCTCCTGTTTAGTTTTCAAGGCAGATCACAGTTCAGAGCCTGATCTGCCTCCATCCTACACAGACTTGAACATCTCTTGAGTACACATGGCCTCACCACTTATTTAATTATAGTATTTCATCTACACCTAGGTAAGTGGCCACACACACGCATCTATCTTGCCATGGATGCGAAGCCTAAACACCATAACTACCACACATCAATCCTAGTAACTCAGGAGTAACAACAGAGGAGTAACAAGTGTGCATTTGAATCCTTATTGTGTTATATGCAGTAGAGAGCTTCTATCATGAAAGCAAAGTTGAATAAAGACAATTAGTGGGTCAAGATTGAAATTATGTCCTCTCTCCTCTGAACAACCAACCAGCCTGGTAGTCTCCTAATTAGGAGAGCAGTTTGGAAAGAAAATAAAACTCTTTGAACAAATTAGTTTAACTTAGGAACACAAACTCCCATTGATCTTGTCATGAGAGTACCAAATACTGACAAAAGCACAGCGAGGAAAACGATTATGATTAGAGCAAGACTGAACTGTCTTTATTGGTGCTTGCTGCTAAGAGGAAATTAGATAGCACTGCAGGACCGCCTGCCCAAATGGCTTTACAAGAGCCATAGGGAAAAGGGATCACAGCAGAGCATTGCTATGCAACATGTAATCCTGCCTCACAACAATGGCTCGCTACGAAGCTCAGACTAAGTGCCCCCGTAATGATCAGTCTCAGACATGCTGCAACACACAATTTCTCAGTGTTTTAGCCGAAACGCCGAGGACAGATTCCCATTCATTCCCAGCTGGGTCACGGGGCTTCGGCAGTGGTTTTTCAGACACCTCTTGTCTGGGCAGCAGCAGTGCGAAGCGGACACGCAGCCGTGGGAATTCCTCGCTTAGAGCTCCGCTGTCGTCATGGCTGGTCTGAGGCTCCAAGGCTTCAAACCATTCGCTATGGTTTAGGGGAGATGAGGGAGCAGATGAACCTCCTTAGAGTCAGCTCATCCAGGGAAAACCCTGCCCTCGTCTTGTCTTACTTCAGAAAGGGCTCTGGGATGCTGCTTTGCAAATCAAATCTCTTCCATCCTCTCTATACATATCCTCCTCCAATTTAAATAGGCTTAGTTATCCTCTCAGCTCAAGTACTAAAGTCTGTTTGGACAGCAGCCATGGCCCCCATTTCTTCAAAGTGCCCAAACCACCACCAGTTGTCCTTTAACACTGGCCATTGCCATCAGTTGAATTGTGAAAGTTCCATAGATTAGAAGTTTTTATTTTCCCTGTGTTTCTATGGGGTTTTCTCTTCTATCTTGTTTATAAAAAAGCCCTTCTTTTGAGCCAGTTCTGAAACTGTTTTTTTTCAGAATAGTTTTCCCTTTCCACTACCCTTCCTCTTTTAAAAATATGAACACTCATATTTTAGTGAAATATGCATTAATACACAAACACACTTAGAATAACATAACTCTACTTTAAATTGAGAAATTAAAGTAGTTTTTTTTTCCTCCCTCAGCATTTCTAGGGTGCTTCACATGCTAAGAAAGCCATACTTAAACAACTAACTGCAATTATTTATGGGATACAGCAAGCAACTTTTTCCAGAGTGTTGATTTTCAGGCCTTAGAAAGATTTTGGCTTAGCCAATCTCAGCCTTAAAGGAGGAGAAAATCCAGCGAGCATGCTTATGCATTCCTACCTGTCATAACATGAAGCAGTCAATACTAGTGGTGGCCCTGCAAACTGTACACACAAAATCAAGGACCAGTCTCAGAGAGGTGGCTATTTGCAAGGTTTGGTTTGTACCTCGGTAGATTTCATGCTGAAAACACACACTGCCCCTAAAGAAATTACCAAAAGTATTCACTGTGTCTCCTTTTTCCCATGCACCAACAGTATTAGTGAGCTAGTACAGATTTGTCTCATCAAAACGAGCAATTATTACATTTTTTGAGGGTGCAGAAAAACAGAGGCATTCTCATTTAAACTTGCCTGTTTGGTAAACTCTGGAGTTTGACTGGAATCATGGTTGCTAGTGGAAACTGTATGAGATAGGATGAGCAGTGCTTCTAAACAGTGTCTCTGCAACAGGAGACCAGGGTGCAAGTCTCTGCTTTGCTACGCCTGTGTGTGACCTTTAGTAAGTCACTTAATCTTTCTGGGTCTCAATTTCCCCTCTGTAAAATGGAGATACAGAAATGAAGAGGGTGGTATGCTCTGATAACATGATATGTGATAGCTTGTGAAGTTCCTCAGACAGATGATAGCTGGGAAAACATCTACCTGATATAGAGAGTCCGTCTCCAGTGCAGGAGGCACGTTCAGCCCTTGAGATTGATCCCTGCCAGCACTGCCTAAGGGGAAAAGCCATTCCTTGCATGGACTTCCAAAACAAACAAGTCAACAGCAAGGAAAAGTCCATGCACCTCCCACAAACCTCGTCAGAGCATCTCATATGGTTTGGGATGCAGGTGTAACGTGTGTCAGGATGGGTCTGGACTTGAACCCTAAAGCAACAAGGGCGAGAAGAATCCTTCAGGAATGTGCAGATCACAACATATGAGTTCATATTGTGCAACAACAACTAAGGAAAACTCACAAAGAGAACTTCATTCAAAAGAGGGGGATATTGCCTAAAGAGAGACCTTTCAAGAGGAAGGAATTTTCTTGTTCTCTATTTCTGCCCTCCCATAGTTTTGCACTAAACACTCTTGGCTCTCAAAGTCACCCTTGTGACTTCAGGGTCCTGAAGGCAGAGGCTTGCTTGTGTCCCTCCTTCTGGAAGGATAAAGGGAAAAGAGAATGAGAACATGACAATTTCTTTTTTTCTTGGGTAATAGCAGCCCCCTTTAATAGTGCCCCTTGGATCTGTAAGACATGCTTGACCAGACATACCTCTGGAAGAGGTCAGCAGTCCTGGGATTAAGAAACTTAGCAACGCTCCAGAGAGGGAGTTGGAAAGTCATGTTTAATGATACTTTGCTGAGAAACTGGGCAAATTTAATTAAAACATCACTTACTCAAGCCCAGTGGAACTAATTGAGTGCTCTAATATTCCGACTTTTCATTAATGGGTTACAAAAGAGGGCTGCACTTGTGTGTACAAGGGGGAAAAAGAGGGGGAGGATATAGAGAAGAAGAGAGCTTTAGCAAGGCTGCCTGTGCTTCATTTAATATAACCAAGAAACTTCACTGCTGGCAACAGAGCTTTAATACAGTTGACTTCTCTCACCACCACCACCACCACCCCCATCCCCTTGACACATACATCTCCCCCCAACACACACCCTCTCCACCCAGGACCTCTCTGAAAGAATAGCTGAATGAGCGAGAGCAGATTTGCCAGAGGAAGGGAAATTGCTTTTTTAATAAGTGGTCTATTCAGAGCTCCTACTTTTCAATAAAGAGAAGGCTGGAGACATCCTGGTCTAATTACCTCATCCTCACGCTAGACAAGCTCGCCCTTTCATTAGTGATTGAGGTCATATCATATAACTTTGTGAGGCATCATGGGCACAACATGTTCAGCGATTATTTCATTGGTGGCAGCAAAATTACAGTGGGCCCATCAAGGTTGTAAAAAACCAGAAGTAAATTAATAATTAAATGAGAATGTCTACCAAGAGACACTAAAACTAGGCGGGATAGGATAATGTCACCCTTGCAGAAATACACAGATTGTTCACTAGTGTGACACCATGGAGAAACTGCTGTGCTGACCAGAAGGGTATAGTGGTGGTTGCCAAAGGTCCTTTTTTTTTTGCAGGGTATCAAGGGACTATTTATACATTTTGCCATAGTTGGGAGTAATTAGATGGGAAGGATTATACTTTAAGAAAAAGTGAGAGACCACCAAGCTTGTGTTGTATCTTTAGGAGGTATTTCTCCACCCCCTCAGTGAACAAACACATGCACATCCACATGTACACTGTAAATACACCAACACAGGCTGGCCCTGCAGCAAGCTCCTGTAGCAAAGTACTCAAAAAGAAAGTCACCTTGTCCATTCCCAGCCCAGTCCAAAGCAGCCTGTAGTGCAGCAGAGGTTTTGGTTCGTTCGTGTACTGCTTCACTAATAGACACACAATCTGTGGTTTGGTTAGAGGAAAACCACAGCAGGTGCCGAGCAGGAATTCAGGAAAGCTGGCTTCAGTCTCCTGCTCCATCATCAGCTTGATGCCTAATCTGGAGAAAGGCACTCAGTTTGCATCTCAGCTCCTATTCAAAATGGCCATAATCATCTTTTCAGATTTCACAGGGATATTTAACACGTTAGAGGCTGTAAGAGCATCTTAGTTGCATGAGTGCTCCAGTTCAAAACTGTTCAGTTCCAAAATGGCACAAATCAAGGTTATCTACACTCCTATATTGCCTTTGATTCACATCAAATACATATGAGTTATTGCTCAAATATCCAAAGTAGGTAAGTTTGAAGTGGTTTCAGACTGTCACAGCCACTAGGTTAGCCTCTCTTGCTACTCAGTGGTCGGAAAGTCTATAAAGCAGTAGTTGATGGGCAGCAGCAGTAGATGTAACATGCTGAGTTTCACATTTAACCACTGCCTTCATCAAGAAAAAAATCAAAGTATCATAGAACGGTTTGGGTTGGAAGGGACCTCAAAGCTCATTCTATCCCAACCCCCCTGACATGGCAGGGACACCTCCCACCAGCCCAGGTTGCTCCAAGCCCCATCCAACCTGGCCTGGAACACTGCCAGGGAGGGGGCAGCCACAGCTTCTCTGGGCACCCTGGGCCAGGGTCTCACCACCCTCACAGGAAAGAATGATCAATAAATTCAGTGAGGGAATCTAGTTCTGCCTGCTGAGCAACTCTCATCCTCCACCAACACTGCACTGGCAGTGGGACCAGGAGGAAAGAAGCACATTGAACCTGATATCAATCTACACCCAAGTGTAAGTAATATAAGAGACAGTCCATCAACCACACCAGGAAGGTCAGGCTTCAATTCAGTTCATGTATTTTGAAACCTTAAGCAAGTGCTGCAAGTTTTTACCTTGCAATTACAAAGCCAACTTGAGTCCTCATCTCTGACTCAAACATCTCTGATCTTCGTGACACTATATTGTGCCAGTGGTTTAGGTCCACACATTCTACCTATATAGATGTATGTTCTCCTGATCTTAAACCACCATCCTCCTAAAAGCTTCCCTCTCAACCAGCAGCTCGCTTCTCCTCTGCCTGGCTTCACAGTGCTGTTGTGAATCTGGTGGGCTGCTTGGCTTGCCCTTCAACCAGATTAAGGTACAATTATTCCAGGAGCATAAACAGAGAAATCTTTTCAACCACTGCTGCAAATGGGCAAGGAAAGCTGTCAGGCAGCAATACCAACTCGACAGACACGGTGTGGGTGGACAAAAATAGGAACACCGGATCACTGACCTGCAGCAAAGGTCTTTGACTTGGATTGCCATGAGGGCTCTCAGTGTCTGGACAACCGTCACAACTGTTACTCAGCTGTTTAGCTGCAGATATTACACTAGTGCTTACAAACCACTGCCAATGACCAAGGCATGATCGTGCCAAGTGAAGTGGAGGCAGGGGATGTGAGAGAGTCCTTGACATCTCTCTTTCCCCTGGGACCTAGCTCACAGTGGGATCAGGACAAGAAAGGGCAGGTAGAAATGAGAGATTCACTCCCTCCAGCCCATCCTTGGGGTTCATTTATCTCAAAGTCACATAGATAGTGTCGAACAGGGATGATAAATAAGGACACCTAACCTAAATCCAAGGCTGAGTCTCAACCATACGGGCATCCTGACTGCAGCTACTGAGATAGAGAGCACTGGGAGGTAGGATAAGTCCCTTGAGCAAGCTTTTTAGCCCCATCACTGCTGCAGGAGGGATATTCATGGAGTTACAAGATGTCAATGGCACCTAAAGCCACAGCCTTGTAGGTTTTGATGAGACTGTGCTATATGACTCTGAAAGGAAGGAGAGCAGGGACATCTCACAGTAATCTCCAGCATGAAATCACAGCCTCCATGGACCAACCTCTCCATTTTTAGTCCCACTTTCTGACACAGCCAACTTCAAAGAGTCAGGACAGGCCCTCGGGAACAATCGACCAGAAGGATTACAATGAATTTCATCACTCTGCAAAGCTTGTTTCACACGCCAAAGAGCTGCAACAGGAGTTCAGAAGCACTGAGCCTTTTAATCCAGAGGCAGAAAAGCTGTCAGCCAGAGCCAGACACCAGCTAAATCCAGGATATTTCTAATCCTGATCTCAGTGCTGTCTAGGAGCATCTGGTGGTGGGGAGAGGGGGAGACTTTTTTACCAGCCAGCACTCGCTGGTGGCATTCTCCGATACACCAACTCTGTCATGAGGAATGACATTTTATGCATACACACGGGAACAACTGAGCTGGGATGGTGATTCCTAGAATGCACAGCTGGCTGGGCTGCATTTGCCTAGGAAACTGGAGACTGAGGTTCCCCCATCCCAGCCCCAACCCTCCATCCAATCACATGGACAATAACAAGGCTCGAAGGCTATTTATAGCCTTACAGTATGTCCCTCTTCGAGGTTGGTGCAGTGAAATGCTGATCCTAGGCACCTGTGCTGGCCAGTCTGAAAGATATTCATGTTCAAGCAACTCTAAGGCTAGGTACAGGCAAGTAGATTACAGGAGAAGGTAGAAAGCCCCTTCCTTTCCCCTCCCTTGCTGGATGACCCAGCACAATTGCAGACACTTTGTCCTTTACATCAGTCCCACAGGGAAGCCCCCAGGCAGAAGGGTAAAGCTTCATGGGATGAACATGGGGTGAAGAGTAGAAAGCATTTCAGCTGAGAGGATAAGGATGGGAAAAAACAAATTAAAAAAAAAAAAAAAAAAAAGTACTACACACCCAAGCTGTCAGTTGCAAACCCAGCAGCTCTAGGCAGAGTGGAAGGCTGCCAGAAAATACGGCTGAAGGGACATTTAGGACTGAGGTCAGTCAGAGAGGATATCTCCACCCTGGTTCCCTACCATGAGTCTGTCCAGCCAGTTTTAAAGAAACCTGGCTATGGAGATGCTACTCTGTCCACCCTCTACTGAACTGCTGCAAGAAAAGCATCCCTCAGCCGGTGTTGTGGCAGCATAAATCCTTTCCTCCTCAACCTACCTCATGCAGTTCTGGAGAACCTGCCTTTCCATCCCTTTGCACTGTAAGACCCTCTCCTCCCTGTGGAAAGCCTGCAATCTTTGTCCCCACCCCGTGTTTTCTAGACCTGGACAGTCCTGTTTCTTTCCTTCTAGTCTCCCTCCAAGGGTTTTGCACAACACTTGAAGCCCAGGGACAAAACCAGGGTGTAGCCCCATAACTGAGACTTCACCCCTCCAGCAGAAAGATTACTCCATGAGTTTTCCATCCAACACTCCCGTTTCCACCCCCAAGTGCAGCACCTTATTGTCCCCACACACCCCACAACGGCATGAACGCTCACCCCAAGCAGTCTGCAACGCACCTTCATGCCCACGAGGTTATTGTGGAAGTCCACCCTGGCTCGCAGGTCCTTGTTGGGCTTTCTCCCCAGGAATTCCTTGACGAACTTGTTGCTGTACTTCAGGTTGTCCCCGCAGCCGCCCCACTGCCAAGCCTCGCGGTTCTCCAGGTCGGGGGCCTCGTCGCAGGTGCAACGCTCCATCCGTCCTGCGCTGCACGCCTTGGCCATGGCATGTGTCAGCCCCGCGGAGGAGATGGCGTACAAGAAGGCTGTCTCCTTAAAACCTGCAGGAGAGAAGAGTTTGAGTGATGTCAAAGCATGCCGAGCTCTACGCGCATCACTGGTGATGGAGAGGACACAGTGGAGGGCAAGGATAGAGGTAGCACCAGTCAGGATTCAAGAGTGCAACTGGAATCTGGCCAGCTCTGTAGCTGTCACTCTACAGACAGTCTCTGCCTGAAAATAGAAAGAGGTGAGGAAGAATTGGACAGGTCATGGTGGTACCATCACTATGGTACAGCAATACTGCTACCAAGGGGACATCAAATTGCAGGAACCCAGCACAGACTTCCAGTCTGATGGTTGGGGTAGAAACCATGAGAGCTCCTTGTTCTTCCTTCTCCCCCTGAAAAGGATCACCGGGTCCTACGCCAGCCCAACAAAATTGTTAACAGAAGGCACCTGAAGGCTGAGAAGCACACAGCAGCCAGCCTGTCACCCAACACAGCATCTCCCTCAAATGCCTCAAAAACCAGTTTATACTTCAAACCATTTATGCACAACCCTT
Source organism: Podargus strigoides (assembly GCA_028020825.1). NCBI lineage: Eukaryota > Metazoa > Chordata > Aves > Caprimulgiformes > Podargidae > Podargus > Podargus strigoides. Next base: position 55,957,140 of record CM051623.1, on the reverse strand, counting down.
TTTTACACCTTCACGCTCACCTGCAGGGATGTGACAGCATATGCTCCCCCCTATAGGTAAACTGAGGCCCAGAGAGACTCATGATTTCAATTAAAATTATAAAAGTCAGAAATAAAAAGCAAACATGCCAGTATTTATAGCTTCTCATTCTCTGGCTATGGAAGCCATAAACGACTGCATATTTGAGATGCAATTCCAGAACAGCTTTGGATCAGACTCAAGAAATCCCCCACTCAAAAATAACACAAGTGGATGGTGACAGTAGTGGATATATCTGTAAGCTGGTGTGTCAACCAAGGACAGGCAGAGACACTGCCAGGTCATTTTTGGAACTGTTCCTTGGGAGGTTCATGGTAGTCCAAGCAAGCTCATGGGGTGCTACCCTGGCCCACTCCCAGGTGTACAACGCTGAACTTCAGCAGAAGGCAGACAGAAATCCTGAGAGACTGAGGTTTGGTCCTCCCAAGAAGGCTGACTCAAACCAGATCATGGTAGGAATTCTCCAACCATTCCACTGCTCACCTGGAAAAGAAGAGGAGGAACATGTCCCTCACTGGAAGGAAGGTTAAAATAAAAAACGCTCAACTCCACACTCACTGAGGACACCATAAAGAGTGGTCAGGGTTGAGAAACTAAATTTAGGGGTTTTCTGTTTCCTTCCAAAAGTTAGACTGTGTCCTCAGGCACGCCAGAAACACCTTCAGCATTGCAAAGTCTCTCACTGGGAGTGGTGGGAGATTTTTTGCTCAATTCACACAACAAAAGCTCATGGAAATGCAGACCACTAAACTCCTCTGGGCAGAAAATGCCTTCTAAGTAGCTTTCATCCTTTGTAGGCTAGTTCAAGTTTTTTCTAAGTTACACCCTAGGTCAGACTGCCCACATGCCTGTCAAAGGGATGTCACTGCTAGAGAGAGATGCTCCCAAACCTCTACGCTCCCAGGTTGTAGAATTGGCCTCTCACCACACACTACTTGTGGTATGAAATGGAGAGGTACCAGCGTGCTAACAGAAAGCCCTTGATGGAATAGGGCATGTGAACTCTCCCTTAAGAGTCTGAGACATTGCAATTAGCAGCAAGCAGCCTGGATGTGGTCCAGTTTAGTAGATAGCCCAGATCTACAACCTTCTTGAAGGCCTCCTGGTTCGAAGCGCTGAATTCAGAGCGGTTGTGAAATCTCAGCAGAATTTCAGTGTCGTGCAAACCACAATGCATACCAGGTTTGACAGAAAGCCAGGAGGAATGGTTCATTTGGCAGGTTCTCCCCTTCCATCAGTCTCCCCCATCAGCTTCAGCTCTACTCCTCCCATTCTCCATCACTGAAAGCTTCACAAATTCCTGGTGCCCATCAGCACGGGTATCATCTCGCCCACAGGCAGCTCAGACAGCTTCCAAGCAAGTTCATGTGACATTTGGCTCTGGCCAGGTTTAAAGCCATCTCCACCACGCACTATTTGATTGCACCAAGATATTTTGTAACAAGATAATGAGCTTTAAATCAATGCAGGCATTCTAACCCCCCGTGCATCGACAGCCTGCCGTCCGCAGCTATCCAGTTTCAGCCATTTCCAAAATTGTTCACGAGTATCCAAAGAGGATAACAAGTCCTTTAAACAATCCCCCGTTATTTTAAGAAATGAGCTACATCAGTCCAAGTTGCAAACCAGCAGCTAGGCTGTTCTGGTGACCAAGTGTAAAAATGAAGGAAGAAACTTTTTTTAAGCAAAATGCGAGGGTTTTTTGGCTTTTTAAAAAGCTGTAATGGTCCTGGAGGAGAGGAAGCAAGCCCACACCCATGTATTTGAATACTTGTGTCTTAGTGGGTGATACATGTGCCCCTTGGCCCTGGGGTATCACTTGCTGCAATGCTGAACCAGGAACCAGCAGCTCCCGGAGAGGAGGAGAAAGATTTACAGGGCAGTGTGTTATGCTGCAGGAACAACATCTGAAGGATTTACAGCATTGGTGGAGGGCAGAGATGTTGCAGGGGCATAAAACACAGAAGAATGAGACAGCAGGCAGAGCCTTGCAACCCTCAGAGCTACCATTTATTTCGTGGGGTCTTGACAAGGGGTGGTGGTGGTGGGGGATGGTTCTCCACAGTGTTTTGAGACAGCTCAACTTCAGGCTGCTTTGAAGTACCCCTTGGTGAGGTCTACCCATGGGAACAGGCACATCTGAAGGAACGAGCTGTGGCCTCCAGGTGTCAGCATGAGAAAGTGCTTGGCTTTCCCAAGGCGCCACTGATCCAGGGACTCCTCTGGCATGCAGGGATATTTTTAAATGTCTTGCAGCTCTGGCTGGACCTCTTGGGTTTCATAAGGACTTTCCTTGTTTCCACTGCAGGCAGTGACAGTACATAAGTTAAGCCTCAGTGCTTCTGAATTACTCCTCCTCACTAATTAGCGAGGGAGGGAGTTTTGCAAACCTCTGCTCTTATCTTTGTGCATGTCCAGCCCTGGGTTTCTAGGTCCAGTTCCATCGCTGAGTGTGGGACTGTTTGGAAGTCACTAAAGCCCTCGAGACCTATGCAAGCTATCTGTAAAATGGTCCTGCTGCATCGTTAGCTTCAGTCCAGAAATAAGAACTGGATTTTACTGGGCGGGTGCAGGAAACTGGACTATATGATGTAGCACAAAAGGAGGAGATAAAAACACCACCTGCTCCTCCAATACTCTCAGCTTCTGGTCATCTCCACCAGAGCTGCTGGCAAGGGGTGTGGGAATTACCACTTTCATCCCTGGGTAGAAAAGGACACAAACATTTGCAGGTTTTGCCCTGCACTACGATAGGACTCCCCCTTGCCCCCACTAACAGGACAGCACAGAACAGCCTGGTTTGTTTTCTTTCCCTTAACAAGGCACTTTCTCAATTTCTTTCCTAAAAGGTTGTCATAATAAATAGGAAAAATAAAATTAAATTAAATTTAAAAATACAGGGAACAGCTTTGGGAATTTCAACACCTTCTCCTCCAGCAACATCTCAGTTCCCAGCAGAGGTGAGGAGGAACCATAGCTCCTGGCTGCAGACACATACACAAACATCTCCAGACTCCAAGGAGAGGAGCCATGGCTAGCAATGGGGAGTGAACAGGGGTTGCTTCACTAGTACAAGTGCATAAATTACTGCTGTACACCACATCCTTTGCCTGCTGAGCCTGGCTTTGTCTTTACCTTCTAGAAGCTCTTTTTGGACCTTGGGGGAGGTGGTGACCCACCACTGGCAAAGGATGCCCCAGGAAAACCACTCTGCAAAACACCAGGGAACCTGATGGGTGCAGGAGGTGCCAGTACTTCTGACTGAGCCCCCCATCCTGCTCACCTCTCTTGAGTAAACTGGCCCGGTAACGACCCTCGAGGGTGCAGTTCCAGCGCTCAAAGCGGAACTGGTACTGGCACTCCAGCGCGCTCATGCTGATCGCCTCCATCAAGGTCTCAGCCACGCCGGGGTCCCGCCGGCACATCCTGCGTTGCTTCTTCTCCAGCTTCAGGCGGTCACAGACTTTGTAGTGGGCTTTGACGGCGGCTTCCTCCATTTCTGAGGTCAGAGGGAGGATGGTCAGGGGTTCATTCCCCGTCAGCCTGTAAAGGAACAGAGGGGCACAGCAGTGAGGATGGAGAAATACGTTCCATGGTAGAAATGGAGGCTGTGGTGGGACTGGGCTCTCCCCATCTGAGCACCCACGTAGACTTGCCAATGCCTGGGCAAGGAGTGATTTTACAGCAAGGTTCTCTCTGCAGTGTGCAAGCAAGAGGAGAAAGGTAAGAAGCAATACTTGGATTATGTCCTCTACCAGCTCTCACAGAGCTTATTGGGACATAAGACCTTGGCAATCTCCACCATAGGACTGTATTGAAAACTGAAATAATGAAGAAATAATTGAAGGTACCTAACTGCATGAAATTGGGAAACCAGCAAAAAGACAAAAGCGTTACAGCCACTCCCATGTGCATAAAAGAAAATCGTTTCAGCAGATCCAGCAGAACTGGCTTGGGAAGCAGAGGAGGGTGATTCGTCCCACCAGACCTCAGGAGACACGCTGAGAAAGCATGTACAGGCAACCTGCCCTCAGCAGGAGAGATCTTTACATAAAACCCAGCAAGCCACAGCCTGAAGCTCAAGAGCAGGACACGCTTTTACAGGCGACACCGCCAAAGGCTTTTACCAGGGAGAACAAGCTCAAAACCTAAAAAATGGCCTGAAGAAATACGTGTCCCATTACCCTCTCCCCTGCCTTCTCTGAGCACAAGGTCCTTGACTTGTACAATGTGCAACAAAAGAAGCCAGCGTACTGTTCCCGGTGTCAAGTGACGAGCTGCTGGAAAAGGACCAGGCTGGCATCGGCCCCGGGGAGCAGAGAGGCTGCAGGAACATCTGCTGGGCTCATGAGCAGTTTGTTGGCTGGGCTGTCCATACCCCACTCTCCTGGCTCTGCCCTTTTCCGGCCAGGTGCCAGTCCACGCAGTCAATGGGAATCACTATGTAGGGTTTCAAAAGGCCTGAAGACACGTTTCCCCAGCCAAAAAGGAAGAATTGCTTAAAGCCAAAACTAAAAACATGCTGGAACATTGCAGTCCTGCACAGGAGAGCATCACAGGCTAGGACATTTCCATCACTGCAGGACCATGGTGGTAAATGGGGTAGACGACACGCGCTCACCTCCTTTGCTGAACACAGAAGAATCCTGGAAACCCTTTAAAACTCCACCTTCCCTGCAGGAGCAGTGGTTTATTGTTTCTTTTTTTAATGGGGATTCCTCTCTAATCAGTAGGATGTATCCTGCCAGGAGCACAGTCCCCGAGGGCGAGCAGCTAGGATGCTTCAACTCCCAAACCTCCTTGCACAACAGGCGAAAAATCCTGACCTAAGCCACAGCCTGAAGCATCCCATACAGATCCAATCATTAATAACGATTTAATGAGCTGATTTAACATCAGATGTCTAAAGGAGGGAGGAAAAAACAATGGCTGGGTTTGGATTTCTAGGAGAACAAAGAGATGGGCAGGGAAATGTTCTCCTTCAGTTACCTTCAAAAGTATTAGGATTTCCAGAAAAAAAAATGCAATGGTAAAAATGAAGTCAGAGTGATTTGTGGGAAACATGGAAAACTAGCATAAGAAGTATAAATTTCCCAATAAATAGGTTTTCCCCCAAATGATAAAAACACCCAAAAGACCAAACAGCAACCTCCATCTGAAGCACCAACAAATGTTAATCCTTATGTTTTCACTCTGTCTGGACTGGGACAGAGTGTGGACTTGGGCTTGACTGCTCCCAAGGAGATGGGACATCACCCAGCCCTGGTGCCTCATTAACCAAAGCTCCAAGCAGGCTTGTGAGAAAGGTGGTTTGGTCTGAGCTTCACAGTAGTAAAGAAAACCTCCAGGACATTTGTTCTTGGCCTTCATCAATACTTCTGCCCTGAAGGTTCATTCTTACAAGCTTTCACAGTTGGCACAAGAGATATCCTCAGCTGGCAAAGAAGAGAGGGAGGCATGAATGCATTTTCTAGTTCCCCCTCCCCAGTTTACCTTTCTGACTGAGCAGGTACTGTTCAACTAAATGTTCTGGAAAAGGTGAGCTCTAAGTATCATGTAGCAGATTGCTATCAGAGTGAGGAGGGATACAGGAACTGATCCTCCAGGCCAAGATTTCTGTAGCACAATCAATGATTTTGAACCTTCTCCCCACCCTCCCCCTTAAGTGCTTGGCTTTGAGATACTTCAGAGTATAACTGCTGATGGCACAGACCGATTGCATGTATCTCCAAAGTGGTTTCCAATAAGAGTCACCTAAATAAAAACAAAATAAAGACCCTGGGATAGGGAGAAGGTGGAGAACAGGATTTGGGGTGAGCCCAATGTCAGAGGACAGCCCTCCAGCAGCCACTCAGAACCAACAGATGGAAAGTCCTGAGAAACAACAGAAAAATGTCAGGAATGTCCATTTTCACTGCCCTGTGTAAAAGGCTTAGGTAGGAGTTCACCAGCTCTGATATCTGGGACACGTGGGTAACAGCCACACATGGGTCAGCATGCAGACACCTTCTTCACCCCAACCCAAAGACAAGACACCAACACAATGTTCTTATAGGGAAGGCAGAACATCTTTTTCCACCTCCTGTTTCCTGAGCCAGCTGCGCCCTATCCTCACCCATTAGAGAGAAGGGGGCATGAAAACCCAAACTGGTGGAAAACAATCCATGCTGAATGAGGATTCATCCATCACTGCCTGGCTTATTGCTTGGACTAATTTCACTGGCTTTCAAATTGGCCTGAATCAGAGCAAAGCAAGTGAATTATGAAAGCATCTCCAGAAAAAGACAAAGAGTAAATTTAGGGGAATGGAGCTTTTCCTACCCAACAAACCATGAAGCTCTTCCAGATGAAGACCTCCATGAGCAAACACAGGACACATGCACACACACATACACTTTCCCTCCCCAGTGCTGGATCCATGCCCATTTCAGCAGAGGGGGGGGGGACACCAATGCAGCAGTCTCAGCTTCACACACACATTCCAGCAGCCCCAGGAAGAAGGGTGAGGTGGCACTTTTCAGAGCATGGCATCAATAATAAACAAGTGCAGGCAGAGCCAAGGAGAGCTGGTGCCCCCACTCGAAATGCCACCTTGGAGCTGCCGCTGCATGGAACCTTTATAATCCTATAAAGCCCTTTTATGCAACCTAGGCTGAGTGAGGTCTCGTAAGGCAACAGTGTCAGTCAGATGCTTTCTCAGCTCCTCACAAAGACCAAGCTGTTCCTTCCAAGGAAATTTTTCAGGATGGGGGATAAGGGGGGTGCTTTTTATTTTATACACACTTGATCCACAACTGTTATGATTAAACTGCCATCCAGTACTCTGTGAAATTGTATTATTTCGGATCTAGGGGGCTGAGTGCGAGATGAAGGTGTGTTTGTCCACTAGGAACCTGGAAAGGGACCAAACAGCTCATTGCCCACAACCCATGGAGCTTTAACTCTCTGGAAATTAACTCTGGCCTCTATGGGAGCAATATGAATCTACAAAGTCAAGAGATTTCTGCTTCAGACTTTGCCCTAATCTTCTGTGCACCTTGCCTGACCTCTTCAGAGCAACACATTTGCACTGTCCAGCCCTCAGGAAGGATTTGGCTGCTCAGTGCCATACCAACCTACCCAAGAGGAACCTTTGCAATACCATTTGCACTCTTCTCCTTCCAGTTCAAGCTGTCACTAGTTCAAAGCCAGGGAACCTGAAGGTTTATCATCACCAGCTGTAAATAGCAAGACCTATCCGGTTTGCACAGACGCTATTGGCAGCATTCAACTGCCTTGGTTGTGAACTTCATGTCAAACATTTCTAATTGTTTTGCTGTCCTGGAGTTCATATTCCAATCATCCAGGCTTGGGAGAGATGCCACACAGCCTCTGCCACTGCACAACTCATACCAATAGCCATGTAGCCCAAGTTTTATCTGTAGCACCGTGGAATTATTGCCCTTTCAGAGAGGCAGCTCAAGATGGGTCCTGCTTTCAGCTCATCTTGGAAGTCAAGAGTTGTTACTGCCACCTCAGCTCTTTTTTTCAACATCCCTGTATTTTCCCTTGTTTAACTGGGATGTTCCTGATGAGAATTTGAGAGGAGGGTGAGACAGAAGTAAGGTGACTGCATAAACCTATGAGTGCACTCTGGTTTTTTACATGCTCAAGCCTTTCCTTTGCAAGTGCTGCCAGAGACACGAGCCAAGGTGAGCTGCTTTCCTGCAAGGAACCACCTCTGCTATTCCTGCCTGGAATGACAGGCCTGCTGAAATATTGCATTCCTATCCCAGCGCTTCCTTCCCTGCTGGGAGATTTATCTTTGGTACATCTGTACAAAGAATGAACTGATTCTATTTTCACTTTTTACATTAATGTTTTTCCTGCGGTATTTCTACTCTTCCAACCCTTTTTGTTCTCTTTCCACCACTTTTTTCTTTTAATAATTTTAAAAATTTCCTGAAAAATTGACAACTTGAACACTAACCTTCACTACAATACCTAAATTAACAATTTCAGAACTCCAGGACCCAGACTGAGTTATGCTAGACACCAGATCTATATTATGTTTTGCACCCAACACCTTTCAGTTGCACTCTCTCTCCCCCACCATCACACTCCCACACTGTGAAGCAGCTTTCCTAAACTGATGTACCATGGGCCCAACATCCCAGAAAGGCTAATTGCTATTTGAAGGATAAGAAGCCACAAGTCCAAGAAAACACTGAATTCTATGGTGAGTGATGAAGACTTGATATTTGGAGCAAGAGTCAGTTGATTCTTCAATGGCCATCTCATTCTGCACTGAGTTGTTTGGGGTTTTTAGGTTTTCACAGGTGCAAGTGCCACCATTGTGCTCACACTAACTCAATGTCCTTTGGAGGAAACCATCTAAAGAGCATTCACCAGCCTCAGTTCTGCTCTTCCCAGAGCTGTCAGAAGCATTTGTGAACCCTCAAATCATTTGGGATCAGAGAAGGCTCTCTTTGCTACTAAATGATTAGTTTTCCATTTTCTCTCTACCCCTCAAAGTCAGAACCAACTATTTTTGCTCCAAGATGCATTGCTCACCCCAGAATTCAGGTATTCATGTCTATTGCTCTCTTGCGATGACCACAAAATCCAAAGCCACACATGTGAGTTTCAAAATTCTCTGCTGTTCTCTGAGCTGCAAAGCCAAAGGTTTCCTACTTTGGCTAAATGCATACACATGAAAAAAAAAAAAAAATCCCATATCCCCCTGAGACCTTACAAAATAATGATGCCAGGTATTCTCCAAGCCTCAGTAAGGATTTCTCAGCTTCCACAATTTCCTGCAATCTCAGCAAGTCTTAAATCCCTTCATGAAGATTGCTCTGTTAGAATTATTCACTTCTAGCTCAACCCTTCTTTGGTGTAATTTTTCCACCAATCTCCTCTGGCATGGTACTGTGACACTGGGGGGGTCAAAGAAGGTGACAGGAAGAAAAGTTTTTCTCCTAGCCTGGGAAAACAAAGACCCATCCAGGGCTTTACAGGACAGAGAAACATCCTACACTCCATCTAGAAATCAAAATCAGCTTTGCTAAAATTCCATCTATCCTGGCACTTTGCAAAGCTTCCGTCCTTTGTCATCATCTGTAGACCACTGCCCCTTATGCACATGCTAGTTCTTTCCCTTCAAGATCATTCCCAAATCTATTTGTGCTCACCTCTAACTCTCCATTGTCATTCTCCACAGACAATGTTCTCATCCTCCTCTCAGTAGCATGGTACACACACAGAGCTTTTCTTTAGGTGGAAACCCCTCAAATGGGGACTTATTAGTTTATTAGTCAATAGTGCCCAGATCCCAGTTGCAGCTTCTACTTGCAAAGAAATAAGTAACAGCCCTCCCACCAGAGACCACCATAACATTACACACTTCCACCATCACATGGTAGGAGCAACAGGGCCCTGTGACCTCACTGCATGCAGGTGGAAAGCAGCACACACTACACTCCTACCCCAGTGGAGAGCATGTGTTTCAAAGAGGGAAATGCCTTCAAGTTCTTGGATCTGCTTCTGAGTGATGGGAATTAGGAGAATAGAGGGGAGAAAAACTACAGCATGGTGGAATTTCCAACCCAATAGACCCCACTTAGGAGGGAAGGAAGCATCAGTCTCCATCAGATTCCTGATGAGATGTGAAGAAGGTTGTAGGAAGGTGAGGGTTGATCTCTTTTCCCAAGTAACAAGCAATGGGATGAGAGGAAATGGCCTCAAGTTGTGCCAGGGGAAGTTTAGATTGGATAGTAGGAAAACTTCTTCACAGAAAGGGTTGTCAAGCACTGGCCCAGGCTGCCCAGGGCAGTGGGGGAGTTCCCATCCTTGGAGGGATTTAAGAGACATGTAGATGTAGTGCTGAGCGACATGATTTAGTGGTGACTTGGCAGTGTTGGGTTAACAGACTTGATCTTAAAGGTCTTTTCCAACCAAAATGATTCTATGATTTATGCTCAAACTTTTCCTTTTTTTTTTTTTTTTTAGGAGACAAAGGTGCAGATTCTTGTAGGCTTCAAGTATTCAAACCTGTCCTCAATCACTCCTCTGCCTGGATAGATCTATACGGTGGTTTCTTTGGGGCCTCTTCTCTGAGAATCTTGGGCAAGGGGATGGAGGAGTAGGTATGAAGAGGACCTGCTACACATACTTGCCAGGTTCTCAGGTCCTAACCAGAGTTACTTCCAGCATCTAGTGAAAAGAGAATTAACAGCTGCTTCTGGAAGTAAGAATTTGCTGCTGCAAGTCTGCAGCTCTTCCTTTTCCAACACTGCTCTCCCAAATGCTTCTAACTCACATCAGCTCCTCTGATCCTGAGTCATGAAGCTCTTTTCAGGCTCAGATGCTACCACAGAGATAATTTATGTCTGAGTTTCCTGTTTTAGCCTTAGCTAAACGTTCACATAGAAGTCAGAGGACTTCTCCCAGGCTGGTCACAGAGGTCCAACCAAGTGGAAATCACCTCAGGCCAGCTGCCCTGCACTGAGAAGAGAGTTGGACCCCAACACCTTTACAAAGGAGTTGTCACATCAGTTCAGAAGGGATTTTTTGGTGAATGGGACAAGGCATGGACAGTTGCTACATGAATAAATAAGCTTCCATGCAATTTCTTGCCAAAACATGCACTCAACTTCTCCTGTACAAATTACCAAAAAAGAGTTTGGCACATAGTATGAGGGCAAAATTTAGCAACCAAAGGAAAAATACTTCAGTGAATGAGCAGGGAATATGTGACTCAGTTCAGATGTTAAGGGCTGTAGATGTTCTCGTTATGGTGAATTCCTGCATAGGACCTATGGAACCTAGGTGCCACGAGGACCAGCTATTTTTGCACTGTGGCAACCAGAAATACCACAAGCAAATAGTCGAAGCTGCTGCAGCATTTCCCAGCCATGCAAGACAGAAGACCCGCACAGGTTATGAATTACAGCTAATACCACTCCCTTGAAGTAAGGAAGCATTGCCTTCCCTTCTGCTTCCCTTCCTCCAGTGAGGAGGACACAAGCAACCACAGAGAAACCCCACAGCAGAGGAAGGAATCAAACTTGGGTCTTTCAGCCTTTGGTGGTGTGCCTGAACCACAAGGCTGAACTACCTCTCCTCCCCCTTTCCTTACAACAAACTTCATTCAGGAAGTTTCCAGTCCACCAGAGTAAAATACATTTTTATTTCAGGCAAATATCTCAGAGCTGCAGCACTAAGATTCACCAACACAGAAACGAAACAAGACGACAAATATTCGAACCCACCCTACAAGCATTGGCAATATTCCCTTGCAATTCCCCTGGCTTGTGCTGAACAGTCCCCAGCACCAAATCGCCTTTAGAAAACACTGCTGGGTTTTTGAGGAGGGGGAGTTCAGTTTTTATAACTCAGTGATGATTAGATACCCTTGGAGGTCACAGGTAGGTTGGTCCCAATAGCTGCCTGCAACCCAATTCCACTGGAACATCCCATTTTGTCCATAGGCAAGCAGAGGTGGAGAAAGGAGGCGGGGAGGGGGAGAGAAGAAGAGGGGAAGGTTGTTTCCTCTCCCCTTCATCCTCTCAAGAATGAAACAGCAATCAGCAAGACTTACAAAGGATTTTTCAACCCAACTTAAAACCACCCGGTGAACTGCGGTGCCAGTGGAATGCACGGGCCAGGCGGCAACAGGGGCTTTGCCTCCCGATTTAAGACGGCATTAGCTTTGCCCTTGGCAGCCTGTGCCAGGATTTACCCCCCCTGCCAACACTCCCATTCCCACTTGGACAGTTCTCAGACCCCCAGTCCTGCAACCCACTGCTGCTCCTTATCCCAACCACTGGTTATTTTTATTTTTATTTTTTTTTTCAGTTTAACATCATTTCTTCTGGCACGGGTCCCACTCGACTGTAGGCAATGTGTAGCCATGAGTACATTGGTACAGGGAAGCAATTAAGCAGGGAGCAATGCAAAGGAAAAAAAGATGAAGAAATAAGCCCCGAGAAGAAAATTAAAGGCTCGTATTAACTCAGGGAGGAAAGAGAGGTTTTCAGAATGTTTTCTATTGATAGCATGAATTGGTGAGCAAAGAGCACATGCACATTTCTACGCCTTGTAGTAACACAACCTTGCAGCAGGAAGACAAAGCTACCATAAGGTAGGGGGTTTTGTTTGATTGTCTTTTTTTTTTTTTTATTTTGTTCATTTGGGGTTTTCTTGTGGGTTGGGGTTTTTTCAGGGGGTTTTGTGGGAGGAGTTGTTTTGGGTTTTTTACACTGTTGAAAATCCTGTCATCTCAGGTTCTCAGATCCCTCCTGCAGGAAAAAACCCTCAGTTTCATCCCCAAGTGGGGATTGGAGTAGCTCATTTTAATCTAGAATTGGGCCTAAGAGCTCTGCATGATGTAGAAAATGGACATTTCTCGATCACACTTACAGAAAATATACATAACCATCCCTCCTCTCCATCTTGCTTTTGAACTGTTTCTGGTGGGGTTGAAAACCACAGATGTTATGGATCACACAAGGGAATACAACAAAATTTGTAGTAGATCTTTTAAAAGACAGTAGACCAAAGAAAACGGGCCAGGTGCTCAATGGCACAATTTTCTTGCAACAAAGATTTGAGCCATATGCAAACTCTGTTACATTTTCTCCTATCATGAGGCCTGAATTCCTAAAAAGCCAGAAAGTCATCTGCAATATAAACCTGCAGCAATAGTTTTGTTTTTCTGTTCCAAGCAAAGGAAACCAAACTTCATGGTCTTTCTTGGTAGCTTCCTTTCCCTGGAAGAATTGCACATATCAAAAGATATTCAGCATTTGAAATCTAAACAAAGAACAAAAAAAAAAAACCACAAAAATACATTTGTTCATTGTGCTTTTTCCACTGGTGCTGCCTTACATTTATTCCAGCAGGTTTACAAAGGTGGCATCAGAAAGCATCACACATGGGGTAAGGGCAGCTCCAGGTCCCAAAACACCTTCCCTCTACAGCTCAAGCTGCTGATATGAAGCCTCATGAAGCCCTGCAGATCTGCCCAGGGCAGTGGAGGGATCAGAGCTGCTGACTAAGACCAGGTGAAACGTTAAAAAAACAATAATAAATGCTAGACACACTGAGAATGGAGCCTTTTTTCCAAACAGCATATCAGTGAACTGCAAGGCTCATCGCCAGTGGATGTTGTGAAGCCCAAAACTATGAATATATTCCAAAAGGAATTAGGTAAATTCAGGAAAGGGAGGTTCACCCAGGTGGGTGATGAAACATGAGGGCTTGAACGCAGCCTCTGGTTCAGGGAGCCTCTAAATCCCTGACTGCCAGGAGCGAGCAGGACATGCCAGGAGAAACATCACTTGTCCCACTTCTCCATGACTTCCCCAGGTGTCCATGCCTGGCTGAAGGAACCTTTGGTTTGACCCTGTCTGGCAGTTTTTATGTTTTGAGCACTGAGAAAGGCACCTGTAAGATGCACTGCAGGACTTCAGCTGCAGCATTTAACCCACCTACCCTGTCCAGCCCTTCGGACAACAGCAAGAGCCAAGTGTTGAGCACAGACCACACACCAACAACTTGCAACGCCGCGTCGATGGATTCGCACATCCAAAGCACCTCGCTCCCTCCTCGGAGAGGCTATTGCTGCTGCACTCATTCCCAGTAACCCCACCTCCCCAGTCCCAGCAGCCATCCTGCCACGTCCCCAGCGAGCCTCCCACCCACGGCAGCCCCCGGCATGACGAGACGTGGGCATGCCTCGCACGGCTCCAGCAGCAAGCCAGCCAGCCATGTGTCAGTGTCAGTCTCTCCCACTCGCCCTTGCCAGGGAACGCATCTGACTTTTTGTAATGAATTGCCCATTTGTCTCCCTAACACCTCAGCCAGCCCTTTTGTCAAGCCCTTTATCTCACGAATTTAACAGCTCCGCAGCGCACATCACGCAGCAGTACTTGGCCTCTTCCTTTCCCCCCTCCACGTCCCGTCTGTCGGATAAATCGTGCTGTCCCTCCCAAACACTGCCTGGTCTGTTCTCAGCAGATGCTGCCCTTGTCCAGACCACAGAGATTGGCAGCCAGGGTAGAAACTCCTTGTAGCCAAGGCAGCAGCTTCCCTTGCTGCCTGGAGATATCCCTGAGCACACACACACACTCAAGTAGCACAGCAGCTAAAAAGAAAATAAAATTTACTCTCCAGATGACAAATCTCAGAAGCTGGGGGTTGGAAATTGAACCATTGACAGAAGCACAATGAATGCAAAGAGCTCCTCGAGTTTGTTGGCACACAAAAACAACTGGAGAATGAGCTTCCTTCCTCCTTCCCCACATTTTGGAGGTCCCAGCTGGAAGCAGTGACTGGATCCTAAACAACTTCTAGACAAATGACAACTTCTAGAAACATGCATGCAGATTCAGGCAGAAGGGGGTTTTCAACTCCCCCCTCCCCTCAAAACATTTTACCCAGCCCCTATTATATATCACATGGAGGTCAGCTCGTGGAGTATTTAGATGGTTGGGCGGTTTGACACATCAGCTGATCTATTTTGGGAGCAGTTTACAGCTCTGCAATTCCTCCCCTGCACAGCAGCGATAGCTTTTCCACTCTAATGTCATATTATCCTCATGGCAGGTTTAAAAACTAAACAGGTGAAAAAACAAACTTTCTGGGTACTGGAGAAAGCAGGATGCATGAGAGACACCATGGTAATGGGATGGGTAGAAGTTTATCCTCGTTCCGAGCACAAATAGATATGGTGGGGATGAACTGTGAATAGAGAGGCTGGTTCCTTACAAAACTCACAGGCTCTTGCATAAAGATCATCCCATGACAAAGGGTGTCTCATGAATGTCTTTTTGAAGGAGCTTTGCAGTCCTGAGGTTTTACAAGCCTCAAGTGGAACTTTGACAGTCAGATCTCCAGCTAAGCTAACTAGCTCTAGCCAAGGTTTCCAACTCATCAGATAAGGATAAACCACCAGAGCAAGAGATGACATTCTTGCTGATGCATCCTAGAACAGGTTCCCATGAAGCCAACAACACCTCAAACCTTACTGTTTTCTGCTCTAGATGCAAGGGCATTGCATGGTCCTTCCCTCACTGCATCCATTGAACAATATCACTCTCTTTGCCTTGATCTCCCCCATCACCCCAAAACACTGCTCCTGCACACCACAATTTGTCCCAGCAAGAGGAAGAGGGAAAGAACAACGTGAACATCTGCCATCAGTCTCCCAATGTCCATTCATCACCACCAAGAAAGGTCCAGGTCCCACACCATTACAGGAATCGTGCAGTCCTTCCTCAAAGGATTGAATCCACGCACAGTTCTGTGGAAGGGAAGTAGATGTTCTAACAGTGGCTAATCCAAGGTGACAAATAAATTGATATTGAAATTCTGCCCCTCTACTCTGCTTTCATGAGACACCCCACCCCTGCAGTGCTATGTTCAGCTCTGGAGTCACCAACATAACAAGGACATGGACCTGCTGGAGAGTCCAGAGGAGGGCCATCAAGATGATCAAAGGGCTGGAGCACCTCTGCTATGGTGACAGGCTGAGAGAGCTGGGGTTGTTCAGCCTGGAGAAGGCTCCAGGGAGACCTTAGAGCAAGTAGTGATAGAATGAGGGGTAATGGTTTCAAAATCAAAGAGGGGAGATTTAGATTAGAGATTGGGCAGAAATTGTTGGCTGTGAGGGTGGTGAGACCCTGGCCCAGGGTGCCCAGAGAAGCTGTGGCTGCCCCCTCCCTGGCAGTGTTCCAGGCCAGGTTGGATGGGGCTGGGAGCAACCTGGGCTGGTGGGAGGTGTCCCTGCCATGGCAGGGGGGTTGGAAGAAGATGAGCTTTGCAGTCCCTTTCCAACCCAAACCATTCTAGGATTCTGTGATTCTAAGTTGTCTTTAATAGACCTGTGCTTCTGGCAGGACCCTCATTTACCTTTTGAAGGTGACTGGACTACAAAATATCAGCAAGGACCTCATCTAGAGCTACCTTTGTCAACACTTCAGATGGATACCCTCAGAATACTCTGTGACTTCACCATATACATATTTTTTATGATACTAGAGTCAATGTGAACAATGAGTCATGTTAACCAAAACACTTTAGAACAGGGAGAGCCAAAGCTTTATTCTATGAGTGCTGCTGAGCAGACAAGACTGCATATCATCCATCTTCAAAGCAATACATTTGTGCTCAGTAATCAAAATCCTTTATGCATTGTATTAAAAAGGCATGTGAGGTACACTCAACCAACCAGTATTAAGGACAGCATTTCCTTCCTGTATTGATCATCCATCCATCCAACTAAGTTGCATTAAAAAGGCAAGGGGGAGGACAACAAGCCAAGTGTTATACATAGCAAATTCTGATTAGATTATGAAACTTTAAGAAGATCTTAACAAGTGGACAGTGTGCATTTTACATAATTAGCTTGTTACTTATAAATGCCTTCCATAGTGCCAATGGCAGATTTTCACCACCTAAAATAGCCTAAAGCTGTTGGATTCAAGAACTCCTGCCATCCCAATTTAGATCAACTCAAATACAGAAACCACGAGGTGGTTTCGTTACACCGAGATTAAGAATTGAATCGGCTCTTGTGTGCCTGGGGTAAAAGATTACAGAGGGCAAAGACATATTACGTCACGCTGTACCTGACCAGCCCAATCCTCACTGAATGTGAAAGCTGTCCTTCACAGCATTTTGACAGATTTCAGGTTACTTTGAGGGGGTTAGAGCCTCTCTTTAAGACTGGATGTAAAGATGCAGCATTGTGGGATGCCACAGCTGTATGTATATTCATTTAGCAGAGAACTGCTCCCCACCTCTATGAGACATATGCTTCATGAAGCTGGCACCGTTTCACCTCAATTCCAAGCAGAAGCTCAGAGCAAGCCTCAAGTTACAACCACTGCTTATAAAAGATGCCCTCAGAAGTAGCAGACCAGTAAGGAAGCCATTCGATTTGCAAGTTGCTCATGCTTGACAAGGAAGTCCCAACAAATGCAGAGCTACACCATGTTGTTCCTACACCAGTCCATGCACCACTCTTTCCCAGTGCCTGCAGACATCTAAAGGTAAAAACATTTATCAATTTTAAGAAATGCAAGAAAACCTGCCAGAAAAACATCTTGAAAACCTGTCTCATGGGAATAAGATCCACAGGCTTAGAGATATCCCAGAATGCAAATGTCATCCAATACACTGTCAACCAATTTGTGCAAGTTCCTATTTTCTAAACCACCCATCAAGAGCAAGCAAATCAAACAGAGCAGACAGTCCTTAAATCACTGGTTAGTCAAAACCACCATGGAGGTAAGTTATGAGCAATATGGGTACATACTACATGATCTTCACCTACTGAATAGCATTAAGAGATATACAAAACTGCCATGGTATAGCAATGAGCATGTCATATAAACCCATTTCCAAGGACTGAAAGGGAAAATGGTGGCCATGTACCTAATACAGCATACAGCCCCAGAGAACTTGAGGAAAAAAGGAAAATACTTCCCATTTCCCTTTGTCTTAATAATTTTACTCCTTATATGCCAGAATTGTCCTTGGGTCCACTCTCAACAAATCTGCAGTGCAGGATTTGAACCTTTTCCTTTAAAAAGATTATCAAGATACATCTGAATAAATGGCACAAGTTACAGCTGACTATGAGAAACTATAGTGAGATCAGAAGATCCAACTGAGAGAGGTCCCATTAATCCCCACATTTGGGAAAAAAACAACAGGTAAGAACAAAAACCAACCCGTGCACTTTCTGCACCCAATTCCACAAGAAAAACCCAGGTTGATATTCTGTCTTACAACAGAAATTATGTGGTCTGAAAATACATGATCCACCTCCCAGGCCAGGGCTGGACGATCAATTTTTCCCAGACTGAAAAAGGTATTTAGCTGACATCTCATTTGAAATAATTATGATCTATATCCCTGAACTCCTCTCGAATTCAGAATGTTTTAGAGTCCATCTGTGAAAAAGAGATGAAGATATTGGAAAGTTTTGTATCTAAATTATTCCTTGTGAACTCCTTTGAGAAGTAGAAGTGGAAAGAACAAAATCATTATATACAAATGACTTGCAGTTCAGCCACTCAAGGCAACATCAGCATAATTATGTGTATGCATTAGGAAATCAACTCTATCTAAAAAGATTCTGTGGCCACATTCTGCAAAGGAGCACCACATGAGATATTCTTTTCCAGATTCCCATCTTGTCTTCATTCCCTCAGGACAATTCGATGGAAAGGAGGCAGTGGACGATGGGAGAAGCTAACTGCTCTTATGAGTATCACTTTGGAGAATTACAATTCATTCTAGCAGGGCCACAATAGAATGCAAATTCAGCAAAGAGCTTTTACAGTTGTTCACAAGGCAATTAGGATGCCTCATTTTCCAGGCACAGAGCCTTCAGGTTTCCCTAGTGTGACAGCTAAACAAGGGATGACCTACAGTGGTTTAAAGCACTCAGAAGTAATAAAAAGAAAGCTGACTTGCAGCATTAGAAGGGATGCTGCAGATAAGTGGGCTCTTGATAGCTTTCTCTTTGATCTCTGTGTCTCAGAAAGCATCTTAAAAACACCCACAAGGAATCAAATGTGTTTTCCATTGAGTACAGAACCCGGATAATGTGTTCTAAATGAGCCTTGCAGTTAATGAGAATGGTAAAGAAATATTTCATAATTGCCCATTCACTGAAAGAGGCAACGATTTTGCAGAACAGAACTTGCACACAATCACAAAACCAAATTCCATTGCAGTGTGCATGCAAAGAGGAGATTATTTAGGTTACTCAAACAGCTCAGCTCTGAAGTCTCCCCAATTAAATTGTGAAGCCTTACATTAATAGTAATCATATATTAAAAGGTATCTCCACATACTTTAGGGGCTGGCATTAAATCACACTACTTCTGGATTCACATGCAGATGCACTTCAGTAGTTATGCTGTTTTCACATGCTTTTGCCAAAAAACAGGGTAAGCATGACAAGGGATAAGCAAATTCCAGAGACTCCAGCCTATATCTGAGGGGTATGTACACATCAGGGAAATTCTGTGGCAGGTATAAACAAGTAGATAATAAATCTGTTTGTGACAATGTTTTAGTGCAGGTGGAATTTGTCAGACATGGAAATAGTACAAAAAGAAAAATTTAAAGACACATTGGGCATTATTCTGTAAGCAAGGTAGCTTTGCTCTAAGTCTTTACAAACAACCTGTATCTTTTCTTTTCAGCTTAGCCCTTCATATCCTGACATGACCAGTAATGAAGAACACTGAGAACTCCCTCCCTGGACTCTTCCATCAACAGATGCTTATTAGAGCTACTCACAACCTGAGCAGCTCCAGCCTGAAATGGAGTTTCCATCTGTCTTCAATACACACGTGGGCTTCCTTTACAATTCCCACATCCCACTTCTTTCAGTGGGTCTGGAGACTGAGTCATCATCCCCAGGATGATACAGGGTGCAACTACATGCAACCTATCAGAATTAGAGCAAATAGGCTTAAAAAAATAAAATCAGACGGATCTAACTTAATTTCCAAGTGTCATAAAGGTGCTCAGCTATACAGCAAGATCTCAAACAGCTATGAAAAATGATACTGGCACAAGAGTACAGACACTTAGGTTTTCCAGAAAAGAAACAACTTGCCTAAGAATCAGTCTTCCCAGAAGGTTTTCTCACCATAGGGGGTAAGCAGGACAAGAGCTGTCCACTCAATACTAGATAACATGCAGAAGACAAAAGTCAGGGCAAAAGAAGTTAAAAGATGACTGAACTATCAACTGTACCCCACTTGCAGTCCAGTTTAGCACAGGTTGTGTTTTCCCTTGAATCCTGTGGCAAAGCATATTTGAAAGGAAGGGTCTGAATGCAAGTCCAAAGAAAGTAATGAGGAGATTCAAGGAAATTTAAACTTAAACAGATACATACACCAAGATGAGATATCTCTTTGGCTTCTTGTACAAGCTGAACTAGAATTCCCAGAGCTTTAAGCAAATCACTGCACAGCAGCATTGCTGGAGCAGCAGCTGAAACCCTATAGCACTGCAACAAAACTTGGCCACGTCCTTCTCTTAAGCTTTACGTCCTTCCCTGGTAGACAGTATCACATTCCCCATCTCCTTTCTTCATCTGTGCTTGAGACTCTCCAGTTGGCCCCATGTCAAGAAAACTGTCCCACCCCTAACCTTGGTCTCTCATCCCTGCAAGAACATGTGCCTTCTGCCAAGCCTTCCACCAACCTCCCCAGCTCCCTCCAGCCCTCCCTGAGGTTACAAAGGCATCCAGCATCCCCTGACCTGCATCCCCAAGGGACACTAACCCACAAGTCTCACACCTCACTTCCTTGAAACCCCATGAGCATGGGTTACACTTGCAATTCTACAGGCTGAACCACAGGAACACGAGTGGCAGGATCTCACTTGCTTTGCCAGCTTTCTCTTCACCACTATCCCCAGAGTGACGTTTGTTTTCTCGGTGGTGGAGAAAGGAATCCCTCCAGTTCACCCCTCCCCAGCTCCAAAATAGCAGTGGTTCAAAGTGCCCCAACAGCATAACACTTGCATAGGCAGCTGGAGCAATAAGCAGCACCAAAACTAAAATCAGGGAAAGACACATTATAGCAGAGAAACAACCAGGAGACATTCACTTCTGTTTGTTGTTACAGACCAACCAGCAGGTCTCAGGACAGGAGGGAGTAAGAATAACGTATCCCAGCACATAACTACTGCTATTACTTATCAAAACCACTATTTGTATTCGTTTCTTCCACCCTGGGTCAAAGTTTAAGCAAGTACTCAAGACTAGTTTCCTAGGCTCATCATTTCCAGCCCAGCTTTCTGACAAAGGACATCCATGTTGATAGCCTTGACAGTTCAATAACAAGCTCTGATCTATTCTGGAGCTGTCGAGAAGCAAAGTCAAATTCATCAAAGCAAATGGCAGCTTCAGGGAGGAAAGTAAGGCCCAAATAACACAAAGATGAGAGGAAACCTTTCTACTGGAGCTCTGTAACACAATTTCTTTGTGAATCAAAAGCATTCTTCACATTGGAATTTTCCTTCAAGTTAAAGAGGGCTTGCAACTAATTAAAAAAGCCCTCCAAGTTTCCAAAGTATTTCAAGTGATAAAACCAAAGTTACAGCCTGAAAATAAATCATAACAGTAATATGCATACACTTGAGAGAAAAAAAAACCACCCAGATATAAACCTACACTGGAAAAATCTTACACTTAGTGCAGCCAAAATGCCAGTTGATACATGTCACATTTGGGTGCTCTAGGCAACGCTATCACAATGGCTAATACAGGCAGGCAGAGCTCCAAGACGAACGTCCAAAGCCCAAGAGGACACACAAATGCTCCCTGGAGCATTAGAGAACAGTGGTGGCATCTCAGGCCTTCTGCTGAAGCTTTCACACACGTTCAGCATCTTGAGCAGCAGCGCAAGTTGAAGCAAGGCTACGACCTTTCAGGCTAATCCTTCTTGAAGGAGGGCCTCAGAAAACATTTAGATTGAAGTATCCATGAGATTAAGATGTTTATCCATCTTGTATTTTGCACATTTGTGATTTCAGCGTCTCCTGGCTGCAAGAGTTCAGGAGGACCAAGGGCCAAGAAAGAAAGAGAGCTCAGGCAAAGGGAAAGGATAGCAACGCTAACAAATGCTTCGTGTGTTTGCTAGAAACCTGTCATCAGTCTGCAAATAAAAGAGTAAAACAAAATTAGGGGAGATTTTTCCCCAGATGGAAATACCTTGTGCAGCTGAGTTGACAGATCTATTGGGCATAATGAGAACTAAGAGCATAATGTAAGAGGTGCTCCCTGCTAAGACTTTCCAGGTGTTTATATCTGGCTTCAACCAGAAGTGCCATGAACCCCTTAAGATCACCCCAGCCTATCAACAGTCCAAAGCTGTCTCAACACAAATACTAAGAAGGAGGTCAGTTAACTCTCTCTGTGACTGGAGATACTGTGCTAGCGACCACATGCAGAGATGAGAGTCTTCCCTTCTCCCATCCCAAACCAGAAGAGAGTCATCCCACAGGGAAACCTCATGGAGACACTCACATTCCTGGATCCTAACACTGGCCTCTTCCAAACACAGCTCACAGCCTGGGAAGAGGTCTCCAAAGCAGCTTTGGCCATGTACCATAGAAAAAACATGTTTTGTGTGACTGCAAAGTGGAAAAGAGTTTAGATAATACAACAGAAGGAAGGATGAAGACAGCAGTAAGAAAAGAGTGTTCTTCACAACATACATGGAGCAAGAAGAACAAGGTTTTTTGGCAAGAATCATGGAACCATAGGATAATTATGGTTGGACGGGACCTCCAGGGTCATCAAGTCCAGCCTCCATCCCATCCTATTCCTAACCATTAGACCACTAGCCCAAGACAAGTAAAAGCCTTTCTAACTCATTTGCTAACCTCATCCTAGAATAACTAGCATTTGCAGAGTGCATGTAACATAACTTGCAAACTCTAAGCTCATGAAGCTCACACCAAACATCTTTGGTCACAGGTGACGAGACATCACTTTGTTCAACCCCAGCAGAGCCACACCAAGCTACAACTCTGCTACAGAGTCATGCCTTTGAGTCAGATGCCACATGGCAGGATTTGCATGGGGGAAAGGGATGAGTTATCCAGTGCTTTTCCGAAACATCATATCATCATAGAATGGTTTGGATTGGAAGGGATCTTAAAGATCACCTTGTTCCAACCCCCTGCCATGGGCAGGGACACCTCCCACCAGCCCAGGTTGCTCCAAGCCCCATCCAACCTGGCCTGGAACACTGCCAGGGAGGGGGCAGCCACAGCTTCTCTGGCCACCACTCTCATAGCCAAGAATCTCTTCCTAATATCTCATCTAAATCTCCCCTCTCAGTTTAAATCCATTACCCCTCATCCTATCACTACATATCCTTGTCAAAAGTCCCTCTCCAGCTTTCTTGTCAGTCCCTTCAGGTACTGGAAGGTGCTTGAAGGTCTCTGCAGAGCCTTCTCCAGGCTGAACAACCCCAACTCTCTCGGCCTGTCCCCACAGCAGAGGTGCTCCAGCCTTCTGATCATCTTTGTGGTCCTCCTCTGGACTTGAGGTTTCTGAGCTCAGTACATATTGTACCTCATTTAGGATGCTGAGCTGGTCCTGAGTAAGGATGGTCCCAGACAGTTTTATGTTCCTACATGTTTTGTCACATCAAACAGGTAAGTCAACAGAAGGAAAGAATTTCAGGACACCATTGGACACTCCCCACGCAAATCTTTACAGTCTCCCCAAAGTAACCTTCATTGGTTCCAAACCAAAGGCCCCAGAGCTTGTGAGGCAGGTTTAATTTTAGAGCACACTCATCGGATTTGCTTACATAATTTTCTTGATTTAGAAGGCCTTTTATTTTCCTTAGTGAGAAAAGCTGCCCAAATTTATCACGTTAAGCAGGGAGCTGCTTGCCCATAAGAATCTTAAAATACATTGGCTGCAATTTTCCTTTTTAAATTTGCATATCACAATTAGGGCAATATGGAATTAGGGCAGCTTTAAAAAGTGAGGTGAGAAAGAAACCATTAAAAAGGACAAATCCTTATCAAATTATATTGGCATTTAAATGCAACAGTCCACAGGGTGTCCAGAGGCTGCTGAAAACAGGGCAGCAAGAGATCAAGATATAGTTCCAGTCTGAACCTGTTAAGCAGGACGTAAAAATCGATGAAAATCATTATTGTAGGATTTTAAAATAGTTTTCAGTGATTTTAAGAGAACACCATCTTTCTGTTCAAGGTACATTTATAAGTATTGGAGAAGTTGGCCATCTCAGCTAACTGAAAAAGAGCTTAGTCTGCAAAGAAATTTCTCTTTCGGGTATCTCACAAACCAGTCCTCATAGTACAGAGATGAGACTTGGCAGAAGCTTGGATACTACTCTAGAATTACTTCTGTTCAGCTCCTCCATCCAGTGCTCCTCCTGGTCATCACTTTATTACAGCAAAAATTCAGCTTGAGGTTTGTACTTACCAACCTGGTCACAGAAAAGCCATAAAACCCTTATACCAATAAACTGATCACTTGATCTATTACTCCTATTTTTGACCCTGTTTACTTCATTTTTGTAGCTGAAAGTCGGGCATCTACTGTAGATACTTTGCAACTCTACAGACAAGTTGCAGGAGTAGAAAGAAGAGATCAACTGACACAGCCTGAAAGCAAAGCAAGGAAACCCCACAGACCCCATGAATGCCACAGGTCAGCATCCCTCAGACAGCAGGCTCACAGGAGGGAGAGTTCATTTCGGGTGTTGCCAAGTTTCTTCCACCTACTGAAAACCCATCCCAAAGGCCAGCTCCAGCAGCTCCTTCACCAGCCTGCCCAGCACTGGTAGGAATGCACAATGGAAGAAGTCAAATCTCAAGCAGAATCATTTCATTTGGGTCCAAAATGCAGCTCACAGGTCTGTACAAGTCTTGCACTTAGGATTCCAACACTCTTGACTACTTACAAGAGTATCCCTGGAGTTCACCACCACCACCCTAAGAAGCCCCAGGGGAAGGAAAGCCACACTATGGGTTTCTCTTTGATGTGAGCAATTCTCACTTCAAAGGCACCTCTTTAGCCTCCCTCCTTTAGAGGATGGTTACAAACTCCATCAAATGCCACCTGCCTTCAGTCACTGAATTCTGAGGTCTTTTGGCCACAAGCTTTGAGTAAGGGTGACACCCCAAGATAGAGGCAAGAGACTAATTAGCTAATGCAGATCCTCACCTCCAACTTGCTGCACACAAGGATGGCAATTCCTCAAGGGACCTGGCTTCTCTTTTCTATTGGAGTACCTCTTCTACCAGCATCTGCAACACTATCTATTGTCTTCTACTGAAAAGCCTACTTTATACAAGTACAGCCTCAACAGAGAGGCCTTCAAAGACCTACACTGGAAAGGTCCCCCAGGCTTGTCCAAGCATCCCTAGGAGATGAGGTTTTGCAGATGACAGTTTGGCAGGATGTATTAACGCATCTCTTCATAGATCATGAGGTTGAAAGACAGCATCATCCCCAAGTAAAAATTTGCACCTAGGTGAAGCACCTCTTTTCAGCAAGACCTTGGTGTCTCCTCAGGACTGAAGCTACAAGTTGGCTGCTTACACAAAAAGTGATGTGTGTTCAGTTGACATAGTCTCTTCAGGACTGCCCTGAGCAATAGCCCCCAGAAAAATCTAAAGACATGCTAGAGCTGAGGTTAATGGCCTCATGTCTTAAAGAAGGAAACACCAACACCTCATGGTATTAAACTCATTAGGGCTTGCCACCAAAACCAAGACAAGACCTCTGTCTTGCTAATATAATTAAAAATCTAAAGGATACAATAAATTTATAGAGCTAGGGTTTTTTCCCCCCATACTGTTAGAGGATACTTTGAATATTCCTTTTTGAGGGCATTCTTTGAGCAAGAGTAAAACAAAAAAAAAACCTCCCAGGACCTGGTCACTGATTTACCTTACTGCTCCAGGAAACTCAGCCAGAGAAACCAAATTTAATGCATGAATATGTCAGCAAACATCTATGTTGTCATTCTCTGTGCCCACCTCATGACGAGGTACTGAGGAGCAACATGGTGACATTCTTCAGCCATGCACAAACTAACTGCTACAGAGAGAGAAGGAGGAGTTCCTTGGCAGTAAGAAAATAAAATGAAGTCAGGTTATGGTTCAGACAGTGAAATTTCCATCACTTCTTACAGGAAAACCTTTATTGCTAGGAAGTAAAGAACTGATGAAAGCAGCCAGGCTCACAGCAGAGCATCTTACATTGAGCATTCGAAAGGGTGGTGTGGGAAAGTGCCTGCCAGCAATTGTTCAGACACTTGCAAATAGGAGCTTTTCCAGACCCATTGTATAATCCAGCTGTGGTGGGCTGCTGTGTCCTTCTACCTCTGCTCCCCAAAATAAAACCCAATAAAACCAGAACATCTCCAAATGCCTGGTTAGAAAGGGACTGCTGGCAGCTTTGGGCACACTCCACCACCATCCCCATGGCTGTAAGCAAGATGCAGGCTTTGCACAACAGCACAGTGGGTTCTTTGAGGGATTTCAGAGCTGCAGCATCGCAGCACAGAGCAATCTCACAGCCCCAACACAGCAGGACAGCAGCATCCATGTCCCATTTGTGTGCAGCTCCTGTTCCCTTCTCCACAGCCTGTGGGACACCAGGGGACTTTTCATGAGAGCCATGAATAACCTGAGCTAAAGACACAGAAAGTTTGTGTGCCCACCAGAAAAAAAGCTCATAAAGCTGCCAACTGCTCCTGTGACCACCCACACTGCTCACCTATTTCTGAACTGATGCTAAACTAAGTACAGGAGCTGAAATATCATAAGCAAGGGGAGATGCAAGGAGGGTTATTAGCAAAGTAAACCTTCCCTCTGGCAGGCTGAAGAGGCAGCACCAAGAGCTATGCTGGCACTCCTTTCAGTCATTGGGTTTAACCCTTTCCTCAGGCACCATCCCTGTGGAAGATGACAAATAGCCATCCCCTCCCCAGCCTGCTGGCAGCTGCTCAGCAGGGGTTAAATTTGGAGCCAAGAGCAGTAAGGGATCTCATGTGAAGCCCAAGGGGTCAGGATGGTGTTAAATTGGTTAATGGACTGCAGGAATGCAGGCAAAGGGATGGAAAGCCTCATCTGCAGAGGGGGTCAGTGCTACACCTCCTCTCCCCTTCAATGCAAAGCCAAAATGTTTAAGGTCTGTATGAAGGAAATTGTGACAATTTTCCTTCCCCTCACTTGGTGCTGGCAGGATTCCCCTCCTCACCCCAACACATGCATCATACAACACCTAAAACACAGAAGAAACCCTCTGGTCCTGCCCAACTCTCTCCAAAGCAAGAATTATCCTGCCCACTCACCCAGGGCATCACAGACATCATGACTATTTTTCACTCAAGCTTCAGGGAAACAGAAGCCAATCTCTTTCACAACTGCAGCTCATCTTCAATGGGAGAGTTAAATTACTGAGCTAAGAGGATGAGTGTGCTGTTGAAATACTCCCATTTAATCCAGTGAGTTAAGGACAGCAGAGAAAAACTGCTGTGTGACTCACTCTGCACTAAGTGAAAAAGCAAAGAGTTTGGTTTGAACTGAAAAAGATTTGGAAAAAAAAAAGAGAAAAAAATATAAAAAGGAGAGCAAACACCTCTAAAACCACCTCAGATTTTAAGCACCAAATCAGCAGATGCAGTGGCTGGTTCACACATTAGCCTAGGTAATGTGTTTGCAGCTCTCTGAGAGGCTGCCTATATTAGTCATGTGTAAGGGGACACTTCAGCAATGCTAACTGGAATGGATTGAGCGTAGGAATGCAAAGTGGGGTGGTTAAACCACATCAATTTTGAAGGAGTGCCTTCACGCAAGGCTCTAAGTGCCCTTAATTCAGTTTAGCCTGATTTGCATTGCAATCAAGTATGTTAAAGTGAATTAAAAGGTCTTTAATCCCCAAGGAGAGTGTTTCAACCAGGGCTAGTTAAGAGTAATTGAACTAATCCACTTTAAAAGTCAGTTCGGATTAGTTGTGCTAAGTGGCCATGCAGATGAGGCCTGGGAGCACAGGGACTGTCTCTACCGTGCAATAATCCCATCAATCTGGCTCTGGGAGGACAGCTACAGCAGGGCTGGTTTGCTCTCCAGAGGCTGGGAATGGTCCAAGACACTCAAATAAGAACACTAATAGAAATGTCTACTTGTGCATGACAGGTGCCATCTGGTTGTGACTGAAGGCATTTTCCACGTGTGTTTTCTCATACCATATATGCTGGGTATGGCCAAAGGGGAAGCTGTTTTTATGGGCAGCTCAGGGACAGAGTTCCTGGCCCAAAAAAGTGCTGGCAGCATCTCTCATTCAAGCCGTGCCTGAAGCTCACATCCCCTCACTGAAATACCTCACACAAGTTTGTAGGTCTCCACTCCCCCATCCCAGAGATGTCAGGAGATGTGTGGTGTGCTCAAAGGACTGAAGTGACCACCTTCACCACACATTAATGGCAAAGGGTGGCTTGGTTTCCCCATTTAGTGCTATCCCACCCACCCCAGTCTCCGGGGGTTACCCACTTCCCACCTGGCTTGAGCAAAGCTAATTCACCCCCACAGACTTCCCACAGGGAAAATAAACCTAAGAAAGGGTGAAAGAAACCAAAAAAAGGGCTGACAGCCCCCCCAAACCCCATCCTGCCCCAGTTTCTACTGCAGGCACCTCCTCAGCCCAGGCAGCAGCGCAGGGCAGGCTCAGCACAGGTTTTGCCTTTCTAGGAAAGCACCGAGCCCCTCTGATCCAAGCCAGTTCTTCTTCCCCAGCTAAGAATAATCCCCCCCAGCTGCTGTTTGATTTACACATTACCATGGATGCGCAGTGTTTTATATCTGGGAGATGCAGACTTGCTCCCTCTCCCCCTGTGTGTGTTTGTTCTAGTTAATGTTTCCTGTGTGGTTCAGCCCGTTCTGCCTACAGGTATGTTTATTCCACTACTTTAGCAAACCAGCAGACTTTTTAATGGAACTGTTGATATTTTTCCTGGCTGATCCTCCTGGAGAGGCAAAGCAGTGTACAAATGAAGTTCATTCCTAGCTCCAGCCTGAAGCTACTCTTCTCCTCCTGGGACCGCAGGGAATTGAAGGTTTCCATTGCACTGGTCAGATTTCTTCCTTCTCCAGCCTTCAAGTTTTAGATATATAAACAGAGGCTCTCAGGCAGCTGAGAGCAGCAAGAGCAATGTGTGGCTGGTGTTCCCTGCAAGGGCAGCAGCTGCACTGAAAATCCAGCCATGCATCTCCCAGCAAGGCTCTGGAAAAGGACAGTGGGTGCAACACTGCACCTCTAAAATGAAGCCTCAGCTACAAGGCTTGTTTTGCAGTCAGATCTTGCAGGCTGAAGCTAGGGGTTTCCTGCTTATGGGCATTTTGGAGATGGCTAAGCCATCAGTAGATCCCCTATGCATTTATCTTTGAACCTCCTTTCCTGCTGCAACAGGAGCAGTAACTCCAATCTCAGAGGGCTCTGCTTCATCAGGCACCTACAGGATATGGTCCATAGTCCAACAGACCTTTGGTGTCCTTAGAAGAGCCAAGGGATGTGCACCAGTTCCCTGCCTCAGCTCACAGCCTGCTCCCCCTGAGAACAGCCCTGTTTTACAAGCTGAAGTGCCCTGAGGTTAATAAATGTGTCCAAAGCCTGGCAGATGCCTGGCAATCTCTCTGCTCTCTTCACCCCCATGGAGCAACAAGGTAAAACCTACTCCTGGCCTCTGAACACATCCAGATGGATCAGAAACCAGCTCTAGAGCTACTTTAAATTGAAAGCACTTGAAAGGAGTGCTCCAAAGAGCACCAGTAGCAGAGTAAACAGCCCCACTCAAGCAAGGAAGAGCATCTGTTTGGGACAAGGTTACCCAACTGCCCCTACCTCTGACCCTGTGCTGCTGATCTGTCCAACAGCCAGTGAAGCAGAGCATCCCCAAGAGCAGCTCACCAGCCTCATACCACACAGCACTGGAGCAGTCAGCCCCTAGGAGGAGATGGGGTCACCATCCATCTCCCCACCATGAGATGCCCCCCCTGCCTACAGCATGGTCTGCAAGGAAGAGCATCCCACCCCAGCCAGCTGCTAAGGGACATGGTAAAAACAGCCAGCATCACCATATAACAGGGTCATCAAGCCTGGTGCAGTCCCAAAATCTGATGAGTCAGAACAGGCCAAGCCTTCAAGCTCCCCTCCTCCCTCTCAGTGCCAGCTCCAGCTCTCAGATTTTTCATGAGCTCTGCAGCAGCCCAAGGAAGTGCCTCAAGAGATGCAGTGCTAAGGGAGGATGCTCTTCTCTCACCCTGGTCCCTCCCACAAGTCAGTGTCTGGGACAGCCCACAGGGAACCCAGTCCATGCACTGGAGAAGACTGGGACCATAAGCTCCCCAGAGAAACTGCAGTTAGTTTTAAGGCATCTCCACTACATCAAGTGAGATTTGTTTCTGCATAGTTATTGATTGTTCTGCAATCTCAGGAGACAAATGTAGGATGCCTGGTCCCACTCCCCTCTAAATGTCATCTCTTCAGCCCAGCACCTGTCCTGCACCTTGCAGAGACAGGTCCCTGCCTATAAACACAATTTCATCAGCTACAAAAACCAGCATGGAGATGATGGCTTGTAGCACTGACCACAGGGACTGCTCAAAGCCTTGTTCAGTCCAGTTCACGCTCTCCCAAGAGCAACTCTTCAGATTCAGTCCTCTCTTCAAACTCATGCTAAGCCTCTGGATTTCCAGAGTCAACATGGGACAAGCCAGAAGATAGAAATAGTCACCAGGGATGCAACACAGCTGTGCTAACGAGCCAAAGGAAGTGTTGGATCTTTGGTTAGATCCTGTAATTCAGCTCAAGTGGCTGTTTCACCTCTGGCCTCTCAGATCAACTTGCTAACCACAGACTGGGAAACAGCTCCCTGCTAGCTCCCAGCAGGAGATTTATCTTTGGCAGTGGCTGAAAACATCCCTACCCCCTTCACCTTTGATTACAGAGAGGCCCAGAGATACAGAAAGAGCTATGCTATAAGTTTGCCAGGTATTTCAAGATCTCACCTTACACTGGAAGAGGATTAGGGCTAGAAAAGAATTTTGTCAAGATTAAGAAAAACAAGTCACTTCTTTTAAATAAAGTATCAGTTGTGGTGAATTGTCCCCAGAGGGGTTTGGGCTTCAGGATAGAGTTTCTTGTCAGAGGAGATGGGCAGCCCTGGAGAGCTGCAGCACAGCAGGGCTTGCAGCAGAGCAGTAAGCTGAGCTCCGTGTCCCTGAGCTGGGCAAGCTTCACTGAAGTCATTGATCACTCTGGGAGAGGTCCCTGCAGCCAACACCAATGGAGCCAGCCCAAAAGGATTTACCCAAGTTAGAGCCTCAGGTACCCAGTCCCACCAGCTGTCCTGGCTCTCAGGTGAATTCCCCACCCTGAGCTGAACTTGGCTCCCAGACACTCTGATGTCATGTGTCATGGCTCATTCATTCACATTAATACTCACTCAAGCAATACCAAAGCTGGTTCTATACAATGGAGAAGCTCAGCTCTACAAGCAGTGTCACTTCAACAGGCAGGGGCATGTAATGCTGTGACATGCCCCAGGTCAGTGGGGTACAGATGGTCCTATACCTGAGGGGAGACACTAGAACTCTCCTTTGAGACTACTGAAAGGTTATCTAGGTTTCCTCACACCTGGCTGGGTTGGGATACTTGTGCTGGAGTTAGAGCAGTAGGATGTAAAGAAGCTGAGAAACACCAACATACACAGTGGCTTTACTATGCTAAACTCAAGTGGAGGCACATTGCTTGCCTGAGTATTTTGCAGTGCTTTGTCGGATGTGCCCTCACCCACACTCCCCAACACTGAAAGGCACTGCCTTAGAAGAGGCTCTTGCACCCATGGGAGACAGCACTGGTTTTCCATGGGAATCAGGAGACACTGAAGTCAAAGTAAGATGTGGAGGAAACCATCTGAGAAAGGATCTGGGAGACCTCCTGCTTCAGTGTTAAGGCCAAGCAGAGTAGATCCCCACCAAAACAACCACACCCTACCAGCAGACAGCTACCAGAGGTCTTAGCACTGATTCAAAGTGAGGCATTGTATTTGGTCAACAGGGTAAAACAAAGCCCCTATAAGCTCATATTCAGGCATAACCAAGGAGCACTATCTCAACACCCATAAGACTGAACACTTCACCTGGGCAACTTCAGAGAGCAAGGTGTTTACTAACAGTAATCCTAAGAGATGGAGCCAGAAAGCCCCACAAGAGGTCCTCTTCAACACATCGAACCAGCTTCACCTACAATCCTCAGCTGGAATCTAACAGAAGTGCAGTTATGCTCCCCAGGGCTGCTTGTCTTTGTCTTGTTGCCACACCAAGCATGAGATTACCAGTCTTAAAGAAGGAACCCACAGAGAAGACATCACAATGAGGATATTTAAAAGTCAGAGCTCACTATGGTAATGAAAGGCAGTCAAAGCACCCAACTCAGCAGGGGTGCACAGGTCAAGATCTACACTGGGAATTAGCTGTGGGCAGATCACAAGGACCAGGGTGCAGCAACATTTCTGTGAGGCTTGTTTTAAGCAATTGGTTAGTCTTGAAGACATGGGTGAGCCCACTTCAGTAGATGTTCATCTGGCAGTGTTTTTGGAGCAGAGTCATGACCAGCTCCTTTTGGGAAAGAGTTAAGAGTGCTTAAGATACAGAAGCAGGAAACCCTGTGTCAAGCCATGGGCTCTATGCATCAAAGCACTTCATCTTGGCAGCCTGTTTCACCTACCTGCTTGTTACACATGAAGGCATCACCCAGGGGTCACACTCAAGACACTCTTGTCTATCTCAAAGGATAATTAATTTGGCTGGACTCTAACAATAGAGAAAAAAATTTAGTAGACCAAGAGCAGATAGAAGGTAATTCTTTCGCTCATCAGCTGACCTCTTCCAAAAGGACTTGAAAGCAGGAGTTGCTTGACCCTACTTTGGGAAGCAGCTCTACAATTTGGTTTCAGAGAAGTTCAACAGCAGCCCAAGGTTCTGGCTAAACTGCTGCCCATTCCTCCCAGGACTGCCTTAGCTGGACAGGGCTATTCCACAGGTTTGCAAGCAACACTCAGATATTCCTATGGGCATCTCAGTACTTCATTCACATCTAGGGGAAATCACATGTTGCTCCACAGCACAAGAAGTTACCTCCTACCGTGCACAGTAAATGGCCAATCATGCTACTTCAGTCTCTGGAAGACTCAGAACAGTTTTTCCAAGAAAGGAAACTTTTGCTACAATTGTGAAACTTGTCCATCCAGTGGACAGCAAATGCAGAAGTCAGAGCAAGCTAGTTTTCCCCAAACTCCATAAGCATCTGGCTATCCAATTAATGCTATTTGAATGAGCTGGGCCAAATAAATCTGCTCATAAGACTCACGCCAACTCCCATACAGCCTGACATCTCATCAACATGAACTGCATGCTCCGTGCAACCTTCCAAGCCAGCACAGACTCAGCATTACTGTCAGATACTGTTGAGTTTGCATGTTCTACAGTGGATGTATAGAAGAGCTGTTTTGCTCTGTATTCTTTCCAAAGGAAGAGTTCAAGTTTTTTTAACCTGTCATTTCCCCTTCCCCCTAAAGAAATCCTGCAGTAACTGAGTTAAAATACTCCCCACACCTCAGAGAAGAATGAACTAAGGTCACAAGCAGACTGGAAGACCATATAGCACATTCAGGAGCTGCTTGATCCATTTGAAATAGTTCTCTGCAACAGTCAAGGAAAAAAAAAAGTCAGAATAGATTTTTCTATCAGCTACAGCAAATGCTGTAACTGCTATGTTTATTCATGTAGCCAAAATACTCCCTGTTCCACTTAGCACAGTGCAAACACACATTACAATAAAATGTAAAGCTTACTGAGCTGATAAACTTCATGAGTGTATTTTATGACAGTATCTCAAGAGATAAGACTCATTAGCACTTACAGCCACCATCTGAGGGAACCTTAAAAAGCACAGTTAAAAACAGGGGAAGAGGAAAAACTTAAAACTAGACATCAAAAAAACAGCTCTAAAGGGTTAACCCTTTCCACCCAGCATCATCATAATTTCTGTCTCCTACTCAACTTGACCTGAGCTGGCTCCCCAGCTCTGAGTCCAGCGAGTTAGGATAACATATCCTCCCAGTCCTGCCTGCAGCCAGACTCTGTGCTGGTCCACGACCTGCAGCACCAGTCTCTCTGCAACCACATTCTGCAGGAGGCACAGGAACCTCCCATCAGCATTTAACAGCTCAAGAAACAGGCCCTCTGCTTGAGAGTTGCACAGATTGAAAAACCAATTGCATTAATGTGCTACGAGCCACTGGAGAGCTTTTTTTGGCTGCACTGAGAAAGGCTGCTCCATTGTGGAAGGAAGCCAGAGGCTGAGCATGTTTGCAGTCTGGAAAGCCAGGTACATGAGACTTCTTGGATTACTTCAACACACACCCTCAGGGAAGCACTGGGAAGCTGGCAGGTTGCTACCTCGACAGCCAGGGAACTCGAGGTAAAGAAGTTTGTGTCTAATATCACCTTTAATATGAACTAAACAAGAAACATCCCACTCAAGAGTGCTTTCTCCAGGAGGTAGATGTATAGTTAGATATAGAGAGCCTTCACATACACCCCATTGAGACAGTTTTAATGCATTGAGCCTTCTCTCAAATGCCTCAGGCAGCAAACATCCAGAGAAGTTGTCCCATTTGTGCTCTAGAGAACTCAATGACTAGAGAACCCAAGCCCTGAAGGTGCCACATTGCTCCACGAAACTGGAGCAAAGGATCTATATCAAGCTTCTGGCAGCAGAAGTCCTTACACCTCTGCTGGCCTGAGACCATGTTCAAGACAGGGATATGCCAATGTAGCATTCCCTCAGTGTCCAAAGAAAGCTTCAAAACCCCCTTCCAGCCTAAGTCCCTTTTAGAAAGCACAGGGACATGAGAGAGACAGGACAGGCAGGTCTAGCCTTCAACTGAGCTGAGCTTTCTAGGTCTCACCATCCCTGTGCAGCTCTGCATCAGCAACTGCCTCATGCAGTGGAAACACTGGTGATGCTCACTGGTTCAGTTCCTTCTCTGGCTAGCTGGACTCCTCCATGAACACAGACAGCATAGTTCAACAGTGTCTTCTGGCTTGACTCTTCTACCAAAAAAAAAAAGTCTCTAGGAGCTTTTAAATATCAACATTTCACCATGAAAAACACCAGGAATAAAAAAATCAAACTGTCAGCATCTAGAGGGAATGGAATGGAGCATCCCTGAGACAGAAACATCTTTTCCAGGAGGCAATTCCACCAAGTCTGCAAGCACAGGGGACTAAGCAGACAGAAAAACCAAGCAAGCAGCAAAGACTGACAAACCCCAAGCCATTCAGACAGATTCAAACTAAGGAGCATCATATCAGCTTCTCCATGCAGTCTTCCAGACCTTCCTCTTAGCCCTCCCCCTTCCCAGTCCCACAGCCTAATTCAATTACCTACCACTGAATGAGCCTTAAGGCGATTCTCATTACTCCACGATAAAGCACAAGGCTTTTAATTATTAAACACTCACAGGCTTTTTGTGCTGGGGTTGTGGGGCTGGACTCCCTTTTATTGTTGTTAGCAGCTTCCAGAAAGCAAGTTAATCATTCACCAGGCCTTTCACCAGGAGATCAGAGTCCTATAGATTCCTGGTCTCTAGTTCTGCATCACCAGTCACACTTAAAGTCACTGGCCTCCTCCTGCTTTACCAAGTAGCACTTAATATCCTCCTAACAAGCCATCTTCTCCCTCTAAGGAGTCACCTGTAGCACTGGTGACCCCTGCCAATAAAACATGCAGTATTTGGAGTGCACTGGATGCAGCCATTGTGTCCATTAACGAGTTCAGAGAGAGATGGCCCTGATGTCTTTCTAAGGGAAACTGAGGCACAAGTCTCAAGCGACATGGTCAATCAAATACATGAGTCCAAGACATACTAATTCATGTCTCAATAAAGTTTTGCTCCATCCTCTGAGCACACAGCAGATGGAAGCGTTCAGGTACCTCCCAACCTAATTTGAGGTAGAACTGGGTCTCCAGGAGTGAAGATGCAGGTCTGGTGGACCTTACCTTCACAGTTATTTTCCCAGATGCTCCTGGGTTTGTCACCACCCTTAATAGCACTTCGTCAATTCCAGTGCTGCCTTCAAGCACCTACAAAGCAAATGTTTCTTCTGGGCATGGAGTTCCCCTTTGCAAAGGAATTGATGTTAAACACTGCTTTCAAATGACCCAGAGAGGCCAAGTTTGGGAGAGAAGCAAGTCAGGACTCGGATCAGTCTCTACGTGACAATTCACCCGGCTCAAAAACAAGAAGGGGAAAAAAAAAAAATAAAAAAAAAAACCAGCCAGGCACACCCTTCCTATCCTCAGGAAAACCAGAAATCCAGCATCTTAAAACCAGCATCAGCATCTCGAAAAAAAGCAGCTCACCACAGGGTGGGATGGCAAAGCCACCCTTCCCAGCCCTGGGAGCTGCCTCCTTACACTCCAGCTGTGTTTGCCTGCGTGCCACATTCCTCCCTCCCCATCCGAGTCCAGGTTTTGTTTTTTTGGGTTACGCTGAGAACCAGCTGCTCCATCTCACACACGCCGGAGACGGCTGGAAAACCCAGCACGCCGCGGCCCGACGACGCAACGAGGAGTTCACACGCCTCATGCCAGCGTGTGGCCCCACACTACCATCAAGTGACAGGTAGGGAAATTCTTGACAGTGCAACAGCCATGTTAGCATCTAGCATATCCCACAGGATTAAAAAAAAAAAATTTAAAAAAATGGGTGGCAAAGTCTGCCACAGCACCAGTGGGCTTCCTTTTATTGGAGATGACATTCAAGATGATGCCACACACTTGGAGCAAGACAGTCCCAGAAACTCACATGAGCTCTCAGCCCCTTTAAGAACCCACCCTACTGAGGTGGTCACAACCCCTGAATATCCCTTCAATAGTCAGCAAGTAATCTTAGGAGAATCACACCCTGAATTACAAGGCATAAAATATTTCTACCCCAGCAGCACCTAAAGCACAGCAGGGTACCTGCTCTGTACCTGCCAGTGGGAGCAAAAATATATTGCACTTCCCACACCAAAAAAAAAATAAAATATCATGCAGTAAGAAGCCTTCTCTCACTGGCAATGTGTTGGTAAATTAGGGCAAGCTATGCTTCCCCTCCCTCCCTCTCCCCCACACAAGCATTTAAGGGTTCCTGTTGCCTGCGTGCAGTGTACAGATCAGTTACATTTATGAAGAACATTGCAATCTGTCAATATAAACACTATGTAAGCATGAGCCACTTGTAACATTACTACTGTCTTTGACAAGTGTTTGCAGAGGGAGCAGAGCTGCTCGGCTCCAGCAAACCTCAACCTGCAGAAACCAGGATTAAAGAAAAAAAAAAAAGAGGGAGTGCAGCAAAAGTGAGTCAGACTATTAATCAGAACACCCAGAAAGAAAAAGGGGGTTGATTTATGGACTGGGCAGGTTGCAACCTCAGAGCCACAGCTCAGGAGAGCAGCAAGATCCCACGTGCCAGTTTGCCTCCCCGCTAGCCCCGGGGTACAGCAGGACTGTCACCCCAGCGTGGCCAATCTTGTCATCTGCCACTTCCCAAGCCCAGCAGTGCAAGACCCAACACAACCCCCAAGTGCCACTATGGCATTTCCACCCCCCCCCCCAGCCACATGTGAGAGAGGAAAGGGAGGGAGGTACCCACACCCAAAGCTTGTACGGCACAAGGAAAGCAGAGCAGGGAGGAAAAGTGAAATGCAATGCTTTCCCAGGGATCCCAACAGGCTGGGGCTGCTCCAAACTACCCCTGTCAGCCAGTTGGAACATGGGGCAAATCACTTTTCAGACAGCCCAGCTGCAGAGGAGATGGCTGAACAGAAAAGCAGGCTCACTTTTAGAGCAGCCAATGCATCTCAACAAACCAGGCTCAGCTGACACTTCTCAAGGCAATGCTTCCCCCTCTGGTACAGACTCTGCCACTAACAGTCTCCTGTTCGTACTCCTACCCTAAAACACACCCAACAGCATCAGGCAACCTGGTGGGCAACAATAAACCCACCCCAAGCCATCAGGTCCTGCTCAGTTTTGCAGGCATGCTTTCTCCTCTCTAGCATCAAGAAGTCTCCTATCAGATAAGGCTCTGCGGCTGTAGCATCACCACATCCCACCAGCCAGCCTCTTTCAGCTGCTTTCCAGTAATTAGGGCTAACAAACCCCTCCAGAGCACGTACCTGTAGGGACTTTGCTCACTGCTACACATCAACATCACTTCAGGTCCTGCCTTTGCTGGACCAACTCCAGGTCAAGCCAGGATCTGCTTCTCTCCTGTGTCAGAGAGGTCAGGAACATCGAGGGACTGAGGCTGCCAGCATAACCCTAGGCAAGGGACAAGCCTGTCCCTCCTGTCACCCCAGGCAGTGAACTGTTACCTTCAGCACATGTCATAGAACAGCCTTAATTGGAAAAGACCTCCAAGATCATCGGGTCCAACCATTAACCCAGCACTGCCAAGTCACCACCAAGTGATGTCCTTCAGCACCTTGCTTACACATCTCAAACCCCTCCAGGGATGGGACTCCCCCACTGCCCTGAGCAGCCTGTGCCAGTGCTAGACAGCCCTTTCAGTGAAGAAATTGTTTCTAATATCCTATCTAAACCTGTCCTAACCAGGCAGCCTGGGGATGGAGCAAGACAGCAGCAAGGGCCCCACCTACACCAATGCTTTCTCTCACACACACCAAACTACTTCCAGAGGGCATTTATAATTTTTGACTGCTTGCACCATCATCTAAGACACCAGAGCCAGACATACAGAGAAGCAGCAGCCTCTGCCCATGGCCTTCCCACCCCAGCATCCCCTCCCAGGCACTAGCTGCCCCTGGGGGGCAGACAGACATAACTACGTGCTGACACAATCTTGTTTTCATATAACCATGCCCGATTTCTGTCCCCGTGCACTAATTCCCCACGCATTTGGAGACACTGAATTCTTTCCCTGAAATAAGACATTGGGGATGGGGTGGAAGGGATCATCCACAGCTGTCCCTACCCTCTCCCAGCCTGCAGAACAGAGCAGCTAAGCTGCAGCTACAGTGTGACATCTGTTTAATAGAGCTGCCTGCTATGCTCCATGCTCCACCACCTCCTCTGAGGGGGATGTTAGCACCCAGAGCAGAGGGTCTAGCAGGCCACCAGAAGGTGTCACAGTGGTTTTGATCATGCCAGGGACTGGGAAGGAGCAGCCCTTCCCCTGCCTAGAAAAACAGTGTTGCATTAACTGAGCTCACTTCAGCTCAGCCCCTGGGCAAATGGGGATGCATAGAGGTTTTTAGGAAAGATTTTATGTTAAAATATAAATGTGCTTCCTCACCTGAAGCAGTTCCTCCATGCATGTGGCCAGCCTTCTTGGCACAGCAAGAAGAGCTAATACCAGCCTACACAGGGCACTTGGAAGAACACACAGCTTTTACCAGGTAAGATTTCTTACCATATCAATATACAGAAGCCCACAGCAAGGAGGGCTCAGCTCTTACACACACTTGTTAGATAGAATCATAGACTCACAGAATAATTATGGTTGGAAGGGACCTCCAGGGTCATCAAGTCCAACCTTTATCCCATCAGATTCCTAACCATTAAACCCATATTTCTGGGGATGAACAGGGACCCTGGACCTCCACACTGACTATTCCCCTGTGTCTCCAGCAGCTCAGCAAATGCAGTCTCTGCTTTAAGGCCTCTTGGAAGAACAAAGAGGAGATTAGCAGCAGATGCCTCTCCTTCACTGTGGCTCTAACCAGAGAGCAGGATGCTTTGCATAAGCAAACTTCACCCCGCACCGCAGCAGCCCTGGAGCGCACATCTGGCTGGGTGCACATCTGGCAGCAGCTCCTCTCCCTTCCTTATTACCAGAGAGAGTCTCAAATCAGAAACAGCAGTCATACTGAGACAGAATAACCCGAAGCAGTCAGGACAGACCTAGCAGCTCACTTCCCTTGGCTCAACGTGCTCACTCTGAAGTTAAAAACTACACCAGCCACGCGAGGCCAGAAGAGAAATCCCAGAAGCGACTGGAACGAGTTACCTGCTGCACAACAGCAGATACCAGCACAGCGTGGATTAACAGGAGAGTTACAGCCAAGCTCCTTACAAGCCCTGACAGTCTCTAAGGCACAGTACAACTGCACAGCACCGGTGGTCTTGGGCAGACACACGAGCTAATGGGCTCAGTAAAGCCCTTGGTGGTGCTGGGGGAGGGGGAAAAAAAAAAAGGGGCTTTTCCTAAAAACCTGCACACACAGGACGGGCTGTTTCCTCTGCAAACCAGCTCCAGCAGCAGGAAGTTAAATGGTTCTCGAGTTGGAAACGGGAGATGTAAGTAGCACTGTTTGGAACACTTTGCCAGACCACAAGCAATGGACAAGTCTCAACACCAGGATTTGTTTTACTGGAAAGATTGGGGGGGGAGGGAGGGAAACCTCAGTCTGCTAAAACATTCTCCAGGGTCGGTCCAGTGACTCCTACAAGCAGTCACAATTCACCACCCCAAAAAGCAGAAAGAACCCTCATTTTTGAGGAAACTTGCACAGAAACCTCTATAATCGGGTGCTCGCATCCCACTGCCCGCACAAACCGACCCTATTTTGGGGGGCAGTCTTTAAAAATAAAAGATAAGAGGCAGCTACAGTGGCCTCCTCAAAAAGAAAGCAAAGAGGGAGGTGCAAATAAAAAGCCAGCAGACCCTTCACTGCAGGGGGGGCGGGTTAAAGACAGGGGGTAAGTGGGTTTATTGGGGTCCTCCAGCTCAGCCCCCCATCCCAAGGAGTGGGATATGGGTTCGGGGATGGGGGGGGTGATGGGAGGGAGCGGGATCCACCTGTGCCGTGCGGAGCGGGTGCGGACCGGTCCGCTACCGCCCCCTGCCGGCCGCGCCCCATCACCACGCACAGGTGAGCGCTGCGGGATGCGGTGGCGCCGTATCTCATCCCCAGAAAGGATCCTTACCTCTATCGGGAATAATCTGTGCACTGTCCCAGGCTGGGGACAGCAGCGTGCACCCCCCAAAAATGATAAACCAACAACGGCGGGGTGATGTCGGACCCGCTTGTCAGCACCTGATGCTGAAGCATGCACTGAAACTGGGGGGGAAAGTGGGTTTTTTGGGGTTCTCCCATGCTGGTGGAGGTTACAGCACGCAGCTGGAGCAGGGCTCCCCGCCACCCCGCTATGGGTCCCCTCCGTGCGGGGAAAGGCAGAACGAAGCCCTCCTTCACCCCGCAGAGTTTATGGCTGGGAAAATCACGGCAGCGACCCGCAGCTCCCGGGGGGATGAGAGCTGCCCGGCTGCGAGCGGCAGGACAGGGGAGGGACGCTGGTACCGGGCTGGTCCCCCCCACCCCCGTACCCCTTCTCTGTCAGCACCGGTGGATGGGATGCTGGGGGAAGGAGCCAAGCGGCAGCATCCCCACCTCGGGCGGGCCGGATAAAGTGCAAAAATAAAAAAAATAAAAATTAAAAAAAAATTTTAAAAAGCCTTTTTGGAAATAAATAAAGCGGGGAAAAAAAGGAGGAGCGGGGGTGCGGGCTCGTCGGCGCTGGGCACGTACCCGAAGTAGGCGGCGGAGGGCCGCGGGGCGCAGGCGAGCAGCCCTAGGAGCGCGCAGGAGCAGAGCCATCCCAGCAGGACGTGTCCATCCAGCATCTTGCAGCGGCCGCGCCGGCGCTGCTCATCTCGTTCCCCCGCCGCGCCCGCTCCGGCCCCGCCGCCCGCACCCGCTTCTTATAGCGCGGCCCGGGGCGAGCGGCCGGCCGGCGGGGGGGCGGGGACAAAAGGGGGGCGGGGACAAGGGGGAGGGGAGGGACACGCCCCCTAGGGGCGGGTATGGGGGGGAGGGGGCGGAGCGGAGGGGAGGAGAGAGTGGAGAGGGACGGGATAGGGAAGGGTGTCCCCGGGCACCCGGGGATGCGTTGTGACACGGGTTGGGCAGGCGAGGGCTGGGTGTGTAAGGTGTAGTTGTGACGGGGTGGGTGTGCAAGGGGTAGTTGTGATGGGGTGTGTGTGCAAGGGGTGTGTGCGCGACGGATGGGTGTGCAAGGGGTAGTTGTGACAGTGATGGGTATGCAAGGGGTGAGTGTGTAAGGGCTAAGCGTGCGAGCGACAGGTCTGCAAGGGGGTAGGTGTGACAGGGATGGGCAGCCAAGCAAGGGATGGGTGTGCAAGGGGTAGTTGTGACAGTGATGGGTATGCAAGGGGTGAGTGTGCAAGGGCTAAGCGTGCGAGCGACAGGTCTGCAAAGGGGTAGGTGTGAGAGGGATGGGCAGCCATGCAAGGGATGGGTGTGCAAGGGGTAGTTGTGACAGTGATGGGTATGCAAGGGGTGAGTGTGTAAGGGCTAAGCGTGCGAGCGACAGGTCTGCAAGGGGGTAGGTGTGACAGGGATGGGCAGCCAAGCAAGGGATGGGTGTGCAAGGGGTAGTTGTGACAGTGATGGGTATGCAAGGGGTGAGTGTGCAAGGGCTAAGCGTGCGAGCGACAGG
The DNA here is from genome assembly GCA_028020825.1 of Podargus strigoides. Classification (NCBI taxonomy): domain Eukaryota; kingdom Metazoa; phylum Chordata; class Aves; order Caprimulgiformes; family Podargidae; genus Podargus; species Podargus strigoides. The sequence continues at coordinate 55,914,986 of CM051623.1, read as the reverse complement.
TCTGCAAAGGGGTAGGTGTGAGAGGGATGGGCAGCCATGCAAGGGATGGGTGTGCAAGTGGTGAGTGTGCAAGGGATGGGTGTGCAAGGGGTAGGTGTGAGAGGGATGGGCAGCCATGCAGGGGGTGGGTATGGCAGGGATGGGTGTGCAAGGGGTAGGTGTGAGAGGGATGGGCAGCCATGCAAGGGATGGGTGTGCAAGTGGTGAGTGTGCAAGGGATGGGTGTGCAAGGGGTAGGTGTGAGAGGGATGGGCAGCCATGCAGGGGGTGGGTATGGCAGGGATGGGTGTGCAAGGGGTAGGTGTGAGAGGGATGGGCAGCCATGCAGGGGGTAGGTATGGCAGGGATGGGTGTGCAAGGGGTAGGTGTGAGAGGGATGGGCAGCCATGCAGGGGGTGGGTATGGCGGGATGGGTGTGCAAGAGCTGAGTGTGCAAGGGTGTGTGTGCAATGGGTGGGTGTGCAAGAGGTGGGTGTGCCAGGGGTGGGTGTGCAAGGTCTCGGCTGGGTATGCCAGAGACAGGAAGCGATGCAAGGGCCAGATGTGCAAGAGGCGAACGTTCCACATCTGGACAGCTGTGCAAGTGCTAAGCAGTTGTGTTCAGGGCTGGATGTGCAAGGGCTGGACAGTCGTGCAAGGTTTGAACATGCCAGGGATGAGCAGCTATGCAAGGGCTCGGCAGTTGTGCCTGGGGTAGGTGTGCCACAGCCGGACACGTGGGCAATCGTACAAGGGTTAGGTGTGCAAGGGCTGGACAGTTGTCGGCGGGTTAAAGATGCTGCTCGATATTCCAAGGGCTGGACAGCTCTGGAAAGGCAAGGTGGACAAGGGCTGACCCAGCGGGTGTGCACACACTCCCAGCCTTGTGCAAGAGCGACGCACCCCAGACATCACCGGTGCAGCGAGCGGGGAGCACAGACACCCCCAGCACACGGCCAGGGTGACAAACACCCCAGCAGGCAAGTAGTTAATGCTGGGTCTGGGACTATCTCAGTTCCCTTATCCCGATGGCTGGCATCGTGCCACCACCCTGTGCCGCCCCCCCCCGTAGGTCCTGGAAGGTGAAGCAGCGGAGCCCGGCAGCAATATTGCATTAAAGCCCCATCTAGAGGCCTTTCACCAAGGAGAGTTTGGGAGATGAGCTCTGGGGTCACACGTTGGGTGCCTTCATCCTCCTACACGAGCTCTTCCAGCTTGAGGAAAGGCAATAAAGGGCTGTGGGTGGAGGGGAGGGCGTGCAAGGTTATCTGGGTATCACTGGGAGGCTCTGGGTTTGGAAAAGACAGTTGATGCTGGTGCACCCAGGACGTGGAAGGAAACTCCAGTTACACCAGGCAGCCCCAAGGCAGGGGTCCAGGACGCACAGTTGGGGTCAGGTCATGGAAAGGCAGCACAGCCCTCCCTGTTACTCATTTCCTCTGCCCCGAGCAAGGTGCCGTAGCAGGGATGATGCTCTGGGGCGTGCGTGACTCTTTCCAAAGTGAGACCAAAAATAGCCACCACTTCTGCTTTCAGACTGGGGAAAGGGGAAACCCAAGCAGGCACTGACTCCTCCGAGGATGCTGCTTGCCATGCCATGCACCAGTCCTGGGCACAGCATCCTCCCGGGGCGCTTTGGTGGCTTTCCAGGTCCTTCAGCAGTGCCCAAGGTGACACAAAAGCCGGGTGTTGCTGCTCAGCAGCAGTGACCTTGGCTGGTGTCTCTCCGTAGCCACCGACAGCAGAGGGCAGTGCCACACAGGCACAGTGCTGCCTTGTCCAGGACATGTTGGCACTGAAGTGGGGATTTTTCAGCAGGGTGTTTGATATCCAGGATGGAGGGGACAAACCATAGCAGGAGTGATGGAGGGGACACACCACAGCCAGTGTGAAGCAGCCAAGTGCCCAAGGAGTTTGGCATTTCAAGTGATGATTTCAAAGAGCCATCACTGCCCCAGGGAATGGTGCCACTGCCAGCACCATGCCATCGTTAGCATCAAAAAAAGATGCCAGCGTGGGATGCTGATGCTGGGCAAGGAGCCCCAGAGCAGTTATCACTTCTGCTTTGGCATCCTCCCCCTAACCCCAACCCCACCTTTGTGCTTCTGCAACGCGCTCCTGCAGCTGGGGGAGCGACCTGTGAGGATCCCAGCAAAGGGTGCTGGCACCCTACCCCCACTGCTGGGGTGATCCCTGCCTCCCAGCCCCACGGGTGACACCGACCCGTGCCAGTCACAGCCAACGGGACATCCTCAGACAGCACGAGGCCGTTGCTGCCGTGACTGCATGAACCAAACCTCTCCGGGGCAGCGACTCCAGCTCAGCGGGGCGGTTGAGTCATAGGAGTGCAAGAGGGAAGGAAAATACCCGTGAGGTCATCTCGTTCATCCCTCGCTGCCAGTCCTGCATGGCTTCCCCACCAGATACTTGGCACTCGCTCCCAGGCTGGAGTAACTCAAGCAAGGCAGCAAGAGGTGGGGACCTCACCAGGCTGGGGCTGGGCTGGGTATCCGAGGCTGTGCCCAGGATAGCTGAGAAGCCTCCAGCTGCGTTTCCTCCTGACGGATCGCCTCCGAGACGAGCCACTCACATTTCCCTTCCTCGCCTGCCTTAATTAGCAGTGGGCCTGGCATTTATCTGCCCTCCGGATACAGGCTGAAATAACAGACAACGCCGCCTGCCCACGGGACGTCGTTTGTTCCACCGTCCCAGGGTCCCCCCTGCCTCCACCGCCTTCATTTCCAGTCACTCTTTTTTTTTTTCACTGTCACACAGACTTCCAGGGTGTTTCCTCCTTCCCAGTGATCACACGTGGGCTGGAAGCCAGGTTCTCACTTCTTTTCCATCAGGCTCGAATGCAGTTCGAGTCACCCCTAGGAGAGCTCTGAGCTTCAGGCAATGTGAGGTGGTGTTATACCTCCAGCCCACCAGCACCCAGCCCTCTGGCCAGGGTCAGTGATTTTGGGAAAGGAGAGGTATGGTCAAAATATGCCTGTTGCTTTCAGCTGGGCTGCTGAGATCCAGGTCCAGCCATCCCTGCTTGCTCAGGGTCCTGCATAGTGCAAATCACTGCAAATAAAGAGCAGAATGGTCTTGATCACCCCTGTCCCCACTCCTGCCTTGTGTCCCCCACCATTCCAAATGGAGAAGAGGCACTGAAGCCAGCTGCAGTCCATCACTTCAGTGTTCTTGAAGGCAAAAACCAAACGAGAGCCTGTCATGCCATCATGGTCTGCAAGCAGTGGAGCTTCGCTCCCTCCTTCCCATCCAGGGCAGAGCTGGACACAGGGACACAGGGATATTCTAAGTCTCTGTGTCCCTCTAGCTACAGCAAGTGGTGGGTCACCAGCTTTGTCCTCTGAGATCAGTTTGCTCTGGAGACCATGCTGGACTCAGAGCCACAGCTCACTGGGCTACACGTGTCGAGTTTTTTGCTTGTTCCTCTGGCAGCGTACCCCAAAACGAGGATCAGAATCAGGCCAGGGCACCAAGCTGCCATGGGACTGAGCCCTAGCAGTGCCCCAAAATCACACCAAATCTCAACAAGCAATGGGTTTCCCTAAACCCCACTCCCATCAGAGATCCTTTCTCTTAACTGATTACAGGACCCATATTAAAATACTTTGAAAGGGACTTAACCAGCAGGTCCCAACAAGCATCTGTTACACAGCAGCTAAATCTCATTAAGCTCAGCAAGCACCTTACTCCTGGCCCGCGGTAACAGGCTCATGCAGATCCTTCCTGAGCGTTGCCAGCTCTCAGTATAATCAGGCAATCTCATAAAATATGTTTACAAGGGGCCTCAGGAGGTCATCCAGTCCAGCCCCCACTCCACAGCAGGAGCAGCTCCTTTATTTCATTTTTTTAAAGAGCAATCAGTAGGCATCCTGCTCTCCTGTTATCCCACCAAGAATAAAAAGAGAGGAAACTTTTCAGCTTTCCTAAGGCTCCTCCAAGAATTGTATTTTGTGCAAGAAGAGCAAGGGGTGATCCTTAGGAGCACTCACATCTTTCCCTCTAATTTAAGAGGCTATTGCTTGCAAATGAAGCTGAAGGAAGGACCAAGTTCATCACCTGTTTGTATCAAGAGGCAGCCAGTGGAGACTCTTGCAGCTGTTCCACCTTTGTGCATCCTTTTCAAGCACTCCTACATCCCAAGGCGTGCTGTGCAAACCTTGACCCACCAGGAGCTGCTGGTGCCCTGCTACATTTGCTCTTGGTCTATGGAGTGATGTGCAGTGGCAGTGACAACCCAGCATCTGCATAGGCTTGCAATAAATCCAGAGCAGGGCAGTCCAACCAAAAGAAGCTCAGTGGGCTCCAGCAGCATATGTGTCTCCCGTTTAGGAGGGGCTTTTTGGACAAAATTGTTCCCATGGCGGTGAAGAACGATGCCTTTGCAGAGCTCTGCACCCATCAATGAGGTGAACTCATGAGCAAAACACACCCAGGGCAGGCAGGGGTGCTGCCCCTCAGGCAATGAGGCTTTGCAGTGAGGTGAAAAGCAGAGGGTGACCCAGTGGGACTCCTCCAAATGACTTTCATGGGCCTGAACCATAGGAAAGCACCATCAGGGATCCCCCAAGCCTCAGGGCTTGCTGGTATTATACATGTGTGTGTGAACCAAAACATTTTCAAACTTTTTAATTGCACTCTATCATCAAAAAAATGAAATTTTAACTCATCTCCCACTCATGTAAAGCCCAGTAAATGCTTCTCTTAAGGTCCAATCATTTCTCACTGCCATCAAAGAGCATCTCTTTTCACTGATGTTCCCAACAGCTGGCAATTTTTTTTTTGAAGTGACCTAAAATTGGAGATTTTGCCTCCTGCTTCCTTGCATATCTTTCCTGAGTTGTGCTCTGCTCTTGCAAAGTTTTTTCTTTCTTATTACACAAGTAATATCAAGTAGTTATATGAGTAAACCCAGACAGGTTGTCCTTTACATTGACACCTCTGTCCTGGTGATTTCACGGAGAATCAGGGACTTTATAGTCTGTGCCAGAGTGATTCTTAATGCAATTAGTCCCGGTGCAAAATAATGTCCTTATTGTCTTTATGACAATCAGGCATGCTAGGAATGAACGTGGTTTTATTAGGCAGAGCTGCAGGAGGTATTTTTTAGGTCTGATGATATGGTGCCAGGCAAGCAGGAGCTCTTTTCACATTCTGCCTGAGCCTGTGCTGTAAAACAGTGATTTACCAGCCACTATTTGAGGGCTTTGGGTGACTATTTGCTTCCTTAGGAAAATCAGATAGAAGAGAGAGACCTGAATTAGTGCATGGTGGAGGGAGAGGCCCCTTGCATGAGCTTGGCAGCTCCTTTGAGCTGATTAACACCACTAATGCAGTGCCAGCACTGAAGCAGCACCCGGCTGTGCTGCCCACAGGCTGACTGGAGAGAGTCTGGAGGTGGTGGAGGAGCAACTGAAGGAGGGAAACTGAGAAACTGAGGTTGAGAATGCGTGGAGGCAGGCATTAGGGGAGCTGAAGGTGATGCAAGGGTTACTGAGAGGGTAGATGTCAGGATACCATCTGCAGATCTATAGGAGACCTCTAGCTCTGCTCCTGTAGGACCTCTTGTTTACCTCATCCTTAGGGTGACAGCTGCCCTGGGGTAACCTATTCCTCTATCTTTAGGGTCACCCACCTTCCCTCTGTATCTTAGGGACTGATGGCAATGACCAGAAATTTGACCAAGTCAAGGGTCTTTGACCTTGAACATATATTAAATCAGTTAACTGAAGGACATGCATGTTCCCTGAAGGGAAAAAAGAGAGAGATGATAATGTGTGAAAAAAGGGAAAAGAGAAAAATGGAGAAAAAAAAAAACAGAGTGGAGAGTAGAGGCTGCATTTCTAGAGTCCAGGTGGCCCCTGTTTCTGTGTCCCTGCTGTCCCCTTGGAGAGAGGTACACAGAAACATCTTTACATACATGCAAATTAATTTTTGGTTGACGTTTCGTAATAAATTTTAGCCATCCCAGTGGTCTATGGATGTTGCATCCACCATGGGGTTTTTTAAGTTCCCCTAATTAATCACTGCTCTGATAAAATTCAAATAAATCCTCTTATTGATTCCTAGTTTATTGCTACCATTTCACTTTGGGTCTCACCATGATGGTAAATGACATCTGCTTTTCCTGGGCTGCGTTTATGCACGTGTGTTGCAACATGGGGCCAGACCTGTCTGAGATGGGCTGGTGTGTGTTGAATTTCAACGTGTGGGCACGGGAAGCAAGGGAAGGAGCAGGGCATGGGTTGGTGGATGAGGCTGGGGATGCTCGTCCTGGATCCAATTCCCTCCATTGGCTCCACTGAGAAGGGACAGAGGATGCTGGATCAGTTTTTAGCATGTCAATGAATAAGAAATCATAACAACAGTGGATGAAGAGCAGGTCTGGGTAGTGTCTTTTCTCTACTTTTATATTTTTTAATGAAAACTGAATTTTTTTGGAATGGATATTCAGGAGGGCCAGAAGATATTCATAAATTCATAAATTCATGTTGAAATTCTATGGGCTGGAGGAAGAGTGGGAGAAAAATTCTGGGGAAAAAATGAAACATTTCCCTGCAACGTTCTCAAGGCAGGTCCAAAGTGCCAACATATTTCCTTGGATATTTCAAAATATGACCTTTTTGTTTGAAAATTACATGCTCTCTTTAAAAGAAAAAAAAAATCCCTATGTTGAAAGGAAAGGCAGTAAAGGGAGGAGTGAAATACCCCGAGAAGGAAACAAAACCAGCAGCTGAGCTCAAATGGACTGTTACGAGCTGAGCCAAAAGGACATTTGTTGTTCTCCGATTTCATTTTTTGCTGAAAAGCTTGGAAAAAACCCCAAAAAACAAACAAACAAAAAAACCAAAGCAAAAACCCAAAACTCTTTGGTCTTTCCAATCTACCTGAACTTATTTCTGTCACCACTTTCCAGTCCCTGTTTTTTGGGTTCAGCCTCCCTTTGGCTGTCCCTCAGGAGATCCACCTCTCCTCCCCCCCACGCTGAGGCCATGCGAGTTGGTAGAGAGGAACCAAAAGCATTGTCCAAAACCACTCACCGCCAGCTCTTGGATGGCAGGCATCTCCCCAGGGACCTGTCCTCCCGTGCTCCTCCATCCTGTGAGCAGCCACACTTATTTAAACAAAAGGGGAAAACCGCTGCTCCTCCATCCCGCTAACGCCCTGTTTGAAACGCCGAAGCAAGAAGAAGACGTTGGTTGTTTTTTAAGCAGCTCTGGGAAGTTTCTCTGAAGCTGTTGACAGTTGCAGTGGCTCAAAATGGTGAGATATTTCTATGAGATTTACTGGGGGGTCATTTCCCCGAGTCTGGTGGCACTGCTGACTCTTCAAGCCGTATGGGTAAGCTAGCAAACCCATCTTATTGAATGCCAAAGCAGAAGAGATCCAGCCAAGAGATCTGGCAACCCATGAGCTGCAAAACAGCCAGAAACAAACTGAGCAAAAATATTTTTGTAGTCACAATATCAAGCCCACCCATTGAACGTGTGTCGGGTATTTTCCAGCACGGCTGAAAACTCTCTCTTTGCTTTTATTTTCAGATGAAAGGTGATTTCGGTCGTGTTATTTCACTTTTTTTGGATGTTTCATGTTAATAAAAGGGTTTTATTTCACAGTGTTTAGCCTTCTTTTAAAGCAGGACTTATGACTTCCTGCTGTAACTGAAATGTCATTGTCTTGAAGGTTGTCATCTGTCTGATCTTCAGCCAAAGAGTCTGGGAGCTGGGTGGTTTTACCTGTGTTAGTGTGTGAGCAGACTGCCAGACTTTGGCTCACGAGTCCTGAGTTGGAAGAAGCTTCTTATGAGTGAGTCCCTGCTCCTGTGAGTGAAATGAGCCTTTTGAATGAAAACTCAAGCTCAGAAGTCAGGATCACAGTCACTGGGCTGGTCAGCCATGGTGCTCCCAGGTGGGTATGCAACAAAACACAGAAACCCTCAGTGGGACTCAGCCCTCTCCATTCAGAGGTCTCCAGGAAAGGTGTTCCATGTCTGCTGGGCACCTGAGCCCCCATTACAGCTGGAAGGCAGGTGTCTGTTGTCACCAAGCTGTCTTTGGGCACCTTGGACATCCACGCAGGTCTGGTAGGTATGACACAGGAGAACTTTCTATTCCCCAATACTGAAATTCCTGGGAACCCTGAGACACACCAAGGAATATCCCATAAACCAAATGTACAGCTTCCAGAACATCTGGTCAGTCTACATCCATGTATGAGCCTATAAAACATAAAATAAATAAATAAGATATCTTCCTATCACTGTATCTGGTCTTTGTGTCACGTCATGATTTTGATGACATCCTGATGGAAGAGGTTCCTCCTTCATATCATCACATCACCAGTTTTCCTTCTCTTTCGAAACTAGGGAGGTGGGAAATTCAGTTTCCTGAATTTCCAGTAGCACCCATCAAGGAGAATGACAGGTAGTAAGTACTGGACAGCTGAGAACACACAGAGCAAAACCATGAGGGTTATGGTTCGATGGGGAAGGCATCTGACTGACAAGGCAAGGATGATACACAACATAGGGACTGAGTAGTAATGCTAAGATAGAAAGGAGTGATTAATTCTGCCCCATGCAGACTGGGGTGTTTGGCCAATACCTCCAGATGAGTAAATTCATGTGCTTTAGTGTCTACTGAGTTCAGACACGGCATTTCTGCGACACATCGCATGCAAAAGTCAGGGTGAAAAATGAGTGGCAGCTATTAAGCCTCCTGGGGTTTGACACAAAGCATGGATTTGGGCAAGATTAGTTTCCAAGGTCAACACAGCGCAGATGAAAATCTGGGGAGCACCAGGCTCCTGCACAGGATTGGTTGCGTGAGAGCCCAAACTGAGTCATTACATCGCAATATCCGCACGGGTCTGTCAGCAGCAGCACTGCTGAGATGGACAAGTCGGGGTGCTTTCTGTATGGGACCCATTGTTTAGCAAACCAGAGGGCCTTCCTATTTGGTTAATGGGTCAGCAAACTCTGTTGCTTTAATGGTTAATCATCTACTTACATTGTTCAACAAGTAAACCCATGCAGATAATGCTCCTTGCCTACAGTTCATGTGACAGGCTGACTTCCCAGCTGTGAGCAGGGAAAGTATTTGACACTGGGACAATAAGAGAGAGGAGAAATGCCAGGCTGTGAGGCTCTGACTTCAAAGTGGTGGAAACAACAGGAGCAATAACACACATAAATACATGTATGTGTACATACACACAAGCTTACGTAGCATGCACATGCAAAAATGTGTGTGTGAACACACACACACAGAGATCCACAAAAAATGAATATTTCAACCCCATTTTCCAACAGTTAAATTAGCTGGCAATCAGATATCACAAGCTGATGTGCAAAGCCCACTCCAACCTCTTCGAAGCAGCATGTCAGGTTGAGGGCCATCACCATTCAGGTTTTCAGAATCTCAGTAGTATCTCTTACTCTGGTTGCTTGAACATCATGCAAGTCCAGACTTCTGGATTAGAAACTCACACATCCCACCCCTGCACCCTATGCTGTCTGAATAGAACCAGCAGAGATGCTGTGGACCTTGGAGTACATGGCCAAGTTCTACTTACAAGTGTCCCTGATGTGTTGGTGTTATTTAGGAGTTGTCTCTTGCTTGGACATCTCTAATACAAGGGGTATACCACTGCTTTGAGTCTTGAAGTACCTGGAGTGATGCAGATGAGACATCAGAGCTCATCAGGGTCAAGGCAGGAGTTACTGGATCCAATTTTCTGATTTATTGTATTCAGGCTATCTAGCTGCATAATTATGTCTTGACCTAAAAATCTCTGTCTCTATGTGACAGTGACAAATGTGTACTTTAGCTCATTGAAGGCAATGGTGATTTCACCACAACTCCCAGAATTTGACAGATTAATTCTACATTTAGTCTAATCTGAAGCATCCAGCCCCACTCTCTCTTGATGGTCACATCCAGAGTATGATCTTTCCTTTCCCAAGACATATGAGTTGATGGGAGGAAACACCATCCACCAGTATGCTGGGGAGATGTCCTTCATAACTCCCCTCCATATATTCCTATCACCCTGAGTAGGATGCAATGATTTTCCTGTCTGTTAAAGCACTCAGAAAACCTGGCATTTACCATTAGATGAAAAAAGACACATCTCAGACAATAACAGCTAACAACCCAGACAAAGGACTACCCACTGCAATCTTGAAATGCTTGTGACTCAATACAGTCAATACACTTCAAGTCCACTTAGGAACAATGGCCTTGACTTCATGTCATCATCTAGGGTGGTAAGAGGTGATAGGAGAATGGTCTACAAACACTTGGAGTGTTTGTTCCTCCCCGGAGGATACTTGTCACTTGGGAAGTACTTCCAGCCTTCCAGGGCATGGATGGGTAACCTTTGAAGTAGAGGTCCCCTTCCCCTCTGGAGAGGGACGCCAACACTGCAGCGTCACCAGATATTTTTGTCGTTAAGCAGTGAACGTTGTGCTGGATGATGGGGAGAGGTCATGGCCGCAAGGTTAGAGGAGAGGATCAGAAGTAGAATTTAGTCCCTGTCTCCAGGGGCAAATTGTGCTTAGCTTGCCTCCTAAAAATTGGAGAAATGGGGCAGTCTGTAGTTTCTCCACAAGGAAGCAGACTGAAACAAACACTGAAAGTCTGAGCTGGCATGGATCTTTTTGCCCTGGTTTCAGGCATGAGCTCCTCTACTTGTGCCAGTGGTACTGGAGGAGCTTGTGGAACAGTGCCCACAGCCCAGCTACTCCAGATGAGCCTACTCCCTTGGACAAAATAGCCAACCCCTCTGTGGGCAAAGGGTTATGAAGAGATGGACCTCCCTCCTCCTTTTGCTTAGGGACCATGAGATGGTGTCCTGTCACCCTGTGGTCCTGGTTTTGACCTGTTTCATGACCCTGTCCTCATCTCAGCACAGGAATCCACATGTCCTTCCTAGCAATAATAAGCCTTGACCTGTCTCAGGCTTTCTACTGATTCAAGGAAAGATGTGTCCCCTCTAAAGAAGGTCACAGGACAAGAGCTGAGATGGAAGGAGGTCTCGAAAGAGGACCTGTGAAGGGCAGTGGAGGGGCAGACTTGTTCAGTGTGGGGGAGACCAAGAGGTGATGGGGTCAGTGCATCCACTTGCACGACTGGGAGAGGGAAAGAACAAACCTCTCCTCTAGAGGGGAGGCAACAACAAGTTCCAAATGCAGTGACACAGGCTGAAGTTAAACATTAGTGTGACCTGTCTGCCGGCCCGGCTGGCAGCAACGCTGTCCAGCCTCAAGTGTGAAGAGGTCACTCAGAAAACACCAGCCTGAGCCTCCAGCCCCAGCAACCTGAGGACATACAGCAGTGCTCTGGCGCCTGCTGAGCTAAAACTCCCTGGCTCACCAATGCAAATGATTTAGTTCAACCAACAGGATTTTATTGAAGGGAGGAAAGGCAAAGCTAGCAAGGTGGAAAAGCAAAGTCACACCAAAAATCCCTCCCCAGCACAAAAAAATTAACCTATGTGAAATAAAAATGGTTCACACCTGCTTGTTTGTCCCCCCCATTTTAGCTTTGGTCCTCTCCATCCAATGCCCACACACCCTCCTGCCTTTGGGATCCTGTCCCCATTGAGGACACCTGTGATGAGTGGGTTGCTTTGTCTTTCATGCCTTGGCTACCAGGCTTATGTTTTTAAACTACTTCTTGTAGCCAGTCTCCAGCTCCCCATCTCACACTTTCAAAGCTGGCTTTCTCCTTTGAAAGAGTGGAAACTGAAATGCACGGCTATGCCATGGGAGAGAGAGGGTGATAAGGCCCCAAAAAATGCCCAGTGCAGATCACTGCAATGCAATGCCAGCAACTAGTAGGTCTCTCCCCACCCAAGTATCTCTTTCCAACAGATGTAAAGTGTTTGCCACACTAATTTCAGCTAAGAAAAAAGCTTCAGTTTAAACTTCCATTTCTTTACAATGCGAATGCTGTAAAAGAAGCTTGGGTAAAGCTCTTGACATTGATTTTCGGTGGTTCCCCTTCTGAATGTCTACCACTTTCCTGTAGCAAATGGTTTCATTTTATCGCTTCCTAAGTACTCCACGTGAGCTCTGGGGCTGTCAGGTCTATGGCCAAAGGCACGACTGGCAGCAGCCCAGAGCAGCTCAGTCATAGGTAGCTAGGGGACTGCTGGGGACAGCTCATGCTCAAGAAAACGATGCAGAGAGTAAAGAACCACTTCCAGGTCCCAGTTGCCAAATATTCACCAATTCGGCAGTTTTCTTCTTATTCACCACTGCCTTTAAAGCTCTCCTGACCATAGGAAGCCTTTGGATTAACCTCCACCTTGAAAGAGCTGTAGGAGTGGGATTTGACTGCACATTGAAGAACCTAAATTCTGGTGTCTGCATCTCGAAGTGCAATTCAGTTGCTTAACCACAGGTACCTACTACCATCTAAAATGCTCTGCAGGGTGCTCCACCAGCCTCCAGATGTCACCTCATCTGAATGCAGTCCTCCAAAATGACCTGTGTCCTGCAGGCCAGGCTCATGTGGATGTCTCAGATGGCCCAGGGTGTCTGAAATAGCACTAGACACCTACATTGAGGTAGCTGATTCAAGCTTTGGGGTCTCCATTGAAGTGAATATCTAAGTTCCTATCATAATCAGTGGAGATCTGATTGATGGGCATCATGGAGGGGTTCAGCCAGCCATGTGCTGGTATCTATGTGTCCCTTGCTCATACCAGCATGGGGGAGAGCAGCCTAGATTGATGTCAGTGAAGGGGGTTCAGCTGCTGTGGCACTTGCCACCATCACAAAACATGTGGTCAATCACTCAACTGATCCTGGCAGACACACAGCAACTGCTTATCTCCTACTCATGTGCCTGGCCCCCAACAAGCCACATGGAATGACCTGAATGTAAGGAAATGTTACCTGAATTTGCTGTGTTCAGCAAAGTCTTTTTTTCCAGAAGGTTTCTGGGGCCAAGAGGTCCACAAGTGTCAGGATAACTTGCACATCATTGCCTGATGTCCTCAGCTTTGACCTGAAACGAGGAGCAAAATCTGACCTTGGAAGAAGCCATAAAACATGCTGTGTGGTTCTGCATCTGCATTCTTCCCTGCCTGACAAGGAGGTTATGGTAGCCTTCACCCCTAGTTTACAGTTCACTTTATGTCCATGTTACTTTTGCTGTCTTTATCTTCTGGTTTTTTTGAACTGGGTTTCTGAGGATGAGATAGTAGTAAAATATTCTGGTGTGGGCACTGCAGCTGCTGGATCATAGAATCACAGAACAGCCTTGGTTGGAAAAGACTTCTAAGTTCATCAAGTCCAACCATTAACCCAACACTGCCAAGTCACCACTACCCCATGTCCCTCAGCACCACATCTCCACGGCTCTGAAATCCCTCCAGGGATGGGGACTGCCCCACTGCCCTGGGCAGCCTGGGCCAGTGCTGGGGAACCCTTTCAGTGAAGAATGATCTTGATGATCTTAAAGGTCTTTTCCAACCAAAATCTTTCTATGATTCCATAATATTTTAAAATTGCTGCAGGTATTCTCATGTGATGTGCAGGGTTCACCCCAGGTTCCCCCTGCTGCAATTTTCCCATCACCCATCTGCCCTCCCCTCCTCTCCTCTGTTTCAGTTGTTGCTAAACCTCAACACAGAGCAAGAGGGAAGTCATCTGCTCTTCCCCTTCTCCTTGCACAGCTGATGGCACTGGACCAGAAAGGCAGAACCTGCCTGTCCCATGCCAGGGCATCCTGGGGGATGGAAGGGAACGCATAGCTGCCAGCACACAAGGGCATTTTGGCACCTGTGAGCGTGTGTGTGAGCACGCAAACCACTCCTGGCCTGTAAATTATTGTCAGCATTCACACATATTAGGCCATAGTTCAGGGACTAACCAATGAAGCATCCACTCTCAAACATACCATCATACCCCTGATTTACGAGCAGTCACAGCACAACACTCCCAAAACATTTCCTTATGCAAGTTCAGAGGGGCATCAGGCTATGGGGAGATGCAGCTTTGTCACATTCAGGTGGCCCACACATGGAAAATGCTGGTTTCACCAGAAAAGAAATGATAGAGCACACCTACATCACCTGTCAAGAGTGAGCCCACTTGATCACTTGGCCACTACATGACCATGTGATTTGTGTGGGTAAGACATGGGCAAAGCACAGCACACCACAGTCCATCAGCTGCATGCCATGAGCCTCCATCAGGTTATCTCCTGAGAGATGTTGTGCTTCCTAAGCACAATGTTGATTGTTAATGTGAGCTGGAGCCAGGCAAACAGCAACGTGGATGGAAAACAAAAAGATCACCATGATCATCCTGAATAAGCCTCTTTTAATCCCCTTCTTAACCTTTTTATCAGCCTAGGTCTTCTCTTTCCTCCATTCCCACATTCTTTCTGCATCCCACCCCTAGTCCAAACAAGTGTCCCTCATCCATCACCCCACAGTGTCTGTCCTCACCCCTCACTCAACCAGACACCTCCTTAGATCCCTCCTAACTAGAGTCATTCTCTTCCTGTAATTAATGTGGAGCAAATTGCAATCCTAACCTTAACCCAGTTAGGATGGGGTTAGGACAGGGGTTCCATGGACCATGATGGTGGTAGGAAGGGACGGGCATGGGTGTCCCAGTAGATCTGTGTGATCCCACATTCAGGGCAAGGGTGTAGATGTTGGGCTTCCTGCAGAGCAGAGTCTACGTGCCCTTTGTTCCCTCCACTATGACATGTTAAAACACCAAAGGCAACTTCCAAGTGCATGTTTCTCCTGGTCTTTGCTGTTGGGCAAATAAAAGTAATTCTCATCTATTTTAACCACTCACTTTAAATCCTTAAAAGTATGTATGAGTTGGCCAAGGTTTCTTGGCACTTTTAGCTGGACCTCGTCCATTCTTCAGGTCCTGTCTTGAAGCAAAACCATTCTGAATTTTGTAAGGTCTCGTGCACTTGCAAGTTGCAGCAAAGCCTGGGACTGGCAGGCCAAGCTGGAGACCACTGAAACAGGTCTACAGCAGCAGATGCTTTTATAATGGATGAAAGTTCAGCTGCTGAAGGTGGCCTTGATGCTGAAGTAGGTGTCCTTGCAGTCTTGACCAGAAGCAATAGTAGGAGATTAAAGTCTGATAAGGGGTTTTTGAGTGAACCAGTTGGCCCTGAGAGAAGATGAAGGACATGAGGACTGAGGGATGAGAAGAACTAGGATATATGGTATTTGTCATGGTGCAAAGTTTGGATATGTCCTCCCTGAGAAGCCCAAGACTTGACTTTCCAGTGAGAAAGTAGGAATAGGTTTTTCTTTGGGTTTTTTTTGGCAGCCAGGAAGACTCTTGTCTCCAGAAGGTGGAATGGTTTCTTTGAAACTTCACCTTTCCCTGTTCTGCAGTGAATGCAGTTCACTCCTCTAGGGAGGGAGTGTTTCCTCAGCTGAACATTTATGTAAATCTATGGTGTGCAGATGTTCACAGAGACTCACAGCATTGATAGGATGCCTGGTCTAATAGGTGCATAAGGTGTATATATAAGTGGTGTATATCCTGGGCCTTCTTGTCCTGCTGAAATTTCCTTTCTTGTGGACACCAGTGCCATGCTCCTCTGTCTTGCTGTGATTTCTGAGCAACAAGAGTGATGCTGTGAGGGGACACAAGGCTGGAAACAGAAAGACTTCCACAAGTGTGACTGGCAGTAGCCTTAAAAATACGTAGGACTAGCAATCACCTGTGCTGCTGGATTATGGCTGGGTGACTTAGACATGCCCTGGGTTAAAACTGGAACTTTCTGGGCTGTTCTTTGATGCTGGGGCGTGCAGTGTGTGTGTATTTGTTTCAAGGGCTTTTTTTTCCCCACAGGACATGAGTAATAATTCAAAGGTCCAGACAATTAAACCCACACACAGAATGGTATCTATCAGACCAAAACAAGTCAGAGCACTACTCTCTTCCACTTGACCATTGCATCATGTCCAAGGGTAATTAATCAGCAGGAAAATTCTGTTGTGGGTGACTATATTTCTGCTTTTTACATGTTGAGGTCTTAATGCACAAGGGATCAACAATGACTGCTGAAACTGGAATAAAAGGGGAGATCCTATCTTCCTCTCCAACTACTGTTTCTCCATTTTTCCCTTGTTTTTCCAGATGTGGGAAAACTGGGGGTTTCTGCCATTCTGAGGGATCAACTGCTAGTCCCATATCCCAGGCTGGGAATCCTGTGAGTCACTGGCGAGCATCTGAGTCACTAAATTATTAATAGCTTCATTTCCTCAAGACACAGAGAAGTCCCATATCACTATAGGTGGAAAGTTCTGGGACAGAGTGGTTGCATTGCCTTTGGCCTTGGTGGTGTGGAAAGCATCGTGAAAAGCTTGGTGCTGTTCTATGCTTTGTTCACCCCTGCTTCGACAGGCTGGGAAAGCCTTGCTGCTTTTCTGAGGAACCAGCACTGCCCTCAGGTAGTTTCTCCAGGTTTTATTGGGAGAACTGGAAGGTTTTTATTATGGGAAAGAAGTGGAGCAACAGGAGACTTGCTCCTGCCTGTCTGCTGGTCTGTTGCAATGGGAAAAAAAGAGAGCTCAAGCATTGACCTTCCTCCTGACAGCATTTCCTAACCACATGCAGAGGAAGCCTCCTTCCTGTGGGCACTGGGAGAACCTGCTCTGCTGGACCTGCGAGTAGTAGGTGTGGAAATGGCCCCATCTATTGGCCACAAAACTGATCCGGAGCACGGTGACCTTCAAACCACGCTCAAATCCTACAAAATCTGCCACCAGCTCCTAGTATCCCACTTCTCCCATGACCTCTGTGGGCTTCTCTAAGCACGGGTCCATCACCTGTTGGAATAAGCAGGTGTACACCTCCAGTGGCTGCCCCTTAGCTGCAAGTGTAGAGATAAATAGGAATTAACCCAAAATTGTCCTTCTCCTTGCTGAGCTGAATACACTTATTTCAGGTGCTTTTTCTCCTTAAGGAAGCAGAGCTTTGGGATGAGGGAGTGAAATACTGAAGGAAGGGGGAAAAAAAGTGGTGGCTTTTTCATAACTTACAAGTGAGGAACCCACTCTGCATGGTCTGCACTAGTTATGTAGGAAGAGATGTGAATCTCTGGGACCTGGGCTCTGGCCAGGTGGGGGTAAAGCTGCCCTTGTGTTCCTGATAAGCCACCAACCCTCAGGATCCCCGGGAAGGAGCATCTTAGGGAAGGACTTTAACCACAGCTGAAGAGCATAAGCAGCTGGGATTGGGAAGGATGCACCTGTTCCCACACGCTGCTCCATGGAGAACCAGTGCCATCTTCTGGCAAATAAGACCTTTCCCAATCTGACACCAGCAGACAGGCAGCACACAGCCTGGACATCGCTGGCTGGTCATAGAATCACAGAATCATAGAAGAGCCTTGGTTGGAAAAGATCTCTAAGATCACCCAGTCCAACCATTAACCCAGCACTGCCCAGTCCCCACTGCCCCATGTCCCTCAGCACCACATCTCCATGGCTCTGAAATCCCTCCAGGGATGGGGACTGCCCCACTGCCCTGGGCAGCCTGGGCCAGTGCTGGGGAACCCTTACGGTGAAGAAATTGTTCCTAATATCCAATCTAAACCTCCCCTGGCACAACTTGAGGCCATTTCAATGCATAACATCAGATTTCAGGGTCACTTTGGACGCAGAGTTCTCGAGAAGATGCACTGCCATTGTTTATATCACCACCACACTCAGCCCTGGATTGCAGCTGTGTGTTGGCAAGCTGTGTGCAAATGCAGAATAAAAAACTCTCCCTGCCTGGGAAAGCTGGAAATCCACCTCTTTTCATTGTCCATGCAGTGTTATGTGATTATACAATGTGGTGCTAGCTCAGTTTTGGATTTCTCAGAAAAACTGCAATGGTGAGCGATAACACAGCATCACCTCAACCTTCACCATGAATGATCCAGGGTCTAATTTTAATTCCAGTCCTGTTTTGCTAATCCACTGAGGGTGAGGCTGAAATTTTGGATCTGGGGTGTATCTTGGGACCATCCTGAATCAACTCATCTCATGGGATGCTGAGGATGAATAGCTGAGAAACAGAACCCTTAAATGACAGTTCCTCCTAGAAGTGGGTCCCTCTTACACTGCAGAAGACGACGAATCAATTATTTTAATGACTTTAATGCTCTGCAAAGTGGAACTGGTGGATGCACCTTTGTGGCACAGCTCCAGCTTGAGCAAAAGGGACAACTATAGGAGCTGAAAAGGCAATAGGTGCATAAACCCCTCAAATCGCCCTCTCCATGGATAGCACACCTTTTGTTGAGGACATGAGCAGCTAGAAGCCCTGAGAGATGGTAGTTATTAAGGAAACTTCAGTGAAGCACATCTTCCCACCTGCTCAAGAAATGGCAGACCAATGGACAATGCAATGCTATCTCCAGCTGCAACCCTTAATTATCTTTACGTGTGCCTACACATAGGCTTAGTGTCTTTATCTGAGGCCGACTGGTCATCTTCTTCCCCACGTCCCTTCGCAATTACCCCCCAGGAATCGTTTTCTAGGACCTGTGAGTTCTGTCGTGGTCACTAGGTGGCAGTGACTGTTTACATTTGACAGCTCTTGACAGGTGAGGGCTGTCTAAGGGTGAGAAGAAATGGGTTTCACTTGGAACAAAGATTCTTAGCGAGGACATCTTGGTGAGCTGCAGGGATGCAGGGATGCTCCATTCCTGGAGGTGTTCAAAGCCAGGTTGGATAGAGCCTTGAGCAACCTGGGCTGGTGGGAGGTGTCCCTGCCATGGCAGAGGGATTGGAACCAGATGATCTTTGATGTCCCTTCCAACCCAAACCATTCTATGCTATGATTCTATATGTATGCTGACTGGTAGCCCACTGAACAAGCTACCTAGTGAAACAACAAAGCTCCTTCTTCAGTGGCTACTGAGCACAGCAAGCCCTCTGTGGTGGCCAATGTCATACAGACAACCCTGGGAAAAGGAAAAAAAAATCTTAAAAATAGGCTTATTTGACAGTTATGGAACATACATCCCCTTCTCCAGTTTTTCTTGAAAAACCTGAGATAGAGTTTTTAAAAAATCATCAGAATGCAAATAGCTACTGTAAAAAACCCACCCCTAATGTGTCTCACAGACTAAGGCTTTCATGGTGGTTGGGACTGTAAGGGTCTGCCCTAATAACAGGTAGAAAATGTGGTTTTTTCACAAGATGTGTCTCAAGGTGATTTTCCAAACATAGGTGCATTTTCATGTCCACCTGACCAAGGAATAAAATTCTTAAAAACTAAACAGAATAAGGATCAGCTGATTTGGTTTTCTTGATTTTCTAAGTGAATAAAAGGTTGAGATGGCTGGAGGTATTGTTTTAGTCTAATTTTAGGGGGGTGGTCAGATCCACAAGCTTTTAATAGGAGCTGAGAGCAGACCTCTCTTGGGGCACATGCTGGGTGGGCATAGGAAAGTGGGTGCTCAGCTGGGACCGAGGTTTTTAATTTTAGACATAGTATCCATTAATATTGTACAATTATCCCTTGTAGTCAGTGAATACTCATGGACCAGAATGGTGAGTGTGGAGGGAAGAAAAAGACATTTATTTGCAAGCTAACCTCCATTTAATCTGTGTCTGTGCACAAATACTATCTCTTTGGGAACTCACAGATGCTAGAAACTAGGTCCAATGCAAGCTGAGGTTAAATACCCTCAAGGCACCTCTAGCAAGGCCCAAAATAGAGACTCCAAGCCATGCTGGAGGGGTTATTACCACAGTTCTCCAAAACATAATCTGGAATTATTTCATTTATCAAAGCAGAAAATTGCTTTTTCATTTTTTCTGGGATCTTTTTCTTTTTTTCAGTTGAATCCAGCTAAACCCCCGTGCTGTGTTCTGGCAGTGAGTCCCTCAGTTTAATCATTAGCTGCATCTATAAAAAAGTCTGTTTCTACTGGTTTTAATTTTGCTGCTTTTAATTCCACTGGGCTGGTATCATGAGTCAGAACAAATTATAGCTTCTTGACTGATTTCTATCCTGTTCCTTATGTTGTACATCTCTTACTCACTGCCTCTCGGCAATGAAACCCTGATATTTTTAATCTGCTCCTCTTCTTCTCTTTGTCTTTCTCTTCTTTTTTTTTATTTTTTTTCTATTTTGACAGAAGGTGACTGGAGCCAAACACAGTTTTCATGTTTAGGCAACCTCATGAGTTACTCCCAGCATTATCCCCACTTTCTTAGTTTATATATTCTGACTCTCTTTCTCTTTTTTATTTATTGAATTTTTTTTTAAGTGATCATTCCTGCACAGGGAGCTGTCCATCGAGGACAACAGCTGCTGTAGGAGCCGTGGTAGTCTGTGGAGAAGCTCTGCATGGTGACCACCAATCTGGGTTCTTCAAAGGCAACATCACCTGCTGCCTACACTGGGTTCTGTCAGTCAGTCTCACTTACCCCATGCTAATCAAGCCCCTGTTAACCCAAACCATCACTAGATTTTTTACAGCTCTTTTGTCAGGTCCGTAAACTACTTTTTAACCACTACGTTTGGTCTGGATGGTTCCTTCTTCCTCCATGTCCTTTAACAGGAACTGGCTTTTTCCCTCCTGTCCACATGCTTTTACCTTTCCTTTTCCTCTTCCCATCTCTTCATCTTTCCTCAGCAGAGTTCAGTGTTTTCTTTCTAGTTTTGCTATTTTTTTTCTTCTGGACAGCTGCTGGTATCCCTATGAGCCTCACTCCCCTTGGACCCTGAGAAATCCATCCCATATTTCATAGTCCATGATATTGCAGTAATCCTCAGTCTAAAGGAGGTGACAGGCCACCGTTTTACATCCAAGATGATGCAGAAAGCTTGAAAATGCTCAAGAAGCAGTTTTTTAGCCTTTGTTGGATAGTGTCCATGGTCCCAGGGTGGACATGTGGTGCTGTATGTGTTTAGGGATGCCACTGATGATTAACTACAGGGACTGAGCAATGATGGCCTTGCTTCATCATGTTGTCCATGATGGATGGACATGAGCAGCTAGTCCATGGTGGACAACAGCACTGAGAAGGGTTATCAGGTAAACCCTAAAAAGCTGAATTTAAAGTAGGCTAAAGTGATGTGCTGTGTTGTCTGGGAGACCTCTCATTTCCTGCAAACCCTCTACTGGAATAGGAGAAAGCTTTTAACCTGCTCTTGTCATGTACCTCTCCCTTGAAGAGCTGCTGAAGCCTTTTCTTCATCTTGTAACCTTACTCTGGGAAATACCCTCTGTACCTTTAAGCAAGGTCAAGGGGCCTTTGCTTTAGGGCATTTTCCAACCTCTTAACTGAGATGAGAACTTCTTTCTGTCAAACCCTCCTAAAACTCTTGTAACCCTTGTAACCAATGGAGCTCCAGAGTCTGCCACGTTCAAAACTGTGCAGGAAGTGTCAGGCAGACTTTGGATGCGGAGGTGTGGCAAAAAGGCTTTGGACAACATGGCTTTTTGTCTTCTCTCACCAGCAGCTCCCCCACACCTTCCCTTAACTGGCCACACCGAGCTGGTGGGGAGTAGTTCCAATTACCCCTTGCCCCCAGCTCTTCAAAAGAGCCTCATGGAGACATTAGAATTGCAAATAAATTATGGGAGCTGCATGCAAATAGAATTTCCTTCAAAAATAAAAATGTTTCCAAAAAATTGCGTTCTTTATGACCAGTCTTTCCTACCCCACCTGAATATACCTGTCACTGTCTCCATTTCATGCACTACTTCCCCAAATATCTGTATCTCCAAATGAAGTTACCAAATATCTCGATATTTCATGGGTATTTTTGGTTTTTTTCTCAACACACCAACTTCTGGAGTAGTGCTGTTTTGTGCAAACATATATGAAGTTTCATAGTGTGCAAAATATTTCAGAAACCATCTTCTACACCTATTTTAAAAGTTCAAAAACTAGAAAGTAACTCATTACTCGAAATATATTTTATTCCTTAAAACCTTAGGAGTTCTGGGAGAAGGAAACAGAGGCAGAAAGAGCTGAGTCCTGATGTCTGGAATGCCAGTGGTTTATTGCTTGATGTCTTCTGAATTTGCAGGTTCAGACTTGCACAGGTTTCGCTCTGAGGAGTCCACTGAGGGAGAGAGATGAGGAGAGGATGAAGGAGGATCTCAAAAAAGGACTCAGCAGCCATGAACTATCTTCAGGGCTTTCCTATCAGGTGAATGAAAATCTCCCTCCTCTCCAGTGCACCATGGCTCAGGGATGGGACTAGAGCAGTCCCTTTTCTGGGAAATGTAGGGTTGGGAAATGATGGGCCAAATGTTTCCAGGAGAGCCTGGACTTTTGAACTGACCCAAGTAACCCCAATGTTGTGTAGTCCTTACCTGCCACAGGGCTGTGGCCACAAGGTACCTCTCCCATCCAGTCCACTGGCCCCTGGGAAGTTGTGCCTGAAGTCAGTAAATCAGGGACATGAGGAACCAATCAGAGCTCAACAACTGCCTGAAAAGGGAAATTATCTGTGTAGTGGCCCCACTGCTTCAGGGTTTAGCACTTGCCTTAGTAGGTAAAGACATTTTCCAGACACTGGACCAGTTCATCCCTGGTGTGACACCAGCAGGGCAATGGCACATGGGTGACTCAGTGTCCTGTGAAGACCTAAGCATTTTTCTACCTGACATTGTCACAGAGAAGGAGTATAACCCTTTTTTCTTGGGAAAAAAAAATAAAAAAATAATAATAATAATAAAATGTACAGCTGCCAATGAAGCCAGACCCTGCAGATTTTACTCCCTTCTTACTCCACAGAGCCAACGGGATTTCTGGGTAGAATCAAAGCCAAGTAGGGCTGTTAGGAGGCAAATTCCTTCAAGCCCTGTGATTTCCTTGCCATTCCCATGCAAAAAAAAAACAACTCCAGCAGAGCCCAGCTCTGCTCTCTTGCAGAACCTAGCCAAATAGAACCCACATTAAGGGAGTTGCTCTACATTCATATTGAAAAGCTGGTTCTTGCCGAAGTTATGCACCTTAAACTTATCGTTTTAAACCCCTGAGCACTGGCCTGGGGAAAGGATTGTGTTGAGGAATATGTTCATACAGTGCCTGGCACTGGGGGGTTCTGGCTCACGGCTGGGGTTTGTAAGCAGCTCCTGCAAGACTTGTAAAGCACTGTAATGCATTTGAAGTCTGGTTTCCTTGGGAAACTTGGTTTAGTGCTCTGTCAGCAAGTTTGCTGATGACACAAAACTGGGAGGAGTGGCTGACACACCAGAGGGCTGTGCTGCCATTCAGAGAGACCTGGACAGGCTGGAGAGTTGGGCAGGGAGAAATTGTATGAAATATAACAAGGGCAAGTGTAGAATCCTGCATGTGGGTAAGAACAGCCCCATGTGGCAGTGTAAGTTGGGGGCTGAGCTGTTGGAGAGCAGTGTAGGGGAAAGGGACCTGGGGGTCCTGGTGGACAGCAGGATGACCATGAGCCAGCAATGTGCCCTTGTGGCCAAGAAGGCCAATGGCATCCTGGGGTGTATTAGAAGGGGGGTGGTTAGTAGGTCAAGAGAGGTTCTCCTTCCCCTCTATTCTGCCTTGGTGAGGCCACATCTGGAGTATTGTGTCCAGTTCTGCCCCCCCCAGTTCAAGAAGGACAGGGAACTGCTTGAGAGAGTCCAGCACAGAGCCACAGAGATGATGAAGGGAGTGGAACATCTCCCTTATGAGGAAAGGCTGAGGGAGCTGGGTCTCTTTAGCTTGGAGGAGACTGAGGGGTGACCTCATTAATGTTTATAAATATGTCAAGGGTGAGTGTCATGAGGATGGAGCCAGGCTCTTCTCAGTGACATCCAATGATAGGACAAGGGGCAATGGATGCAAGCTGGAAATATGAGGAAGAATTTCTTCCCAGTGAGGGTGACAGAGCACTGGCACAGGCTGCCCAGAGAGGTTGTGGAGTCTCCTTCTCTGGAGACATTCAAAACCCGCCTGGATGTGTTCCTGTGTGACCTGACCTAGGTGATCCTGCTCTGGCAGGGGGATTGGACTGGATGATCTTTTGAGGTCCCTTCCCATCCCTGACATTCTGTGACTCTGTGATTCTGTGTGTGATTGTGTGTCTCTATCCACTTGTTTCCTCCCCTTCAACTTCTGAGCCCCTCAGCCAATCCCAGCCCAATTTGGCAGAAAGATAAAAGTTTCAGAGAGATTCAGTTGTATGAAAATGAGTGTACAGGTAGGGAAGAAAGACCCTATTACTGCATTTCCCTCTTTCCCCCTGGGAGAAAAGGTCTGCAATGTAAGCTCAGCCTTTATTAACCACCAGAGAGAGCCCACATAGGAAGGGGGAAGGTGCAGAGGACACTGAACATCATTAGCATCGTTTCCCACTGAGCTTCTTGCTGCTTAAGCTACTTTGCTCCACATCCAGGGTTTGGAAACAGCTTTTTAAAGCAATGTGAAGAACTGGAGGATCTGGGCTTAATTTGGGTTCTGCAAACATGAGGTGGAGAGCATATTGGAGTGATGTAGCCCCTGCTCAAATCCCCTGGCAGAATTCCCTCCCTAGGGTGTCTCTTGGGTCCATACAGCACCCAACATACATCAGTCACCCTTGCTAGGAGCACAGCCCTTCCTCAAAGCATCCCACAGACTTTGCAGAGCCATGCACCAATCTTCACCATGGCTTGCACCACAACAAAACAAGTGTGAAGAACCTGACTTCGTGGCATTTTGCCCCATTTTGATACAGGACTTGGATGCTGGGCAAGAAACCATCTGCAGGTGTCACTCCTGCACATGAAGTCAAAGCAACACAAGCAAGTCTGGGACAGGTGGCCACCCAGCAACTGTATTAAGACATCATAACTTTGACTAATTTGTAAACAGGCTGAAAGAACATCCACCCTCCCTGGAAGGGGGACAAGTGTCTCTTTAAACCCTGGGGATATGACCTCTTGTCCTCTCTGTTTATAAGGGGGAGGGAAAGGGGTGAAGAAAAAAAAAAAAAAGAAAAAAAAAAGGAGGGAGAAAGGGAGAGAAAGTCAGACTTGTCAAACTCCCCCCCACCATCAGCTTTTGTGATGAAAATAGTAAGGGACACTCTCCAGCGCCTGGTTGTCTCTCTTTGTCATTCAGGCTTTGCAAGGGAGAGCTCCTTTCTGTTTATTTATCAACTTGGATCCCTTGTCAACACCTCGCTTGAGGGAGGTTTTAGCACCTTGGTGGGAGTTTGTGCTTTTTTTTTTTAACTCTCTCGGCCAAATCTGTCTTCTTTTTCCTCCCCTGGGTGCAGGCAGGTCTTCCTATTACTTTTGCAAGAATACATCTTCTCTCAGCATTAGT
This sequence comes from Podargus strigoides, assembly GCA_028020825.1. Taxonomy (NCBI): domain Eukaryota; kingdom Metazoa; phylum Chordata; class Aves; order Caprimulgiformes; family Podargidae; genus Podargus; species Podargus strigoides. The sequence continues at coordinate 55,889,714 of CM051623.1, read as the reverse complement.
CTCCTTCAGCAGGACACCAGACAATTCCCCATCCAGCCCTGTCCAGCCCTTGCCAGTGAGACTGATTTTTCATGTGCATGAGAAATATTATTTCTTATTTCACTATTTCCCACCACACAGCAAAGCTTTGTCCCAGCTCATCAGGCCCCCCATATTCCCCTCTGACAAACTCTGGAGGGCTGGTACCCAGTGCAACACATCAGGATGACTTTGATATTTCATCGTAAGCTGGTTTAAAATAAACTCAATGTCAAACAACAAAATAATCTAAAAAAACCTTGATGTTCTGCACTTTTAAAACACCTAAAAAAAATTACTTTGGAGACCTCAACCAGGGAACTATTGCAATACCAGACAGTAACAGGAGTGCCAGTCAAGTAGATGCTCCTATGCTTTCAAATTGTACCCTACGTTCCTAGATACTGATTTTAATGTATCTTAATTAGCTCGCTCTGTGGCTGAAGGGAAGGCAGTATAGTCTGGGTAGTTTTTTAGTGCAGTGCTTGTCAGCAGCATAGAGCAATCCCTGTCTAAAATGCATATTGATTTACAAGCACAAGACTGGATCCCAAAGTCCATCTCGAGCTATAGCATCACTTGAGTTTCAAAGAGGGGCGTTATGAGTGAATTCACAAAGGGATAAAACTCTAGTTTCAAATTTATTTTTTCTTTTGTTTGCACCTGCAGCCCTTTGAAAAGGGATCATTCGAATTGTATATTAGAATGGGATCAGAAAATTCCAACATCAGTGCATCAATGATTTAATAAATAACTGTTTCTGTTGTTGATCGTTCTGTCTCACAAACACCAATAGTGCATTTGTAGTGATGTTCATTGCAGTACTATTAATGCTGAGAACCACCTTACATGACTTTGGCTTTCTAGATTTGGCCACATAGGTGAAAGTAGTTGTCTAGGTAGTAGTCAATGAAAGGGGAGCAGAAAACAAGGACCCCTAAAGATCATTTCATTCCAGCAATAGAATTGTAGAATCCTAGAATGGTTTGGGTGTGAAGGGACCTCAAAGCTCATCTCGTTCTAAGCCCTCTGCCATGGGCAGGGGCACCTCCCACCAGCCCAGGTTGCTCCAAGCCCCATCCAACCTGGCCTGGAACACTGCCAGGGAGGGGGCAGCCACAGCTTCTCTGGGCACCCTGGGCCAGTGTCTCACCACCCTCGCAGCCAAAAATTTCTGCCTAATATCTAGTCTAAATATCCCCTCTCCCACTTTAAAGCCATTACCCCTCGTCCCATCACTCCAGGCCCTTGTAAAAAGTCCCTCTTCAGCTTTCTTGTAGCCCCCCCCAGGCACTGGAAGGTGCTCTAAGATCTCCCCAGAGCCTTCTCTTCTCCAGGCTGAACACCCCAACTCCCTCAGCCTGTCCCCACAGCAGAGGTGCTCCAGCCCTCACATCACCTTCATGGCCATTCTCTGGGCTTGCTTTTAGATGCTGAGACTTGGTGAGATGGATGTCTTCAGAAAGGGATGCAGGATTTGCCCCCAAGAGCCAAAATACCATGTTTCTCTCAAAGAAAGTGAGTGATTATTATTACTCTCTTGGAAAGACTTCACCGTCCTCCGTTATAAGCATCTAAGACTGCATCATCCTATGAATGGTTATTTGTATACATAATAGCAGGTTTGGGCCTCTAGAGATTATCAGCTTCCACTGCTAATTAATAGGTTTTTAATCTGAATCTGACCTAGAGAAATTCCCCATAAACAAACACACATTACACACCAGGGCTGAGGTTATGTATACATTTATTGAATTAGAGTCCTTAAGGGAAAACACACACTGATCAGATTCTTCAGTTCCTATTTTGGGTTATTTCCTCTATGAATCTGAAGTTGTCAACGTGCCAGAAAAGCCCAACTGTTCCTTATGTACTCCAGGAGTTCAGTTTGCCTTCAAATGGTCAGTTTGCCTTCAAAATGCATTGGTTTACCCCAAATCTCATCCTGTGAGGAAGATCCCGACCTATCCTTCACGGTACTCATTTGTCAGAGGACAACAGTCTCCACCAAGTGACTGCAACAACCACCAACTGCTGCTGGACACCACCTGGAAAAGTCTTGCCCACCATCAGCCAATGGCCCAGCCAAGCAGAGCACTGATTCCTCTTCCCACAACCCTGAGGGGCTGTGAGAGGCCCAGGAGAAGGTGGTTCAAGGTGACCAACTCAGTGGGTGGAGGAGGAAGGGACAATGAAAAGAAATGGTTGTCTGAACATAGACATGGCCCTGACTTTTTGGCTGCTTATGCTGTCTAATAAAACTGAATATGCATTTCGGTTCCCTTCTATTGTCATTTATTAGGGGAGATTTGGGTGAAGCCCATGTTATTTCTAATTGCCTCCAACACTCAGAATATGTTTTGCCTGCCTGTGTACCTACTCTTCATCAGGGCAGATGGCAAGGGCCAGGGGTGTTGGTGTCCCCACCTCACCTGTGCTGTTACATGTGCAGGTGACAGGGAAATAGCTGCATGGTGGCACCATCCCAGAGCACTGATCCCTCCTGAGTGTGCATGGAGGAGACAAGGCAAGAGGTAGCACCCACAATTCATCCTCCTGCCTTCCAAGGCAAGACCACCAGGTCTCCCTGATACCCCAGCAGGGACATAGAGGCAAGCCCCTTCCCTGTCTTGGGCTCTGCCAACTCTTCTGCTGTGGAGAAAGGAAACCAGAGCCCTGGTGCTGCAGCTCCCTGTGCCCCTGTGCCCTGGCTGCGTTCTTGGTCAGTGCTTTTTTCTCTCCAGGTTTGTTCTCCTGCTGTACCACTAGGTGGGCCAAAGCTACACCGGTGAGAGCCCTACCTGTCCTGCAGGAGACAGGCAAGGCAGGTGACTGCGTGATCCCTGCTGGCCAGGGGACAGCCAGCTGAGGGACAGGAGGTGGAGGGAAGGCATAGGGAGAGGTGTCAGAGAGCCCCAAGTTTCACCCTGAGCCTTGCTGTCATTCAAGTCATAGCAAGACAGACGTCCTGTCCTAAAGAAGTGACCATCTCAGGGCAAGCAACTCATCTGGGACAAACGCCAGTGAGGTAGCACAGACACTCTGGTGGCAAAGGCAAGAGCAGAGCCCCCATCACAAGTTCAAGGCCTGGCCTTACCACCTATTGCCTTTCTAAAGCAGCTCATTGATGGCCAGGACATGCTCTTCAGAGCCTGACATGGAAGAAACAGAGTCAGCAGCAGTGCCTGCAGGGAATAACTGGAGGCACACGAAGGATGGGAGAGCAACCCTCCTCAAAATAACATTTTTTCCATCCAAGAGGAGGTGACAGAATATCTTGTATGTAAAAGTCCAAAGGAAGGGATGATCACCCATGACAGATCTGCTCTGCTCTGCAAAAGGTCTGGCACACTGCAGTGCAGCTCTTTGGGTGTTCTGCCTCCATGAAACTGAAAGCCATGCCATGCACCCAATCCTTCCTATCCTCCTGGGAACATATCAGTACTGGATCTTACACTTTCATCCATCCTCCATTTCTCTTATGAGTACTGTGATCAGATGACAACATCTTTCCATAGAATTTTTTTGATGGGAATCCAGGAGCACCCAAAATCCTGCTTGGCCATTGGTATAGAATAACCTGGGCAGATCACAGCCATAGCCAAAGGTGTTTTAGGCAGTGTCAAATGTAAGCTGTTCCCTTGCAGCTGAGGACATCACCTTGCAGCCTAAATAGGTGAGAAACCCACCCTGAACGTGCTCCTGATTTGTTCATTGCTATCAGTGTTGCCTTAATGCCCAGAGAAGAGGCAATGGCCTGTAGGCATCTCACCTAACTTGAACTGATGATTAGGCACCAAGTCTAAACTAGATCCCAAACAGAGAAATGCAGCTCCAGAAGGAATTCACCCCACATTCCACAGACTAGTGTCTACAGTGGGCTGAGTTTCTCAGCTCTTGACTGCACCATTGACCAACATCATGTAAGTAGGATTCAGACAGCTGTAGCCAGGCAAGGTGAAACCCCAAATATTAGTATATTGGGCACGTTTCTAAAAATCCTCTCCATCTCCAACATTGGACCAACCTCCACTTCTGGGCAGTAGTGATGTTTCTACAGTGAAACCAGATGGTCACAGAGAGCCCAGTCTTGAAGTGAGGACATGAATTTAGCAGAAAAATCCATCTTTTCACCAGTTCTGCCACCGAATCAGATCATGAGCCAGTGATTACCCATCTTCTGCCTTGTTCTCCACATCTGATGAGATCAATATGAACCTACCTTGTCATTACTTGTAGTGATGCGACTTCTGGTCAAGATATATGGATGATGTGGATGACATGGATCTCAGTCTTCAGAGACCTTAAAAGTCACAGAAACAAAATGAATCACAGAATCACAGAATGTTAGGGATTGGAAGGGACCTTAAAAGATCATCTAGTCCAACCCCCCTGCCAGAGCAGGAATACCTAGATCAGGTCACACAGGAACATGTCCAGGCGGGTTTTGAATGTCTCCAGAGAAGGAGACTCCACAACCTCTCTGGGCAGCCTGTTCCAGTGTTCTGTCACCCTCACTGTGAAGAAATTCTTCCTCACATTTATGTGGAACCTCCTATGTTCCAGCTTACACCCATTGCCCCTTGTCCTATCATTGGCTGTCACTGAGAAGAGCCTGGCTCCATCCTCATGACACTCACCCTTGACATATTTATAAACATTAATGAGGTAAATGAAAGAGAGAAGCAGAGTGACATGCCACAAGTCAACAGGCCCATGGCAAAGCCAGGCCTCCAACAACCCAGCACCCAGGCACTGGGGAACCCAGCATTTATATGGTACTTTCTGAGCATCAGTGGAGGGAGGAGGTTTAGTGCTCACAGCATGTTTTCATATCTGGGTATCCAGATATCTGTGTCTCCAGATATCTGTAGCAACTCCTAAAGTGTTATTGAGGTTCCTCACCAGGGCTGGCTTTATGGATGGTGGGTTACAAAGCTGCCTGGTGGGGATTTACTGGTGCTCCCATTGTCACAACGTGCTGCAGTGTGGGCTTCTTGCCATGAAAGGAGAAATAGGCCATGGCTTCCTCACACTGCCATGGTGGCTGTACATAACCATGGAGATCCCTGTGTCCAGAGAGTGATGCACAGGGCAAGCAGTGAGTAAATTGCAAATGGGGAAGGTTAACCATCTTCCAGCAAGGACTAGGTCCATTTGCAACGTGCAAAAGCAGATAATGAATCAGATTTTACTAGTAGGAATTCAAATATTAAAGAGGGAAGGGACAGAATGGACTTCTGACCTCCACCAAAAATCTTCACCCCACGAGGAGCCTTCCCTGGCTCTGTGATTGCACTCAGTGAGGATGATCTTCTCACCCTGCAGCCGTAACAAATCTTCTCCATGTAGGGCAGAGGGTGAAGAAGAGCAGGAGAAGTGACACAAAGTGTATTTGAGAAGTGTGATGGACTGCATTGCACCAGTCTGCCCGCCTTCCTGTCTGCCTGCATCCCTCCAAACCTCCTCACCTTGCCACTGACCTCTTCACATAGACATCTCTGGGGTGGAGGCACCCAGGACATGCCTTTTTTTGAGCATGGGTGAGCGCAGCTGTTCCCTCTTGTGACTCACTGCACCACGAAGCAGTCGTGTTTCTAAATCCAGCTCTATTTGCACACTCAAGTGGGCCCTAATGATGCCAGCTGGGCCGTCCCCATGAGTAAGCAAGATAGGACCAGCTTGCAATGCCTTCATTAGGCATTCCAACCCCATGACAATCAGGCCTGCTCCATGTCCTCCCATCCCCTTTTGGGGAAAAGTAACTGAAGCTACTCACCTCCTTTCACAGCAGGTTTATGGGGGCTGAGGAACTGGCCCCATGGCTGTGAACGTGGTCTAGACTTTATTCTCCTTTTTGGCAATCAAGGTGATGGACCTTCACCTCCCAGGGATGTCCTGAACCAAAACTAATGTTTATTTTGCTAGTGTAAGGATGGGCACTGTGGAAAATCTGTGCAAGGCAGGTTGCATCTCCACCAGAACTGAGTCTTGGTGTCTACCACTGAGGACTCACAACATTTCAACCTGGACTTCCCTCAGAACTTCTTCGTGGGCAATGTCAAGAGCAAAGAAGCCAAAGCCATGGTGCTATCACATCACCAAGGGCCTGATCTTGCATAAGTCTGAATGCACGTCCAAATATTTGGGAGAGGGATGGAAACCAATGGACCAACACAGGTGAGCTTAGCCAGGTTTTGACATCAGGGCCTCAAACCAACTGTTGGGAGAAAACACTGCAGATTTGGGCAGCCAAATGCCAGCAGCCTCATACGCATAAAGCCCATGGCAGTCTTTTTACTGACTCTAATGGACTGCAAAACCTGGCCCTTCAAGAGCTCTGGTTCAAAGGTAACGTTGATAATAGATAATTAATCTACAGTAGTGTTCCCAGCGATGGGAATAGCAATTACACACCCAGCTACCTTTATATGAGTGTAATTAAAAGCAGTTGGCATCACAGTGAGCAGCAACGCTGCTCGCTGGAGAAATCGATAGGATCCTGCTCATGTGTGTGTGTGTGTGTGTGTGTCTGACAAAGTGGATTATCTCCATCCTCCTCAAACAGCAGCTGCAAAGCAAAGAGGAAAAGGGAGAGTGGCTGAATTTGTACCTTCAGGTGAAGTTGCCTGGTGCTTCCTGGTGGGAGGGGCAGAGGCTTTGGGGGATGTTTAAGTCTCTCCCCAGGAACAAAAGGAAGGGAGATTAGCTCGACCCCTGGAAGGGATGTGTGTGCTGCCCCTTCCTCCCCCTCCACCCCCGTTTTTCTGGGACCCCCATGCCCGGGCGAGCGCTGAGGGTCTCTATGTGTGCGTGTGTGTGTGTGTGTGTGTGTGTGTGTTCCAGTCTGCAGTGTGAGCAATTTCACTTGAAAAGACAGAGAAATCCCCTCCTTTGAAAGTCTCAGCACTTGGTTCTTTCCAGTAATGCTATAATTGGATGGGATTTTCTCTAATACAGAGGGAAAGTCCTTAAGATGATTTTTCACACACCACCACCCTCCTCCTTTTCCTCATCCTACCTTATGCAAGAAAACTCCCTTCTCCCTCTCCAGCTTCCTCTGGGGTGGGGGAGATGCTGAAGGAGATGGAGGGGCTGGAATTAATACACTCACTATACTTGCAGCAGCGACATCAGGGGGGTTTGCAGGGAGAGAGCATCCATTCCTCCGCAAGCAAGAAGAGGCTCAGATCGACTGGAGCTTGGCTACACGGGGCGATTAGATCTGGGAGCACTTGCCAGAGCTCACATTTGCAATCACTTGTCATCCAGCCCTAAAGAAAATAATCAGGGCCCGACCCCTGCCAAATTCCCAAGGATTTAAATATCCCCGAATGAACTGCATTTCTAGTATAATTTCACTAGAATGAGTATATCTCTCCATCTAGCTAAACACAAACATATCTGTATATGTATGCATATAAAGCTCTGTGTGTGTAAATAGAAAAATTCCCTAGTAAGGAAAAATATATATGCGATTCTTAATGAGAAAGAAAATGCATTTTGATTTGAGCTAATGCAAGGTTGCAAGCCTTCTTCCAACAAAGTCATTAAAAATTGTACTTCTCTTTGTTCCAGCTGAGCCACAGATTTATTTTTTTTTTTTTTTTTTTTGATTCACAGATAAAATCAAGTCAAACAAATGAATAAAATCTCACGCAGTTCTCTCAGTCTCTTAAAAAAAAAAAAAAAGAAAAAAAAAAAACCCAACAGGCAGCAACCATAACAATCCAAAAAAAATAAATAAATTCATGTAAATATCTCTTTGCTCATCCCGTGCCTCCATCCCCTCGTTGTCGCCTCTCCAACCCCCTTTTCCCAAATGACCCAGGGTGCTGGGAAAGCCTCTCAGCTGGGTGACACTTGCTCACAGATACAGCAAGCTTGAAAACGTGTTCCAGAGGAGCAGCAAACCCAACCGTGGACCCAGGCTGCAGGACCTACATCTTCCTAATGATATTCATCATGGGGTTTTTTTATATATATATATATTTAATTTTTTATTTTTTTTTTTTTCCTGATTTTTCACCCCACGGGAAAACCCGTCGATTTTTGGAACCACGCCATCCCACCCCAACTCACCCCCCCACCACCACCACTGAAAGAGAGAGACATTAGCGCGATACGTAGAGGAAGAAATTAAAAAAAAAAAAAAAATAGAGATCAATTACTAGCGCCCCGTGGGGTTGGATCTGGTGGATGAAGTCGTTTGCAGCGGCGCCTTCGTAAAATCCAGGCTTTGGGACTGCTTCGAGTTGTGACAGTGTGGATGAGCCTCACTGAGATTTGCGTGGAAGAAGTTGATTTCTTAGCAGATGTCTTCAGTGGAGCTCTTGGATATCTGGCTGGTTGGACTGGTGGGGAAGGGGTGTGCGTGGCTGTGTGGGGGTGTGCATGTCTGTGTGTGTGCGTGCATGTCTGGGTGTAAATCCTCTTTTTTTTTTTTTAATGAAAAAAAAAGGAGGAAAAAAAAAAAAAAAGGACCAGCTGAAAGTTTCTAGAAATTTAGTTGAAATATATCCCACTCGTCACCGTGAGGAAACGGGGATTTGGGGAGAAGATAGAATGGGAAGAAGGAGTAAATTGAAAAAAATAACAATTTTATTTAAAAAAAAAAAAAAAGACACCTTTTTTTTTTAAAAAAAAAACTTTTTTTTTTTTTTTTTTTTGCATTTTAGTAGCTTCGACCCAGGGAGTGAAATCCGGGCAGGTTGTTATAGCTACCCAAATCCACAGGGGTCCCCCCTGTCTATTTAAACCCCCTAAATCTTCCTTCCCCTTTTTAAAACTACATTTTATCCCTTGGCTTGTGGGCCAACGTGCCCCCTAATGAGTATTAAAACACTATCTCCTCGCAATTAGCTCATTCCTGACTTCGCGCTCCTGATTGACAGAACAAGCCAAAGCATCAGAATTCTCCCTTTGGCAATAAGTGCTGATTGGGTCCTTTTTAAGAGAGCTACTTCAAACTTTTTTTTTTTTTTTTTTTTTTTTTTTTTTTTTTTTTAATATTTGCCTTCAGTGTCTTGGCTGAGAGAAGAGTTTTTTACCTCTCTGAGATTTTTTTTTTCCTTGAGAGTAGTAGAGGAAGCAAGAGAGGATTTACCTGGTCGGGGGTTGAGTTGACTTCATTTGACTTTTTTTTTTTTTTTTCTCCTTAAATTATTGTTGTTATTATTATTATTATTAAAATAATCATCCTGCCTCAGAAGAAAGGAAGGTTTTTTGGCAAGTCTGGTTAAAAAAAAAAAAAAAAAAAAAAAAAGAAAGACAACTTTTCATCAATGGCCTCTTTTGGATATTTCCTGTTTCTTTGTGGGTTGAGTCAGGCTCTGTCAAGTTACCCAATCTGGTGGTAAGTTTTATTCTTTTTTTTTTTTTTTTTCCTCTCATTTTCATTTATTTTTTTCCCCTCCTCTGTTTTCTCTGCAACCCCTGTGCTTTAAGATGACTTGAAATTCTCCTTTCGTTGCCACTCAGCTAAAGAGGTGGGATTGTTCCAGCGCCAGCAAGTTCTTAGAACCTGCATTTCACCTCTTTTATTTATGCATTCACTTTGTTTATTTTGACTGGGTTATACCTGATCTCTCCTTCTCCTACTGTAAAAGAGAGAGAGAGCGATCGGAAAGTTGTGTTATTTTTTTTTTTTTTTTAAAGTGCTTTGATCCTCTCCTGTGAAGAACAAAAGGCGCTGCCTGAATTAAAGAGATAATGATACAAGTTGACATGAGCATTTCAAGGTGATTTCGAGCTAGTCAGGTGGAAGGAAGGGGGGGGGAAAGGATGAAAACTTTTATTTTTTTTTTTCCTTTTTTCCTTTCGCTTTAAGGAATATTTAGAAAGGGAAAAAAAAAAAATAAAAAAGGGGGGGGGGAATTAAATAAAGGGAAGAAAGGAGGTGAGAGGAGGCTGAACAACCTGGGCTGGTTGTGGGAAAGCAGAGCAGGGTGCAGAGACCGGGCTGGGGGAGATGCGCGCTGCGCTGCCGCGGACCTGCCCCGCGCATCACCGGCGGGGACCTGCGCACCCCTTTTCCTTTGGGATAACACACTTTTTCCTCCCTTATTACACCTCCTTTTTAATTTTTTTAATTTTTTTTCATTCCGCTCTTTGCATCCTACGCCTTTAAGAGCCTTTTTCCCTCCCTCCCCTACAAAAAAAAAAAAAAAAAGCAAATGGTGCTGAGGCAGGCATGTAACTGCAAGATCTGCTCTAATTACCCCGCGGAGGTAATTGGGCTCCTGCTCCGCCGGTACCTCGCCGGGTGAGCGCGTAAGAAGCGCGGAGCGGAGCCGCGCGGGGGTAAGGGAGGCGCAGGAGAAGCGCTGGGGTTTCTGCCGCGGGATGCGCGGGTGCGGAGCTGCGCGGGTAGGGAGCTGCCAGCACCGCACCCGCGGAGGGGGACGGCGGCTTACGCGGAGCCAAGGGGTTTGGTGGTGATGGTGGAGCAAAGGGACCGCTCCGCACCCGCGGCGGTGCTTTAAATAACCCCGAAGCGCTTAAAAAAAAAAAAAAAAAAAATCTAATAATATTAATTAATTTTTTTTTTAAGTGGTTTTAATCCTCCCCCGTTTTTAAGAGGGTTCAGGTGCGATCCGCGGCGAAGGGAGTGGGGGGGACCGCGGGTGCGGAGGGTGTTGAAGGCAACCTCTCCAAGTATTTCAGGTATGTCTGCAAGCAGGGAAGGTGCTGGGATGGGAGAAAGGCAATAAAATGCAAATGTGTTCTTGGGAAGAGGGGCAGAGAGAGCACCTGGACGGGAGTCATTAAAAAGCAATCTTTTATTCCCATCGCCATCTAACTTATAATTAGAAACTCCGGTTGCATTCCTGATTGGAGAAGGAAACGCATTCCTCTAATACCAACATAAATATTGTCTTGTCACCCAGCGAGGGGAGAGGAGGGCAGAGCAGTCCCATCCCTGTCCCCCTCCATCCCTGTCCCCCCCATCCCTGTCCCCCCCATCCCAGTTCCCCCCCATCCCAGTTCCCCTCCATCCCTGTCCCCTCCATCCCTGTCCCCCCCCATCCCAGTCCCCCCCATCCCTGTCCCCCCCATCCCTGTCCCCCCCATCCCAGTCCCCCTCCATCCCAGTTCCCCCCCATCCCTGTCCCCCCCATCCCAGTTCCCCGTTCCCGACTCCCGGTGGTGCAGGAGAAGCGGCTGCTGAAGGGATACGTGCAGGGAAAGAAGTGATGGAGAGAGGGGCAGGAGGTCTCATCCCAAGCCAGGGCATCAGGTGTGTGCAGGGGGACCACAGCAGCAGCACTTGGGTTTTTGAGGTGGCATCCCCCCCTCTTTCCATCCTTTCCCCAGTGCCAGCCAGCGGTTTCAGACGTTCCCCCTTAGGCCATGGAAATGTGAAGAATCGCAGAATCCTAAAATGGTTTGGGCTGGAAGGGACCTCAAAGCTCATCCCATGGCAGGGACACCTCCCACCAGCCCAGGTTGCTCCAAGCCCCATCCAACCTGGCCTTGAACACCTCCAGGGTGGGGAAGGTTTTGATTGGAGTGAGGGTGTCGGAGGAGAGGCCGGGTGCTGTTACTCTGACTGCCTAAATTCCCCCTCACCCCCCCCTTTTCCCTCTTTTATTATCCTCAAGGAAGTTATCAAGCCATGGCCACCCCCGTGGCTGGAGTTGGGGGACAGCCCTGGAGATGGGTGAGGTGAGGGCTGGAGAGTGGTGGCACAGGGGTCCCCTGGACACACCCATGCACATCCCAGCATCAGGAGATGCAGTTTCTTTTTTTTCCTAGTCAAGGACAGCCTGCTTCCAATTCTAATTTTATTTTATATATATATATATATATATATATATTTGTTGGGGTTTTTTTTTGTTGTTGTTTTTCTTTTTTGAAGGGACTGCAGGGAGGCCCAGGAATTTTTTAGTCTGGTAGTGCAACCAACAAACCTCTCATCTCAACCACTTCTCTTCAAACCTCCCTCTCCTATATTAACTCATAGCAACTTGACTGCTTGCAGCAATAAATCTATAATTTACCACCCCCAAATTGCCCGCCCCCCCCCCCCTCAAATAATAGTTTCTAATTAAAGTGTAAACTCATCCTGTGGATACTTACACAGCTTTCAGCTTCGAGATAATTTGAGCAAAAGCAGGGAGTGAAAAACAATATTCTCTTGTAGGTTTTGCTTAATTATTCTCCCAAAGGAAAGAAATGAGGGGAAATATCAAGTGTGCATTTGTCAGGGGGAGAAAGCAGGGATGTGTCTGTTGCTGTGATTTCTGTCTGCCTCTAAACACAGCTCCTTACTTGGCTGAGCTGTTTCAATCCCTGTTCCCCCCATGGCACAGGGGTACCTGTTTAAAATCAGACCCTGCAGCACCGGTGGCCTTTGCACAGACCCAAACGCTTGGTGCCTGTGGAAAAAGTTCAGTAGAGCAAAAAAAAAAAGGGGAAAAGATCCCCTGAAGCAATGATGCTTTCACACTCCATCCACGTCCTTACAGCCACGATGGGGAGGGGAAAGCCACGGGTGCTCCTTCAAAGCAGAAAACACCCAAATAGGGTGTTTATAGAGAGGGATGGAATAGGCTTTAAAGAAAAAAAAAGATTTATGGATAATAATAGAAGAGGGCACTGGCTCCCATTGGGACCCATGTGGCAAGTTTTTGGGGTTGTGCTGGTGTGATTTATGGTGGCACAGTAACCCCACGGGACCATCCCCAGCGCGGTGCAGCGTTGTGTCCTTCAAACTAAAGGAGCTCCTGGTGGCAGCAACAGGCTCTGCCCCACCCAGGGGGGACAGATTCTGAGCAAAAGTATGTTGGGTGTGTTTTTTTCTTTCAAATGTTTGTGCTGTTTATTTTTGAGTTGGAAAGATTGGAGTGCATGAAGGAAAACTTGGAAAATTCAGAAGCAGGGTTCAGGGAGGGGGAAGGGTTAGGTGTAACCTGTCCCACGGAGGTCTGGGCTCTGTGTAGAGTCACAGTAGCAGCACAAACAAAATTAAAACCTTTTCCAGCTAATCTATACTGCCTTGACTGACTGGCTGGCAGCACCTGGGATGGAAAAAGCATTTTATTTTGTATTTTTTTAATCAGTGGCATGAGGTCTGAGGACAGCCAGAGTGCAGAAATGATTCAGATGGGAGAAGGGGTTTGTTTCAGGAGGGAAAAAAAAAAATACAGCAACAAAAATTAACAGAGAGTTTCAGTTCTGAGGATCTTAACGTTCTGTAGCCCAGGAGGTTGGTACTAGGGGGGTGATCACGGGAGAGGATCTCTGGGCTGATTTAGAAGTACAGGCAGACCTCTTCACTGTGAGAGAAACCTACCAGGTGGCATCTCAAATATTGTTCTCCTGGGGTGTGAGGCAGCTTGGTGCATGGTGAGGGATGCTGGTGGTTAGAGCATGGGACTGGAAGGGGACATCTCATGGGAGGAGGTAGATGCTGGCTGAGATCTGGTGGCATTGCTTTAGGCAGTGATGTCTGTCCCTTCCTCTGTTCAGCTGATTGTGGTGGAGCTCCTGTGTCCTCTGCTGCTCTCTGTAAGCCCTGTGTCTCATCTTAAGTGGGGAGGGTTGAGATCAGCCCCATAACGAGCTGGGCAAGGAGATGAGCCATGACCACTAGTGACAGAGTGAATGTGGTGTTACTGGAGATGCCAGGCTGGTAGTTGGAGAGCAAACATGAAGGATGTGTGTTAGGAATATTTTCCTGGCTGTGACCTGTGTTTCCTCTTGGTCTTTTATTTTTTTGCTTATTCCCCAAGACTGGTCACAGAAGCTCTGTTGGTTGAATCATCCATGTAGGACGAAGTTGGCCAAAGTCCATGATGTCCTGCAGTAGCCACTTTACAGCCCCTGAGGGTTGGAGAAAGTGATCTAAAAGATCTTTCCTCCTCTGTTTCTTTGCAATTCAGGAAATGTAAGTGCATGGGAGCAGGGTGGGAGGGAGCCTTGCCAACAGAAAGACAAGTTACCTGGTGGCATTACTCCAGCAATACACAGGTGCAACACCTGAACGTGTCCCTGTCAGAGTCTGATGGCATCACCTCAACAAAAGCAGCGCACGGATGAAGTCCTGGCTTGTGACCTGGTTCAGGTTCTCTCCTGGGATCTGTCCCCCTCGGGGCGGGTGGAACAGCCTCAAATTTGTACTCGGGTGGGTGAAAGCCAGGGTCATGGATCCCATGAGAAACTCGATTCTCCTTTTGTTGCAAATCCTGGAGAACCAAGCTGAGTCTTGGCAGGCTCCGTGCCTGAGAAAGCAAAGCTTAGGTTTGGCAGGGAGCAACCGTGTTAAGTGAGAGATGATCATCCCTCGTTAGCCAGGAGGGAGGCAGAGCCCTGGAAGGTCACCCAAGGGACAGCGTGAGCCGTATGCATTGGCACCAGGGCTCCTAAAGCAATCTCTAGAGCTGGGAAATATGAATTGCATCTACCCACTTCTCTGCTCGATGAGCTGGGGTTGAGGATTTTGACCTTTCTGGTGTTCATCTTCATTTCCTCTGCTTCTGCAGCAGGTTGCAGTGAGATATTAAACACCCATCGTGCTCCTCCGCAGAGGTGGCTGCATTTCAGCTGTGCACAGTGTACATGCAGCCCTCTCCCACCCTTGCCCCAAGGCTCAGGAATTGTCTTTATGTACATGTACCTGTGTTACAACAGTGTTTTACATGGCCCTGTTCTGCCAGGTAACGTATAATCCCAGAGTGATGTTTTAAGCCTAATCTCAGATATCAACTCGCCCACCAGCTTGGATTTTCTGGAGCACAGCATGGGTGATTTGCACCCAAGCAGCCACGGGGACAGAGGACAGGTGGGTGAAGGGGATCTTGCTGTGTAGATGTAAGTGGTAAGAAAAAAGCCTTTGCCTGGGCCATGCAGAGTGTGCAAAGGGTAAGGGAAATGTTTTCCCATCTCCATTTTTTCGTGGTGGGACTGGAGAAACAGATTCTAGTGGTATTTCTGTTGGTCCTAGCATAGTCCAGGCGTGGAGGAGCTGTGCTGGTGAGATTAAATGATGGGACCAAGATCACACAAGAAGCTTTACTCACAGCAGGAACTGAAAATTTTGCAAGGTCAGAGCAAAAAACCCCCTTTCAAACACGGGGAGGGCTGGGACTCTCCCAGACAGCACAGTGTGTGCTAAAGAGCCCTCATCTACTCAGATTTTAGACTCATTTTATTAAATTGTGCTGCCCTGCTGCATATTCATTGATTTTATTTTTCTTTCGATTTTAAGAGGACTTTATTAGATAAGTTAACCTGAAAACCCACAACTTGATAATCAAAGCAATGACCAAAGGTATTGCTTCAAACGAGCCAGCCTTTCCTAACTAAGATAGGGAAAAATGAATCATTTTGCTCCCCAGCCCTTTTCAGGTAGCCCCAGAGGCAAAATATGTCCTTTACAGACATTTGAGCACCTCTAAGACTTCTCACCTGAAAACTTTGAGCACCTACTAACCTGGCTTAAGCTCTGACATGTGCCCAGGCAGGGACAGGCTGGTTTTTTATTCCTATTTTGCAGGTGGGTAAGCAGAGGCAGAAGAATTTAAAAGCCCTGCCCTTTGCAATGAGCCTGCAGCAGGGCTGGGTGTAGCACTGAGACACTTGGTTGTCTGGTTCACAGAGGAAAGTCAGGTCTCTTTTTCTTTCTGAAGACCTTTCTGCACAGGCTCCCATGTCTTTGGGTGCTATTGCAGTGCAGAGCACCAGGGCAGGGTAAAGAAATGTCTGCTTCAGGGGCAGGGGACATTAATGAAAAAGGTGGGTCCTGTTCTCCTCTCTTGAGCTCCTGTGCCACCTGGATGAGGCATTTCTCTTGTGCTCATGGCATTTCTTTTTCCAGACTCAGCTCTTCAGCTAGGTCTGATGTAGGTAGAGTAGTTGGAACGAGGAGATGGCCACAGTCCTGCTTTCTGTTGGCCAAAAAAGCCTTTTTGACTGTTCCCTCTAAAGGGTCAAGCTGGGGGAGCCTTGACTTTTCCTGTGAGCCTGTGGTCTCTCCTAAGAAAGAGAAGTCAAGGATTGCTGATTGTACCAGGGAAAATGAGGCTGACTCACTGGTGTCTCCATCCCAAATCTATGGGATCCCTTTCCTGCTTGCATCCCGCTTCCTGCAACTGGGATGAGGCAACTCCAACAACTCCAGCCCTGCAGCAATGCTGCTGCTTTTCCAGACAGGGACTGCCAGTGTCTGCACCTCTTCCCTCCTGGCTAGTGCTTAGCACGGGTGCAAAGCAGCAGGGGAAGGAGGCTGTTCTGTGCCAGACCTCTCGAGGAGCAGATGGTTTTGCTTTGTGTGTGCAGGAGCACAAGAAAAGCCTAATGGGACAACCATGGGTTGATGAGCCCACTCCCCCTTGCTCAGCATTTGTCCTCGAGTTCCTCGAGTGCATGATTCAAATAGCCCGGCTGCATTTCAAAGGGCTTTATTGGGCATAATGACAGCACTTAACGAGCATTGCACAAGTGTGTCACAGGGGGAATCCTCCGGGCTCTGAGTCAGGGATGCTCCCTTTGGACAGCTGAGCTGTATGCAGTATGATGAACACAGTTCATCCCCAGGGCCTCCTGTGAGCAGGGATGGACCAATCCTACTCCCACCAACATCCATGTTGGAATTTCCTTCCTGGAGCAGGACTGGACTCAAAATCTTGCTCTGGATCCCAAAGGAAACCCTGTGGGCCCAAAGAGTGAAAGCTGAGAAAAGGGGAGGTGGACTGTGGAGGAGGTCTGAAGACCATTGCTGCAAAAAAGAAGGGTTTTCTAGGTTCAAAATAGGCATCCACTGTCTTCTGGGGATGTGGAGCTTGGTGCTTTCTGCCCAGTCAGGTGGTGGCAGGTTCTGGGGTGATTATGTCAGCTGAAACCACTGAAATATACTGGAAAGGAAGGGGAAATAGCAGGGGAAGAAGTATTGGCCAGAGCATGTATGTCTTGTCCACATTCTCAGCTAAGGCTGGATGTGACACAGCTCCAAGGCTGCAGCAAGAGCTGTTCCCATCCTGTGTCACTAAAGCCATCTCTGCTTTGCTGACTCCACTGAGAGACAAATGCAGGCTCAGTGCCCATAAAAGCCAAGACAATTCAGTGGGGCTTAGTGCTGAAAGGAGATGGATACTCAGGGAAGTCCATAAAGGAAGGAGCCTTTCCATGATGTACCCACCAGGGCTTTGCTGGATCAGGCCCATGGTTGGTCTTGCAGAAAAGCCATGCCTGACACTGTTTGTGCCAGCTGTTTCCATCTAGCCTGGGCCATCCCTAATGCTTTTCACCTCTCCTGTCCCTTTTAAAGTGGCAAGGTTTGCTATAAGTCCTGTTATCATCTTAGCACAACACGTAAAAATTGGCCAGTTCATCATCTCACTCCAAATTCTACTGGTGCTTGCAAAAAAGAAAGGAAGGGAAGAAGAATCAATACATTAACTCCCTTGTTCTGAACTCCTAACATAGGGCACTGCTTTTAAAACCAGCCTGTAAACCAGGGGAGAGCGTTACGCATCACAAAGGTGGTGTTTATCTCTTTTCCCTTGTTTGTCACCTGCATATTCACAGTCCCCTTCCCACTTGGATGTTGCTGCTACCCAGAGAGTGCTTTGCATTTGTAGAGCCTGGGCCATCAAAGGAGTTCAAGGTGCCTTTGGTCACCTCCTCACAGTTTCTGTTCTGGTGTAACTAGTAGCCAGTTATGCTTTATATTGATATAGTAATAATTATTAACAGGGATGCTGTTACTCTTTTCCAACAGAGATATTCCTCCACTCTCCATTGGTGTGAAATGCTTTTCTCTTATTATGTCTTTGCACAATCTCAGGCTTATCCTCAAACACATCCAGAGTCTCCCACAATCCTCCAACCACATCCACCAGTCATTGGCTCAAGCTTGTAATAGAACTTTACGCCAAAACTTTAAAATAAGACATAAAATAGTGTTCTTGCTTCCCTATCGTGACAGTACTCTCAGCAGAGGACATGGTCACTCTTATTCATGCAAGAGCTTTATCTGCATTTTGAAGAATTCTTCTGACTTTGTTTTACTTTCAGTTCTCTGAAAATCAAAACCTTTTCTCTTTTCCCATATATCTCTTAGTTTCACTTTCCAGCTTTGTATTTCCTCTACATCTGTTGAAAGATGCAGTTTTATGGCAGAGGTTATGCACATTCTGAGGTTTCTGAGGAAGTCGAAATTACTCAACAAATTTCACACTGTGGGATGGAGCAGGGAGAAAAGGCAGAGCCCACCTCTGCTGCAGCCAAGCCTGTGAAATGAAGCCAAACAGAGCAGAGCAGGAGTTTCTTCTGCTTCCAAAAGAGTGGACCTTGTCTAATAGAGATATTTACTAAGGGGTGGGAAGGCAGGAATGAAACTCCTTGAACAGTTGCCAAGCCTCCCATTCAGTTTGTCCCTCTGCCCCCAGAAGAACAACAATAGAGCCTGTTGCTAGACAGTGTTGTGTGGCATGACAGAAAGCAACTCTAAATCCTTTGCAGGCTGAGGGACACACTTAAGGGAGCCTTTCCATTTTTTTATGAGCCTACAGTAGCTGGGAAGAGATGGAACAGTTTAAGCTCTTGTTGGACAGGTAGGACCCCATCCAAAGCCCAGTGATGACTGGGGAAATACCACTGGGCATCAGATAAGATTTGTAGAATTTACTGGGAGTCCCACAGTTCCTTTAGAGGCAGAAAAAACTGATTAATGCTGGTTATACAGAGATCTAAGTTTGATTCCTATCCCTCATCATCTTGCAGCTTTAGTAGTCTCTAGCTAAGTTTCCTTCAGAGCTATTGGTGAGAAATAAGATGCAGCTTATCTGACATATGTTAGACATTTACTTTTGGATGAGGTGAATCACATCCCAGCTGTGCCAGTTTTCTCACCATTGGCTGCAAGAGGATCCTGGATGAGTAGGTCAGACAAAGATATCTCATTTTAGACAGATGAATTCAGCTGCCTTTTTTTGGTTTGGTTTGTTTTGAATACACTCCTAAATGCTAGGAGCATCTAAGCATTTTATGATCCACCCAGACTTGTAGAATACCGAAAGAGCCTACTTCCATTGGAAGACCCTTTTGAAAATCCTGGTGGGCGTTGCTTTACAACTTTAGTGACCAAACTACCTCTAAAAACCCATCACTCGAAGTCCTGATGATGCATTCCATATATGTATAGGAGAGCTGAGGAAAAATCCCATATCTCAGAAGGATGTTTGAAGGGAATTCTTATGGAGTATCAATTTCTTGCACATTCTTCCACAGGAAGATGCATTTATCATGAAAGAATTTGCCTTCCTGATCCAGACCAGGAGACCTGGGTACCTCATTTAATCCTCCAGAGTGCCACTTCTTGTGGATTGGCTTTGTGGTGGTGGTGGAGAGCCATCCTGAAGGCTCTGAGAACAGGAGCCTTCTGAAGATGTGTAGGTGCTAGGAAGGTAGACTAAAAGTGTTTTGAAGTATGTGGTACATACAGTCTATTATTTTCTGGCAGGGAGGGATCCAGGGACTGGGAAGCTCAGTCCAGCCTAGCCCATTACCCAGCTGGCTTGAACAAAGTGTGC
Organism: Podargus strigoides; assembly: GCA_028020825.1. NCBI lineage: Eukaryota > Metazoa > Chordata > Aves > Caprimulgiformes > Podargidae > Podargus > Podargus strigoides. The sequence continues at coordinate 55,870,161 of CM051623.1, read as the reverse complement.
TGATTTTTTTCAAGGCCTGGATATGTGATATGCTCCCAGTTAGAAATAGTGTAAATCTACAGAGAAAAAAAAAAAAAAAAAAGTGGCAGCCTGATCTCCAGGACCTGAAAGGTGTTTTGCTGTAGTGTTAGCAGAGGTGTGGTTCAGTCACCATCTGGAAAGATTTGCTGGTGGAAGTGCTCAGACAAAAGAGGTTAAGTGGAAAAGGACAGAAGAAGTGAAGTGCAAGGCTATTTAAACACATAATTCTTACTTTATGCTTTAGACTTATTGACTGCATTGCTGCAACCTGAGCAATTAACTGATTTTACTGAGCTGCCCCTTGTCAGTGAATCGCAGTGACTGGTCCATGAATACCCTTAGCTCATTCTGAATGTGGGGAGAAGTGGATTAGCTCTGTTGCTTTTATTGAAGTGCTTATTTCTCCTCACATGCCATAGAGAGAACAGAAGTTAAGCACACAGATTTAGCTGTATAACTATTGGACACCTTAGGTTAGTTGAGGTGCATCCCACTGTGGGTTTGCAATAATCAGTGTAGCAGCTTCTACCAGCATTAGATCATGTGATCCAGAAATCATCTCATCCATCCTCATGTGCCCCAGGCTGGATTAAATATATCTAAATGAGAATTGTGAAGAAGTAAGGGATATAAGAGGTAGTCAGCACTGAGTCATTACCAATAGGAATATCCATCTGGATAAGGAAGGAGCTTACTGGATCACAGCCTTTTCCTAACAGGACAGGTCATGGATATTAGTGGATTGATTGCAAAACCTAAAAGTCACTTGCAACAGAAGACTAAGGGCACAGTGGGAACTAGTTTTTTGCCTGCAAGAGTATACGGTCCAGACAGATGGGGCAAACAACTGACTTGAAAGAGAATAGATAAGACACATTAGCAGAAGATTGGGGATCAGACAGGGAAATGCTAATTCAGTGGCCACTGAAATCCTTGGTGCAACTTGCCCACAGGCACATGGGAAGTCTGTGATAGAAACGAGCATTGAGTCCATCTGCCCTGCTGACACAATGTGTAGTCTCAGGTTCCTGGTGAATGAAAGATTCCAGCTCAGCCATAATACGAGGCAGTGTGCTGTCAGCACAGCTTTATGACAGCTCCACTAAAATTATATGTGTGAACTGTAATGTTTGCCAGAAGAATCTCCAAACTGTAGTACAGAAACTAATTCAAGGGTTATATAGTCTAGCCTATCTCTACAGCCACGGATGCAGTGGTGGTGTCTGCCACCAGCAGTGATGCTAGTGGTGGCTCCTGTTGCCTCTGACACTGGTACTCAGAATAAATTGAGAAATTCTGTCCTGCACACGAGCTCCAGAAATAGGGCAATACAGGCTCTTGTTTGGATTCTTGCATGCAAGAGCCCAGTTTTGTCCACCTCTAGCACAGGAAGAGTAGGGCAATATGTAAGACACTGTCTAGTGAATTGTGGACTCTGTGAGAAACCAGGGGAAAAAGACAAGTCAGGGGCTAAAGCACATCCTTAGAACATGGGACATCTGATCATATCCCTTCTCTGCCCTCCACAAGCCTAAACAAACAGCAGATGAGCATCAGAAAGCTGGAAAACAGGACAGTTTGCTACAGTCTCTGGCAGGATGCACAGGTCCCATTTCAATGTACAGTGTGGGGTCACTGAGCAGAGCCTGAGGTACAGGAGGAAAAGCTGTGCTGGAGTTATGTTTGACTCACTATTTAAAAAAAAAACAACACTGGGGTGAGGATAGAAGCCAGGGCAGCTGGACACACGTGAGTCAGTACAAGAGAGACCATGAATGAAGAGTTCAGGTTTGTTCACTCTTTTGTAGAGACATACATAATGTTTACGGACTGCAGCCATGCTGAGCAGGATTCATCATACTCCATCTCAGAGCTGGACATCTCATCTGAGGGAGTCATCTAAGCTCCCTTTCTAGTCAATGAATGAAGGCTGACACTTCCTCACTGTGATTCATCAGACTTATCTTCAATGCCAATCTTTGGATGCAATGACTCTCTCTATAGCAGCTGATCTCTCTATGTTGGTGGTCAAGAGAACCAAGATGACTACTTGGGTGCCTGACTTCTGGATGAATCAGGTTAGGTCAAATGCTCTAACTCCATCATGCCCAAATCCTTAGGCTCGTTGTGCCCACAGCATCATACCTCAAAAAATAGTCATTTGGACTGATTTTTGTAACCAGTAAGGAGCTGTCAAGTGGAAGTACCATGAAAGAGATCACCCTCAAGATTCTGAAATCACTGTGGCAAGAGTCACCAGCTCATATTGTCTTCCCCTGAGCTCAAGATTTTTATGAATCTGCTGACCTTGCTGATAAGATCTGTACAAATTAATTCACACACTTGTGCTGTCTAGTCCTCAAATTCCCAGACTGTTTCTGTTACTGTGAATAAGGAAGAGTTTGGCTTATCTTAAATTTCCTTGATCTTAAAGATGTCAGGAAAGATGCCTGGGATTTTCTTTGATGCTAGAAGAATATGGTGGCAACAATATAATTGAACAGTGAGAGAAGTGATGTGAACATCCCTCGACACTGCCTAAATTTCAGGTCTCTACATAGGTTTTGCTATTAAAACTGTCTGGGTGCTAACTTAGGCATGAACTTAGCCTTAGGCATTGCTATGCTAAGTTAGACTTAATTATTAATATTAGGAGAGAAAAGATGGAGACACCTCAGGTGTAATTTGTGTAATTTTCTGCCAGTGTTGGCCCCCTTCTCTGTGAAATTCAGGCCCTCCCAAACTGTTTTTTCAAATGCAGACCTTTAATTGTAAGGGGAGAGCTTGTGCAAAGGAACTTTTGGACATGTCTTTCGGGGCGTGTGCTCTGTGGCCCTGGAGGGGCAGGCAGGCTGGGGGCAGGGAGGGACTCATGGAAGAGCTCTCAGGCACCTTGCTGCTCTTCTCTTATCTCTCCATGGTTTCTGCATGAACCAAGGCTTAAGCAATCCTGCTGCCTGTCTGTTTGTCCCCCTAATGACATTTGAACCTATTGCCCCAGTGAGCTCCTTTTGGCAGAGGTTCTCAGGGATATTGGATACCCACAAGTCTCACAAAAATGGGCAGTTAAGTAGAGGAGAAATGTAACTGGTGCCCTCCCAGAGGGAGAAGCTATGTGTGCATGTGCAATGTTCCCTAGACATCATAAATCCAGATAGAAGGACAGAGAAGTCAATGCTCACGAGAATAATTCCTCACTTTATTTATTATTATTATTTTTTTAATCTATTCATCTCTTGTATGTTCCCCCCTTCCTTCTCATTCTGGCTATGTGATTTGTAGGAGGAAGGAGAACATGGAGGGAGTGGGCCATGCCATGAATCTCTTAATAAGCTTATTGCATTGTATGACTGAGAAAGAGATTAAATGAATGAACCTTCTCATTAGGTTCAAGAAGGATGGAGTGCTCTAATTCTTGGAAGGTCCATGCTTTCCTGCCATGCCTTGTCTCCCATACCAGGCCACATACCATTGTGTTCCTCACCTGGTAGGCACCTGACAGCATGCCTGCATGTTGCAAACATTTTGGTAGAAGGTCACCAGATAGCTTGAATGAGGGTGATGAAGGGTTTGTGAGAATGGCCAGCTTGTGTTTTGTGAGCACGGGAGCAAGATAGCTGCAGAAATGCACCCACTTCCCTGGTGGGTTGGTGTTAGCAGCTCTTCTAGAAAAGTCCAGCTAACAACTACTTTGAGGATTCTTTGGAGAGAAGCACCTATTATGAAGTAAGATAGTTACATGCATATATATAACACATATGCCTATCTAAATGCATAGATAGGTACCTACACATCTCTCTCTCCTTAGCTTTAGCTTCTACTCAAAAGAGAAGTTGAACTCAAGTGAAATCATCCTTGACTTTAAGAGCAATCTCTTTGTCTCATGTCTTAGACTCCGAGCTCCTTTAGGTCTTGATCCTGCAAGTTGCTTCATACTTTGATTCTGGGCCAGGAAAGTGCTGCTTAGCTTTGTGTTTATCCTTAAATATCTGGGCAGTTCTATTCATTTTCTATGCACAGGCACCAAGCTGGGTCACACAGGTTGAGATCAAGCCTGAGAGCAGGGAGAGTCTTTCCTGTGTTGGGCTGATACATAGCACATTATTATATATGCTATCAAGGACATACAGTAATAATGTATGTAAATTGCAAGCATATCTCAGTCCCATCTCCTATCCCATTGCAGGAGAGAGAAGGAACCCAGTTAAGGCTTGTATATATCTGACAACAAGCAGAAAAACTTGGCTAGGTGCTGGATGGGGTTTTGGGGCATGCAAAGGCAGAATTGCAGAACTTTTGTGTGTGTCCTAATGGGCTTCAGCACTTGCAGAATCCATCAATATCTGCACCCAGGTCTCCGATACGATGGGTGTTGAGAGCTTCTCCTCTGAGCTCCAGAGATTTCTGGCTGAATCTCCAGTGCTGGCCAAGAGTTAATCAACGTGAATAATTGATTTAGTAGTTCTGTGGAAGAGCATAATCTGTTGGCTAGGGTGTGCTGCTGAGATCTGAGAAATTCGGGTTCAAAACCTTGCTTCAAATCAAGCAGAGGAAGCTTATGAAGCTCATTTTCCCATACCAATGGTAAGTGCCCCAACCACTAAGCTGCTGACTATGAGTATAAAGGGGACATTGCGTCCTCTAACTTCACTTTGGGAATGGCACCTTAGGGGATGGGCACATGAGCAAATTACCAGGAGGTAAGTTAGGGTGTGAACTAATAAGATGCCAGTTTTTCTGTGGTAAGTGCCCGTGTGAATGCTCTTACCCTGCAACAAATACAAGGTGGTTCATATATACCAGGGGGTAAGAATGTTCACATGGGTGTTCACATGGCTCACACCCTGGTTTGACTCCCAGTAACTTGGGTCTGTGCCTCTAACCTCAGTACCCTTGAGAATCCATCCTGAAAAAAAAATCACACTCTTCTGTTTTACAACAGCCCCAAATCTGCCATTTCTGCATTTCCAATTATAATTATTTCAGTGCATTTTTGGTTTGCCAGAGATGATTTGCTGAGCTTGTCTCCACTGCACTGTTTTGGCAGAGAACAGTTCCACCTGAGATCGTTGTGGCCAGCTTTAGCCAACATGGGCAGAGTAGTCTACTGCTGCCTCACAAGCTCTGCTTACCTTGTAGTCAGAGACCTTCTGGGCACTGACATAATGTTAATATTCCTATTTCTCACAGCCAGAGCCCTGAAGAGGTTTCAACATGTGGAGATATGAAGTTAGGCACATAAAACATTATTTAGCCATTGGAGAAAAGGTGGTGTGGTTGTGAGATGAGCAGTGCTTGCAGGTTGCCTTGAGGTCACTGGGTGCTCAGTGTTTCTTCATGCACTTCCCATAGGCCTGGGAAATGGCCACAAAGGAAGGCAGCACCTCTGAAGAGAAGACCTTGATTTCATTTCTTGGCATATTGGTCTGGGAACCTTCCAGGGTTGCAGAGATAGACAACTTTGCCTACAAGCAGGCTGAGCGTAGCTGTGCATGAGCCCAAAAGACTGAACAAGGGAAAATGCTTTTAAAATGTTCCAGGAACTGGACTCAATGTTCCAGTCAAAAAAAAAAAAAACCCACTTGGTTATGGGGTGGGACCTTGTCTCATGATGATCCCAAAGGCTGGCTGACTCAGGCTATCTTGAGGCATCTCCTTTCAGGTTAGATTGGGAAGATTCAATTCATCCTTGAGGAAGAGCTCCACCAGCTTGGGACTACTCTGTTTTGAATGCAGGTCTTTCTCAGAAAGTTTGAGGGCACCTTCTGTTTCCAACCACACAAGGAGTTGTATCTGTGCTGTGTTGAGTGACAGCACACTCCCCTAACAGACCTCTGGATGGAATTCACTCGCTTAATTTTAGCCATGTAATGCTTAACTATCTGAGCAAATCATCTTACCTCCCTCTAGAGAGATGGGCATCTTCTGAAAGCAATTAATCCTTCCTGAGATGGGTATCTTTTTAGTGGATGTGATGAATCACTGTCTGGAGTTGCCTGTCTTTCTCCATCCACTCTAGAAACAACCTAAACACCTACCTTTTAGACTACTAAATTTGAGAAGGATGACTGGGTGGCTGAACACCCAACAAATGTCATTGATGTGATGCCAGTTGGTGTCTGGAAGTTTTTTATCCCTATTTTAAGAGTGGCTGGTGAGAAGCCTTAAGTGTTTGTTGGGTCTTTGACCTTCCTTGGTGATTTTGCTTGGAGATAAGAGGTAAAAGACCAAAATGCTCTCTCTGGTGCAAACAGCATCACTCTTCCAATTTAAGCACATAAACTGAAGTAGATACTGCCTTGCAGAGTTACTTCCAGAGAAAGAAAAAGCTCACCATTAAAAAAACGAAAACTGAATAGGAAGGCAGGTCTACTCCAAAGACCAAAAAGGCCTCAGAAAGAAATGAAAATTACCTCCCTTCCCATGGGCAGTGAGAAATTCTGCCCTATTCTTGCCAGTTTTTAGCTTTGAGGTGAACAATAGGATGTCATTCAGGCTGAAAACTTACAGGTTCAAGAGAATATTTAATAGACTTTTTCAAGGCAATATTTACAGAGATATTACAAATATTTAGCATTGTCATAGTTAATGACAACAAGTAATTTGAGGCTTTTATTTCTGGGCTTAAGGTGACATCTGGCTATTGGAGACCAGAATAAGATTTAGGCAAGAAAATAATGTTCCATGAATGTCCTGTGGAGGGTACTTACATTTTCTTCTGGAGCAGCTGGTTCTGGCCACTCAAGGAAAGGGCTACTGGCCTCAGGTCTGCTAATTCTCATTTTTCTATAGGACTGGAGCACTGATACCAGCCTGGCCTGCAAAGTGCTAATCCATTTATGGCTGCAATGGGCACACCAAGGTCTTCATAGAGAAAATAGAAGCAGTCTTTCATCACTGCACCCTTCAGAGGGCAACTGATGGTTTGCCACTGGCCAATGGCTCAGTATGACTTTGCCAATGTTTTGGAGAAATATTAAGCTGAGCTAACCATGCTGAAAGGTGATTTAAAAACCTGTCCCTCTGACCTTGCAGTTGATTTTTTTTGTGTGTGTGCATCCACAAGAAGGATAGGATTCATCTTAGCAAGCTTCTGCCATCTAAAAATTAAACATCTAGTTTATGGCTTTCGTGTAGGTTCCTTTTGTAGGGACTAAATCCCCCAGAAGGCAGTGCAGCCCACCTAACCTAGACCCCTACCTTAGGACAGAGCAACTTGTTCTTCTGAGGCCCTGATCTTTCTGTTAGGAGGACAGAGGGGGGGTAGGTGATACCATGAACTGGATTCCTAACTTTTAGGTGGCTACAGAGAGGTGAGATGGACTCTGTTCCAGGTGACCAGCTTTGGTGTGAGCATTAGTTTCTGCCAAGAGCATGCATGAGGTTTCAGTCCTGGTGAATCCAGGGTTTTTTGCAAATTTATTGAAGTCCTGCAGCCTTGAGAACCTGTTTAAAGCTGAAATGGTGTGAACTGGCAGAGCTCTATAGCCTAGAGGATGGGGACCACAGCTGACAACTACCACACCAACGGTATTACAGTGCAGAGATGGAATATGAGGTCATTGTGGCTGAGGAAGCTACGGAAGCTGCTTGCACAGTGTTATGGCTTGAGAAGTTTACTAGTACCTACACGTCTTCCCAAAGTCTAATTGTGCTAACACTACAGCAACCCTCACTCCAGGGAAGTTTTTAACCAAGTGATGAATCTCTGGAAGCTTCCTTCTTGCTTGGCTTCAGACCTCTACAGTGAGAAAGCCTCTGTCTCCAGACTGATTTCATAAGCATAAACCTGGGCATTTCATTAGGTTTTTCTGGATGTTTATTCAGATGAGGCAACCTGGAAGCAGGGAACATCCTCAGAACATCCTGAGCAAATGAGAGATGTCATTGCAACTAATGTGGCTTTGCAGAGTGTGGGTCTGGTCTCTACTGACCTTTGAAGACCCATGACAAATTTTTTTTTAAGCTGATTATCCCATTCTCACCACCATGGCAAAAGCGATAAAAATTGTAAAGTTTCAGCTTTGCAAAATTTAAACATAATTTGTTAGGTTTTCTCTAATTGAAACATTCATCTACTTTTCCTGTAACTCCATGATGTCTCAACACCTTTCCCTTCATTTTCCTGCTCTCTGCATCATGTTTCACCTAGGTTTTAAGAAGCTCTTTCCTTTGTCAGTACAGTGCAGTCCATGCACACACGTTATTTGTGAAGTCACAGGGAAAGGTGGGAGTAGCAAGCTCAGGTCTTTAGCATATCACTGGTCCATGTTGCCAGGGCTTTCTTATAAATACTGAGAGCTTGGTCCCAGAGGTGGCTGGGGACCCCTGCAGACCTGGATAGATAAGGTTTAATACTCTTGTCTGCAGTGGATTCAGTAAAGGCAGAATTAGCCCTACTGAATATTTTAACATGCAGACATCTATGTGTATATGTCTCAGTCTGTGAACTGAGTCCCACCCTGAGAAACTTCAGCATTAGGTGATTGATAGTTTGACCCATTTAATAGTGAGCCTGGGAATATAAGGCTCATTGGGCTCATTTCTTAAGATGGCAACGAGGATTTCACATTTTCCCCTGCTCATCCAAACAACTTGTATTGAAGTGTATTTTTGGTAAGAGCTTTCAGTTGTGGTCCTGAAGGTGTCAAGAGGGAGGGAGAATCCATCTTTTCTCTTGATGGACTTGGCCAGCTGGGGATACATCAACTTGACTGTACTTCAGGTCTACCTCTGAGCTGAATTTGGCTGGTTTCAGTGAACCATCACTGGGTCCCATTTCACTGCTAGATTGGAAAAAACCCTCAGAGAGTCCAAGTATCTGACTGGGAGTTTTTCCCCTGCTGAGTAAGTCATTTCAAGAGTGCCCTATGGACCACTGGAGGTCCATAAAACAAGCATTTCTGTATTCTGTCCTGAGCTTGGTGAGGTGAGCAGGTATTCTCTTATGCTGACACTGCTGCTGATCATGTCTATCTTCTACCTGGGCAGCAGACAACATAGGTGGGATGGGAGGGAAAAAAATGGTCAGTGTCTCTCTTGAAAGATGTCTCTCCTAACAGCTAAGAGGTTTATTTTTGACTTAGAGCTAACTGGACTGTCATGGTGCCTATGACTAAGGACATTTGGTGACCTTGATTTGTTCTTTCCTGGCTCAGGAGCAAGAGTATTATTAACTCATTTATAACTTAATTTATCTCTAAGAAAGAAATGCATTTCATTGTTTTCTACTAGGTATGGTTCTGTTATGAGGGATGCTGGCTGCCTCTAGTGAAACAGATTTGTTGCTGTTTGACACAAGTAGCTGTTAATGTTTTAAGCTGGAAAAAGATTCAGGAATTTAGGGGTTTTTTAATTGCTGCCACTGTTAGGTATTTTATTTGTGCAAAATGGGAGTTTTTGGAGGAAAACAGACTGATGCCCACCATGTTGTAGCAGCTCCCAGCAGAGAGGGGTATCAGTGTGACTGCTCCCTCCCCTTAATACAACTTTTAGTCAGTTTTGTACTGCCTGAGGCTTTAGGAGAAATTAGAATCCAGGTCTAAGGGTTTGCCTGTGTGTGGAAGTTATAGCAAATTAAACTCATGATCGAGTTTCTGCGGTGCAACAAGTTACCACACATCTACTGACCCTTGGTAACTGTCTGTGTGCTCACTGCTAGCCTGCAGCAAGTGAGGTAATTAGACTTTGCTTACCCACAATAAAAAAGGGTTAATTTAAATCACATTGGCTAGCATTTGCTGTAGGCTAGGAATCCACATATGTAGGATTGCTGTGGGTCAGTTAGCACATAGTAATTTGAGCTCCACTTGCTTGACCATGAGATTGAGCCTTAAGTGGAGATCTGAATTTATCATGCAATGGTGTCTGTGTACCAGTTCCTTCAGGATGCGCTCTAGGATATCCATGTTCAGATGTCTCCAACAGAGACATCATTTTCCAACTCCTTTATACTTAATAAAGAGGAGAAATGGATGATTATAGTGAGACATTTTTCTCACCCTAAAGATGTTTAAAAAATTTTACATGAAAATACATTGAACTGTGCCCTAAAATTGCTGAAAAGGAAATCTGGATGACTTACTCAGCTGTAGTCCACCACATAACAAGTGTCATCAGCTGGACAAATGAATCCCACCTCCCAGTGCACACCAAGGGATCAATCTCGTTGCAGGCCATAAGGATCATACATGTTCTATAGGTGTATATGATGACTCAGAGAACTGGAGATTCTCTTCTGCATGCAGTTTCCACCTTCATGTGAGCCAAAATAATAGGGCTGGTCAAATTCCAAGGTAGCTGGGTACCTAAGCCCACAAGAGATGAATGGAGAGGCTGAGAGTTGTAGGAATAATGACCAGAAAAAGCAAATTTTTTTAAAAAAATCAGTATCTTTCAATAGCCTGTACAATGCTATGAGTTTCCTTTCCCTAACACAGATAGCCCTTTCTGTAATCTCATTTTTGTGATTCCTTATTTCATATGGAAATATTTAGGCAATTTGAATTGGATCCTGAGCTTCAGGTTCAGATACTTCCATTTGAGTTTCCACAATGTGAACATCACTGCCTAGCTAGTTTTTTTCAATAGTGGAGATTTCAGTTTCAATATAGTTATGTACACAGAATTGTTTAGTGCCATTTGGGAGGTTTTATGTCATCTGAGGTATCCACATGCTTTAGAAAGGCAGGCTGGAGCCAGGCAGATACTGTAAAGCACCTCAAATGGTACTCAACACACCTGGGCTTAAGCAGTTGAATTCCACCCTGAGAATTCAATGTGATAAACTAAGGAAAAAACCAACAAGGTAATTTCAGGCAGACACATACAATTTCTCCCAAAGAGCAGCTGTTACCAGGCTTGCTTCAGAATGTGTTTCCCAACTGGAGGTGGTATTATGTAAAACCATGTTCTCTAAAACGTGTGCAGCAATGAACATTTATCCTGATAATGGGAATGATGATTGAGAAGTCTGCTAGCTTGGACATGGAGTTCTTGACTATGGCAGGACTGTGAGTCATTGACCATGGAGTCAGTGAGTTGAAATATAAGAGAAAAGAATTAATTGCCTTCCTGTGTTTAGGTTCAGTTAATTTGGATCAAGCTTAGCCTGTGTTCAGGGAAGTAGAAATTCACTTTGCCAGTGGATGTATCATGATGAAAGAAGACTACAATTTCCAGAAACTAGTAATTTAGCACCAGTCACCTATTAAATATCAACTTTTAATACATTTCCCTTTCAAGAGTAATCAGAATTACTGATTTAGATTTGTGCCTGATTACTGTTGAAGAAGAAAACTAAGATCTTAGTCTTACCTAGAAGGATAAGCTATGATGTTGCATAGGATAATCTTAAATTTACTACCACAGCAGCTGCACTAAAGTTAAAGACAGATGGGTTATCAAAGCATTTAACTTCATTCCTGATTAAGAATAAAACCACATCATTTTCAGATGACTGAATGCAATATAGTTTCATTGGCTTGACATGTTACTTGCCATCAGCAGCCCTGCAACGCCTATAGAAGACCTCAACTTAATCTAATGTCGAAGCAAAAGGAAGGGACTTAAGCTTGTATGTCTCCCAGTTGGTGTAGGCTAAGAGCACTCACGTGGGCAGTTGCAGCAGCTCTGCTGGCAGGCAGGAACTTGTCAATTACTTGATCTCATTCACTGTGTGCCAATACCTTGCTTCTCGTCACCTTGGTGAGTAAACAGAGAGAGGTAGAGCCCCTACCTCCACACTTATGAAAAGCGTTGCCGTGTCAACACGCACAACTTCACACAGACACACGTGAGCAGGTCAGCTATGCACAGGCATGCATCCCTCAGCCTAAGTGTGAAATGCAAGGTGACGGGAAAGAAGAGCCCACGTGATCCAACGCACTGAGTCCCTTGAATTGAGTTGATATGATGATATGGCTTCAGAGTGAGTGCACCTGGACTACTGTATTTCATCCCATGCTCATGCCAGGAAGATATTGACAAACTGGAGGGTATTCAAAGAGCCAGAGGGCTGGAAGGACTGATGCTGATGAGCAAAGATTAGCAAGTACTAATCCAGGCCAACTAATGATACAATAATAGCTCTAAAACATTTGTTAGGTGTATATAGTAAAGGAAAGCCAGGAGGAATCCTTCCACAGGGTACCCATAAGCATAAATAGGAGAAGGGAAGAAAGGGGGTGCCAGCTAGATATCAGGGAATGCAACTTGTTTGATAACCTAGAATGTCAGAGTATAGAGGAGTGTTTTTAAAATGATGGAAGTATCATCATTTGACTTACTCAATATCATCCCAGGCAAGACTATGGAGAACTTGTGATGGAGGCTTCTATCTTATAACTGGTTGGAACCAAGATAGATTGGTATTTTTTTAAGTGGAATTCAGTGAGGACTTATCTTCAGCTAGTGTGAATCCCCATAGCTCCCCTGACTTTGGAGAAGCTGTTGCAGATATCCAAAGTAATAGAAGAGGCTACTGAAGAGCTGGAATTCAGGATATGACTGTATGGATTCCCTAGGCATTAATCTGTGTACTCAGCCTGAGAACTTGGATATTCACTTATTTGGATATAAAAAATGATGAAATTGCCAATTCATGACTTTGTGTGCTGGGTATAAAGTGTGTAAACTCCTAATTTCTCAGTGACTTCAATAATTTTCTGTGACCAGGTTTGTGTGGCTTCACTAGTGTTACTCATGAAACAGCCCAGTAAGTAACTGTGTTTGCTCCCCCCTCTAAGTTGGAGAGATATGGATTTGGTGGGACTGTTTGATGGATGAGGAATTGGTTGGATGGTCACATCCAAAGAGTAGTCGTCAATGGCTCAATGTCCAGATGGAGATCAGTGACAAGTGGTGTCCCTCAGGGGTCTGTGTTGGGACCAGTACTGTTTAATATCTTCGTCAATGACATAGTGGGATTGAGTGCACCCTCAGCAAGTTTGCAGACAGCAACACACTGGTATGGTTTACATGCCTGAGGGATGGGATGCCATCCATAGGGACCTGGACAAGCTGGAGAAGTGGGCCCATGTGAACCTCACGAGGTTCAAGAAGGCCCAGCGCAAGGTCCTGCACATGGGTTGGAGCATCTCCCAGTATCAGTATAGGCAGGAGGATGAGGAGATTGAGAGCAGCCCTGAGAAGGATTTAGGAGTACTGGATAAAAAGCTGGACATGAGCCAGCAATGTATGCTCACAGCCCAGAAAGCCAACCATATCCTGGGCTGCATCACCAGCAGTGTGGCCAGCAGGTCAAGAGAGGGGATTCTGCCCCTCTGCTTTGCTCTGGTAAGACCTCCCCTGCAGTGCTGTGTTCAGCTCTGGAGTCCTCAGGACAGGAAAGATATTTTGGAGTGGATCCAGAGGAGGCCACAAAAATGATCCAAGGACTGGAACACCTCTGCTCTGGGGACAGGCTGAGGGAGTTGGGGGTGTTCAGCCTGGAGAAGAGGAGGCTCCAGGAAGATCTTATTGTGGCCTTTCAGTACTTAAAGGGGGCCTGTAAGAAAGATGGGGGTCAAACATTTTAGCAGGACTTGTGATAAGACAGAGGGTAATGGTTTTAAACTAAGAGAGGGAAGATTTAGACTAGTTAGAAAGAAGACATTTTTTACAATAAAGGTGGTGAGACACTGGCCCAGGTTGCCCAGAGAGGTGGTAGATGGCCCATCTCTGGAAACATTCAAGGTCAGGTGGGATGGGGCTCTGAGCATCCTGATCTAGCTGAAGATGTCCCTGCTCACTGCAGAGGGGTTGGACTGGATGACCTTTAAAGGGCCCTTCCAACCCAAGCTATTTTATGATTTTACAAATGGGATTTTTCTCACTTAGGTTATCATAACTCAGATGTGGTAGGTTGAATTTCCCTCTGGAAGTGCCTTTCCTTCTGTCAAATCTAGTAGGAACTGGATGAGTAGGTGAGACTAGATATTTATATCTTAGATGGCTTATGTTAGGTGACATGGGTCCTAACCTAGCTGCAAATGAGCATTTGAGATGCTCTGGAATGTATGGGGAAAGATAATAATGTGTCAGAGACCCTAAGCTAAGGTCAGTGCTTTACTTTGGATTTTCATAAGTGAAGATGAAGTGAAGGAGTGTTCTCCTGCCACTTGCTAGAGTCAGACCTAGATATTCCCCTCCTTTGGACACAGTCACAGTGTGAGTTGTTCATTTTCTCAACTTCCCAGTCTTACAGAGTGTGAAAGGGCTGTACCTACAGCAGATGTAAAAAGACTCTCAGGATCAACACTATTTAAGCACTGTGCTACTTCTCTCTTTAGCACCCTGCTGAAAGGTTGGGCGACCAGGATGCTCATGAAATCAGTTGGTGTTAAAGAAGAGGCTCCTCACAGGACATGTAAAATGACCAAAGGGGAGCATATATATGGGGCAAAGAGTCAAAGTTTGTTGACTGACTTGGCAAGATACAGATAGAAGGAGGGAATATGTGACTTGCAAGCTCATATTTGGGGTCCCTGAGACTGTGCTGAAGTTCCAGTGTGCTGTTAGCTGTGGAGTTCCCATCAATGCTTAGATCCCTGTGTAAATGCACAGGTATGCAGCTGGTAGGAAGGAGGAAGGGTTTTGACATCACAGTCGAAGTGGGGTAAGGATCTTTAGAGACAGACTGGCTGCTAAATGCCTTTAAGGACCTGAGTTCTAGTTTTCTGAGAGCCTGAGTGCTGCTGTTTGCCACGACCTGAGGGTCTGTCTTCCCTCAGAGCTGATAGAGATCACTGGATTTCAGCAGTGTTGTCGTGTTACATTATGTACTGCTCCAAAATGCCTTGGGATGAGATTTACACAGAAAGCTGCAGAGGACAGAATCTGGCTGAATTATGTCTGCGGTGAGTTCCTTCCAGCTGAGACAAGCTCAGGAGCAGAATCTCACACTTCCCATCCAGCTGGCGGCCAAACACACGAACAGATCCTCCCCACCCCTTCTCCCAGCATTGGCTGGACTTCATGGCTCATGTGTGCAGAGACCCTCACGGTCCTTAGGCAGTAACTCTATTAGGTGAGTCAAAAATGGAGCCTCCACCCCGTTGGCCGAGCTGTGCTGAACTTGTCTCAGCTGGAAGTCACTGTTTGCATGTTTTACCATAGCTACTGAAATATGATTGATTCCAGGCTGAGGCGTGACATGCAGGTTCCTAGCTCATATAAGCAAATTTGCCTAGTGAATTTGGATTGCCTCCCAGTTGCTGGATTATCCAAGAGAGGTTTTTTGTGGTTTTTTTTTCCTTCACCTTCATGGAGTTGTATTCCAGGATCTGGGGTGCACCAGGAAGCAAGATCTCAGACACCCAGCATTTGGGTCTGAATTTCGCTCAGTATTGACCTATCAGTCCAATCTAACTGACCTAATGCCTTCTCTCACAGCCTGAGGTAGAGATTGTGTTAGGCACATGGCAGGAATTCTGCCATGCAAGAGCATTCCCCAGATTCCTGGGTCATTAAACAGCTCTGAGAAGTTTCAAGGTTATTATCAATTATGCTAGTATCTAGATTAGTCCCTGCTCTGTCACCTTATCAGTAACAGAGCCATAAAGGTGGCCTTTGTGACTCTTATCTCCTCACTTTGATCAAATCCCTGAATCTTGATTGTGTGTTAAGTTGATCTTGTCTGCACTGTATGGGTACCCAAGAGCAGTTAGATGGCAGAAACTCCGCATGGGACTCAGGGTGCAAAAAGATGACCAGGATCCTGCTTTATTTTATCCAAAGACCTAGTAAAGCTCTGAAGCCAACTCGTACCAGACAAGACTGCTTTCACCCAAAGCAGATTGAAGTGATGCACATACCATGAGAGGAACATGTAAAATGCACTTTAGATTTCCATTCTTCAGGAGCTGAGCTCCTGGGTCAGATGAGGACAGCCTGTTCTGGACTTCTTTCTCCTGGGACAATGTATGTGACAGTTGTGGCTTTCCACAGCTTTCTCCAGCCTTTCTCCCAAGGGACAGCCTGTCCACTTGATTCCTTACTTGTCTCTGGGAAAAAGAGAAGGAAAAGCAACACAGAATCTGACATCCTCAAAAATTAGGGTGCTTGACTCCCCCAGTGGTTTCTTTTCATGTATCCTTTAAAACAAATACAAACAAAAGCTCTCACCTGGTTTTGAAGGGGACCTGATACAAGGAGACACTAAAAGTATACCAACCACATGTGACAGTGGTTGAGGAGAGGTAAAGTGAGTATGAGAGCTCAGGACTTTTGTCTGAGTTATATTTGTGTGATTGTCTTGAAGCCCAATGTCTGCTCAGGACTTTTGCCTCCAGTTCTATGAGTGCCAGACCTTAGACAACTGTGGGCTGCTTCTTCTCTGGGTTCATCTGAGCTTCCTATCTACTTGTGCTTTGAAGGCTGAATTTGGCCTGTTGGCCATCATTCAAGATGCTGTATTAGAAAGAGTAGGTGAAAACTCATCAGTCAATAATATGCTTTGTGCCAAGACACAGTTGTGATGCCTTGGTACTCTCATTTCCTAGCTCAGGAAATTATATCACACTTCTGTTTGGGCTCCCCCTCAAGCCAGCTTCAACCAGCTGCAGAGGCAGAGGTTTCCTAGGGGTCTCATTACTGGAGATCTCTGCTCAGGAATTGTCTTTGGACTACACAGATCAGGCTATGGATCAAGCCTTCCATCTAATGTAAGTGCATGATGTGTCCACTTTTGTCTACGACTGCTAAAGCATCTCTATTGATCTTTGCCAATTTAGCAACTGATATGAAGAAATAGCACCCTTATTAAACAAATTTTGAATGAAATGCAGAAGTGGATGATTACAATTGGTAAGGTAGAGCTGAACATAGATTTATTGTGAGTTTTAACTGAAGGGGCTTTATTGTTGTTTTTTTTTAACTCTTGGAGAATTTAATGTATTTAAATTATTGAAGTCCTAAAACATTTAAAAGAGAACAGCAATTTCTTCAGAGCAGGGTGCAATGTTACAGCATCTAACACAGGAAAGCCTGGGTTATGCATGGGATTACTCACTTTTATTGTATTAAATCTAATCCAATGAAATTTTGGTTCAGCCAAACACTTAACAACATGTTTAAGCACCTGGGACATCGTGTCCTTACATACTTGCTTATGTCTCATTGATCTATAGCTTGGCTGGGGCACTGGGTAAATCGGGAACAAATGTAATTAATTGACCTAGGAGTGAGAAAAGAAAATTTCCAGCTTCCCACCATCTGCCCTATCTAGTGAAGTGGGTTGAAAGGTTGAAAACAAAAATCCACCAGTGATCAGACAAGGCTTTACTAGGACTGCAGAAAACAACTGTGTTTAGTGTTGCTGCAAAGACTGCAAGGAGAAAACTTTATGGATGGAGGGGGGATTCCTACAGAGAAATATAAGTGAAGCCTGCCCCCCCCAAAATAGTGCTCATAGGTACTACAGTGACTTGGAAGCCAGGTTTGCATACTCTATCATATTTACTGTTAAACAGCTGGTATAGGCAGAGATGTGATGTGCATCTTTGCAGCCCTTCTAGAAGAAAATACATTCAGTGATCCATCAGCTACATTCTGTTCCCATGTTTCTGTGGTTGGCATGAGCCTCAGTTTACTTACTGTAATATGGCTTATTCATTAATAACCCATCATCTAAGTGTTAATGGCCTTTGTCTTTAATTCCTTAAGTACATGGCTATTTTCATGAATGTGTATGGTAATATTATTCCCACTTCACAGATGCGAAATTGAGGCAAACCCAAATGACTGATTTGCCTCAAGTCCACAGGGTATCTTTTGTGCATTGAGGTATTGAACCCACAGTCCTCTCTGCCCATACCTTAATAACTACGCCATCTTCTCTCCTAATTAAGTTTAGTCACTGATATAATTGATCCATGTGCACACTGGAAGGATTATTATCTCAAATCTAATGTCAGCTCCATTAAGAACAGGTTCATTAATCACCTAAGCTTTTGTTGTTGAAGGTTCTCCATCTCAAACAAGAGGGCTGTGAGGCCTCTTTAGTCAGTGCTTGTGAAGCTCCAATCTGTGCTCAATCCAGAGTTGTGAGTCTGAAATTATCATTCTTAAAGTAAAACAACCAAAAAAAAAAAATAATGGGGAAAATCTGGTGCAGTTCTGATTGGCAGTGTTTGATGATTAAAAACATGATTCATCCAAAAACAACCCACGCCTTTCAGTCTGTTCCCAGAGCTCTGGCGCCAACCAGGTTCTGGGTACCGAAAAGACATTTCTGTCCTGTCACAGCAAGCAGCATAGGAATTGCAGCAAGGCAATTCCTTTTCTTCTGCTAGCACAGGGTGTCTTTCACAAGGACAACCCAAACTGAGTAGTAGAGTATCACTCACAGGGAGAGTCTGGGGTGCAAAAGCCTTTCTTGAGCAGGATGCTGCAGGACAATAGAATGAAAGGGGCCACAACTGAGATGTTCCCAAACAGCGTTTTTAGTTTAAGACCTTTGCAGATAAGTGATTAGATGCTCTAAACAAAAAGGTGGTGCTAAAAGGATCAACAAGGAAAGTCAGTGCTGAGTGGGAGCAATTTGCTGGTGAGAATCAACATCCTTATTCCTGTAAGGCTGAAGAAGGCTGGTAATTTCAAGGCATAAATCCCTTTGAGGCTTGCCACATCCTGGTTTCAGCCAGCGCTGGGATGGGTTAAAAGCAGGAGGGGCAGCATTGTAAAGCCATGATCTTATCCAACTCTCATCCAACTAGCTATTTATATGGTTGTAGATATATTACATCCCATTGTTTAAGGCAGATCTTGGTACTCAGCCCTTTGAGGGCTTGTGGTGAATGCTCCTCTGATCAGAGAATTTTATAGCACTTGGTGATAGGGGACTTTATGGCCTGAAGCCATGGACCATTTTGGGCCTGATCGTGTCAGATTCCTTACCTAAAACAATAAGGAGGTTGAGTCACTACTTGGGTGGGAAGCCTTCAAGGAAATCTGAGTATGATTCTGTCTCTTCAGGACCATTATGACCATGATGTCTGAGAGCTACAGCTGGTCACTCCTTTGTCAGGTCTAATAACTTGTGATGGAGTTAGAGCATTCAGAAAGCTGTTCAAGGTGGCATTTCCTAAAATTCCTGTACTTGTCATTCAGGCCACTATTCTTAGACCTTAGAGGAACTTATCAGTGCATACTATGGCACTGGAGATCAAGAAAGTAATGAATAACTTTAGCCAAAACTCTGGCTGTCTCTGAGTCACCAGAAAGAAGCTTTGGAAGCATTCAAAGCATCTCCTGTATGTGACCAGCTTCAGTCCTGTGTCTGCTTTCTTCGTTGTCTCTAAAGGGAGGAATGATGTGGCAGCTATGGACTGCAGGTGGTATGAATCAGACATTCCTCTCAGACATCTTTCTGCTTCTCTGGGCCTTCTGCAGCTTTTCTGGATGTGATATTTTGGTAGTGCCCTCACCCAGGCTCTGTGCAGAGGTTATATTCTCCTTCTCTGCCTCCATTCCCTTAGCCAGCCCTGTTGGGTTCAGCATTCACATCATGGGGGTCAGTCCCCAAATCCCTGCATCCTCTTGGAGCCTCAGCACATCTTATGTCCCTCCTGCAAGCCTGACTTGGCATCTGGGACATAAAGGTGGCTTTAGGTGGACACATCCTGATCCCTCACTCTGTGCTACTGCCCTGTCCATATCCTTCACTCTCACTCCCCTGGTGCTGCAGTATCCTACTGGCTTTTTCATTAATGATGTGATGGAGGGTTTTTTGGAGTGTTAGTAAGAAAGTTAAATAGCACTGAGATGATCTCAGGGAGTTTCAGTTAGAAACAGCCCTGCCTGATGAAGATTGCCTAGCAGAATGATACTGGAGAGCTGTCAGCTCTGCATCTATTTATTGTGTACTATATTGATCCTCTATGTTGCCATTTTAAATTCTTTATTCACTCTTTTTCTTTATTTTCTGAGAAGAATGCTATATCGACAGAATTACTTTTATCACCTATGTCTAACAATCTCATTTAAAAATTGCACAAAATTAATTTTCTATATAACTGTAGTTACTACCACTAATTATATTACAACTCTTTCATTCCCTATGGGTTCAGTCTTGTATTATCCATTTCCCTTTTGGGCCAGATAAAAGATTTACAGTTATCCATTTGCTCTTTAACAACACAGGAGATTCCTAACCTATTTGGCATTCTCTTGTTTTCCATCATCACTTTGAGATTTATTACAAATGTTAACAGCAGTTATCCAGAAATGTCCTAGATTCCCTTCATTCTTTATCTCCTTGTTTATCTACATATGGTTAATATATTATTAGGGATTATAAAAGTATATTTGGGTATGCATCTGCGTGTGAATATCTCAGTATATTCTCTAACAACACATTAAACTGTAATTTATTGGTCATTCTCGTGTTCTTAGCACTGCTAGCCATGGATTATTCACTGGTGGCTTGAGCTTCCCTTATCACTTATCTGCCTTACTTAGTCCTAATTTATATTCACTATGTTCACAATTTCCCTCTCTTCTCACACTTTTTTTGAGTGCATGTAAAAACAGAGTGGGTTTGGGATTCATGGGCAGTGCTAGGAGCTGATGGATGACTTTTAAACTATCCCATGGGATTTCACCTACATTGTCATTTTTTTTTGCAAGAGCAAAGGTGTTCACTTAGGGAATTGCATTCACTTTACCTAAACTCCTCATGCCACTCCACCTGGGCAGTGTTTTCTTTTGCACTCCCTCTCCTAGACTGTAGTTCTGTGCCTATGTGTCACAGCCCAGGTAGAGGTGTTATTTTTTTTTTCCTATATACAGCCAGGAAATGTGTCCATTTTTTTTACCATTTACCAAAACAACAACAAAAAAAAAGGTTTCAAAAAAAATGTAAGAATCCTCTCAGCCCTTTTCAGTCAGTCTGCTGTCATTTTACATCTCACCTTTCAAGATCTTTCCAGTTGTTTATTAATTGCAATGCATCAGCAGTTGCCAGTTCCAAGGAAGTCGAAAGGCTCCTTGTCCTGAGCATCATATGTGCATATAGTGAGAGACAGTCCCTGCCCTGAAGCACTTCAAATCTAATCTGAAGAGACAGAAAAAAAGGTGGGTGAAACGAAGAATTATTAGTATGGCACGATGTTAGCAACTCCTTACCCCGGATCCCTGGCAGCTTTCCAGCCCCCAAGAAGGGACATGGCTGCAGATCTCTCTTCTCAAGCTAAGAGCAACGTAGGGGTTTTGTGGTGGAAAGCTCTCCACCCTGATTTTGCCACAGAAGAAGGCTTTTTCTGGGCGTTTGACATAGTTGGAGCAGAGCTCTATCGGTGAAGAGGCAATGGCAGGGATTAGAGCTGTGTGCAGCTGCTAAAGGCTCTCCCACTGCTATGGGGAAAAAAAAAAATCCACCTTTCTGCAACTGAGAAATTCAAGGGAGCATTCTCCTTCTCCCTGCTGAGATTTGACATGTGTGGACACAGACAAGGAGTGGGGTTTGCTTAGGCAAGGCACCAGTGCTGACTCCTGCTATTCTGCTAACTGCTCTTCATTTTCTACTTGCTGCTGCCTCTCATCCTACCTCATTCCTGGCCCCTTTTCTCTGCTTCCTTCACCCCTTCATGTCCTGCCTGAATGTAGATAATGAGCTTTCTACAGCAGGAATTGTCTGCTTGACATTTCTCCATCAAGCTCTTAACACAATGGGAGCCCTAATCTTAGACTCAAGTTCAAGGCATAATAGTAATAATTATTGTTATTATCATTATAACAACAATGATGGAAAGATTTAGAGAAAGCAGGAAAAAAAATTACATTGCTAACAGCAAGGGAAGATTATCCTGATCCTGGAAAGAGGTGTGTATCAGCAACTTTTATTCACCAGACAGTCCCCCAGGTCAAGAAGGACAGGGAACTGCTTGAGAGAGTCCAGCACAGAGCCACAAAGATGATGAAGGGAGTGGAACATCTCCTGTATGAGGAAAGGCTGAGGGAGCTGGGTCTCTTTAGCTTGGAGAAGAGGAGACTGAGGGGTGACCTCATTAATGTTTATAAATATGTCAAGGGTGAGTGTCATGAAGATGGAACCAGGCTCTTCTCAGTGACATCCAATGACAGGACAAGGGGCAATGGGTGTAAGCTGGAACATAGGAGGTTCCACATAAATGTGAGGAAGAATTTCTTCCCAGTGAGGGTGACAGAGCACTGGAACAGGCTGCCCAGAGAGGTTGTAGAGTCTCCTTCTCTGGAGACATTCAAAACCCACCTGGACATGTTCCTGTGTGACCTGATCTAGGTGTTCCTGCTCTGGCAGGGTATTGGACTGGATGATCTTTTGAGGTCCCTTCCCATCCCTGACATTCTGTGAGTCTGTGAGTCTGTGATTCCTCTTCCAGTGTGGGATGATACTAGAGTCTGGGGAGCTCTGGTTGTACTGTGTGATGGAGCATGTGCTAAAAGCTGTATGAGTGGGTTGGTGAAGTTACAAAGAGTTGCATGAAGCAGTTTTCCTAAATGCAGGTGCACAGAAAGGTTTGGAATGGACTGCAGGCATCTGTCCAGGTTCATCAGCAGACAGTGGTCCAGACCTCATGCAGAGAGAGGTCAACGTTTGGCCACTTATGGGGTACGTAGTACGGGGTTAACAGCCAACATGGGCATGTAGGACTTTCTCCCTCTCTCTTATTTCTTCTGAGCACACCAGATAAATAGCTCGAGGTGAAGGCCTGCACATTCTTTATGAAGCAAAACGTGCTGTCGGTGTAAGGAGGCGAATCTGTGGCCCGGGGCACCATGTGCAATGTAATGTGTCTCGAGTCCCTTGCACGGGCTTGTTTGAAATATGTGTCAATAACACCAGCAGCAGCAGCTTGCTGCTCAGAAAGTAAAAGGAGGTTAGCGTGGTGGGGAGCTGAGGGGAAAGCAGCTTGGGGTGGAGGGGAGGTAGGTCCCCCATCCTCCCCCACGAGCCTCCTTAAACAGTGCAAACCTTCCCCTCCTCCTCCCCACCACCAGCTCCCTCTTCAGTTGGTGAGATCACCCTCATTAAAGTGAATACCCAGCAGAAGCACTTCCAGGAGAGATCCAGCATATTTGCTTACAAACTCATGTCTCAGCAGAAGGAATAAATGGTCTCTTGTAGGGAATAGGTGAAGCCTCTAATTATTATTTTTAAGGAAGTAAACCAAAATGAGATTACAAATTATGGGGGACTGACTGTCTTCCCCTTCTTGCTTCCTATTCTAGGTGGGATTCAGGTCTTATTGATCTCAGGGGAGTCAAAAATAACACCTGCAAGGCCCACATCTGGAAAGCCATGTTCCTTTTACACCAGTCTGCACTGCGGGCTGTGATTGCCACTGCTGCCACAAGTGACTGGCTTCAGCAGGCTAGCTGGTAGATTCTCCATCTCTGGATATCTTTGGATCAAGACTGGGTACCTTTCTGAAGGAGGTGATTCATCTGAACAAAAGCTTCTGGGTTTGCTCCAGGTGAATCTAGAGTCTGAAATGCAATGGCCAGTGGTATAGAGGAGGTGAGCTAATGGGTGGCCTAGCTTGGAAAGTGATCCACTGATGGATCAATAAGATTACAGTGCTGTTGAAGAGAAACCCATAAGAAAGGAGCTAATTTTTTCTTTAAGAATTTCGGCAGGATTCCTAGACTTTTGTGCTTGTCTCTCACCAGCTGAGGAAAGCTATCTCACAAGTAGGCAAATGAAGGGAACTGTCCTAAATCTTCAGGTCAGAATTTCTTGTCCCAGTGAGAGTCTCCCTGTCCTGGTTTAGGCTACTTTGGGAATTACTGGGTTTGGGTCTCTGTTCCTGTATTTGTTACACATCCCATGGAGGGAGTTCCTACCCAACTGCAACCCCCTTTCTCATCTCAGCAACTCCCTGGAGCTCCTTCAGAACTAGGTCTTTGTTCAGCCAAAGAGTTTGGTGCAGGTGAATACAAACCTCCTGTTTATCACCTGACCACATGATCCTGAGTTCAAGGTAGGATTCACCTCACTAAACATCTACAGTGTCAGTTATTGATACCTGAGGTATAACTCTTTTAAAATGAGTGGAGTCCAGCACATGGATTCATCTTGAAACAGATGTCTAAACTAGGCCACATCACTTGTGTCTTCATTGTGCCTTTTTCTCTCCCTTAGAGACGTGAGAAACATAGGATGGGTAGCTCAGGTCTATGCTGTAGCCTTCTACAGGGTGGTGAGCTGTTCCCACCCAGCCAAGTTGGCCTCATCAAGGGACCCAGTTCTGCCATGGGTTCCTGGTAGTTCCCAAGACACCCAAGCAGGCCTGGAAGCTCCCACACAGGTCCTACAGAAGACCTGTGTCCTTCTGGTGTGGCAGGTGGGGGCCAGGTAGGATTCCCAAGCGTAGCTGGAAGGGTGTGAGATGCCCATGTGCAGTCAACCAAACTGATCTTCCCATGTCTTGAAACACCTCCTCGAGTTTTGCTAATTGGACCCATCTAGTTCTGAGCTCCTGATTTCTAAATATTATTAGTCATTATTAGCAGGAAAAAAAAAGATGTAAGAAAGAGTTCCTTAATGTCACTTGATGTTTCTGGTCAATGCTTGGGTACGACAGAGCAGAGACATTTTAAATCATGCCTCCACAAACAAGGATGTGTCAATAGGTGTGTCTCTGCGTGGGTACATGCAGGAAGGGAACAGAAAGTAGAAAACATCTGATGGTGGCATCAAGAGTAAACATGTTCTTGTGCTCATGGTTTTGCTTCCATTGCCGTTTTCAGCCTTGCAGTTAAGGAACAGACTATTCCCTCCAAAGAGAGCTTCCTCTTTGCCCTCCTAATTGGTTATAAATGAGCTAAAGTCCTGTAGATTAAATGCTTAGAAACCTTTAAAACTCTGGCATCTTTGTGCTGTCAAATCTCCAGGTGTTCCTGCTTCGTGTGAAATAGCTGATCCCTTCTTATTCCTGCTAAGCTCTGAACCTCAATGATAATTTATGAAAGTGAGTTGCATTAATTAATTAGTTGAGCATCATAGTAAAACCCAGACTTGGGCAGGGCCTTCTAAGATAGAAGCTGTGACATCTGTATACCACTTAAGCTGTTCCTGCAAAAATCCTTGAGAATGAACTTTCTCTTTTCCAGGCAATACGGACAGTTGGAAATTTCTTTATTTCTTAATCAAAAATTTGCTATAATTCTGAGTGATTTAGTCAGTTAAATATTTCTGGCCAGTCAAAATATCTCCTTTAGATTTCTACTTTTCAGTGTTCTAAAGCATGCAGGACTACAGTGAAAAATCATAGTGCTAAAAGTTGTTTCATTGGGGAAATAAGCTACCTGTACTGCAACAAAACATTTTTTTTTTGAAGTAAGAAATCAAACTGGAGTGTGAGCAGCGTGGATGATTGCTCCTGCAGCTCTCTGGTGAGACAGAGCTGCTTCTGTTGCATGGATGAGAGCAGCCTGCTGGCAAGCAGTGAGCTCCTGCTGCAGAGGGCTGAGTGGTCCCTGTGGCTACTCAGGCTCCTCAGACCCGAGCAAAGTCCACAGGTTTCACATGTTTTCCATGGGTAGATGTGATTTTTCTCTGGTGGAGCTTCCTTCCCACAGCCTCCCATTGTCACTGTTCAGATCTCCTGTGAAACCTAATTATTAATATTGTGTAATCCCCCAGATACACGAGTGCATCAGTTCTGCAGGTAAACGGGGAGAAATTCAAGCTGGAAGGAATCCATCTGCTAAGCTGAGTGACCCTGCAGCTTTATTATTATTATTATGAAGAGGAGGGCTCGTCTCTAGTTTCTAAAGTAAACACAGGAGGTATCTTGGCAGAAGAATGTGCAGCAG
Source organism: Podargus strigoides (assembly GCA_028020825.1). Lineage (NCBI taxonomy): Eukaryota > Metazoa > Chordata > Aves > Caprimulgiformes > Podargidae > Podargus > Podargus strigoides. Next base: position 55,844,340 of record CM051623.1, on the reverse strand, counting down.
AAAGCTGGGATTGCTTTCCCAAATTCTTGGCTGCTTCCCTCGCTGCATGTCAAAGCTGGTATCTTTGCCTAATAGTGATCACCCCTCTGCAAGCTGATCACTATCTGGCAGCCTGTCTGCATTTCCCCAGCCACTTTCAGAAAGAAATCATTAAGGCTCCAGTGCTGCAGAGAGGTCTGCAGGTGGGGCTCCTGGCTGCTGCCACCCTCTGAGAGTCCTTCTGCAGAAGGCTCCTTGCCCCAAGCACTGGGGGGTCACTTACCCTCACCAGCCAGGGAAAACAAGCTCACTGCTGTGGTTATTTGCTCTTTACCCAGCATCTTATTTCATCCCCCAAGTCAGAGATTTGGGTTAGTTTCTCTTGTTCCAAGAACAACTCTCTACCCACTTTCCTCCAAATCCTATCCCTCCTATACACTTCCTCTCTCTCACCTGAGTTTCTTCCCTGTTCAGCAGCCTGACCACCACTACCCTTTTTCCAGCCAGGCACTGAGTCACCAATCTCACTGAGAAGTTACTAGGCTGGAGAACAGTTATGTTCTTCTGACCAACATCAAGGTACCACATCTGCTGAGTCACTTGGAGAAGAAACTCTTCAAGCCACGGCTCCTGGTGTGTAAACACCAAACTCTAGCAAGTTTAAGGGGAGAAGCCTGGAGAAGAAACCTTGGTCCTTCTCTGCATGGTCTGGTGATGCACAGATAGTGCAGTAATTCTCCAGCTGTGTTGCAGGAAACCAGTCCAGGTCTGTTGCTTGTTTACTTAAAAAAATGGAAGAGTTTTTCGCCCAAATAACCTCTTTTTTGACCAGGAGATCTGGACAACCTTGGAGTGGGTGACCTGTTGCTTAAGTGTCCACAGAAGATGGCCAAGAAAAGCAAGCTGGTTGTGAATAGATTCACATTACATATCTATAGGGCTTCCCATCTCAAAACCAGATTATAAAACATTGACTAAATGTCAGGTCATTGCCATAGCTGTAAGAAATAGAGGGGTTTTGCTCAGCAGCCCAAGAAATTCAAGCTGCCTTATGGCTGAAGTATCCCTGCCTGATGGCAGGATAAATTTTGGGCTGAAGGAGATCCAACACATCCATTTCAGCAGAAAAGTGGTATTCACAAACAATGGTAAAACTCAGTGCTGTAAAGCAAATTAAATCTTCCTTTTCTTTCCTGCATCAGGTTTATTGCTCTTCATATTCTTTCTGTTGTGAGAGATGATATTTGAGAGAGAGTATTTCTCCCTCTCAAAGCATATACAAATGCCAGGACATACACTGGCATTTTTCCTGTACCTTTGAGCGACTCATCAGTCTGTACCTCCTTAATTTTACTGAGATCTAGCTGAAACATGTCAAGGAGCCATGAGGATTTTTTTTCCCATGCAAAGTAGTTTCTTTGCAAAAAAAAAAAAAAATCCAGTTGTTCTGTTGCAGCAAAAAATGCCATTTCATTTAAAAACCCTAGTTTTAGAAGCAGCAAAAAAAAGTCTGAGCTTTTGTCTCATGCCAGTCCTGCAAGAATTGAGCTCTAAATAAGAGCTGACTTCCCTGTGGGTAGGGGTGTTCCTCATGGCCTTCCTCCATGTGGATTCTCTGTTGTCTAACAACAGGTCATCTTTTGTTGCAGCCTTTCCAAAATAGAGGGAAGGAGAGGTTAAGGAGGTCTCTGCCCTCTGCTCTTTGCCATTTTTTTCCTAAAAAGTATAAACCTGGAAAGCTTCAATGTATTTTTTGGGGAAAGTTTTCCTTCCCTGACTGACTTTCATGTCCTTTTCCCATACATGTTTGGACCAAGATCTAGATAAATATCCTCCTTAGTCTTAAGTCCATCCTGTGTAGAGCAATGGTCTTCAAAGAGGGTGTAAGATGTATTCATATCTAGGTGTGGCTTTGGATTGGTTGATTCAGTATTGATCAGTCCTTGAGCCTTTCAGGGGGATTGAATGAGATGAGTCTTGTGACATTTTGTACGAGGGGAGGAGCAGATTCTGTGATGAATGGGTGATATGAAAGGAAGCACAACCATAATTTATTGCAAAGTAGTTAAATGGGATTTTGATGGATAGTGCAACCAGATGAAAAGCTCTTTCAGGTTTGGGATCTTTTTCTCTTTTTTTTTTTTTTTTCAGTTCAGTAGTTCAAAATGGAAGCATCTTTTTCATTATCAGAAAATCAAGCATTTGATCAGAAATCCTTTTTTTCCGCAGAAATCAAAGTATTTCACTTCAGTTTTGAGGTCCCGAGTATTTTAAGATAAACATAAAAGATTTCTACACAAAGTAAAACTGTATGCAAAACATCCCTCCATAATACCATATTTTTACCATGGTCAGAAAAATTAAACTTATTCTGAATGCTTGGCAGGTGTGGGAAACTATATAAATATGTGAAAATTACTCAGAAGATTTCAGGGTGGGTTTTTTTTTACATATGTGTATTTTTATGGAAAATAGATTCATGTAGAAAAAAATGTGTCCAGTCCTAACTGGCCATTTCAGTAGAGTAGATAAGCTAGTGTAGGAGTTTGCTCTTCCTCAAATAATCAGGGTTTGGACACAGTGATAATATGAAACAGCAAAATTCCTGATGCAACTGGATCTGTGCTCTGGGTCCAAAAAGGAAACCATGCCTGAGATTGCTCAATCAAAACCACTAAATTAGTATCGATAATTAAAAAAAAAAAGCACTCACAAGTGTAACAGTTCCTTACTGATTGTCTGGGTGCAATAAAAGTCCCTGAACACATGCTCAGTTTTAAATATGTGCTTAAGTCCCGTTGATTACAGTGTTAGCTTGAAGCATAGACTGAAATGCTTTCCTAAACTGAAGCTTCCTGCATTTTCCTTAACAGTATTTTATGACCAGAACAAAAAGTAGCTGTAGGATTCATCAGAGGGAGAAGGGAAAATAAAAAAAAAAGAGAGAGAGAGAGTGCAAAAGGAAGGAAAAACAAAGAGGAGGAAACTTTATGGCTCCGTAAACAGCTGTAAGCAATGTCTCTGGTCGGGTCAGACCGGTCTGAGTTGACAAGGCAGTGTCTCCAATTATATAGCATGCTGTAGCCTGTAAAAATGAAATCAATTTGTTATTTTTCTGGGAGAACATTATAGCGTGAGTTCACACATTTGGTGAGCCTGATGACTCAGTGGAAGCCAAAGAAGGAACTCACAGACGTGTGTGTGTGTGTGTGCACAACTGAGTGAGGGTATGTGCGTGTGTTTGGTGGGACCAAATGCATATTCAAAACACATCCTTGGAGGAAAGGGTGAGAAATAGAAGTAATTCAGTGCGTTAGGACAGTGAATGATGAGAATTGTGTTGTTCTTACAGGGTTACCTGAACACCACAGTGACAGCGCTTTCCATCCGTGGTTCTCATTTCAAAATTGGCTTCAGCACTGAGGAGTCTCAGGATAAAATTCCCCCGAGCACTTAAGCACTTAAGCAATTTAGAAGTCCAAATCCAATCTTCACAAGGATCTGAGGTCTTTGAGCCCAGTCCTCCAAGGTATTTAGCACTGACATAGCCCAGAACAGACCTCAATTCAGGGGATGAACATTAATGAGAGGTTTGAAACCACAATATGTAATTTATATTGCTGATCATTTAAAAAAGGTTCAAGTTGGGATGCTTTAGGGGTGAGGGGGAACTAGGAGGGTTAAGACTAGCCGCACTCCTAATTATTATTGAAATTCATTGTAGGAGTCTAAATATCTCTAAACACTGTAGGCATTTTTCATTGCCTAATATGTTGCCTTCTCTCTTCCCTCCGTTCCCCTAATTTAACACGCCTGACCTGGAAAATTTAATTTTCATCTAAAACTTGATTCCAGTGCCTAAGATATAGAAGCATTACACTGGGTAGACAGAGGCAGGTTCTCTTGCAGGCCAGCCAGTCATTGCATTGCAAACACAGATAGATATATACATACTTTCCATTTGTCATGAAACCCTGATAGGGGTTAGGCTGGGAGAAGTCAGAAGTGAGGCAGCAAAGGTGTTTACATGAAACTTTAAATTACTCTTCTTTCATTTGCAAGTAACTGTTGTTCCTCGTCCCAGGTAAATTTATCCATCAGCAATATCATTAGATGAGTTCATTATAACCACGAGATTTACAGCTCTCATAAACTGCAGTGTAGGTGGCAGATTAAAATGTTAAGGCTTATACATCTCTAATACCCTGTACTGCAATCCTGGCGAATCTTGTCAGATAAATGGAGCTGGATAGAGGCAGATCTCAGCAGGGAGACCTCCAGGGAGAAGTCCCAGATGGAGGATGTGGTGTGGAAATGATATCAGGGTCGCTGTGTCCTGGAGCCAGGCTTGAAAACATGGTTTGAGGGGCCATTATTCTGCTGGATGGGTTGTTTTTCAGACGACATGTATAACAGAGGCGTTAATTGCCTAGGGTAATTAAAGAGTTCCTGAGACTTTTTGCAAGGAACAGGGTTGTTAATACTCGTATTCTCTCCTCTTGTATTCTGCTCTGTAGATCCTAAGGGAAGACAAAGCCAAAGAAACATCTCTTGCACTTAGAGTGGAAGGTGCTGAGTGTTGCGGTGTGCCTTAGTTCCTGTGGGAATTCACAGTCCTAGCCAAACCTCAACTCAGATAATTACACTCTACTTTCTTAGCATCCACTCAAAGTTGCCATCGAGTACGTTATTTTCCAAATCCAGACCCAAATTACTGTTGGGTGTTACAAATAAGCTGCCGTGGTCCAGGTCAGAGATAGCTGCCATCTGTCTCTCAGCAAAGATTTTCCTTGGTGTCCTCTAGCCAGCCCTCCAGGGATTTCTGAGATTGAGTGAAAAAGGGTGAGATTCCTAGTCCCTACCTTTAGCTTGCTAAAAACAAGGTGTCTAGTTTATTCTCATCTCCTTTCCACAGCCGGTGCCGCCTCCTAGGCATCTCCAGTGATTCAGCCCACCTATCTGAGGCACCTATCTGAGGATGGGCTGGATTGCCCTCTGGAGATGCTGATGTTTCTCCACGGACTCTAGTAGACAGCTAACTTGGCTGAGATGTCTAACTTTTAAATGGTCAAAGTCAGGTGAGATGAGTCCCACGCTTAGAGATCCTCTGATGAAAGGTGCTAGAGAAATACAATGCTGCATCATCATCACCATCTTTATTATTAATGCAGGGCAAGGGTGAGGGAATTATTCATGGGAGAAAAGTTACCTCCATGCTTGTGTGTTTGCAGGATCAGACCTAGCCACACAATTGTGTACACACTTTCTGGGCTAGAAGAGAAAAAGAATTTAAATATAGCTCTTGTGCTCTACTTTAGGATGAAAGAAGAGATCTCTAACAAAAGAGGTGGAAAGAACAGTTAATCCAGCAGGTTTCAGTCTTCTTTTTTTTTTTTTTTCTGGACTGGAATAAAAAAGATCTGGAAGGACAGATACCTGCACAGTGAATTTGAGCTGTCTGACAACAGGCTTAGATTTCTTAGCTCTTTTTGTGGACCTCTTAGGAACAGTCTGTCGATAGCCACATGCTCAGAGACCAAAAGTTGAAGACCCCACTGTGATCAATGCTACAGACACTCATAATTTCTGAATTACAACATTCCACTTCTGCAAGTAGTATTACACTGCCTAGCCCTAGGTTTCATTATTACTGAATAATTCACAACCAAAAAAACCCAACCTCAAACTAAAAAAATATTTTTCATTATAATCAGTTATTTGCTTCATGTCTTCTAGAACTAAACCTGTTGCTTTGCTGACCCATGTTTAAGTGGTTTTCAAATTTTCAGCTGAAATATTTTCAACTAAAATGTTAATTAAAGTTTTCATTATTGCCCACATTTTGTAATTGCTTGGGTTTGGGATAGTTTTAATGTCATACAAGAAAATCACTTCCATCCAGGAGAGCCATTAGTTAGCAGAATTTTTTCCTTTTCCATTCAAAATGATGGGGTTTGGCACGTTCCCTTTCCTTTCTTTCCATTCTAAAATTTCTCCAAGTTTTATTTTCATTTTCTTAGGAAAACAGAAAAATAATCACATATGCTAGAACACTGGTGTTTTTATTTGAAAAAGAATGCCATTAAATGAATGCAGATTTATTAATGTTTCTGCTGGTCCACCCATCTGGGCTCTGGGCTGGTGGTTCAGCTGCACAGAAGAGTTTCATGGAGATGGAATTGATAAACTATCAGAGTGTAAAAGAAGACACAGTAGGCTTAACTACATCTCCTGTGCCTGGTCTTTAGCTCTGGTTGAGATGTTCTGGAATGTCCTTCCCTGCTTCCAGTTGTCCATGTTAGTTGGACACCACATCTCTTTGGTCATGTATGCCAGCCCTGTGTGGTGGGCATTTGTGGGAACTGAATAAAGGTTGACCTATAGATCCTATCCTATGAAACTCTTGAACACCAAGGTGCCATCGGCAGTTCAATGGCAGTTTCCATTTTTTGGAAGCTTCAGAGCCTCCTAGTAGCTTAGTTCTCCTCAAATGTGTTTTCAAGCAACCTCAAATACATTAAATTCACTCTGTTCAACCTTAGCAGCCCATGGGTGATTACAGGTAGGGCACCACAGAGGGTCTAATTCTGATGCTGGAGGATGGAGTAAAGGCTGCCCACTCAACAATTGCCAGCAGCTTCCCTGTGAGCCCTTCTGGCCTGGTACGAGGAGATGTGAGACAACCCCTGCTGGGTTTTCCTTAGAGCTTGACAGGACCAAGAATTCTCCAGCCACCATTTTCATTTCAGTATCTTTGTCTCATAATACCAACGGTGTTTTGTGAATGTTGAAGTGCTGGGGTCTGAACCCCGAGCCCTGAATTAAGGTTGACATATGGGTGGTCCTCTTGGCCCTTTAAGAGGAGGGGATGAGTTTGCCTTTTGGCTTTCCTCCAAGGTGGGGCTGACCTTGCAGGGAAAGCCCTTGGGTAAACAAGCCCCAGGTGCCCCCCATTGGGTCAATGAGTGCCAGGTGTCCTGCTGTGGGGATAAAAGCTGGGACCACTTGCAGGAAGGGTGGAGTGTCTGTCTGTGAGGTGGATGCACTGTGCAGAGTTTCTCTGTTGAGGAAGGACCTCCTGACTCTCCCTGCAACTGGGCCCCAGTCAGGTTTGGTGCTGGTGAATACAGGCTTTGTGAGAACATGTGGCTATCTCTCTCCTATATTATCCATCTATTGGCTTGGCTGTCTCCCATCTCTGCCATGGGAGACTTTGTTGCTTTGTCTGTCCCACCGACTGTTGGCCGTGTTGTATCATTCCTGGGGTCGCTGGGGTTGATGTCTGTAATGTGTAATCTGATTGACTTGTTTGTACCCCCAGCAATCACCCATACACTGACTTTCTTATGTGCAATAGAATCTGGTTACTGGTTTGTTTTTCTGCTGTGTCCTTTGTGCTAGGCCTAGTAAATGGCAAAACAAATGTTCATCTTTTTAGAGAGACAGCTCTGAACAACTTGTCCCCTTCTTCATAGTGTGGGTGAGAAAGGAAAAAAGAGTGAGATGAACCTCTGGAGATCTGAACAGAGTATGAGAAAGGATTTGGAGGAGGTGTGACGTCCTTCTGTTAGGGAATTCCATGCAAAGCAAGCAGCATGAAAGAAAACCTAGGGCATCTGCAAGTGAACATAAATCCCATCTATTTTAAGTGGATGGGCATCCTTTGACTTAACTTCTGGACCAGAACTGACTGCCACATTGTATCTGTGTAAGACAAAAGGAGCAAAGTCACTGCTATTGCTCAGTACTCTGTGTTCAGTTGGGACTTAAGTGCTCTCTGAGTCTTACTCTGAGTCCTGACACAACTTACACTCTTGCATTAATAAATGCAGATATTTTACCTGTGTTGGGACCCCAGAAGGATGTCTGCTGAGGAAGCTCTAAGCAGCACTTGGAGCCAGCAAAAGGCTTCTCCAAGATGAATAGCAAAATAGAGCTCCTACAGAGTTCAAGAACAATAGAATTCAGGAAGAAGCAAGTAAGTGTATGCACCTCTACATGCTGCTATTGATGTGTCAAGGACTTTTGACAGCCATGCTGAGAAGGTAGGGATCTTGAAAAGTCAGTAGAGTGGTGCTATATGGCAAGGTCATCCAGAACTGAAGCCTTCTCTTTTTCAAAAAGAAAAAAAAAAAGCTATGAGCATATATTTCCTGCATATTTCTTCCTCATAAACTGGCTGGGGTGTCCATTCCAAGACGGAGGGTACATGTAATTTATTAAGAAGGTGGCCAGGTACTTATCTACAACGGCTCTGCTGAAGGAGCAGATAGATTGAGATAAGGGAAATGAAGAGCTCTCTAGGTGTGTTGGCAAAGAAAAATTCTCACTGAAAGTTGAATTAAACACTTCAGGGCATGCAGGGCTTAAAGATATGCCAAGAACTTTGGCTGTGGACGTACAGAATAGTGTTTTCATGGCTCCTCCTGAGCTAATGGGAAGAAAAAGCTAATTGATCTGAGACGAACAGCTCTTTGACCCTTTTTCTTGGTTCCAACTTAATCTGTACCAGTCCCAGGGATGAGTGTTTTGTAGACTAGAGTGCTTCACAAATTCTCCAGTGAAAAAGAAGAGGTTGGTGTCAATGAATCCAGGAAGTGTTGATGCTTAAAAATTAGAAGATGATGCCTGGTTAGACCACAACAGACAACACTTGGCCCATTTCTAGACACTACATTTTCAAAATCACCCCCATGCAGAAGACCGTTTAAAAGCAGGTTGCAGGAGAGTGGAAAATGCAAAAGGCAGCTTTAATTATTGGAAACAATGAGAAAATTGAATGATGGGAGCTCCTAGAGAGTTGAGTAACACTGAAGTGAGATTCTGATCTTTAGAGACTTTCCCAATGTTTTCTAAAGGTTTTGATTGTTGGGTTGTTGTTGGGTTTTTTTGGGGAGGGTTGGAAGGTTCATGAGGTTCATATCTCATGATCAATAAAAATGACAGGAAGTTGAAAGAACTTGGTTCTCCTAAAGATGAATTGACTTTAGAGAGGAGAAAGTGTCTATACCTTGAGGCTGGAAGCAAAGAGAACAAAAGAGAGTGGTCTGACAGATGTTGTCACACTCCAGAGTCTGCAAGTGAGCTAGGAAGAGGATTGTGCTTAGCTATGTTTAACACCAGAGGCACTGTTCATGGAGATGTGTTCTGAGATTCCACCCTGTATCTTCAGCTGAGAGTCAAGTGACTACACACTCCTCCATGAAATGCCAGATTTGCATTACACTGTGCCCGATGACGCCTTGAGAACAAGACTCTTGCTGGAGATTGTCTTTTGCAGATTAAAGTTTCCAGACTGCAACACAGATCAAAGCAAGGTGTGACTGTTCCCTACCATATTGAGAAGGGAGCAGTGTGAAAAGCAATTAAAAGTATTTCTACATGTTTTTATTTTCTTTTTAATCTTAGATGATCTTCCCAGCAACGGAAACGAGTAGCTGAGGGCACCAACCTATAAACTCTTCTTCCTATGGCTGGTGTTTTCACTCTACCACTGTAGTAACCACCAAAAAAACAGAGAAAGGCATGAGTTTGGCTATTCATAAAGTTGATGAGAGTGGAATCCTAAAGCCTTATCCAGGTCTTATTGAAGCACATCAAAAAAGTCCTCCCAGCTTCACAGCATGATGGATGGAGCCTACAGAAGGTTCATTCTGACTCAGTAGATACTTTGTCTTTGGTGGGAACTGGATGGGACACACTTGAAAGCTTTGGGGAGGATGCTGGTGACTTTAGTTGATGTGGGAACAAGCTTTACAGATGTTTCCATCAAAGGTAACTTTAGACTCTGCAAGTAGCCATCCTGGACTCCTTGTACAATGAGTGACTGAACTATTCTCTGAAAGATGAGTCAGAGCAACTAGGTTTGTGCTCTTCTCTGGAGGCTTTAATGAAGACATCTATTTCTAACCATTGCTATAGAGAAAAGGGCCACCTAGCTTCCAAGCCTAAAGTTAGCATCTGTGAGTATCTCCAAGCTCCCAGTCCTCAGGGGGTTGAATGGGTTGAGATTCAGAGATGTGGCATCCTAAGACTCTGCATTCCCAACAAGGCCACAGGGGCAACACACTGAGCAAGCACTCTGAAGCCTGAAACAGTGTTTTTAGTCTGGAAACTGTGATCCAGTGTTTTGTATATAACTTAACAATGACACAAAAATGTACACAGTGCAGTCAAAGTGAAAACACCCTTTGGCTTGGCATGAGCTTCATTTCACAGGTGCTTTTCTGCCACTAGTTGTTGTCCAAATTAATCTAAAGCTCAAGAAAACCCACATCAAGCCACTTAGATAGGGAAAACAAGTTTACTGGGTCCTTTCCTTGGTCTTCTCCTGTGGGTTCCTGCAGGCTCCTGCAGGAACTTGCCTCCTTCCTACAGCTGAACTCTTTGCATGGGCTTCAACACAGCACTTAGCTTTCCTGGGTGGGACTTTTTCAAGGAACTTAGCCATCCCAGTTTGCTAGGTATCATGGCATGATTCATCTGGAGACTTTTACAGTGCAGACATATCCCACTCAACCAGTTACCCAGGCTGTCTTGATAGTCTAGGACATACGGTTAGTGGAGGCAAGGCCATGATTCACCTCATCCCAAAGCAGATGTCTATAACTGGGCAGATGAATTGTGCACTAGAAGTACCTGTTTCTCTCCATCAGCTGATTACAAAAGCAGGCTGGGGTGAGTAGGTCAGCTGCAGTTGTCCATGTTGCTGACATCTGAAGGCAGGCAAAACGAACACAGCTCCTGGTCAATGTGAGCTGCCTTCCTCTTTTAATGCAGTGGAAAGAGAGGCATTTCTGGAGGGCAGTTCATGCTATTTGTCTCATCTTCCCTCCCTGGGGTAAGATGAATTGTCTTCTAATGTTAACTGAGATTAATCTTCTCCCAGAGGTGCAACTGAGGTGGAAGGAGGCATCTAAGCTTAGGAAAACAGCTGAAAATCCTTTGTTTTCCCAGGCACCTCCTCCTTTGTCCACCTAAAGTTCATTTACTGGAGAGTACACTCTTGGCTGAGCTGATTATCTTGGTTCTAGACTCCTACCTAGAGTCATTTGGGATCTAGAAATGGTTGTCCCTATGCCTCACTTGCCTGGAAAGGACTGATTTGTAAAGCTTAGACTATGCACAGTTAGCAAAGCCACTAAGATGTAGTACCTGACCATCTGAATATCCTGACCTTTCCACTTCTGTCCTGTCTCGACCAGGTACTGACCAGGAAGGGAGATAACTGGCTGCAAGGACTTTTCTCCCATAAAAAGGGCAGACACTTTAAAACATTTTTTATCCTAGCCTAGAGAAGTGCTAAAGTCAAGCAAATTTTCTTGTGAACTCCAGCAATGATAGAATTCTTGTATTTTTTTTTCAGAGCAAAAGAGAGTGACGGCATATTCCCTGTCTGCCCTGTTGATAATTCAAACACACCAAGGTGTTCCCAAATGAAAACCACACAGCAAAAATGAACGTAAACAGAAATACACACTGCCCAGGCAGGTTTCTGTTTGTCATTAATTCTGAGCAGAAAAGTCAATCAAGAGATTTAATTAGAAGAAAAGGAAATTATACTCTAAAAATGCCTTCAGTTTTAGTATTCAGGGTTATTATTAGAAGCACCAGTAAAAACACTTTAAAACCTATCTAATTAGCTGCATATCTGCTGATCAATCTGCATAGCTGACTTGTTTGTCTCTAAGACTTTAACCAACATAATGGTTCATGGACACTCCTTTCAACAGACTTCTCAATTTGGCTAAGTACAGAATTTGCACTCAAGTATTGTTGTTTATTTTGTTGGGTTTTTTTTTCTCATTTCACCCTCCTCACTTTAACTACAGCAATTGTCATATTGATGGTCAAAGCAAGCTCTCCATATCCTTGTGACAGTACAGCAAAGCTGGCACTGTTTTGTGAAAATACAGCCCTATTTTTGAAAATTCCTAAACTGAAATTGGTAGAAAGTAAAGAGAAAACATGCTAAATTAATATCCAGAAGGACATTTCAATCTGATTAGAAAGCCCCATCATTAAGCTTTACAAAGCACATGCTTGGATTAGCAGGTGTGAAAATGCTTTGCTAAGCAATAGAAAATCTTTTCTAGACCATACTTTCAGGGATGTTACCACTATGCCAGCCATAGCTCCCAACTTGCATGAAGGTTTCTAGCAACATGAGTGCTGTCATTCACACAGGAGAATATCATTGGTATTGGGCCTTTATCAGGCCACAGGAGAGTTTTTCCCCAAGTTGTTTCTATTCTAGCAGGGCTACATTTCCATCTCCTTTCCTCTTCAGCACAGGAAATTTAATTGCTTATGGTAATGAGTTTGTGTAGCACTCCTGCAGCACCTAGCTCACAGTTGGGTTTTTTTAGTTCATAGAATCATAGAATCACAGAACAGTTTGGACTGGAAGGGACCTCAAAGCTCATCTCATCTCAACCCCCTGCCATGGCAGGGACACCTCCCACCAGCCCAGGTTGCTCCCAGCCCCATCCAACCTGGCCTGGAACACTGCCAGGGAGGGGGCAGCCACAGCTTCTCTGGGCACCCTGGGCCAGGGTCTCACCACCCTCACAGCCAAGAATTGCTTTCTAATATCTAATCTAAATCTCTTTCAGTTTGAAACTGTTACCCCTCATCTTACCACTACATGCCCTTGTAAAAAGTTCCTCTCCAGCTTTCTTGTCAGCCCTTTCAGGTACTGGAAGGCCACCATAAGGTCTCTCCAGAGCCTTTTCTTCTCCAGGCTGAACAACCCCAACTCTCTCAGCCTGTCTTCATAGCAGAGGTTCTCAAGGTCTAAACTGACTGAGTCTTTAGGGTCAGTTTCAGTGCACAGAAGTTACCTGGTAAGGTTCAAATATATAGAGCACACTATTGAACTGTATGATAGTTGTCAGTTTTTGGTGTTCCCCTTTCAAAGACTTGGAGCATGGTGTCTTCTACTGCTGGTGTCATTACATTTTGTTGCTCTGAAAGTGCTTTTGAATGTCTAATCCCTGGGCTTCCTCAGCTGTCAAAATTTCTTATAAACCCTACCTGCTCTTGTATAGATGTGCTTGGCTTTCAAAGAAAGACATACGGGTTTGACTCTCTGGTTGCATTGTTGTGAACCAAATACAAAGCTGAAAGCCAGTCTGACAGCATCTCTTTTTCCTGTTGTATTTTTTTCCAGGTCCTTGGCAATTGGTCACCAGTATTCCTCCCTGGGGACTCAGCCCATCCTCTGTGGGAGCATTCCAGGACTGGTACCCAAGCAGCTACGCTTCTGTCGGAACTATGTGGAGATCATGCCCAGTGTAGCAGAAGGGGTAAAGATTGGGATCCAGGAATGCCAGCACCAGTTTCGAGGGAGGAGGTGGAACTGCACGACCGTCAATGACAGCTTAGCCATCTTCGGGCCTGTGCTAGATAAAGGTGAGTACAGTGCTGCAGGTTTGGTGACAGCAACAGCCATCGTGGAGTGGCAGCAGAGATCTTAAGAAACCTATTGTGAACTCAGTTGCTTCTGATAAAGTGTCATGTAAAATGGGCTGCTGGAGACAGGACATGAGCTTGATAAAGGAGACATGTGACACAGGCAGGGAAAATTGTATTGGCCCAGGACCCCATCCAAGCAGCTCAAACCTGACCCAGAAGGTCTTTTGTAGAGACAAGAAGATAATTAAGCTTTCTCATAGGGACAGCAATGTGTGCCTCCCCAATGTAAGGAGAGTGGTTGCCCACCACCTCCATTGTACAGCCAACATCCAGTCACAGGTAACCACTATTTCTACCTCAAACCTCTACTGGGATTGTATAGGTGACCTGGAGAACTGGGAAGCATCCTTTTTGGCATTGCATAGAGAGTGGGATCATCTGTGACCCTGCTTGGAGTAGGAGGTTGGACTAGAGACCTTCAGGGTTGCTTTGAACATGAATCCTATGAGCCTGTGCCCCTTGGAACACAAAGGATTATTGTTTTCAGTGGTCAAACTGGGTGTCTGACTCCTTTTCTGACCCCATGGCATTTCATGCTGCATTTTCAGCTCTCTCAGTGGTTGCAGGGGGCAAATGATGGGTTGTTGGGGGTGGTTCCTAGGGGATGAACTTATCAGATAACATCAGTTTTGATACTGTAATGGGATGCAATGAATATCAAAGGCCTGAGGAAACTGGCATCAATTAATGGTTCTGCTTTCTTTGGTTATGAACATGGCAAATTAAGACAAGGTGCTAATTCAGACGACTAATTCTGACATAGCACCCATTGATATAAGTGAAAGCTCCTAGAAATGTTTTGCCTTAAGTTGTTGAGTGTTATGGGGTTTAAGCACTTGGATAAGTCTGAGTGTCTGGTCTTTCCCCCTGTAAGCTGTCAGGAGCCTATTTTAGCCTGTAAGAACTGTTTTATCTTTCTTTGCCTTTGTAGTATGCCTTTTAAAGTCCACCCTGCTCCTGCTAGTCTCAGTAAGTCTAGGTCAAGCTCTGCCTTTCCCTTTAGCACAAAGAGGTTCACCCAAGAGGCAGACTCCCTTTGCATTTAATTCCTGCCCAGATGGTAAATCCAGCTGCCCTGTGCAGAGCTATGCAGGAATATGGCTGCTTTCTCTTAGGAGAGCACCACCAGAAGAGGCTTGGAAATATTATTTTCTTTCTCTTTCTTTTTTTTTGGTTTTGCAAAAGGGTAACAGTTACAGGTTCCTGGCAGTCTGAGAGTTGGAATTACTTTGGAATAGTGGAGTAGCACGTTTTGACCTCATATGAGAGAGGGAGAGAAGGAGCATCTCCTGAATTGGTGTATGTAGCTGATCTACACCCATCTTGGGGCACGTTCTTCCAGTGCTTGCCATCTGGAGATAGGGGTTTTGTTTGGTGTTCCCCTGTTGCATTATGCAGAAGAGACTTAGGCATTTCCTCTTGCATGAACTCTGAAAAATATGGCAGCCAAGAGAGAGCAAAACCTTGGTTTGTATTGTGGCAGAGCCTCCACCAGCCAGAAGAGGCATTTTACGTGCACCCAGTAGGAGAAGGGGTGGTTTCAGCTCGTGGAATTACCCCATTAGAGCTGGGGAGATAAGGCAGTGTATTAATGCTGGTGTCACTATTTAGTGGTGAGAGATGACCTCAAAATAATTACACCTCTAAGATCTGCACTCTGGTGCACTGAAGCCCATATCAAAGTGTCATACCACAATGCTTTACATGCAATTAAAGCATCTGTTCTGGGTACATCACTCCTGGGTGACTATAGCAGTTGAATTAGGCCAGCACAGCCAAACTGAATATTTTTCCCATAGGCACAACCCCAGCATGATTTGCCCACGAGAGTTCACTGGGCACAGGCAGTAAGTGAACCAGATAACACAAGGCTTTTGCCTCGTCACAAGGCTGGATGTCCTTAAGGACATATGGAGCACCTTGTGCTCCCAGGTGCCCTCAGATTAAATGCTCCATATCTCCTGTAGCAATTATTCCCTGTGCCCAAGGAAAGCAATGCTCACCTCCCTGCTCACCAAAGGAGCCCTCATCCCACAAGCCACCAAATGCTCTTATCTCACAACGGTGTCAGCACAAAGGGTCTGTCCCTGCTTGAGACTGCAGGCTTTTGGTAGCTGGGCTCAGAAAGAAGGCTGGGACGATTTCATAACTGAAGAATGTTGTTCCTTGAGGGAGAATCAAACCACCCTTCAGTTTTGCTTCACCTACAGCAGGAGGGGGGAGAAAAAAAAAAAAAACAACCCACAGCTCAGTCACATTCTTGTGCAGCAGATCCCCCAGGGTAGGAACATATTTGAGCTCCTACCCAGAAAGAGAGAAGGAGAAAAGGAGAGAAAGCAAGCAAGCAAAACTCTATTTTGCAGCTTGGATTTTAAGTCACCCAAGATTTAACTGCAGTTTATTTGAGACAAGAGGGACCTCATCCTCCCTCAGCACAAACCAGCACAGTCACTAAAGCAACTCCCTTTTGCCTTACATGACTATCTGCAGTTCTTGCATTGAAAAGGACTGATTTTAATGCCTTCAGGAAATACTTTCTAGGCCCAAATCTCACTGAGGCTGCCTCGCTGTCTGGGCTGCCCTTGCTGCTTTGGTGTCTCATTGTTAATTCAGGGCTAGGCTTGAGCTGTGATTCAGCAGTGCCAAACTGTCACCAGGCTCTGGTCCCATTAAGAGCCATATGCTGATATCTCATCTAAAACCAGGCTCTTTTTCTCCATCAGCCTGTTTATGGAAAGAAATCCTACATGTTTTAGCTACAAGTATATTTAAGTATATATATATTTTTTTTTTAACATTTCCATAGCCAGGCCTAATGGATCATATTAAACAGCCATCATATTCATGAGCCCAGCTACAAGGGATTGGTGATGTTTGGGGGATCCAAACCTGCTGCTATTTGGATTCAATACTTGACAAGCTTGGCCATAAGTCCCTCTAGCTCTTTACATGTCACTCAGGACATATGAAGAGCAGAAGTGACCCATTCCACCCAGCTATTCAGTTACTCAGTTTTGTCTGTCCTTGGCTGTGGAATAAATGTTCCCTGTTCAAAGGGAACAGAGTCACCTTCCTCACTGTCCTGTGGTACCTGCATGGGGAATGATTCAGGCATTATCAGGAGGTGAAATTGCTACAGGGCTGTTGGAAGAAGGATTTTCTCCTTCTTTGTGGTCATGGGAGTGTATGAGCAACTGTGTAACTCCATGGAGAAACATGCAGATAGGTGCCACTGTTGAGTCTTTCTTGCAAAGCACTAGGGAATATGTGGCTTGGGTACCCTAAACTATTGGGAATGCAAAGAACAGGATGTCTATATAGGAGAAGAGGTGAGCCTGATCTGTTTCCCTCTACCTAAACCTACCTATCTATCAGTCATACATAAGAGGTTACAGTTCATGTAATTTCTAGTCTCCCAGAAGTTAAAATCTAAACTACTGGACAGTGGAGAGAACCCCTCACTTGTACTTTTCGAACAGTGTAATTTCTAGAAGAAAAAAATTGTTCTCATTTGTTTTTTTTACCTGTATTGTGTGAAGCAGTGGAGCAGAACATGACCATAGCCACACAACCTTAAGTGATCACCTTAACCACAGCTCATGCCCAGCCACTTACCTGAGAGATTTGCCAGTTGGTAAGGCAGATGCCATATCTTTCAGTTTCCCAAGGGAAGATTTTTGAGTTGCCTTTAAAAATACACAGGATAAAACTTCAGAGGATGTAGAATCATAGAATCATGGAATAGCCTTGGTTGGAAAAGGCTTCTAAGATCATCAAGTCCAACCATTAACCCAGCACTGCCAATTCACCACTAGTAGCAGAGGGACATGCCATCACTGACAAAAGGAAGTGAATGGTGCAACCTAACAGGCATTTTCCATCTCAGACCTAAGTGCCATTATTTTGGGAGTTGTGTCTTCTGCCCTGGTTTTAGCCTTTGTGGACTGAAGACACTGTTCACATTTAAGTTGTGGTGCATTTTGTAGTCTCTCAATGCCATGTGAGCTCTCTTTGAAACTCCTCTGGGCAGAAATATGAACCATATCTCAAGAAAAGTGATCCAATAACAGCTTATCATGGCCCTGTCTCTTTAAAGGACCTCAGCACATAATTAAGTCAAAATAAAAGTTTCCTCCCTCTCCTCCCCCCATTCAATAAAAGTAAATTACCTCAAACTATTTAAGCCCCCAGTTAGTTTAAATTTAAAAAGGGAGCCCTTGTCTATCTATTTCTTTCACTCACTCCCACCTCCTTCTGCTAAAGACTGGCTGGGGCTTTAAACCTGCCAGCTGGACTGAGAAATGGTTAATCGTTATTGTGGAGGAGCAGCTTTTAATGAACTATTGAAGAATGATACATTGATGGAGTAATGGGAGTTTAAGTCGCTCTGTAATGAAACAGGTTCTCAGCGCGGACCCATTGTGGTGTAAATACGGCACGTCTCTCCCACTGTTTGGTCAGGACTAAATAGCAGAGGCCAGAGGGGGGTCAGCTTATGGGGTCTCCGCTTTAGTTAATCAATCTGATTGGATTAGGGTCACTGCGATCCCTAATAATGTCAAAGGTTACGCCAAACTGGATTAAATGCTTTGTTGGGGAGGGCTCAGATTCTTTCAGCTTTCACCGACGGGGCTTGTTTATTAGAGTTTAACACTCGTGCAACCTTGGGAAGCCACCCCAGTCCCTTTTTTGTCCTGTCGGGGCGTTTGCCGGCGTGCGAGGGGGTTTCGGCGAGCTGAGGCGGGCGAGCGCGCGTCCTGTTGCTTTGTCAAGTGGCTGCGCCCGTCGGATGTGCCCTCTGAGGACATATATCAAGTTCCCCACTGGACAAATGAGACCCTAATGGGTGATGTGGAGGCTCAGAGGCATAAATTCATTCCGGAAATAATTGCTGGCCATCACCCTTCCTAGAAGGCGAATGATGAGAGCCACAAAAGAGGTGGAGTGACCCGCTGTTCTTGTGGGTTAACCCAAGTTAACCAAGTTAACCCCCTGGGTTAACCCTGTTCCTGTCCAGCAAAGAGATGTCCTTTTACACACAGCTTCTGTTTGTGCAGTTACCAGAATGAGCATGGAATGAATTACAGAGTATTTGAGACTACTTGATTGCTTCATTATTAAGCTGGGTAGATGTCTTGCCTTGCAGCACTTTCAACTCAGATCAAGGTGGGATGGGATGGGGTGGTAGTTCCCTGTCATCTTATCCAGGAAGACCATGAAGCCTAAAGAATTTCTATTAATTACCTTCACTCATGATGTTCCTACAGATGCCAGTGTCCTGTAGGCACAACACTGTCCTTCATAAAGTGATACCAAATAATCCCTTTGAAGGTCATTTGGCAATGGAAAGGAGTAGCAATAATAGTGTGTTATTGGTAGAGATATGAGATCTCAGGATCTCAAATGCCTCTTTCCTTCCCACAGCAGTGCACACACTGCATGTTTATAGCCTGCCAGGACTGCCAGATTATCCAAGCAGACTTAATGCATGATGCAGACTGGAGAATTTCACCTCAAGACTTCTGGAATGAAACCAAAATCTGGATTTGACTATGACATCTGTTCCCCAAAGACATCTTGCCTTGACATACCACCAAGAGCTAGACAATCTGTCTACCTCCCCTTTAACAAGTCTCCTCATCTCTAATGTGGCATGGCTCTGGTGTTGATAACCAGCTGCTGCATTTTGCTTTGCTAGACTCAGAATGACTCTTCTAGAACGGAGCATTTTCTTTTCTAACTGCATTTTATAGAAAGTTAAAACTGGGGCCTGCAGAAGAGCAGTAGGTCAGCAAAAGTTTAGGTCCTTTATGTCAGACAGCAAGACAGGTTGAGGGAGTTCCATCTGATGCTGGGGTCCTCTGGGGCATGATTCATCTGATGTGTTCTAGACAGTTAGGATTAAATTATTCACACCCTGAAGTTTCTACATCTCTCCATCAATCACTGAGGGAATCCAGGGAGACCGGCTCTTGATGAGAAGACTCCTGTTCCCCAGGGACCACATGAAGGGCAGAGCAGGCATTTGTCTAGCTTGTGAGAGAGGTGGTATTCAAGTCACATCCAGTTTCATATGGGATGCTAGGCACTGTTACCTTTGCAGCTAGGCTTATTTTGGACTAGGCTTGCTTTGCAGCTAGGTTTATTTTGGACTCTAGACCCATGTCTTGTCTCTCTCAAGAAAGTCAAAACATAGCTGTGTTCATGGGTTGACTCTTTTTTCCTCTGTTCATACTGTGGGTGAGAAAGCTTATCTTGTGTCTAGTGAAATCTATGTGAGTTTTATCCCGGGTTTAGCAAGAACAGAACAAGACTTTCAAATTCAGTTATAATACCTTGGAGACACAAGTCTCCTCCGTATTTTTTTCGTGCTGTGTCGTAACAATATCGCTCCACAGGCTCGCTGATAGGGCTGATCTCATCTACCAAAGTTAGATGTCAAAGTCTGAGCTAGTCACCCCAGGCTCCCTTTGTAGTCAGTGGAGAGCAATCGGCATCTCCAGAGAGCAATTCATCTGACCTATCTTAGACACCTATCTCAGGATAACATGAATCATACCAAGATGTTTATTTCTCTCCATTGACTATAGAGGGAGCCTAGGGCTACAGGCTCAGACTTCCATGTGCACTTTTTAGAGGCCCAGTTTGGGGGCAAATAGTTCCCCCCTCTCCATCTTTCTCCTGTTAGAAAACAATCCTGACATCCAGGCTCTGTCGGAGAGGCCATTTTACTAACGCAAGAACATGGCACGGAAAAGGATCTCCTGAACCACTGAATACTGGCAGTCTCTTGCTATTTCAGGGATAATCCCATCTCGTAATATCTTGCATGATTTAAAATTAATACGTTTAGCAGACCTCACCATATTTTCCTGATGGCATTCTGGCATCTCAGTTGTCTCTGCGCCAAACGCTTCCCCTCGCTTTCCCTGCTCTAGATCAGACTGCTCCACTTCTGCAATAAAGTAAGGCATGAGCAGAAAGCCACAAGATACTGATCCATCCAGGAGGTTAGTTACATGTAGGAGGTACTCTCTGCTCTCTCATGAAACTCTTCCCAAGAAGATCTGATTTCCAACCACACCCCGTCTACCTCTCCGCTAATGGCAATTTGGGCAGCTGCCCTGGTATCAACAACGGAGATCTACAAACTCTACCCTGTAACTATGGGGAAGGAAACTGGAAGGATCAGGATTGGAAATGTGACTATGCAAGCTCCACTCAGCCGTCAAGATGCATAAATACTCTAGGCCAGAGATTTGCCAGCGCTGCTGAGAAAAAGACTGGCAGATCCTGGCTCAAGACAGAAGCATCACTTGTGTTTAGTGTCAGTGTAAATTGAGCTTGGAGCTGGAGATTACTGCAGGGGATGAGACAGACATAAGTGTCAGCATGTTGCTGCATTGCCTTCCCACAGGTACAGAACAGTCCATTTTCATGGTTGCAGCATTTCTGAACTGACTGTTACCTAGCTAGCTCAGTGCAGACAGCACCAACGGCGAGGAAATGCAGTTTGGAGGAGTCTAAATGAGCTGTAGCTACATCTCTGGTTTGTAGCCCACATCAGTACTGGGAGATTAACAGTTTCTACTGAGCCTTGGCAAGAGCTGCAAGTTGCAACAGCAGCAAACAGAGGTGCTGAGGGAACTTGCCAGTGTGTTAGTCCTTCAGTCTTTGAGAGCAGGATGTCAATGAGGGGGTAGAGGAGCTCCTTCTCTTGCTGCTGGAGCTGGTGGATGGCTGGGTCACATCAGAAGAGGTCACTTCAGCTTCTTGTGACTTCAGAGGTGCTCAAGGGCAAGCACTAGCCAGCCTTCTGGTAGGTTAGCACTGAGAAGACTATGGTTAGCATCACATCTGGCTTTATTTCCATTCCCAATGCAATCAGGTGAATCAACTGGAGGCTGTGCATGGAGTGGGGTTGGTGGGGTCAAGTGGAGCCTGGTCTTCTTAGTGAGAGGCACTGACCTCATCACCTCTCCACCTGCAAAACGATCCCAGGATAAAGACCTGGCTCTTGTGCATCCCTACAGTTCTCTGGAGATGAGGCAGACCACGTAAACATCTGCAAACAGCCATCACCCAGGCGCAGGCTGCAAACCCAGGCGAGCAGCGATGCCAGGAGCCCATCCCGTTTGCTTTCCGCGCTCCCTCCACCTCCCACTGCACCAACCCTCATCTGTCAACCCTGACATGGAACTTTTTCTGGCGACTAAAACATTAGATGGGGGATCAGGGAGGGGAGAAGGCACAAGACAGCCTGTGGCTACAGAACCGGTGGTGTCTCTCCCTGGAAATGTGTGCCCGGGGCGATGCGCACGATGCACCGGGCTGGCAGGCAGCGGACTGTGCAGGGTTATAGATTTATTTCCTTCCCTTCCTCCCCTTTCCCTGCTGGGTACATTGCATTCCCCAACTGGGCTCAGGCTGGTTGCAACAAGGAGCTCCCTCTGCCGCATCCCGGAGTGCCAAGTCCAAGCGTGGGAGCTAGCCCTAGACAAAAGGCAACAGTAGAGGGAGCTGATTAGCATCCCTTTGTCCCGGGAGAATCCCGGCCCCAAACGGGCCCTCGGCACACAACAGGCGGCACAAACACACACATGGACGGGAGCCAGGGAGGGAAACGGGGGCAGTGGAGGCTTGGGAGCCTTCATCCAAGAGCCGGAGGGGAAGGGGGATGCGGTGGGGTTTGCCCTTAAACACCACTATGGGATAGGTCCTGAATTGGGGTGACCCATCCTCAGGTGGGATGTGCAGGTTGAGGAGGTAGACACGCGTCTGCCCGTGCTCCTGTGTACCAAAACAAGCGGAGTCTTCTGACAAAGAGGGATCCAAGCCCCTGAATGTGGCTTTTCTTCCCTGTGAGATGTGTTATGAGCTGGCAGTGCTGAATAGGCGTGGGGATTTTAAAGCCAGAAGGATCATCTGATTGGACTCCTGTATAACAAGCAGAGAATTTCCTCCTATCTCTCCCCAAGCAGATATGACAGGACAGCAAGAGGCAAAGCAGAGTGTATAAAGATGCCCTGCGTGCTTCTTTCCCCTCTATGGGCTTGCACGGCAGGGGAACAGGGCTGTGTCCTGCAGAGCGGACAGGACAGACAGCCAAGGCACTTGCTGGCAGGAAACGGGTGAGCATGCTCCCTGTTAAGGTCTATGCCTTGGTGGATCATAGAATCATAGAACGGTTTGGGTGTGAAGGGACCTCAAAACTCATCCCATCCCAACCCCCCCTGCCATGGCAGGGACACCTCCCACCAGCCCAGGTTGCTCCCAGCCCCATCCAACCTGGCCTGGAACACTGCCAGGGAGGGGGCAGCCACAGCTTCTCTGGGCACCCTGGGCCAGGGTCTCACCACCCTCACAGACAACAATTTCTGCCTCACATCTCATCTCAATCTCCCCTCTGCCAGTTTAGAGCCATCACCCCTCATCCTGTCACTCCGTGCCCTTCTACTGAGGGCCTTGCTGGGAGGGTCTGGAGCTTTGGCTGCAAGTGACCCTAAAACCTGATGGCAAAGCATAGGCAGAAAGTCAAAGAGCCCACCAGTTCCTGGGAGACACAGAGATGTCCACATGGGTTGAGGTGGAACTCAAGAGTGGGTACAGGCTATGGGTGGAGGAATGTAGAGTGTCTTTCACTTTTTATTTCATCTTGACTCATCTCACCCTTCCTAACAAAGAAAAACAGTCTACAAAGCATACATGTTATTTGGCTGGTTTCTCCAGACCCAGCCTGGACCAGTGACAGTGAGCAAGGCAGAAAAAAGAGGTTCTGGTTCTGGCTCTGCTTTTGGCTGTGATGGAGACAGTGGAGCAGGTGCTCCTTTCTCTGCATCTCCATTTCCCACGGTGTGCACCACTGGATACTTCAAAGGGATTGATACCAAAGTAGGTCATATGTAGGGCCCTGCAGCTCTTGCAACACAATTGAGGTAGTTTTATCAGCCTGCTTATGACTGTTGCTCTCAAGTTTGATTGATGGGCCAGTAATGCTTTATGGAACACTTCCTGGTAGGCTGCAGTTTGTTGCCTAAGCATCTGACACAATTTCCTCTCCATTATTTCCAGGTGCTAAATCACA
Organism: Podargus strigoides; assembly: GCA_028020825.1. Classification (NCBI taxonomy): domain Eukaryota; kingdom Metazoa; phylum Chordata; class Aves; order Caprimulgiformes; family Podargidae; genus Podargus; species Podargus strigoides. Next base: position 55,820,801 of record CM051623.1, on the reverse strand, counting down.
TTAAAAGATAGCTAACAATTATGGTTTATCCTTTCCTAATCGTGCTGCTTTCCCAGGGAAGCTGTTGCCACAGGGATGTTGTAGGAGTGTGAATGGGTGGAGAGGGCACAAGGAGGTATTTCTGTTCTCCTGGAGCTATAAAAAAGTTGGAGACCCCTTAGGCTAGGCATGCAGGATCCAGCCTAGGAGATATTATATCTTGTCAAAAATGTATTTATTTATTTTCTGGGCCAGTTTTCCATCAGAAAAGGCAGCTGCATCAAAACAGTGATGTTTTGCAGGACCCCCTCAATTTCAAGGCAAAAATACACAGCTTTGGCTTTCTTGGTTTACGTATTTTAGATAGTTTCATCTCACTTCTTGAAAATGAGCCATTTTACTTCTTTTTATTTTAAGCATAATCTTGCATCAAAATAGAAAGTCATTAAACTATCAAAGCAGCACACTGCTATACCTTTAATATTTTATGGAATATTGGAGTGTTTTGAGATTATTGAAGTTGAATGATTTTATCTTGTCAAACAAAGAATTCTGACATTAACAAGATAAAATATTTCAACAGCCTAAAATACCTTTTTTTTTTTTTTTAGTCTGTTATCTCATGGAAAAATTCAGCCTCTCATATTTTCCATCTGATTATCAATTCAGAAAACAAAACAGAATTTCCCATAATATGGAAATGTGATTTTTTGGCCTTCATTACTAGCCTTAGGCATGACATACTCTCCAAACTCCTTCATGCTGACCGGCTGCCTAAATCCAGATTAACTGAGAGTAAAGTATTGGCAGTGCTCTCCTAAGGATCCCTCTAAATTCATAAGGCAGCCTTACAGCTCTATAGAATGAGAGCTGGAAAATATAGGCTCCAAATCTATGACTTATTCTCCCCCACTGCAAACACTGAGTCCTGTCATGAAGATGCTCCAACAGGAAATTGCACAGATTTTTTTTTTAGAGAAGAAACAAAAGGTGAAAAAGTATTTTAGTGCTGTTGGTTTTGGTGGAGAAAGATGTTTCTGTTCATACAAGATTATTAGGCTGCTTTCCTAATTGTATTTCAGATATAGATTCATTGACAGGTGAATTTGAAGACATAGATGTATCTTGAGAGAGGTAGATGGGAGGTCTGTGAAGTACAGCCAGTCTATGTTAGATGTTCAGTCTGTGCCCAGCACAGCAGCACTCTGGTGAGGTGTAACTGAAGTATTACGAGTCCAAAGCTAGGAATATTCTCTGTATTTAGCTCGCCAGAGCACAGTGCCTTCTCAATCAAAAGTCAATGTGAACATAACTTGCACCTGAATATATCAGAGATGACTTAGTGAGCTTCTGAAGGCAAGACCCTGGCAAATAACAGGTTTGTAAAGTTCTGTTAATGGCTTTATTAATTATGATTCTGGTCCAAACACATCCCCATATCATGTCATTGATGCCTGTGGATCAAGAGTTGAAAGGAATACAAATGTCTTATCATAAAATACTTAATACTTCCACTGAGAAAGACAATGGAGTCTTGCTGTCTTGTGTTGGTTCTCCAGAGGCCAGATAGACACTGAAGAGCCAGCAGAAAAGCACCATCTCAGTTCAGTTCCATGCTTCCAGTGTTTGTCTCAAGGCTTCAGAAACTTTATCAAATAATCAATAATCAATATGTAAGAATAATCACATGTAAGAGGAAAACTCTCCCTAAACACTCCTCACTTCAACTACAGCATCCTTCCAGTACCTGAAAGGGCAGACAAGGAAGCTGGAGAGGGACTTTTGACAAGGGCTTGTAGTGATAGGATGAGGGGTAACGGTTTCAAACTGAAAGAGGGGAGATTTAGAGTAGATCTTGGGCAGAAATTGTTGGCTGTGAGGGTGGTGAGACCCTGGCCCAGGGTGCCCAGAGAAGCTGTGGCTGCCCCCTCCCTGGCAGTGTTCCAGGCCAGGTTGGATGGGGCTTGGAGCAACCTGGGCTGGTGGGAGGTGTCCCTGCCCATGGCAGGGGGGTTGGAACGAGTTGAGGTTTAAAGTCCCTTCCAACCCAAACCATTCTGGGATTGTATGAAAGCCAACCAGTACCCTTCAGAATATTCCTGTCCAGTCAGTCATTAATACTTCTGTTCATTATTCATGTTAAGGCTACTGTGACTTCCCTGAAATCTCAAATCAACCTGACATAAAGCCAGTGTTTTTTTCAAAAAGAACAGAGAAAGAAAAGTGGAAATTGTGTTTTGTAGATTTTTTTGGTTTAAGGTATCCAAACATATCTCCATGTTTAACCTGACTTTTCATGTAGATACTTTATAAATGGATAATACTCTGCTCAGCCAGCCATGCTCAGCCATACTCACCATTACAGCTCTGGCACAAGTCTCATAGACCGGTGTTGGCTACAAAAAAATCATTATTCAAAGTCAAAGGATAGATGCAATTTAAAAATATATGTATCAGCATTACAGCTCTGCTGGAAAAGAGGCTGTAATCATCGGTGTTGCAACTCAGTGAGGTCACTGCGTCAAGCACTCTGAACTATTTAACTACATGCATTTGCCTATTTTATGGGGTTGACCACTAATTTGGTTGACAAAACCTGGAATTATATTGGGCTTTTCTTGCTAGGGCTGGGTCTTCTGTAATCCTGTATTTGAGAGGCTGTGGGGCTGACTGCTAGTTTGTTAATCCAGGCTGCACCTTCTCTTGTGAGGCTTGCACCTAATGATGATTTAGACTTTTCTTTGGTTCCATCAACCCTGCCAGAAGAAGGAGGGTGTTCTTAATTCAGACTGGGCAACTGAGCCAGTTAACCTAGCTTAAAATGACAGAAGAGCTAAGCTTGGCACTGATTGGGATCAGAGAGTTTGGGTCCTGTGTGACCTGATCTAGGTATTCCTGCTCTGGCAGGGGGATTGGACTAGATGATCTTTTGAGGTCCCTTCCAATCCCTGACATTCTGTGACTCTGTGAACCTTAGTGTGGGATGGTGGATCTTCTTCACTCTATGAGCCACATGTGACATACATCAGAAAGTTCAGAGCAACTGTACCAGGACTACCTCAGAGGACAATGGTGGCTCCTCTGGAGCTGGCCTGGGCAAGCAAGCCACATCCCAGAGTAATACAGCCCAGTGAGACTGTGCTTCTAGCCCCATGCAACTTAGCCCTACTGCTAACCATTGCCATAGCCAGGGCAAAAGACTACATGCAAAATGTTGGAGAGCCACACGTGATTTGGGAGCTGCTGAGAAGCCACTTCTGCCCTAACAGCATGAACTTAAGCTACTCACCTGAACTAATACACAAACTGCCTTGCCTTAAAAACTGTTTTAACCTGACTTGATCAGCTGAGGTCAACCAGCCTGGGTGAAGTGGGCATCTTCTTTATGTAGGGCTTGTTGGCTGGGAGGTCTTCATTTCTGTGCTTGATGTCTAAGCAGCTCTGTGAGACCATGAGACTCTGCAGATCATGGGCATTTTGCTTCTTAAGTTAAATGTACAGGACTTCAAACTTCAAAGGCTGGCATGTTGCACTTGGCATTAAAATAAGGCAAACACAGGCCCTGAAATTTGAAGAATCCCTGTGGTTCTTCACTAAAATCTCTCCTCTCTAAATGAGACATCATCTCCTGGGTGAAGTGGAAATCTGTTCTCAGCTCTGCTCTCAATTCCTGAACTCTCTGCAGGCTTCCACCAAACCCCAAAATTAGTGCCAGAGTTGATGGTGATGCCCATAGCAGTTTATCCAGAATAGAAGACCACACATGCAGACTGGAAGAAAAGCATACCAAAATCTTCACCTTAGCCAAGAAATATAGCAGAAAAATGCATATATTCAAGAAAGCCAAGGAGATGGTGGTGTCTGGGAGTGATTTATGGGCAGGACATAACATTTCTTACCAGCATTGGCATTGCTCCACTGCAGGATTTGGCAGAGTATGGGTGACCCAACTTCAGCAGCTCCAACTAGCTGACTTCCTTCCACTCCAGGAGGTCCAGCAGTGTCCACAATACCTGAGCCCTATTTCTGGTCATCAGTGACATAACCAGGGTGGAAGCTATGGCTGAATTTCTAAAGAGTAATGCTCAGCTCAAGAGCAACAGTGTGGTCTCCCAGAATAAGCCAGGAACCAAACCTGATTTCCTAAAGCCCAGAGAGCTTTCCACCCTCCCCAGCTCATACCCATTGTCAGCACATGCAAAGGCTCCATATCCCATTGCCTGTTGCTTAATCCTTTCCTTCCCGCCCCACTGTCAGTACAATAATACCCCACCGAGGAGACCCACCCACCAGGAAATCCCCCTTTAACACCCTGCAAAGGAGCAGCCAGATTTATCTCTGTCGCTGTTCTGGAAAACTAAATGAGGACTCATCTGCTCTAATCCCCTCTTAAGATTTCAAGACCTGTGTTCATGTATTAGCATATCTAACAGCTCCTGTGTGTCTACAGCAAGGCTGCTGCTCCATGGAGGTAAATCACGTACCAACACATACTCCAGGTACCCTACTATCTCCCTCTGAAGACATAAATGGCTGATTCTTTGGAATGGCCTCATAAAAATGCCTGAAATGATGACTTGGTTTAAATGGGCTTGGAGATCTTCCTGAAGAATGAATCTCATGACTCATTCACAGCCTTCTGCTAGAGAATTTGGGGACCAGTCCTTACGTGTGACACACAGCATTTCCATTGGCCTCGTTTTCGGCGTGGCAGCTGTGGTAGGAAATACATACTTCAGTTCAAGGAAAATTCTAAGACTTCTACAGCTCCTTTGAGCTTGCACTGGAACAACAGTGAGGCCTTTCAAGACTTTCACAAGTCTTGAAAAGCCTTGAAAAGGTAGATGTCAACCATGGAGCAGCTTTGGGGTAAAGGTGTCTCACTTGGGATGTAGGAGATTGAACATTTTGGTCATGGCTGCTCTTGAGGCCTTGCTGTTTCATGCTGAAAGTCTTCATTTTATGAGGGAGCACTGGGAGTGTTAGGGACACGAGTTTTTTGTGGCTTGTGGTGCCCAACAGGAGGCTGGGAAGGGGTAAGGAGGCCAAGAGCCACCATCAGCACTGACTGGTGTGGCACCCTGTTCTGAGCCACACAGGACTTTTGTGTCCTTACTGTTACACCACCCACTGTGGTATACACAACACACCCAGCCTCGTTGTGGGGAGTTGTCCTGGCCAGACATTTGAACTGAACCACTGTTACACAGTTACTTGAAATTGCTGGAGACCAGACTTTCTGACCAAGGTTGTCAATCAGGTCTGGATGATGTTAAACTGAAGGCTGGGTGATTTGATCTTCTCCCAAGACCCAAACTAAGTTGGTCCTCTTAGGATAAACAAATTCAGATGTTCGCTGTGGGTTTTTTAGGCTACAGTTTCCACCTAACTCCTTCATTTTCATAATCCCTGCTTATCTGGAAGCAGGGAATACTAAAATATCTGCTAAGCTCCTGAATGCTGTTGTCCACTTAAGAGACTTGTTGGGCCATGTAATATGCAAGCCCAAGAGTTTTTATTCCTCCAAGCTAACTTGGGAGAAGCATCTCTTTTGAGAGAGATGCATTTTCAGTCCCATAACCATCAGAAACTTTGTTGTGCCAGCACAAATCCCAATTCCTCTTTCCATACTCAGTCCTGCAAGCCTTTTGCTGGCAAGTCTGGAACTGCACTGAAGACGTGAGCCATTTGCATGATTAAAGGTTGCAGTTCCAAGCTGATTAGAAAGATTCAGTAAATTCTCCAATCAGAGCATTAGCACAGATCCACTAGGTAAGGAGCTGGCTCTGGATACGTAGTTGGCTTCTCCTCAGAGTAACTTCCACTGGTTTCCACTGAGAGCTGGAAGTTCTCAGCTTCTCTCAGGACTGATCTCTGCACCTGCAGAGTGAATGCCTGTAAATATTGTTGTGGTTTTGGTGGCTTTTTCTTTATAGTATCAAAACTTGCTGCTTTGATTAGAGATGGGGGGGGAAATCTGACAGTGTTTGCTGGCATTTAGTCCCTAATTGGAATACTCCCTTTGGGTATTTTAAAAAAAAATATTAAATTGGCCCAGATATTTTTTTATGAATAACACTTTAATTAAATTTTTACGTATTAAATGTACATCAGTCAAAATAGTTAGACAAATAGCATTAGTGTTAGTCATGTATAAGCAAAGGGATGAATCAGTTGAAGACTGTGTACGTTACAAGAGCCTCTCCCTCTGAGGGCACATGTGAGATGCTGAAAGGCAAGAGAAATTAACATGAGAGATGGAAAAGAGTGAGAAGAGGGAGCATATTAAAAAAGGTGAAGCATCCAGTGGGATTAATAAGGTAAGGGCTCCCTTGCTTATACAGGCATACGTCATGGAGTGAAGGGACTTGAGCTCTATTTCCAGCTCTGCCACTGATGTGCCACACAACTTCACAGCATTGCTTCGTTTTCCTCTCTTTCTTAAATTTCCACCTCCTCCTCCTCCTCCTTTGGCTTGCCCAGGTTAATTTGACAAGTCCACTTCAACGGCAACCGGGGGATCGGGGCCAGACTTTAGGAAGAGTCTAACGGTAAGGGTAGTGAAGCATGAGGACAGATTGCCTGGGGAAGGGGGGGGAGCTCCGTCCAACCTGGGAGGTTTTCAAGAACAGGTTAGACAAACATCTGTCAGGGATAGTTCAGACAGGGTGGATCCTGCCTTTGGGCAGAAGGGTGCAAGGTCCGAGTCTGATATCTGTGATTTAAAGGTTTTCTGGAGCAGGGGCTGAGCCTGCATGCATCTAGATATCAGTTTCAGGCAAAATAACAAGAAGTGAGGTATCTTATTAGGAAAAAAGAAATTTTTTTAGTAGAAAAAAAAGTACTCCTATACCACGATGTACCCCTAATTGCACTGACTTAACTTTCCTGCCATTTCCACTGAATTAGACAAGCGTTATGCTGATTTACACCAGGCCAAGAGGAGAATCAGGCCCCATGTCATTCTGCTGATGGCCAAAATATACTTTCTACTTTACCAAATGTAAAGTAAAAAGTAACTTTATTTAGTAACTGATTTTCAAAGCCATTTCCTAAGGGTTCTTGATTGTGGGTTTGGTTTTTTTTTTAATCCTGCACTTCACATATCATCTCCCCCCACTCATTACATAGGGCAGCAGCAGTGTTGGCACCAAGGGAGCTTATATTTAACAGCAAGAGAGGAATCTTTAGCAGCTCCCATCCCAGGAGACTGCGGGATGCGTAGCTTTGATTTCATTGCTGTAAGACAGGCAGGGATGAAAGTGATGTGCACTGTCAGTAAACCCGTAAGGTACTGGGTTCCTCCAGCAGTTTGGCAAATGCCTTCTACTCCCACTAAAGTCATCGAAGAGAGTGTAGGCAGAACAGGTCATCACCCTTCCTCCCCTCCCCAAGTTAATATGCTGGATAAGGAGCCATGAGTCGTTCCCACCAACTCTGGAGTGCACACACCCATAGCTGCGGGGTATGGATGCTCTTTAACAACCCATAGCAGAACTAGAGGAGCACTGAGGATGCAAAATCCAGAATAACATCGTGTCCAGTCATCAAATAGGAGGGCAAGGCTGACATAAGAGTAAACAGACATTTGGTGAATTAAAAGGGGCAAGAATGAGCAGTGTAAGTGGGAATCACAAGTTTTCTTTGCAGTCAGGTCGGTGAAGCTCTGGAAAAGCCTCACAACGTGAAAGAAAAGAGGCAAAGATACCGTAACAAAGTATAGCCTGAGGAAGGGAATGCTTCATCAAAGCAAATGCTGTCATTTGGCTTAAAATGGGTTAACATAGATGAACTCAGAGAATGAGATTGAAGCTGGATCAAAACCCACAGCACCTGCCTCTTCTTCCCACTCTCTCTCAGCCCCTGTCTTTCTTCAGAGAGACTCCAATCCCCACCTAGAGCTTATTCACTTTCTGGGTGCCCATCATTTTCCTTGCCTGGGAGGGCAAAACCCATTTGCAGTTCAGACTGGAAGAGATTATCTCTGTAGTAGAGAGCATCTCTGCACACTTCCAGCCCTGCTCGTCACGAGGGCTGATGAGCGCATGGCACGGGGCTGGCGAGAAAACTGCGTCTCTGTAATTAGGTAGGTGGGTGTTATTCAAGCTTAAGAAACTTGGGCAAAATAAGGTAATCGTAAGAAATTGGCTTGTCTTATGAATACAAATGATTCCTGGTTGAGAAAGTTGTCTGGGGGTGTTTGGTATCCTTTGCTTCTACAGCAGGTTGGGGGTTTTTTTTTGAGGTCAAGTAGCTATGTCATGCTGCAACAGCTGTGCTGCTGTTCTGATTATGGGGGGGATCATGTAGCAGCAGGAGAACTCAGGCTTGACAAAGTCTATCTACAATTTTCAAAAATTTGTGGGTTTTTGAAAAATTTTTGGTCCCTGGTTAAAAAATCTGCATGGCTCAGTTAGGAACATGTCTGAGAGCTTCTGGTGGGTATCAAAAAACCCAGACCGTTCTCCTAACCCAGACTGGATGTCCCAGTAAAGACAGTTCACTCCTTGAGCTGGCTTCTCATCCCTGCAGTAAGAGCATGTGGCATTTGTCCATACCATAGGATGAGAGCTGCTTGTCACCTGCTTCACCAGTATGGGCACAGGCACGTGGATGGACATATTGTCCACAACAAGTAGCCCATTAACTTTGGTGGAGGCAAGGTTTGTGTGTTTGAGAGCTTCACTCTTTTAAATCACAAGCAGACACAATTTATGGCTATTTTATTGTTGATAATATTATTCTTTAACCCCTACCTATCATTTGACAGTGAAGTGATGGAAAACTTCCATTTATCTCATTGCTGTGGTCTTATATTCACCAAGAGCTCAAGCTCTTTGTCTTGTTCTGGGTGTGACAGATCGCCAGGTAGTCTCCTAGCCAAGTATTGACCTTGCATGTTTTTGCTCAGCTTCCCAAATCAAATTGATGACACATTTTCAGTCCAGCAGAACGACAGGCTAACACTTCGTGGTAGCCAAAATGAACCATCATTAGGATGTACATGCAGGAGAGGGTGAGGTCTAGTTTGGAAGCATTGTGGTGCAGATCCTTTGTTTTTGAAGTATTAGGACTCATTTCTCCATATCTGGGACCAACACTAGTGTGATCACCAGTCCACAGACTTGTCTTAGCCATAATGTCAAAGCACGATGGGGTATGGATGGATATCTTTATTTTTTTTTCATTTTTTTCTGTTGTGATTATTCAGATTGCGCCTTCCTAGAACTGAAAGATTTAAGGGAACACCTCTTAGAACATGACTGTTGGTCACAAGAGTTTCTGCAAAGGCTTGGCCATAGAAGATCTACGCATGACAGATTTCAGGGTGTGCATCCACTTGGCCAGCAGATGTGTCTATGGAGGGCATAGCTATTTCCTTCAGAAAAGGGTGGTATAGTTCAGTTCTTTAAGTTACTGTTTTGGCTGGGTGAGCCTGTAGATTTCTCAGTCTGCCCACCCTTAGAAGATGCCCTCCTTGCTGTAGTGTCCTCACATGCACTCCCTCCGTGATGGACAAGTATATAACTGAATACAACTTCAGACAAGTGTTCAATATATTTAGCTCCCTTTTCCGCTTGCAAATTATACAATTATAATCAGAATATCTGTCATCCAAATCTTATCTGCTGGCTTATAATTGCTTGTAAATCATCCAGTCTGTGTCCAGGGCTTTGCAAGTTTCTTATTCCTCTCTGTCTAAATAGATCTTCAATCCCCATTGCTTTAGCTGCATCCTCCAGTGCCTGGGATTAGAAAGAAGGAAGATAATTATTGCTCTCCATTTCACAGGTGGGCAGCAGGGGCAGAGGCAGGAGAGATGAGCTCTTTGAAAGTCATGTTGTTTAGGACTGAGCCCCTTCTCCCTCAGGAACCACAGAGCCAGCCTCCAAACCATGCTTCCTCTCACGAGCTATTTATAAAAAGTGGCTTTCATGCTTTGGGAGCTGCATAAAATTTTTCTGCCTTCCCAACTGGGTGAAACTGAAACCCACAGAAAAAAAAAAAAAAAAGCCAAATCCTGCTGCAGGGGAGGTGAGCAGTTCCCTGCAGTTCTCCCAGCACCCAAAACCCCCTCCCTTCTCCAAATTGAGCCTGTAAAGCAAAAACTTCTGCAAGCCAAAAAATTGCTTAATTGCCTCAAATTGATTCCATGTTTTTATTAAGATATTTGCCCAGCTCTATTATGGTTATTATTTGTATTACAGTAGACTCTGAGGCCCCAAGCAGAGATCAGGGCCCCATTGTGCTAAATACTGTACAAGCACATAATAACAGAATCACTCCTTGCCCCAGATAGCTTACAATTACGTGGAGAGCTGCGGTGGAAACATACCACAGCTCATGTGAACACCTTCCAGGAGAGGCTAACGTGGATTTTGAAAGCAAAAAGGGTCCCTCATGAGAGCCTGGGTTGCTTTTATTGTGAGTACTCCCTGCAGTCCCTCTCTTCTTGCTGAGCTCCAGTGGGGAAAAAATCAAGGGAGAATATTGACATGCAACCAACAGGGGAACCCCCCACCTGGCCCAAGGCTTCATGATGGGAAAGTGGGGAGATAGAGGAGGAAAGTGGGGAAAAGAAGATAGGTTCTGGTGCTTGGAAGCTCAGCTGTGGGAGGTTCATGAGGGAGCTTGTTCCCCCGGGGATTTCCAGCCCCGTTTTGCAGACACAAAGCGTTCTGCCTTTAGGTAAACGCTCAGGTGAGCACCCAGCCTTGCAGGGACCCCGCACCCGCTGCCTTCCTCCGCTTCCCAGCCCGGGCTAGGAAGAGGAGCAAAAGTGCAAAAGGGGAAACCTTCACTTCTCCTTCCCCCCACTCCAAATCCCTGTGGCTGCACCTTGCCCACGCATGGGGGATCTTGCTTATTGAGGAGTCAGCGCTGGGGGAGCTTTCCCACATCTGCAAGTGAGCTGGGAGAGTTCTGAGACCTCAAAGCCTTCGCTGGAGGTGATGCTTGAGGCTTGGGTGAGCGGTCAGCTGCTGATTGAACCAAAGGTCTTGTACGTACCCTGGGTGCTGCTGAGCTCTGGGTGCCCCTCTGAGGATGCTCAGGAGGTGCCTCGCAGAGAGGCTGCGCATCTCGGCGTTGCCCACCTCTTTCTTGTGCTTTCCCCTCCAGCACAACCCAGAGTTGAGAGGACACGAAAGGCAGCAAACTGTAGCCCAAAAGCAGGGGAAAATCCAATTGTTTCCAAACACTAAACTCAGGCCACAAGCAGAGCGGGAACCTCCGGAGATAACGCAGTGTTTGTGTGTGTGTGTGTGTGTGTGTAAAACAGCCTTGCAGAATCCCCCAGCTTTAGCAAGGCTTTGAAAAAGATCTGGGTGGTGATTCAAAATCCAGGTTATGACCTGTGACCTTTGGATGAGAAATTGTTGCCATTTAGGATGTGTTAGGAGGTCCATCCTTTTCATCAAATGCGTGTTTCTTCTTGCTGCGGGAGGCAATCACACCGGTATATCATTAACTCGCAGAAAAGGAGGCTGTAAAAGAAGTTGATGGGGGACCTTAGCCCACACCCTGCTGGGGTCTGCTCAGAGCACAATATCCCAGCGACCATGAGATTAAGCTAAAGAGAAAAGTGAAAATGCTTTTCACGATTCACACGCCCTTTAGATTGTTTTATTAAACCATTTGAATAGGGATTTCCCTTTCGGCCGACAACGGGGCCCGGCCAATGCATAGTTCTAGGTTGCTATGACTTAGTTGGTGCTGGCTAATCACAAGTGAGGGCAAATTTCATATAAAATATCTCGGGCCATTGTCAGCCTAATGCGGCGTGACAGTGCCAGCACAAAGGGGGATTCATTCACCCCAGCAGGTAATAAGGACGATTTGCCATACCAACCAGGCAGTCTCGAGGGGGGCTGTCAAATACGATCAGAGCAGCGAAATGGAGCCTCACATTCCATTCTCAGGTGGGCGAAGGCGATCCTTTTGTTCAACCATGTTGCTTCTGATAACGGAATACTTTTCTAATTTTTTTTTTAATTCCCCATATCCTATTGACCAGCAGGGCTGTTTTGCAATAGTGGTCTTTGGGACTGGCCCTTTTTGGCTTGCTTTTTTTTACTTGCCTTTTTTTTCTTTTCAATGCCAGAGGGGACCCCAACGATCCTTTAACCTGGAACGCACCCCCAGAGAATTTCAACCCAGTCCTTCCCCACTCCCTTGCCACCTTCCCCTTTCATTAAGGGCTCAGTCCTGTCACAATGAGCACGCTGTATCTCTGCTAATAACCCCCAATTGGCGCACAGCTTCCTTTTGTCTAGAGCCTCCCAGGGACATCGGGTGGTTGGGGAGATGAGGGGTTTGGGCAATTTGGGGAGGTTTGAAGGGCTGAGAGGACCGTGCTGTTTCTGGACTTAAGACGGCGATGAAATATTCAGAAGGCATTTATGGGATGGTGGGAGGGGGGAGACCAGACACCGAGTGTTTCACACATGACCAAGCCAGCAGAAAGACAGATAAAATGTGCTTGCATTAAGCAGGGTAGGTAGGGAGAAATACATGGTAATGATGAGATCGACAGAGAGATAGGGTGATAGAGAGAGAGATAGAGGGATGTTTGCTTTGCAGGTATTGGACCTGGATTCCTGATACCAGAGCGTCCTGCTGATTTGCCTATCTTGGGGGTCTGGTTACCTGTGATCACCTGGGGTTATTTTGACAGTAGCTAATTAGTGAGAGCATTCCAGCCTTCGGCCCACCCTCAGCTCATGTGGACTTGGAGGGTGGCAGGGAACACTGGACCTGCTCCCAGCACCGTGCACGAGGCTCCTGGGCTGCTCCACTGTCTGACAATCTGGCTCTACCTGTTCTGGGTAGAGCCTGAAAGATTTGGAAGAGCAAGCACCGCGCTGGAGATTGCAGCTCTGTTGTGCTGGGTACAACGATAACCATAAGCAACCAGTAGAAAAAAAGTTTGAAAAAACAAAACAAAACAAAACAAAACAAAACAAAACAACAAAAAAAGAAAGAAAGAAAGAAAGAAAGGAAAATAAAAAACCAACATCATTCAGATGTTTTAGTGGAACTTGGCCTTCAGGATTTTACAAACTGTGTTAATCCAACCTCCTTCAATCCAACATTCCCTCTTATCTGTATCACCTTCATGTTCCCTGGCAGGAATTGCCCATTTAATAATTTCCCTCCAATGATCTGAATCACAGCTAATCTGATCAAATGTCTTTTTAGGGCCTTTCATCTTCCCAGGGATGTGTTGACACTAGCATGCTGGTTGAGAGGAAACAAGAACTCAATCAGAACTTCGTTCAAAACACAGATGGGACCCAAACCTAACCTTTGCTTTAAGATATGCAAAAGTGTGGTTAGCTACTTGTTATTATGCTTTGCATTTGCATAAATCTTTGCATTTTGGGGGCTGATTTTTTAAAGGATAAAAAAGTCAAACAAACCCCGGAGCTGGATTTTGATGAGAAACGGTGCAGAATCAGCTGGGCATGGAGCTGGCATGGCTCTCTGTGAAGAAGGGCATAGGCTGTGGTGTCGTGCAGAGCCCAGCATGGATCTGGCATCACTTGTTGCAGTGTGGGTGCTCCAAAGCTGCATTTCACCCACCGCTGCATCTGCTCTTGGAGCCACCCCCACCCCGTTTCAGGGTTAGACCTGAAAGCCATGATCACCTGCGGCACCCAGGGACTGTGTTTTTGCAAAGCACATTTCCCCACACTTGGAGATGAACACGCTTGGGAGATGCTGCTACAGACAAGGGGACCTGGGACAAGCCTACGCACCAGATACTGGCAGCAAGTGTTTGGGTTTCACTGGTGTACGGCTCAAAATCATTCAAGTCAGTCTGTAAGTCTACACTGAGGCTGTAGCCTTAGAAATAGATCCTTGGGGAATGGACTTAGTGAGCCTTCTGCATCCAAGGGATCCCAAGGCAATCATTTAGGCTCTGCTTTTGTCCAAAGGATCCCATTCAATCATGTTCTTATGGAGATGGTTGATAGGTGTTTATATAGTTCTGGACACATCTCAGTTCAACACAGGGCTCCTCAGGAAAGTTCTGGAGCTACTGCCAAGACCTACATGTCCACAAGCCCAGGTGCTGATAAAGTACCCATGTCCACACAGCTCAGCACAGAGGCAGGTGAAGATGCTGATATTCTTATGGAAGAATCTATGCAAAAAGAGTGATCCAAGCATGTGACTCCTGGGGTAATAAGGCATCATGCATCACTGGGTGAGGAGCAAAGCCCTCCTTTTTGCCCTTCTCCCCTCTTATGTAGTAGGCTGAAAGGATGCTCAAAGATCAGGCTATACCATGTAAGCTGAGCTTTCTGTCTCTGTCCCATATGGACAGTCTGCCAGATGTGGTCCTGGGTGTCAGTCAATTGCCATTGGAATGAATCCATGAGTGTTGCTTTATGTGTCATAATATATGAATTTTGTTGATTTTTGCAAATAGGGAAACTGAGGCAGAGTTTTGGAGTCACTCACATCCAGGGAGGAACTTTGTGCAGCATTTGTAGCCCACTGGGTGAGGCAGTCACCAGGCTCTGATCTTCCTAAAGCCTCCAGAGCTTTCTCAGAGTAACAACAAGGAGTTCCTGATGGATGCTGCTGCGATCGAGCAGAAAATCAGTGTCAGGGCACTTGGCTGCCTGGTGTTTGGACTTGGGAGTGACACCAAGTAAAGAAATGAAAGCTTTGAACAAGCTCAGGATCTGTTCCTAAAACTTTGACTTTGGAAAGCATTTCCCAGTATACCCAGTATGAATACGGCACGTGTTGTTGAATTTGGGAACACGCTCTGTGGAATGATTCACACTCCCACCAGGAAGCTTGACTTGTCCCCTCCTCAGTCGTTGAGTTGAGCACATCCAAGGTCACAACTTGCTTCTCTCCACATTCCCTAATGGGTAGAAGATGAATCTTTGAAACCAAAGAGCAAGCGTGGTACAAAGATCCCCTTCTGGGGTAAGGAGGTCGTTGAGGAGCCATCGGTGTCAGGCCAGGAGATGCTGTTGCAGGGGGCCAACATCTTGAGGTTGGTGAGGATGGGTCAAGGGAAATATGAACAGTGGAAACAGGGGCCTCTCCCAAGAGGAGATGAAGGAAGCTTGAGGCTGAGCCAGTCAGCTTATGTAAAACCCTTTCAGTTGGTTTATCTGAGATGGGATCCTCTCTTGCTACAATCAAGAGGAATGTGGTGGAGCTGAAGCTCGCCTGCCTCCAAGGCCGTGAGAGCCAATATTTTGTTTCCAACGTTCCCAGTATTTTCCCCACGAGCAATGTCAGGCTGGCGGCAGCCGTGACACCTCTCTGATCATCCTCCTCCTCTCAGATGGGAACAACGCTTGTTCCCCTCTGGCGCTTGGGCACTGTCTCTGCAGCGCAGATGGATGTCAGCTGGCATGTGCCAAGGGTTTCCCTGTTCTCCGTCTTCACCTGGTGCTATGCCAATATTTAATAGTTCTGATTGGCAAATGATTTGCTACTTTGTGATCCTAAAAAAAAAAAAAAAAAGGCTTTTAACAGACTTTTTTTTTTCCCACCTTCCCTCCTCCTTTCCCCGGGGAGAAATATGTCGTGTGCTCTGAGACACAACCCTTCATTTGTTTTCTCATCAGGTTTTGCTAAGGGGATTGGGCTAGTGCGACGATGGGGGACATCATCTCCATGTCCTTGGTTCTCAGCTCTGAGGGATCTGCTGGTCGACAAGCTTAGCACAGAGGCCAGCAGGGCTGAGGGGACTGGAGTATCTTCTCCTGGTACCTGAGACAAACAAGGCTGCATTGCTGCAGGTGGTCCTTGCCTGCCCTGCACACAGATTTCAGGGCCAGCAGGCAATGCTATTGATGTTAGTATAAGCCAATAGCAATCTCTGAGTATGTTTTTGGCAGCTCCTGTGAGCTCTCACTCACCAGTCCAATCCAATTTCACTTCTGCTATTCAGAAGGTAACTTTGCCCGCAAGGCTGTCAGTATGAGCCTAAAGAAACCCACGACCCCTGGAGGTCACCATCTACTTCACATCTGATGAGGCTTTGTTTCAAGGTAGCTCTGAGAGGTACCCTTCAGAGCTGAGGACTTCCTCCTGCATTGGCTTCAGCGTAGTTGCAAACAAGCAGCAGGCACTGACTTTTACACCATCAGTACTTCATTCAGCTCCTGCATCCATGGTGAGGAGCATTTGGTATTAATCTTTTCTTGCATCCTTCTTTTCCATCCAAATTGTTGCAACATGGCCTTTCATTCAAACCTTTCTGGCTTAGTTTTCACAATTAGGTGTTTATGGGTGACCCCCTCCACAAGGGAATGGCACAGGTCTCCCATATCTGGGTAAGGTGGCTCTCTTGATGGATTCAAGGATGAAACCACAGTGCACTGATAGCAGCTGGGTAGTCCTCTTTATACTGCAGTCAAAACCAAAATTCATCTCACCTTGAGTCAAAGTCTGGACTTCCAAAACTCTTCCAAAACTCTCTCTTCACAAATTCCTCACCATCTTCCTCCATTGGACAATGCCTTCCTGCCCTGCAGTTCCCATGATGTCCAACCTGCAAGAAGGACCTCAACCACAGTAATCAGGGGGAAACTGAGCTGTTGGGACATGCCTCCAGTGTAAGAGGCAGAGCTGGGATGGCTCCAAACACCAGAAGCACTAGTCTGCCCTCAGTTTTATTTCCAGTTTCTTGGTTCTTGGGGTTTATTTAGATTTTTTTATTATTTTTTTTTAAAAAAATCCAGAGTCAATGTAGTGTCAACTGTTGTGCAAATCCTAGCATGAGAGCTGTGGGTTTGTATCCCCTCGGGCCAAGGAGGGAATTGAAACCCTTTCTCACACTCCCTGGGTACATGCCCTACCAGACAAATGTTGGAAAGACTACACTTTCTGCCCCTCAGAGATGGGTGTCTGAAACAGCTGACACAACAAGTAGCTTTCTCCTGCCTTTTAGCTTTGAAAAAAGAAGCTGACAGAAAATGGCATGTCTCCTCCCCGCAATCCTGCTCAGCAGATATGATATTTTCTCCATTTTACTTGCTAAGTGACTTTCCCACGAGTACTCAAGAAGTCTGCGGTGTCAGAAATTCAAGGCTTGCAGCCACACCGTTGCAGTGTCTTTCCTAGTGTGGAATGGGGAGTAGGAACCTCTGTTCAAGAGTAGACATGCTAATGATGGCTGGGAGGAGTGGTTAAGATGTGGAAACTCTTCCCTTCACTATCATATGTCTCCCGGAGCAATCTGGGATTCTTTTCTATGATGTTTGTACATTATCCAGCCCAAAAAAGGCATTAAGTCAGTGTTTTACTCCAAGGGCTATGTTTCAAATATGATGGTGACAAGGTCCTGGGCAGTTACAGGTTGTTGGCATAGGAGGTTTGTCTCCACAGAGCAGAGTCAGTAGCTACCCTGAAGACATGAAGGTTCTCTTTGCAAAGGAGCTTCCCCACCTTCAGGAGAACCATCTAGAAAAGTGGGATGCTGAGTGGAAAATCCTTAGAACAGGGTCCATCTCTACTGGTTGGCTATCTCTTCTCCAGCTCCTGAGGTCTGCTTCCTTCCTTGTCCAGAACCACCTCAAGCAAGACATCTTCCTCCCTCTCTTCCTCCCTTCCTCCCTTCCTCTCTTTCTTTCTCTCTTTCTCTCTTTCTTTCTCTCTTTCTCTCTTTCACCTTAGCCTGCACAGATCTCACTGCTTTCTTCTAAAGAGCAGTCAGTGGAAACAGCAGTACTCCCTTTCTATAATACCACCTGGCTCTTTGAGCTGTGGGCCAGGACACAAGACTTGCAACTTCAGCTCCCAACACATCTGAAAGTGGGCTGCATTTCTCTGTCCCAAGAACCTGCTGTTACCACCAGGCAGAGAGGAAGGAAAGATTTAGGGTGTCAAGAGTGGGGACAACAGGGCTCAGTACTATGGCACAAAGGTGGTAAAAAGGAACTGTAGCTTTTTAAGACCAAAATAAACCATTAAGTTCATCCTTCTACTTCACCGTAGTCCTTCCTCCCTCATATCTGGGATATCTACCTGACCTTGGGTTATGCATTTAGCCATTCAGAGAAAGATTCAGGGAAAATAAGTCACTGTCTGGGCAGCAGAACCCACAAGACCAGGTTTCATATATAAGACAGTTGAGATATTTATGCAGTTATTCATTTGCCTTTCTCATCCCACGTCTTGATGATCTTTTGTTGGGCTCCAACACCTTCTGCCCACGATTCTGGAGACATCACTGAGTTTAGCATTGCAGGCTCCTGAGGAGATAAGCAGGATTGTCCTCAGGTGTATGGATAAGGAAGCAGAGGCACAGATTGACAAAAGGATTTGTTCAAAGTAATGTTAAAAAAGCCCTGCAAAAGCAGGAAATCAAATCTTAGGTCACCTCATCCTCAGGCCT